>JAOAOB010000024.1:190866-1474542 GCA_027563665.1 Antrozous pallidus | reverse complement strand
TGCTCACACCCTAGATAGACCCCTGATAGACACTGATGCGGAAGAGAGCCATCTTCTGGACCTACTGTATGCCGGTGACTGAGATACAGTCTGATAGACCCTGAGGAAGGAGATAGACATTTTCTAGACCTACTGTGTGCTCAAACCTGTGATAGACCCTTATAACCCTGATGGGCGAGAGAGCCATCCCCTGGACCTTCTCTGTGGTCACACCTATAATAGACCATGATACACCCTGATTGGAGAAAGAGCCGTCTTCTGGACCTACTGCGTGCTGGTGACTGTGATAGACCCTAATAAACCCGGATTGCGAAGAGAGTAATCGTTTGGACCTACTGTGTGCTCATTTCTGTGATAGACTCTGATAGACCCTGATGGGGTAGACAGCCACCTTCTGGACCTACTGTATGCCGGTGACTGTGATAGAGCCTGATAGACCCTGAAGGGGAGAGACCCATCTTCAGTACCTACTGTTTGCCGGTGATTGAGATCGAGCCTGATAGACCCGGAGGGGGGAGAGAGTCATCTTCTGGACCTACTGTTTGCCGGTGACTGTGACAGACCCTAAAATACCCTGATTGGAGAGAGTTCCATTTTCTGGATCTACTGAGTGCTCACACCTCTGATAGACCCTATAGACCCTGATGGGGGAAGAGAGTCATCTCCAGGACCTACTGTGTGCTCACTCCTGTGATACCCTGATAGGGGAAAAAGCCTTCCTCTGGACCTATTGTGTGCCGGTGACTGTGATAGACCCTCGTAGACTCTGATGGGGGAGAGAGCCATCTTCTGGACCTACTGTGTGCCGGTGACTGTGATAGACCCTCGTAGACCCTGATGGTGGAGTCATCCTCTGGACCTACTGTGTGCTTACACCTGTGCTAGAGCCTGATTGACCCTAAGGGGGAGAGAGCCATCTTTTAGATCTACTGTTTGCCAGTGACTGTGATTGAGCATGATAGACCCTCTTGGTGGAGAGAGCCATATTCTGGACCTACTGTGTGCTCACACCTGTGATAGACCCTGATAGACTCTGATGGTAGAGAAGGTCATTTTCTGGATGTACTGTATGACAGTGACTGATAGAGGCTGATAGACCCTATTGGAGTACACTCATCTTCTGGACCTACTGTGTGATCACCTTTGTGATTAAACCCTGATAGACCCTGCTTGGGGAGAGAGTCATTTTCTGGACCTACTGTGTGCCGATGACTGGGATAGACCCTGAGAGACCCTGTTGGGGGAGAGAGTCATCTTCTGGACCAATGTGTGCTTGGTGACTTTGATAGACCCTAATAGACCATGATGGGAGAGAGAGCCATGTGTTGGACCTACAATGTGCTGACACCTATGATAGACCCTGATGAAAGAGAGAATCATCTTCTGTACCTACCGAGTGCCGGTGTCTGTGATAGACCCTGATAGAACCTGATGTGGGAGAGAGTCATCTTCCAGACCTACTGTGTGCTCAAACCTGTGATAGACCCTTATAACCCTGATGGGGAGAGAGTCATCTTCTGAACCTACCTTTTGCCTGTTGACTGTGATAGGACCTGATAGACCCTGATGTGGGAGAGTGTCATTTTCTGCACCTACTGTGTGCTCCAACCTGTGATAGAACCTGATAACCCTGATTGGGGAGAGAGTCAACTTCTGGACCTACTCTGTGTGGTGACTGTGATAGACGCTGATATACCCTGATATGGGTGAGAGTCATACTCTGGACCTACTGTGTGCTCACTCCTATTACACACCCTGATAGAAACGTATGGGGGAGAGAGAGCTTTATAGACACTGATGAAGTAGAAAGTCATTTTCTGGACGTACTCTGTGTTCACTCCTGTGATAGATCCTGTTAGACCTTGATTGGGAAGAGAGTCATCTTTTGGACCTACTGTGTGCCGGTGACTGTGATAGACCTTGATAGACCTGATGGGGGTGAAAGCCATCATCTGGACCTACTATGTGCCAGAGACTGAGAAAGAGCTTTATAGACACTGATGAAGTAGAGAGTCATTTTCTGGACCTACTGTGTGTTCACTCCTGTGATAGACCCTATTAGACGTTGATTGGGAGAGATTCATCTTCTGGACCTACTGTGTGCTCATACATATGTTAGACCCTGATAGACTTTGATGACGGAGAGAGTCATCTTCTGGACATACTGTGTGCTGGTGACTGAGATAGACCTGGATAGACCCTAATGGGGTGAGAGTCACCTTCTGGACTACTGTGTGTTCACACCTGAGATATACCCTGAGAGACCCTGATGCGGGAGAGAGCCATTATCTGGACTTACTGTGTGCTCACACCTCTGACAGACCCTGATTCAGGAGAGAGCCATCTTCTGGACCTACTGTGTGCTCACTTCTGTCATAGACCGGGATAGACCCTGATGGAGGAGAGTGTCATCTTCTGGACCTACTTTGTTCCGGCGACTGTGATAGACCCTTATAGACCTTCATGGGGTTGAGAGTCATCTTCTGGACCTACTGTGTGCTCACACCTGTGAAAGACCCTGATAACCCTGATTGGGGAGGGATTCATCTTCTGGATCTACCTTGTGCCTGGTGACTGTCATAGACCCTGATAGACCCTGATGGGGGAAAGAGTCATCTTCTGGAACTACTGTGTGCCAGTGTCTTTATAGACTTTGATATGGGATAGAATCATCTTCTGGACCTACTGTGTGCTCACACCTATGACAGATCCTGATAGACTCTGACGGGGGAGAGAGCCATCCTCGGGACCTACTGTGTGCTCACACCCTTGATAGACCCTGATAGACCCTGATGCGGAAAAGAGTCATGTATGGACCTACTGTGTGCGGGGACTGAGATAGAGCCGGAAGGACCCTAATCTCGGAGAGAGTCACCTTCTGCACTACTGTGTGCTCACACCTGTGATAGACCCAGATAGACTCCGATGGGGGAGAAAGCCATTCTCTGGACCTACTGTGTTTTCACAACTGTGATAGATACTGATAACCCTGATTGTGGGGAGTCATCTTTTGGACCTACTGTGTGCTCACTCCTGTGATAGACCGTGATAGACTCTGATGGGGCCGAGCGTCATCTTCTGGACCTATGGTGTGCCAGTGACGTGGTAGATCCTGATAGACCCTTATGGGGTTGAGAGTTATCTTCTGGACCTACTATGTTTTCACACCTGTGATAGATCCTGATAACCCTGATTGGGGAGTCATCTTTTGGACCTACTGTGTGCTCACTTCTGTGATAGACCCTGATAGATCCTGATGGGGGAGACCATCATCTTCTAGACCTACTGTATGCCAGTGACTGTGATAGACCCTGATAGACCTACATGGGGTTGATAGTCATCTTTTGGACCTACTGTGTGCTCACACCTGTGATAGACCCTGATAACCACGACTGGGGAGAGAGTCATCTTCTGGACCTACCTTGTGCCTAGTAACTGTGATAGACCCTGATAGACCCTGATGGGGGAAGGATCCATCTTCTGAATCTACTGTGTTCACATGACTGAGATAGAGCCTCATAGACCCTGAGGAAGGAGAGAGTCATTTTCTGGACCTACTGTGTGCCGGTGACCGTGATAAAGCCTAATAGATCCTGCTGGGTAAGAGGTTCTACTTCTGGACCTACTGTGTGCTCACACCTATGATACATCCTGATAGACCCTGATGGGGGAGAAAGCCATCTTCTGGACCTACTGTGAGCTCACACATGTGATAGAGCCTGACAGACCCTGATGGGAAAGAAAGCCATACTCTGGACCTACTGTGTGCCCATTACTCTGACAGAGCCTGATAGACCCTGATGGGGGAGAGAACCATACTCTGCACCTACTGTGTGCTCACACCTGTGATAGGATCTGATAGACCCTCCTGGGGGACAGAGTCATCTACTGGAACTACTGTGTGCTCACACCTGTGATAGGGTCTGATAGACCCTCCTGGGGGAGAGAGTCATCTTCTGGACCTGCTGTGCGCTCACAGCTGTGATAGACCCTGATAGATGTTGATGGGGCAAAGAGCCATCATCTTTAACTACTGGGTGCTCACACCTATGATACACCCTGATAGACCCTGATCGGGGAGAGAGCCATCCTCTGGACATACTGTGTCCATGTTCTGGACCTACTGTGTGCCGGTCACTGTGATAGAGCCTAATAGACCCTGATTTGGAGAGAGCCATCCTCTGGACATACTGTGTGCTCACACCCTAGATAGACCCTGATAGACACTGATGCGGAAGAGAGCCATCTTCTGGACCTACTGTATGCCGGTGACTGAGATACAGTCTGATAGACCCTGAGGAAGGAGATAGACATTTTCTGGACCTACTGTGTGCTCAAAGCTTTGATATACCCTTATAAAACCTGATGGGCGAGAGAGCCATCCCCTGGACCTTCTCTGTGGTCACACCTATAATAGACCATGATACACCCTGATTGGGGAAAGAGCCGTCTTCTGGACCTACTGCGTGCTGGTGACTGTGATAGACCCTAATAAGCCCGGATTGCGAAGAGAGTAATCGTTTGGACCTACTGTGTGCTCATTTCTGTGATAGACTCTGATAGACCCTGATGGGGTAGACAGCCACCTTCTGGACCTACTGTATGCCGGTGACTGTGATAGAGCCTGATAGACCCTGAAGGGGAGAGACCCATCTTCAGTACCTACTGTTTGCCGGTGATTGAGATCGAGCCTGATAGACCCGGAGGGGGGAGAGAGTCATCTTCTGGACCTACTGTTTGCCGGTGACTGTGACAGACCCTAAAATACCCTGATTGGAGAGAGTTCCATTTTCTGGATCTACTGAGTGCTCACACCTCTGATAGACCCTATAGACCCTGATGGGGGAAGAGAGTCATCTCCAGGACCTACTGTGTGCTCACTCCTGTGATACCCTGATAGGGGAAAAAGCCTTCCTCTGGACCTATTGTGTGCCGGTGACTGTGATAGACCCTCGTAGACTCTGATGGGGGAGAGAGCCATCTTCTGGACCTACTGTGTGCCGGTGACTGTGATAGACCCTCGTAGACCCTGATGGTGGAGTCATCCTCTGGACCTACTGTGTGCTTACACCTGTGCTAGAGCCTGATTGACCCTAAGGGGGAGAGAGCCATCTTTTAGATCTACTGTTTGCCAGTGACTGTGATTGAGCATGATAGACCCTCTTGGTGGAGAGAGCCATATTCTGGACCTACTGTGTGCTCACACCTGTGATAGACCCTGATAGACTCTGATGGTAGAGAAGGTCATTTTCTGGATGTACTGTATGACAGTGACTGATAGAGGCTGATAGACCCTATTGGAGTACACTCATCTTCTGGACCTACTGTGTGATCACCTTTGTGATTAAACCCTGATAGACCCTGCTTGGGGAGAGAGTCATTTTCTGGACCTACTGTGTGCCGATGACTGGGATAGACCCTGAGAGACCCTGTTGGGGGAGAGAGTCATCTTCTGGACCAATGTGTGCTTGGTGACTTTGATAGACCCTAATAGACCATGATGGGAGAGAGAGCCATGTGTTGGACCTACAATGTGCTGACACCTATGATAGACCCTGATGAAAGAGAGAATCATCTTCTGTACCTACCGAGTGCCGGTGTCTGTGATAGACCCTGATAGAACCTGATGTGGGAGAGAGTCATCTTCCAGACCTACTGTGTGCTCAAACCTGTGATAGACCCTTATAACCCTGATGGGGAGAGAGTCATCTTCTGAACCTACCTTTTGCCTGTTGACTGTGATAGGACCTGATAGACCCTGATGTGGGAGAGTGTCATTTTCTGCACCTACTGTGTGCTCCAACCTGTGATAGAACCTGATAACCCTGATTGGGGAGAGAGTCAACTTCTGGACCTACTCTGTGTGGTGACTGTGATAGACGCTGATATACCCTGATATGGGTGAGAGTCATACTCTGGACCTACTGTGTGCTCACTCCTATTACACACCCTGATAGAAACGTATGGGGGAGAGAGAGCTTTATAGACACTGATGAAGTAGAAAGTCATTTTCTGGACGTACTCTGTGTTCACTCCTGTGATAGATCCTGTTAGACCTTGATTGGGAAGAGAGTCATCTTTTGGACCTACTGTGTGCCGGTGACTGTGATAGACCTTGATAGACCTGATGGGGGTGAAAGCCATCATCTGGACCTACTATGTGCCAGAGACTGAGAAAGAGCTTTATAGACACTGATGAAGTAGAGAGTCATTTTCTGGACCTACTGTGTGTTCACTCCTGTGATAGACCCTATTAGACGTTGATTGGGAGAGATTCATCTTCTGGACCTACTGTGTGCTCATACATATGTTAGACCCTGATAGACTTTGATGACGGAGAGAGTCATCTTCTGGACATACTGTGTGCTGGTGACTGAGATAGACCTGGATAGACCCTAATGGGGTGAGAGTCACCTTCTGGACTACTGTGTGTTCACACCTGAGATATACCCTGAGAGACCCTGATGCGGGAGAGAGCCATTATCTGGACTTACTGTGTGCTCACACCTCTGACAGACCCTGATTCAGGAGAGAGCCATCTTCTGGACCTACTGTGTGCTCACTTCTGTCATAGACCGGGATAGACCCTGATGGAGGAGAGTGTCATCTTCTGGACCTACTTTGTTCCGGCGACTGTGATAGACCCTTATAGACCTTCATGGGGTTGAGAGTCATCTTCTGGACCTACTGTGTGCTCACACCTGTGAAAGACCCTGATAACCCTGATTGGGGAGGGATTCATCTTCTGGATCTACCTTGTGCCTGGTGACTGTCATAGACCCTGATAGACCCTGATGGGGGAAAGAGTCATCTTCTGGAACTACTGTGTGCCAGTGTCTTTATAGACTTTGATATGGGATAGAATCATCTTCTGGACCTACTGTGTGCTCACACCTATGACAGATCCTGATAGACTCTGACGGGGGAGAGAGCCATCCTCGGGACCTACTGTGTGCTCACACCCTTGATAGACCCTGATAGACCCTGATGCGGAAAAGAGTCATGTATGGACCTACTGTGTGCGGGGACTGAGATAGAGCCGGAAGGACCCTAATCTCGGAGAGAGTCACCTTCTGCACTACTGTGTGCTCACACCTGTGATAGACCCAGATAGACTCCGATGGGGGAGAAAGCCATTCTCTGGACCTACTGTGTTTTCACAACTGTGATAGATACTGATAACCCTGATTGTGGGGAGTCATCTTTTGGACCTACTGTGTGCTCACTCCTGTGATAGACCGTGATAGACTCTGATGGGGCCGAGCGTCATCTTCTGGACCTATGGTGTGCCAGTGACGTGGTAGATCCTGATAGACCCTTATGGGGTTGAGAGTTATCTTCTGGACCTACTATGTTTTCACACCTGTGATAGATCCTGATAACCCTGATTGGGGAGTCATCTTTTGGACCTACTGTGTGCTCACTTCTGTGATAGACCCTGATAGATCCTGATGGGGGAGACCATCATCTTCTAGACCTACTGTATGCCAGTGACTGTGATAGACCCTGATAGACCTACATGGGGTTGATAGTCATCTTTTGGACCTACTGTGTGCTCACACCTGTGATAGACCCTGATAACCACGACTGGGGAGAGAGTCATCTTCTGGACCTACCTTGTGCCTAGTAACTGTGATAGACCCTGATAGACCCTGATGGGGGAAGGATCCATCTTCTGAATCTACTGTGTTCACATGACTGAGATAGAGCCTCATAGACCCTGAGGAAGGAGAGAGTCATTTTCTGGACCTACTGTGTGCCGGTGACCGTGATAAAGCCTAATAGATCCTGCTGGGTAAGAGGTTCTACTTCTGGACCTACTGTGTGCTCACACCTATGATACATCCTGATAGACCCTGATGGGGGAGAAAGCCATCTTCTGGACCTACTGTGAGCTCACACATGTGATAGAGCCTGACAGACCCTGATGGGAAAGAAAGCCATACTCTGGACCTACTGTGTGCCCATTACTCTGACAGAGCCTGATAGACCCTGATGGGGGAGAGAACCATACTCTGCACCTACTGTGTGCTCACACCTGTGATAGGATCTGATAGACCCTCCTGGGGGACAGAGTCATCTACTGGAACTACTGTGTGCTCACACCTGTGATAGGGTCTGATAGACCCTCCTGGGGGAGAGAGTCATCTTCTGGACCTGCTGTGCGCTCACAGCTGTGATAGACCCTGATAGATGTTGATGGGGCAAAGAGCCATCATCTTTAACTACTGGGTGCTCACACCTATGATACACCCTGATAGACCCTGATCGGGGAGAGAGCCATCCTCTGGACATACTGTGTCCATGTTCTGGACCTACTGTGTGCCGGTCACTGTGATAGAGCCTAATAGACCCTGATTTGGAGAGAGCCATCCTCTGGACATACTGTGTGCTCACACCCTAGATAGACCCTGATAGACACTGATGCGGAAGAGAGCCATCTTCTGGACCTACTGTATGCCGGTGACTGAGATACAGTCTGATAGACCCTGAGGAAGGAGATAGACATTTTCTGGACCTACTGTGTGCTCAAAGCTTTGATATACCCTTATAAAACCTGATGGGCGAGAGAGCCATCCCCTGGACCTTCTCTGTGGTCACACCTATAATAGACCATGATACACCCTGATTGGGGAAAGAGCCGTCTTCTGGACCTACTGCGTGCTGGTGACTGTGATAGACCCTAATAAACCCGGATTGCGAAGAGAGTAATCGTTTGGACCTACTGTGTGCTCATTTCTGTGATAGACTCTGATAGACCCTGATGGGGTAGACAGCCACCTTCTGGACCTACTGTATGCCGGTGACTGTGATAGAGCCTGATAGACCCTGAAGGGGAGAGACCCATCTTCAGTACCTACTGTTTGCCGGTGATTGAGATCGAGCCTGATAGACCCGGAGGGGGGAGAGAGTCATCTTCTGGACCTACTGTTTGCCGGTGACTGTGACAGACCCTAAAATACCCTGATTGGAGAGAGTTCCATTTTCTGGATCTACTGAGTGCTCACACCTCTGATAGACCCTATAGACCCTGATGGGGGAAGAGAGTCATCTCCAGGACCTACTGTGTGCTCACTCCTGTGATACCCTGATAGGGGAAAAAGCCTTCCTCTGGACCTACTGTGTGCTGGTGACTGTGATAGACCCTCGTAGACCCTGATGGTGGAGTCATCCTCTGGACCTACTGTGTGCTTACACCTGTGCTAGTGCCTGATTGACCCTAAGGGGGAGAGAGCCATCTTTTAGATCTACTGTTTGCCAGTGACTGTGATTGAGCCTGATAGACCCTCTTGGTGGAGAGAGCCATATTCTGGACCTACTGTGTGCTCACACCTGTGATAGACTCTGATAGGCTCCGATGGTAGAGAAGGTCATTTTCTGGATGTACTGTATGACCGTGACTGAGAGAGGCTGATAGACCCTATTGGAGTACACTCATCTTCTGGACCTACAGTGTGATCACCTTTGTGATTAAACCCTGATAGACCCTGCTTGGGGAGAGAGTCATTTTCTGGACCTACTGTGTGCCGATGACTGGGATAGACCCTGAGAGACCCTGTTGGGGGAGAGAGTCATCTTCTGGACCAATGTGTGCTTGGTGACTTTGATAGACCCTAATAGACCATGATGGGAGAGAGAGCCATGTGTTGGACCTACAATGTGCTGACACCTATGATAGACCCTGATGAAAGAGAGAATCATCTTCTGTACCTACCGAGTGCCGGTGTCTGTGATAGACCCTGATAGAACCTGATGTGGGAGAGAGTCATCTTCCAGACCTACTGTGTGCCCAGACCTACTGTGTGCTCAAACCTGTGATAGACCCTTATAACCCTGATAGGGAGATAGTCATCTTCTGAACCTACCTTTTGCCTGGTGACTGTGATAGGACCTGATAGACCCTGATGTGGGAGAGTGTCATTTTCTGCACCTACTGTGTGCTCCAACCTGTGATAGAACCTGATAACCCTGATTGGGGAGAGAGTCAACTTCTGGACCTACTCTGTGTGGTGACTGTGATAGACGCTGATATACCCTGATATGGGTGAGAGTCATACTCTGGACCTACTGTGTGCTCACTCCTATTACACACCCTGATAGAAACGTATGGGGGAGAGAGAGCTTTATAGACACTGATGAAGTAGAAAGTCATTTTCTGGACGTACTCTCTGTTTACTCTTGTGATAGATCCTGTTAGACCTTGATTGGGAAGAGAGTCATCTTTTGGACCTACTGTGTGCCGGTGACTGTGATAGACCTTGATAGACCCTGATGGGGGTGAAAGCCATCATCTGTACCTACTATATGCCAGAGAATGAGAAAGAGCTTTATAGACACTGATGAAGTAGAGAGTCATTTTCTGGACCTACTGTGTGTTCACTCCTGTGATAGACCCTATTAGACGTTGATTGGGGAGAGATTCATCTTCTGGACCTACTGTGTGCTCATACATATGTTAGACCCTGATAGACTTTGATGACGGAGAGAGTCATCTTCTAGACATACTGTGTGCTGGTGACTGAGATAGACCTGGATAGACCCTAATGCGGGAGAGAGTCACCTTCTGGACTACTGTGTGTTCACACCTGAGATATACCCTGAGAGACCCTGATGCGGGAGAGAGCCATTATCTGGACTTACTGTGTGCTCACACCTCTGACAGACCCTGATAGACCCTGATTCAGGAGAGAGCCATCTTCTGGACCTACTGTGTGCTCACTCCTGTCATAGACCGGGATAGACCCTGATGGAGGAGAGTGTCATATTCTGGACCTACTTTGTTCCGGCGACTGTAGTAGACCCTTATAGACCTTCATGGGGTTGAGAGTCATCTTCTGGACCTACTGCATGCCAGTTACTGTCATAGACCTGATAGACCCTGAAGGGGGAGAAAGTCATCTTCTGGACCTACTTTGTACTCACACATGTGATAGACTCTGATAGACCCTGATGGGGAAAGAGCCATCTTCTGGACCTATTGTGTGCCTTGACTCTTATAGAGCCTGTTAGACCCTAAGGGGGGAGAGATTCATATTCAGAACCTACTGTGTGCCGGTGCCTTTGATAGAGCCTGATAAACGCTAATGGGGGAGAGGCATCTTCCCGATCTGTTGTGTGCCAAACTGTGAAGACCTTGATAGATCTAGATGGGGAAGAGGGTCATCTTCTGGACCTACTTTGTACTCACAGGTGTGATAGACCCTGGAAGACCTTGATGGGAGAGCCACCCTCTGGCACTACTGTGTGCTCACACCTATGATACACCCTGATAGACCCTTATGAAAGAGAGAGCCATCTTCTGGACCTACTGTGTGCCAGTTAATGTGATAGAGCCAGATAGACCCGGATGGGGGAAAAGAAGTTATCTTCTGGACCTACTGTGTGCTTTCTCCTGTGATAGACTCTCATAGATCCTGATGTGGAGAGAGCCATTTCTGAACCCACTGTGTGCCGGTGCCTTTGATAGAGCCTGATAGACCCTAATGGGGGAGAGAGTCATCTTCTGGATCTACTGTGTGCCTAGGACTGTGGAGACCCTTATAGACCTAGATGGGGTAGAGAGTCATCTTCTGGACCTACTGTGTGCTCACAGCTGTGATGATAGACTGTGACAGGGCAGAGAGCCATCCTCTGGAACTACTGTGTGCTGACAGGTATGATACACTGTGATAGACCCTGATTGGGGAGAGAGCCATCTTCTTGACCTACTGTGTGCCGGTGACTGTGATAGAGCCTGATAAACCCTGCTGTGAGAAAGAGCCATCTTCTGCACCTACTGTGTGCCGTTTACGGTGATAGAACCTGACAGACCCTGATGGGGGATAAAGTCATCTTCAGATCTACTGTATGCTCACTAATGTTTGAGACCATGAAAGACCCTGATCTGAGAGAGAACTATCTTCTGGACCTACTGTGTGCCGGTGACCGCGATAAAGCCTAATAGATCCTGATGGGGGAGAGGTTCTACTTCTGGACCTACTGTGTGCTCACACCTATGATACACCCTGATAGACCCTGATGGGGGAGAAAGCCATCTTTTGGACCTACTGTGAGCTCACACATGTGATAGAGCCTGATAGACCCTGATGGGTAAGAGAGCCATCTTCTGGACCTACTGTGTGCCCGTTACTGTGACAGAGCCTGATAGACCCTGATGGGGGAGAGAACCATACTCTGCACCTACTGTGTGCTCACACCTGTGATAGGGTCTGATAGACCCTCCTGGGGGAGAGAGTCATCTACTGGACATACTGTGTGCTCACACCTGTGATAGGGTCTGTTAGACCCTCCTGGGGGAGAGAGTCATCTACTGTGTGCTCGTAGTAGTGATAGAGCCTGCAAGATCCTGATGGGGGAAAGAGTCATCTTCTGGACTTACTCTGTGCCGGTTACTGTGATAGAGCCTGATAGACCCTGATGGGGGAAGAGTCCTCTTCTGGACCTACTGTGTGCTCACACCTGTGATAGACCCGGATAGACTCCGATGGGGGAGAAAGCCATTCTCTGAACCCACTGTGTGCTCACACCTATGATAGACCCTGATACACCCTGCTGCGGGAGACACCTTCTTCTGCACCTACTGTGTGCTCACTCCTGTGATAGACCGTGATAGACACTGCTGGGGGCAGAGCGTCATCTTCTGGACCTACGGTGTGCCAGTGACGTGGTAGACCCTGATAGACCCTCATGGGGTGGAGAGTTATTTTCTGGACCTACTATGCTCTCATACCTGTGATAGATCCTGATAACCCTGATTGGGGAGAGAGTCATTTTTTGGACCTATTGTGTGCTCACTTCTGTGATTGACCCTGATAGATCCTGATGGCGGGGAGAGCCAACCTCTGGACTTACTCTGTACAGGTGACTGTGATAAAGCCTGATAGACCCTGATGGGGGAGAGAGTCCTCTTCTGGACCTACTGTGTACTCACTCCTGTGATAGATCCTGACAGACCCTGATGCAGGATAGAGTCAACGTCTGGACCTACTGTGTGCTGTTTACTGTGATAGAGCCTCTTACACCCTGATGAAGGAGAGCGTCATCTTCTGGACCTACTGTGTGCTCACTCCTGTGAGAGACCCTTATAGACCCTGATTGGAGACAGACTCATCTTCTGGACCTTCTGTGTGCCGGTGCCTTTGATAGAGCCTGATATTCCCTAATGTGGAGAATGTCATTTACTGGCTCTACTGTGTGCCGAGGACTGTGATAGACCCTGATAGACCCAGATGGGATGGAGGGTCATTTTCTGGACCTACTGTGTGCTCACAGCTGTGATAGACCCTGATAGAACTTAATGTGAGAAAGAGCCATCCTCTGGACCTACTGTGTGCTCACACCTATGATACACTCTGATAGACCCTGATGGGGGAGAAAGCCATCTTCAGGACCTACTGTATGCTGGTTATTGTGATAGAGCGTAATAGACCAAGATGGGAGAGACAGCCTTCCTCTGCACCTAATGTGTGCTCACACCTATTATACACCCTGATAGACCCTGATGGGGAGAAAGCCATCTTCTGGATCTACTGTGTGCCGGTTAGTATGATAGAGCCTGATAGACCCTGATGGGGAAGAGAGTCTTCTTCTGGACCTACTGTGTGCTCACTACTGTGAGGTACCCTGATAAAACCTGATGGGAGAGAGAGCCATATTCTAGAACTACTGTGTGCCGGTTACTGTGATAGAGCCTGATAGACCCTGATGAGGTAGAGGGTCATCTTCTGGACCTGCTGTGCGCTCACAGCTGTGATAGACCCTGATAGATGTTGATGGGGCAAAGAGCCATCATCTTTACCCACTGGGTGCTCACACCTATGATACACCCTGATAGACCCTGATCGGGGAGAGAGCCATCCTCTGGACATACTGTGTCCATGTTCTGGACCTACTGTGTGCCGGTCACTGTGATAGAGCCTAAAGACCCTGATTTGGAGAGAGCCATCCTCTGGACATACTGTGTGCTCACACCCTAGATAGACCCTGATAGACACTGATGCGGAAGAGAGCCATCTTCTGGACCTACTGTATGCCAGTGACTGAGATACAGTCTGATAGACCCTGAGGAAGGAGATAGTCATTTTCTGGACCTACTGTGTGCTCAAAGCTTTGATATACCCTTATAAAACCTGATGGGCGAGAGAGCCATCCTCTGGACCTTCTCTGTGGTCACACCTATAATAGACCATGATACACCCTGATTGGGGAAAGAGCCGTCTTCTGGACCTACTGCGTGCTGGTGACTGTGATAGACCCTAATAAACCCGGATTGCGAAGAGAGTAATCGTTTGGACCTACTGTGTGCTCATTTCTGTGATAGACTCTGATAGACCCTGATGGGGTAGACAGCCACCTTCTGGACCTACTGTATGCCGGTGACTGTGATAGAGCCTGATAGACCCTGAAGGGGAGAGACCCATCTTCAGTACCTACTGTTTGCCGGTGATTGAGATCGAGCCTGATAGACCCGGAGCGGGGAGAGAGTCATCTTCTGGACCTACTGTTTGCCGGTGACTGTGACAGACCCTAAAATACCCTGATTGGAGAGAGTTCCATTTTCTGGATCTACTGAGTGCTCACACCTCTGATAGACCCTATAGACCCTGATGGGGGAAGAGAGTCATCTCCAGGACCTACTGTGTGCTCACTCCTGTGATACCCTGATAGGGGAAAAAGCCTTCCTCTGGACCTATTGTGTGCCGGTGACTGTGATAGACCCTCGTAGACTCTGATGGGGGAGAGAGCCATCTTCTGGACCTACTGTGTGCCGGTGACTGTGATAGACCCTCATAGACCCTGATGGTGGAGTCATCCTCTGGACCTACTGTGTGCTCACACCTGTGAGAGACCCTGATAGACCCTGATGGGGGACAGAGCCATTTTCTGGACCTAATGTGTGCTTACACCTGTGCTAGAGCCTGATTGACCCTAAGGGGGAGAGAGCCATCTTTTAGATCTACTGTTTGCCAGTGACTGTGATTGAGCCTGATAGACCCTCTTGGTGGAGAGAGCCATATTCTGGACCTACTGTGTGCTCACACCTGTGATAGACCCTGATAGACTCTGATGGTAGAGAAGGTCATTTTCTGGATGTACTGTATGACAGTGACTGATAGAGGCTGATAGACCCTATTGGAGTACACTCATCTTCTGGACCTACTGTGTGATCACCTTTGTGATTAAACCCTGATAGACCCTGTTGGGGGAGAGAGTCATTTTCTGGACCTACTGTGTGCCGATGACTGGGATAGACCCTGAGAGACCCTGTTGGGGGAGAGAGTCATCTTCTGGACCAATGTGTGCTTGGTGACTTTGATAGACCCTAATAGACCATGATGGGAGAGAGAGCCATGTGTTGGACCTACAATGTGCTGACACCTATGATAGACCCTGATGAAAGAGAGAATCATCTTCTGTACCTACCGAGTGCCGGTGTCTGTGATAGACCCTGATAGAACCTGATGTGGGAGAGAGTCATCTTCCAGACCTACTGTGTGCCCAGACCTACTGTGTGCTCAAACCTGTGATAGACCCTTATAACTCTGATGGGGAGAGAGTCATCTTCTGAACCTACCTTTTGCCTGGTGACTGTGATAGGACCTGATAGACCCTGATGTGGGAGAGTGTCATTTTCTGCACCTACTGTGTGTTCCAACCTGTGATAGAACCTGATAACCCTGATTGGAGAGAGAGTCAACTTCTGGACCTACTCTGTGTGGTGACTGTGATAGACGCTGATATACCCTGATATGGGTGAGAGTCATACTCTGGACCTACTGTGTGCTCACTCCTATTACACACCCTGATAGAAACTTATGGGGGAGAGAGAGCTTTATAGACACTGATGAAGTAGAGAGTCATCTTCTGGACTTACTGTGTGATCGAGACTATGATAGAGCCTGATAGACCCTGATGGGGGAAAGAATCATCTTGTGGACCTACTGTGTGCTCACTCCAGTGAGAGAGGCTGATACACCCTGATGGGGGAAGGAGTCATTTTCTGAACCTATTGTGTGCTCACACATGTGATAGACTCTGATAGACCCTGATGGGGGAGAGAGCCATCTTCTGGACCTATGTGTGCCGGTGCCTTTGATAGAGCCTGATAGACGCTAATGGGGGAGAGAGTCATCTTCTGGATTCACTGTGTGCCGAGGACTGTTTAAGACCCTGATAGATCTAGATGGGGTAGAGGGTCATCTTCTGGACCTAGTTTCTGCTGAAAAGTGTTATAGACACTGAAAGACCTTGATCAGGGAGAGAACCATCGTCTGGACCTACAGTGTGCTCACAGCTATGATACACCCTGATAGACCCTGAAGGGAAAGAGAGCCATCCTCCTGACCTACTGTGTGCCGCTGACTGCGATAGAGCCTGATAGATCCTGACGGAGGAGAAAGCTATCTTCTGACCTACTGTTTGCTCATGCATGTGATAGAACCTGATAGAACCTGATCGGGGAGAGGACCATACTCTGCACCTACTGTGTGCTCACACCTGTGATAGGGTCTGATAGACCCTCCTGGGGGAGAGAGTCATCTACTGGACCTACTGTGTGCTCACTACTGTGAAAGAGCCTGATAGACCCTGATGGGTGAGAGGGTCATCTTCTGGACCTACTTTGTGCTCACAGGTGTGATAGACCCTGAAAGACCTTGTTGGGAGAGCCATCCTCTGGAACTACTATGTGCTCACACCTATGATACACCATTATAGACCCTGGTGGGAAAGAGAGCCATCCTCCGGACCTACTGTGTGCGGGTTACTGTGATAGAGCCTGATAGACACTGATGGGGGGGAGAGTCATCTTCTGGACCTACTGTGTGCTCACTCCTGTGAAATAGCCTGATAGACCCTGATGGGGGAGGGAGTCATCTTCTGGATCTGCCTTGTGCCTGGTGACTGTCATAGACCCTGATAGACCCTGATGGGGGAAAGAGTCATCTTCTGGAACTACTGTGTGCCAGTGTCTTTGATAGACTTTGATATGGGATAGACTCATCTTCTGGACCTACTGTGTGTTCACACTTATGACAGATCCTGATAGACTCTGACGGGGGAGAGAGCCATCCTCGGGACCTACTGTGTGTTCACTTCCTTGATAGACCCTGATAGACCCTGATGCGGAAAAGAGTCATGTATGGACCTACTGTGTGCGGGGACTGAGATAGAGCCGGAAGGACCCTAATCTCGGAGAGAGTCACCTTCTGCACTACTGTGTGCTCACACCTGTGATAGACCCAGATAGACTCCGATGGGGGAGAAAGCCATTCTCTGGACCTACTGTGTTTTCACACCTGTGATAGATCCTGATAACCCTGATTGGGGAGTCTTCTTTTGGACCTACTGTGTGCTCACTTCTGTGATAGACCCTGATAGATCCTGATGGGGGAGACCATCATCTTCTAGACCTACTGTATGCCAGTGACTGTTATAGACCCTGATAGACCTACATGGGGTTGATAGTCATCTTTTGGACCTACTGTGTGCTCACACCTGTGATAGACCCTGATAACCCTGACTGGGGAGAGAGTCATCTTCTGGACCTACCTTGTGCCTAGTAACTGTGATAGACCCTGATAGACCCTGATGGGGTTGATAGTCATCTTTTGGACCTACTGTGTGCTCACACCTGTGATAGACCCTGATAACCCTGATTGGGGAGAAAGTCATCTTCTGGACCTACTGTGTGCCGGTGACTGTGATAGATCCTGATAGACCCTCATGGGGTTGAGTGTTATTATCTGGATCTATTGTGTGCTCACTCCTGTGATAGACCCTGATAGACCCTAATGGGGAAGGATCCATCTTCTGAATCTACTGTGTTCACATGACTGAGATAGAGCCTCATAGACTCTGAGGAAGGAGAGAGTCATTTTCTGGACCTACTGTGTGTGTACTCCTGTGATAGACCCTGATAGAGCCTGATTGGGAATAGAGCCATGTTTTGGACCTATTGTGTGCCAGTTACTGCTATGGAACCTGATAACCCTGATGGGGGAGAGAGTCATGATTTGGACCTATTGTGTGATCACTCCTATGATAGACCGTGATGCCCTGGTTGGGGAGAGAGTCAGCTTTTGGACCTACTGTGTGCTGGTGACTGTCATAGTCCTTGATAGACGCTTATGGTGGAGTGAATCATCTTCTGGACTACTTTGTGCTCACAGCTGTGTTATACCCTGAGAGATCCTGAATGGAAGAGAGTCATTCTCTAGACCTTCTGTGTGCTCACACTTATGATAGACCCTGATAGATCCTGATCGGGGAGAGAGCCATCTTCTGGACTTACTGTGTGTCGTTGACTGTGATAGAGCCTGATAGACCCTAATGGGGGAGAGAGTTATCTTCTGGATGTACACTGTGCTCCTCTGATATACCCTGATAGAATCTGATTGTGGGAGAGAGTCATCTTCTGGCCCTACTGTGTGCTCACTCCTTTGATAGACCCTTATAGACCCTGATGGGGGAGAGAGCTATTTTCTGGACCTACTGTGTGCTCACACCTATGATAGACCCTGATGCGGGAGAGAGCCATCTTCTGGACCTACTGTGTGCTCACTCCTGTGATAGACCTTGATAGACCCTGATGGGGTAGTCATCTTCTTGACCTACTGTGTGCCAGTGACTGTCATAGACCCTGATAGACCCTCATGGGGTTGAGAGTCAACTTCTGGACTTACTGTGTGCTCATACCTGTGATAGACCCTGATAGACCCTGATGGGGTAGAGAGCCATCTTCTGGACCTACTGTGTGCCAGTGACTGTGATAGAACCTGATAAACCATGATGGGGGAGAAAGTTATCTTCTGGACCTACTTTGTGCTCACAGCTTTGATAGACCCTGGTAGACGCTGATGGGGGAGAGAGTCATCCTCTGGACCTAATGTGTTCTCACTCCTGTGATAGATCTGATGGACCCTAATGGGGTTAAACAAAACTAGTTTTTCAAAGGCAGCATGATAACCTACAAAACTCAGAAGATTACATAGTCATGATTCCACATATAGGAATTTTCAATAAAAGACAGTACCACAGAGACAGAAACAGAGCAGTTTCTGCCTGTTAGGAGTGAAAGTAGATGGGGACTAGGGAACATCTTTCTCTGACAGGCATACTCCACACCTGGATTGTGGTAATGGTTCTATAGTTATAGTTTACTAAAATTCTTCAGACTATACACCTTAATGCATTTTAGGATGTATATTAATCTCAACAAAGACTCATAAAAGTAAAATCTGATTTCATTTCTATATACCAGTGACAATTTTTAAAATATGCCTATTTTTTAAAAGATGACATTTATAAATGGAGACCCAGTACATGGGTCCATGCACAGGTAGGATCCATCAGCCTGCCTTGGGTCCTCTTGCAATCTAGGGCCCTTTGAGAGATGTCAGGCCACTGTTTTTGGCCCAGTCCCCACAGGCCTGGGATCAGGCCAAAATCTAGCAGTCCAATATCCCCACGAGGAATGTACCAGTGTCGTAAGTGGTAGGCGGCGTGGGGGGAGCCCCAGTCAGGACCGGGAGCAATCCACTGCCACTCATTCTGGGTCCGCTGCACCTGCCCCTGCCGCCAGCAGCTTCTGGCTGAGGGGTGCTCCGCTGTGGGAGTGCACAGACCACCAGAGGGCAGTCCTGAGTTGATAATCTGCCCCTGGTCAGTGCTGGCCATAGCGACTGGTCAACCAGTCATTCTGGTCATTTCAGTCATTCTGGTTGTACCAGTCGTTCAGTCGTAATGGTCATTCATATATGGTAAGAAAATCAACAGTGGTCCAAGGAATAAGTCTAAAAGGTCTATAAAACTTGCACTAGGAGGAAAACACCTATTAAAAGTTATGAAAGACAAGTTAATTCTTAGTGATGATCTCTCTTATATGTGGAATCTTAAAAATATCTAAATAAATTTAAAAGCCAAGCTCATAGATACAGAGAACAGATTGGTGGTTGCCATAGTCAGGGGATTTCAGGGGGCAGTAGGGGTGTGGTGGGAGAAATGGATGAACTGTGTTAGTTCTTTTTTTTAATAGACTATATTCATGAATGACCTAAGGCTTTAAATTGGCAATTCTACTATGATTAATGTAATTCCAACCAAGACCTCAGAAGATTTTTGTGTTCATTTGGAGAGCATTAGTTTTGTCCTTCAAGCTGTGACTCAGGGAGAACCGATCCTTCCCACTTGTACTCACATGTGCTCAATAGATAGATATGAAGTTCTCTCAACTTACATGCATCTAGTTAGAAGTGAAAGGAGTATGAAGCATAACTCTTTTTTATCTTTATTGTTCAGTTTATTAATTACATTATTCCCCCTTTTTATCCCCCTATAGCTCCCCTCCACCCTGTACCCATCCCACCTTCCACCCTCCCCTCCCACTCCCACTGTCCTCTCCCATTGTTGCAAGATTTTTGTCCAGTCTCTTGCTGCACTTCCAACACCCCCTTTCTCCCCAAGAATTGTCAGTCCATTCCCTCTCTATGTCCACGATTCTGTTATATTCACCAGTTTATACTGTTCATCAGATTATTAATTCAATGGATTTTTAGATTCATTTGTTGATAGATGTGTATTTGTTGTTCATAATTTACACTTTTACCTTTTTCTTCTTCCTCTTCTTAAAGAATATCTTTCAGCATTTTATATAATATTGGTTTGGCGGTAATGAACTCCTTTAGCTTTTTCTTATCTGTGAAGCACTTTATCTGACCTTCAATTCTGAATGATAGCTTTGCTGGATAGAGTAATCTTGGTTGTAGATTCTTACTATTCATCACTTTGAATATTTCTTGCCACTCCCGTCTGGCCTGCATCGTTTCTGTTGAGAAATCCGCTGACAATCGTATGGGTGCTCCCTTATAGATAACCAACTGTTTTTCTCTTGCTGCTTTTAATATTCTCTCTTTGTATTTTGCACTTGGCATTTTAATTATTATGTGTCTTGCTGTGTTCCTCTTAGGGTTCCTATATTCTGGGGTTTGGTGCGCTTCTTGGACTCCTAAGTCAATTTCTTTCACCAGGTGGGAAAGTTTTCAGTCACTATTTCTTCAAGTAGGTTTTCATTATCTGGCTTACTCTCTTTTTCTGGCACCCCTATGATTCAGATGTTGGTATGCTTGAGGTTGTCCCAGAGGCCCCTTACACTATCTTCAATTATTTGGATTCTTTTTGCTTCTTACTTTTCCAGCTGAGTGGATTTTGCTTCTTTGTATTTTAAATTTTTGACTTGGTTCTTGCGGCCCTCTGGATTGCTTTTATGTCTTTGTATAATATTTTTTATTTCAGTCAGTGTATGCTTGATTTCTAGTTGGTCCTTTTTCATATCCTTGAGGGTCTCATTCATTTCCTCGTAGGTGTTCATTTCCTCATTGGTCTTGTTCATTTCCTTGTAGTTCTCATTAAGTTGATCGGCCTTTTCTAGGAGCCTCTTGAAAAGCCTTATTACCATGGTTTTGAACTCTATGTCTAGTCATCTTTTTTCCTCCATTTCTTTCACACCTGATTTCTTTCCATGTCTCTGCATGGTGGCTGCTTTCCTGAGTTGGTCGATTAGCTTTATGTGGTAGGTGTCCTCTAAGGGACAGTGGCTCATCCTCCCCAGTTACCTGAGGTGGATACTCTTACTGCAATGCTATGGGTTGTATATTACTTTTGAATTTAAACCCAGCTTGTTGTTGTTAGCCCTAGGAGGGTTTGACCTCCAGGCCAATTGGCTATGAAGGGAGACTGTTTAGGTTGGATGGGCGGAGTCTCTGGGATGAGCACACAACGTCAGCATCAGCTACGCCCTATGCAGTGCGCAGTCTCTGTGGTGGGTGGTAATGGCTGCAGGCACCTCCAAGAGTAAGCCGCCTCTGGTCTTCTCCCCCCCCAATTGCCAGACAACTCTGCCTCTCTCCAAATGAGTCTGCACACCCAAAATTTCACCCAGGGTTGTAAAACAAAGCAGTCCGGTGGTCTTGGTAACAAGGGAGCAAGTCGCGCATCTGTGCTGTAGTGCACTTTACGTGCAAACAGCTGTTCCAAAGCACACTCTCCTCAGACTTGAAGACCTCTGCCGCACCCGGCTTTTAGGATGTGTACCCCAGACCTTGGACCTCGCCTGGCACTGGAGAATCTGTGCGTGGGACGTGTCCGCCCTCCCCATTGGAAAAATCCAGCTGGGATTGTTGCTGCCAGCCCTACAGCCCACGTGCGCCCCACAGCTCTGAACCTCTGGCTCCGTGCGTATCTTCAAGGCTGCACTCCGCCGCTCTTCTGAGTCTCAGTGTCCCACTTTTACCTTTATTTGTGGAATTTTCACTCAGCCAGCTTTCCGGTGATTCTGGATGATGTTTGTTTTGTTAAGTTGTAGTTTTGGAATTGTTGCGCAAGGCAGCACAATAGGTGTTTACCTATGCCACCATCTTGGTTCCTCTGAAGCATAACTCTTGGACACCTTACAATTTCTCCTGGAACACATTTTTAGTATTTCTGCTCACATAATAGGAACATGTTATAGCCATGTGCTGGGCAATTTTGTCAACAAATGTGTCCAGGATAAGCTGGCAAGCACAGCTACAGTGGCAGGAGCCTCTCCTGCTTTCATGACAGCACTAAGTCTGTTCCACTGTTGTCAGTCGATCATCCCTGAAAGAGGAGGTGTGCTGGGCAGAAACAACCCCCCCAAACGCACAAATTTCTTACACCAGGCCTCTAGTATATCCTATCTAATAAAAGAGTAACATGCAAATTGACTGTACCTCCCCTATGCTACCAGCCAATAGGGAGCAGGGGCATGGCCTGCAGACGGGAGCGTGGCCAGCAAACAGGGAGCGTGGCCAGCAGACAGGGAGTGTGGCCAGTAGACAGAGGTGTGGCCAGCAGGGGCGTGGCCACAGTGCCGGGTAAGTAAGCACCACGCTATAATCTCTGCTCACATGGTACTTAAGGGCCGTCAAGATCTCTCCTTACAGTTACGGTGACTGAGTCACATGCAAATGAGCTCCTGGGGCACCTTGGGTAATGAGCACCAGTTGTGAGGTGGGGCTGAGACAGGGGGGATGTGGCCAAGTTGTGCACGCTGAGGTGGTGAAGCAGGGCCAGAGACACGCGAGGCAGGGGAGCCAGTTGTGCGCAAGGCAGGGGAGCGGGGCTGAGTCATGCACGAGGTGAGCAGGGCCAGTAGCATGCGAGGCGGGGGAGCAGGGCCCATTCGTGTGGGAGGCGGAGGACATGGCAATTTGCCCAAGGCATGTTGAATAGTTTTCTCCTAATCATTTGTGGGAGTGTAATCTGACTTAAAACTAATGAACTAAAGTAGAAAGTCAATTTGGAAATGTGGATCAAAATTCAAGGGAATTAGCTTTGGGCCAGGAGTTCCATGTCTGTGAATGTGTCCTCAGTAAACAGTCAAATAAGCAATTATGTTTACTGTCATTGTTGATGCCGGGGGAAACCAGAAGCAACCTGCCCCACAATAAAGGGTTAGTGAAGTAAACCATAGTAATGTCAAACAGTCAGGGATAACACTGTAGCCATTAAAAATTATGTCTGTACATTGAATTTGTTGACATGAAAAGAAGGCCATCCTACCTAATAAAAAAGTAATATGCAGACTGACCATCACTATAACACACAAAAAGGCTGCTCCCATGTGGTCAAAGATTGTGTCCCCATCTGGACACAAGATGACCATCACAAGATGGCCAGCAGGAGAGGGCAGTTGGGAGGTTCCAGGCCTGCATGAGAGGGAAGTTGTGGGTTATCAGGCCAGCAGGGGATGGCAGTTGGGAGGGAGCAGGCCTGCAAGGAAGGGCAGTTGGGGACAATCAAGCCTGCAGGAGAGGGCAATTAGGGATGACCAGGCCAGTAGAGAAGGGAAGCTGGGGGCAAGCAGGCTGGCAGGGGAGCAGTTAGACATCAATTAGGCTGGCAGGGTAGTGGTTAGGGGGTATTCAGGCTGGCAGGCAGAAGTGGTTAGGGGCAATGAGGGAGGCAGGCATGTGAGCAATTGGAGCCAGCAGTCCTGGGTTGTGAAAAGAATATCCGACTGCCCCTTTAGGCCCAATCCCACTAGGCAGTTGGACATCCCTCAAGGGATCCCAGATTGGAGAGGGTGCAGGGTGGGCTGAGGGACATCCCCTGCCCCACCACATCCCTCGTGCACAAATTTTGTGCACCGGGCCACTAGTATCTAAAATAATAAAACATAACATGCTAATTAGACTGGACTTCCTTCCAGATGACCTTCTGAACAAAGCTGGGGCTATGAGGGAAACCTGGGTCCCAGATGCCAGAGGGAAGTCTGGTTCTCAGGTGCCAGAGGGAAGCCAGTGCTGGGTGCTGGCAGCCAGGGGAAGGAATGCCTACTCATGAACAAATTTTGTGCATCAGGCCTCTAATATATAATACGTATATATATCATATCATAGTTTTGCAGGATGTCACAATTGGAGGAAAATGATTAATTAGTACACAGGCCCTTTGTATTTTCTTTTCTATTGAATGTGTCAGAAATGCTCTTCAACAGTGTAGTGGGAATAAGACAAATAATCAAAAATGGCTTGGCAAGGCAATTTTACTTCTGAAGAAGGGTATCCAAGCAAAAAAATTGATGGGCGAGTACACAGAAACATTGATGTACCATGCCCTGATTGGTAACAGCATGGTTTATAATTTGATGCTAGTGGCTAATTCAAGTGAAGAGGTGGATTGACTTTTCGGGGGTGGCTAATGAACTACAGTGCAAGTTCTAACTGGTAAAGTCTCAAGAAATGGCCCTCCACAATACAACCAGAAGTCCTCTCTGGCTACAGCCAGTGGAGACTGATTATTTAACTCCTCAAAGGATCAGCCTTCACTGCACCTGTTACACTGGCCAAAACAATTGACTGCTCCCATGCCTGGAGAGGCAGGATGTATAGTTAGTGTTCAGGGTTGGGGTTTAATAGTCTTTGGGGGCTCTTATCTTGGACCTTCCATGGTTGGGAATAGCAGAGAGAAGGTCCTACAAAATTCATTGCCCCAGGCCTGGCTGTCCTGAAAGAAGGCTATCATGTATTCCATGCCCACAGTGTCTGAGCCCCATCCAAGTGGAAATGGCACTATTGAAGCTTCTGGCTTCCCTGCCATGCAATCTTAACAATCATTTTTGTTTACCGCATAGATAGAATATTCAATTAATTCTAGCCAGGCATTTGTCTCCCCATATCTAGTCTCAATTTTTATAGTTTGGGGTAAATCCTTAACCTCAAATATAATGAATTTTGGTAGGGTCATTGTTGTAAATACAAGGTTGGGCTTGGTTGGGACTAGGAGTCAAGGACCACTGCTTAAGAAAAATTGAGTTATTGACTAATCAAATGGCAAACTTTCCTACAGGTTTCTTTCCTGATTAATTGTCCTCCAGACTGTGTCTTTGCTCTAGTGACACAGTAGTTTCTCTTTGCTTAAGGGTCATCAGGAGTGGTTTACATTATAGATTCCCACAAATATCAGAAGTAATTCCTCTGGCTACAGCTACTCTGTTTTGTTTTGTTTGTTTGTTTGTTTTGTGGGAGTAATGCTCCTACTTATATGGTGGAGATGTCCACCACCACTATGCAGCTCACACCAGCTGGAACAAGGAAGATGAGGGTTGTTTTCTCCAAAACTGGCTCAGGGAAGAGGTATTTATGTTTGGTAGAAAGTTGCCTTTGGGTAGTAAGATCTCCACAGGGTAAGACCTGGCAAGCATCAAATTTTACAGTTAGGAAATCTGCACCCTTAGTAAAATTAATAGCTAGTCAGATTGGGTAGGGGCTATCTGTGATAACTTTACCTATATGCTCAGTAGACTTAGAAATAAGGGGTAATCAGAGTCTTTTCACTATTAACTGGAGGGGATCTGGATGTTGATGCTTTTCCTATTCCAAGGACTGGGTTCCCTTAATTGGAGTGTAAGGGGTCCAATCTTCCTCTGAGGTATGAATGATGGTCTCAGTTATTAGTGGCACCTGGTAAGACCCTTCCCAGGCTGGCTCAAGCTTGTCTTTTTTCCAGATCTTGATTAGGATGAACTCGCTGGGTAGGTAAGGATGTATTGGAATTCAAGAGGTAGGGTTTGGCCGAGACTGGTTTGGCTCAGTGGATAGAGCGTCGGACTGCGGACTGAAGGGTCCCGGGTTCGATTCCGGCAAGGGCATGTACCTTGGCTGCGGGCACATCCCCAGTAGGGGGCGTGCAAGAGGCAGCTGATTGAAGTCTCTCTCTCATCGATGTTTCTGACTTTCTATCCCTCTCCCTTCTGCTCTGTAAAAAATCAATAAAATATATTTTTTAAAAAAAGAGGTAGAGTTTGGGTAAGCAGTTCTTTTAACCTGAGGGAGGGTAAAATAGAGGGGAGGCCCAACACACAGTTTTTAAGAAATTGATACTTGTTTTCCATGATTGGAAGCTTTGGAAGCTCAGAATTTTGACCTAATGAGGTAATACATAAAGTATCCCTTTAAGAGAATATCCCAATGTCTTTATGGGGGAAAAGGTGTTCTAATTGGGAGAAATTTTATCCAGGGAAGTTTTATTTCTAGGATTAATTGGGTGATGTGTCTTTTCAGAGTTTGATTTATTCTTTCTACTTTATCTGAGGAGGGTGGGTACAGGATGTGTGGTATTCCCATTTCTTCCTCAAGCATTTCATTAGTTCCTTGATAATAGTGGCCATAAAACAGCCTCTGTTATTCAAATAATAGAGGCCCAGTGCATGAAATTCACCCACAGGGGTGTGTGTCCCTCAGCCCGGCCTGCACCCTCTCCAAGCTGGGACCCTCTTACAATCCAGGACTGCTGGCTCCCAACTACCTAATTGCCTCTAACTGCTTCTGCCTACCAGCTGGTTCATGTCCCTGCCAGCCTGATTGATGCCTAACTTCCCTCCTCTGCCAGTCTGGTCACCCCTAACTGCCTTCCCCTGCTAGCCTGATCTCCCACAACTGCCCTCCGTGACAGGCCTGAAACCTCCCACTGCTGTCCCCTGCTGGCCTGATGGCCCCCAACTGCCATCCCTTGCAGGCCTGGAACCTCCCACTGTCATCCCCTGATGGCCTTCTTGTGATGGCTATCCTATGTCCACATGGGGGCAGGATCTTTGACCACATGGGGGCAGCCATCTTGTGTTGGAGTGATGGTCAATCTGCATATTACTCTTTTATTAGAGTATGTTCTGAACCAATCCAAAGTGAAGGATTATAGTTCCTTTTAAAAATATATATTTTTTTTATTTATTTCAGAGATGGGGGAAAGAACTTCAATGATGAGAGGTAAACATAGATTGGCTGCCTTCTGCACACCTTCTACTGCTGGTTCACAGGTCAATATTTAACCACTCAGTCTCACCAACCAGGTTATATTTGTAAGAATATCTTAGTTACCTTACTGGTTGTAGCACTTGATAAGGAAATAGCTTCAACCCAATTAGTCAAATGATCTGGTATCACCAGGAGGTATTTGAGGAGACCTGTCATAGGCATCTCAGTTTAATCACCCTGTATGTTCTGGAATAGTCTTAATCTAGGTTCCTCCATCCTGAAGGTGTCTGCTCAGCGCCTGTTTGTTCACTTTTCTGCAGATAATATAGCTTTCATTAACTTACTTTGCTATTTACATACTATACTAGAGTTCCTGTGCACAAAAATCATGCATGGGGGTCCCCCTTAGCCCAGCCTGCACACTCTCCAATCTGGGACCTCTTGAGGGATGTCCAACTGCCTGTTTAGGCCCAATCCCAGGGACTGGGCCTAAACTGACAATTAGATATTCCTTTCACAATTCTGGACCATGCCTCCTAATCACTCACCTAACTGTGCCCCCCACTCCTCCAGCCTGATGGTCCCTCATTGCTTTTTTATGCCTGCCTAGTCACACCAAACTGCTCCCCCATTGCCAGCCAGGTCGCCCCCGCAACTGCCTCCTCCCTGATGCCTAGTCGTTCCTAACTGCTCCTCCCCTGCCAGCTTGGTCACTAGTTACTGCACCCCCTGCTGGCCTGGTTGCCCCTCACTGCTCACCTGCCAGCCTGGTAGCCCCCAACTGCACCCCCCAGCTGGTCTGGTAACCTCCAACGGCCCCCACTGCTGGCCTGGTAACACCCAACTACTCTCTGTCCCCCGTCAGCCTCACTGCCCTTCATAGCCCCCTTGCCAGTCTGGTTGCCCCACAGAGCCTGCTGTTCAGTTGTTTGGTCATCCCTCACTAACCCTCTGTCAGCCTGGGCACCCCACACAAACTGCTTGTTCAGTCATTTAATTGTCCATTAACCCCCCTGCCAGCCTGGTCAACCCACACAGACTGCTTGTTCAGTCATTTGGTCATCCCTCACTAAGCCCCCTGCCAGCCTGGTCGTAGGCAGCCATGTTGTGAGGGCATGAGGGTTAATTTGCATATTACCTCTTTATTATATAGGACTAGTGGCTCAGTACACAAAATTCATGCACGGCGGGGGTGATGGTCCCTCAGCCCAACCTGCCCCCTCTCACATACTGGAGTCCTTAGGGGATGTCCAACTGATGGCTCACTCCCAGCCTGCCCAAGGCCTAAAGCCTCTGGTGAGGCTTTAGGCCTTGGGCACTCAGCCATCTCCCTGCTCAGCTCAGTTCCAGCTGCCTGTGACAACCTGGCCCCAGGGGCTGGGCACTCATCTCCACTCCTGTGCCCCAGCCGCTTGCCCCGCCCCCTGGCCACCTCTTGCCCTGCCCCCTGAATACCTCCCACACACACCGCAACGTCCCTGCCCCTCGAGCCCCTCCAAGCTTGGGTGGTGGTGCTCCTGTGCTCGCCCCACCCCACTCTGCACTCTGGCTGCCTCCAAGCTCAGGCGGCCCTGGCGCCATGGTGCTCCTGTGCTCACCGCACCCCACCCCCCATCCGCCTCCAAGCTCAGGCGGCCAGGGCACAGTGGCGCTCCTGTGCTCGCCCCGCCCTGTGCCCCAGCTGCCTCTAAGCTCGGGAGGCCTGGGCATTCCCGCGCTCACGACATTCCATGCCCTGGCCACCTCCAAGCTTAGGTGGCCAGGGCACCATGGCACTCGCCACTGCTACTGCTTTGCCTCCATCCCCGGGCCCAGCCCTTGCACAGCTGAGCCCTGCCCTTTGGCCCTACCCCCTGCTCCTGATTGGCTGGTAGTATAGTGCCAAGGTATGGTCACATTTGCATGTTACTCTTTTGTTAGATAGGACTAGAGGCTCAGTGCATGATTAAATTGGACACTTGAAGGGTCCCCTAAACCTAGCCTGAAATCAGAGCCATAGCTACCATTCTGCAACAACTGGCATGCTCCACGGATACTACCGGTGCCCCATGACACAGTGTGGATGCTGCTGGTACCCTGGGGGGCGAGGTGGGGTGAGGGTCCAGAAGTGCTCCATGAATCTCCTGGTAACTGGTCATTTGGTTGTTATGGCTTTATGGCATTATGGCCACAGGCCTTTTATAATATAGATAAAAGTCTAAGTGACTGTTATGACCAGTTGACCAGCTGCTATAACTAACATGCTGACCACCAGGGGGCAAATGATTAGTGCAGGAGTTTTCCCCTGGTGGTCAGTGTGCTCCCATAGCAAACTTCTCACGTCCAGACAACCTCCGACAGTCCCTCCTCCAGGATGGCCCTGATCAGTCCTGATCCCTGGCCAGAATGATGGACTCCACCTGTGCATGAATTTGTGCATCATGCCTCTAGTAATATAAATACCCACATACCCATAGGCTCTAAGAACCACATAATACATAACTTGTGGACGCTCAATGACTTCCCTTATGAAGTTAGATTAGTAATTCCCACATAATGAGTTTAGAAAGCATTTCCTTCTCATCAGATAAGAGCCACTACTGTGCTGAAATTTTGGAGGCTCCCATCTTGGCTAGCTGCTCTTCCTCCTCCAGAGGAGTGAAAACTAAGAGAGTAAGAGGAGAAAGTACAGAAGTGAGATAAAAAAAATGTGCTCTTTCTTCAGGAAACATTAGGCTCTCTAATACATGGGGGGTTAATTCCTTGTGCACTAGATATTGTCCCTTGCTATTAGTAACTTTTTTTCCAAATGTGTGCACTATTCCTGTTTGGCCCCGGAGGATGGCTGGTTAGCCAGAGATGGGTAAGATTCCTCAGGGAAGGAACAACCTAAGACAGGCACAGTCACAGAGGGGCCATCAGGAGAGAACTCAACAGATCCTCACTCCCCTAACTTTCCAGGGGCCTGAACCCTCATCCCTTCTGAGGGAGGCCTCCTGCCCTCCATGGCTGCTTTGCCTCCCATTTAAAACTCAGGTTGGGACCCAGGTCACAGACAGATTGGGCCAGTAACAGCAGTCCTATATCTAAATCCACTCTAGCACCAGGAATGCTCAGGACTTACTCAAGAATGCAAATAATCCTTTCCACTAATATTTGCAAGGTAACTAAGATTATTTGAGTTTTAAATGTGATAGCAAAATAGTAATCAAGTTTTCAGATTAATTTAAATTGGCTAATTGAAATAAGTGAATACTCAAGAAAAATTAAGTATACTGGACAAAAAGCTGTTCCTAAAATATTAACTAAAATGTCTATTGGTAGTTCCTCTCAGACCTGAACCTCACATCAGCCTGCTTGGCCCTGAAGTATGGCTGGTCAGCCAGAGACAGGTAAGATTCCTCAGGGAAGGAACAACTTAAGACAGGCACAGTCGCAGAGGGGCCTTTGGGAGAGAACTTAAAGGTCAACAGAGGTGGGGCATTGATCCTCACTCCCCTAGCTTTGCAGGAGCCTGAACTCTCACCCTTTATGAGGGAGGTCTCCTGCCCCCAGGGCTGCTTCGCCTCCCATGCATAGCTCAGATCAAGACCCAGGTTACAGACAAAGACTCGGCCAGCAACAGGAGCCCTATATCTAAATTCAATCTAGCACTGGGAATGCTCAGGGCCTACTCAATAATTGAATAATTCTTGCCACAAATATTTACAGGGTAAACTAAGATTATTGTTGGAGTACTAAATTTGACAGTAAAATAGTAATCAAGTTTTCAGATTAATTTAAATTGGCCAAGTGAAATAAGTGAATACTCAAAAAAATTTAAGTGTCCTGGACAAAAAGCCGTTCCTAAAATATTAACTGAAATTTCTATTAGAAGTCATCTCTTCGTAAAATTGTCTAACATGCAAAGGACCTAAAGCAGTCGTATTTGTGGGCAAAAATTAAAAATTAAAGTTACCAAGACTGCAATATAAAATTTCCAAAAGCCCCCATTAATAAAAAAGGGGGGATAGTAGGGTAATATCATGTAAGGAAAAATATTCTGTAAGTAAATTACACTTAGAAAATTCTTACTTCAGAAAATTAATTTCCATTTGTAATGCTAACAGCATGACACCCACGAAAAATACACAAGATGTCAAAATAAGCCAAAGGAAAATTATTTGGGCAAAAATAAAAAGAATCTCAAGTCTATTTTACAGATAAGATTCCTTTTTAACTTTTTTTTGAAAATATATTATATATTTGTATATTTTCAGAGAACAACTCTAAGACCATATGGATTCCCGCAACAAAGAAGAACTGACAGGTCTGTTCCAACTGCAAAGACAGGCTAGAGATGGAAGACGCTGACAACACCTTGCCATGCTAACAGTCAGCAGTGGTACATCCCTATAGGCGGCCCAGGACCAAACCAGAGAGGATGGAACCTGCATTGCCACCATTTGTCCACCATCCAGATGCCATTGCTGATATATACACCTAAGGAACTATTTGACATTGAAACTGGGACTCAGAACAGTTGTACACTGAAACTAAGACTCAAACATTTTTGTTTTTATATGTTTATATCTAGTTTGCAGATGCAAAATTTTTTTAAAGAAAAGAAATGGTGGGTGGAGGGAGAAGCATTGAACAGACTGTTAAACTGCAGTTGGAAGGCAGGGGAATGTGGGGGTCAGGGGCTGTGGGAGATTAATCAAAGGACTTATATGCAGACACATAAGCAATAACCAATGGATACAAGACACTTGGGTAGGGGGGCGGTCAGGTGAGGGCATGTATTGGGGGATAAGAGAGGCTGGAGGGAGGTAAATGGGGGGAAAACATATGTACTACTAATATATATATATATATATATTGAGAGAGAGAGAGAAATGGCACTACTCCAAATATATATTTTGAGTCTCTGTAGATGGTCCCCACCTTTCTATTTAAAAATTAAAAGGCTTGGTTAAGAGAAAACAATTCAGATGTCTGGGCAGATCACCCATTGGGCAGTCTCCCTGATTCCACAACCATGGATTCATCCCCATCTACAATGGAGTTCCCAATGTGCCTTTTTCCCTCAAGCATTCAGAAGGAACCATCTAAAAAGAGCTTGAGCCCTGTAGAGGAAGGGTTTCCCTGAAGCCAGGTCTGACTTTGGTTTGACAGTAAATGTAATAATCCATTCAATGAAGCTCAGCAGTTCCCCATGCCTCTGCTCCAGTTAGAAATTGAGTTGGTTTTAGACAGTTGTCAGTAATGCTAGGTTGTCCTTTTCTAATAAGATAGTCTCATATTTCAAAATTTGGGAGTCAGTTAGGCATCAGCCTACCTTTTGATTAAGGATTGCTCTAATTTGATGTGGAGTGCTAACCATCAATGCTCCCCAAAAGGCCAGTTTTCTAGTTTCCTCAGTTAAGAAGGTGGTTTCTGCTACTGACTGAATGTATTTAGGCCATCCTATAGTAACTGGGTCTGGTATCTTAGAAAAGTAGGCACCTGGTTGCTGTCTTCCCCTTCCCATATTCTTGAGTTAGAACCCCTAGGGCAGTTCCCTTGTCTACATTAACATACAGATGGAATGGATTCTCTAGTGATGTCAATACTAACATTGGGGCAGTGATTAGGGCCTGTTTTAGAGCTTCTATTAATTGAATCTCTTCAGATTACCAAAGAAAGGGGTTCTGTTATATATCTAAAGTTTGAGGTACAATCTCTTAGTTTTAAGTGCATAATAGTCTATCTATAACCTATAGTATTCAATCAGTCCTAAAAATTTACTGTTTTTTTTTTAATGCCAGGGAGTGGCATGTTATTCCAGAGATTTTGGGGGGGCCAAATTGTCTCTTTCCTTCATCTAAATGTCCTAAATATTATACTTCTTTCTCTTCAAATTGTAACTTCATCTTAGAGACTCTCAAACTCTGCTGAGCTTAAGTTGCCTTAGTCATTTGCTCTCTTAGATTACCCAAAAAGTCAGCTGGCCCTTTAACTTTCCCTTGTTGAATGTCAAATACCTTAGAGATATTTTGAGACTGGGAAACTGACTGATTCCTTTGAAAATTTAGGTCCCTTGGGTCTTTCATATCATTTCTATGTACAATATTATTATTATCCTGAATTAGAGGCCTGGTGCACAAATTCATGAATGGGTGGGGTCTCTTGGCCTGCCCAGTGATTGAGGCCTATTGCAGGGCCTGCTGGCTGGGCAGAGGAACCCTGAGAGGTTGGCCAACCACTCACTCTTCTCTGCTCCCCCTCCTCCACTATCAGGGTCTGTCCACAGGGCTGGCTAGCAATGGTGGCTAGTGTGTGTCATAGTAGCTGACTGGCCAGTTGTTCTGTCGGTCGTAAAAGCTTAGCATATATATATGCTAGTGGCCTGGTGTATGAATTTGTGCACATTGAAGGGAATTCTCTTAGTAATCTGCCTATGGTGTTTATAGCATGACTGAGTACTATGGTGCATTTATCAATAATAAGAAGTTGGGCCTTTTTAATGGTTTTAGCAACTTCAGAGTCTAGAAATTGAAGTTTCATTTAATGGAATTGGTAATTTATATTGGGAATGAAAGATTCTTCCACCAAAAACTAAATTTGCAGCAATTCCTGCAGATGCTGTAGGTAAAACAGTACCACCATGATCTATAATATAATGAATAAAACTTTATAAAGATGTTTTTCTATTACCACCTGGACCATCCAAGAAAATGCATTTGGAGTGTACAGTTTGGTCTTCAATGGGTGAAGTTACAGTATAAAAGTCTGTCAACTGTTCATCATTCAGAGAATTGACCAAAATATCTTTCTGTTGTCTCTCATAGGATTCATCTCAGTAGTTTATTCATTAATAAAGGATAGTCTGCAAGTCTGAAATGTGAATATTTCATTCCATGCAATGCGAATACCTCTTGAATTTTGTTAAGGGCATGCATTTCACAGTTCACACAGGCACTTTCTCTTTGGTGTAATTTCCAACAAAAATCTTCAATAAGATTTATTTTCATCCCATAATTTGTCTGCATCACAAGGACATCCAAACATGCAGATATATGCAAAAAGTTGCCATAGTTGTTTGGGCATATTAAGGATGATCACATTGTCAATCATATGTTTCCAGTGTCATAAAAAAATTCTCCTCTATGTTTAGCAGCTCCACAAAATATATGATAAATTGTAACTCCTACAGTTTATAGATCAGCAAATCTTATCACACCTTTTACATGCAGAAGCAAAAGTTTAAGGTAATATTGTTCTGGTTCTCTAAAGCTCACAGTGAACTGTCTACTAATACTTTATTCCTGTCTCTTTGGCGTTTTCTCCATAAGAAAAATATCTTGCCTCTGCATACTAGAAATAAATGTATAAGAACAAAAAATGTTTGAGTCTCAGTTTTAATGTCCAACTGTTCTGAGTCCCAGTTTCAATGTCAAATAGTTCTTTATGTGTACATGTCAGCAATGGTATCCAGATGGTGGACACATCGTGGCAATGAAAGATCCATCCTCTCTGGTTTGGTCCTGGGCTGCCTGCAGACATGCACAGCTGCCGACTGCTTGCATGGCAACGTGTTGTCAGTGTCCCCCATCTCTGGACATTCCTCGTGGCTGGAATAGACCCGTCAGTTCCTCACTGTCACAGGAACCCACAGGGTCTTGGAGTTGTTCTCTGAAAACACATAAACACATTCTCGACCAAAAGTTAACAAGGGGATCCTCTCTGCAAAATACACTTAGGATTCTTTTTATTTTTGCCTAGATGATTTTCCTTTGGCTTATTTTGACACCATGTGTGTTTTTTCGTGGGTGTCCTGCTGTTGGCTTTACAAATGGAAGTTATTTTTCTGGAGTAAGAATTTTCTAGACGTATTTTACTTACAGGATATTTTTCCTTACATGGTATTACCCCACTGTCTCCCCCCCACCCCCACCTTTTTGATGAAAGGGGGCTTTTGGAAATTTTATCTTACAGTCTTGGTTATTTTTAATTTTAATTTTTGCACACAAATATGACTGCTTTAGGTTCTTTGCATGTCAGACAATTTTACAGTGAGGTGAACTACTAATAGATATTTTAGTTAATGTTTTAGGAAAAGCTTTTTGTCCAGTACACTTAGATTTTCTTGAATATTCACTTATTTCACTTGGCCAATTTAAATTAATCTGAAAACTTGGTTACTATTTTACTGTCAATTTTAATACTCAAGCAGAAATCTTAGTTTACCCTGTAAATATTAGTGGAAAGGAGTATTTGCATTTTTGAGTAGGTCCTGAGCATTCCTGGTAATAGACTGAATTTAAATATAGAGCAGCTATTGCTGGCCCTCATGTACTTCATTTTTGTTGTGAAGGCAGTTCTGACCAGTTGGTAGAACTTGTTGATTACTGTTATTTAGACATAATCTGTCGATAATGCCAGCTTCTTTTTGCTTCAGAGATACTTTGTGCTAATGGGTGGTCTTTAGACATAGACATTTTTTAGAATATTAAAAAAAATAATGACAAATGAAGATTTTGACAGTAAAAATTTCATGGAAGATATTCTTTCAATAAATAGGCTTTGTTTTTTCTTTTGCTTCCATGGGTGCAAATATTGCATTGCATTCCCTCCTCCCTCCTGTCAGGGTCTGGGGTGTGCGTGAAAGGGATTCTGGGACGTGAGGGCACTGACAGCAAATTGACCAATACCCAACTCTGTAAGAAATGGGGATCCTGCCGCCCTCCTATCAGGGTGCGGGGTGAATAGGATTCTGAACTGTCAGAAGACTGACAGAAGCTGTCGAATTCTGTGAGGAATGGGGGTCCTGCTGCCCTGCTCTCAGGGTCTGGAGTGCAGGCGAATGGGATTATGGGTTGTCAGGGCCTGGGCAGCAAGGTTTGTGTCAGTGCTTGTCGTAGCTATCTGTTGGGCATCTGGTTACTGGTTGTTCTGATTGTTATGCTGCAATGATCGCTGGGCCTTTATTATATAGGACTGTGGTTCTTAATTAGGGAACTTCACCTCTGGGCTAAGACATTTGGACCTGCAGGGTGATCCCTCTGCCTTCTGATCATTGCCCGCTCTTTCTGAAAAAACAGAACACCTATGATGGACATTAGTTTGTCCCATGTAAAATCTGGGGATCTAGAAATTGATCTAATTTGTCACCTATACCATGCAGTTCTCCAAATAGAGGCTTTCACTCTTTCATAAGATTCCTTACCTCTGTGCTGGTTAGTGGGGTATTTATAAAACCTATTAGTTCTCTTCCTAAGTGAACCTTTCTTGAGGGCTATAGTCAGTTTTGGAAGAGGTTGAGATGTTTGTGAATAGGCTGTGAATATATTTCTGGCATTGTTCCAATTCCTTTAAAATTTAAGTTAAAAAGGGTCTTCTGGCATTACAGAGGCTTCAGAACTAGTTGGAACCTCATCAGTAACAAGCCAGTGGAGGGCATTTTGCTCGGACTAGACTAGAAAGTCCTGAAAAAGAAAGTGGCCCCAGTCTCATTGTGTGGGACAGCCTATAGTCACCCTACCCAGAAAACAGGAGGCAGCTGCCTGGAGGGTGAGACAGCAGGCCAACAATAAAAAGGCCACGTACAGCTCATAGTCTCAACAGCCAGCACTAACCCAGCTGACAAATTTAGGGGAAAGCAAGGTGTTAGGTTGGATCGAAAAATTGATTGATACTCTTCCCCCAGGAAATGGCTTTTCAGGCTATTTCACTATGGACATTCCCTTTGTGGGGACCACATTTCACTTGAGGTGACCACATTCCTTTATCACTGGGTGCTGGAACCATGCAGGCTCGGCCACCTGGTATGCAAATGATCAAATACATTTGTAATTCCTCACCACACTGAACTCCTGAGTACCTCTCCTGAGACCTAACATTTGGTGCCAGAAACCTGGGGTGGTTCCAGAGGGCTGGGAAGCCATTGCTTGGTCACCCTGGCTTTGGTCACCCTGAGTTTGCTACTTGGAGAGCAGTAGACAGCAGCAGCTTCTCCTGGGATTATCTCTGAATCCTACTCAGGTGACTTGATTTCCAGTCTCAGTTAGGCCTCCCTACCTTATAGGGTCCTGCCCAGCCAGCCAAGGAGGGCCTTGAACCAGAAACCTGTTCTTCTCCATTGCTGACACTCCATCCCACACTGGACAGTTTTCTCTAGATGAGTGATGTTCCACAGTTCCCTTCATCTTCTGCCCACTCTCTCTCACTGATTTCTCAGAAATCTCTCATCTTCTGGCCCTAGTGGTAGGCCAGAGGAATCCTTAGCCATTTGGCTTTGGGTCCCTCTGGATTAGAGAGCCCAGTCCAGAGAGTCACCTCTCATTTCTCATGGTGATTTGTTTAGCATCAGAGACGCCTGCCCTAAACCGTCACCTTTGGATTTGTGGTCTGTCACTCACCCTTCCTCTCTCATGGGCCATGCTACACTCTCTCTGCCCAGTTGCAGGGGAGATCATGCACAGTCACCTCATTTCATTTTGTAACACTGTTTGGCCACAACATAAACTGGATAATAAGTCTGAAAGCAGCACTTTCAATTTTTAACACAATGAGCAATTTAAATAATTGCTGTCACTGCAATGGAACATGGTCAGAGATTCCCTAGATGCAGGCCTGTTTCACCCTTCAGTGGCAATCCTCCCTTGATCCTGCTCTACCCATCAGATCTTTCTCCTTCACATAAAACATCTAACCCTAACACTTTGATTCTCAATATACTCTTCACCTAACAAACCACCAACCTCCACTCCCTGCACTCTGTCACCTATAATAGGTTCCCAAACCCAGACCCTCTTAACCAGCAACCACCTTTTCTTCAGTTTCTGAGAGCCCAAATTCTGAAAACATGAGCTCCAAAACAGCCTTTTCACATCTAACACTCGTTCTCCAGCTACCCAAAGACTGCCTTCCTCAACAGCCTTCTATTCCTGTGCCCATTCTACACCTGAAGGGGAGCAGGAATTGAAAGTATAATCTTTGTCCATATCCTAGTCTCCATATCCAGCCTCACACAGATTGAGATGCATCTTAGGTCTTTTTGCACTGACCCAATCACCTTTACTAATGAATTTGAGTGTCTGACTCATTCCTATGTCCCAACCCAGCACCATAGTTATGTTCCCCTGTCATCCTCTACAGAAATTTACTACTTTAGACTTTACCTCCCCAGAGGGAACCTTTCTTCTGAGCACATTTTATATCCTATCTAGCCACCAACCCATGCTGCAAACTTCAAAAAATACAGGTCCACAACCCCTTCAAAAGTCCTCATTAACTTGATCTTTAAGGTATTTAATAATAGAGATGAGGAGAGACCCATACAAAAACAAAGGCAAGGTCAGGCCAAGGCTGAGGCTCGAAAGGAAACCATCACTCTCATAAACCCCAAACCAAGTGCTGGTTCTCCAAGAATAAGTAAGAGGCTAAAACTCCTCTAGGTCCGTGCCTCAAATGGAACAAGGGAGTACAATGGCCAAGTTCTGCTGAAACCCGAGATCCCACCTGAGGCCTGCCCAAGGCACAGGAGGGAAATCAGACTATAGTCTGGCCCCTCCAGGTAAGACCTCAGCCAGTCCAGCATGGCTGCTCTTTGGATCAGGTTTGGAGATCCTAGATCTCCTGGAACAGGCCAGGGAAGAAGCTGCTCAGGCCCTGACAGGGCCCCATAGACTTACATCACCAGGACAGAGCCTCAGGTATAATGTTATGGCAGATAAGACTATCTCCTTTTTAATTGACACTTATTCTGCCCTCTCTGAATTCACTAGGACCTTGGTCTCCTCGTTAGTCTCTATTATGCTAACGGATTAGTCTCACAGTCATTAGCCACATTACCTCTACACTGCATCTTACTAAATTCCCCCATTTACTCTTTCTCATTCTACCTCAGTGCCCACACAGGCATCCCCTCATAAAACCCAGTTGTCCCAAACCACAGTCACCTACCTCAGTTTCACTCTGTCACTCCTCAAGGCAGAGCCATTCCTGGACTGTAAATGTCTATCCCCTTATCTCTTCCATGACTGTCCCCTTCTCTGAACAAGAAATTTTCTTTCTCATTCTCACTGGGTACTTTCACCTCTGGGTTCACAACTTTAGTCTTCTTGCAAAGCTCCTCTATGACATGACATGGGAAAGGGACCCACTCACTAAGTCTTTAGATCCTAAGGCTAACATATTCACCCCTTTGATGCTTTAAAAACTGCTGATCTCAGTGCCTTCTCACACTCTATCCTTGCCACACCCCTGCCACCTCTCCTTTCAGAAAAAGCAACTTTCTTTACTGCCCAGGCTTATTTAACAGTCTGGCTATTATCAGAAACTGAGTTCATTATCTCCTAAACCTTAGTATGTTATCTCTAAGAAAAAGTCCTGCAACTAGAGGCCTGGGAACAAGGTGCAAGGCTGTTCTCTCCTTCCCATCCCTCTCTCCAGACTCATATACCTATACATCATTTTCCAAAGTCTTTGTTAAGTAGGGCATTAATTTAGTGATAGCTTGTGTTATTGTCATCTAGAGGCCTGGTGCACGATGGTTACGGGAGCAACATACTCAGGAGCACTGCTGGGCTAAATGATAAACATCTAAATATTTTAAAATAGCACACAATACTGAAACATTGATTTCCAGACACATTTTAATCCATCCACTCTTGGTGGATTTTACAGAAGGCCTCTTATACTTTGTTGAATGTATATTTTCTTCAAAGTAAGAGTGTGTTTAAAGTGGGTTGATAAATGTCAATCTAAGAAATGTTGGCTGTTCACTTTTTGGATATCATTGAAAAATTAATGTTTCTAAGAGTGATGAAAAGGTCTGTACAAATTGCTGAAGGTATGACAGAAAGAAGAAATACTTAATGAAAGGTCTGAGGCATAGTTATGCATTTTTAAGTGACATAGAAAAGGTTTAAAGGCTATCTTGAAAGTTAAATTTATGAAGGTTATGTATGTGATGAATGCTGAAAGACAAAGTTGCTGGATATTTCTTAAGCTAAATTAGAATATTCAGCACAGAATATTAAGACAGAAGCATACATAATGCTTCAGACCCCCAACCAACCTGCTCTTCAGATTGGTTGTACTTCATGGTTCAAATGTATAGGTTTACTTACTTTGTTTTTCAATAAAAGGAACATAACTGAATTACTTGATAAGTTAGCTTTTCACAATTAATCAAGGTCTCATATAAACTCATTCACATGAGAAGCCAATATATATATATATATATTTTTTTAAATATATTTTATTGATTTTTTACAGAGCGGAAGGGAGAGGGATAGAAAGTCAGAAACATCGATGAGAGAGAGACATCAATCAACTGCCTCCTGCACACCCCCCACTGGAGGTGTGCCCACAGCCAAGGTACATGCCCTTGACCGGAATCAAACCCGGGACCCTTCAGTACGCAGTCCGACGCTCTATCCACTGAGCCAAACCAGTCTCAGCGAGAAGCCAGTATTTTATGAGCAACTGATTCTAGTAAAATTTGCATATATATGCAAATGAGCACTAGCCAAAAGAATGCTGTTTAGAAGTAAATTTAAGCTTAAAGAGAAGGAATTTAAAGTCTCTTCAACTACTATTACAGAATATACTAAATGTTATTACTTAAGCATTAAATCTCACCATTAATGAGACACCATAAGTAAAACGAAAATTTTACTTGAGATGTATGCTTCGCAGTATTGACCACCATGTCTCTCTCCTACATGTTTTTTGGATGGTAAGCAAGTTGGTTGCTCTGTTTGAAAGAAAGTAAAAGCCTTTAATGTAGCAATTTAAGGTTTAAAAGTCCAAATAGTAAAGATTAAGGTTCAGTAAAAATAAGAAGTTAAGGTAGTGATCCGGATATAATCTTAGGAAATTTAAAGTACTAAATTTGGCTGGTCTGAGTGCAGTGGAGTCTTATAACTAATTGTTTACAGCCAGTTTGTTTTACTTCTTTTCCAACCATTCAGGCCCCTCACCTCCACTGCTCCTTTCCTTCCCTATTTCTTTTCCCTTGAATAACAGCCAGGCAAGCATTCCTTCCCACTTTCACTGCAATAAAATCTCAACAACACATCTGTCACCCCTCATAAATAGTGCCATGGTGACTACCCTCTCAGCATGGAGTGTGGAACCGGGAAAGTCAATCTCATACCCTTTAGTCCACCCCTTCTCCTTACGCATTTAAACATGTCTCCACGATCAGGAATTTTTCTTCTTCTGTGGGGAAAACACGATCAGGAATTTTTCTTCCTCTGTGGGGAAAACACATACATCTGTCTCCATATCAAATGGACAGATATCTGTATTCTCATCTCTTACCCAACGTAGATGTAGTCCCCAATAATCAGTTTTTACCTGTCCTCATAACCCATCATATATGACTCAAAAGAAGAGTTCAGGCAATCCCTCTCCTAATAATCCTGGGCATCAAAACAGGTAGAAAACTATCATAGAGAACTTAACTTCTGCTCTACCTATTTTGAAACACTGTCTCAGGATCTAAAAGAAACCTGTGGAGGGCCAGTAAGGGCAAAACTGGGAAAATAAGAACCTCACTCCGAGGGTAACCAATTCTCCCCTTTTATATCACAAGTCAAAAAACTGAGACCCCTAATCGTTTTCTCTCTAAAGATAACATCTAGGTCTCACTTGTATTTCAACACCAGGCCCAGAAAAGCATCAAAACAAAAAATCACCGAAAATCCAGATGGGAATCCTGCTGCCTTTCTAAACCACTTCAAGGAAGCCAGAGTAAAATAAACCAGTATAGACCCAGCATCCCAGAAGGGAGCCTTTTCTCCATATCCATTTCATCAGCCAATCAGCACCAGATACTCACACACACACAAAAAACCCCCCCCACAAAAATCAAAAACAGCCTTCAGTCGCCCCAGCAACAACTTGTACAGGTTGCTTTCAGTTTTCAATAACAGAGAGGAAGAAAAGGAACAGGCAGAAAGGCAAAAGGAAAAAGAGGTGGCCCACGAGAAAGCAAGACAGGCAAGACATGATGCCCACTACTTGCTGCTAGTCACCTTACTAAGAAAGTCCAAACAGGGATGCTGTAAGAGTCAAGGAATCCATTAAAGCAGGAACCCCCTTCCACTACAGCAAGAAAGTTCAGTGGGCCAAAGTTTGACCTCAGCTGAGACCTCATCCAGCCAGGGTCCTCATGATGCCAGACAGGGCACTGAAAGGTTGACTGTGCAAGGGCCTCTAATCTAGGAATGGGATTTCCTCCCCCACAAGATACAAGCAAATTTGCTTCCTGGGTTCTCAGACTTTGAGGTCCTGGGTCTAGTGGCAGATAGCTGACAGGATCCAAGTTCCCACACAGCCCTGGGTTCCCATACAGCCTGGGCTCTACCCATTATCACCACAGAACCCAGATTAATCTTAACCCTGGCTGGTAAGAACATCTTTTTCATCTTAGATAGGGGGTGATATACTCAGTCCTACCTAAATACTCCGGGCTCCTCCTCCTTCCCTCATTTCAGTTGTAGGCATAGGGGGTAAGTGTACTCATCTACTGAGTATTTAACCCTGCCCCTTCTAGCTATACCTTCCTAGATTTGCTCAGCTGCCCCAGGCCCTTGATAGCACAGACATTTTAACTAAAATAGACAAATCCCTCCTCTTCCCAGGGGCACAAAATGGCATTCCCACAAAGTCCCAAATGTTCCTTCTCCTTACCACAGGACTTGAGCTCTCCATCTCTACCACCTCTTCCCTTGCATCCTGGCTGACCCAAGCAAATCCCAGGTTTGGAATTCCTCTCATCTGTTCCTTGCCTCTCATCATACCCTGGTACAAGTGACACTCAAAACTCCAGAGCAATTTCCCAACAAAGCCAAATATCCACTTACACTTCAGGCTCAGCTCAGCCTATTACTGGCAGACTTCTCTCTTTCAATCTCCTTAGGGAGGCAGTAGCCAACACCACCATGCTCATGGCTCTTATTGCTTAGTTCAGGACGTTAGGGCAATCAATGAAGTCACCCTACCTATCACCCCAGTAGTACCCAACCCTTACTCTATACTTTCTTGAATACCACCAATACCATCTACTACAGTGTAAGATCTGAAGGACACATTCTTCACCATCCTTCTCAGTCCTACCTGACAGGATCTGGACCAATTCCATCACCAGTGAACTCAGCTGGATAGTTCTGCCTCAGGGTTGTTGAGACAATCCCCACCATTTTGGTCAAGCACTAGCAACAGCTAAATCTATCCCCTGGTACAATAAATAGATGATCTACTCTGTAGCCCTTCTGAGGTCTTCTCACAACAACACACAATACATATTGTCTACTTCCTTCAAAAAAACAATTATTGGATTATAAAAACAGAGGACAATTCTTTTTTTTAAAAAAAAAATCTTTATTGTTCAGTTTATTAATTACATTGTTCCCCCTTTTTTATCCCCTTATAGCCCCTCGACCCTGTACCATCCCACCCTCCACCCTCCCCTCCCCAGTCCTCTCCCATTGTTGCAAGATTTTTGTCCAGTCTCTTGCTGCACCCACCACACCCCTTTTCTCCACAAGAAATGTCCACTCCCTCTCTATGTCCATGATTCTGTTATATTCACCAGTTTATCCTGTTCATCAGCTTATTAATTCACTTGATTTTTGTATCCATTTGTTGATAGATGTGTATTTGTTGTTCATAATTTACACTTTTACCTTTTTCTTCTTCCTCTTCTTAAAGAATATCTTTCAGCATTTCATATAATATTGGTTTGGTGGTGATGAACTCCTTTAGCTTTTGCTTATCTGTGAAGCACTTTATCTGACCTTCAATTCACATGATAGCTTTGCTGGATAGAGTAATATTGGTTGTAGATTCTTGCTGTTCATCACTTTGAATATTTCTTGCCACTCCCGTCTGGCCTGCATCATTTCTGTTGAGAAATCCGCTGACAATCGTATGGGTGCTCCCTTATAGATAACCAACTGTTTTTCTCTTACTGCTTTTAATATTCTCTCTTTGTCTTTTGCTCTTGGCATTTTAATTATGATGTGTCTTGCTGTGGTCTTCGTAGGGTTCCTATATATTGGGGTTCAGTGCGCTTCTTGGACTACTAAGTCAATTTCTTTCACCAGGTGTGGGAAGTTTTTGGTCACCATTTCTTCAAATAGGTTTTCATTGTCTTGCTCTCTCTCTTTTTCTGGCACCCCTATAATTCAGATGTTGGTATGCTTGAGGTTGTCCCGGAGGCCCCTTACACTATCTTCAATTATCTGAATTCTTTTTGTTTCTTGCGTTTCCAGCTGAGTGGATTTTACCTCTTTGTATTTCACTTGGTTTTTGGGGTGCTCTAGAGTACTTTTAGGTCTTTGTATAATATTTTTTATTTCAGTCAGTGTATGCTTAATTTCTGGTTGGTCCTTTTTCATATCCTTGAGAGTCTCCTTCATATCTTTGAGGATCTCCTTCATTTCCTTGTAGGACTCATTCATTTCCACGTTGGTCTTGTTTATTTCCTTGTAGGTCTAGTTCATATCCTTGAGGGTCTCGTTCATTTCCTTGTAGGTCTTGCTTATTTCCTTATAGATCTCAACCTTTTCTAGGAGCCTCTTGAAAAGCCTTATAACCGTGGTTTTGAACTCTATGTCTAGTCATCTTTTTTCCTCCATTTCTTTCACACCTAATTTCTTTTCATGTCTCTGCATGGTGGCTGCTTTATGTGGTAGATGTCCTCTAAGGGACAATGGTCAGCCTCCCCAGTTACCTGAGGTGAGTACTCTTACTGCAATCCTTTATGGGTTGTACAGTATTTTTGAATTTAAGCCCAGCTTGTTGTTGTTAGCCCTAGGAGAGTTTGACCTCCAGGCCAATTGGTTGTGAAGGGAGACTGTGTTCAGTTTGGATGGGCGGAGTCTCTGAGCTGAGCAGGCAGTGTCAGCGTTAGCTACATCCTATGCGGCGCTCGTGCGCAGGTCTCTTTTGGGTGGTAATTGTTGCAGGCACCTCCAAGAGAAAGCCGCTAGTCTCTACCCCTTGCCAGACAACTCTGCCTCTCCCCAGATGAGTCTGCACACCCAAAGTCTCACCCAGGGTTGTAAAACAAAGCAGTCCGGTGTTCTCTGGGACCAGGGGGCAAGTCGCCAGGGAGCAAGCTGCGCGTCTGTGCTGTCGCAAGGGAGCAAGTCGCCAGGGAGCAGTTTACGCACGCAAACTGCTTTTCCAAGCAACCCGATTTCTCCTCAGACTAGGAGACCTCTGTCGCACCCGGCTTCCAGGGTGCGTCCCCTGGACCTCGGACCTCGCCTGGCACTGGGGAATCCGTGCAGTGGGGTGTCTCTCCCCTCCCCGTTGGCGAAATCCATTCGGGGTTGCTGCTGCCAGCCCTACAGCCCGCGCACGGTGGCTCCTAACCTCCATTTCCATGCGTATCTTGAAGGCTGTGCTCTGCCGCTCTTCTGAGTCTCAGTGTCCCCTCTTTACTTTTATTTGTGGAGTTTTCACTCAGCCAGCTGTCCGGTGATTCTGGGTGATGTTTGTTTTGTTGTAGTTTTTGAATTGTTGCATGGGGCAGAACAATGGGTGTTTACCTATGCCGCCATCTTGGTTGCTCTCCCAGAGGACAATTCTTTAAGCTTTAAGTTATCTACTTAGGATTCTCCCTTTAATCCACTGAAAGAGCCATTACCTCTCAGCAGCAGGACCTTATTCTTAACATGCCTCTTCCACAAACCTAAAAGGAACTCCTTTTCTTCCTAGTGTTGGGCAACTCCTTCTGCACTTGAGTCCCTAACTTTGGGTCCATAGCCACAGATCTATATAAAGCCACCTCAAGGAACCTTCATGAGCCAATATACAATCCTGATGCTATAAAATATTTCTTTAAATAATTAAAAACTGTACTCAGGCAAGCCCCAGCCTTAGTCTTCCCTGATCCCAGGAAGCCCTTTACACTTCACATGAACACCCAGGATGGATTCATCTTAGGATTCCTCTCACAGACTTATGGGCCTGACCAATGGGTCATCAACCAATTCTCCAAAGTCCATCGATTCTCCTTTCCTTGGTTGGCCTGCCTGACTTAAGGTCCTGGCTTTTGCAGCCTTGCTCATACAGAAAATATTCAAACTGGTGCCTTATGCCAACCTCAGAATATTTCCTCCTATAACTTTGATTCTTTACTAATCACCTAGCTATCACTCCGTCTGGACTACAAAACTTACATGTACAACAACTTCTTAACTCACAGTTCTAGGTCTCACACAGCCCCAACATCACAAATCCAACAAGGTCTCTCATGACTGAGAGAAGTCTACCCACCCTACATAATTGCCTAGACATAATAGAACAATTCCTACACCCTTTCCTTAATATCAGAGACAGGCCGCTACCACCAGCTGCCATTGATTGATTTAATGATTTCATTGCATTTAAGCATTCCTCTAAAACTGGATATGCCATAGTTCCCTTACAGTCTGTAATAGAATCTGGTCCTCTTCCCCTGGCCCTACTTCACAACAAGCATAAGTAAATGCCCTTACCTGAGCTTTACTCTGCATAGACACAAACCTACTAATATCTACATTGAATATAAATATACCTTTCATACTATCCATTTTCATCCCATACTAGAGGTTTGGTGTAAGAAATTCATGCAGAGGGGGTGTCCCTCAGCCCAGCCTGCGCCCTCTCCAATCTGGGATCCCTCTCACAATCCAGGACTGCTGGCTTCCAACTGCTTGCCTGCCTGCCTTCTTGATTGCCCCTAACAACTTCTGCCTGCCAGTCTGATTGATGCCTAACTGCTCCCCTGCCAGCCTGGTCACCCCTAACTGCCCTCCCCGGAAGGCCTGGTCAGCCCTAGCTGCCTTTCCCTGCAGGCCTGGTAACCCCCAACTTCCCTACTCTTATATTCTGGTCACCCCTAACTGCCCTCCCCAGCTGGCCATTTTGTGGCAGTCATCTTTGACCACATGGGGGCAGCCGTCTTGTGTGTTGGAGTGATGGTCAATCTGTGTATTACTCTTTTATTGATAGGATAGAGGCCTGGTGCATGGGTGGGGACCAGCTGGTTTGCCCTGAAGTGTCCCAGATCAGGGTGGGTGTTCCCTTAGGGCATAGGGTGGCCTGGGTGAGGGGCTTATGGTGGTTTTCAGACTGGCTATGCTCCCAGCGACCCAAGCGGAGGCTCTGGTATCTGGGATTTAATCTATAATTGAAACTTTGTAGCCTTGAGCAGAGGCCAGGGCAGGCCAGAGTGGGTGGAAAGTTGGCTTCATCCATCACCAGGGAAACCCAGCTTCCTGCTAACTCCATGGCTGTAGCCATCTTGGTTGGGTTAATTTGCATACACACTCCTGACTATGCTTGTGGGCATAGCCAAATATAGTCAATTTGCATATTACTCTTTCAGTAGATAGGATAATGAAGAGGTGATATGCAAATTGACTATATTTGGAATAGGAGGGCAGTTAAAGGCTGCCCCCATGTGGCTGCCCCCATGTGGACATAAGATGGCTGGCAGGGGAGGGCAGTTGTGGGGGACCAGGCCATCAGTGGAGGGCAGCGGGAGGGACAGTTGTAGGGGACCAGGCCATCAGTGGAGGGCAGTTAAAGGCTGTCCACATGGGCTGCCCCCATGTGGACATAAGATGGCCGGCAGGGGAGGGCAGTTGTGGGGGACCAGGCCATCAGTGGAGGGCAGGGGAGGGCAGTTGTGGGGGACCAGGCCATCAGTGGAGGGCAGTGGGAGGGACCATGCCTGCAAGGGAGGGCAGTTGGGAGTGATCTGGCCCAGAGAGGCAGGCAATTAGGGACAATTAGTCCAGCAGGGTAGAGCAGTTATGGGTGACCAGGTTGTCAAGAGAGGGAAGTTAGGGTGACCCTGACATCAAGGGAAGACAGTTAGGGGCAATCAGGCTGGCAGGTGGCAATTAGGAGTCGATCAGGCTGGCAAGGGAGTGGTTAGTGGGTAATCAGGCTGCCAGGCAGAAGCAGTTAGGTTAATCAGGCAGGGAGGCAGGTAAGTGGCTGGGAGCCAGAAATCCTGGATCAGGCCTAAAGGAGCAGTCGGACATCCCTCGAGGGGTCCAATTAGAAAACATGCAGGCTGGGCTGAGGGGACACCTCTCCCCAGCCCCCGTGCACAAATTTTATGCACCAGGTGTCTAGTATTCCAATATGGAAAAAGGGAGGATACCTCACCTCAAAAAATTCACCAGTCATTAACAAAGCACTCATCATCAAACTCTTTCAAGCATCACAGTTGCTCACTCAAATAATGGTCATCCATTGCAAAGGGCACCAAAACACCACAGATCTAATCTGACAGGGAAACAATAGGGCAGATTTATAGGCTACAAAACAAGCACGGGAACCCATAATATCTTCCTAACTCCTTGCCATGGCTCCTCAGACCTCAACATAATCCACAGAAGAACAGATGGACTTTACTCAGCTCGGGGCCTCCCTCGAGGGATGATTTTATCTAACTAGTAAGATAGTTCTTCCAAAACAACATGCTCAAGAAATTATCACCAATCTCCATAATCAATTTCACATTGAAGCTAAGCCTTTAACTGCCCTCCTATTCCAGAGCATCTTAGATTCATCTCTACTCTGACCTACTAGACATAACCAGATCTTGCCTCACCTCTCAATGGACATCTCTACCCAGCCAGGGGACAAGACCCTGGACCAGATTGGCAAATGGACTTTACGCACCTACCACCCATCAGGAAATTCAGATACTTATTTTATTTTTAATACCTTTTTAATGTGGTTTGAGGCCTTCCCTCCACCTTTGGAAAAGGCCACCCAGGTGGCTGAAGCCATTTTGCAAAGATTCATTCCCCAATTTGATTTCCACACACAACTACAATCTGGTCCTTTTTTTTCTAAAACTAGAGGCTCGGAGCACGAAATTCATGCACAGGGGACAGGGGAGGGACCAAGCCTGCAAGGGATTTCAGTTGTGGAACCCTCAACCTGATGCATCACCTTCTCATCTCCACTAACCCCACTCTTGTGCAAGATTGTTGGCTCTGTCTTCCCCTCTCATCAACTAGCTAAAAAATGACCCCAACCTCCTTCCATGCTTGGGCCAACTCCAGTCTATCCTTTCACTGTAGAATGCACAGAGGGTTCCCATTCCAACTCATTCACTTCAAAATCTCCCAACTGACACAAGGTACTCTCATGGCCAGGGCCAATTAATTACACCAGCCATATTTAAGTAATATAAACCATCACTCATCCAAGAGAGTCCACATCCCTGGCCAATCTCCTGCAGCCTCTTGCCCCATCTGGTTCCACCTCAGATCAGCCCTTCCACCCCAATCAGGGGTGAGTCAGCTGGTCCTTACCCACAGCCCCTCCATATGGCCAGCTCTGCCTCCAATGGACATTCCAACCTCAATCAGGAGCAGGGCCTACTAGTCAACCACCTTCTGCTCCTACCTCCAGCTGGTCCAGCCCTGATCAGGCCCTGATCCAGCGCTGATCCAGGTGTACATGCATCCTGGCCAACATCCTTCCATCTCCTCCTCCCCCAACAGGCCCAATCTCAATCCACCTTGATTGGGTCCGGACCCGCCTGACCCTACTCATGCATGAATTCATGCATTGGGCCTGTAGTGTAAAAATAAAAACTTAACTGAAACAAAATATACATGATCATTCTAGTTACAGGCTATCTAATTAAAAGTTACCACAAGGAAAAGACTCTTGAAATCCAAAGTACTTGGAATAATGTACAATGCTAATGTTCCCATTGTGGGAGAGAGTAGCACTTACTGAAGTCAAGGTAGCCAAAATGTGACTTTTTACCTATGATCTTTAATTCCTTTTCTGTAAAATGAACATAAAACATTGTCAATATCAGAGAGGATCACTGAGAATCAAGCCAAAAAATGAAAATGTCCTTTGCATATGCTAATCACAAGGGCACAACAAATGGTACATATATTTGTCATACTTAGGCAAATTGAAAAGTATTTTCAAAGACAAACAACTCTAGTTGTTTCAAATTTTGAAACACTAGAAAATTAGAATCTAAAGTAATCTGTGCCAATGCCACAAAAATGTTGCCTGAATGTTGGTAATATGTTTAGTATAGGTTGAATACCAAGATAATGTCATAATGGGTGTTTCTGGGCAGAACTGATCCATTTCAAATTTCCAATCTTTCCCCTACAGAGGCTATTAGTCTACTTCCATTATTTCACCAAAGCTACTCAGGCTATCACTTATGCATATATATTATTTTTTAAATCTTTCCCCAAAATTCTGATTTAATCCATGTACCCCTCCCTGTTATTCCTTTCTTTTCCCTCTCATTTTCTTGATTTAATTTTCCAAGCAATACTTGGTCCTTTTCTTTAACTTTAATCAAAGCCATTCCGAAATTCCAGACTTATATGTCCATCTCTTCTTTTCTAAACAAAATTTTAATTACTTCCATATTCTACAGACACATAATACTATGTTCCATCTCCCTTTTGTTCTTCTTCAAAGGTCCCTCTCCAGGTTAAAAAAAAAAACAAAACACCAAAAAACCCCCAAAACAATTAAAATGTGGCCTGTAAACTCAAACCCAAAACATTTCTGTTCTTTTCTTTTTTTAAGAAATACCTCTTTGGGCTCTCTTCCGGTCCCTGGAGCTTCGGGAGCCGCGGGCTTCGGTGCAGAGATGGCCAAGTCCAAGAACCACACCACGCACAACCAGTCTCGGAAATGGCACAGGAATGGCATCAAGAAACCCCGGTCACAAAGATACGAATCTCTTAAGGGGGTAGACCCCAAGTTCCTAAGGAACATGCGCTTTGCCAAGAAGCACAACAAGAAGGGCCTGAAGAAGATGCGGGCCAACAACGCCAAGGCCATGAGCGCATGCGCCGAGGCCATCAAGGCCCTGGTCAAGCCCAAGGAGCCCAGGGCCAACATCCCAAAGGGCTGCAGCCGCAAACTCAGTCGGCTCGCCTACATCGCTCACCCCAGGCTTGGGAAACATGCTCGTGCCCGCATTGCCAAGGGGCTCAGGCCGGGCCGGCCAAAGGCCAAGGCCAAGGCGGAAACCAAGGCCCAGGCTGCAGGTGCGGCTGCAGCTAAGGCTCCCAAAAGCGCCCAGGCCCCCGCGAAGGCTCCGCAGTAGAGGCCTCTGTCTGCCGTGAGGATGGAAGGACTGGTGGGGCCCCGGGGCCGCTGTCTGCGTGGCGCTGGTGCCCTTCTGTGCTGTTTGTACAAATAAACCTGCGGCAGGAAAAAAAGAAAGAAAGAAAGAAAGAAATACCTCTTTGGAATAAAGTGTATGAAACAGGAAATTTTTGCAAAAGCAAATGTAATATTCTTTGTTTAAAAACCAATCCCGACACCGGTCGAAAATGGCGGAGAGGGAGGAGGCGCTGAGGGAGTTCGTTGCGGTGACGGGTACCGAGGACGACCGGGCTTGCTTCTTCCTTGAGTCGGTCGGCTGGGATCTGCAGATTGCCCTAGCGAGCTTTTATGAGGATGGAGGGGAGGAAGGCATTGTGACCATTGCGCAGGCGACCCCCAGTCCATTATCCAGAGGCACAGTCCCCAGCGATAGCAGAGTAACATCCTTCAAAGACCTCATTCATGACGAAGATAAAGATGAGGAAGAGGAAGAGAGTCAGAGGTTTTATGCCGGAGGCTCAGAGAGAAGTAGACAACAGATTGCTGGCCCTCCCAGGAAGAAAAGTCCCAATGAGCTGGTGGATGATCTATTTAAAGGTGCCAAGGTACATGGAGCAAATGACCAAGAGCTCTGGAGAGTCCAGTAAACCAAAACCATTTGCTGGGAGTGGCTCCCGCCTTGGGGCAGCACCAGAGGTAGAGTCTGCTTACATAGCAGGAGAAAGGAGGCGGCATTCCAGTCAAGATGTTCATATAGTGTTGAAGCTCTGGAAGAGTGGATTCAGCCTGGACAATGGTGAACTCAGAAGCTACCAAGACCCATCTAATGCCCAGTTTCTGGAATCAATCCGCAGGGGAGAGGTGCCAGCAGAGCTCCGGAGGTTAGCTCATGGTGGACAGGTGAATTTGGACATGGAGGACCATCGAGATGAGGACTTTGTGAAGCCCAAAGGAGCCTTCAAAGCCTTCACTGGCGCGGGTCAGAAACTGGGCAGCACTGCACCCCAGGTATTGAATACTGACTTTCCACCCTCACAAGCAGAAAATGAAGCCAAAGCCAGCTCTTCCATCTCAATCGACGAGTCACAGCCTACCAAATACAGCTTGCTGATGGCGGGAGGCTGGTGCAAATTTAATCACAGCCACAGAATCAGCGACATCCGACTCTTCATTGTGGATGCCCAGCCGGCCATGGTCACCAGCTTTGTCCTTATGACTACTTTTCCAAACAAAGAGCTTGCTGATGAGAACCAGACCCTTAAGGAAGCCAACCTGCTCAACGCCGTCATCGTGCAGCAATTAACATAACCACCCGGCCCTGCCAGGTGACCTCACCTTCCTCCTGTGTTTCCCATGGCCAACTGGCCAGTGGAGACTACCCCTTCCGCGCCCTCTTGAACACCCAGCAGTCCAGTGCCGTCTCCTCCGTAGCTCTGGGTTCTTAGATCTCCGTTGAACATTTGTTTTCTCCTTAGTTGCATTTTCTGTTTTTTGGGACGATCAATGGACTTTAAAGAAAAAATAAAATAAAAACAACTAAAAAAATTGAAGGAATATTGCCAGCATGTTATTGGGAACCTCTCTCACTGAAATAGGCTTTGATTGCTTTAAAATAATTTCTCTGCAGGGCATGTGAGCAGAACCTTTTGTTTCTGCATAAAAATTGCTTATGGCTGACTTTGAAAAAGTAATGGGTTTTATTTGAAAATGCAGAAGTAGGAATTCTGCATTTGATAAAGAACAGATAAACAGTTCCATTCCCAGACAGATCAGGACATATGCTGATTGTAGGCTTGATTTCCAGTATGGAGGATGCAGGAGGCAGCCAATCAATGATTTACTCTCATCATTGTTAATTCTCTCTCTCTACTTTTCTCTCTGAAAACAAAAAAATATATATATTTTAAAAAGTGAATTAAAAAAACCCAGATAATTAGATCAAGTTAAACATTCATTGTTTAAACAAACTAATAATAATTTACATCCTATAGAAAAGTTCCTACTTCATTGGTAACAAAGAGAAAATAATATAACTTAGTTCCCAATTTCTGTCAATATTTGTTATTTTATGTAATTTGTGGATTGGAGTTTCTTCCTAAAGTCATAAAATTATTTTTTTATTTCTTGCTCTTTATCCATTTAAAGATTTTAAGATTCTATAAAATATAACTGTTGACATATAACTCAAATATATATTACTAATAAAAGAACACAAGTCATTTTCATGACCAGGTAAGTACAGTAAACCCAATTTTAATCTTGGCAATTAATCATTTCAAAAAGAAATGAGACATTAGATGTAAAAAACATAAAAGTGGTTAAGAAAAATCAGATGTCATGCTTAGTATTTTATAATCTCTGTTCTATGGTTGTTAATTTGTTTGGAAAAAAATTTGTCCACTTTTATTAAGTAATATTTAAATAGAAGGTTTTTTTTTTATATATATATTTTATTGATTTTTTTTACAGAGCGGAAGGGAGAGGGATAGAAAGTTAGAAACATCGATGAGAGAGAAACATCGATCAGCTGCCTCTTGCACACCCCCCACTGGGGATGTGCCTGCAGCCAAGGTACATGCCCTTGACCGGAATTGAATCCGGAACCCTTCAGCCCACAGTCCGACGCTCTATCCACTGAACCAAACCGGTCTCAGCTAAATAGAAGTTTTTTTAAAAAAAAAGAACCACAAAAATATTAGCAGTTAAGAGGTCTGAGAAGCATTTAGTCCAAATTCTATCCTTAACAAAGGGAGAATTTTCTGAAAATGGGTTAATTTTATTGTGTTGTGAACACCAAAGGGCACTTATGTTACTAGATAGACAGGCCAGCACGTCTGCCTCAGACTGGCAGATACTAAATAAGCAGCTATGGAACCACTCTTTTATTTGTAGTCTGAAATAGTGTTCCAGCTAGTGTTGAGTGGCTGAGCATCAACCCATGAACCAAGTCACAATTCAATTGCAGGTCAGGGTACATGCCTGAGTCCCAGCCTTGATCCCCAAACTAAGGGTCCATGCAGGAGGCAGCTGATCAATGATTCCCTCTTCTTCATAGATGTTTCTATCTTTCTCTCCCTCTTCCTTCTTCTCTGAATTCAATAAAAATTAAAAAATAAAATACATCAGCAAGTAATTCCTTCTAAATTATTATACATAAAAATTACTATTGAGATTTAAGTTCTTAAAAAGTTATCTAATTTACTAAAATATCTGCAAGTTTTTTTTTGTCTTCAAATGATTTTTAGGAAGCCAGAAAGCTCCAAAATTGAAAGGATACTTCATTTAATCCTCAAGGCATTTCACTAGATAGAATTAAAAGTCCTTTTAAACATTTGCACAATTTATAGAATTCTTCCAAAAATACAGGCCAAATACTTCAGAAAGCAGAGCTGTTATAAAATGAGATACTACGGTTAGAACAATTTGTTCATATGAAATAACAGTCTTCATAAAATTTGTTAATATTTACTGAATTTGTGATACAGAAGTTGAATAATTCCTCCTTCCCCTAACCATGTCATACAAAAAAAAAAAAAAAAAAAAAAAAAAAAAAAAAAAAAAAAGCATGGAATTTCAGTCATCTAATTTTTAAAAACAAGGTACTTAACACATTGTCCCCTCAAATGAAGGCTATCATTCTAAATTTTTTTCATAATAAACAAATGATAAACAAAATTTGTGAAAACTATATAATGTTCTCTCAGTCACTATATTTTTTTATTATACATTTTGCCAGGAATTATTTATTGGCTATCATTGCAATAATTGCAACTTAAACCAAATTGAAAGATGTACTTTAAAAATAAACATACCTTTGTAAGTGATACTTTATAGCAGGCACCTCAAAAACTACAACAGATGTGAAAGTTTAAAAGTTTTATGTTTATACAATATATATTTTGTTATACATGTGTCTTTATATGTATACATAAAATATATGTAATTAGATTTGAAAATGAACACAAACTTGATCTTTACAGAAGTCTTTCTAAAACTCAACAGTGCAGAACACTAAACATTTAACCATTTATGTACAATGCTAAATAGCTTTATTTATACATAGAAAATGTCAAAGGAGTAGTATGTAAAATGACAGAACTCTAATATTTAATGGCAGGTAAATCTAAAAAATAACAACAACATTACTTTCACAAGTATTTTCAAGCAATAAATATATATTCATAAATAGTATGAATCTGTATGAAATTAAAAAGAAAAGTCACAAATCTAAAGTTTTTTCCTTATTCTATGTGCAAGCCATTATCTTTGTGTCTTATTATGCTATTAAATTAAAAAAATAATTTGGAACCAAAAGTATAATCATCCTGGTTATTGGCCTCCAATCAATACACACAAACATAAAGCAGTAAAGAAATTTTCTCATCTAATTTTTTACATTAATAAAAAGTTAATCAAAGATATGAATTTGGTATCTTAACCAAACAAATGACCAGCTAGAACGGTTTTGCCTCCCCACCCCCCCGGAAAAATTCTTAAAAGGGTAAAATATAAATGAAAATAAAATTATCAATCCAGAAACAGAGAAATAAAAAAAGGTATAAAGTCATTAAGAGTGTTGAAAATTGCCAGTTTTGTCAGATCCCATGAAACAGGTTTATTATTAAATACAACTGGACCTGCTGAGAGCACAGGCAGCACTCTCATGCCGAGTTGATTGATACGCTATATTTGGAAGATTGCATAGAAATAGCTTTTAGTTAGCAGTCTTATGAAACAGCTACAAAATCACTGGTGCAGAAAAGGCATCATATAACATCATGGGGCAATATCAAGAAGAGGAAGATGATACTGAAGGAACCTAAAATTAAAAATATGTATGTTAGTTGTTATATTAATTCTTACTGTATTCTCTAGCTCATGGCTATAAACAATATACCATTTACATATAAAGTGAGTTAGAAACAATGATGTTCAAAGTTCAGCAGCTTGCTAAGTGACATGCTCCTACTAAGTGTCCTTAATTACTACCGTCTCTCATTTTCCTATAACTTAGCATTTTGTTAGAAATTCTTATGAAGCATTAAAATCACAAATCTTTTAGATGTTCAGAGAGTCTTATAGAAAAATAATTTCAAAAATTCAATTAAAATCTCACTAGTGATTAACTCGGCTTATATATTTCACATGCATGTGACAAATTTTTTCTTTATGAGGTAATGCTGAGAGCCATCCAGTAAAAAATACCAGAAACTTAATTTCAAAATTTAGAAGCAAAAGCACTGGAACTGGATCAATATTAACAACTCATGAATAACTACTATTTGCATTCATAAAGTTATTCAAAGCCAGAAGCACTAAATGCTATTCCAAGCATTGGAATAAAAAATTGTAGAATATAATTAAATTTAATTTAATGTGTCTCATATATCATACCTAGATATGAGCCATCATCAAATATTCTTCTGAGTTTACTACTTAATAGCAAAGATTAAGTTTTAACTAAATATAATTAACACTGAAAGCACAAGCATATTTTTAAAAAATACTGATTTCTTTTTGGATCATTCCTACAGTTACCTATTTTGGTTTAATTATTTAAGTCAAATAGCATAAAGACTATGATAATTTAAAAGTACAGAAAAAAATGCCCAGCCAATTTGGTTCAGTGCTTGAGCCAGGACATCATAATTTGATTCCTGGTCAGGTCATAGGAGATAGCGTATTGATGATTCTCTCTCATTATTTATGTTTATATCTCTGTTAAAAAAACTGTTAAAGTATACACAAATTAAAAATGTAATTGTTTTTACTATTATTTAGGCCTCAGGAGAAAAAACAATAATGCATATCAATTTATTACATATAAACTGCATATATGTTTGAAAAAAGGAATATTTTTTCTTTTTAAAATGGGAAAACTTAAGTATTTTCCTAATTACTGTCACTGCTGCTTTACAACCTATGTACTCACATGTTAATTTCACTTACTAATGTAAATTGGTCATAGACTTGCATCAGGTCTTCCATTTTGTACTGTTCTAGCACCACAAAATTGTCCAGATTTTTGCTTGTTTTTCGTGCACAGTCCTGGCAATGTACTATGTAAGTCTTTTGAGAATTGCTTTCAGTAGTGACAAAAAGCAGATCAAAGACTTCCACCTATTTTATACAAGAGAAAAAAACACTGAATAGAGATTGTTAAATTTATTGCACCATTTTTCAGTAACTATAAAATTCTACTCTATGTAAAACTCTGGATAGTGCTTTTTCACTGAATGCAATTACTTAAAGAAAAACCCATGGTTTTAACACCAGGTTTATTTTGTAGAACATGCAAAATGAAGGTTAATGTTACATATTTAGATATTACTAACCTAAGGGAATTAAATATCATACTCATTACATCTACTAGTTTAATTCTAGATTAATTCTAAGTTTAATAAAAGTTAGTCTACTTTTAACTTACTCAAAATATAACACACAAGTAGATCAAGTCATTACTTTTTCTTTTAACTTTTCTATAATAGTATTCACAGTGTTTGGATATGTCTCCCTCCCATACTAAGCTCCACAAAGATAGTGACTACATATTTTTCATTTTGGGCCCTCTCTAAAGCATATCATTATGCTAAAAAATAAAACAAAACAAATAAAAACAAGAAAAGAAATCACTTGAAAGAATATAAACAAATGTTCAGTTGTAAGACTCAAGGAAAATAGTACAGAGTATTATGAGCATTAACATATGAAAAACATTAAAGAATCTTATACAAAAAAGAATGAATTGCAAAGGCTCACCTGCATAATGGTTGATAGATACTATATATATCATTTATTTTAAAATACCAAAAAGATACATATTTACCTGAAGTATAATACCTAAACATAATCTGTTTAATCTTATAATACATGTTGGTGAGGATATAGTACTAAAATGAAACCAATGGATTTCATGAATTTATCTAAGAAGTATACAACTTAAAAATTGTTCTCAGAATTCTGCTTGATTTTGTCAGTAATAAAAGTTCATTTTCTTGCCGAGACCGGTTTGGCTCAGTGGGCAGAGCGTCGGACTGTGGACTGAAGGGTCCCGGGTTCGATTCCGGCAAGGGCATGTACCTTGGCTGCGGGCACATCCCCAGTGGGGGGCGTGCAAGAGGCAGCTGATCGATGTCTCTCTCTCATCGATGTTTCTGACTTTCTATCCCTCTCCCTTCTGCTCTGTAAAAAATCAATAAAATATATTAAAAAAAAAAAAAGTTCATTTTCTAAAATTATTCCTGAATAGCTCTGCTAAAATTCCAGAGTTCATAAGGTTTCTTATTCACAGGAAGTAACAAAGCTTAGTGACCCAGTTGAAAGTTTTCAGATCTTTCAATTTACCATTCACTAACTCATCAAAAACCTGTGGATTTTACTTTCTCAACACTCCAATAGCCTTCAAAATGAGCTTTCTTTCCACTTCCATTCTTTTCAATTATCAACCACCATTTTCTCAAACATATTTTGACTTAATGCTTTGGTAAAAAAAATAGCATCAATATCCCCAGATAAAAAACAAATTCCTTAAACTGAATTTAAGATGCTTTTGTTAGCTACATACTGCCTACATTTAATAGACTTCTAAAACCTTGCAGTGCAATTTTCTGGCCACATTGCACTACTCAGACTTTATTATACGCACTATTAATTTCCCCATCACTATATTGTTCCTAAAGCCTAATGATGTATAAACTTCCAATTTTAGATACTTCTTGCCTGTTGAAATAATCTCATTCTTCAAGGAGAAACTCAAATGTTAACAAGTCCACAGGCATCTCTTCAAATTTTCTATAACAGTTTTCTATCACAGTATCATGGTCATTACAACTAGTTGTTTATAATTTGTCTTCTCCAAGTAAAATGTAAGCTCTTCCATAGGAGGTACCACATCTTTATTACTGTACTTCTTGCAAGCCTTGGCCACAAGAGAAAAATCAACAAATATAGAAAGAATTTAATGCTGATTTGCTTGGATTTATAGTGAAACATAACACTGTTGACATTGGTATATTTATTATGGACTAATGGCCCAATGCACAAATTCGTGCATGGGTGTAATGTAGCCCGGGAGAGGAGCCATGCTGCCTGGCTCACAGTCAAGGGGGAAATTTGCATATTAGCCTTTTATTATATAGGGTATTCTTAGTTGAAAATCAGAAATAATTATCACCTAGCAAGAAAGTACTACTACACGAATGTTTCTGTAGGTGATATTGCTAAGTTAATAAATAATGAAGTGATTATGCAATCAAATAAAAATTTGATATAATTATAAGTCAATTTCAATAAAATGCATTACATAAAAGTATAGGTAAATTTATAATAAAAAAAAAAACCCACCTAGTGAATTCACAATAAAACTGTCAGTAAAAATGTTTACCTCACAAATGCTACAGTAATGTGCTGGCTCATCATTTGTCCTCCCATGCCATATAACCTCTTTTCCTGCTGTAATAAGAGCTTCCCTCAATGTCTGACATTGCTTTAGTACTTTAAGAAGACAATACCTATTGTGGAGAAAAATTTGTGACAAGTGAGTGTTAAATATTCTTAGCATGCAAGATGTACCAACAAGAAATAATTTTTAGAATCTTGGTTCTATGATGTATTGATATCAAAATTTTTTTCTCAATTTTTGATATATAACAGGTCTAACAATAACAATATTAAAGGACTAAGTTGAAAATTGATATTTGAATATAAAAATCTAATGTTAGTCTACAAAACCTTGACACTTATTTAAAGCTATGCTCAATTTTTGGTCTGATCTGGACAACTGAAAGAGCTATTTATTCTAACATTAAACCTATTTATCTTTGATATATACAGTCTGAATTCCAGGCTGGAACTATTTTTATTAGAATAAGGTAAGAAGGCATATGTTTTCAGTGGGACAATCACAAACAGTATCACATAGATAATTTTAATACTCTGAGACCACAGCAGAAAATTATTTATAGATTTAAGTTATTATAGGATATAATATTGAGTACCAAAGGAAAAAATGATTGGTTCAATTTTAATCTGAAGGTAATGTAATAGAATTCATTTATATTACTATTAACTTTTTATAACTTATGCTTTCTTTACATTAGTAATTCTGATGCCAACCATGTAGTGAATTTCATAAAGTGTTCACTTTTCTATAATCTGTTCTCATTACTCAGAATCAACTTATAAAGTTTTCATGAACATATACCTTTCAATTTCTCCTTTGAAGGCTGATTTATAAGGCACATACCAACTGTAAAGTTATCCTACAAAGCATGAAAGTGGTTTAAAAAAAATGACAATGTTTGTGGGCAATATCATCTCAGCTAATCAGACCCAATATAACTTGGGAGCTTTTTGATATATTATATTGTTACTAAAATATTTGATTACTAAATAAACTTCATAATATGATCAGTAATAAAGAAATTAACTTCTTTTAATTTATATTTCTGTTCTATTTTTGAAGTTAAGCTATTTTTTAATACACCAAAACCATATAAATATGTCCAAGATAAAATTATTATTAGTTTTAATCCTCACCAGAGAATATGCTTTTATTGGTGAGATAAAAAGAGAGAAAAAGAGGGAGAGGCAGAGAGAGAGACACTGATCAGTTTTATGTGCCAACCAGAGATCAAACCCAAACACCAGGTTATGTGCTCCAACTGGAATTGAACCTGGAACCAGTTCAGTTCACAGGAAGAAGCTCCAACCAAGTCTTGGCGCTAGATAAAATTGTTTTAAGATATATAAACTTGTTAACTCATATAAAAATATAAAAAAAGTATAAATAGCAATATAAAGTCACTATCTTCTCTATACTTCCTTCTCTTCATTTCCTATAATTCTCACCCATTTCCCTTTTACAATCTTTATAAATTCTATATAAATTTTGGATATTAACTTCTTATCTAATGTACCTTTAGCAAATACACTGAGATGCCCAGTGCATGAATTCATGCATGGGTGGGGTCTGGCCAGCCTGGACAGGGGGAGGGGACATGGGTAGTTAGGAGATCTGCCTGCTGGTCAAACTCCTGGTCGAGGACAATCTGCATATTAGCCTTTTATTATATAGGATCTACACTGAGTAGCCACATTATTATGCATTCAGAGATCATAATAATCTAGCCACTCAGTGTACATTCTCCCATTCAGTAGGTTGTCTTTTTTGTTGTTAATACTCACCATAGAATTTTTGTTTCCATTGATTTTTTTTTAAGAGAAAATGAAAGGGAGAGGGAAAGACAGAGAGAAACAGTGATGTGAGACATACATTAACTGGTTGCCTTCTGCTTGCACACCAGCTGAGAATGGGGATTGAGCCAGAACTGAGGTACACCCCTTCATACTTTGGTCAATAGACTGACACTCTAACCACTGAACCAAAAGGGGTAGAACAGTGGATTGTCTTTTTGTTTGTTCCTTTTGCTGTACAAAAACTTTTAGTTTGATTTATTTTCCTTTTGTTCTCTTTGCCCCATCAGGCATTTCAGAAAAAATCCTAAAAAAATGTCCAAGATTTTACACAGATGTTTATTTATAGGAGTTTTATAGTTTTGAGTCAACATTAAAATTTTAGTCAAATTTTATTTTATTGTTTTACTAGAGGCCCAAAGCATGAATTTCTATTAGAGTGGCATCAGCCAGTCTGCCCTGATCAGGGCCAGCCCCATTACTGGTGGTTGGGTTGATTCCCAGTCATACCATATCTATAGTCTTCATCCTAGGCCCCAATTGGGATATGTGCAGGAGGCAACCAGTCTGATTGTCTCTCTCACATTACTGTTTCTCTCTTTCCCCCTTCTTCTCTCTCTCTAAAAAAAGTCAACAAAAACTTATCCTCAGGTAAGAAATATATATATATATATATATATATATATATATATATATATATACACACACAAAAACCAAATAAACTCAAGAAGAAATGGACCACAGATAGATTCAGTTTTTTTAAAAATGTGTAAGGAAAATATTTCCAGTATTTTAAGTAGAAGACAAGCTAAATTTGTATATTGAAATTCAACACTCAAACAACTGCCAGAACAAAGACAATGCAATTTAAATTGTCACATAGAAATAAATGGGAACATTCTAGTTCATGGAAGTGTTAGCCACCAGGTTTCAAATATTGAGAGAAACCCATCTAAACTGGAAGAGGTTCTAAAAGAATGTTAAAGCCGAAACCAGCTTGGCTCAGTGTGTAGAGTATTGGCCTTCGGATTGAAAAGTCCCAGGTTCAATTACAGTCAAGGGCAGGTACCTTGGTTGCAGGCACATCCCCAGTAGGAGTTGTGCAGGAGGCAACTGATTGATGTTTCTCTCTCATCGATGTTTCTAACTCTCTATCCCTCTCCCTTCCTCTCTGTAAAAACAATCAATAAATATTAATATATATATATATATATAATACAGACACACACACACACTAGAGGCCCCGTGCACAAAATTTGTGCACAGGGGGATGTGACCCTCAGCCCAGCCTGCATCCACTCCAATCTGGGACTCCTCAAGGGATGTGCGACTGCACGTTTAGGTCTGATCCACGTAGGATGGGGCCTATACAGGGAGTCAGGCATCTCTCTCACAATCCAGGAGTGCTGGCTCCAAACTGCTCATCTGCCTGCCTCCCTGATTGCTCCTAACTGCTTCTGCCTGCCAGCCTGATCACCCACTAACCTCTCCCCTGCCAGCTTGATTGATGCATAAATGATCCCCTGCTAGCCTGTTTGCCCCTAACTGCCCTCCCCTGCAGGCCTGTTCCCCCCAACTGCCCTTCCTTGCAGGCCCAGTCACCCCAAAATTCTCTCATCTGCTGGCCTGGTCACCCCTAACTGCCCTCCCCTGCAGGGGTAATTACCCCCAACTGCCCTCCCCTGCTGGCCTGATTGCCCACAACTGGAATCCCTTGCAGGCTTGGTCCCTCCCAACTGCCCTCCGCTGCTGGCCATGTTGTAATGGCCATCTTGTGTCCACATGGGGGCAGGATCTTTGACCACATGGGGGTAGCCATCTTGTGTGTTGGAGTGACAGTCAATTTGCATATTATTCTCTTATTAAATAGGATATATATATGTGTGTGTGTGTATATATATATTAAAACAAAAGGATGTTAAAGATGAGGGTAGAGGGAAAAAATGACAAAAGTGAAAAGATGTTTAAAATTGACTAAAAAAAGTAAAAATGACATTCTAACCATGTTTTTCTTGATTGATTTTTCCTTATCTCACTATCCAATCTGTAAATAACCCCTAAGGCTTAAACTTCACAACAGTCTGCTCTATGAACCTTCTTTCTTTTTTTAAACAAGAAATTTTACCTTTTATTTTTTTAATTTTTAAAAATATATTTACTCTATTTTTAAAAGAAATTATTCCTTATTGTTCAAAGAATTACATATCCTCTTTCTTTCCTCCTTTTCTCCTTTCCTTTCCTCCCTCCCTCCCTCCCTTCCTTCCCTCTGTCTCTCTGTCTCTGTCTCTCTCTCTCTTTCTTTTCCACCCATTGACATCCTCCTGTCCATCCCTCTCCCCTATTTATTTATTTTTAATTGATTTTTTAGAGAGTGAGGAAGGGAAAGAGACAAAAGAGAAACTCCCCACCTCCCGTACTCACCCCAACTGGGGTCGAAACAGTGATCTTTTGGTGCATAGGACAACACTGCAACCAACTGAGTAATACCGGATAGGACTGCACTGTGATCCTTCTTACTACAATCTGAATGCGAATCAGTCTAGATTGTTGCAATTGCCTTTTCTCTAATTTCAATCTTGCATCTTGCAATTCATTTGCCATTAAATAATAGATTTATATTTTTAAAATATAAAAAGAATCTAGCTCTTTCCTTCTTTAAATCTATAGTAGTCCATAATAATCTGTAAAGACATCTATGATTTGGTACCTAAACATTTATGTGAAATAACCCCATCTGTTTATTCCCTTCTGTCATTCTGCTACAGTAACTTTGGTCATTCTGTCCTATAAATACACCAAAGCCTTTCACTTATTTTGGGGGTCTACAATGTTTTTACTCTCAGGTCTTATCTCCTTTTCACTACTTAGATGCAAGTACAGAAAAGATGATCTCAGAAGACACATTAACAAAGCAGCATTCTCTACCTCTCAAATCCTTCTCCCTTTTTTTCTGATATCAATCATTAGAGCCTATCTAATAAAGAAGGGATATGCCAATTGACCACCACACTCTCACAAAAGATGGCAGTGCCCACAGACAGCAAGGAGAGAATAAACTAATTGACTCCCACACCGTCAAAGATGGCGGCACCCAGTTTCCTCAGGTCCACCAAGGCAATCAGTGCATGGCATGGCTGGACCCGTCTCCAGATGGGTCCAGCAAGGCAACACACCTGCCTCTGAAGTCCTCAAGTCCCCTCAGTGCCCTAGTTGCCCAGGGCCAGCCCAAGGTGTAGGCAAGCCTCCGATGGCAGCTGCCCAGCTGCTCAGGGCGGGCAGAGGTTTGCACTGCCAGCAGTGGCAGCAGCAGAGGTGTAATGGGGCATCACCTTCCCTTGATCTCTGGGTCACTTCCCACCACTGAGGGCTCCCAGACTGTGAGAGGAGACACTGTCCTCTTTCCTCCCACTCCTCCCCGCCCTGTGCATGAATTTTCATGCACCTGGGCCTCTAGTATACATATAAGAATAGTTTGTGGTTCTCAAGCACTTGTTGAATAGCAAACATTCATTTTGCATATATATTAATCATATGTACGGCTCTGAGAGCAAAGGACACATTTAGGACAAGCCTGTATCTTTCTTTAAGAAGTTAGACTTGATGAAATGTCAAATGAAGAGGTTAGCCAATCACTACAAACTGTGAAATTTTAATAGAAATTATTACAATGGATGGGAGCCTGACTAAATGTTCTTTCAAACCTTTCAAATTTTACACATCTATAAAAAAATATGAAATGAGAAACTAGGTAAAATAGAACAGATACACTACACTGGCCTCACAATGAGGCCTTTTTGTGAGCATGTATTGGTTAGAAAAACAAAAATATTTTTCTATAAATCTAAAATTATTTATAATAAACGACCACTATTTCTAAAGGTAACAATCTATTAAGTTTTGGAAACTCTATAAATCAGGAGTGGGGAACTTTTTCCTGCCAAGAGCCATTTGGATATTTATAACATCACTAGAGGCCCGGTGCACAAAATTTACGCACAGGGGGCAGTGGGTGTGTGTCCCTCAACCCAACCTGCACCCTCTCCAATCTGGGACATCACTCTCACAATCCAGGACTGCCGGGTTCCAACTGCTTGCTTGCCTGCCTTTCTGATCGCCCCTAACTGCTTCTGCCTGCCAGCCTGATCACTCCCTAACCACAACACTGCCAGCCTAATTGATGCCTAACCGCTCCTCTGCCAGCCTAATTGCCCCTAATTGCTAACTTCTGTAGGTCTGGTCATCCCTAACTGACCTACCCTGCAGACCTGGGTCCCCCATACTGCCCTTCCCTGTAGGCCCAATTGACCCCAACTGCCCTCTGCTAGCCTTGTCACCTCCTAACTGCCCACCCCTGCAGGCTCAATGGCCCACAGTTGCCACATGAGGCAGTCATTTCCTGTGTTGGAGAGTTGGCCAATTTGCATATTACTCTTTTATTAGATAGGATTAGAGGCCAGGTGCTTGAAATTCAATGCATTGGAGGGGTGTGGTTCCTCAACCTGGTCTGTACCCTATCGAATCTCAGTATGACACCACCTAGGCTTTTATTATATAGGATCTGTTTCATATAAATTCACTTAATGTAAATTTATATTATAAAAAAAGCTCCTGGATTTATTGAATTTCAAGTCCTGACTGTGGTTTCCTTGGCAGGCCAAAACGATTTCTTGTGGCTTATACAACCCTCAGGCCAGATGTTCCCACCCTTGCTATAAATCTTTCTCTCCCATTCACAAAGGACATGCTGAAAAGCCTTAATAAAAACAAATATATAGTGGCTCAGTCAAAAATTTCCTAAATTTGTTTGACCAGAATTATTCTTCTTTTGTGATAGTGTAGTGATAGAAAAAGAAAAGCATGCAAACCAGTTTGGAGACATATTGCTAAGTGACACTGTCTGAGATATGTATTCTAAATGTAATTATAAAATAAATGTGCCCTGTTGGTATGGCTCAATTGACCGGAGAATCAACCCATACACAAAAAGTGGAAGATTTCATTCCTGGTCAAGGAGACATGCCTAGGGTTGTGAGCTCAATTCGCAGTAAAAGAGGAAAGTCCATTAATGACATTTACCTATCAGATAGATGGATGTTTTACTATCACACTGATGTTTCATTATCACATCAATGTTTCTCCCTTTCCTTCTTCTTTCCTCTCTTTCTCTAAGTAAAATAAAGTATTCTCTTTTTAAAAACATATTTATATTGATTTCAGAGAGGAAAAGAGAGGGAGAGATAGAAATATCAATGACAAGAATTATTGATCGGCTGCCGCCTGCATGCTCCCTACTGGGAATCCAGCCCACAATCCAGGCATATATCCACCAGAATCCAACCTAGGACCCTTTAGTCCACAGGCCAATGCTCTCTATTCACTGAACCAGACCAGCTAGCGCAAAAAATAAACTATTCTTAAAAAAAAAAAAAAAAAAAGAAAAAGAAACTAGGCCAATAAAAACGAAGCTACTAGGATATATATAATTAAATTGTTAAGCTTTAAATTTGTAAATGAATGGGTCAGAAAACAGATTATTTAATTTGAGCAGCAAAAAATTTTTACCATTTCACTATACAAAATGACAATTTTATTATGAAACATATGTATTGCATTCTCATTCTTAATTGGTTTAGCACTGCAAATATTAAAACAGCCCTGGCCCATGGTGCTTAAGTAGTTCGAACAGTAACTGGCGCACCAAACGATAAGTGGTTCGAATAGTAAAGGGTGCATTCCTAGGATGCAGATTTGCTGCCTGCCTGAGTATAAGAGATAATGTTTCTCACCTATGTGTGTATCTCTCTCTCTTCCTCTCCAACCTCCCTTCCTTCTATTATCTCTGAAAATTGATGAAAAAGATATCCTCCATTGAGGATTAACAAACAAACAAAAAAATAACAAGGTCATTGGAAACCATTTGGTCAGAGGTTAAGATAAAGCATAGATGTATGAATTTAGTATAGAATCATGTATACCTTAATTCTTCCATATACCATTCTATCTAATAAAAGAGTAATATGCAAATTAACCATTACTCCATTATACCCAAAAGCCATGCCGACCAGCGAAACAGGACCAAGTATGCAAATTAACCTAAACCAAGATGGCTATGGCCACAGAGAGAGCAGAAGGGAGGCTTGGGTTTCCCTGACAACAGAGGAAGTCAAGCTTTCCACACACCCTGGCCAGCCCAGGCCTCCACTCCAGACTACAAAGTTTCAATTATAGAAGACAAATAAATCCCAACAAAAATGGCTGCCGCCACAGAGCGAGCAGAAGGCTTGTCTAAGGCTTGTCTCTGCTCCAGGTTACAAAGTTTCAATTATACAAGAGAAATACATCCCAGATACCAGGGCCTTTGCTTGTGTCGCTGGGGGACATGGCCAGCCTGCAAACTTCCACAGGCCCCTCACCTAGGCTGCCCCATGCCCCAAGGCAACCCCCACCCTGATCTGGGACACCCTTCAGGGCAAACCAGTTGGCCCCCACCCACGCTCCAGGCCTCTATCCTATCTAACAAAAGAGTAATATGCAGATTGACCATCACTCCAATACACAAGAGGGCTGCCTCCATGTGGACACAGGGGAGGGCAGTTGAGAGGCACCAGGCCTGCAAGGGAGGGCAGTTGGAGTGATCAAGCCTACAGGGGAGGAGAGTTAGGAGTGACCAGGTTGGCAGAGAAGGAAGTTGGGGGTGACTAGGCCTGCAGGGCAGGACAGTTGGGAGGGACCCAAGGTTGCAGGGGAGGAAGTTGGGAGGGACCAGGCCTGCAGGGGAGGACAGTTAGGGGTGACCAGGCTTGCAGTGGAGGGCAGTTAGGGGCAAATAGGCTGACAGGGGAGCAGTTAGGCATCAATCAGGCTGGCAGGCAGAAGTGGTTAGCAGCAATTAGGAAGGCAGGCAGGCGAAGACTTGGGAGCCAGAAGTCCTGGACTGTGACAGGGCAGTCAGACAATCCCTCGAGGTGTCTGAAATTGGAGATGGTACTGAGGAACACACACATCCATGCATAAATTTTGTGCATAGGGTCTCTAGTAATAATTATAATCTATTTTGGAAAGGAAGAGAATAAATGTATACATAGATATTTTCATTTATAGAATAAATTATCTTTAACATGTTAATTCTCTTATTTCATTTTTTTGGTCAAAACTTCAGAACTATGACCTGACTGGTATGGCTCAGTGGATAGAGTGTTGGCCTGTGGTACATCCTAGGTGGGTAGTATGCAGAAGGCAGCTGATTTGATGTTTCTCTCTTGTCTCTGTTTCTAATTCTCTATTCCTCTACCTTCCTCTCTGTAAAAATCAATAAATCATACTCTTTAAAAAAGATTTCATAACTTTTTTTATCATTTTTCACTGAGGGAAAAATTGGTTAATTGTACACCGCCCTCTTTCCCCTGTAGCAGTTTTGGAAAGCACTTACTTAATCATTTCAAAAAGCTTTGGATCTGAGACTTTGATATTTCGAGCCATATTCCAAGAAAGATGAACCATGGGTACTACTGACTTCACACTTTGCAATTTGTTCCATTCATACCGTTCTACTGCCAATTTATACTGACAGGCTGGGAGAAAAAGAATTTTTCAAAGGTATAAAAGTAACTCAATATAATGACAGATGTGAAGATAATCATTTATCACATTTCACATAATAACTTTAATACCAAGTCTGGGACCTCAAAATATTAAGCTTTTTAAATGATAATCATAGTTTAAAAAAAAACTACCCTATACAGAGCACTTACTAAGGTTCAGCTCTGTGCCATGCTTTTTATACTTCATCTCATTTCATTATTTCAAAGCTTTATTGACTACACTTTTCTCATTTTGTAGATTAAAAAAGCAATAAAAGAGGCCCTGAAAAATTCTAAACATTTTCTTTGAAGTTACACGGTTTAACAATAGAACCAAGAAGATACCATTAAGGTCTTTTTGGCTCCAAAGGCCAGATTCTTAATGTAATCCATATTTAAGTTTGAGGATCAAAGACTACACATATGGTATTACCAGATGAAATAAAAATTCTAAATAAAAGTTCTGTTTCAGTTTTGCCCATAAAATAACTTCCTTTATAAAAAAACAAAACAGAGATTTTGAACATCTGTTCTTGAATATCCATTTCTTAACTTCAATTTGCTTTCGGTACTAAAAAGATTTTTTTCTAGCAGACCAACCTTTCAATTTTTAGTGAGCTATTTTTTAGTAAAAAAAACACTACATTAGAAAAATCCTTAACATTTATTAAAGAATTAATTTGAAATACCTGTAAGTGGACCAACATTCCAAGCAATATTGTTGCACCAGCCAATGGCCTGAACCCAATGCACAGTGCCTGCATTTATCCAGACCAAATCACCAGGTCTTTGAATAAACCTATACACAGGAACATTCGCTTCATAAAGATCTTCAAGGTTGGGCCACCAAGAACTCATTAGGAAATTCAAGTTATTTCTGAAAATAAAACAAAAACAAAAACAAAAAAAAAGGTAAGAAATTTTTCAATATTTTATCAAACACATGGAAATAATTTCAAAAAGGCTTTCAGTGTGTACTTCATTAAAACTTAACAATATTGCAATAAGAACTACATTTTTCAAAAGTTAGGGTTTTAAAACAAAATTAAAAACAGGCAAGAGTAGGGAAATTTATTCAAAAATCTGTACAATACACTTACATTTATTTCTCAAAATCCAAAAATTAAAGTCCCACACTGTATTTAAGTATTCTGGCTTATCATTTGCTTTCAATAATAATAGTCTAATTTTTCCCTTCTTCCAGAAGAATCTCTTTATTATATAAAATGAAAGGAAACTGAAAGCGAAGACTACATAAAGCCAATTAAACTTCTTCATCAGAATCATTGTGATAGATTTAAGAACAAGAACCTTCCCTTCATTCATTAATGGATCCACAATTTTTCTATCCTTTACTTTCTCCCAGGAATTGCTAGAAGTTTGCTATTATTACATACACCACCTCTACTACATCAACACAAACAAACCTACATCAACACAAACAGAGCAAATTATTAAGCTTTATTTTAAATTTTAATTATTTACTACTCTCCATCACAATTAAATAACCATACAACAATTTTTTTTTCCTAAAAAAATACTTTAGGTAATTCAAATTATATAATCTTTCTAAAGATTTAACATGTTTTTACTTTATTACTCTTTTATCTTAAAAAATTACACAGTACAAACTCGTTCTATTTTACCCAAACACTACCAACATGAAGTTGGAGAAAACTTTCCACTTAAAAAAGGAAAATCAACGAAGTCCAATTGATAATGTTTTTCTGACTAATCCTATCTTGCCCTGGCCACGTAGTTCAGCTGGTTGGAGTGTGGTACCATATACCAAAAAAAGGTTGTGGATTTGATTCCCGGGCAGAGCAGTTGATGTACTTTTTACTAAATAAAATATATTGATAAAATCCTCCAAAATGTTAAAAAAAAAAAAGTAGGTGTATTGATTTAAAAATAATCTGATGTATATTATGAGAAATTCACTCAATTTTTTATCATTATAAGTATATAGTATATAATTTACATGGTTATACTAGTAATATTATCCACTCTGAAAATAGATGATTTGCTTGCTGTTGGACAATTAAAAACTTTAAGCTCATTTACAAACATATATATTAACAAGGTAAAAGGGCATTTAATTTTAGAATTCTTATCATTTTTAAATTCAGTTACAAGCAACTAAATTTCTGTTAAAACACACTAGCCAAATGAATGTGGATTCAAGAATTAATTCTAAAAATTAACGTAAGAAATAATTCACTCCCTGTCTTCTGAATTCATTCTTATTACTACTACTGGTGTAATGGCCTATTATTCCACATAATATAAAATAAAAAATTTGAAATGAAATAATTGAAAATAAAATTTCTGCTAAACAATAACTTGAAATTCAGCATTATGCATTTGCCCTTTACAAATGATGTTTTTCAAAATTACTTTAAAAGCTCAAAAACCCACTTTTCACAGAAGTCATTCAGAACTCCCCAATAATCTTCAGGAACGACAAACCATTCACAATCACCTGGACCAATATTTATGTTAACAGAACAGAAGTTATTATTTTCTTGGTGACCTGAAAATTGATGGGAAAAAAAAGGGTCATTAATATACTATAAACTGAATGGAACATTGTCACGGGGTTTTAAGACTGTATAAAAAACAAATGTTTGCAAATAAGTTAATAGCAAATGACAAGCAATAAATATTAGCTATTGTCATTACTACTACTAGTAGTTCCTCTATAAATTACTCCCAGTTTTCACAAAGATTATAAGAAAATTAATAAAAAATGTATATTTTTTAAAATGCAACTAGTCCCCTAACAACCTACACCTGCTAACTCCTATAAACATCCCAAGTTTATACTGGTACACACTTTAAATGCTTGTAATTCTCCCACCACAGGTAAGTTATTGCCCTGACACAAAGCTTTAAAATTAGAGATTTGGGACAGCATGATAAATTTAGTTTAAAAACAAAGAAACTACCCTTCAGAATAGGCCCTTTGAGCAATCAGAAATAGACTAAATGTTCCAATCAAAAGACAGAATAGTCACAGAAATATAAATTACAGCATCCTATCTAATAAGAGTAATATGCAAATTGACCAAATCTCCACTATACCCACAAGCCACACCCACAGGCCAATCAGGAGCAAATATACAAATAAACCCAAACCAAGATGGCTGTGGCCACTGAGAGCAGGAGGGAGGCTTTGGTTTCCTTGGCAATGAAGGAAGCCAAGCTTTCCGCCTGCTCTTGCCAGCTTAGGTCTTACTGAATGCTACAAAGTTTAGAAGATACTAAATATTATAGAAGATACATAAATCCCAATAGAAATGGTGGCAGCCACAAAGCTAGAGAGAGCAAAAGGCTAGGGTGGCCCCTAGCGATGGAGGAAGCCAAGCTTCAGCACCCTGGCCGGACCAGGCCTCTGCTTAAGGCTACAGAGTTTCAATTATAGAAGATAAATAAATCTGATACCAGGGCCTCTGCTTGAGTTGCTGGGGGGCGTGGCCCCTGGCCCACACCACCCCATGCCCCAAGGGAACCCCCACCCTGATCCAAGACATCCTTCAGAGAAACCAGCTGGCACCCACCCATGCACCATGCCTCTATCCTATCTAATAAAAGGATAATACACAGATTGACCATCACTCCAACATACAAGAGGGCTGCCCCCATGTGGTCAAAGATCCTGCCTCCACATGGACAAAAGATTGCCACCACAAGATGGCCAGCAGGGAGGGCCATTGGGAGGTTCCAGGCCTGCAAGGAAGGGCAGTTGGGGGCAATCAAGCCTGCATGGGAAGGGAAGGCAGTTAGGGGTGACCAGGCCAGCAGAGGAGGGAAGTTGGGGGAAACAGGCCTGCAGGGAAGGGCAGTTGGTGAGGACAAGACATGCAGGGGAGGGCAGTTGGGGGAAATCAAGCCTTCAGGGGAGGGCAGTTAAGGGTGACCAGGCCTGCAGCTAGGAAGTTGGGGGGAAATAGGCTGGCAGGCAGAAGTAATTAGGGGCAATCAGGAAGGTTGGCAGGTGAGCAGTTGAGAGCCAGAAATCCTGGATTGTGAGACGAATCCAAGATTGAAGAGATTGCAGGCTGGACTGAGGGACACCTTCTCCCCCACCCCTGTGCACGAATTTTATGCACTGGGTCTCTAGTAATAAATATAGTATTGTAATAGCCTGGCTGGTGTTGCTCAGTGATTGGTCATGCCTGGATTGCACGCTCCAAACCCAGCAGTGGGCATGCAGGAGATGTAGCAGATTCTCTCTCTTCATTCATGTATTCTACTTTCCTTATCCCCTTTTCTCTCTCTGAAATCAATAAAAACATCTTTAAAAAATACTATTATAATAATAATGTATGGGACCAACAGAGACCACATTGTGAAGTATGCTGTGCTGCTGAAACTAAAAGAATTTTGAACATGCACTGTAATTAAAATAACATAAAAAAATTTAAAAAACATATAGGGTAGCAGAATAGATTTAAAAAAAAGATGTATCTTATCCTGTGTGCAAAAGACTAACGTTAAGATGAAAAGATACACATGCACTGAATGAAGGGATCAAAAGAGATATTTCATGCAAACAGAATAAAAAAGTTGGGGTAGTAATATTCATAAAAAGGACATTACACAATGGTTTAAAGTGTCAATCTGAGAGAATATACTAGTAACTATTATAAATGTATATGAACCAACATAATAATGCCTAAGCATCTAAAACAAATATTAATGAATACAAAGAATGAAATTAACAGCAATAACATTAGTAAGGACCTTTACTACTCTACTTTATTTGGAAAGATCAGCCAGACAGCAAATTAATATGGAAACAATGGCCTTAGTTGTCATGTTAGATCACATCAAATTACTAAAATATTGCATCCCCCAAAATGCAGAATACTCATTTTTTTCAAGTACACATGGAACATTTTTCAATTGGGCCACAAAACAAGTCTTAATAAACTCAAGAAGACTAAAATCTCATCAAGCATATTTTCTGACCATAATGGTATGAAACTAGAAATCAGTTATAAGACAAAAGCACACACCTACAAACACTAAACAATGTGAATGAACAACTGATGGATCAAAGAAGAAATCAAACAGAAAATAAAATATACCTAGGTATAAATAAAAAGGAAAGCACAACTCCCTCAAATTTAAAGGATGCAGTAAAAGTAGTTCTAAAGGGAAAATTCATAGCGATACACATCTATCTTAAGAAACAAGAAAAAGCTCAGCTCAGCTGGTGCAATTCAATGATTGAGAGTCAAGCTATCAACCAAGAGTTCACAATTCAACTCCTGCTCAGGACACATGCTTGGGTTGCAGGCTTGATTCCCCATAGGGGATGTGCAAGAGGAAGCCAATCAAATGTTCTCTCTCATAACCAATGTTCCTATCTCTCTCTCTGAAATAAAAATAAAATAAAAAAAAATAAAAAGCTCAAATCAACAACACAAAAAGGAAGTAGAAAAAGAATAAGTAAAATCCAAAAGAGCAGAATAAAGAAAATAATAATTGACCAAAACAGAAACAGAGACTAAAACAAAAATGGAGAATAAAACTATCAACATAGTTTAGCAAAGACAAAAAGAGAGCTCAAATAAATATTCTATCTAATAAAGAGTAATATGCAAATTGACCATACCTCCAATTAAGCCACGCCCACAAGCCAATCAGGACCTGGGGTGGAGCCAGCCAGGAAGCACACAGCCCGGGCTAAGGGGGGCGAGGTCGAGGCAGCCATTTCCCTGCAATGGAGCCCATGGCTGACTCTACCCCATTGGTATATATAAGAAGAAAAAACTTGAGAAAAAAATTCTTGTTTAGTATTAACTACAATGATAGCCAATAATTCATAAGTGAATTCCCAATTATAGCCTAGAAATAAAAATGCTACCCAATGGATTCTACATCTAGTTATATACCAAAAACCCTGAGGTACTAAGTCATTTGGTTATAGTCAAGAATATGTGAAACATAAGAGTTTATTCTTCTGTAATTATTAAGTAGAGGCTCATGCACTGTGGGGGCAGGGAAGTCCTCACCCTGGCCTGCACCCTCTTCCAGTCCAGGACCTCTCACTCCTTACTGCCCACTTGCTTGCTGCTCCTTACCGCTTGGCTCACTGTTCCTTAGTGTTGCTTCTTTAGTGCTTACCAGCTGTGAGCCCAGCTTCTGACTGAGAGGTGTTCCTACTGTGGGAGCAAACTGATTCACAGGGGCAGCTCCTGCAGGCCTGGTCTCCCCTAACTGCCCTCCCTCCCCTGAAAGCCCGGTTCCCCCAAACTGCCATCCCTCCCCTGCAGGCCTGGTCACCCCTAATTGCCCTCCCCTGCTGGCCTTATGGCCCACAATTGCCCTCCCCTGCTGGCCATCTTATGACCACCTAGGGATGGCTATCTTGTGTGAGGGTATGACAGTCAATTTGCATATTACCTCTTTATTATATAGACTATAGACTCAGTGCATGGAATTTGTGCACTGGTGGAGGGTGGTCCCTCAGCCTGGCCTGACCTTCTCACAGTTCTGGGAGCCCTCAAGGATATATCAGATGGAGGCAGGACAGGTTCCCACCATCACTGCTGCACTTGTCAGCTGTGAGCCAGGCTTCTGGCTGAGTGTCACTCAAGCTGTGGTAGTGCATCGGTCACCACAGGGACAGCTCCTGAACTGACTGTCTCCCCGCTGTGTACGTCACCGGGACCAGTCACCCCAATGGTCGATTTTCACATTAGCCTATTATTATGTAGAATTGTTTTATATGAGCAAACTGTAAACTCACTTTTGTCCCACCCTTTATTATTCAATTATTTAAATTAACTAGTCATGGTAATTAAACAAGAAAATGAAAGAAAGGCAAATTGGAAAAAAATTACCATTAGTTGCAATGATACATATAGAGAAGTCCAGACTTCACCAAAAATCTTCAGGATTAAGTAATAAATTTCATGAAGTAGCAGGATAGAAAATTAATATACAGAAACCTGCCACATTTCTTTACACTAACAATAAACAATAAAAAAAGAAATTAAGAAAACAATCCCATTTACAATGGTATCAAAAGAATAAGATATCGAGAAATTTAACCAATGTGGTAAAAGATTTGCACTCTGAAAACTGTAAGAAAATGAAGAAAATCTGCTGATTGCAAGGATTAATACTGCTTAAATTGCCTAAACCCAAAGTAATCTACATATTCGAAACAATCCCTATCAAAATACTAATGGCTTCTTTTCAGAACTAGACAAATTCTAAAATTTATGTGAAACCAAAAGGATGAGTAATAGGCAAAGTGATCTTGAGAAAGAAGAACCAAGAGATATAATTTACCCTGACTTTAACCTACATTACAGTTTGATACAGACATAGAACAATGGAAAAGAATAATCAATCCAAAAGTAAACCCTCACTTAGATGGTCAATTAATTTAAGAAAAGGCAAAAGTATCCAATGGTGTAAAGACAGTCTCCAATAAATGTTATTAGAAAATTGTACAGATACATGCAAATAAATCGGTATATTAAAAACTAAAAAATACAAAGCCTCTGCATAGTGATGGATACCACAAAAGGACAGCCCACTGAGTTGGAAATTATATTTAAAAATGATATATCCAATTAAGATTTAATATCTAAAATGTATGAGAAACTCATACGACTCATTAACAAAAAAATAGTCACATGAAAATATGGGCAGAGGACATGAACAGACATTTCTCAAACAAAGACATACAGATGGTTAGTAGAAATATGAAAAGATGCTCAACATCATTAATCATCAGAGAACTGCAAATCCAAACTACAAAATAGGACTTCATACCTATCACAGTGGTTATTATATTAAAAAAAAAAAAACAATGGAAAACAAGTGTTGCACATATGTAACATCTTAATCAGTAAAAAAAGAAAAACAAGTGTTGGCAGGAATGTGGAAGGAAGGTAAGTCTCATGCACTGCTAGTGGGATTGTAAATTGGTACAGTAACTATAGAAGACAGTATGGAGTTTTGTCAAAAAATTACAAATAACTCTACATATGTAAGATAAAATGAAAATAATTCAGATATCCATAGGTAGATAAAATATAATGTGCACACATGTGTGCATTTGCACACATATTAGATTGTTCAGCAATAAAGAGGGACCTCGTGCCATTTGTGAAAACATGGATGTACCGACAGAGTATTATGCTAAATAAGATAAATCAGAATAAGGAAGTAAAATAATATGTGATTTCAGTTATATGTGAAATTTAATAAAACACCCAAAGATAAAAACAAACTCACTTTTAAAAATTACTAACTGTATATCTATTATAGAAAGAAGCTCAATCTTTTGATCACTAGAGGGTAGATCGTGAAGGCATGAATAAAAATATCGTGAAGGGTGATGTATCAATAATACTGTAGTAACTGAATGGATAATTAATAGATTCAAAGTGGTGGTCATATCGTAAGGTAATTAAATGTTGAAACACTATGTCATTGAAACACATAAAACTAATATTGTATTATATGCCAACAATACTTTTAGAATTAAATGAAACCCATTAATGAAAAAATAAAAAGTTCAAGCATTTTTAGACACACATGACAAAGACATACATTATTAAGCTTGATATGCCTTCCAAATTTTAAAGAAAAAAAGGTGTTTTTAATTTCCTTTGATTTATTTCATTTTCCAATACTTTTTTACAAGTCTTCCAAATTGAAAGAGATAAAGTAAATCTTAATAGATCCAGTTTAATGGTATATATAAGAAGAAAAAACTTGAGAAAAAAATTCTTGTTTAGTATTAACTACAATGATAGCCAATAATTCATAAGTGAATTCCCAATTATTGCCTAGAAATAAAAATGCTACCCAATGGATTCTACATCTAGTTATATACCAAAAACCCTGAGGAACTAAGTCATTTGGTTAGAGTATTATCCTGATATGCCAGGATTTTGGGATTGATTCCTGGTAAGGGCACATATAAAAATCAACTGATGAATGCAGAAATCCTATCTAAAAGAGTAATTTGCAAAGACACGCCCAACCCAACCAAGATGGCTGTGGCCACTGAGAGCAGGAGGGAGGTTTGGGTTTCATAAAAAAGAACAAAAAAACAAAACTGTTTCACAAAAACTAAAACAAAATTCAGGCAAGACTATGAAATCTCCAGTCAGGCAAGAAAAACAGTTTATAATTTGTGAGTTAATTAAATCAGGTTTGGTTGCAAGTGGGTACTTCTAGAAAAAATAAAATAGTTACAGACTGTTACCATTTTGTTGAGAAAGATTACTCAATGAAGAATCATTGGAAGAATCAATATGTAATTAAAAAATAAATAACTTCAAGCAGATTTCTTTTCTCTTGACAAGTCAATAGATTATTACTAATACTATGTAATTGGTTTCTTAAATGTGAAATGATTCAAGAATTCACCTCTGTAGGTGGTTTCCACAGGACCATAACAAGTGAGAATATTTTCTAAGAAACTGAAAAAACTTTAAATATTACTGAAGGGGCATCTGCTAAGATATATTACTATTAATGGTGAGAAAAATATGAAGTGAGAAAAGCCTTACGTGGATAAATTAACCAACTTTATGAAAATGTAAAGTGCTTAATTTCTATGGTTAGTTTATGTTATTATTCAATGGCATATACTTCATGCAAAATACTTTTTTGTGTGCCATTCTCAAAGACTTAATGAACATCAATTTCATGAATTTTTGTCAGAAAGAGAAACTGATCAATTATGGCTTAGCATTTAGGGTTGAGACTGAAAATTTTTTTGAATGAGAACAACCATCAGCCACTGTCCTTGGTCATTTTTTTTTTGCATTTTTTATGATGATTCTTTAAAAACAAAATAATCCTTTATTGTAAAACAATGCTATCAAGTCATACAAAAAAAGTATGTTTTTGGCACTGCAAGTACTATCAAGCTGCTTAAAACACTCTGTGTGGTATTATTAGTTAAAAGTCTAGATGACCATCCCTTCAACCATTTGAAGCATTTATAGCTTTAGCACCATTTTTCAAACCTCAGTGCTATGCACAGAATATTTTGATTTTGCAAAAGCTTTTTGTGCAATGAAATGTGAAAAAAAAGTCATCAGTAAAAAAAAAAAAAGAAAACAGAACTTTTTTTTGTTAATCCTTATCCAGAGATACATTTCCTTTAACAGTTTATAGAGTGGAAAGGAGAGGAGGAGGGAGAGAAAAACATTAATGTGAGAGGCATATAGGAGCAGGAATCAAACATGTGATCCATGCATGTGCCACTGATGGGTTGGTGCCAACACTCTATCCATATTGGTCAGGGCTAACAAAACTCTTTACATACTTTACAACCAATTAACATATTAAATAAAATATGCCCATACATTGATAGCAGCATTTGTTAATATCTATTTGTGAAGCATATATTTTTACTTTTAAAGACAAAATATGTATTATCTCATTGTAGAATAGCTTTAAAAGATGTACTTTTGCAATTTTAAAAAATGTAGTAAAATGAGAAGTGAGCATATATTAGTTTATATTTAAGTATTTTCAATAAGAATTTTTATTATAGCCTGGCCAGAGTGTCTCAGTGGTAAAGTGTTGACCTATGAAACAGGAGGTTCCCAGTTCAATTCCCGGTTAGGGCACATGTCTAGGTTGTGGGCTTTATCTCCAGTAGAAGACATGTAAGAGGCAGCTAATTAATGATTCTCTCTCATCATTGATGTTTTTTCCTCTCTCTCTTCCTCTCATTTCCTCTCTGAAATCAATTAAAAAAAATTAAAAAACAAAGCCCAAAACCATTTATTATATAAATACTAGAGGCCCGGCACACGAAATTTGTGCACAGGAAGTGGGGGATTTCCCTTAACCCATCCTGCACCTTCTCCAATAAGGGACCCCTTGAGGGATGTCCGACTGCCTGTTTAGGCCTGAACATAGTAGGATCGGACCTAAAGGGGCAGTCGGACATCCTTCTCACAATCCAGGACTGCTAGCTCCAAACTACTCATCTGCCTGCCTCCCTGATTGCCCCTAACCGCTTCTGCCTGCCAGCCTGATCACCCCCTAACCACTAACCTGCCAGCCTAATTGATGTTTAACTGCTCCGCTGCCAGTCTGTTTCTCCCCAACTTCCCTCCTCTGCCGGCCTGGTCACCCCTGACTTCCCTCCCCTGCAAGTTTTATTGTTCCCAACTGCCCTCCCTTGCAGGCCTGGTCCCTTCCAACTGCCCTTCCCTGATGGCCTGATTGCTCACAACTGCCTCTCTTGCAGGGCCTGAAACCTCCCAATACCCCTTCCCTGCTGGCCATCTTGTGGTGGCCACCTTGTGTCCACATGGGGGCAGCCCTCTTGTGTGTTGGAGTGAGGGTCAATCTGTAAATTACTCTTTTATTAGATAGGATAGTGGCCTGGTGCATGGGGGGTGGGAGGGGGCCTAGCTGGTTTGCTCTGAAGAGTGTTCCTTGGGGCAAGGGGTGGGCTGGGAAGGGGCTTGTGAAGGTTTGCAGGCCAGCCACGCCCCCCAGCAAACCAAGCAGAGGCCCTGGGATCTGGGATTAATCTATGTCTACAATTGAAACTTTGTAGGCTGGAGTGCAGCCAAGCCTTCTGCTCACTCAGGGGCGGCAGCCATTTCTATTTGAAATATTGTAGCCTAGACTAGAGTGGAGGCCTAGGCTGGCAAAAGCAGACAGAAAGCTTGGCTTCCTTCTTTGCCAGGGAAACCCAAGCCTCTGTTCTCTCCAGCTCAGTGGCTGCCCTCATTTCTCTATCTTTTATAATTGAAACTTTACAGCATTGAGTGGAGGCCTAGGCCGGCAAAGGCAGGCAGAAAGATTGGCTTCCTTTGTTGCTGGGGAAACCCAAGCCTTCCTCTTGCTCTCAGTGGTGGCAGCCATCTTGGTTGCGGTTTATTTGCATAGTCTGCTCCTAATTGGCTGGTGGGCGTGGCTTGTGGGTATAGCAAAGGTATGGTCAAATTTGCATATTACTCTTTTATTAGATAGGATTAAATTTACATAATATGATACAGTTCTTAATGTAACTACAGTGGGAAAAAATTGGAAAACTGTCAGTTTGCTATGAATAAATCAAGTCAAACCCTTTTATAATGCCTTAATATATAGTTCACTTATTATGTGATTTATTGCTTCTTTCCCAAGTTATATTTTCCAATTTTGGTGTTTACATATAAAAAAGTTAAAGACACAAATTAATACTTTCAGATCAATTATAAGAATAATTATAAAATCTTTACCTATGACAAAGAACTAAAAGATCTTTGGAATAAAATAATTATAAACAGAAAAAAAACTGTAAATGTGTCACACTTGACACACTTTCTTTTGAAATACAAAGATATGTTAGCCCATAAAAATAACCTGGTGTTCGACTGCCTGGAACTTTCATGTATAGCTGAACTGTATTCATGCCCAGAATAGAATGACCAAGGTGGCTTAGAAGATTTCCTGCTGATACCACCCGCACAAAAGCAGGAAGTTTAGTCAGTTCATGCAGCTGCAGCTTCCACCTGAAATAAAGTAACAGATCAAAAGTTTAACTTTGTATCGAGAGACAGAGAAGCATCAGTAAGATGTTCAACCCTCAGAGGAAAAGTAGGGATAGGGGGTGTGGATAAGGGGAAGAGATAAACCAAAGGACTTGTATGCATGCATATAAGCCTAACCAAAGAACACAGACACTAGGGGGGTGAGGGCATGAGCTGGAAAGGTTGGGGGGGGGGGGGGGAAGCACCAATGGAGGGATAAGGACACATATGAAATACATTAATCAATAGAGAAAAAAAAGTTTAACTTTGCTACAAATATTTATGACAGTTAGCTGCATCTTAAAAATCTGATCAGAAAACATTAAATTTCTAAGTATAGTTTTAAAGTCAAAAGTGCTGGAGAGGAGGGCAACCAAGATGGCGGCATAGGTGAACACCTATTGTTCTGCCCCGCGCAACAATTCAAAAACTATAACAAAACAAAACAAACATCATCCAGAATCACCGGACAGCTGGCTGAGTGAAAACTCCACAAATAAAAGTAAAGAGGGGACACTGAGACTCAGAACAGCGGCAGAGCACAGCCTTCAAGATACGCATGGAAATGGAGGTTAGGAGCAGTGGCCACATGCGCGGGAAGCAGGGCTGGCAGCAGCAACCCCGGCTGGATTTCGCCAATGGGGAGAGCAGAGACACCCCACTGCACGGATTCCCCAGTGCCAGGTGAGGTCTCAGGTCCGGGGTACCACCCTGGAAGCCGGGTGCGGCGGAGGTCTCCTAGTCTGAGGAGAAATCGGGTTGCTTGGAAAAGCACTTAGCCACGTAAAGTGTGCAACAGCACAGACACGCGACCTGCTCCCTGGCAACTTGCCCCCTGGTCCCGGAGAACACCGGACTGCTTTGTTTTACAACCCTGGGCAAGAGTTTGGGTGTGCAGACTCATCTGGGGAGAGGCAGAGTTGTCTGGCAAGGGGAAGAGACTAGCGGCTTTCTCTTGGAGGTGCCTGCAGCCATCTCCATCCAACAGAGAGCCACGCACGAGCACCGCATAGGACCTAGCTGACACTGAGGCTGCCTGCTCAGCTCAGAGACTCCGCCCATCCAACCTGAACACAGTCTCCCTTCACAGCCAATTGGCCTGGAGGTCAAACCCTCCTAGGCCTAACAACAACAAGCTGGGCTTAAATTCAAAAATACTGTACAACCCATAAAGGATTGCAGTAAGAGTACCCACCTCAAGTAACTGGGGAGGCTGAGCCACTGTACCTTTGAGGATATCTACCACACAAAGCAGCCACCATGCAGACATACAGAAAGAAATCAGGTGTGAAAGAAATGGAGGAGAAAAGACAACAAGACATAGAGTTCAAAACCACGGTTATAAGGCTTTTCAAGAGGCTCCGAGAAAAGTTCGAGACCTATAAGTAAATAAGAAAGACCTACAAGGAAATGAACGAGACCAACGTGGAAATGAACGAGACACTCAAGGATATAAAGGAGACTCTCAAGGATATGAAAAAGGACCAACCAGAAATTAAGCATACACTGACTGAAATAAAAAATATTATACAAAGACCTAAAAGTACTCTAGAGCACCCCAAGAACCAAGTTAAAGATTTAAATAATAAGAGATAAAATCCACTTGGCTGGAAAAACAAGAAACCAAAAGAATCCAAAAAATTGAAGATAGTGTAAGGTATCTCTGGGACAACCTCAAGCATACCAACATCCGAATTATAGGGGTGCCAGAAAAAGAGAGAGAGCAAGACAATGAAAACCTATTTGAAGAAATAGTGACCGAAAACTTCCCACACTTGGTGAAAGAAATTGACTTAGGAATCTAAGAAGCGCACCGAACCCCAATATATAGGAACCCTAAGAGGAACACAGCAAGACACATCATAATTAAAATGCCAAGAGCAAAAGACAAAGAGAGAATATTAAAAGCAGCAAGAGAAAAACAGTTGGTTACCTATAAGGGAGCACCCATACGATTATCATCGGATTTCTCAACAGAAACGATGCAGGCCAGATGCGAGTGGCAAGAAATATTCAAGGTGATGAACAGCAAAAATCTACAACCAAGATTACTCTATCCAGCAAAGCTACCATGCAGAATTGAAGGTCAGATGAAGTGCTTCGCTGATAAGAAAAAGCTAAAGGAGTTCATCACCACCAAACCAATATTATATGAAATGCTGAAAGATATTTTTTAAGAAAAGGAAGAAGAAAAAGGTAAAAATATAAATTATGAACAACAAATACACATCTATCAACAAATGAATCTAAAAATCAAATGAATTAATAATCTGATGAACAGGATAAACTGGTAAATATAACAGAATCATGGACTTAGGGAATAGACTGACAATTCTTGGGGAGAAAAGGGTTGTGGGAAGTACAGCAAGAGACTGGACAAAAATCTTGCAACAATGGGAGAGGACAGTGGAGGGGGTGAGGGGGGAGGGTAGGATGGGTACAGGGTGGAGGGGAGCTATAGGGGGATGAAAAAGGGGGAATAATGTAATTAATAAACTGAACAATAAATATTAAGGAAAATAAAGTCAAAAGTGCTAAAAAGTTTAACTTCATTAAAGAAGTTCAAACACATAAAGTAATAATTGTACAAAAAAACAAAAAAATTGTAATCATGGAAATCAAGCATGTCAAACTCAAAGGATAACATGGGCCAAATAAATAAGGTTTAAGTTTATGTGGACCACAAAAAAACAAAAGCTTGGTGGGGAGGGGGTAAGGTGGGGACATGTGCTGCGGGGTAAGAGAGGCTGAGGGGAGGTTAATGGGAGGGAAAAAGGAAAACATATGTACTACTATTAAATATGTTATAATGCAAAAAAAAATCAATAAAATATATTTGTAATCAATAAAATATATTTTAAAAAACAAAAGCTTCAATTTTCATAGAAACATAGGTTTATTTTGAGAGACATGCTAAATACAAAGGGCTGAAATAAATAATCATTAACATAAAATAATAGAACAATTAATAAAAAACAATTTTTCTTGAAATTAACTTACCAGACACTGAATAACTGCACAATAAGCATAACGCAAATAAACCTATTTTTCTTACTCTGAAAGTAAAATATTTCTTGTTGCACATACCAAACAAGTCAGTACAAGACTAATGACCTGGCAATCAGCTGCTAAAATATTTGCTGCTGGTATTAGTGGAGAAAAATGGTATGCCTATGTGTAAGGCACATCCTATATAATAAAAGAGAAACATGCAAATTATACTGTATCTTTGCTCCTGATTGGCTATACTACCAGCCAATCACGAGCGGGGGCGGGGCCAACTAGCGAGAGCGCGTGGGCCCGGGGTTAGAGATGAAATGGCAGTGGCGGCAAGTGCCCAGCCCCTGGGCACTGTGAGGAGTAGCGGCAGCAGCAACAGCAGTGATGGCGGCGGCAGGGAGCGGCCTGGCCCCCCGACGCAGTGAGCAGAAGTGGCGGCGAGCACTAGGGGCTGGGTGGCCGCAGGCACCCGGGGATGAACTGAGAAGGGCAATGGCTGGGTACCCAAGGGCAGGCTGGGGGTGAGCCATCAGTTGGACATCCCCTAAGGGCTTCCAGTATGTGAGAAGGGGCAAGTTGGGTTGAGGTGGACCACCCATCCCCAGTGCACAAATTTCATGCACCAGGGCCCTAGTAAGGATAATAATGCAACATGATTATAGTCATCAGTTATTAACAAATGTTGTAATTCGTTAATAATGTATAACAGAATGTTGTAAAAATTAAATAGCAAAATTTTTATTAAAACATTTTTACATACCATTATAATATCTGGCCACAAAAATATTTGTTCTGAACCACATGTGGCCTGTGGGCCTTGAATTTGACATGCTTGATGTAAATGAAACATAATTTTAATTTTAAAATTTATAAAATTAATGTTCTGGCATTCTTCAAGTAAAAAAACACACAAAACAATCTAATTCAAAACCTAAAAAATAAGTTTTAAAATGCTGGATATTTTTGCTAATGTCAATATAAAAAGAATATAGGAATAAAAAACAAATAAAAACATAACTACTAGGGAATTTCAAATCATGCAATCCTATTTTTACTTTACATAACAGAACTGGAAAACTTACTTTTTGACATCAGAAAGGTCAATGTTGGTCCCAAACTTTATGGTTTTAAAAGGTCCTCTCCTTCTCTTTCCAGAACTTAAAAAATAAATAAATAAATAAAATAAAATAAAATAATTAAATCTATGCCTTTGCACAGAAATATTGACTGAACACTTAAAAGTTACTTACATATTTGAAGATGTAGATTCATTGTCTGAATAATCTTTGTGTTGCATTCTTTTCTCATTTTCTTCCTATAGATTGAATAAATATTCATGCATAGTATCCCATCACAGGCTACTGTTTTAATGACACGAGTGGATAAAATAGTCCTATGCTATCCTATATAATAAAAAGTTAACATGCAAATTGATCCAATGGTGGAATGACCAGTTACTATGAGGAGACACTCAATATAGGAGCTGCTCCCGGTGGTCAATGCACTCCACTTTTATAGGGGGAACGCTGCTCATCCAGAAGCTGGGCTCATGGCTGGCAAGCATAGCGGCAGTGACAGGAGCTCTCCCATCTCTGTGGTAGTGCTAAGGATGGCTGCCTGCTGGCTTAGGCCCACTCCTCATAGAGCTGACATCTCCCAAGAGCTCATGTACTGCGAGAGGGCACAGACTGGGCTGAGGGGGAAGTCCCCCATCCAAGTGCATGAATTTTGTGCACTGGGCTTTAAGTCTACATATAATCTACTTAGTTATACTTTGAAAACTAAGTTTCTATAAATACACTTCAAAAATTACCTTCAATGACCACATTAAGAATCAAAAAAAGGCAATCCAAATAACACAATACTCATCCTCTTTCATCAGCCACAAAACTAGTATTATAGAACACAATTATTTTGCAAATAAAAAAAACATGCAATCATTGTGGTCTAAAGATGAATTTCATTTTATATTTTAACAATGTTATTTATTTTTAAACATATTCTATTGCTGTTTTTTTATAGAAAGGAAGGGGGAGATAGAGTGATAGAACTTCAATAAGAGAGAAATACCAATCAGCTGCCTCCTGCACTTCCCTCACTGGGAAGCAAGCCCACAATCAAGGTATAAGCCTCCTTCATAGAAATTAAATTTGGGACCCTTCAGTCAAGGGTCAATGCTCTATCTACTGAGCCAAACAGATTAGGGCTGAATTTTATTTTAAATAATATCAAAGAAATTTGAAGGGGACTAAAATATAAAACAAAATATTATTTTAAGAACCTCACCATTTTTTTAGGATTAAAATATTCTGTAAGTACATATTCCTAAGAGAAAAACTTTATTCCTATTTCAAAAATAAAGAGCAGGGGTATGTTTTTCCTCACTGATACTCTTCTCAAAGAATGAAATCTGTAGTTTTTAAGATTTTCCCAGCTATTAAAAAGGAGAATAAAAAAAATTAAAGCAAGAATAGGGAACTAAGTATCACAAGTGCTGATAGATACCCAGGTAGCAAAGCAAAAGCATACGTTCTAAACTGATAGAGGGCATACAAATACAAATATACATGGCTAAAGATTGTATTAGGGGGATACAGGAGGAGGTAGGATTTTCTAATTATGATTTTGTTCAGACACCTGACCCTGCCCATGTAAACCATACTAATAAAACTACTGGCATTTAAAGAATTTCTTCACAATTTAAGTTTTTGACACAATAAATTCCATATCAATAATAAAAATTTAGATAGCACTAGAAAGGATATTAAATGTTTTTAAGAAAGTGTGAATAAAAACCCCTTCACAAAGCTGCCGATATAATACATGGGTTAAATTCATTATATTGCGACAATTGGAAACCACATTTAAAAGAATGAAGAATAATTATGGCTGCAGAATAGGTGGAACCTCTTACTCCTTGCTCCCCAAATCAGAGGTATTTGTGGTTGAACTGCAGGACATCGGGCAACTTAAGTGAAGTTGACTTGAAATACTATGAATAGAAAAGGCAAGGAAAAAAAAAGGAGATGACAGGGTGGGTTAACGGGACAGAGCACAGCTAGTAAGCTGGAGAGACATTGTGGCAGCAGAGCACCTGCTCCTTCTGGGAGTACAGAGTGCAAAGTCTAAGCCATCCAGGTATCCCCAATCTAGAAAACAGATAAGGGGATGGAAACCAAGGTAACACTGGGGAAGCAGTAGAGATAAAGTCCACCTTGGAACCTCAAACTGCAAAGCCCAGGCAAAGAGCAATCTCTTTGTTGTAGCACCAGGGAGGAGGAATAGTAAAGCAGCAAAGCTCCACACTACAGAGCTTGGTGTGGAGGGAGCTGACAGGTACAAATAATAATGACTCAGAAAGAGCCTCTCGCCCCTGGTAGAACATTGTGCAGAAAACAAGATGGCTGGGGGGAGGCTAGTCTTTGTGCCTAAGAGGAAAAAAGGTGACTGGACTTCCCTACCTCATTTCCATAAATGCACTAAAAGCGCCCTGGCCCAACCTGCAAAATTTGTCACATCTACCCTGTTCTGCTGTTGATCCCAATAAAAGGCAAATGTCCTTGGGCTATACTGAGCAATAAGTCTCAATGTGCAGGATTAGGAGACTCAGTTGACCAGCAAAAACCCTGTCCAAGGACAGAGGCCTATGCAAAAAATTCAAGTGCCAAGAGGGTCTGATTTTTATATTTGCTTTTGTTTAACTATATTTTTTAAATTGATTTCAGAGAGAGAAAGAGAGAGATAGAAACATCCATGATGAGAGAGAATCACTGATTGGCTGCTTCCCTGGATGCCCCATACTGGGGATGGAACTGGCAACCCTGACGTGCCCATAGGCCAACACTATCCAGCGCCAAACCAGCTAGGACTGTTTTGTTGGCAACAATGGACTGCCAGGAAGCCAGGCAGAAATGAGGTATTGCAACGGTGTCTCCTGGTAGGTTTTTGTCTGGGTGGGTGTATTTGAACCATTCCACAGCATTACAGGAAAGCAGATCTAGCTCCTCAGTGATTACAGCCTGTCATCCCAAGCCTTGCCTAAGTAACAAAGTGCCCATCTCCTACAGATTACAAGCATTACCTTCAACACCCACCTGCTTAAACCAAAACATGGTAGGTACCAGAAACCCTCAGAGTGAAGATTCATGGGAGATGGGAGACCACTCAGAGCAGGGACATTCAAAGGTTGAGATCCAAGAAAGACACTGTCTCTGGGCTTCAGAGAACTCACCAATGGATTGTTTGGTACTATTCTCTGACAAGTGTTAGGCTGCCTGGCTTTAGCAACTGACACTAATAGCACCAGAGAATCAACTTGGAGGCCAGTATTGGACATCTGAGCAACATCCAACCAGCTAGGAGATCCAAAGGGTTTTATGTTTAGGCACCAAACTATGGAGATTGTTTTTCTCTTCATATTTCTTCAATACTACTTTGCATATAATCTTTTTATTTTTAGATTTCACTTCCTTTCTGCTTCTTTTCCCCCCCATATTTCTTTTCACTTTTTACTTTTCTTTTTCATTATTCCTCTTCCTATTCCATGTATTATTTTATTATTAACTTTTTTAAATTATTGTTTCATTCATATACATATATATATCCTCTTCTTACATTTTACCTCCTTTTCTCGACATTTTCTTTCACATTCTACTTTCATTTTCTTCTCTCTCTCTTTTTGTGATCACTTGTATTATAGTATTCCTTTTATTTATCTTTTTTTATCTTCTCTTTCCTTATATTTTTTTGTTAGAGGTAGGGTTGTTTTGGTTCTCATTATTAGCTTTTTTTTACTGTTTGTCTGTGTAGTATTCAGTTTGGTCCTGTTTTATCTTGTCTTGTTCTATCAGCACCTGTATAACAGCTGCCTGGGATTGAGTTTCATAGGCAGCTAGCTTAAGGACTGAGCCCACCCATGAAATAAACAATCAGAAGGCAATTTCAATAGGGGGTGCACATAGCCCAGGCAGAAGCATTTCTAGGGTACCAAACTTTGAAGATCAGAGACTACACCACAAAGCATGACAAGATACTTACTCAAAAGACCAGCTGACCAAGACTGTGACTCATAGCATATTTACCTAATAAGTACATACAATCACACAGAGGCAGAAAAAAAAAGGGAAGATAAACAGGACCCAAATTAAAGAAAAAGAGAATTCTCTAGAAGAAGAGTTAAATGAAATGGAGATAGGAAACTTATCAGATATATAATTCAAAGTAATGATTATAAGGATACTCAACAGCATGAAAAAATAGACATTATTAAAAGGAACCAGTCAAAAATAAAAATAAACCCTAGGCAATCTGGCTCAGTGGATAGAGTGCTGACCCCAATCCAAAGGTCCTGGGTTCAATTTTGGTCAAGGACACATACCTTGGTTACTCTTAAGGCCCTGGCCCTGGTCAGAGGCAACCAATCGATGTGTTTTTCTCTATCTTTCCCTCTCTTAAATTTCCCTAAAAATCAATGGAAAAATATCCTCAGGTGAAGATTCCGTGTGTGTGTGTGTGTGTGTGTGTGTGTGTGTGTGTGTGTGTGTTTAGAGGCCCGGTGCATGAATCTGTGCATGAATGGGTTCAGGCCAGACAGGCCAGGGGAACGTAAAGTCAGGGGAGGATGGAGGAGGCAAAAAGAGACATCTGTTTGCTGCAAATAATACAGTAAAATAAAAAAATAATAACAACAATAAAAAGACCCAGAACAACAATGGCAAAACACAGGAGAACAGTTTAAGGGAGCTTTTGGACAACCTTAAATGAAACAGCACTTGCATCATAGAGGTACCAGAATGAAAAGAGAGTCAGCAAGGGATAGAGAAGCTGTTTGAAGAAATATTTGCCAAAAACATCCCTCACCTATAAAGGAAAAAGTCAAACAAGTTCAGGAAGCACAAAGAGGACGAATCCAAAGAGGCCCAGGCCCAGGTCCAATTGGGGGGCCATCTCACCTGGTCCCAATCCAGGCAAATCAGGTCCAGCTGGCTACCCATGGGAGGTTGGCTGTGAAAGCACCCTAACCACCATGGGTAGGTGGTAGCTCCTGCATTGAGTGTCTGCCCCTTGGTGGTTAGTGCATGTCATAGATTGGGTTGGTTAGTATATATAGAATATATATAATAGATATACAAATGCTTCTGTAGAGCAGTCATTCAAAGAGTAGGATGAAAAATTAAGAATACTATGTTGTTATAAAATACCTACAGTAGGCTTGAATCTCTACTAGTATATCTGAGAGTAGAGTTAGGTTAGTTGAAAATGCATATTGCAAACTCTGGAAGATAAAATAAATATATTATGATTAATTAAAATTCAGACACAGAAACAGTGGAATGAAAAGTTAGAACAAACTATAAATAAATAAATACAAAAAGGTGACAAAATGATAGATGTTAATCTAACCAAATCAATAATTACTATGAATGTTAATGTTAAAGCATTTATTTAAAGACAGATTGTCAGAGTGAATAAAATATTAAAACCCAAATAGATGGGGGGTCATAAGAAACCATTATAATACATGCACATACATATACATTAAAGATAAATGAATAAAGAAAGGTAACACTAATCAAACTAAAGCGAGAGTAGTTAATATTAATTCTAGATTACGCTCTAGAAGAAGAAAAATATTAGAAAGAAAGCAGATTATGATAAAAGTATACATTTTTTAAAAGGCAAAATCAATGTCCATGATCTAACAATAAAGAATCAAAATACTTAAAAAAATGATACTGTAATTACAGTTGAAGATTTAAATAGGTATTAGAAATACGTATACTAATAACCAGTATAAAACCAGTAAGGACATAATGGAACTTAAGAGTACCACAAATTTTCTGAATATAATGATCAACTATAGCCTACTATATCAACAGAACACATATTTTTTTCCAGCTCACATAAAACATTGAATTAGAGAGAGCACATTTTGGGCCAAGAAACACCCTTAAATTTTTTTAAATATGTAAGTGAGTTCTGATCAGTATGACTTCATTGGTTGGGCACACAAGGTTCAATTTGAGGTCAGGGCACTTGCCCAGAACATAGGCTATATCCCTTGTAGATGCATGCAAGAGGCAGCTGATCAATGTTTCCTTCTGATATCAACAATTCTTTCTCTCTCCCCCTCTCTCTTTAACTTTCTCTCGCTACAAAAAAAAAATTTTTTTTAAAATGGAATCAACAAGGGAACAGCAACTTCAAATGATATATTAGAACAGATGGATTTAACTGATATTTATAAAACATTAGACTGCAAAGATGCAGAATATACATCCTTCTCAAGTGCACATGAGATATTAAAAAGACAGACTGCATGTTAGGACACAAAACAAGTCTCTGCAATTTCAAGAGGACTAAAATATCAAGGATCTTCTCAGATCACAACAGTATGAAACTAGAAATCAATTATAATAAAAACACTCAAAAACATTCAAACACATGAAGGCTAAATAGGATGACAATAAACAATGAATGGGTTATCAATAGGATCAAGAAAGAAATTTAAAAATGTTCTGGCAACAAATGTAAATTAACATACAAAACTCAGAAATATGTGGAACATAGCAAAAGTCCTGAGAGGGAAGATAAACAGGTTCATAGCACAACAGCATATCTAAAGAAACAAGAAAAAGTCCTAATAAACTATTTATCACTGCAACTAAGAGAATTAGAAAGAGTACAATAAGAACTGCCCAAAGTCATGAAAAGAAAATAAATACTAAAGATCTGAGTGGAAATACATGATACAGAGATGAAAAAAAAAATACAAAAGATCAATAAATCCAAGAACTGGTTCTTGGAAAAGATAATTAAGTTTGACAAACCTTTCGATAGACTCACCAAGGAAAAAAGAGAGAGAACCCAAATAAGTAAAATCTGAAATGAAAGATCCCTATTCAATATGGCTCAGTAGATAGAGTGTCAGCCTGTGGACCAAATGGTCCCAGGTTCGATTCCAGTTGAGGACAGGTACCAAAATTGCAGGCTCCTTGGAGGTCAGGGTGCATATAGAAGCAACCATCCGGAATTACAGGGAGAACCAAGAAGGTGGTATAGGCAAAACACCTATCTTGCTGTCACACACAGCAATTTTAAAACTACAACTTAACGAATCAACAAACACCTTCCAGAATGACCAGGAAGCTGTCTGAGTGAAATTTCCACAAATAAAAGTGAAGATAAGACACTATGACTCGGAGGAGTGGCGGCGGACAGCGTTGAAGATACGTGTGGAGAGAGGTTTGGAGTGCGTGCCAGTAGAGAGGGCGGGCAGCTGAAAACTGGCCAGTTTTCTCAAACGGGGAGACAAGACGTCCCACTGGACTGATTCTGCAGCTCTGGGCGAAGTCCAGGGAACCCACTATCATACGGCGTGAAAACTGGACAGTGGGAGGGCACGCCCAAACTCGGGTGCTGCAGGGGCCTGCCGGCTTGTGGAGAAGGGAGCTTGTGTGGAGTGTGTGTAAGCTTGGGAACAGCGCAGCTGCCTGACCGAGAGGAGAGCACTCGTGACTTGCTCTCTCATTCGGGAAACCGTCAGACTGCTTTGTTTTACGACCCTGGGTGAGACGCTGGGTGTGCAGAATCATTTAAGGAGAGTCTAAATTCTCCAGCAGCCGGTGGAGCTTGGCAGCGGCTCTCTCTCAGAGGTGCTGGCAGCCATTGCCCCCGGCACAGAGTCCCTGGGGCCGCATAGGGTGGAGCTAACGCTGTCTGCTTGGCCGGGAGACTCCGCCCATCCAATCTGAGCAGAGCTGAACTTCACAGACAATTGGCCCGGAAGTCAACCTCTCCAACTGCTAACAACGATTAACCTGAGCTTAACTTCAGCAAGACTGTGCAACCCATATCCACCTCAGGTAACTGGGGAGGCTGACCCACTGTCACTTGTACGACGTCTACCACACAAAGCTAATTGACCAACTCAGGGAAGCAGCCACCATGCAGAGACATGGAAAGAAATCAGATGTGAAAGAAATGGAGGAAAAAAAATGACTGGACATGGAATTTAAAACCACAGTTATAGGACTTCTCAAGAGGTTCCTAGAAAAGGTCGAGACCTATAAGGAAATAAGCAAGACCGACAAGGAAATGAACGAGACCCTCAAGGATATGAACGAGACCTGCAAGGAAATGAACAAGACCAACGTGGAAATGAATGGTCCTACAAGGAAATGAACGAGACCTACAAGGATATGAAAGAGACTCTCAAGGATATGAAAAAAGACCAACCAGAAATTAAGCATACACTGACTGAAATAAAAAATATTATACAAAGACCTAAAAGTGCTCTGGAGCACCCCAAGAACCAAGTTAAAGATTTGAAATACAAAGAGGTAAAATCCACTCAGCTAAAAAAGCAAGAAACCAAAAGAATCCAAAAAATTGAAGATAGTGTAAGGGGCTTCTGGGACAACCTCAAGCATACCAACATCTGAATTACAGGGGTGCCAGAAAAAGAGAGAGAGCAAAACAATGAAAACCTATTTGAAGAAATAGTGACTGAAAACTTCCCATACCTGGTGAAAGAAATTGAGTTAGGAGTCCAAGAAGTGCACCGAACCCCAATATATAGGAACCCTAAAAGGACCACACCAAGGCACATCATAATTAAAATGCCAAGAGCAAAAGACAAAGAGAGAATATTGAAAGCAGCAAGAGAAAAACAGATGGTTACCTATAAGGGAGCACCCATACGATTGTCAGCGGATTCCTCAACAGAAACAATGCAGGCCAAACGGGAGTGGCAAGAAATATTCAAAGTGACGAATAGCAAGAAGCTACAACCAAGATTACTCTATCCAGCAAAGCTATCATTCAGAATTGAAGGTCAGATAAAGTGCTTCGCAGATAAGAAAAAGCTAAAGGAGTTCATCACCACCAAACCAATATTATATGAAATGCTGAAAGATATTCTTTAAGAAGAGGAAGAAGAAAAAGATAAAAATATAAATTATGAACAACAAATACACACCTATCAACAAATGAATATAAAAATCAAATGAATTAAAAATCTGATGAACAGGATAAAGTGGTGAATATAATAGACTCATGGGCATAGAGAGGGAATGGACTGACAATTTTTGGGGAGAAAAAGGGTGTCAGAAGTGCAGCAAGAGACTGGACAAAAATCATGCACCTATGGGAGAGGACAGTGGTGAGGAGTGAGGGCGAAGGGTGGGATAGGTGGGATAGGTGGTGGGGAACTATAGGGAGGAAAAGGGGGGGGAGAATGTAATTAATAAACTGAAAAATTAAGATTAAAGTATCAAAAAAAAAAAAAAGGAATATACAGAATTATAAGAAACTATAGGCCCAGTGCAGATTGTTGCACTAGTGGGATCCATCAGCATGGCCTGCAGAGATCAGGCTGAAACCTGATTGGCCCAGCCACATAGTAACTGCTGCGGGCTCGTGCCCAGTCAGTCCTGATCAACCAGTCAGTCCAGATTAGGAAAGGTTCTCCCTGCTGCAGCAATGCTCACCAACTGTGAGCTCTGCATTTGGCACCCATCAGTCAGCTGAGCAGCACTCCCACTGTGGGGAGCACACTGACCACCAAGAGACAATTCCTGTGTTGAGTGTCTGCCTCTGGTGGGCAGGCATTACACATCATAGCAACCATTAACCAGTCATTTGGTCACTTAGGCTTTTATATACATAGAGTACTAGGAACAATTATATGGCAACAAATTTGACAAACTGGCAATGAATAATTTCTTAGAAATATACAATCTTCTAAGACTAAATCAAGAGAAAACAACATCTGAACCTAGCCAGGTAACTCAATCTCATCCATATTACTAAAGGGATGTGAGTTTGAATCCTGCTTAGGGCACATATAGATTGCAGGTTGGTTAGGGTATGTATGGAAGGCTACAAATTAATCTCTCTCTCTCTCTCTTTAGATGAAAATTAAAAAATAAATCTATAATAATATGCTAATTAGACCAAACACCCTTTTTGGATGACAATCCAGAACCATGCTATGACACCCACTGGTGGCAAGCCAGCTATGATGGGTGTGATGCGACTGGTTGGAGGCCTGACCATCACCCCATGATCAACCCACAGAGAGAGGACAAGGTGCTGGGTCCAGGAGGAAAGCCAGTGCTGGCAGTCAGGGGAAGAAAGACCTAGTTATTTGAGAATTTTGTGCATTGGGCCTCTAGTAAGTAAGCAAATAAACAAACAATAAAATATCTGAACAAATAACTATTAACAACAAATTAGTCAACTGCCATAAAATTAATGTCCTACACCATATGGTTTCCCAAATGATTTTTACCAAACAACCTCAGAACAACTAACACCTTTCATTCCTGAACAATTTTGAGCTCTTTAGGTAAATTTCTGCTTCTCCTAAAGTTTTCTTTAGAGACTAAGATTAACACAGGGAAAGTAATAATGCTTTCCTTAGGAATATCTTTCAGATAAAACAAAAACATCTTTTCATTGACCAAATGAAAATGAGAGCTACACACTTAATTTTCTTCCTATTAAAATCAGTTTTTGCCTAGCTGTGTGTCTCAGTAGTTCAGTATTGACCTATGAACCAGGAGGTCACAGTTCAATTCTGGTCAGGGAACATGTCTGGATTTCAGGCTGGATTTTTAGTGTGGGGTATGCAGGAGACAGCTAACCAAATAATTCTCTCTCATCACTGATGTTTCTCTCTCTTTTCTCTATCCCTCCCTCCTTCTCTGAGATCATATTTTTAAATGATTTAAGTAAACTAAGTTAACTAAAATAACATTCTAAATAAAAACATTTCAAAGCCTAGCCAGTTTGGCTCAGTAGATAGAACGTAGGCCTGTGGACTGAAGGATCCTGGGTTCAATTCCCTTCAAGGGCACTTACCTTGGTTGCAGGGCTCCTCCCTGGCCTGGGCCCTGGTCAGAGAGTGTACAGGAGGCAACCAATCAACGTGTTTCTATCACATTGATATTTCTCTCTGTCTTTCCCTCTCTCTAAAAATCAATGAAAAAATACTCTCAGTGAGGATTAAAAAAAATAGAGGATTACTTCCAAAGTGAAATTAGTATAAGACAGTAACTTTATTCTTAATTATGTGTATCTCATGAACTATTAACTTTGCCTAAATTTTCAAAATTTTACTAATTTGTAAGTTACAGAACTATTTAAATAAAATTATATGAATTAAACATTGTTATAAAAGTAACATCCTGGAAATAAACACTTACTCTCAATGATTCCTGAAAGGAGGAGGCTTGGTACTGTGCATACTTTGCAATTGTGGTTTGAGATCGATTACTTTCACAACGCCAGATTTTCTTCGTTCCAGTGGGATCCCAGTTTTCATCAGCTGGTTGCAACAACTGTGTCCTCACTTCTACCATGTGTTCATTGTTAGCTTCTACCAATGTTTTGGTAGAGAAAAGTCCAAGATCTTCATAAATAAAAAAGTTGCATTAATAAATAAACTTGTATTTGGCACAAGGAACATTTCAAAACACTTTTAAAAGAGTATGGAGCTTGCCGAAATCGGTTTGGCTCAGTGGATAAAGCGTCAGCCTGTAGACTAAAAGATACCAAGTTCGATTCCGGTCAAGGACATGTACCTTGGCTGCGGGCACAACCCCAGTAGATGGTGTGCAGGAGGCAGCTGATTGATGTTTCTCTCTCATGGATGTTTCTGACTTCCTATCCCTCTCCCTTCCTCTCTGTAAAAAATCAATAAAATATATTTTTTAAAAAAAGAGTATGAAGTGCCTTCTATTAAGACTGTTTCAATCATTGTAGTGCCAAATTTGCATAAAACTCCCTTGAAGCAAAAGATCTAGCCATTATGAGTGTAACAAGGAAATAGAAAATTTATAAGGATCTAATTTTACCTGCATTTTATATTCAAAAAGTTCTTAGTTATCTAACCTAAATTATTAATGCTGCGTACTGATACCAAATTAAAAACCAAAAATCCACCACAAATTCATCAATAATTAATATTAACATTGAGAAAGGGAGAGAACATTAAAATAAAAACTCAAAAATTTAGTGTTTTTAAAAATTAAAGGTAGGAAAATTCCCACTTTAAAAACAAAAACAAAAAACTTACCTAATTTAAGAGCTCCAGCAAGGCCACGAATAACTGTAACAGGGTTTTTGGGATTTGTACAAAATTGATGTAATGGAGGAAAGAAAGCATCACGCTTATTTTCCAACTGTAATATTAAAATGTTTTGTTAAATATAAGAAAAATAAGTATTATACAAATCGTTTTCATTTTTTAATCAACCAAGCACTTTAACATCGACAATATATCTTAACTATTAATGCTGTATTGCTACAATTTATTAGTCTTTCCAAGTAATTAAGATGTAACTGCATATATATTTCCTTTTTAGAGAAAGATTTTAAATTTAATAAGTTTGATACGTTACCAATCAATTGTATCACAAAATTTACAAGATATATTTAAATTTTTTAGCAGTTCAAAAATATTTACTGAGTTTACTTTTTAAATATCTATACTAATAATCTATTTAGACCAGGAGACCTTCCAGAGACCTTCCCAGTGTCCTTCTGGACTAAGCCATGGTGGCAGTGCTGAGGCAGAGGTGGGTAAGGGCAATCAAGCCAGCAAGGGAGAGCAGCTGGAGGATTAAAATATCAGGGGAGGGCAGTGGGGAGCAATCAGGCTGGCAGGCAGAGGCAGTTAGGGGCAATCAGAAAGGCTGGCAGGTGAGCAGTTAGGAGCCAATGGTCCCAGATTGCAAGAGGAATGTTTGACTGCTGGTTTAGGACAGATCTCATAGGGGTGCCCAATTGGAGAGGGTCCTGACTGGCTGAGGGACACCCCCTCCCCCCAGTGCATGAATTTCATTCACCAGGCCACTAGTAATTCCATAATTCTTTCATAAGAGTGGGAAAAGTGGAATTTACTAGCCTATTATTAAAATACAATATTATTTAACATTACTTATGAAAGATAAATCTTTATTTTGTACTTAATTTTCCAAAAATTTACTTTGAAAGGCTTTTTTTCATCTTAATCTCAGAACTTCCTATCATGTTAAGGTATCAAGATATTAGTAAAATATTTACATAACAGCTGGGGGAAAAAAGAGCCAAATTTGCTTGATTAGCAGGCTCAGTGATTGAGCACTGAGCTATGAACCAGGAGGTCATGGTTCAATTTGTGATGAGGTCATGGTTCAATTCCTGGTTAGGGTATGTATCTGGGTTGTGGGCTCAATCCCCAGTAGGGGGCATGCAGGAGGCAGGCAATCCATGATTCACTCACATCATTGATGTTTCTCTCTCTCTCTTTCTCTGTGATATCAATGTAAAAAGAAGAAGATATATTTTTTAAAAGAGCCAAATCTTCAAAATCTTCTCATCTGCAAAATCAGTCTAAGTATTTAATGTTTAATTTTTAGTTGAGAATTCTTTTATCTTGTGTGTTTGAAGGAATCACTAGAATAGGTAACAAGAGATTCTGGGAAAAACAGAAATTAATTCATAGCAACATTTTATATTACATGTTTAAACTTGTGAAAAGTAAAAAATAAAATTAGTTTCAATTAAAAATATCTACTTATAATTACTGTAACCTTTTTAGTGATATATATTTTATGTTCTCATCAATTTTATATTCACTACCACTTTATTTAAAGATAAAAAATTCTTTTTTAATCACATAAAATCAAATGAATTTGAAGACCCCTACAAGCCATTAGGTGGAGGAATGTAGACTTAGAAATATGTTAACAAAGAGATGACATAAAAACAAGTTATCTTTTACTACTCTAATATAAGCCTACCCCATCATGAGAAAACACTCTAAATATAACAGTGGTCAACAATCTGTTCTGTGAGAGAACAAAGAAATATTTTTGGTTTTTATTAACTACATGTTCTTTTTAGCGAAATTTAATACTGCCAAACTAATGCAAAAACAATCAAAGATAACGTATATATGTAAACCATTTTGTGTACCAGTTAAACTTCATTTACAAGAATAGATATTTGCCATATTTAGACTGAGATATATCAATTGTTATCAATCCTCTAAAATTAGTCACCCATTCTCTGAAATACAAACATGTTTTTGAAAAATCTTCAAACTACTTAGAAAAAAATTTAACCTTACCTAACTTCTAAAAATCCATTTAATTTGCATTGGTTTAAAATATATCTTCAAAAGACAGATAAGTTCAGACACTAGATTTCTAACTAATTAATGAGACTCACATAAATACTAGGTGTAGGTGGATTCAACTTGTCCTTTGGCAAGGGAGGGTATGGTGATTTTGGTGGTCTTGGAGGTGGACATTTATCAAAAAAAATGGGATTACTCGACAAGCCACTGTTGCCTAAATTCCTGTAAAATAATTAGAAAAACTGCATTAGCTATTAATTTCGAAAATAAAAATTTTAAATCTAAGTTTTAAATATAGGGAGGGCATTTATAAAAATAAAATCATTTAGGACATTTAATATCCACTCAGTAAAATACCAAAAGAAAACAGAATAATTGCAACTTTAAACAGGTTTTCAATTTGAGTTCTTATTACTTTTAAGAAACACTAAATATATATATATATATACATATATATATGTATATATATATGTATATATATATATATTTTTATAGCCACATAATATAAATAATCCAAATTTCTCAACCGCCCTAACCAGTTTGGTTCAATGGATTGAGCGTCGGCCTTTAAACTGAAAGGTCTCAGGTTTGACTCCAATCAAGGGCATGTGCCTTGGTTGCAGGCACATCCTCAGTGGGGGGTGTGCGGGAGGTAGCTGATTGATGTTTCTCTCTCATCAATGTTTCTAACTATCTCCTTTCTGTAAAAACTCAATAAAATATATATAAAAAACAAATTTCTCAACCCATAAATTTTCTTCCTTTACTATTAAGAGTAACTTAAACAAAAAACAAGTTTTTATATCCTATATAATAAAAAGGGTAATATGCAAATTGGCCTTATGATAGAATGACCAGTTGCCATGATGCGCATTGACCATGAGGGGGCAGATGCTCAACACAGGAGCTGTCTGTCCCCTGGTGGTCAGTGAGCTTCCACAGGGAAGCCCTGCTCAGCCAGAATCTGACTTTGGCTAGCCAGTGCAGTGGCAGTAGCAGGAGCCTCTTCTGCCTCCGTGGCAGCGCTAAAGATGTCCAACTAACAGGTTAGGCCTGTTTCCCCAGACATCCCACGAAGTCTCTCAGGCTGCCAGAGAGATGTCTGACTGCCAGCTTAGGTCCAATACCTCCAGAAGCAGATCTTAGCCAGTAGGCAGACATCCTCTGAAGGCTTCCAGGCTGCCAGAGGGATATTAAATTGCCTGCTTAGGCTCAATACTTCCAGCAGCAGGCTTAAACCTATAGGTAGACATCTCCCAAGGGCTCCCGGGCTGCCAGAGGGATGTCTTACAGCTTAGGCCTGATTTCCCCCAAGGAATAGGCCTAAGCCAGCAGGAGGACATCCCCTAAGAGGGCCCAGCCTGTGAGAGGGTGCAGGCCAGTCTGAGGAAACCCCTCCTCCATGAGTGCACAAATTATTATGCACTGGGTCTCTAGGCTATAATAATCCTATTTAACAAAAAAGTAATATGCAAATTAACCATACCTTGGCTACCCCACAAGCCAATCAGAGCGAGTATGCAAATTAACCCAACCAAGGTGGTTAATTTACATATCCACACACAGAAGGTGTAGAAGGAAGCCAAGCACTGCAGAAAGAAGCAAAGCTGCAGAGAGGTAAGCAAGCGGGGCCAAGAAGAAGGAAGGGAGTAAGGCAGAAGAGATGAAAGGAAGGGAGGCAGCAGAGAAGAAAGGGAGGCAGCAGAGAAGGGAGCAAGGCAGCACAGAAGGGAGTGAGACAGCAGAGACGAGAGCGAAGCAGCGGAGACGAGAGTGAGGTAATAGAGACAGGAGAGAGTGAGGTAGCGGAGAAGGGAATGAGTCAGCAGAGAAGGGAGGGAGCTTTGCTTAGGCCACAGGAAGCTCTATTCTTGCAGGAATCTTCCTGCAAGGGGTCTCTAGTTTCTAATATTTCTCTTCTTTTCTATGTCATATTTTAACCATTTCCAGACTACGTATGTGATCACTTTAAAATCTACAGTGTCGCCGAAACCGGTTTGGCTCAGTGATAGAGCATCAGCCTTTGGACTGAAAGGTCCCAGGTTTGATTTAGGTCAAGGGCACGTACCTTGGCTGCGGGCACATCTCCAGTAGGGGGTGTGCAAGAGGCAGCTGATCGATGTTTCTCTCTCATCAATGTTTCAAATTTTCTATCCCTCTCCCTTCCTCTCTGTAAAAAATCAATAAACTATATTTAAAAATAAAATCTACAGTGTCCACTTATTTTCTGTTCTCAAAAACAATTCTCTGTGCAACGCCCTAATATTCAACAAGATTCTACTTTATTAAATTTCTAATTACAGTAATTTTAAAGTCAATTGTATGGTTGCTATGAATTCTCATCTATAATAATAAAAGAGTAAAATGCTAATTGGACCACAGAGCTAATAACCCTCTGAACAAACTTCTGGATGAAGCAAGGGCTCTGAAGACCGAGGCAAGCTGCCACGGTTGCAAGGACCCAGTCCCTTGAACGATTTTGTACATTGGGCCTCTAGTATTATACATACTTATCTTGATTAATTTTTTCTCTTTTAATAAATACGTCATTTTTGCTAAGTTATAAATTCAAATATGTAGAAAAATTACTCCCTAACTCAAACTTTTTAAAAATATTTTTTTTATTCATTTTTTTTACAGAGATGAAGGGAGAGGAATAGAAAGCCAGAAACATCGATGAGAGAGAGACACCAATCAGCTGCCTCCTGCACAGCCCCCACTGAGGATGTGCCCAAGCCAAGTATATGCCCTTGACCAGAATCAAACCCAGGACCCTTAAGTCCACAGGCCTACACCTTATCCACTGAGTCAAACCGGTTTTGGTTCCAGTCAAACTTTTTTATTTTTAGTATAAACTTTAGATACTTATAAATCTTTAATATTTTAAATTAGAAAAAATACTAAAAACTTATTTTTTGAAATAGTTACTTTTGAAACAATAAAAATACTTAAATATGGATGGTATTACATGTTAAAATTTGATATGGAACCCTACCCTGCTTGGCTCAATGGAGATAACATCAGCCTGCAGAGTGAAGAGTCCTGGGTTTGATTTAGAACAAGGGCACATATCCAAGTTGCAGGCATGCAGGAGGCAGCACATCAATGATTCTCTCTCACCACTGATGTTCCTATCTCTCTCCCTCTCCCTTCCTCTCACATTGATGTTTCTATCTCTCTTTCCCTCTTCTTCCTCTCTGAAATCAATAAAAATATATTTTAAAAACTTTTATATGGAAAATGTGAAATTATAAACTGAAAAAGGTTGTTTTCAAACACCTTACTGTATATGTAAATACACAGCAAATATATACAGAAAGATCAATATAAATATACACACATATACATACATGCATAGAACAGTGGAAGTCTGACAGGATGGAATATGTAATTTCTTTCTAACTATTTATAACATATATGTACTATTATAAAAAATTTTAAATATCTGGTTTTATTAAACCAGAACTAAAATTAAAATATAAAAAAAATGTTGATATAGATATTGATACTACAGAATAAAGAAGTTGCTTATGAAAATATTTTAGATAAATGACTACCTCACATTATACATAATTTCTATTTATTATAAAATCAAAATATATTCCATTTTCTGATTTGCATAGTAATCAACAATATACACTTTGTGATTAAATTACCCATACTAACCTGCATGCCTTCAGAACTTCTGTGGAATTTGAATATATAGACATAGCCATTGATGGAATAATCTGAGGATCAGATTTGAGGCTAATTAAAGGTAAGTCTGTTTTTTCAGAGCTCTGTACATTCTCTAGTCTTCTATTAATTGTGGGTAACCTATTTTGAGGACTGACACTGTGTGTGGTTGGCTGCTGAATGGGTTTTGAGAAAGGTATTGTGGTGAAAACTACTGGAGAGAGTGAGGAGGTATTAGAATTATTAATATTTGAATGAATAGCTGGGTAAATATTACTGGCTTTGTCACAGGCTCTCATACCCACACTGTCACTGGCTTTTCCAATCAATGAGGCAGAGATCTGAAGAGTGTCTGATATTAGTAAATTTGGTGATATAAAATTTCCATGGTTAGGACCACAAATAGGTTCTACTGTCAGCTGCTGAACATGATTAGTAAGTCCCTTGACAACATCATAGCCATTAGATATGTCTCCATCATGCCTGCTTGTTTCAGGCACCAAAGACGTATTTCCTGAAGGTTGGCTCTCTCTGGTAAAGGTAGTGCCTTGCTGTCCACCTGAGGTAGCAATATGAGGTGAGAGGTAATTGAGAGCAGCTTCCTGTGTTACTGAGTTGTCAGACAGAGTTCCATGTCCAGTCTGTTTCTGAATGTCTATGCTAGCTGCTTGGGGATACTGGGCAGGTCCAATGGAAAATGAAGGTTTTTCATCATTAGGTCCTGACAAATGTGAACTCTGACCTTTGTGAAGCCCCTTAAAAAAAAAAAAAACAGAAATAAAATAAAGAGGTTTAAATCTATAATTATGCAAATCCAACAATACAAAAGATTAAAAATGTTAAATAAAAGCAGATACCCCACCCCCAAAAAAACACAAATACACACACAGTTAAATGTGTAATATAATTTACCTCAAATCCTAAAATTTAATTTTTAAAGTTCCCATTACCAAATGATTAAGTAGTACTTTTAGAGAAAATTATGAAACTGGGCTGATTCTATTTTTATTATTTGCTGTATTATTTCTTCACATAAATTCTGAGGTTTATTTTGTTAAATTCTGATGCACACATTTTCATCTTTGTAGAAATTTATCGATAAATTTATATATGAAAAAGCATACATACAACCATTTCCAATTATAATTATAAACACAAACTAAATATAAAAAATCACTCATCTATAACATTATATTTAATATAGAAAATAAGTTTATTAAGCCTTTACTATCATCAGTAAACTTTATATATAAACAGCAGCTATCCTCAATTAAAGCAGCAAAACTATTAAATCAATAAAAGTGTCGTAAAGAATAACTTATATGAACTTCTGCCCTTCCATTTTCTCTCCCCATAACCCACAATAACATTCTAGTAGTGTCCAGAATGAATGACTTGCAAAGAGATAGCACTTTTACCCAAATTCACATAATTATGAGCATATACTGATATTGTTAAAGAATTTGATGGGGTAATTTATCAAAATTAAAAGTTTGTACAAAGAGAAAAACCCTTTCATAGAATAAAAATATACAATGAATTATGTATGTTTTACCTGAAATTTGTGATTGGTTGGTGTCATAAATTTCTCTAAGATTCTAAATCCTAATTTACTGACAAAACAGTTAATAAACTAATGTATCAACACTGATTAAAGTAATACTCTAATACTAAAACCCTGTTCAGCTTCCAAACTATTTTAACAAGAGAACTTGAAAGGTAGTAACATTGGAGTTAGAAATATAACAAATTTAATTAAATTAGAAATATAACTTCAAATTCCATAGTAAGTAGAACCTTAGTATCACAAAGAAAATATTATCAATAATATTTTCTGAATTAGGTAATTACTTTAATAACTGGGTTTGCTGTCATGTGAAATGAAATTTGTCAGTTAGTAACATGTAACATAAAAATTGACTGATAAATTATATACAGTATATTCTAGTCATGTCATTAAAATTTTATAACAAGACTCTGACATTGAGTTTTCTCATTAAAAAAATACCTTGAACAAATAATGTTTTAACCAGATTACCTATGTTATCTATTTTAATATTTGACACATTAAAAATGACAAACTAAGCTGAGACCGGTTTGGCTCAGTGGATAGAGTGTCGGACTGCAGACTGAAGGGCCCTGGGTTCGATTCTGGTCAAGGGCATGTACCTTGGCTGTGGGCACATCCCCAGTAGGGGGCGTGCAAGAGGCAGCTGATCGATTCTCTCTCATTGATGTTTCTGACTTTCTATCCCTCTCCCTTCTGCTCTGTAAAAAATCAATAAAATATATCTTTTTAATAAATGACAAATTAAAACCTGAAAGTAGTATATTTTATAAATAAAGTATGATAAAATCCTGTTCATAACAATTAGAAAATAAGAAACCAGATAAAAAAAAAGGTAATATTATATAACATTCCAAGCACAGAGATAAAAATATTCTGACTTTATAATTTTTTAAAAGGAAATCTAAAGTGGAGTTAAAAGTTGCAACTAACTGCAACTTTTAATATGTTTCTCAACAGACACCGAATAAGAAACCTGATGGACTATGAATACTATTTTAACTCTAAAAATTAGCTGACCACCAAACATACTATAAACACAGAGAAAAGTACAAGAAAACCAGGGTGAAATTTAAAACGAAAACAGTGGTTAGCAAATTCTGGTGAGAATGCTCAAACCAGCAAGTTACTAAAGTGAACAAAATTAAGCTCGTAAACAAATGAAACAAACACAGATTTTAAATATCAGTAGATAATAAAAAATTGCTAAACATAAAGGAACAGATGCTCAAAAGTTGTATTTTAAAAAATTAAGAAGGAATACTTCCCATATTGATAAAACTTTTTCTAATTTACCAATTCAGTAACTTTAAGGAAACACTAAATAGTACAGACAATAAAAGAATTACATATCAGACATGATAATAAAACTGAAAAAATGCAAAAGCAGCAAACAAAATGATATAACTTCTTAAAAGGAAAGATGATATGATAAATAAGAAACTTCTCATAAAAACTGGATCTAGTTTGTGGAATGAAACACTCAAAGTACTCATAATAAAATAAATTCTGAAAAAGAACTCTATTTAAAACTGTTCTTCAAAAGCAAAGGTGAAAGACATTTCTAAAAAAGCACCCAGCTAACAGAGGAATAGAACAATAACAAAATACAAACAGTAAACATATAATTTATGGGAAAGAAATTACATCAGTTATTAACTTACGTTGAGAGAAAGTCAAGTGGAAAATTTTTAAAGATTGAAAATGCAAAATACAGTATATAAATACACATTTTATTTGTCTTTGAATCATATAAATGCTTAAAGCAAATTTAACATTATTATAATACAGCCTACATAATAAAAGGCTAATAAGCTAAGTGTCCAATCAATCGTTCTACCATTTGAGCAGTTGCTATGACTTTCTGACTGGTAGGTTAGCTTGCTGCTAGGATTTGGCCAATCAGGACTAGGCAAGATGAGCCATATATACCCTGGAGCCATCCCTGGCCAGCCAACCTCCACTGGCACCTCCCTGGCTGGCCATGCCCAATCATGACAAGGCAGATGGCCCCAATCAGGACTGGGAGAGATGGCTGTACATGCCCTGGAATCCTCCCTCAGCTCCAATTGTGTACCATTCAGGTTCCTTGGCCTGGCTTGTGCCCTCTCGAAATCTGGGATCCCTCAGGGGATTCAGAGAGCCAGTTTCAGCCCTATTCAGTTCAGGCCAAGGGATTCCACCAGTGCACGAATCAGTGTACCAGGTCTCTAGTTTATTAATAATAAATATAGCAGTAATGCCACAAACATGGGAGAGAAAACTGATGAAAATAACTATTCTATATTTAAAGGATTTAAAGGTACACTATTACGTATTGGCTAAACACAATGAAAAACAATAAATATGGCAAAACAGAAAATAGATTACAAATAAAAATCAAAGCAAAAAAATAAATGGAAATTAACCACATTAATAATTATATTAAACATAATGGCTCAATATTTTCTGGATAAGCAAACCTGCTTAAAAACACAAAGACCCTATATGCAAGAGACAATTATCTTAAAAGATATAAATATGTTTAAAGTGAAAAATGACCTACTTTGCAAAAATTACCAGAGTTAACATGATATTAATATCAAGGAACACATTACAGAAAAATATTTAACATAAAAAATTTTCAATGGAAAAAGTTATTAGATTAAATGTATTTTCTTTTATTTTATGTATTTTTATTGATTTCAGAAAGGAAAAGGGAGAGAAAGAGAAAAACATCAATAATGACAGAATTATTAATTGGCTGCCTTCTATATATTCCCTACCTGGAATCAAACCAGCAACTGGGCATGTGCCTTGACTGTGTATTAAATCCAGAACCCTTCATTCCCCACAGGCCAACACTCTATCCACTGAGCCAAACTGGCTAGAGCTAAATACATTTTCTTAAAAACTATAAATAAACATTCACCACATTTGAGATTCTAAGGTACATAAAATAAAACATTTCTGTTGTGAAATATATAGCCCAGTGGGCATGGCTCAGTGATTGAGCGTCAAGCTATGAATCAGAGGTCATGTTTTAAGTCCCAGTCAGGGAACATGCCTGAGTTTCAGGCTTGATCTCCAGTGTGGGGTGTTCATAAGGCAGCTGAACAGTGATTCTCTAATATCATTGATGTTTCTCTCTCCTTAAAAAAAAAAAAAAAAAAAAAAATATATATACAGTATATTTTTGAAAGACAGAAATATATAATTCAACAATTGAAAACTTAACTCATTGCATATGGCTGATTAAAACAAGTGAAAATATAAGCACCATATAAAAAAATTAGCAACAATATAAACAAACCAAACATGTCTCACTCCTCAACTCAACATCAACAAAATATATACTCTTTGCAGTTCACATGAAATATTGTCTTACTCAGACCATAAACTAGGAGCAAAAACAAGTCTCAATAACATTATTAATGTTGAAATAAAGCATGTTCAAAATGTGAAACTATACCAAATATCAAAAATATGTGAAGAATGCCCAAATGTTGGAATATAAAGAACAGAATTATAAATGTCTCATGTGTCAGTTTAGAAGTCACAACAGAAACCAGGAAATTTGATGGAATCAAAACATGATATATTCAAATTTATGTTTAAAACTATATTTAGGTTATTAATAACTTTAAAACCATTGTCAGAATATCTAAACAAAAGTAAGCTATCACATTATAAAACTAGGAAGACATAAATCAGAAGCCTATCTAATAAAAAAAGGAATATGCAAATTATCCATCACTCCACCACCCACAAGCAATGCCCATTACCCAATCAGCAGTGAGTATGCAAATTGACCCTAACCAAGATGGCTGTGGCCACGGAGAGAGCAGGAGGGAGGCTTGGGTTTCCCTGGTAATGGAGAAAGCCAAGCTTTCCACACACACTGTATGGCCCAGGCCTCCAATTAAAGCTACAAAGTTTCAATTATCAAAGATATATAAATCCCAACAAAAATGGCTGCCACCATGGAGTCTGCAGAAGGCTTAGCTCTGCTCCAGTCTACAAAGTTTCAATTGTAGACATAAATTAATCCCAGATACCAAGGCCTCTCCTTCGGTTGCCGGTGGGCATGGCCGGTCTACAAATCACCACAGGCCCGTCACCCAGGCCACCCCACACCCCAAGAAAACCCCCATCCTGATCCAGGACACCCTTCAGGGCAAACCAGCTGGTCCCCACCATGCTCCAGGCCTATCCTAACTAATAAAAGAGTAATATACAGATTGACCATCACTCTAATACACAAGATAGCTGTCCCTATGTGGTCAAAGATCCTGCCCCAGTGTGGACACAAGATGTCTGTCAAAAGATGGCCAGCAGGGGAGAGCAGTTGGGTGGAACTAAGCGTGCAAGGGAGGGCAGCTATGAGTGATCAGGCCAGCAGGATAAGGCAGTTATGAGTGACCAGGCTGGCAGAGGAGGAAAACTGGAGCCCAACAGGCTAGCAGGGGAGCAGTTAGGCATCAATCATGCTGGCTGGGGAGTGTTTGGGGTTTAGCACGCTGGCAGGCAGAAGAGGTTAGGGGCAATCAGGAAGGCTGGCAGGTGAGAAGCTGGGAGCCAGCAGTCCTGGATTGTGAGAGGGATGTGCAACTACCCTTTAAGGTCCAATCCCAGTGGGTCCCAGATTGCAGAGGACGCAGGCTGGGCTGAGGGTACACCTCCCTTGCCCATGTATGAATTTCGTGCTCTGGGCCTCTAGTGTAACTATAAGGAAAGAAATGAAATAAATCAGAAGAAAAAGGTAAATGAAATAAAAAATTAGAACACCAAACAAAAAACTTAGGAGAAAAAAGACAATATTTGTCTCAATAAAGATTAACCCAACATAAGCTTTTAAAATTAAGCACATAAAAACAATAAAAAGTAAAATTTACACCTTTCCAAAAACAAGAGTTGACATCACAACAGATCCTACAAAATTTTTTTGAAGAAATTATACTAGTCCTACAAACTCTACTTAGAAACTATAGGAATATTTCCAACTCATTTACTCTAATACCAAAACTAAAAAAAGACAATACTACAAACTAATATTCCTCTTAAACACAAAGGCAGATATCTTTTGGAAGATATAAGCAATTGAAATTAGGCAATATTTTAAAAGAATTATGCACCATGATCAATGAGGGTTTATCTAGAAATAAAGGTAGGTTGAACAGCTGCAAAAAATCAACATAATATATTCATTATACTCACTAATAAATGTAACATACCCATTTTATTAGTATAGAAACAAAAAAGCATAAAAATATCTGAATATATTTAGAAAATAAATTTGAGAAAATCAGCCCTCAGATAACAAGAAAGGGCATTTACCAAACATATAGGTAACACAATTAACTTAATGCTGAGACACACATGCTTTACCTAAATAAGAGCATCAATTCAAAGATATCTGCTATTAGTACTTCTACTCAATAATGGCCTAGATGGTCTAAGCTAAGAAATTAGAGATAAATTTCACAATAAAAAATCAAATACATGATATTACAAAATAAATAAGTAAACTCTCAAATTATAAACCAGTTATTATATCTACTAGTGGCCCAGTGAACAAAATTTGTGCAATGGGAGGATGTCCCTCAGTCCAGCCAGCACCCTCTTCAACTTGGAACCCTACTGGGGATGTGCGACTGCTGACTCCCAACCACTCGCCTGCCTGCCAACCTAATCAACCCTTAACCACTCCCTTGCCAGCCCAATTGCCCCCAACTGCCTTCCCCTGCAGGCCTGGTATCCCCAACTGCCCTCTCCTATAGCCCCAACTACCCTCCCCACACTGGCAGGACACACTCCTGTCTAAGTAGTCTGACTGCTGGCTTAGCCCTCTGGGTACATCAGACATCCCCCGAGGGCTCCTGAACTGTGAGAGTGCACAGGCTGATTGAGGGACCCCTCTTCCCACTGCAATGTATAAATTTCATATACCAGTCCACTAGTCTATATATATAAAACGCTACTATGCTAAGTGTCCATCCAGGTAATGATGTCATGTAGCCACACCCATCTTCCTCTCCCTAGTGATAACTAACCTCCTTGTAGTCCAGGAACACAACTTGCTTTACAGCCAGGTATACACATTTTATACTTGAACCAAATGTCTGTGAAGCTTTTCCCTGTGCTTCATCTCATTTGATCCTCACAGAAGTCCTTGAGGAGTTAGGAGACTCAGTGAAATCCTATTTTCTTTTCATTAGCAAGAGAATGACGATTTAGAAAGTTTAGAAATTTAACTGGACTGAGAAGAAGTAAGAAATGGTGGACATTGAAAATAACTTAAGGATTACAGACTATGCAGAATATATACAAACACTGTTGTAGTTAAACATTTTAATTTTACCCTTTGTTCTCCCTACATGATCTCAATAATAATCTGCTTCATGATGATATTTTCTGTGTTGATGAAAATTATCTGACAGAGATGTTCAGATGCTTCACTGGACTGGAAAAAAGTTTAGCTAAATTCAAAAGCAGATCTAATTAAGCAAGCTTATTCTATCCTATCAAATGAAAGAGTAATATGCAATTGACCGCATCTCTACTACACTCACAAGCCACGCTCATCAGCCTATCAGGAGCAAATTATGCAAATAAACCCCAACCAAGATGGCTGCCGCCACTGAGAGCAGGATGGAGGCTTGGGTTTCCCCGGCAATGGAGGAAGCCAAGCTTTCCATTGCTCTTGCCAGCCTAAGCCTCCACTCAATACTACAAAGTTTCAATTATAGAAGATACAAAAGCCCAACAGAAATGGCAGCAGCCACAGAACAGGAGAGAGCAGAGACTAGGGTTGCCCTCGGCGATGGAAGAAGCCAAGCTTCTGTACCCCTAGTGGGCCTAGGGCATGACTTAAGGCTACAAAGTTTCAATTATTGAAGGCAAATAAACCCAAACAGAAATGGCTGCTGCCACAGAGAGAGCAGAAGGCTTGGCTCCGCTCCAGGCTACAAAGTTTCAATTGTAGACATAGATTAATCCCAGATACCAGGAACTCCACTTGGGTCGCTGGGGGATGTGGGTGGCCTCCAAACCTCCACAGGCCCCTCAACCAGGCTGCCCCTCACCCTAAGGGAACCCACTCCCTGATCTGGGACACTCTTCAGGGCAAATCCCAGCTGGCCCCCACCCATGCACCAGGCCTCTATCCTATGTAATGAAAGAGTAATTTGCAGATTGACCATCACTCCAACACATAAAAGGGCTGCCTCTATGTGGTCAAAGATCCTGCCCCCATGTGAACACAAGATGGCCACCACAAGATGGCCAGCAGGAGGCCGATGGGAGGTTCCAGGTCCTGCAAGGGAGTGCAGTTGTGGGCGATCAGGCCAGCAGGGGAAGGCAGATGGGAGGGACCAGGCCTGCAAGGGAGGGCAGTTGGGGATGATCAAGCCTGTAGGGGAGGGCAGTTAGGATTGACCAGGCTGGCAGAGGAGGAAAGTTAGGGGCAAACAGGCTGGCAGGAGAGCATTTAGACACCAATCAAGATAGCACGGTAGTGGTTAGTGGGTGATCAGGCTGGCAGGCAAAAGCGGTTAGGGGCAATAATGAGGCAGGTAGTTGGGCAGTTTAGAACTAGCAGTCCTGGATTGACTAGCAGTCAAAGGCTCCCAGATTGGAGAGGGTGCAGGCTGGGCTAAGGGACATCCCCCACCCACCATGCAGGAATTTTGTGCACCAGGCCTCTAGTGTGTGTGTGTGTGTGTGTGTGTGTGTGTGTGTGTGTGTGTGTAAGAATATGTTGACTCTTGCATGTACCATACATATAAAGCACTCACTGGCACCAATCATACGTTTCAATCTGTCGTTTTCGAATGTGAATTCAGTTGATAGTAAAATATTTTTCTAATTAATTTCTTCAATGTGCAGGAATTCGTGTACCAGGTCACTAGTTTGATCATTACAACAGATGCAGACAAAGTATGACAATTCCAAACATCCATGCATGAAACAATTACTCTCAGTGAGCTAAAAATACAAGGGACCATAAAAGAGTAATATGCAAACTGACCATACCTCCACTACATCCACAAGCCACACTCATAAGCCGTGCCCGCCAGCCAACCAGAGCAAATATGCAAATAAACCCAATTAAGAAGGAGGTTAATTTGCATATCCAGGAGTAGAGCGAAGCAAAGCACTGCAGAAGGGAGCAAAGCTGCAGAGAAGCAAGCAAGTGGGGTGAGGGAGAAGAGAGAGAGTGAGGCAGAGGAGACAGGAGGGAATGAGGCAGCAGAGAATGCAGCGAGGCAGTGGAGATGGGAGGGAGCTTTGCTCAAGCCACAGGAAGCCCTATTCTTGCAGGAATCTTCCTGCAATGGGTCTCCAGTATTAGATAAAAATATTTACCAAAAAACTATAGATAACATATGTCAGAGTAATAAACTCAAAACATTGCCTAATAAGAGCAGGGCAAGGAGAGTTTTTCACATGCTTTTTCAACAATTCCTTGGAAGTCTACTTAGTGGGATAAAAAAGAGGATATAAAAAATAGAAATTAAAATAAAGCTTTCTTTTTTGGAAGGTGAATCATTTCCAACACACAAATAAATAAAAACATTCTGAACTTAGTAAGCAATATATCGACAGAGCATAGATAATATGCAAAAATTAAAGTCTCATTCTAATTTTAAAGTTAGATTTCAAGTTAAAATGTCAATTCCAAATAACTCCCTCCATAATAAAATATTTAAAAACAAATCTAACAAAATATATGCAGAGCTATTGCAAAGAAAACCTTTTAATGAAGGAAATAAAGCACTCAACAATTGGCAATACATACCACGTTCACTGGTAGTAAGACTCAATATTGATATCAGTTTTTATAAACTTAGTATACAGACTCAATGTACGCAAATAAAAAACTGAGCATTATTTTTATGGATGTTAGCAAAGTATATCTCAAATTTATGTCATCAGATAAAAGAGCAATGAAAACTTAAAGGAAGAATAACAAGGTTAGAAAGCTGACATAACTAAATTTCAAGACTTATAATAAAAATATATTAACCAAAGCAACGTGGTAGTGGCAAAAACAAATGACAAGTTCACTAATGGGAAAAAAATACAAGCCTAGAAATATATCCATATAAATAGAGTCAACTGATCTGAGATAGCGGAACAATCCAATATAATAAAAGCCTCGCTGGCTTTGCATGATGTCATCACAAGATGGCTGCTACAAAATGGCTGGCATGGGAGGGCAGATTTGGGAAATCAGACCAGCAGGGAGGGCAGTTGATGGCCATCTGGCCAGCAGGTGAGCATTTAAGCATCAAACAGGTCAGCGAGGGAGCAATCAGTGAGGCAGGCAGAAGCAGTTAGGGGCAATCAGGCAAGCAGGCAGGTGAGTGGTTAGGAGCCAACAGTCCCAAATTGTGAGAGGAATATCCGACAGTTTAGGCCCAATCCAACAGGGGTCCCAAATTGGAGACGGTCCTGGCTTGACTGAGGGATAATCTCCTTCCAGTGCACAATTTTCATGCACAGGACCTCTAGTGTAATAAAATGAAATAGAAGAGTCTTTTCAACAAACAGAGATCTTACATCCTTCACAAAAATCAAGTAAAGTGAATGAAAAAGTATGAAATGCTAAGAAGTTAACATGGGAAAATCTAGATACATTGGGTATAGCAATTTTATTTCAGATGTAACTTCTAATAAACAATAAACAAAGAATCCAATGTGAGGCATGCAGGAGGTAGCCGATCAGTGATTCTCTCATCACTGATGTTTCTATCTCTCTTTCTCCCTGAAATCAATTATTTGAAAGAAAAAAAGATACGATGTCAAGAAGAAAATAGAGAAACTTGAAATGCACATTACTGAGTAAAGAAAACTATTTTAAAAAGGATATATTCTAATATATGAGTCAACCACATGACATTCTTGAAAAGGTAATGAGGAATAAACAGGTGAAGCACAAGGTATGTTTAGGGTAGTGAATTGTATTTTGTGTTGCTCTGTGAATATGGGTGCTGTTCATGACATGCTTGTCAAAACTCACATGTTCCACACAGAGTCAATTATAATGTGACTTATGGGATTTAATTAATTATAATATAGTATCTTAATAAAAGAGTAAAATTCAAATTGACCAAACCTCCCTTACACCCACAGAGCACGCCCCCCAGCCAATCAGGAGTGGATGTGCAAATAAACCCAACCAAGATGGCTGTGGCCACTGAGAGCAGGAGGTTTGGGTTTCCATGGCAATGGAGGCAACCAAGCTTTCCACCTGTTCTTGCTGGCCCAGGCTAAACGCAATGTTACAAAGTTTCAATTATAGAAGATATATAAATCCCAACAGAAATGGCGGTAGTCACAGAGCTAGAGAGAGCAGAGGCTAGGTTTGTCCTCAGTGATGGAGGAAACCAAGCTTCTGCAGCCCTGACCAGCCTAGGCCCCCACTCCAGGCTACAAAGTTTCAATTATAGAAGATAAATAAATCCCAGATACCAGGGCCTCCACATGGTTCGCCAGGGAGCGTGGCTGGCCTGCAAACAACCACAGGCCCCTCATCCAAGCCATCCCACATCCCAAGGGACACCCTTCAGAGCAAACCACCCAGCCCCCATCCATGCATTAGGCCTCTATCTTATCTAATAAAAGAGTACTATGGAGATTAACAATCACTCCAACACACAAGAAGGCTGCCCCCATGTGGTCAAAGATCCTTCCCCCACATGAACACAAGATGGCCACCACAAGATCCCTGCAGGGGAGGACAGATGGGAGGGACCAGGCCTGCAAGGGAGGGCAGTTGGGGGCGATCAGGCCAGAGGGGAGGGTAGTTGGGGATAATCAAGCCTGCAGGGAAGGGCAATTAAGAGTGAACAGGCCAACAGAAGAGGGAAGTTTGGAGCAAACAGGCTGGAAGGGGAGTAATTAGACATCAATCAGACTGGCAGAGGAATGGTTTAGGGGGTGATCAGGCTGGCAGGCAGAAGCAGTTAGAGGCAATCAGGAATCAGGCAGGCGAGCAGTTGGGAGTCAGCAGTCCTGGATGGTGATAGAGATGTCCAACTGCCCATTTAGACCTGATCCTGGCGGGGACCCAGACTGCAGAGGGTGCAGGCTGGGCTGAGGGATACATGCCCCCTCCAACCCCCATGCACGAATTTCATTCAAAAAACCTCTAGTCCTATATAATCCTATATAATAAAAGAGAAACCTGCAAATTTAACCATACCTTCACTCCTGATTAGCTATGCTGCCAGTTAATCAGGAGCGGGGGCGGGGCCAACTGATGTGAGCGCCGGCCCGGGGTGTAGATGAAATGGCAGTGGCAGTAAGTGCCCAGCCCCTGGGTGCTGTGAGGGGAAGTGGCAGTAGCAGCAGCGGTGGTGGTGGTGGCAGCAGGGAGTGCCAGGCCCCTGGGGCCCAGTGGTTGCAGGCGGCCAGGGCTAAGTTCAGCAGAGCTGAGTTCACTAGAGGCTTTAGGCCTTGGGCAGGCTGGAGGTGAGCCATCAGTTGGACATCCCCTGAGTGCTCCCAGTGAGAGGGGATAGGTTGGGTTAAGGGAACCACCCACACCCAGTGCACGAATTTCATGCACCGGGCTCCTAGTTTAATATATTGAGGCAGAAAAATTAGAATAGGGAACAATAACCTGATATTCTAACACTCCCTTCTTCTGTCTTGCTGGACAATCACAGATGTGACCTTTTTCAGTACGTATTCCCCCTATTCCTTCCCCAATGTTCTATAATTAAGACAAACAAAACCCATCTCAACCAGATTTGGTGTCTAATTACCCCTAAAAAGTGACCAATGGGGACACGATAATATCTACATAATCTATACTAAATAAAAGGGTAATATGCTAATTAGACCAGATATTATTCCAAGTCTGTGGCCAGCCCAGGCAAAGCCGACCCAGTTTCAGGTGCCTGAGAGTGGCCAAAGGAGGCAAATCTGAGTTCAAGTGCAGGGGCTGAGGCAGAGGCAGTTAGAGGCAATCAGGCAGACAGGTGAGCAGGTAGGAGCACAGGAAGTTGAGCAGTTAGGGCCCATCAGAGAGGCAAGTAAGTGGTTAGGAGCAATCAGGAAGGCAGACAGCTCAGTGGTTAGAAGCCAGTGGTCATGGTTTGCGAGAGGAATATCCAACTGCAGGATTGAGCCTAAATTGTTAGTTGGTCATCCAGGCTAGTAAGTAAGGCATCCCACATTGCGAGAAAGTGCAGGCCAGTCTGAGACCCTCCCCACCCCACTGCCATCCATGATTTCATTCACTAGACATGTAATCCTATCCAATAAGAGTAATATGCAAATTTGACCGTACCTTACTATGCTACCAGCCAATCAGGAGCAGATGGTGGGGCGGAGCGGCATGAGGTGGGGTCGAGGTGGTGCACACGAGGCACAAGGGGCGGGGCCAAGGCGGAGCGCAAGAGGCCACCAGTGTGGGGTTCCTCCGGGGCTAGGCGGTCGCTGCCGTGGCTAAGGCCAGGGCTGGAGGGGGTGGAAAGGGGCAGAGGCAGCCATTTGCCCCATTGAAGAGGCAGGTTGGGGTGAGGGATCACCTACCCTCAGTGCACGAATTTTGTGCACCAAACCCCTAGTCTATATATATAATCCTAATAAAGTAATATGCAAATTGACCATATCTTTGCTACACCAAAAGCCACGCCCACCAGCCACACAAACCAGCTAATCAGGAGCAGGGAGTGGAGACTAGGAGGCTCAGGCCACAGGGGGCAGGGTCAAGGCGGCCGGAGCCAAGGCCTGTGCTAGCTGGGCTTGAGCTGCCTGGGGTGAAGGCCCAGGATTGGGGAGAGGGGAAAGTGCCTGGGATGGAGCCAACCATCGGCCCCATTCCTGGGCCATGGTTGGTTGCCCAAGGCCTAAAGCCTGGGGTGAGTGCTTAGTAGGACATCCCTTGAGGGCTCCCATTATGTGTGAAGGGGCAGATTGGGCTGAAGGATCATCCACCACCAGTGCACGAATTTTGTGCACCAGGCCCCTAAGTTACATATAGATAGATAGATAGATAGATAGATAGATAGATAGATAGACAGATAGATATAGATATAGATATAGACACACACACACACACACACATATTTATATATATGTAAGCAACCGTCTGACCAGTAGTTATAATGCACAATGAACACAAGGGGGCAGGTACTCAGTTCAACATAGGTTCTTGTGTTAAAAGAGAGGAGGGAGCGTCATTCCAGGTTGAGACACCTAGGAACCACCCACTTGCATTCTGAGACCCCCTGGGGGATGTCAGACTGCCAGTTTCAGTCAGATCCACACAGGCCAAGGGAACCCCACCCACCAGAGGAACCCTACTCATTCCACAGACACCCTTCAAGCTGTAGTGCCAACTCCAGTGTAGCCAGCTGGGGAGGGACCGCAGGAGGTTGGTGCCAGTCGTGTCCCATCATTGACCTTCTAATTAATTCCTTTGAATGTTCATGAATCTGTGCACCAGGGCACTAGTACATTTATATTACAACTACTAACCCTGTGCACAAATTCGTGTGCCAGTAGATCTCTGAGGGACCTGGCTACTCCACATCTGCTATCCAGAAGCTCTCTGTAGTTCAGAGGCCCATTGGCAGCCAGGCACAGAACGCTTGCCTCATTGTTGCCGAAGCAAGCATTCTGACAAGCCACTCATGCAGCCAGCTCTGTGGTCACCTCCCCATTTCCTGGGACTGAGAAACTCTGGCAGGACTGAGAGGACTGGATGCAGCCATGTTGTGGACATAAGCACTGCCTTCTTTTGTGATGGAGTGATGGTTAATTTGCATAGTGCTCTTTTGTTAGTCAGGATTTGGGATCCACACTTACTCTCAAATTTTTCTGACAATCATGGAATACAAGCTCAATAAGTAGCAATTCTACCACCATCAGAAGCCAAAGACCATTCTATTGTCCTAATACCATTTAATAAAAACCTCTGTCCTAGACCCCACCTGGGTCTTGTTCTCCAAAATCTATACTCTTACTTCTTGAGAGCATACTATTGCTTTAATAAATTTATTAGGATTTGTTAAATCTTTCTCTCACACTCTCAAAATCTTTCTTGGATGATGACAAGAACCTGAATCCTAGTATTGGGCTGAGGATTCTGTTTGCCTCACTTGTGCCCCTGGTATCAGTACTACACTATTATAAGGTGTTCAAGATATGGGAAAACGTGGGTTATGGAAGAAAGTTTTTGTAATTTTTTGTAATGTCTGCTAAATTTTCTATAAACCTGAAGTGTCCTAAAATATAGTGTAGTGATCAATAAATCTTTAAAAAGACACTATCAAGAACCTGTACATCAAAATCTTTACTGTTTCCAATTCACCCTCAACATAAATTATAGCCATTCTTTAGGTTCATATTTCACCCTCTATTAATAAATTACATTCTAACCACATTTTACCTGCCTTTTCCTGTTTCTAATTCTCTCAATTTTCTAAGACTTTAACAACTTCATTTTTCATAAGCTACTTTCCCACTCTAGTGCAGGTTTTATATATATATATGTAAAAACCTAATATGCAAAATGTCCGCTTGGGAGTTTGACTAACTAGGAGTTCTATTGCTTGCTATGACATTGCACTAACCAACAGGGCATGGCATGAAATGAAGGAAGGCCCTGGTGGCAGTCAGCAGCTAAAGAAGGGAGGCTCAGGCCCACATGTGGCAGCTCCCAGAGACCCTACTCTTGTATATATTTACATCCTTTTAAATATACCAAACAGTGGAACAACTGGTTGCTATGACCTGCACTGACCACGAAGTGTGTGCGGAACATGATGGGTGTAGCTGCAGCGGAATGGTGGAGCAGGTGGAGCGGAGGCACCACACCGAGGCAGGGCACCAATTGCTATCATTGAGTCAAGCCTCTGGTGATTATTGAAAATTCTTCGCTCCCATCCAGGACTTGTATCTGCTGCTGGCACCAGAGCCGCTGCTCACACCCACTGCCAGTACCAGCCCTGCTCACACCTGCTACCAGTGCTTAGAACTGGTCCCAATCACTCAGTGCCATCAGCGGGTGAAGCGGCGGCTGCTGGCCCTAATCGTATCTAAAGGCTTTCTCCACCTCCCCCTGCTCCTGAGGGATGACTGGGGTAGTAGCCACCTCTCACACTGGATGACAGTATTGGCCCTGCTTGCATTTATTGTTGGTGCTGGCCCCAGTGGCTTTACGCCATCAGCAGGTGTGAGCAGGGCTAGCACAGTCAGCATGTAGAAACAGCGGCAACAAGGGTAGGGCTGCCAGCAGACAGGGAACTGGGGAAGGAACCGAGGGCTGTGAGGCTAAGACCCATCCCTGTCCCACTGCAGCCTCACAGCTCTCAGTTCCTTTCAAGGTGCACGATTTCCTGCACTGGGCTCCTAGTATAATCTATTTACACTAATAAAAGAGAAAGATGCAAATTGACATTCCTCCATAATGCCCACCAGTTAATTAGAAGTATGCAAATTAACCCAACAAAGATGGTGGTTAATTTGCATTCATAAGTGCCGAGTGGGATGCTTGCATTGTCACTATAGAAGCATCATAGGTGTTCCCCACCACCTCAGGGCCTCTGGGCAGCATGGGAAGGCGGAAAAGTGGTTCCTACCAGAGCAAAAGCATTGCCAGCAGCCAGGGGAATGAAGGACCATTCTTGCACACATCTTTGTGCATCAGTCTTCTAGTATATACATAAAAGCCTAAGCAACTGGCCACCTGGCACAGACACTCACCACAGGAGCAGAAACTATAGGCATGGAAACATGGGATAGACTGATAAATCTCAGAGGGAAGGGAGCACGGGAAGAGATTAACCAAATATCTTATATGCATATTAGAGGTGCCAGTACACACATTCATGCACTGGTAGGATGCCTCAGCCTGGTCTATGCCCTTTTGCAATCCGGGACTCCTCAGGGGATGTTGGAGAGCTGGTTTCAGCCTGATGATCACAGGCCAGACCCCACTGGTACACAAATACCATGCACTGGGCCTCTAGTCTATGTATATAAAAGCCAAACAACCTAAATGGCGGAATGACCAGAATGACTAGAATGACCATTGATTATGATGCAGATTCTTGCAGACAACCAGCTTGATTCAGGCCCTGATCAGTCACTTCCTTACACCTAGCCCCCCTGATTGGCCACAAACACCCTGATCACTGGAGACTCGGTCAGCAACCATCCTTGGCCCCTCTCCCCAGCCAGCCCTGTCCCCAACCAGACTGCCCCACCCAGATTGAGGATGAGGCCAGCAAGTCAACAAACCACAGCACCCCTGCCAGCCTGGCCCACTGGGCCCCCATCAGGGCAGCCCAGGTTCGTACACCAGGCCTCTAGTATAATATAATTTACCAGCACAGTCCCATTGACTGTCCAGTTTGCAAGTTATATTTTAATGCTAATTTATTGCTAAGTAACATTTTACTAGTCTTTTTTACCTCATGATAATAAATGCATAGCCATGGACAATTTCATTCCCTAGTTAGTGTGGCGACCCTTGGTCCAAAGGACTGTGGGTTGATTCCTGGTAAAAGGCACAGATTGCAGATTTCTCTGTCGTGGTCAGGGTTGTGGAGGAGAAATCAATCAATGTGTCTCTCTCACTCTCCCTTCCTTCCCTTCTTCCTTCCACCTTCTCTTTAGAAAGAAATCATTGGAAAAAATATCCTCTTATGAGGATTAAAAAAAAAGGTTAATACATGGCATTATACTGGTCTTATTCAGAGAGTCTTTATAGATAGTAATAGCAAATATAAAAAACATGGGCCTGGCCTCGTGTTTCAGATGGTTATAGGAATGTCCCATACTACCAAAGGTTGTGGGTTCAATTCCTGTTCAGAAAATATGTTTAGGTTGCAGGTTCAATCTATTGTCTAGGTATGTATGGGAAGAAACCAATTAATGTTTCTCTCTCTTTTTCACCACCTTCCTCTCTCTAAAATCAATAAACATTATCCTCATGTGGGGATTAAAAAAACAGACAAAACACATGATCATCATGACTTAATTTATATTTCAGGGAACTGTAAGATTACTGGTATTTTTGTCTTCCTTTCCTTTATTCCATTCTATCCTAACATAATGTATATTAGATAAGTGAATCTAATGTGCACAGACTGAATTTACAATTAAACTTACTATTCTCATATAATTATGAATTACTGAAACTGTTTTTAAAGGTAATATTCCTTACATATGTATTTCTTCTTAATATGTACAAAAGCACCAAAAAAAAAAGAGTATGTAAGAGTAAACAAAGCAGCTAATCTTTTTTTTCCCTTTTTTACCTGAGGAGAGTTATATAGCTGTTTTCTCCATAGCTCTTCTGTGCTGCTGCTCAGGTTTATGCAGTTATGAGGTAGAATGAGTGTGTTTTGCTGTAGGTAAGGCACATTTTCATTACTTCCATTTCCTGTTACATAATTATTGCCTACCAAAATAGCAATGTCTGCACTCCCTAGTGTTTTTGGTGTGCCGCAAGGAGCATAGCCTGCAGAAAAAGTTCCATTGGACAAAGGTTTTTCAAAACAGAGTAAACTTCAAGCTGAGAGACACTACATACTCTCAGCAGAGAATATGGTTGCTGGATGGAGACAGAATTTGTAGGAACTAATAACTTAGTTATTAGCACTTAAGGAAATCCGGTAGATTGTCTCATGTTCAAAAACAAAAAACAAAACCTGATTTCTGTGACTCAGAAATATGTTATTAATACATACCTAATGCCATCAATAAAGAGGGAATGTGCAAATTGACATTCACACCATTGCAAAGATGGTGGTGCCCACAACCAATAAGGAAGGAATATGCTAATTTATTGCCCCACCTTCAAAGATGGAGGCACCCACATTCAGAAGATAGAGGTCCCCTTATCCCTACCAGGGTAGTAGGCATTTGGCAAGGCCAGACACTTGCCTCTGACGTCCCCCAGTCCCCTCAATCCCCAAGCTACCCAGGACTGGCCTGAGGCACAGGCAAGCTTTGGATGGCGGAGGGCCTCCCAAAGCTCAGGTAACCAAGGCCGGCTGAGGCTAGTGCTGCCAGCAGTGGCAGCAAAAGAGGTGTAATGGGGTTGACACGTTCCCGTTTGCCACATCGCCTCTGCCCCTGAAGGCTGCAAAACTGTGAGAGGAAGAAGGCTAGGCTAAGGGAATCCCCACTCTAGGGCATAAATTTTCATACACTGGCCTCTATTTTAATATAACGTTAAATCTCTCTAGATTAAAGAAAATACATTTTGAAAATGACACATAATGTTCATATGGGTAAAGTGGAAGTCTTTTTAATTCTTTAAAGAAACTTTTACTAATGGTATAAGGACAAAAAAAGCAGCTGAAAGTTATAAATATCAGTAATATAAAGACCTTATTTTTCATCATTAGAGTGGACTTAAAATTTCCATTCTATTACATTTATGCCAAATCTTTGCTATCAAACAATTGCTAAAACAACTCCACCTCAGTCTGGGTAACTGTTAATTATAAAAGGACTAGAGGCCTGGTGCATGAAAATTCATGCACCCAGGGGCACCCTCAATCCAGTTTGTGCCCTCTCACATTCTGGGATCCCTGGGAGATGCCCAACTACTGATAACACATGATCTAAAAAAAAAATCATATTTTGGGGTAAGGAATTTTTAAATAGGTAATGGTTGCATGAAAATTCAATGCTGGTTGGGCTGACGGGACTGGACGCCCATAAGGAAATCCAGTAGTTTGTTCTAAAAAGATGGCGGTACCCACAGCTACAAGATATTTTATATAAATTCTATTGAATATATGTAGTAAGTTGAGCATTAAAATACTCTAACATTTTAGTCCAGAAAAACAATTAACATGATAAATACTGAGTAAAAATGGTATACATACTTGTTGCACTGAAACAAAATGATTTTCCAACTGTTCCAGCATAAGCTTCTGTGCTGGATTTAAATTATCTGTATTTGCATGGAGCTGTTCCAAGTGCTAACAAAATGAAAAAGAATACAAAGTTAAATCTGACAAATGAAACACTCTCAAACAACCTAACACTGAAAAGTCTATAAACTAAGAATCTTTATGTGGTCAAAAATAGTGGTTTCTAACCAAAACTAATTAATACAAAAATTAAGTCCTTTGAGAAAAATGGTAAAAACCATAAATTCATCTGAAAAAGATTATTTATGTGTTTTAATTTAAATATATTTTATGTAGAATCACAATCTTTTTGTTATTGTTGTTGACCTTACCCTACGAAATATTTTCACTGATTCTTAAGAGTGGAACAAAAGGGGAGAAACAGAGAGAGACACACTGATTGATTGCTTCCTGCACACACTCCAAGGCTGTAACCTGGCATATGTTTATGGTCCTTGACGGAATTGAACCCAGGATACTTTATTCCATGGGCCAATGCTCTATCCACTAAACCAAATTGGGAAGGGCAAGAAATTATAACCTTTATTAAGCTATTTAACCATATAATGTACTAAAGGCCCGGTGCACAAAATTCATGCACTGGAGGTGGAGGTGAAGGAGGAGACATGTCACTCAGCCCAACCGGCACCCTCTCTAATCTGGTTAGGACAGGCAGTCAGACATTCCCCTCACAATCCAGGACTTCTGGCTCCCAAATGCTCTGCCAGCCTGATCAACCCTTTATCACCACCCTGCCAACCTGACTGATGCCTATCTGCTCCCCTGCCAGCCTATTTGCTCCTAACTGCCCTACCCTGCAGACCTGGTCACCCCTAAATGCCCTCCCCTGCAGCCCGGTACCCCCAAACTGCCCTTCCCTGCCAGCCCAGTTGTCCCCAACTTCTCTCCTGTGCCAGCCTGGTCAACACTAACTGCCCTCCCCTGCAGACTTGTTGGCCCCCAACTGACCTCCCTTACAGGCCTGGTCCCCCTTGCTGGCCATCTTGTAGAGGCCATATTGTATTGGAGTGATGGACAACCTGGTGGGTAGCACATGTCACAGTGAGCAAGCAAACGCCCCGTCTCCTAGTTGAACTCCCAGTTTCCCCGTTGAATTTCCAAGGGGACACTTTGCATATTAGCCTTTTATATATATACTAGAGGCCTGGTGCACGAAATTCATGCAAGGGCTTGGGAGGGTTGTCCCTCAGCCCAGCTTGTACTCTCTTCAATCTGGGACTCCTTGAGGGAAGTCCGACCATGGGATGGGGCCTAAACGGGCAGTCAGACATCATTCTCACAATCCAGGACTACTGGCTCCCAACTGCTCGCCTGCCTGTCTTCCTGATTGCCCTTAACTGCATGTGCCTGCCAGTCTAATCACGTCCTAACCATTCCCCTGCCAGCCTAATTGATGTCTAACTGCTCCCCTGTTTGCCCCCAACTTCCCTCAAATGCCAGCCTGGTCAGCCCTAACTGCCTACTACTGCAAGCCTGATAACCCACAACTGCCCTCCCTTGCAGGTCTGATCCCTGCCAACTGCCCTCCTCTGCTGGCCATGTTGTGGTGGCCATCTTGTGTCCACATGGAGGCAGGATATTTGACCACATGGGAGCAGCCATCTTGTGTATTGGAGTGAGGGCCAATCTGCATATTACTTTTATTAGATAGGATAGAGGCCTGGTGCATGGGAGGGGGCCAGCTGGTTTGCCCTGAAGGGTGTCCTGAATCCTGGTTTGGGTTCTCTTGGGGCATTGGACAGCCTGGGCAAGAGGCCTGTGGTCGTTTGCTGGCCAGCCACATCCCCCATTGACCCAAGCAGAGGCCCTGGGATCTGAAATTAATTTATGTTTTACAATTGAAACTTTGTAGCCTAGAGCAGAGCCAAGTCTTCTGCTCACTCTGTGGTGGCAGCCATTTCTGTTGGGGTATTTAACTTCTATAAGTGAAACATTGTAGCACTGAGCGAAGGCCTAGGCGGGAAATGGCAGGCAGAAAGCTTGGCTTCCTCCATTGCCAGGAAAACCCAAGCTTCCCTCCTGCTCTCAGTGGCTGCAGCCATCATATTTGGGGTTTATTTGCATAATTTGCTCCTGATTGGCTGGTGGGCATAGCTAGTGGTCGTGACTTGATCAGAGGTATGGCCAATATGTGTATTATTCTCTTATTAGATAGGCTAGGATAGAGGCCTGGTGAATGGGTGGGGCCAGCTGGTTTATGCTGAAGGGTGTCCCAGATCAGGGTGCGGGTTCCCTGGGGGTGTGGGATGGCCTGGGCGAGAGGCCTATGGTGGGTTGCAGGTTGGCCACAGCTCCCGGCAATAGAAACAGAGGCCCTTCTATCTGGGATTTATGTTCTACAACTGAAACTTTTGTAGCCTGGCAGAGTCAAGTCTCCTGCTCATTCTGTGGCTGCAGACATTACTATTGCGATTTATTTATCTTCCATCATTGAAACTTTGTAGCCTTAAGCGGAGGCCAAGGCAACTAGGACTGTGGAAAGCTAGGCTTCCTTCCTCCATTATTGGGGGAAACCCTAGCCTTCTGCTCTCTCCAGCTCCATGGCTCCTGCCATTTTTGTTGGGATTTATGTATCTTCTATAATGGAAACTTTATAGCATTGATTGAAGGCGTGGGCCAGCCAGGTTGGTCAGAAAGCTTGACTTCTTGGACAGGGAAACCCAAGCTTCCCACCTGCTCTATCCGAGACCATAATCATCTTGGTTGGGATTAATTTGCATAATCACTCCTGAATGGCTAATGGGCATGGCTTGTGGGGTATAGCATAGGTACGGTCAGTTTGCATATTGTTCTTTTATTAGGTAGGATATTATTATAACAAAACAGTTTATAAGCAACATTATTTACTTACATACACAGCAGTTTCCATAGAGGAAAAATGTAATATTATCTATACTTATAAAAGGGTAATATTCTAATTAGTCCGGACATCTTCCGAAAGATCTTCCAGATGTTCTTCCTGACAAAGCCAACCCAAGAGAACCCACCCGCCCCCAAGTCCTGGGGACCTGTAGCTACAGCCCTGAGCTGGAGAGTTCCATGAGACCATGGCCTGGCAGGAGCACAGTGGTATAATTAAAGGCCCTCACTTTACAAAATTAACTTAGCAGTTAGCTGGGAAGCAGGCAGGTTTACGAACAGTCACTCCAACTCCAGTCCCTGGTATCTGTACCTTCGGCCTGGAAGAAGGCAGCCTAGGTCCCAGGTGCCTGCAGCTGTCAAGAGAGAAGAAAGCTCAGCTCCCAGGTGCAGGGCAAAGGCAGAGGCGATGGGGAAAATCAAATCAGCAGGAGAGCAGTTAGGGGCAATCAGGCAGGTGAGCAGTTAGGAACCAGTCCTAGATTGCAAGATTGATGTCTGACTGCAGTTTTAAGCCCTGTGGAATTGGGCCTAAACTGGCAATCAAACATCCCCTGAAGGGTTCCAGATTGGAGAGAGTACAGGCTCTGCTAAGGGAAACCTCCCACACACCACCAAGTATGAATTTTGTGTACTGGTCCCCTAGTTCAGCTTTCCACCTGCTCCACTCAATGCTATAAAGTTTCAATTACAAAAGATACATAATCTGAACAGAAATGGTGGCAGCCATGATGCTGGAGAGAGCAGAGACTAGGGTTGCCTGGCGATGGAGGAAGCCAAACTTCTGCAGCCCTAGCCTACGCCTCCACTCTAGGCTACAAAGTTTCAAACAGAAATGGCTGTCGCCTGGAGCAAGCAGAAGGCTTGGCCCCACTCTAGGCTACAAAGTTTCAATGTAGAACATAAATTAATCACAGATACCAGGGCCTCCGCTTGGGTTGTTGGGGGGCGTGGCAGGCCTGCAAACCACCATAGACTCCTTGCCCAGGCCTCCCTACACCCCAAGGAAACCCCCATCCTGATTCAGGATACTCTTTAGGGCAAACTAGCTGGTCCCCACCCATGCACCAGGCCTCTATCCTACCTAATAAAAGAGTAATATGCAGATTGATCATCACTCCAACACACAAGAGGGCTGCTCCCATGTAGTCAAAGATCCTGCCCCCATGTGGACACAAGATAGCTACTACTAAATGGCCAGCAGTAAAGGATAGTGGGAGGTTCCAGGCCAGCAAGGGATGGCAGTTGAGAAGGACCAGGCCTGCAGGGAAGGGCAGTTGGGGTGATCAAGCCTGCAGAGGAGGGCAGTTAGGGGTGACCAGGCCAGCAGAGGAGGGAAGTTGGGCAACAGGCTGGCAGGGAAGCAGTTAGACATCAATGAGGATGGCAGGGTAATGGTTAGGAGGTGATCAGGCTGGTAGACAGAAGCAGTTAGGGGCAATCAGGGAGGCAGGTAGGCAAATAGTGTGGAGCCAGCAGTCCTGGATTGTGAGAAGGATGTCCAACTGGGACTGGGCCTAAACAGGCAGTCAGATATCCCTCAAGGGGTCCCAGATTGGACAGGGAGCCAGCTGGGCTGAGGGACACCCCTCCACCCCCAAATAGACAAAAAAGGATCTGGAAGATGCCTAGATATTTCAAAGTCAGGAATACTAATATATACAACATCCTACCTAGATTTACTGTACAACAAAGACAGGAAAGGATCTATAATAAACATTTTTTTCTTTTACATGTACAATATTATCTCTAAAAAGAAAAACAAGCCGAAACCAGTTTGGCTCAGTGGATAGAGCATCAGCCTGTGGACTGAAAGGCCCCAGGTTCGATTCCAGTCAAGGGCATGTACCTTGGTTGTGGGCACATCACCAGTAGGGGTTATGCAGGAGGCAGCTGATCAATATTTCTCTCTCATTGATGTTTCTGACTTTCTATCCCTCTCCCTTCCTCTCTGTAAAAAACCAACAAAATATATTTAAAAAAGAAAAGAAAAACAAAAGAAGCTATTTATATTGAAAATTGGACAGAAAGGGATATTAATTGATTAGAGGTAGGAACTATAAGGAGCTTTAAATCATATACCCATCTTCTAGTAATTTTTAAATTTCAAATACATAAGTGAATTAATTTATTAGAATAAAAAAGACAAAGTTATAAAGTCTGCAGTATTTTTGGGGGGAAGGGAGGCCTGGAAAAATATAGGTTCATTATGCTTATTGCTACTTAAAACAGAATAGCCATATTAGTATCAAAAAAAAAAATAGCTCAAAGGTTTCTACTACTATTGAATATAGAGGGAAAAATACTGATAGAATATTTCAAACCTATAATTTCTGTAATTTCAAATACCATGCACTCCCCTGTTGCTATACTGTGTGAAACAGTCTCACAACTGGTGGAGTTCTCAGAACTATTCTGGAAAAATTTTTATTCTGAAAAATATATGGTTGAATTTAAACTTTATCTGTTATGACTAGTGAGAAATCATGAGATTAAGAACTGAACAATTTTTATAAATAGGACTAATGTTTTAAAATCATCCTACCTAATAAAAGAATAACATGCAAATTGACCGTATCTCCACCACACCCACAAGTCACACCTGTCAGCCACATCTATCTGCCAATCAGAGAAAATATGCAAATAAACTCAACCAAAATGGCTGCAGCAATAAAAAGCAGGAGGGAGGCTTGGGTTTCTCTGGCAGTGGAGGAAGCCAAGTTTCTGCAGTCCTGGCCAGCCTAGGCCTCCACTCCAGGCTACAAGGTTTCAATTATGGAAGATACATAAATTGCAACAGAAATAGCTATTGACACAAACAGAAGGCTTGGCGCTGCTCCTGGCAACAAAGTTTCCATTGCAGAAAGATAAATAAATCCCAGATACCAGGGCTGGCCTGCAAAGGACCACAGTCCTCTTGTCCAGGCCACTCCATGCTCCAAGGGAACCCCACCCAGATCCAGGACACCCTTTAGGGCAAACCAGCTGACCCCCATCTGTGCACCAGGCCTCTATCCTATCTAATAAAAGAGTAATACTCAGATTGACCATCATTCCAACACACAAGATGGCTGCCCCCATATGGTCAAAGATCCTGTCCCCATGTGGACACAAGATGGCCACCACAAGATGGCCAGCAGGGTATGGTAGCTGGGAGGAACTAGGCCTGTAAGGGAGGGCAGTTGGGGGCGATCAAGCCTGCAGGAGAGGCAGTAAGAGGTAACCAGGCCTGTAGAGGAATGCAGTTGGGGGTACCAGGCCTGCAGAGGAGGGCATTTAGGGGTGACCAGGCCTACAGGGGAAGAACAGTTAGGGATGAACAGGCTGGCATGGGATCAGTTAGGCATCAATCAGGCTGGCAGGGGAGTGGTTAGAGTGTGATCAGGCTGCCAGGCAGAAACAGTTAGGGGCAGTCAGAAAGGCGAGCAATTGGATTGTGAAGATGTCCAACTGCCTGATGGGATCAGGCCTATATAGGCAAATTTCTCTTGAGGGATCACAGATTGAAGAGAGTACAGACTGGGCTGAGGGACCCCCTCAGTTTCCCACTATCCACCCCATGCCCTGGGCCTCTAGTCTACACTAATAAAAGAGAAACATGCAAATTACCATCATTCCACTACACCCAAAGGCCAATCAGAGTAAGTATGCAAATTAAACAGAATATATGTCAGCAGCCCCGCCTGCTAGCCAATCCAGGCCTGATGGACTCAAAAAGTCGTGCACCAGTGCCTGAGGCTGTCTGCATCCAAAGAGACCAAGAAGCCACCAGATCCATGATCCCAGGCCAACCAAAGGCAGGCCACAGAAGCTGCTTGCCCCATGTCCTGGGGGAGACAGAGAAACCTGACCCCAGCACCTGAGACTGGCTATGGCCCAGGAGATAAAGAAGCTGCCTGCCCCATGATCCCAAGCCACAGCCAACAGTCAAAACCTCATGTCCACCTGCCCAATGTCCACATGCCGCACATCCTAGGGGTAGACTAAGAAACTGGGCCCCAGTGCCTTAGACTGGATGTAGCCTGGGAGATGAAGAAGCCGCCTGCCCAATGATCCAAGGCTATAGCCAGCTGGAGAAGCCACCCACCCCACATTCTGGGGGAGAGAAGAAACCGAGTGCCAGTGCCTGAGGCTGGCTGTAGCCTGGGAGATGAAGAAGCCACCTGTCCCATGATCCCAGGCTGCAAACAGATGAAGAAGTTGCCCCCAATGCATCCCAGGAAAGCTGGAGAAGCCGCCCTCCTGCAGTCCAGGCACCAGCACCTGCAGCTGGCTACAACCTGGTAGACAGAGAAGCCGCCCACCCGTAGTTCCGGGTACTAGTACGTGTGGCTGGCTGTGGCCCAGAAGACAGAGAAGCCTCCTACCCCGCGGTCCCAGGTGCCAGCACTTGCACCTCACTGCACAGGTGAAGCCATCTGCCCACCATACCCTGTGGCTGTAGCCGACCTGGGTGCCTACGGCTGACCAGAGGAAGGAAGCCCAGAAACTGTGTGCTTGTGCCTGTGGCTGTAGCCGAACTTGGTGCCTAAGGCTGACCAGAGGGAGGAAGCCCAGAACCCGTGTGCTTGTGGTCAGCTGGAGGAGAGAATCCTGGGTCCTGGATGCTGGGCTGAGGCTGAGGTGGTTAGAGGTAATCAAGCCAGCAGGGGAGCAGTTAGGGACAATCAGGCAGACAGGCAGAAGCAGTTAGGGGCAATCTGGCAGGCAGGCAAGATGTTAGGAGCCAAAAGTTTTGGATTGTGAGAGGGATGTCCGACTGCTGGTTATCCCCTGAGGAGTCCCAGACTGGAGTGTGCAGGCCGGCTGAGAGACACCCTTCCTCCCCCACCCCTGTGCATGAATTTCGTGCACCAACCCTCTAGTTTAAAAATAATTTTAAGTGAATAGTCAAATTAGAAGCCTATGAATTTAACATCGTTCACCTTAAAACGTCTCCACTGAATAATGGCTGGAAGAACTAACATGATGTTTCCTTATCTATAAAATTTAATTTATGACAATGTTAGCAAAATATGGTGGAAAAAAGAGTATTAAGTTTATAAAAACAGGAAAATAAGTAAAATGATTTGAGGAACATAAAAGTATAGCTCTTGTATTTAAATGATACAACTTCACATTAGAACATACTGCCAATAACTGAAGAACTTTCTACCTTGTATACAACAAGTTTAAAATTAAGGAAAGTACCACTTCAGAATACTAAAAAACTTCATTTTTTAGAAAAATTTATTTATTTTGGAGAGAGAGGAAGATGAACAGGGAGAGGAAGAGGAAAATAAAGATGGATATGGAGAGGGAGAGAGAAACATCTTTTCATTCCACTTATTTAAGCATTCATTGATTTGCCCTAACCAGAGGTCAAACCAAAAATCTTAACATATTGGGACAATGTTCTAACCAAATGAGATACAGAACCAGGGCAAAAGCTTAATTTTTTATTGGGAATTTTTATTTCTCTAAAACTTACATATATACCTTTATTGGGCTAGATGTTCTTTTCTTCTTGGCAGGACTGGACAGGCCATCTACTTGGCTACAAGGAATCATTTGTACTGGCAAGGATTGTTGTAAAATTGGTGTTTGACTGAGGCCTAATACAGATTCAGTTTTTGGATGATGAGTTTTAGAAGCCTAAGGATCATAGAAGTAAGACAAAAATATGGTTCTACATACTCATAATTCATTCTTCCCAATTACAAAACATTTTAGCTGCATTATTTCCAAATCTGTGAACATCATATAACACAATTATTAAAAAACAAAGTCAAATGAGTCACCAATGGAGAATTGTGTACCTTCTATGGAAAAAGTTTTGGTTTTTTTTTTTCTCAATTTGATAAATCAGTATAATAGTCCCTTAAGAAAACCCTTCCAAAATCACGAGAAACTTTAAAGTTTTAAAAGGTTATGCCAAGATACCTCCCATACTAGAGGAAGTAATTATTTTAATCTAAATTCCTTTCAATTAAATTTCAAAGTTTTTTTTTTTTTTTCAAAATGCCAATCCTTCTCTTAGTAATGTAACTTTAATCACCACAGACTGCAAAGAACCCTTAAAGCTGGGTACCTACAGAACAGAACCCAACTTCTCACCTGCTGCGCTGTGTTCATGGCACCCTGCCTGGAGGTAAGCTCTGCAGGTATTGGTAGGCTCCATGCCTCCTCAATACTAGGAAGTAATTTAGTTTTATTCTGTAGACTACTTTGTGGAAGATTACACAACTGAGCCTAGGAAAAATTATGTAGAAAGCAAATTTAACACAGGCCTACTAAAGTCAGACCACTAACGTTTCCTTAATGTTATAGGTACTTTTTTTTTTTTTTTAAGAAAACTGATTTTATTTGTGAGGTTTTAGCTATATGCTAAGTATAAAGAGGGCGGCTAAAGTATACTTCTGTGAATCAGAACAAAGCTAAGTTCTGTTTTTTAGAATTCTCTTGGTGTATTCTCTCATAAAATTTCAAGCAAAACTAAATTAAAAAATTGTCCTTTTCTAAAAATGTTAAACTGAGAAATCATGCAAATTAAGGTACATCAAAAAGCGTATGTGCAAAAAACAATTTAAATTCTACATATCTTAAATAAAAGGTAAAAATATCACAAAATATTAAAAATTATTTTTAAAAATATACAAAACAAAAATATACAAACTTTCCAGCCACCCTCTTTCTACCAGTTATCACACTGAAAGGTGTCTTATGAAAGATGCTACTTAAAATTTTTACCTGTAGAAACTTAATTCTTCCTGCAAGTGTAGAGGTATTAGTACAATTTTTGCATCTAGTTGCATTTAAGTAGCATTTAATGGCATCCTGAGGTTGACTGCAGGATTCATAGAGACTGCCAAGGTCCATCCAGGCTGCTGCATGCCCATGGTCCAATTGTACAGCACAAATATATGCCTGCAAAGCATCCATGGGCTGATTTTGCTGCTGATAGAGCACACTGAAAGAGAAACAAAGAACAAGTTCTCTAAAATTGGGAATAACATTAATACATAGTATACTTTATGTTTTTCAGTGAATTTATTTATCTACTGAAATGCTGTTAATCTTAGGTGCACAAGTCTTACCCTATTGAACACCATGTATCTGCACTTGCTTCTGATTTATCAATAGACTGCCTGTAAGATACAAAGGCATCCTGAACTTTCCCAATACTTGAATAGCACCTGTAAAGGGAAAAGAGGAGAAATATATATATATGTAGGTAGAGAGAAACAGTCAGATACCCATGAGCATATATGTTAAGTATTCTAACAATAATGCCAAAATGACATATAAGGAAAGGAAAAACATTAATAAGTTAATATTTAGAAATTACATATATCCTATGTTACACATACAATTTCGGTGAGAACACCCTATATAAAACCAAATCAACACACAATGTCAGTATGCACTAGAGACTTCAGTGCCAAAGTAAGAGGTCTCTGACATCAAATCTCAATAAATTTTATTAACAATGAAATCTTTATTTTGAACTTGAATAAGTTCTAAAATATAATTTTCTTATAAACTTGATTTTCTCTAACAAGAGTAAGAACAACAAAACATAGAAAAAATTAACAGACTAAAAATAATTACAGTGTAAAATGATAATCCCAGAAAAAAAACTCCCAGGACAAACCAAGATGGCAGCAGGGTTAAACACTTATACTGCTGCCTCACACAGCAATTTCAAAACTACAACTAAAACACAAAACAGACATCATTCAGAACCACCAAAAAGCTGGCTGAATGGAAATCCTACAAGCAGAAGGAAAGAAAAAAGGACACTGAGACTCAGAGGAAGAGCAGAGGGCAGAGGTGTGGAGACATGTGTGGGAAGGAAAGGCCAGGTGGCTGAATACTCGACTGGCTTCCTTAAACAGGAGAGAAACAAAAGCTCCACACTGTGCTGAAATCCAGTTGCTGGTGACACTTTGGGTATCCATACTCATTCAGGGAGAAATTGGACTGTCTAGCAGTGGGCAAAACCCAAGGGCAGCTTTTTCTCAGAGGTGCAAGCAGCCATTGCTGCGAGACACTGAAACCTCTTAGGGCGGAACTGACAGGAAGGAAACCAAGGCTGTCTGTTCAGCCTTGAGACTTCGCCCAATCCAAGCTGAGCACAAAAGCTCTCCAAGCATAGACACAATGATTCTCACATCCAATTGGCCTGGAGGACAACCGCTCCCAGTGAGGCCAACAATAATCTAGGCTTAACTACAACAAGACTGTGCACACAACCCATAACGGGGTGCACCAAGAGTACCCACCTCGGGTAACTGGGGAGGCTGAGCCACTGACTCATAGAGGACATCTACCACACAAAGCTACTCAACTAACTTAGGGAAGCAGTGAAAATGCAGATACAAGGAAACAGATCACAAATGAAAGAAATGAAGGAAAACAAATGACTGGATATAGAGTTTAAAATCACAGTTACAAAGTTTTTCAAGAGGTTCCTAGAAAAGGCCGATAAATTTAACAAAACCCTTGACAATATGAAAAAGGACCATCTAGAAATTAAACATACACTGATTGAAATAAAAAATATTACACAGATACCCAAAAGCAGCTAGAGGAATATAAGAATCAAGTCAAAGATTTGAAATACCAAGAAGCAAAAAACACTCAGCTGGAAAAGCAAGAAGAAAAAAGAATCCAAAAATTTGAAACTAGTGTAAGAAACCTCTGGGACAACTTCAAGTGTACTAACATCAGAATTATGGGGGTGCCAGAAGGAGAGACAGAGCAAGACACTGAAAACCTATTTGAAGAAATAATGACTGAAAACTTCCCCCAAGTGGTAAAAAAAAAATAGTCTTACAAGTCCAGAAAGTGCACAGAACCCCAAACAAAAGGAATCCAAAGAGGACCACACCAAGACACTTCATAATTAAAATGCCAAGAGAAAAAGATAAAGAGAGAATATTAAAAGCAGCAAGAGAAAAACAGTTAGTTACCTACAGGGGAGTACTGATACAAATGTCAGCTGATTTCTCAACAGAAACTATGCAGGCCAGACAGAAGTGGCAAGAAATATTCAAAGTGATGAATAGCAAGACCCTACAACTAAGAATACTCTACCCAGAGAAGCTATCATTCAGAATTGAAGGTCAGATAAAGAGCTTCACAGAGAAGAAAAAGCTAAAGGAGTTTATCACCACCAAACCAGTATTATATAAAATGCTGAACAGTATTCTTTAAGAAAAAGGAAGAAGGACACCTATGAAAAACACAAATGGTGTCAAAATAAGCCAAAGGAAAATCATTTGAGCAAAATTAGAAAGAATCTCAAGTCTAATTTATAGAAAAGATCCCTTTACAAACTTTTCATTGAGAATATGTATATTTTCAGAAAACAAAATCCAAGATCATATGGGTTCCTGAAACAATGAGGAACTGACAGGTCTGTTCCAACTGCAAAGACAGGCCAGAGATGGAAGACGCTGATGACACCTTGCCATGCTAGCAGTCAGCAGCTCGGTGTCACTAAAGGCGGCCCAGGACCAAACCAGAGAGGATGGAACCTGCATTGCCACCATTTGTTCACCATCCGGATACCATTGCTGACATGTACACATAAGGACCTATTTGACATTGAAACTGGGACTCAGAACTGTTGGACATTGAAACTGAGACACAAACAAACAAACAAAAAAGGAGGAAGAAAAGGTACAGATGAAAATTTTGAACAACAAATAAATGTCTATCAACAATTGAATCTAAAAATCAAGTAAATTAAAAATGTGATGAAAAAGATCAACTGGTGAATTTTATAATAGAATCAGTGACATAGAAAGGGGGTAGACTGACAATTCTCAGGGAGAAAGGAGTGTGAGAGGTATAAGAAGAGACTGGACAAAAATCATACACATATAGATGAGGACAGTGGGGGGAAGTAAGAGCAGATGGTGTGGTGGATACCGGGTGGAAGGAAACTATGGGGGGAAAAGAGGAACAATTGTAATGATCTGAACAATAAAGATTTATTTAAGTAAAAATAAGTAAATAAAATAATCCCAACTCAGAAAAAGTTAATATCTTCTATGAGAAGTCAAAAGTTTTCTGTATATTCAGTAAAGTTACCTAACAAGATTACAAATAAAAACACGTTATATTTTAGATTCAGAAAATTATGAAAAGCTCTCCATAAAAGATTGCTATTCTCAAAGACATGAAAAAGTATATCATTTCTAAACATACTTCATTATATTTTGGACACGTATGGCTGTGATTAAAAATAATTCCTTATATTATGTATATTATATCAATCTATAAATTTTAAATCTTGAGCCACAATGAATAAAATATCCAGATTCATACTCATTTAATCTACAGTGGTAGGAATGTTAATATATAAAACTTAATATAGACACAATATGGAAGCAAACTTAAGTATACATCAATAGATGAAAAGCCAAAATTGGTTTTGCTCTGTGGATAGAGCTGCGGACTGAAAGTTCCCAGGTTCGATTAAAGGGCATGTATCAGGCAGCTGATCAATGTTTCTCTCTCATCGATGTTTTTGACTTTCTATCCTTCTCCCTTTCATTCTGTAAAAAATCAGTAAAAAATAGATGAATAAAATATAACTTATGCAGATAATGTAATATAACTCAGCCATAGAAAAGAATGAAATGTTGGTATCTATAACAACATGATGAACCTAGAGGATATTGTGTTTAGTTGAATAACTCAGAGGAAGATAAGTTCCAGATGATTTTATTTATATGTGGAATCTAAAAACTGTAACAACAGCCAAAACTGGTTTGGCTCAGTGAATAGAGGTTAGGCGTGCAGACTGAAAGGTCCCAGGTTTGATTCTGGTCAAGGGCATGTACCTTGGTTGCAGGCACATCCCCAGTAGGGAGTGTGCAGGAAGCAGCTGATCAATGTTTCTGACTTTCCATCCCTCTCCCTTCCTCTGTGTAAAAAAAAAAATCAATAAAATATATTTAAAAATGAATGAATGAATGAACAACTAAATAAATAAAAACAGTAACAACAACAAAAAGCAGAAAAGAAAAAAACATGCATATAAATACAGAGAACATTTTGAAAGTTGCCAGTTGGAAATTGTTTTGGAAGAATGAAAGGAAAAGGTAAAAGCATTCAGAAATATATATTGTAATAACTAATGTTTGGTGCCAGATTACCTATGGATGAGGACAGTGAAGTTTTTATATAACATATAACTATCCTATCTAATAAAAGAGTAATATGCAGAATGACCATCACTCTAACACACAAGAGGGCTGCCCCCATGTGGTCAAAGATCCTGCCCCCATGTGGACTCAAGATGGCTACCACAAGATGGCCAGCAGCGGAGGGCTGTTGGGAGGCTCCAGGCCTGCAAGGGAGAGGAGTTGGGAGGGATTAGGCCTGCAAGGCAGGGCAGTTGCAGGCAATCAAGCCTGCAGAGGAGGGCAGTTGGGAGTGACCAGGCTGGCAGAGGAGAAAAGTTGGAGGCAAACAGGCTGGCAGGGTAACAGTTAGAAATCAAGCTGGTATGGTAGTGGTTAGGGAGTGATCAGGCTGGCAGGCAGAAGCGGTTAGGGGCAATCAGGGAGGCAGGCTTGTGAGCAGTTGAGACCCAGCAGTCTTGGATTGTGACAGGGCAGTCAGACATTCCTCAAAGGGTCCCAGATTGAATAGGGACCAGGCTGAGCTGAGAAACCCCTCTCCCCCATGCATCAATTTTGTAATATGCAAATTGACCGTACCTCTGATCAAGCCAAGCCCACAGCCACACCCACCAGTCAATTAGGAGCAAATTATGCAAATAAACCCCAACCAAGATGGTTGCCACCACTGACAGCAGGAGGAAGGCTTGGGTTTCCCCAGCAACAGAGAAGCCAAGCTTTCTGCCTGCCCTTGCCGGCCTAGGCCTACACCCAATGCTACAAAGTTTCAATTACAGAAGATACATAATCCCAACAGAAATGAAGGGCGCCACAGAGCTGGAGAGAGAAGAGGCTACAGTTGCCTGGGCAATGGAGGAAGCATACCTTCTGCAGCCCTAGTACCTAGGCCTCCACTCTAGGTTACAAAGTTTCAAACAGAAATGGCTGTCCCCACAGAGCGAGCAGAAGGCTTGGCTCCGCTCCAGACTACTAAATTTCAATTGTAGGACATAAATTAATCCCAGATCACAGGCCCCTGCTTGGATTGCTGGGGGGCACGGCTGGCCTGCAAACCACCACAGGCCCCTCGCCCAGGCCAACCTATGCCCCAAGGGAACCCCCACCCTGATCTGGGACACCCTTCAGGGCAAACAAGCTGGTCCCCAACCAGGCACCAGGCCTCTATTCTATCAAATAAAAGAATAATTTGCAGATTGACCATCACTTCAACACACAAGAAGGCTGTCCCCATGTGGTCAAAGATCCTGCCCCCATGTGGATACAAGATGGCCACCACAAGATGGCCAGCAGGGAAGGGCAGTTGGGAGGGACCAGGCCTGCAAGAGAGGGCAGTTGGGGGCAATCAAGCCTGCAGGGGAGGGCAGTTAGGGGTGACCAAGCTGGCAGAGGAGGGAAGTTGGGGCAAACAGGCAGGAGAGCAGTTAGACACCAATTAGGCTGATCAGGCTGGCAGGCAGAAGTGGTTAGGGGCAATCAGGAAGGTAGGCAGGTGAGCAGTTTAGAGCCAGCAGTGTGGGATTGGGCCTAAACGGGCAGTCAGACATCCCTCGAGGGGTCCCAGATTGGAAAGGGTGCAGGCTGGGCAAAGGGACACCCTACCCCCATGTACAAATTTGTGTTTTATAAAAGTCTAATCATGGGCTTATATACCTGAAACTAATATAATAGTGTATGTCAAATGTAACTTAAAGATATATATTTTATAAGGAATTCTTTTGAAAGTAGCTTAATTCATGATTAATACATTTTAAAAGGAATTATTATAATAATCATCTTCAAATACATAAAATTTAAAAAATTTTTTAAATTTATAGAACTTAAAAAATAAGACATTTAAAGTTAACAGAGCAACTAAATTTTAATTACACTTCATCATACACTTCCACATAGTTTTTAATAAACTATTTTTATTTTTAAAAATTGGAGCAAAATCACAATCAAAGTCAAGCACTACAGTGAATTATGTTTATAATCTTGAAATAAGATCTGACTGATATCATCCAAATTCTTTCATTGATAAGTGAAATGAAAATTGGGATCTCAAACTGTTAAAGGAACATTTCTATAGGCTACTGATAATCATTAGACAGAATAAAAATAATTTATAAAAATGAATACATTAAAAATGATAGAAACTGGGGGAAACATAATTTAAATACTGAGTAAAAATACTAATGATTACTGTATCATAGATTCTTTAAAACATTTTATGATTCATTAAAAATGATCAATAATTCAAATCACATGTAAACAATAAGAAAATAGAAACTAATTAGGCAAAATAATTTTTCAGTAAAAGCACCAAATTTAAGAGACCCAATTTTATCCCCCAAAACTAAATATATTCTAAATGAAATATTACTGACCAGGTTGTATTACATGATCTAACATTTTGGATTATAAGTCAACTTTAGGTAGTATAATCCAAGTGTCTAGTCTCACCTCCCAAGAAAATACCAACATTGGCCAGAATTAGGATCTGCTTCCAATGACTTCTGGAGATACTGAATTGCATAACTTTCCTTGGTGGCTTTGTCTCCCAGTAGATCCACATTATGATGCATCCATCCTATAATTTAAAAATTATAAGCATTTACCCATAATTCAATATTCTATTGGTTTTAAAAATACCATGAAGAACACCAAATAAAATACTCTTTCAATACATTTTTATTTACCTTTGATCAAACTTCCAATATTTCACAGAAAAAGATAAAACCAAAACTACCAAGGTCTTATAAAGAACAGAGAAAATTAATTGATTTCAGGCAATGAATCTGCAATAAATAGATTAGAACCTAAATTTAAATTAGAAAAGTCCAACTTAAGAACCAAGTAACATAAACATTATTAATTTACTATACCTTTAAAGGTTAGAGTATTTTTGCCCTAGCCAGTGGTTAGAGCATCATCCAAGTAGTAAAGGTTCACAGGTTCAGTTCTGGTCTAGGACACAAACTCTGGCCTGGCTGGGTTGTATAAAAGAGGTAACCAAATGTTTCTTACAAAGATATTTCTCTCTCTGTTACCCGCAACCCCTTCCACTATTTCTAAAAATCACTGGAAAAAATGTTCCATGAGGATTAACAAAACAACAAGATTAAAGTATTTTTGAAAATCTAGCAAACCAATATCTATTTCTAAGAAAAAGATAACTTACATAATAAAAGATAAACCACTGTTATTTTCATTAACATTTCTTCACTAAGAATAAAACACCAAACAGAAAACCTCTAAAGCTATATTCATATCTAAATGAAAAATAGGCTCAAAGACTTAAAAGAGCATCTAGTGTTTAGATTACAGCTGCAAACACAATGAAAACATTGTGTTATGAAAAAATGTTAATCATTTAATGCAAATAGAAACCAATTTTTCACTTATGAGTCAATTCAAGTGTATTTATTTTTTAAATATTTTATTGATTTTTCAGAGAGAGGAAGAGAAAGGGATAGAAAGTCAGAAACATCGATGAGAGAGAAACATCGACCAGCTGCCTCTTGCACACCCCTTGCTGGAGATGTGCCCGCAGCCACGATACATGCCCTTGACCGGAATCGAACCTGGGATCTTTCAGTCCGCAGGCCGATGCTCTATCCACTGAGCCAAACTGGCTTCAGCTCAAGTGTATTTAAATACCTTTGCAAAAATGGCACTTATGCAAACTGTTTAATTACATTTAATGTTATAAATAAGATAATTATAAAACTACTCATCACTCATAATTTTAAAATTTAGAAATTATTTAATCGAGACTAAATAAAAACTAAAAGGAAACGAAACAAATAAATACCAGCCCAGGAGAACTAAGATGGCGGCAAAGGTAAAACACCTATCATGCCGACATAATCAGCAATTTTAATACTACAACTTAACGAAAGAACAAACACCTTCCAGAATCACCAGAAAGCTCGCCGAGTGAAAATTCCACAAATAAAAGTGAAAATAAGACACTGTGACTCGGAGGAGCGGCGGCGAACAGCGTTGAAAAATTCGCACGGAGAGAGGTTTGGAGCGCGCGCCAGCGGAGAGGGAGGGCGGCTGAAAACCGGCCAGTTTTCTCGAACTGGGAGACAAAGGCATCCCACTGGACTGATTCTCCAGCTCTGGGCGAAGTCCAGAGAACCCACTATCACACGGGGTGAAAACTGGACAGTGGGAGGGCACGCCGAAGCTCGGGTGCTGCCGGGTCTCCCGGCTTGTGGAGAAGGCAGCCTGCGCGCGAACAACTCGGCTGCGTGAGGGCGCAGAGAGCACACCGCGACTTGTCTCTCATTCGGAAAACCGTCAGACTGCTTTGTTTTACGTCCCTGGGTGAGACATTGCGCATGCAGACTCATTTTGGTAAAGTCTGAATTCCCAGGCAGCCGGTGGAGCGCGGCAGCGGCTCTCTCTCAGAGGTTCTGGCAGCCATTGCCCCCTGCACAGAGTCCCTGGGGCCGCATAGGGCGGAGCTAACACTGTCTGCTTGGCCCGGAGACTCCGCCCACCCAACCTGAGCACAGCTGAGCTTCACAGACAATTGGCCTGGAGGTCAACCCTCCAAATGCTAACAACAATTAACTGAGCTTAACTTCAGCAAGACTGTGCAGCCCATATCCACCTCAGGTAACTGGGGAGGCTGAGCCACTATCCCTAGTAGGAAGTCTACCACACAAAGCTAATTGACCAACTCAGGGAAGCAGCCACCATGCAGCAACATGGAAAGAAATCAGATGTGAAAGAAATGGAGGAAAAAAAACGACTGGACATGGAATTCAGAACCACGGTTATAGGGTTTTTCAAGAGGCTCCAACAAAGGTCGAGGCCTATAAGGAAATAAGCAAGACCACAAAGGAAATGAATGAGTCCTACAAGAAAATGAACAAGACCTTCAAGGATATAAACGAGAGCTGCAAAGAAATGATCAAGACCAACATGGAAATGAATGAGTCCTACAAGGAAATAAAAGAGACCCTCAAGGATATAAAGGGGACTCTCAAGGATATGAAAAAGGACCAACCAGAAATTAAGCATACACTGGCTGAAACAAAAAATATTATACAAACACCTAAAAGTGCTCTGGAGCACCCCAAGAACCAAGTTAAAGATTTGAAATACAAAGAGGTAAACTCCACTCAGCTGAAAAAGGAAGAAACCAAAAGAATCCAAAAAATTGAAGATAGTGTAAGGGGCCTCTGGGACAACCTCAAGCATGCCAACATCCGAATTATAGAGGTGCCAGAAAAAGAGAGGGAGCAAGACAATGAAAACCTAATTTGAAGAAATAGTGACTGAAAACTTCCCACACCTGGTGAAAGAAATTGACTTAGGAGTCCAAGAAGTGCACCGAACCCCAATATATAGGAACCCTAAGAGGACCACACTGAGGCACATCATAATTAAAATGCCAAGAGCAAAAGACAAAGAGAGAATATTAAAAGCAGCAAGAGAGAAACAGATGGTTACCTATAAGGGAGCACCCATACGATTGTCAGCGGATTTCTCAACAGAAACGATGCAGGCCAGACGGGAGTGGCAAGAAATATTCAAAGTGATGAACAGCAAGAATCTACAACCAAGATTACTCTATCCAGCAAAGCTATCATTCAGAATTGAAGGTCAGATGAAGTGCTTCGCAGATAAGAAAAAGCTAAAGGAGTTCATCACCACCAAACCAACATTATATGAAATGCTGAAAGATATTATTTAAGAAGAGGAAGAAGAAAAAGGTAAAGATGAAAATTATGAACAACAAATACACATCTATCAACAAATGAACATAAAAATCAAGTGAATTGATAGGCTGTTGAACAGGATAGACTGGTGAATATAACAGAGACAGGGACATAGAGAGGGAATGGACTGACAATTCTTGGGGAGAAAAGGGTTGTGGGAAGTGCAGCAAGAGACTGGACAAAAATCTTGCAACAATGGGAGAGGACAGTGGGGAGGGGGAGGTGAGGGTGGAGGGTGGGATAGGTACAGGGTGGAGGGGAGCTATAGGGGGATAAAAAGGGGAAACAATGTAATTAATAAACTGAACAATAAAAAAAATACCAGCCCAAATATTAAACCTAGAAATTATAATAAAAAATATGAATTACTAGGGAGAATCGAAAGTATAAAAATTACTTTTGGACATTAGATTTTTCTCTTTTAAGACATAAGAATATAATAAACTTATAAAACAAATACAGAATATTCTTTCACTTTTAGGTGAAATTTTATTCATATCAAAAGCTACTTATATCTATGCAAATTAATTCAATTAAGTTCACAAAGTGCTAAACACATATATGCAGGTTTGTTCAAGCATCTTTCAGAAGGGAAAGTACTAGGACATAAACTGAAAATTTAAAAGAGTTAGCTGCACTGAAGCACTATATTTAGAATCACTTTGAGATGAATTGTGTAAGACATTAGATGTAAATATATACCAATTCTGGACAAAAGAAAGAAAACACTTTTATAACAGAGTATTAATTTTAATTGTAATTTCAAAATAATGGATGTCACAATCCTAAAACACAGAATTCTAAATAAAAATTGACGTTTAAATTGGAAGTCAAAATTGCTTCTTTACACCCCAAACTTTTTAAAATTATTGCAATATATAAAGAAAAGTACATTTTTATGTACCTAACTGTTGTAAAATAGTTGCTTTTACTTGTGCAGGTAGGTTTTCTGTCTGTAAAAGTTGTTCATAGGCTTCTTTTGCAACATGATACTTCTTCTAAAGAGTAAAAAGAAAAAGAGAGAAATATTCATTAAAAAAATGATAAACCTTTAAATAGAAATACTCTATATTGTAAAAAGAAACTGATGAGTTCACTTATTTAACTTTTCAAGTAATAAATAAACTAATATATACTTGAAATTAGATTATATATAAGTATTTGGATATTAATAATTCAGTTTCTATTATAACAATGTATCTGAAAGTGCTAATTCATTAACTGATTATTCTTTAAACAAGGACAGCCTTGTTTTGAAATAGCTAATAAAATAAAAGCATCTTTCTAAATAACAATGTATCAACAAAATCTATAATAATAAAAGCATAACATGCAAATTCAACCAGACATCATTCTGAACAAAGCTGTGGCAGCAGGGTCCAAGTCCCTTGCATGTATTTCGTGCGTCGGGCCTCTAATAGCATAAAAATCTACTGCATCTCTAAAGTTAGGAAATTATTTCAACATCATGTTATTTCACTGTCACAAAGCTACATTTATTCTATCACCATATACTTAGTGTAGAAAAACTTTCGAAGATATGTAAAAAATTTTAATGAGTAAATATAGTAGACATTGCTATTATCTTTACAAATCTAAGACAAGAGAAGTAGTTAAAGATCGGAATTTTAAAATACAATTGATCCCTCCTTTAACAATGTAGTGCTGACTCCTGTGTAGTCAACAATCCACGCCAGCTTCTGAATGGATGAAAACAAAGACAGACAAAGAAATAGATCTAGATAGTGAAACATCAATGGGAAAGAGACACATCTACTGTTTGCCTTTCACATGTACCCCACCCAACCAGGGCCAGGAATTGATCCTGCAACTCAGTTACATATCCTTAACCAGGAATTGAACCTGAGACCTTCCAGTCCAAAGGCCAGTGCTGTAACCACTGAAAAACATCAGCCGGGGCATATTTTTATACAATAAACTTGTTAAGAAATTCTTAATATATACTTATAGTACTATATGCATGTATTAAGAAAATATCAACATAAAGGACCTGAAAATTCAACAATTATATACTCTTGCTGAAATATTACCAGAAAAAGATATGCTTTTGAAAAAATAACATTTTCCATTGTTATGATATACATTGTTAATATTTAAGATACAAATTTCTAAATGCCCACTGCCTATACTTCTTTCAAAAATTACTAAAGCTAAAATATATTTTATTGTGATATGTTAATTCCTCCAAACAAAAACATAAAAATATTTTATGTTTAAAACACAACTGGAAAACCAGTGATTTTAGGCATTTTTAAAAATCCTTTCCCCTTATATATCTTTTTATTGATTTTTAGACAGGGGAGAGGGAAAAAAATTGATGTGAGAAACATCCATCCATATGCACCCATATGCCTCCATATGCACCCCAACCTGGAATCAATCATGCAACCAAATGAGGTTCTTAAGCTGGGCAGGGCCAGGCATTTTTTAAAGAATGATAAAAGGTGGCTAAATTATCATTTACGGATATAATTTTAAGTGGGTAAAGTAATATACTTAATTCAAATAAATGTATCTATTGGAACTCAAAAATACCCTGAGTTTCTACTCTAAATGTGATTAAGTAAACACACACACACACACACACACACACACGAAAACAGCCCACTATTTTTATCTCTATACTAATGAAAGGATAATATGCAAATGGTCAGGACACCCTCATGCATAATGATTGATCAGCTAGAGGCTATGTACATAGCTGGCACAGGTGGGCAGGAACTTACATTGGTGATAGGGGTGGGGCTGCAGCAGAGGAATCCCTGTGGCAAAGCCTGAGGGTCGTCCTACGGCTCTGCATGACAAGGAGGATGGATCCCCAGGTCTCGCCTACCTCTTAGGGCAATCCATCAAGGGGCCTACCTCTTATGGGCTATGGATCGAAGGGCTCCTGCATTGCAACAGGGCACAGGCCAGGATAGGGGACTGCTCCACAGCAAGTGCACAAATTTCATGCACCGAGCCACTAGTATACACACACATACAGATACATAAGTATTCCATAATTTAAACAAAGATACCAACTTCAAAAAGATGGCAATGTAAACAGGGTTAAATACTTTTCCAAGCAAGCAAGTACATGCATACTGGTATACACAAGGAAAGATGAAAGAAACAAAATTAACAATAACAAAATGGATTTCCCATACATTAGAATTAAAAAAGAAAAATTATTCCATTATTAAAGTAATTTAAAAGAAAAATAAGTTTACCAAGAATGTTTCAGACTTGTACAAACATCCTATATTATAAAAGGCTAATATACACTAGTAACAGGTAAAATACACTAGTAACAGACAGACAAATACAGCATAATTGAACTTATGCATACAAAATAGTGAAAAACAATGATTGTTACCGGCTTGGAGAAGGTGGTAATTAGGAGTTATTAGTTAATAAGAATGAAGTTTTAATTAAAAGATCAAGTTCTAGATCTAAGTTCTATGATGCAACATAGAACTAAATGGACTGAATGGTGAAGCAACCAGTCACTATGAAATGCACTGACCACCAAGGTGCAGATGCTCAATGCAGGAGCTGTCCCCTTGACGTCAGGGTGCTTCCACAGTGGGAAAGCTGCTCAGCCAGAAGCCCGGCCCATGGCTTGCGAGCACAGTGGTGTTACTGGGAGCCTCTCCTGCTTCTGTGATTGATGGGCAGTAAGGAGCAAGGAGCACGGGGTCCTGACTGCAAGAGGCCACATGGTGGAATTGAGGATAACTCCCCCTAACCAGCCCAGTGTACACTGGGCCTCTAGTAATTTCTGTAACCATTCATCTGTAAATTGTTTGGTTTTTGGTGATAGCCATCTTTAGTAAGTTTGCAGTAATCTCACTATAATTTTGGCAATGTAATGTCCCCATTGCATACATGGTTCATGGCCATGTTGGAATAGTCATATGGACTAATACATTTTAATTAGCTTGGATATTGAACTATACGCAGCTGTAATATGGAACACAAATTGGACACTGGCCCTTTGCAGGCTTCCTAGAATCCAGTTGTATCTCTTCCAGGACTGGCTTAATGGCAGGGACTCTGGAACCTGAGAAATGTAACATGGTGCCAATGAAGCCTTCCTCCGTATCCCATCTTCCTAGGGAGACTGCTAAAACTGCTTACTCAGTGCATGAAGAACCAGAACCTCACAACCAAGAGGAACCGGGTAGTTTAATTCTTTTGTAACAATCTGATTGTGTATTCTTGAAACCCTGTCAAATATCAGTTGACCATGTATATGTGGATTTAGTTCTGGCTTTCTTATGTTCTGTTCTCTAAAAACTGACTTGATTATTTGTAGTCTTTTATAGTTCCACTTGAATTATAAAATTGTTTTTCTTTATCTCTGTAAAAAATATGCCATTAGGATTCAGACAGAAATTAACAAAATTTGTGGAACAAGGTATGAACATTTTAATAATACTGTCTTCTGACAATACATGAGATGTTTTCCATTTCCTCATATCTTCTCTCATTAATGTTTGTACTCCTCAGTATACAAATCTTCCACCTCCTTTGTTAAGTGTATTACTAAATACTTTAATCCTAGAGGCTTGGCGCACAAATTCATGCACAAATGGGATTCCTCAGCCTGGCTGGCAATCTGGGCCTATCGCCCAGTCCCTATAAGAGGCAAACCAGCCCAATCATGGCAATGGATGATTGACTGGCTGGAACCATGACTGGTGGGAGGGACTGCGGGAGGCTGGCTGGTAGCAGGAGGTTGGCTGTAGAAGCACATGACCACAAAGGGGGAAGCTCCTGTGTGGACCCATCTGCTCCCTGGTATTCAATATGTATCACAGCAGCCAGTCATTTGGTTGACTGGTTGTCTGGTCGATCAGTAGTAACAGTTACTTATACTTTTTTATATGCGTATTGATGCATTTATTATTTTACTTATTTGAAGACAATCTGAGTGGTAAAATACACTAGTAACAGACAGACAAATACAGCATAATTGAACTTATGCATACAAAATAGTGAAAAACAATGATTGTTACCGGCTTGGAGAAGGTGGTAATTAGGAGTTATTAGTTAATAAGAATGAAGTTTTAATTAAAAGATCAAGTTCTAGATCTAAGTTCTATGATGCAACATTGTACATGTACTTAATACTGTACTGACAGCCCACCCTCTCCTCCTGCGCACAGCCCAACCTCTCCCACCATGCAGTCTAGGGGTGCTGAGGGCCACCCTCTCCTGCTGCTCCAGCCAGGGGTGATGAAGGCCACCCTCTCCGGCTGCAGGCCTGCCATCTTCCACCACAGGCCCACCCTCTCCTGCTGTACACGGCCCACCCTCTCCCACCGTGCTGGCTAGGGGCACTGAGGGCCACCCTCTCCTGCTACAGGCCCACCCTCTCCTGCCTCACAGCAGGATACAGCGGGCTGCCAGGTCAGCTGGGAGCGCAGACAGCCTGCCCTCTCCCGCCGCACTGGCCAGGGGCGCTGAAGGCTGCCCTCTTGTAGCGCAGGCCCGCCCTCTCCTGCTGCGCTGGCCAAGGGCACAGATGGTCTACTCTCTCCTGCTGCACATGGCTCATTCTCTCCCATCCCGCAGTGGGAGAGGGAAGACCACGGGGCCTTCTGGAGGTGCAAATGGCCTGCCCTCTCCTGCCAAACCAGCCAAGGTCGCTGAAGGCCACTCTCTCCCGCCTCAGGCCTGCCCTCTCCCGCCACTCCCGCCAGGGGCACAGATAGCCCGCCCTCTCCTCTGCGCTTGGCCTGCCTTCTCCCGCCTCCTGCGGCGGGACATGGCAGGCTGCTGGGTCAGCCGGGCACGCAGGCAGCCCGCCCTCTCCTGCCATGCCAGCCAGGGGCGCTGAAGGCCGCCCTCACCTGCCGCAGGCCCGCCCTCTCCCGCCATGCCGACTAGGGGAGCGGAGGGCCGCCCTCTCCCGCTGTGGGGGCCAGGGACACTGAAGGTCACTCTCTCCCACCACAGACCCACCCTTCCCCCCATCTCGCGTATGCCTCAGTTCCACCCCCCCTGCCTCGTGCCGCTCGGTCCCACCCCCCTGCTCCTGATTGGCTAGTAGCGTAGCGAAGGTATGGTCAAATGTGCATATTACTCTTTATATTAAATAGATTACTCGCACAAATTGATTAATATAATGTAATGTCTTTCAAAATTATATTGCAATTTTTGTAGAAATGAAGAATATCTTAAAATCCAAATGGAAATATAAAGGTCCATCTATGCTGTTGCAAATAGCAGTATTTCATCCTTTTGTATGGATGAGTAGTATTTCATTATGTTTACCGTTTCCCCGAAAATAAGACATCCCCCGAAAATGAGACCCACTTACAGTTTTGCCTCTCACTGTAATATAAGGCATCCCCCTGAAAATAAGACCTCCTAGATAATATTTTTATTCTTGAAACTGAAAAAGCATAGGCCACAGGCAGTTATAAGGAAGTGGGTTGATATAATGCTGCCACTCATTATTCAAGGTAGCCAAAGAGGTATGCTAGTTTGGGATGCAGCCAGTACACACTGCGCTAAAGACATAAAGAAATTTCTTCACGAAAAAAAATAGATCAAATAATGATTCCCGCAGGAATAATGGCCTATCTCCAGACTCTTGATATTGCAATAAACAAGTCATTCCAGGACAATTTGCGCACAGAAATTAATGACTACATTAAAAAATAGAATGGAGAGAAGTCAGCATGGAAACTTTGTAAAACCTAAACTGCTTGCCCCCAACTGGCATGCTCTGCTCACCTGCTCACCTCCAATGCCCCCCCACCCTCACCAGCCTGATCACTGACAACTATTGTCCTATCCTACTCTGATCACCCACAACTATCCTCATGGCTTGGTCCACAACAATGTCCAGAAGGTCTCCTGGAAGGTGTCTCAGTCTCATTAGCATATTTCCCTTTTACTAGCGTATAGAAGTCTAGTGCACAGGTGGAGGCTGTATGGTTTGCCCTGAAGGGAGTCCTGGATAAGGGTGGTGGTTTCCATGGGGGGAAGGGCAGCTTGGACGAGAGGCCTGTGATGATTTGCAAGGTGGCCATGCCCCCACTGAGGTTCAGATCCTCACTGGGGAAGGTGCTGGCCTGGTCAAAAGATTGGGGCAAATTGCAGGCCACCACACCCCATTAGGGTGAAGGTCACCACTGGGATCATGGCCAGCCTAAGTGAGGGGCTGAGGACAGTTTTAAGGCTGACCACACTCCTTCATGGTGGGGTTTCCCACTGGGGTGCCTGGCCAGCCTTGTTGAGGGCTGAAGGCTGTCTGCAGGCCCCCTTCTGTGATAGGCACAAGCAATCCAAACCTCCCACACACTATCTGACTGTGGTTGCTTCCCATCTTTGTCCCACTGATATGCATATTCCCTCCTGGTTAGCTGTCGGTATTGCAGAGTGATTACCATATTACCCTTTTATTAGATAGGATAGTGTTATGACCTGACTAGTTTTGTTCAATGGTTAGAACATGGGCCTGTGAAGTGAAGGGTGTTAGGTTTGGTTTAGAGTCTGTGGCATGTACTAGTAGCTCAGTAGCAGGTTCCCCAGCCCAGGTTAGGCACATGCGGGAGGCAACCAATTGATGTATATCCTTCTCTGGCTGCCCATCATCCCATCCCGCACCAGCCACACCCCGTTCCTGATTAGCTGGTAGCGTAGCAAAGGTATGGTCACATTTGCATGTTTCTGTTTTATTATATAGGATGGATATAAACTAGAGGTTTGGTGCATGAATTCATAAATGGATGGGGTCCCTTGGAGTGGCCTGCAAGGATTGGGCACCAGTTCATGCCCTGAGGAAAACAGTCTCAGCTTGTGCCTCCAGCCTCACAGCTCCCTGATGTGGCCTTTTACAGCCCCTTTAGCTGTTCCTCCAACCTATCTGTGGGGCAGTCAATCAATCCAGCCACCTTCCCTGGTATCTTCACTGCCTGGTAGCTGGGCAGTGGCCCTAGCTCCCTGCCACTGGTCACCATCTGCAGGGCAATTAGGCCCCTGCTATAACCTGCCTTGGCCTGGTAATGCTTTCTCACCTGCTGTAACATCCTGTATGGTACTGCTCTTGTTGTACCTCAATGGGGCAAGCAGCACATCCACTGATGCCCACTGCCAGCCATGTTCCAGGTGCCCCTGGTAGTCAGCACACGTCATAGCAAGTAGTCAAACTCCCAGTCTCTCAGTCAAACTCTAGGTCGAATGACCACCCAAGGGGGAAATTTGCATATTGAGTTTTTATTATACAGGATTAATCAGTGGGTCTCATGAATGATCAATTCAAGAAATTAAGTCACAATTACAATTAGACACAAATCTATCTACACTAATACAAGAGAAACATGCAAACTGTACCTCCTCTACATCCACAAACCACACCCGCCAGCCAAATAGGAGGGGGTATGCAAATTAACCCATATAAAATGGTGACAGCCAAGAGCTGAAGCAAGCAAGAGGCTTAGATTGCCTTGGCGATTGAGGAAGCCAAACTTCCCACCTGCCCAGGCTGGCCCTGGCCTCCACTCAAGGCTACAAAGTTTCCATTATCCTATCTAATAAAAGAGTAATATGCAAATTTGACTGTACCTTTGCTATGCCTACAAGCCACGCCCACCAGCCAATCAGGAGTGTGGGGGTATAGGCAAGGCACCTGGGACTGGAGGGAACTGGGGGCATGGCTAGGGCGCCAGGGTCGTGGGGCGGGGGCATGGCTGAGGTGGCCTGGGCTGTGGGGGACTTGAGGGACGTGGCCAAGGTGAACCCGGGCTGTGGAGGGCCTGGGGGTTGGGGCTGAGGCAGCCTGGGACTTGGGGGCTTGGCCGAGGTGCCAGGTCATGGGGGGCATGGCCAAGGTAGCCCGGGCCTGGGGAAACCTGGAGGGTGTGTCTGAGGTGGCCCGGACCTGGGAGGATGTGACCAAGGCAGCACAGGCCTGAGCGCACATTGCCAAGGTGGCCAGGGCCACGGGGATGTGGCTGAGGTGGCCCAGGCCTGGGAGAGCTTGGGGGGCATGGGCGAGGTGGCCTGGGTCTTGGAAGGCAGGTCTGTATGTGACCGCATGCGGATGCATGTCATCAAAAATGGCTACGCCTGTCAGTGTTGACATGTGTGTCATAGGTTCGCCATCACAGGAGTATGCAAAGCAACCCAACCAAGTTGGTGATTAATTTGCATATCCTGGTGCAGAAACAGTGTAGTAGAAAGCCAAGCACTGCAGGAAGAACCAAAGCTGCAGAGAAGTAAGCAAGTGGGGTAGCGGAGAATGGAGGAAGCAAGGCAGAGGAGATGGGAGGGAGAGAAGCAGGGGATATGGGAGGTAGTGAAGCAGTGAAGAAAGGAGAAAGTGAGGCAGGGGAGAAGGGAGCAAAGCAGCGGAGACGGGAGAGTGAGGCTGTGAAGAGGGAGAGAGTGAGGCAGCAAAGGAGAGTGAGGCATGAGAGATAGGAGGGAGCTTTGCTTAGGCCGCAAAAAGCCCTATTCTTGCAGTAATCTTTCTGCAATGGGTCTCTAGTAATACATAATCACAATATACATGCTAAAGAACAGTTACATTGTATTGCTTAGGATATAATGATAAGAATAGTTTGCACATGATAGTACACATCAAGTGCAATGTAACTCTCTGAAATATTTCAATCTAAATTTGGTTGAATTCACAATAGGAATAGGAGATAATCTTACCTACAGACAAATCTGTAAACTGACTGTGTCCACTATGCCCACTAGCTAATCAGAGGGAATATATAAATTAAAAGGACAAAGATGGTGGCCACCCAGCTGTTCCTAGCACTAAAAGGCCAGACGAGGCAGGACGCCTGCTAGGAGAGGGAGAGTCAGAGAGAAAGGATCTACAAGAGCGGCACTCCAGCCCTCCAGCCTCTGCCGTGAAGATGAGGACAGCAGATTCCAGCCAGTGCCTGTAGCGAAACAGCAAAGACCCAGATGGCAGAATCCGGCCTGAGTCTACAGAAAAGACAAAGACAGCACACTTCTGCCTGAGTCTGCAGCGAAGACAAAGTCGGCAGTCTCTGGCCGAAGTGAAGACCTGAGTCCTGGGAAGGAAAACCAGTGCTGAAGCCAAGGAAAGGAAGGCTTATTGCATGAACCTCTTCAGCAACAAGCCTCGTATAAACAATAATACATATAAATCAAGTTTTCTTTACTTCAGGACCACAAGGCTGATTACAATTCGAAACATTAATATTAACTTCAAAATCAAAGCAAGTTGCAAGAGACACACTTTTCTTATATCTCCCAAATAAAACCCACTGAAGTCACTTAACATAACACATAAAAGAAAAATAAGACTCCCAAAAACATAAAGGAAAAGCTAACCAATTACTACTCTTTGAATTCAAAAAAAATATATAGCAGTAAGTTCCCTGGGTTTGTTATGCTTTTTGTTTGTTCGTTTTTTAGTATTTTGTTGTTCACTTTGCTTTGATTTGCCTCATATATCCCTACTATATTCTGAAAAAGATACTACTTAAAAACAACAGGTGCAAGTAAAAAAGAATCAAGAAAAGATTGCTCTCTCTACTTAAAAGACCAAAAGAGAATGGAAGCAAAAAAACTCTACATAGTAAATTTCCTCTCCAGCATATACAATATGACTCTATAAACATCTTTACCACTTGTCTAAAGTATATGATCAAATAAGTAGGCTGGGCCAATGTCAATTTCCCAGTCTTAATACTGTATTTCAATTATGCAAAATGTAAATCATTTGAAGAACTGGGTGAACACTACACACTGTCTCTGTCGCATATTTGCAAATTCTTTTTTTTACTTAAAAAAAAAATCACTGTAACTAGTAAGAAGGATGAATTATGACCCAGAATACCAATTCCCATTTAGTGCAAACTCGGATTCAGAGAAGCTCCACTCCATCATGGAAAGGTCAGATTTCACCTAGGATAAGGTTAGGTCCTTACTGCCTGCAGGGGGGAGAAACACATGCACAGAGAGAGCTGGAGGAACGAGAAGTCTGCGCCTGAAAAAAAATTCATAGCTGTTGGGGCTGGCGATATCCATGAATGTGGAAAGAGGTCCTCAAAGCTGGTAACAAAATGGATCCTTAGAAAGCAGCCCATTTAGATCTGACAAAAAGGATAGCCCAAAAATTTTAGGAGTGTGCTGACTGCTAAACCCAAGGGGGAAAAGAGGTCTGTGCAGACATATGTGCAAAACCAGAGTTCCCACACTTGGTTTTTCCCTCTGCAAATCCGTGCTTCTGAATACTAAGTCCACAGAATAGGATCACCTAGAAGGGGACACCCTGGGAGACTACAGGGAAGAGCTGTTTTTCCAGAGCCTGGGAATCAGAGCAGGAAGTCACCATTAGAGAACCAGCTCTGGGGCAGCCCAATCCCACAAATCAGTATTGAGTGCCACAGGGGTAGCAGGATCTTAGTTCAGGCTAGAGAGGACCAATAGGCCCAGATTCAATGCAGAAACACTGCCACCTACAGGATGAATTACAAATCGACTCTTGTGTGACACAAATTAAGGAATCGATTTTATTACTATTATTATTGCACCTCTTTTAAGTGTCATTTTATTTCCTCTTTATTTTACTTTGGGATTAGTGTTCTACAGTCTATTTTCATCTTTCCTTTAGCATCTTTTTACCTCAGCTCCACCTTTATGCCACCACTCTTTTGCTAATCTATTCCCATTTGGTGTCCTGTCTCTATTACTCTTTTCCTGCTTTAGATTTTCCTTATTCTTTCTTTTCACAGTCTGTTAAAATTTCACCCTATTTATATATCTAATCTCCGAGCCCATACTCCAAGTCCATATACACCTCTCTCTTCTCTGACTTCACTATCATAAATTGTTTTTCTCTGTCCTTTTGTTGTTGTTTGCTTCACTGTTGATTATATCGATTTTTTATGCTTATTTGTGAGATTATTTTGCTTATTCTGTTCCTTTGATTTAATTTGTAGGCGGGTTTTTTTGTTGGTTTTTTTTTTTGTTGTTGTTTGCTTTGTTTTTGATAGATTTTTGCTTCTGTTTTCCCTCACCTCACTTAATTTTTTCTCCTTTTCTTTCTTATTTCCTTTCTTTTCTCTCTTGCTTTATTTTTTCCTTTCCCCAATTTCATTCTTTGTGTGTGTGTGTGGGGGGGGGGGGGGGTAGAGGGATAAGAGTGTGTGTGTATGTGAGTGTGTTTTCTTTTTCTCTCTCTTCTTTCTCAGCTATCCCCTAATTTGCCTTTCTGTGGTAATCACCTTTATTTGGGGTTACCAATATCGTGAGTACATTCCTGTTCAGTGCTGGTGTGTTGCATCTGCTTGTGTTGTATTTTGTGTCTTTAAAACAACTCATGAGAGATAACTACATAACCAACCAAATGGAAAATAGAGACCATGGGGAGACAAAGAAACAGTCTGCATATGGAAGAAAAACAATCCTCACCAGAAAAGGAAGTAAAAGAAATGGAGGCAAGTAAATGTCAGAGAAAGAATTCAGAGAAATGGTCATAAGGGGGCTGAAAAAAATGGAAGACAAATTTGACAATATGACTAAAAAGAAAAAGGAAATGAAGAAGAGTCAAGAAGAACTGAAAAGTGGCATTGCTGCGGTAAAGAAATCAATAGGAAGCATCAAGAGTAGACTAGAGGACCCCATCAGTGAGCTAGAAGACAAGGTAGAAAAAAATATCCTAGTAGACCAGCTTCTAAAAACAAAAAAATTAAAAAGCAGGAGACTAATCTAAGGGAACTTCGGGACAACATGAAACAAAACAACATACACATAATAGAGCTTCCAGAAGAACAGGAAACTGAACAAGCAATAGAAAACCTGTTTGAAGAAATAATGACAGAAAACTTCCCTGATAATGGAAAGAAAAACCCCACACAAATCCAAACAGCTCACAGAGTCCCAAGCAAAATGAACCCAAAAAGACCTACGCCAAGGCACGTTATAATTAAATTGGCAAACACCAACGACAAAGTGAGAATCTTAAAAGTCACCAGAAAGAGACAGAAAGTCACCTGCAAAGGAACCCCCATCAGACTAGCAAGTGATTTCTCAACACAAACTCATCAGGCCAGAAGGGAATGGAGTGAAATATACAAAGTTATATAAAGAAAGGGTCTGAATCCTAGAATACTGTACCCAGCAAGGCTATCAATCAAAATTGAAGGTCAAATCAGGAGCTTCACAGACAAAAAAGGACTAAGGGAATACATTACCACCAAACCAGCAATGCAAGAAATGCTAAAGGGTCTGCTGTAAAAAGCAATAGGAAGCGAAGAAGGAACACAGGGGTAAAGAACAAAAATGGCCACACAAAAATACCGTTCAATAATACCTTTAAATGTAAACAGAGGAAATGCTCCAATAAAAAAGACATAGGGTAATAGACTGGATAAGAAAACATGACGACCCATATATCTGCTGTCCACAAGAAACCCACCTCCAAAAAAAAAGACGCACACAGACTGAGGGTGAAAGGATGGAAAAAGGTTCTTCAGGCGAATGGAAGTGGAGAAAAAGCTGGGGTAGCAATACTTATATCTAACAAATTAGATCTCAAAGTGAAGGACATAAAGAAAGCCACTTCATAACACTAAAGGGAGCAATTTAAAAAGAAGAAATAACTCTGGTAAACATATATATGCACCGATTACGGGAGAACCCAAATACATACAAAAACTCCTAGAGGATATCAAGGGAGAGATAGACAGCAATACAATCATAGTAGGAGACTTTAATACCCACTATCACCATTGGACAGATCCTCTAAACAAAAAATCAGTAAAGAAACATCAATCCTCAATGACTCATTAATTAGACCAAATGGAATTACTTGATATCTTCAGATCATTTCATCCCTAAGCCACAGAACACACATTGTTTTCGAAATGCACATGGGTCATTTTCAAAGATAGACCATATGTTGGGTCACAGGCAAATCTCTCCAAATTCAAGAAGATAGAAATCATATTAAGCATATTATCAGCTCACAGTGCCATAAAGCTGGAAATCAACTACAATAGAAAAACAATCCAAAGAAATCAAACACATGGAAACGAAACAGCATGCCATTAAACAAAGACTGGATTACAAGAGACATCAAGGAAGAAACAGAAAACATCATGGCAACAAAGGACAATGATAAATAACACAATAATCCAAATCTATAGGACACAACAAAAACAGTTTTGAGAGGGAAGTTCATAGCTCTACAATCCTACTGCAAACAACAACAACAACAAACAACAGCAATAAATTATCTAACCCAACAACTCAAAGAGTTAGAAAGAAAGCAACAAGAAAAGCCCAGAGTAAGCAGAAGAAAGAAAATAGTAAAGATCAGAGCAGAGATAAACAATATAGAGACCAAATAAACAATACAAAAGATCAACAAAACCAAAGGCTGGTTCTTTGAAAGGATAAACAAGATTGATGAACCTCTAGCCAGACTCACCAAGAAGCAGAGAGAGGACACAAATAAATAAAATCTGAAATGAAAGAGGTGAAATAACAACAGACCACACAGAAACAAAGGATTGTTAAAAAATACTATGAACAACTCTACTCCAACAAACTGAACAACCTGGAGGAAATGGATATATTCCTAGAAAAATATAACCTCCCAAAACTCAATCAGGAAGAATCTAAATAGCTCAATAGACCAATAACTATGGAAGAATTTGAAGCAATCTTGAAAAAGCTTCCAGCAAATTAAAACCCAGGGCCAGGTGGCTTCACAGGGGAGTTTTACCAAACATTCAAGGAAGAACTAAAACCTATGTCCTTAGACTATTCCAGAAAATTCAAGAGGATGGAACACTTCCAAACTCCTTCTATGAAGCCAGCATCACCCTAAATCCAAAACCAGATAAAGATGACACAATGAAAGAGAATTACAGGCCAAAATCCTCAATAAAATTCTAGCAAATCAGATCCAGCAGTACATCAGAAAGATCAGACACCATGACCAAGTAGGATTTATCCCAGGAATGCAAGGATGGTACAATATCCGCAAATCAATAAATGTGATACATCACATAAACAAATTGAGATATAAAAATCATATAGTCATATCAACTGATGCAGAAAAGACATTTGACAAAATCCAACACCCTTTCTTGATATAAACTCTCAACAAGATGAGAATACAAGTAGCATAACTCAACATAATAAAAGCCATATATGATAAACCCACAGCAAATATCATACTCAATGGGCAAAAACTATAACCATTTCCCCTAAGAACAGGAATAAGACAGAGATGCCCACTCTCACCACTCCTGTTTGACATAGTCCTGTAACTATTAGCCATTGCAATTAGACAACAAGAAGAAATAAAAGGCATCCATATTGGAAAAGAAGAAGTAAAGCTGTCCTTATTTGCAGATGACATAATATTGTACATAAAAAACCTGAAAGACTCCATAAAAATGCTAATAGACTTAATAAATGAGTTCAGCAACGTAGCATGATACAAAATTAACGCCAAGAAATCTATGGCATTTCTATACACAAATAGCGAACTTTCAGAAAGACTATAAAAGCAATCCCATTTACCATTGCACCAAAAAAATTAAGATACCTAGAAATAAACTTAACTAAGGAGGTAAAAGACCTATTTGAGTAAAACTAAAGACACTGAAAAGGAGATAGAAGAAGACATAAATAGGTGGAAGAACATACCATGTTCATGGGTTGGGAGAATCAACATCATTAAAATGTCCCTACTACCCAAAGCAATCTATAAATTTAATGCACTCCCCATTAAAATACCAATGGCATATTTCATAGACCTAGAAAGAACTCTCCAAAAATTCATCTGGAATGAAAAAAAGACCCCGAATAGCCACAGCCATCTTGAGAAAGAAGCACAAAGTAGGTGGGATCTCAATACCAAATTTCAAGCTGTATTACAAAGCCACTGTGCTCAAATCAGCCTAGAAATGGCCCAAGAACAGACATATAGATCAATGGAATAGAATAGAGAATCCAGATATTGACCCAAACCACTATGCTCAATTAATATTTGACAAAGGAGTTATGAACATAAAATGGAGTCAAGACAGTCTCTTCAAAAAATGGCGTTAGGAAAATTGGACAGATACATGCAAAAAAAATGAAACTAGAGCACCAACTTACACCATACACAAAAATAAACTCAAAATGGATACAGGACTTAAACGTAAGATGGGAAACCATAAAAATATTAGAGGAATCTACAGAAAGAAAAATCTCAGACATATGCCAAACGAACTTCTTCACTGATACTGCTCCTGGGACAATGGAAGCTAAAGAGAAAATAAACAAATGGGACTACATCAAAATCAAAAGCTTTTGCACAGCTAAAGAAACCATCAACAAAACAACAAGAAAACCCAATGTATGGGAGAACGTATTTGCAAATGTTATCAGTGATAAAGGTTTAATTTCAAGCATCCCTAGGCAACTTATACAACTTAATAATGATCCAATAAAAAAAAAGGACAATGGACCTAAATAGAATCTTTTCAAAAGAAGACAAAAAGAAGGTCAGAGACATATGAAAAGCTACTCAAAGTCACTAATGATCTGAGAGATGCAAATCAAAACAACAATGCGGTGCCATCTCACATCTGTCAGAATAGCTTTCATCAACAAATCAACAAACGACAAGTGCTGGCAAGGATGCGGAGCAAAAGGAACTCTTGTGCACTGCTGGTGGGATTGTAGACTGGTGCAGCCACTGTGGAGAATAGTATGGAGTTTCCTCAAAAAACTAAAAATGGAGCTCCCAGTGATCCCACTTCTAGAAATATAGCCTAAAAAACTAGAAACAAGAAATAGAAAGGATATATGAACACTTATGTTCATAGCAGCACAATTTATCATAAGATTTGGAAACAGCCTAAGTGCCCATCAGCAGATGAGTGGGTTAAAAAACTGTGGTACATCTACACAATGGAATACTACACTGCGGTAAAAAAGAAAGAGCTCCTACCATTTGTAACAACATGGATGGAATTAGAGAGCATTATGCTAAGTGAAATTAGCCAGGCAGAGAAAGACAAATATCATGTAATCTCAATCATTTGTGGAATATAATGAACGTCATAGACTGATGAACCAGAATGGATCCAGGGACTGAGAAATGTCCATCAAAATGTTACCTCAGGGTAAAGTGGGGGGCGGTGAGAGGAAGGTGGAGAGATCAACAGGGGAACTTATATGCAAGCACATGAGTCTAAGCAATGGACATAGACATCAAGGGGGTGGGGCATGTGTTGAGGGGGATAAAGGAAGAATAAGGATATATGTAAAAAACAAAAAGTAAAGAAAAAAATTATAAAAAAAGAATATAAAATATTAAATCTAATCCATACTAGTGGTCACCATAACCTGAAGAGAAAGGATTGTAACTGAAAGTCAATATATTTGACCTCTTGTATTAATTTAAGTAATTTGTGTTTTTACCTCCCTGACAAAGTTTATATGAAGTTATAAAAATAAAATTGGCAGCCATTTTGAAATTGAATTGAGATGGCCTAGAACAAAGAACAACCTTACATGATACTATTGTACAATGTAATTATAATTTTTGATATTTTACAACAGCGTATTGTACAATTATCCCAAAGAAACTCACAAACTAATTATTTGAATGTTTGGCAGCAATTTAAAAAAGGACATGAACGGATTTAATCCCTTTCAAAAGGAATTAAGGCATTAGAAGGTACTTGAGAATTCTATATTGGCCCTTCTTGCCCTTTTTGCCAAGCGAGACCCTCTTCTTACAATCCGACTGCACACAGCTGTTGCCTGAGCTTTTCAGTTCAACCTGATATTGAAGCCTCTGGGTGGCTGGCACCATGGATGTGTCTCTTGCCCAATGGCTTGGGCTGGGCCAACTCTGGATAAGAAACCTGAGTCCCCCAAGATATGTGATCAATACTGGGACCCAGCCAGCAGACAAGGTGATCCCAATGCAGGTGCTGGGTGTGGAGGCCACCGGGGGCATAGACTACAAAGGAGAGAGAACTGCTTGGCCCCGGAGGATGGCTGGTTAGCCAGAGATGGGTAAGATTCCTCAGAGAAGGAACAACCTAATACAGGCATAGTCGTCAAGGGGCCATCAGGGGAGAACTAAAAGATCAACAGAGGTGGGACACAAACCCTCAACCCCCTAACCTTGCAGGTGCCTGAACTCTCATCCCTTCTGAGGGAGGTCTCCTGCCCCCACAGCTGCTTCGCCTTCCACGCACAGCTCAGATCGGGACCCAGGTAACAGACAGAGACTCGGCCAGCAACAGCTTCCCTATATCTAAATGCAGTCTAGCACCAGGAATGCTCAGGGCCTCCTCAAGAATGTAAATAACCCTTTCCACTAATATTTACAGGGTAAACTAAGATTATTGTTTGAGTATTAAACTTGACAGTAAAATAGTAATCAAGTTTTCAGATTAATTTAAATTTGCCAATTAAAATAAGGAACTACTCGCTGGGGGGTAGATATTGGGGGGAGGAGGAAAACATATGTACTACTATTAAATGTAAGTTATATTATAAATTAAAAAAAATAAAATAAGTAAAATAAATAAATAAATAAAAAGTAAGCATCTGAAAAGTAAAAAAAAATAAAATAAAAAATAAGGAACTACTCAAGAAAATGTAATTATACTGGACAAAAAGCTCTTCCTAAAATATTAACTAAAATTTCTATTAGTAGTTCATCTCATCATAAAATTGCCTAACATGCAAACAATCTGAAGCAATCAGATTTTTGTGCAAAAATTAAATTTAAAGTTACCAAGACTGCACTATAAAATTTCCAAACGCCTCCATTAATCAAAAAGGGGGGGGGGGGGGAATAGTGGGGTAATATCATGTAAGGAAAATTACCCTGTAAGTAAATTACATTTAGAAAATTCTTACTTTAGAAAATTAATTTCCATTTGTAATGTTAACAGCAGGACACCAATGAAAAATACAGATGGTATCAAAATACCCCCCGGAAAAAAAATCATTTGGGCAAAAATTAAAGAATCCCAAATCAAATTTACAGAAAAAAATCCTGTATTAACTTTTGGTCAAGAATATGTTTGTGTATTTTCAGAAACCAACTCCCACACCATATGGGTTCTGCAACAAAGAGGAACTGACAGGTGTGCTCCAACAATGAAGACAAGAGAAACAGTGACAGTGATGACACCTTGCCATTCTACCAGTCAGCAGCCATGTGTCGCTGCAGGTTACCCAGGACCAAACAACAAATGGTTGGACCTGCATTGCCAACATTTGTCCACCATCCAGACACCATTGCTGGCATGTACACATAAGGAACTGTTTGACTTTGAAACTGGGACTCAGAACTGTTGGACACTGAAATTGAGAATCAGACATTTTTTGTTCTTATATGTTTACAAGAGGTCCAATGCACAAAATTTGTGCACCGGGCCCAGCCTGCACCTTCTTCGATTTGGAATCCCTCTCATAATCCTGAAATGTTGGCTCCCAACAACTTGCCTGCCTCCCTGATCACCCCCTAACCACTCCCCTGCCAGCCATATCTATTCCTAGATGCTCCCTTGCATGCATGATAACCCCTAACTGCTCTCCCCTGCTGGCCCAATTGCCCTACTGCCCTCTCCTGCTAGCCTGGTCACCCCTAACTGCCTCCCCTACAGGCCTGCTCCCTCCCCTGCTGGCCTGATCACCCACAACTGCATTCCCCTGCTGTCCATCTTGTGATGGCCATCTTGTGTCCACATGGGTGCATCTTGTGTGTTTGAGTGGTGGTCAATTTGCATATTAAGCTTTTTATTACATAGGATTTCTAGTATGCAGATGCAAGATTTTTTAAAGGAAAGAAACAGGGGGAAATAGATACAGAGGCAAAGAAGCATTAAACAAACTGTCAAATTACAGTGGGGAGGCATGGGAGGGTGGGGAGCAAGGGCTAGTAAGAGATCAATCAGGGGAGGAACCAAGATGGCGGCACAGGTAAACACCTATTGTTCTGCCCCGCGCAACAATTCAAAAACTAAAACAAAAGAAACATCATCCAGAATCACTGGACAGCTGAACGAGTGAAAACTCCACAAATAAAAGTAAAGGTGGGACACTGAGACTCAGAAGAGCGGCAGAGTGCAGCCTTGAAGATACGCGTGGAAACAGGTTAGGAGCCATGGCCGCATGCGCAGACTGTAGGGCTGGCAGCAACCCCGGCTGGATTTCACCAACGGGGAGGGTGGAGACACCCCACTGCACAGATTCCCCAGTGCCAGGCGAGGTCCGAGATTCCGGGGACGCACCCTGGAAGCCGGGCCCGGCAGAGGTCTCCTAGTCTGAAGAGAAACCGGGTTGCTTGGAAAAGCACTTAGCCACGTAAAGTGTGCAACAGCACAGACACGCGACCTGCTCCCTGGCAACTTGCCCCCTGGTCCCGGAGAACACCGGACTGCTTTGTTTTACAACCCTGGGCGAGAGTTTGGGTTGGAGGTGTCTGCAACCATTCCCATCCAACAGAGAGAGGGAATTGACTGACAATTCTTGGGGAGAAAAGGGGTGTGGGAAGTACAGTAAGAGACTGGACAAAAATCTTGCAACAATGGGAGAGGACAGTGGGGAGGGGGAGGTGAGGGTGGAGAGTGGGATCGGTACAGGGTGGAAGGGGGCTATAGAGGGATAAAAAAGGGGGAACAATGTAATTAATAAACTGAACAATAAAGATAAAAAAAAGATCAATCAAAGGACTTGTATGCATGCATATAAGCATAACCAATGGATACAAGACACTGGGGGGGAGGGGCCAAGTAGGGCACGTGCTGGTGGGTAGTAGAAGCCAGGGAATGGGGGGTGTTAATGGCTGGGAAAAAGGAAACACACGTGTACTACTATTTGTAATACTTTAAACAATTTAAAAAAAAAAGAAGAAGAATGGATTATGGTTAAAGTCCTGTATTTACGCAAAAGCTTCAAAAAATATCTCAATAGGCAGCAATGGTTTTTGTTGTTCATTTTTGCTTTTTTAAATACATTTTTTTGAGTTTTTTACAGAGAGAAAGGGAGAGGAATAGAGTATTAGAAACATGTATGATAGAGAAACCTCGATCAGCTGTCTCCTACCCACCCCCTACTGGGGATGTGCCCACAACCAAGGTACATGTCCTTAACCGGAATTGAATATGGGACCCTTCAGTCCACAGGCCGATGCTCTATCCACTGAGCCAAACTGGCTAGAGCAGCAACAATAGTTTTTAAAAATTAAAAAATTATCCTAACTAATTTCAGGAAAAAAAAATAAAATTACCATGTAACAGAAATATAACACTGTAGATATCAGAGAAATCACGTTTATATATAAGAACTTTCATTTATCAGTTAAAAATTAGAAAAATAAAAAAGACCTACTTCTAAATCCAAAGCAAACTATTTGTTTGATATTCCTTTAACAGACCACTAAAACTTAAAAACAAAAAATTTTCTAACAGTAGAATTTTCTTGTATTAATAAAAAAAGTTTTCCACTGAGATTAAGAATTCTTATAAATATATGAAAGTATACTGCCCAGGTTTTCCCTTTTGAGAATATACCCCGTTCAGAGTTCATGATTTATTCTATGGTAACAACATCAATTAAAAAATTTAGTAACAGATACACACCAATTTTTGGAAATTCAAATGTGGAAATTTTGTAACTTACCGTACAAATCAAATGTAAAATTAATAATTGTCCTTTGGAGCATGCTATGAAATTAAGATACTTTTAAGGTTCTAAAGAGCACAATGATAATAATAGATTGAATATATATAAAATCATTTTTGCTCCATCAAAATAAACAAACTAGAAACAAACAGCTATCTATTTTTCACTCTTTTGCTTATGCCTTTCCAATTTTCCCAACACCATTCTTAAAGAGGCTTTCTTCTATACATTGTATGTTTTCAGGTCTTTTGTCAAAATTATTTGCCCACATATTTAATGCAAATTAGTTTCTGGGCTCTCAATCCTGTTCCATTGGATTGAGTATTTTTACTGACAATATCATGCAATTTTGATTAATTACTTTACAGTTTAAAATCAGAAAGTGTGATAGCTTTTTTTCCCTCAGAATTGCTTTGGCTCTTGATTCCACAGAAATCTAGTTGATTTTTTTTTCCTTTAAAAAAAATGCTTTTGTTATCCTGACAGGTATGGCTCAATAGGTTGGGTGTTATTCCATGCACCGAAGAGTTGTCAGTTCAATTCCTGGTCAGAGCACATGCCAGGGTTATGAGCTCAATCCCGGTAGGGGGCATGCAGGAGACAACTGATTCATGTTTCCCTCTCTCGCTAATGTTTGTCCTTCTCTTTCCTTTACCTACTCTCTCTAAAAATTAATTTGAAAATCTTTAAAATAAAAATATCATTGTGATTTCATTAAATCTGTGTATTTCTTTGGGTATTATGGCTATTTAAATACCTAAATATAAGAACTGAGAATCTTGCTCAATCCTTGGGTGGCCATGGACCAAGTCTGAGGAGTCGGGTGAGAGTCCCCAGGGCAAGTGTCCAGGCAGGTCACCCCTTCTATGGCCCCTACCTGGGAAAGTTGTGAGCATACTCCAGCTATGACCACAGCAGACGCCCCACATCTACCAGAATCTTTACTCCTAGCTGTGAGGCTGAGAGTAGAAGGTGCTGCATAGCTGCTGTTGTGCCTGTCTTCCCACACCTGTACTGCCTGAGCAGTGCCATGCCAAGAGGCCTGAAACCAAGGCAGGTGCAGGCCTTCTTAACTTCTCACCCTCATACCCACACCCCCAGGTTTACCTCTGCAGGTCAGTGATGGGGGTAGAAAAAGATTATGTGGAGTTTGTGCAGAATCTCACTCAATCTCCATTCATTTGGGAAGGCCAAGTCCTTCCTAAAGATATAGCTTTATTTCCTAACTTTAAATCCCTTTAGGGAAACTCCCTTTGGGATGTAGCAGAGCAGACACTGCATTCAATCTTTAGGCCAATCCTTCTGAGAAATGATACCATTTAGTACCCCTCCATATTTCCCCCACATAGTTCCATCCTTCCTCCAATACTCTGACTTTGAAAGGCTAGTGAATGTAGAGCTAGGTTAGGCCACTGAAGTTCAAAATGCATTTGGGGAGAACCTGGGAAACTGAGCTACTGCCCCCAAGATCTGGTCAGTAAAGATCCCACCTCCATAGTCAAAGGAATTGAGGAACCCCAGTTCTAGGTTTCTATATGACAGCTACCCTTATCAACCCTCAAACAGAAAGGCCAGGTTCCAACCATACCTCAGTGGAACCCGGGGCATTTCGAAGGAATTTCCCAAGCAAAAGAAAATTTCTGGCAATCCATCATCAAAAGTACTCACAAAAATTGCCAAGAGGAAAATGGGAGAAGAAGCAAGGAAGTAGATGAGTTCCCTACAAGCCCATGTTGTGTCCACTGGCATTGTGTAAGCTCAGGCAGAACTCTTTGAGAAACAGACTGTCCAACTGGTGGCCAGATTTATTGTGCCTAGGTCCCAGGGGTCACTCACATTGTGGTGGATGATGGCATGGACTATGAGCTAGCCCTTTGCCTCCTTAAACTGCTCTGGCTATCCCTAAGTGCTCAGCTGATAAAGTTAGTCCGGCTGAATGTGTGCCTTCAGGAGAGAAGGCTGGTGGACATGGCAGGATTCAGCATCTTTATTCTCAACAGGTACCTGAACTTACCACAGCTCAGTAAGGCAGACTAATACTCTTCTACTGGAGCTTGAAAGGATCTGCTCAGGATAGCTCTCTTTCCTCCCCCTACTCCCACTAGATAGAAGAAGCTCCAGAGAACAGAAGATGAAACCAGTAATTGGGAAGAAATCCAAGTTAGTGCAGCTGATTTGGAAGCCCTGATCAGTGGCTACTACCCCATAAGATGATGAGTCTAGTCTAGTCCCTGAGAGTCTGGATAAGTGGATTTGTGCCTAGTCTTCAAATCAAAAGGTGACCAACCACAAAACCAACATCACACAAAAACTGGAAGTGCTGGCCAAAGCCTACAGTGTTCAGGGAGACAAGTAGAGGGCCCTTGGCTATGCCAAGGCCATCAATGCCCTCAAGAGCTTCCACAAGCCTATCACCTCCTACTAGGAAGCTAGCAGTAACCCTGGGTTTAGAAAACAGATGGCCAAGAACATAGAGATCCTAAAAAGTGGACATCTGTAGAAGCTGCACCACAGTGATAGTGTGACTGTCTTGGAATTCTTCTCTAATATTTGGGGAACTGGAACCAAGACTGCCCAGATGTGGTAGCATCCAGAAGTATTTCTGGAGCTTAGAAGACATCTGCAATCAGGCCTTCATGATTACTCAGCAGCCCCCTGGCCTGAAGCAATACACTGACTTTCTGAAACTCATGCCAGGGCGGAGGCTCCACAGATTGAGCACAGAGTCCAAGAATCAGTTCAGGCCTTCCTCCTGGGCTGTTGTGTGTGCCATAGAGTTCCTACCAAACTGTGGTGGAAAAGCAACCTGTGGTGATATGGATGTGCTGTTCACTCACCCAGGTGGCTGATCTCACCAGGGCATCTTCATTGCCTCCTTGACAGTCTTCAGCAGCGAAGGTTCCTAACTGATGACTTGTTGAGCAAGAGAATGATCAGCAGCAGAAGTTCCTGAGAATGTGCCAGCTCCCAGAACCAGGGTGACGGCACCGAAAACTGGACATCATCATAAACTGAGTTTGTGTGCACCCTGCTCTACTTCACTGGCTCTGCCCACTTCAATTGCTCCAAGCAGGCTCTGGTTAAGACCAAGGGCATGAGCTTGTTGAAGTACACAGGATACCAAGGTCTCAAGGTAGGGTCTGGCTGAATAATTCCCACCCCAGATAAAAAGGATGTCTTCAGGCTTCAAGGCCTGCCCTACCGAGAACCAGCTGAGCTGGACTGGTGACCCATGGTCAAGATGAAAAAGGCACCCACTGGACCAGCCGCCCCACCTGGCTATTAGTGCTCTCTAGCCTCAGCTGCCTAACCCTCACCACTTTCTCTGTTGGGACTGAGAGAAAGGGCCAGTCTACCTCCCAGGATCTGTCCTGCCCTCCCCCAACAAGAGTAGGCTGCTCTCCCTTCTATTGCACAGCTGCCCTTGGTAGAGGTTTGTATGTGGCCCATTGGTCCATTTTAAGCAGGAATAGGTAGCTGATTTGAAACCAGCTTCTTGTGCAGAAGGCCCAGACATCCTCTTTCTCTATCCAGAGGAGGATCTAATTGCTGGAAGTGGGATGGGGCTGCAGGCGAAGAAGCAAGCAGCTCTGGCCCAGCATTACCCAAGATGCTTTGGAGGCAAATAAACCACTTCATATACTCCCTATACCTATCTCACTTCCTATGCAGCTGGAGGTGTTGAGAGGTGCCTGAGACTCCATGAGGAAATCATTGGAGGACCCACGGGCCCAGTAGAGTCCACTGACATTCAACCTGCCTGGAGTCTATGAGCTGCTGTAGTCCCTGCCTGCCTTCCTCCATCCAGGTGGGCAGGGAGGAGGCCAGAAATGCAAGTTAACTGCTCTTCGTATAGGCCAGGCCTGAGTCAACTCCTGACCTGTGAAGGACACTGGTAGACATTAGAAGGGAGAATTCATGGAGTTAGGCATTTTAGAGTGCCTGTCTATCCATCAGCATCTTCTGTGGGCCTTGCCCTAGAAAAGGCTATCTGGAACATGAACAAAAGTGGCAAAAATCAGCCCAGTAAGGAGGAATCAAGATGGCAGCATAGGTAAAACACTTATCTTGCCGTCATACTCAGCAATTTTAATACTACAACTTAACGAAAGAACAAACACCTTCCAGAATCACCAGGAAGCTGGCCGAGTGAAAATTCCACAAATAAAAGTGAAGATAAGACACTGTGATTCAGAGGAGCGGTGGCAGACAGCGTTGAAAGATTCGCGGGGAGAGAGGTTTTGGAGCACGCACCACGGAGAGGGCGGACGGCCGAAAACCAGCCAGTTTTCTCGAACGGGGAGACAAGACGTCACACTGGACTGATTCTCCAGCTCTGGGCGAAGTCCAGGGAACCCACTATCATATGGGGTGAAAACTGGACAGTGGGAGGGCTCGTCGAAGCTCGGGTGCTGCAGGGGTCTCCCGGCTTGTGGAGAAGGCACCTTGCACGAACACCTCAGCTGCGTGACTGCGCAGAGAGCGCTCTGTGACTCGCTCTCTCATTCAAAAACACGGCAGACTGCTTTGTTTTACGATCCTGGGTGAGACATTGGGAGTGCAGACTCATTTGGGGAGAGTCTGAATTCCCAGCAGCCAGTGGAGATCGGCAGCTGCTCTCTCTCAGAGGTGCTGGCGGCCATTGCCCCCTGCACAGAGTCCCTGGGGCCGCATAGGGCGGAGCTGACGCTGTCTGCTTGGCCGGGAGACTCCACCCATCCAACCTGAGCACAGCTGAGCTTCACAGACAATTGGCCTGGAGGTCAACCCCTCCAAGTGCTAACAACAATTAACTGTGCTTAACTTCAGCAAGACTGTGCCACCCATATCCACCTCAGGTAACTGGGGAGACGAGCCACTGTCCCTAGTAGGACATCTACCACACAAAGCTAATTGACCAACTCAGGGAAGCAGCCACCACGCAGAGACATGGAAAGAAATCAGGTATGAAAGAAATGGAGGGAAAAAAACGACTGGACATGGAATTCAAAACCACGGTTATAGGGCTTTTCAAGAGGCTCCTAGAAAAGGTCGAGGCCTATAAGGAAATAAGCAAGACCACAAAGGAAATGAATGAGTCCTACAAGGAAATGAAGGAGACCCTCAAGGATATAAAGGAGACTCTCAAGGATATGAAAAAGGCCCAACCAGAAATTAAGTATACACTGACTGAAACAAAAAATATTATACAAACACCTAAAAGTGCTCTGGAGCACCCCAAGAACCAAGTTAAAGATTTGAAATACAAGGAGGTAAAATCCACTCAGCTGAAAAAGCAAGAAACCAAAAGAATCCAAAAAATTGAAGATAGTGTAAGGGGCCTTTGGGGCAACCTCAAGCATACCAACATCCGAATTATAGGGGTGCCAGAAAAAGAGAGAGAGCAAGAGAATAAAAACCTATTTGAAGAAATAGTGACCGAAAACTTCCTACACCTGGTGAAAGAAATTGATTTAGGAGCCCAAGAAGAGCACCGAACCCCAATATATAGGAACCCTAAGAGGACCACACCAAGGCACATCATAATTAAAATGCCAAGAGCAAAAGACAAAGAAAGAATATTAAAAGCAGCAAGAGAAAAACAGATGGTTACCTATAAGGGAGCACCCATAGGATTGTCAGCGGATTTCTCAACAGAAACAATGCAGGCCAGATGGGAATGGCAAGAAATATTCAAAGTGATGAACAGCAAGAATCTACAAGCAAGATTACTCTATCCAGCAAAGCTATCATGCAGAATTGAAGGTCAGATGAAGTGCTTCGCAGATAAGAAAAAGCTAAAGGAGTTCATCACCACCAAACCAATATTATATGAAATGCTGAAAGATATTCTTTAAGAAGAGGAAGAAGAAAAAGATAAAAGTGTAAATTAGGAACAACAAATACACATCTATCAACGAATGCATCTAAAAATCAAGTGAATTAATAAGCTGATGAACAGGATAAACTGGTGAATGTAACAGAATCATGGGCATAGAGAGGGAATGGACTGACAACTCTTGGGGAGAAAGGGGGTGTGGGAAGTGCAGCAAGAGACTGGACAAAAATCATGCACCTATGGGAGAGGACAGTGGAGTGGGGTGAGGGCGGAGGGTGGGATGGGTACCAGGTGGAGGGGATCTATAGGGTGGGAAAAAAAAAGGGAACAATGTAATTAATAAACTGAACAATACAGATTAAAAAAAAAATCAGCCCAGTAAGCCTGGCACAGTGTTTGAACATCAATATATGAACCTGGTGGCCATGGTTCGATTCATCATCAGGCCACATGCCCAGGTTGTGGGGCGTGCAGAGGCAGCCTATCAATGATTCTCCTGGTTCATGTTTCTGACTCCTTCCATCTCCCTTTCTTTCTGAAATCAATAAAAATATATTTTTAAAGTGAAAAAATATATATATATATAAGAACTGAAATTATAAGTCACACAAAAGAGAACATTGGTACTAAATTTAAAGACCTTGGTCTTATGGAGGATTTTATGTATTTGACCCCAAAGGCAAGAGATATAAAAGTAAAAGTGGATAAGAATATATCAAACTAAATAGCTTCTGCACAATAAAAGAAACCAAAAACCAAACAAACAGGCAATCAAGCAAACAACAGCTCTAATAAGGGGTTAATATCCTAGCTACATAGAAAAAGAATACAACTCAACATCAAACAATAAAATTTTAAAAATGGGCAGTGATACAAACACTTTTCCCAATTAGACATACAAATGGTCAAGAGATATATAAAAGTATGCTCAACTTCATTAACTATTAAGGAAAGTTTATCTGAAAAATTTGACATTTACTCATAAGATTACATGACCCTACATTCACTGCAGCATTATCAACAGTAGCCAGGACATAGAAATAACTAAAATGCCTTTCTATAAATAAATGGATAATGAAGATATAGTTTATATATACTGTGAAATACTACTCAGGCATAAGATGAAAACATTGCCATTTGTGACTCCTTGGATGGATCTTGAGAATATCATGCTAAGTGAAACAAGCTGAACAGAAAAAAAACCAAGAACTATATTATTTTAGTCATATATGGGATATAAAGCAACAAATGAACATATTAGACATACAAACAGAAACTCATAAGCACAGGCTACGGAAAATGAGACCCTAAAGATGGGTCGAGGAGGTTCAGTAAATGATGAAGGAAAGAGATTCAACTTTAGACACCCTGGGGTAGACACACAATGCAATATACAAATGATGTATTATAGAATGGTACACTAGAACACTGCTTGCAGTTAAAGCGTTGGCCTGCACACTGAAGGGCTATGGATTTGATGCCCAGTCAGGGGAGTGTGTAGAAGGCAACCAGTCAATCTTTCTCTCTCTCTCTCTCTCTCCCCCACTTCCTCTCTCTCTTCCTCTTCCTTCCTCCCTCCCTCCCTTTCACACCACACTCCCTGGGAAAAAAAAATCAATGGAAAAAATGTATTCACTGCTTAAGTGAGAACTTAAAAAAAGAACTGTACACTTGAAACTTATGTAATTTAATTAACCAATATCACTTCTATTAATTTGATAAAATTAAAACATAAATATTTTAAAAACTTTGTATATATTATTCAGTTAGAAAATAAGAATTTTTATCTATGACAATAATAAAAGGTTATAAATTTTCAACCTTCTAAATAAATTCTCAATTTTCTAAAATAGAAAGAATCCCCTACTACCAAAATTTCCTACCTTGATGATGTATCAATTCTGATTCAGTAAATATACGAATTTGGGGTATGTAATACAGTGAGGAATGAGGTGGTAGTGGGTGAAATATAAGTTTCTGATACAAAGATTTTTAAAGCTCTTCTGATGTTACTCCATAAACTGTGTTCGGCAACCAAATACTTAAATCAACAGTCGCCAACCTGTGGTCTGCGGGCGACTGACGGTCTGTGAGGTCCAAAAGGTTGGCAACCGCTGACTTAACTGACCTCAAACTATCTTATTACAACCTTAATAATATAAATAATAAAACATGCAAGTATCTTTCCTCTTTTGGGTATAATTTTACATAAAATGTATTCCACTCATTTGAATATGTATATATGTATGTTTTTTTCCATTGTATTACTTTATACTTGGATTAAAAAAAAAAAGGCTGAAATTCATAATTTTTACTATCCAGAGTTTTTCTCCTGAAACTCTGTATTACATGTAACTTATACTAATAAAAGGGTAATATACAAGTTGGTCAGGATGCCCTCACAGAAACAACCAACGAGTAGGTTGGCAGGCGGGTTAGTAAGAGACAACCAGACGACTGACCAGTAAGCTGTGTGGGGTAACCAGGTAGGAGAAGGTTAGTGAGGGGAGACCAAACAACCAAACAGCACACTGTATGGGGTGACCAGGCTGGCAGGGGGGTTAGTGAGGGGCAACAGAACGACCAAACAACAAGCTGCGTGGCGCGACCAGGCCATCAGGAAGTTTAGTAAGGGATGACCAAACAAGTGAACAGCATGCTGCATAGGATGACCAGGCCAGCAGAGGGGGGGCAGTGAGGAGCGACCAGCCCAGTGGACATCGTCGAAGAGGTCCTGCATTGGAGAGGGTGCAGACTGGGCTAAAAAGATCCCCCCTACCCATAATGAATTTCGTGCAATGGGCCTCTAGTATCTTATAATTGAAATACCCTATCTAATAAAAGAGTAATATGCAAATTGGTACTTCGGCTATATCCACAAACCACGCCCACAAGCCAACCAAGAGGAAATAAACCCAACCAAGATGGCTGCAGGACTTAGAGCAAGAGGGAGGTTTGTGTTTCCTTGGCAATTGAGGAAGGCAAGTTTTCCACCTGCCCTTGCTGGCCTAGGCTTCCACTCAATGCAATGAAGTTTCAATTATAGAAGATGTATCCCAACAGAAATGGCAGCAGCCATGGAGCTGGAGAGAGCAGAGTGTTGCCCAGGCGATGATGAAGTCAAGCTTCTGCAGCCCTAGCACCTAGGCATCCAATCTAGGCTATAAAGTTTCAATTACAGAATTTAAACAGAAATGACTGTCATCACTGAGCAAGGAGAAGGCTTGGCTCACTCCAGGCTACAAAGTTTCAATTGTAGAACATAAATTAATTCTAGATCCCAAGGCCTCCACTTGGATTTCTGGGGAACATGGCTGGCCTGCAAACCACCATAGGCCCCTCGCCCAGGCCACCCCACACCCCAAGAGAACCCCCACCCTGATCCAGAACAATCTTTAGGGCAAAGCAGCTGGCCCTTAGCCATGCACCAGGCCTCTATCCTCCTATCTAATTAAAAGAGTAATTTGCAGATTGACCATCACTCTAATACACAAGAGGGATACCCCATGTAGTCAAAGATCCAAAGAGGGCAGTTGGGAGGGACCAGGCCTGCAAGGGAGGGTAGTTGGGGTGATCAAGCCTATATAAGAGGGCAGTTAAGGGTGACCAGGCCAGCAGAGGAAAAAAGTTGGGGGCAAACAGGCTGGCAGGGGATCAGTTAGACATCAATTAGGCTGGCAGGGTAGTGGTTAGGGGGTGATCAGGCTGGCAGGCAGAAGCATTTATGGACAATCAGGAAGGCAAGCAGGTAAGCAGTTTGGACCCAGCACTCCTGGATTGTGAGAAGGATGTCCGACGGCTCGTTTAGGCCTAATTCTACCAAATAAGCAGTTGGATATCCGAGCAGGGTCCCAGACTGGAGAGAGTACAGGCTGGGCTGAGGGACATCCCCCGCCCCTGTGCACAAATTTCGTGCACTGAGCCTCTAGTATCCTAATAAGAGAGTAATTTGCAAATTTGATCATACCTTCACTATATCCACAAGCCACGCCCACCAGCCAATCAACAGCAGATTATGTAAATAAACCGCAACCAAGATGGCTGCCACCACTGAGAGCAGCAGGAAGGCTTGGGTTTCCCTGGCAACAGAGGAAGCTAAGCTTTCCGCCTGCCACTCAATGCTACAAAGTTTCAATTATAAAAGAAACAGAAATAGCAGCAGCCACTAAGCTGGAGAGAGCAGAGGCTTGGGTTTCCCTGGCAAAGAAGGAAGTCAAGCTTTCCACCTGCCATTGCTGGCCTAAGCCTCCACTCTTGGCTACAAAGTTTCAAACAGAAATGGCTGCCACCACAGAGCGAGCAGAAGTCTTTGTTGGCTCATTTCAAGGCTACAAAGTTTCAATTGTAGACATAGATTAATTCCAGATCCCAGTGCCTCTGCTTGGGTCGCTGGGGGGCATGGCCAGTCTGTAAACCACTTCATGCCCCTCGCCCAGGCTGCCCCTCACTCCAAGTGAACCCCCACCCTGATATGGGACACTCTTCAGGGCAAACCAGCTGGCCCCCACCCATGCGCCATGCCTCTGTCCTATCTAATAAAAGAGTAATAAGCAGGTTGACCATTACTCCAACACACAAGAGGGCTGCCACAAGATAGCCAGCAGGGGAGGACTGTTGGGAGGTTCCACGCCTGCAAGGGAGGACAGTTGTGGGCAATCAGGCCAGTAGGGGAGGGCAGTAGGGGAGACCAGGCCTGCAAGGGAGGACAGTGGGGGCAATCAAGCCTGCAGGGGAGGGCAGTTTGGGGTGACCACGCTGGCAGAGGAGGGAAATTTGGGGCAAACAAACTGGCAGGAAAGCAGTTAGACATTAATCAGGCTAGCAGAGTAGTGGTTAGGGGGTGATCGGGCTGGCAGGCAGAAGCAGTTAGGGGCAATCAGGGAAGCAGGCAGGCAGGCAGTTTGGAACCAACAGTCCTGGATTGTGAGACGGATGTTCAATTCACCATTTAGGCCCAATCCTACCAGTCGGACATCCCTCGAGGGGTCTCAGATTGGAGAGGGTGCAGGCTGGGCTGAGGGACACCCCCAACCCCATGCACGAATTTCGTGCACCAGGCCTCTAGTATAATAATAAACACTCAACTACATACATTCTGGATGAACTCTACATAATTGTGTATATTCTCCTACAAACTTCCTAATTTTCTACCATGAACTTTAAACTTGTATCCTATTATGGTATTCAATTCAACAGCCAAACACAATCTGCCATATAGTAACTAATCTAAAATTAACTGAAATAGGTTCAAAAATCTACCTTGAAATAATAATACCAAAGGATGACTATATTGTTCGTTAATTTAAAAAAAAACAGTGGTTTAAACAAATTTAATTGCTGAAAGAAAAACAGAAGAAATTATTCAAAGACAATGCCTTTTGATATACATCCACAAATATTTTTTAAAATAAAATGAAATAGAATCATTTAGTAATAAAAATCTAGGAAGAGAATCATTTCTCTTCCTCGAAAAGAAAACATAAGGACAGTGAGTGATTACACAGCATGTAGATAATATAAGCAAATAATATTAAATAGATATTTTCTTTTACACAGCAAAAGCAGAGTAGGAAATATATTAAATCATATTTAATTGAAGTACTTAAAAAAACTATAGTAATTGAATATGAACCTAAATTCTCTATTGCTCTTATAAATTATATGACTAAGCAAAATTTTAAACATTCATTGAGTGTAAACTATGCAAGTACCAGTTTATACCCAGAACTCAATTACCCTACATTTACCTTACATAATTTCAATTAAAGCAAACAGAGGATTCTGTTGTAAGTTCTTGTTCTTATTTTAAGTAAAGTAAATTAAAACACTTACCTGTGTTTCATACAAGTGAGCTATATGAAACTGAACTACAAAGGATCATGGAAAGAAATTAATTAAAATACATCCAAGTTTCAGGTAAAAAACAAAAATAGATAATAAAAATATGCAAAATAAGAAAATGCTAATTCTAGATTATAAATTTGATTTAGAAGGTGTAACTTTTATTTATCTATTAAATCAACTAAATATCATAAGCATTCTTTTTTAAAGCATTCTGTACTATTAAATAATAAACAATTTATATTATTAAATAAAAATTTCATCAACTTATTTTTAATTGCAAATAACGTTTGCATCCTTGGAAATCAGTAATCAATAAATTTACAAAGTTCAAATTGACAATATTAGATATAACATTCTAAATGTAAATATCCTTACATATGGCATTCAGTATTGTTACCTTAAAATTATAGTAAAACTAGTCTTTAATAAATAAAGATTTTTTTAAAGTACAGTTTTTTATAGTAAATTTTATCTATTTTTGAAAAAGTCATACACGAGAAAAACATTAGTGAACTATTTTTTACTAATATTTTAGTTTATTGAATATTTTTGGTAGATAATTTTACTAAGTTTTTTTTTTTTAAGTTCTCAGAGTTAGGTGACTTTAAAAATAGTCAAACAAACTAAAAAAAGCAAGACTATAAAATAAGTATGTCAGAAAACATAAAGGCAGAGTATTTTGCTTCTTTATAAAGAAACTCTTCTTGCCCTAACTGGTGTGATTCAGTGGACAAAACACTGGCTTCTGGACTGAAAGGTCCCGAGTTTTATTCCGGTCAGGGCACATGCCCAGTTTGCATGCTCAGTACCTAGTTGAGGCATGCAGGAGGTAGCCAATCAATGATTCTCTCTCTCATCAATGATTTTTCTGTCTCTCTCTTTCTCCCTCTCCTTTTCTTTTTGAAACCAATAAAATATATTTTTTTAAAAAAAGAAACTCTTGCCGAGACCGGTTTGGTTCAGTGGATAGAGCGTTGGACTGCGGACTGAAGGGTCCGGGGTTCAATTCCGGCAAGGGCATGTACCTTGGCTGCGGGCACATCCCCAGTAGGGGGCGTGCAAGAGGCAGCTGATCAATGTCTCTCATTGATGTTTCTGACTTTCTATCCCTCTCCCTTCTGCTCTGTAAAAAATCAATAAAAATATATTTTAAAAAAAAAGAAAAGAAACTCTTCTTGATGCCCAATTCTTAAAATGGATGATTTACCAAAGACCATTAAAAAAAAATCATAGTAAGTTTACATTCAGATATTGGAGTTATATTGTTCTCATTTGCGAGAACAAACATCCTTTCTATTTTGAGTTAGGTTTGAACTAGAAAATATTTTCAAATTATATGCAGAATATGCCCTGGCAGCTTTGCCTCTCTGGTTAGTCAGCCTGTGAATTGAAGGGTTCGATTCCTAGTCAAGGGAATGTACCTTGGTTGCCAGATTGATCCCCAGTCCCAATTGGGGTGCATGCTGGAGACAACCAATCAATGTGTCTCTCTTATGGTGATGTTTCTTTCTTTCTCTCTAAAAATAAATGCAGCCCTAGCTGACGTTGCTCAGTGGATAGAGCATGGATTGTGGACTGAAGGGTTCTGGTTTCAATTCCAGTCAAGGACATTTGGCCAAGTTGCAGGCTTGAACCCAGTGGGGGGCATGCAGGAGGCAAGCAATCAATGATTCGCTATCATCATGTTTCTCTCTCTGCCTCTCCCTTCCTCTCTGAAATCAATAAAAATATTTTAAAAATAAATGAATGAATAAAAATGAAAAAAATATATCATAAAGATTACCAAAAAAATAAAATAAAATTATACATAGGATATTTAATTACATGGGTTTTGTCCAGAAAGGCCTTCACAGAAAACAGAAATTCTCATTTAAAATAAATCCCAAAATGACTTTTCCTCTTCTTTCCTTCTCTTTCCCCATATCTTCTCCCTTATTTTATATCAATGAATAATGAATATGTAGCAGGTATGAAAAAAATTACCAATTCTTAAGCTTAGCTCTTTAAAAGTCTGATTCAGTGAGCCTAAGGTATAAAGGCTTTAATACTGTTTCATTTTAAGTTTCCCAGTATTATAAGTATATATTCTGTATACCCAAAATAAAGAACACTGCACAAGGTACCGAACCCATAAATTCCCTTCCATAAACAAAAATATTAAAAGAAAAAAGACATAATTTTTCCATTTAAAAAGACAGACACTATAAAGTAACAATAACTATCAATAATAATCTAATACAAAGGAAGCAACTCCTATGAGTTGGTGTTCTGTGAAAAACTAGACTTTTTATGGTTATCAAGTAATGTATTGATTATTATTTAAAAACAAACTATTCAAATTAACTAATTGTCTTAAAGTCTGTGAGTTAGTCTTGTACCTCTCAGGTTTGTTTACAATTACCAACAAAAAGTATTCATGGTCATGATTTGAAATGTATTATACAGAGCTTATTCCTCAAAAAGACAATAAAACTATGGTACTTAGAAATACTTACTTTCAACTTTGGACAATGTACAAGGATGACAGTCAATCAATGCTAACTGAAAATGCTGTAACAAAAAAGTAAAAATATTAATGCACTAAATTTAGAATTGCATAAAATTGGTTTATATACTTAAAACTTTTAAGGTCAAGTATATAATAATGAAATTATGTGGGAGATTCCAAAATGACCACAAGAATAAGTGCAAGTTACGCTGATCGCTTTTAGCGCAAAACCAGATCAAAGCTAAATTATGGAACAATCAACTGAAAAACTAACTGAACTGAAATATTATAACCAAGGAATCATGGAAGAACCACATCAAGACGGACAGTAAGGTTGGAGATATGAAATGGGATGTCCTACTCCCAAGGGTAGTAGCTATGATTCCAGAGAAATATCTCAGCTGAGAGGGCATCCCCCTGAAAAATTGGGGATCTAAATCTCATGCCAGAAAGAAAAACTTATGTACTACTATTTGTAATATTTTTTTAATTTTTTTAAAATATATTTTTATTGATTTTTTACAGAGCGGAAGGGAGAGGGATAGAAAGTCAGAAACATCGATGAGAGAGACATCGATCAGCTGTCTCTTGCACGCCCCCTACTGGGGATGTGCCCGCAGCCAAGGTACATGCCCTTGCCGGAATCGAACCCGGGACCTTTCAGTCCGCAGTCCAACGCTCTATCCACTGAGCCAAACCGGTCTCAGCTTAATTTTTAAAAATTAAAAAAAAACACACAAGACACTGGGGGTGGGGGAGGCAGGTGAGGACATGTGCTCGGGGGTAGTGGAGGCTGGGGGGAGGATAATAGGGGGAAAAAAGGAAAACATATGTATTACTGTTTGTAATACTTTAAAGAATAAAAAAAGTAAATCTCATGCCAGGTTTCCCACCCAGAGCACCAGAGAGAGAAAGACCAGACCATCTGGATGTGAAAATAAGCAAGGATTCTGTACACCAGGGAGAGACAGTAGTCACCTAAAGACACTTTTGCCCCTTAAAATGCCAATGCACAAGATCTTATTTGCAGCCACTCACTCGGGCTCCTGTGAAGGGAGGATGGAGCAAATTACAGTCGCATGATGAGATACTTGGGTTTGTTGCTCTTGGGAGAATAGGCGGGAAAGCTTCCAGGATCTCTGTGCTGATTCATATTTCATTACCAAAAGGCCATCTTTCTTGGCAGAGCACACACACCCCCTGCCCCACCTTTCTCCCTGAGTAGCATCAACCTGGGGGAATTCAATAGCCCCATCTCTGGACTTTCCCCACCCAGCAAAAATAAACCCCTAGTAAGGAGTCAGTAACAGAGTTGTCTGACTTTGGAGCTGGGCCATTCCCCCTACTTTCTCATGACTCTGACTATCCCTTCCCTATCCAGGAACAATCCCCTATCTATTTCCAGCATACCCTGACACACCCATCCACCGGGCTCTGGACCACCACTCTCCCCCAACACACACTTAGTGGCTCTGCCTAGCTGACTGAGATCAGACAGAATCAGGACAGAATGAGCTATATGGCTCTGGGCAGTGCCACACCTCCTATCTTCCCCACGCCTGATCAGCACTGCCCCCTCATGGAAAAATTACTAGTCTCATCTTCCCAACGCACATGCCTAAACAAAGCAGAGCCCTCCCTTAACATAGTCAAATTACTGTTTAGATCTGATAAATTCTGCTGGTCTCACTCTGATGACTCTCTATAACCCCATCCCACTACAAGATGTACAAGCACCCAGCAGGTATACTTACACACATTTACTGAGTAGCCTCACATTCAACACTGGCATCCAGTTTAGACTTGCATTAATCCGGTGATGCACTGTGAGCCTATCTTATGCAACTCAAGTACCACCAGATGCTATTTCAGTGACTAAGCCTAACAGGCGGCCTGCTAGCAAAAGGAAATCTTGGAGTGCCTTAGGACTTTTCCTAACCTGCATGCAGGACCAAAGCTGGTAAAAAAAATAGTTTTTTTTTACCTTGCCCAACAGAATAAGCCACAAACTCTAATTTTGAATTACTTATAGCTCCAAACAGGTTGCCCAAGGTCAATAACAGAAAGTGTCTAACATTAACTTGCACCAAGTTCCTCCCAAGGGGTCCTGAAACAACATACCCAGTGGCCATGCACCCTATATGGACCCAGTAAGGTCCACAAATGGCAAATCCAAAGAAAAATCTGGACAAGGACCAACTCTGCTGAGGCAAATTCCCACTTAGTGTTATCAACACTGGCACAGGCGTTGCTATATCTCCTCATTAGGGTTGAGCCTCAGAGTTAGCCAGCCTCAGGGTTGATCCAAAGCCTGAATGTGCCAATAACAATCAAGACTCACTTAAACAGAGGTCCCCACACAACCCACACACAGGACATTTCTGGAGCACCAAACTCAAGTGCTTAAGGAAACTACACCACAGAATCCCATAAAACACCTACGACAGAAAACCATCCTACAAAAACTGGAAGTCATAGTAGATCTCCCTAATACATAGAGAAAAACAAAACAAAAATAGCACTGGCTAGGTGACTCAGATGGTTAAAGCATGGCACCAACACACTAAACTTGCGGGCTCAATTCCCAGTCAGGGTATATGTAACAATCAACCAATCAATGCATAAATAAGTGAAATAACAAATCAATGTTTCTCTCTCCCATATCTCTCTCTAAACAAACAAAAAAACAAAAGAAGAAACAGCCAAAATGGGGAAGAGGCTCCAAATGACAGAATAGGAGGAAATCTCCAGAAAAAAATTTTTTTTTAAATAGAGGTATGCAATTTATTAAATATAGAGTTCGAAGTAATGGTTATAATGATGCTCAATAGCATGAAACAGGACAAAGAAACCAAAAAGGAAATCAATCAGAAATGAGTACAATACCTAAAATAAAGAACATAATGGAAGAAAGAAACAATAAATGGGATGAAACAATATCAAACCAGCAATTTCAAAGACAAAGCAGAAAAAGAAATCAAAGCAGTAATAAAGAATTTTTAAAACTGAGGATAGCCTTAGATGATGCATTCAATGGTTAGAGTGTTGTCCTACACACTAAAGGATCCCACTTCTGATTCTGTTCAAGGGACTTGTACTTTGGTTATGGGTTCGCTCCCCAGCCTCCTGTTGTGGCACATGCAGAAGACAATCAACAGATATCTCTCTCTCTCTCCTCCGTAACTCCATCTCCATCTCCCTCTCTCCTTCCACTCCTCCATTCTACTTGAAAATCAATGAAAAAAATATCCTCAAATGAGTATTAACAAAAACATAAAAAATCAGGATAGTTTATAGAGCCTTTGGGATAACATGACATATAACATCTACCTCACAGGGGAAGAAAGAACAAAGGAGGAAGAAGAGAAGGAAGGGGGGGGAAGGGAGGAGAAAAAGAGAGAGACAGAGAGAGAAAGGAATCAAGAACCTCTTTTAAGAAATAATGACCAATTACTTCCCTAATCTCTGGAAGAAAAAAAAGACACAGTATACGAAGTGCAAAGAATCCTGAACAAGATGAACCCAGGGCCCACAAAAACACATCATACTTAAAATGACAAAACTTGCCGAGACCGGTTTGGCTCAGTGGATAGAGCGTCGGACTGCGGATTGAAGGGTCCTGGGTTCAATTCCGGCAAGGGCATGTACCTTGGCTGCAGGCACATCCCCAGTAGGGGGCGTGTAAGAGGCAGCTGATTGATGTCTCTCTCATCGATGTTTCTGACTTTCTGTCCCTTTTCCTTCCTCTCCCTTTCCCTTCCGCTCTGTAAAAAATCAATAAAATATATTTTTAAAAAAACAAAAAAAGTAAAATAAAATGACAAAACTTAAAGACAAAGAGAGAATCTTAATAGCAGCAAGGGAAAGATAATTAGTTACCTATAATAAAGCTATCATAAGACTATCAGCTATTCTCAACAGAAAAAGTTCAGACTAAAAAAGATTAGCAAGATATAGTCAATGAAGTAATAGTTGGTTCTTGAAAGGTAAAAAAGATTAACAAATCTTATAAGACTCATCATAGAAAGAGCAAGGACCCAAATAAATAAAATTAGAAACGACAGAGAAAAAGTAACAACTAACAACAAATAAATATTAAATATTTGAAGAAAATATTATGGCCCTCGCAGGTTTGGCTCAGTAGAGAAAGCATCAGGCTGTGGATTGAAGGGTACCAGGTTTGATTCCCATCAGGGGCAAATTTGCCTGGTTTCAGGCTCGATCCTGAGTAGGGGGTGTGCAGGAGGCAACCAATCAATGATTCTTTCATCATTGATGTTTCTAGCTCTTTCTCTTCTCTCTCCCTTCCTTCCTGGATCAATAAAAATGTATTTAAAAAATATTATAAAAAACTATATCCCCACAAATTTGAGAATCTGCAAGATATAATAAATTCCTGAAACATTTATCTTCTAAAGCTAAATCAGAAAGTCTAAATACTGTACACATATTACAACTAGTTAAATTGAAGCAGTAATCAAAAACTCCAAAAAAAAAAAAAAAAAAAAAAGGACAGATCATATAGCTTCCCAGGTGGTTTACCAAATATTCCAAGAACTAACACTTATTAAACTACTTCAAAAAATTCAACAGAAAAAAATACCCGCAAGCTCATTTTAGGAAACCAGCATTACCCAAATTTCAAAATGACATAAAGACACTACAAAGAAAGCAAACTATATGCCAGCTAGTGGCCCAGTCCATGAAATTCCCTCAGCCCAACCTGCCCCCTCTCACATACTGGGAGCCCTTATGGGATGTCCAACTGATGGCTCACCCCCAGCCTGCCCAAGGCCTAAAGCCTCAATTTAAAAAACCACCTGTAAAATACAGTGTAGTTCAGGAGTTTTTCATTACGGATTGAGTTCACCAAGAAGACCCTGTTGCAATGTAAAGCAGAGAAGCTTGGTGGAAGTGCAAGCGCCCCTGTAGGTAGCCAGCGTGGGCTCAGGCTGTCAGGGCTCCCAAACCTGTTGCCTAATAGAGCTGCTTTGTCTACTAAAGAAAACACTCTTCTCTTGTAGTCCTTTCTACATTTTTTTTTTCATAAGCATCCCTTTAGAGAAGACTTCTTTAATGTGTCCCTTCCTTTCCCCCAAAAGAGGGATAATAGATCATTTCAAGGAGCAGCAGAGAGTGGGGGAGGAGACAATGAGGACCTAGGTCCTTGCAATCACCAGAGAACTCTGAACTCGCTGTGCCAGAAGATAATCCTGTGGAGGGAAGAGAAGAGCAAATGGAAAAGTCTGTGTCCTTTTGAGCTTCTCCTGGACGCAAAGGCTTTGATCCTGTGATGTGTCTGACAGTAATTTTCTGCATTTCTGGGTCAAATAGGATGAGTGAACAGATTCAGGAAGGTGTTGTTCCTTAGTGAGTTTTTCTGTCCCATTTTCACTGAATTGACCAATAATCTGAGCTCTGTGGTGAATGTTGGGGCTGTGACCTGGATTTAGGCGAAACGTCAATTCAAGCTGTGAACTAAGAAAAATTAGAGCCGCCTCTGCCACCACCCTTCCCACCCCCCTGCTCACTTCTGCACTCAACTGGCTCGGGGGGACCACAGGGCGCCGTGGCCGTCAGCCCCTCCCCCCACCCCACCCCCGTACCGCCCTGCCCGGCCGCTTCTGCGCGTTCCCCCCCTCAGTACTTCAAACTCTCTCCTACAGAGTTCACAGCTTTAGTTGAAGTTTCGCCAGAACCCAGGTCACAGCCCCAACATGTTCACCACAGAGCTCAAAACTACATTTCCCAGAATTCCTGCTGCTCCCGATATCCTGCAGTGACCGTCCAGTCCTGCCTCCATGCGCGCAAGCGGCACCAGGCCACACCACTGCATGCCTCGCCTCCCATCCTGCTGGCCATGCCCCCTGCTCTTTATTGGCTGATAGCATAGCCAATCAGGAGCCAAGGTACGGTCACATTTGCATGTTACTCTTTTATTAGATAGGATATTCCTGTAAAAGACGCTAAAATCCTTACAACATATTAGCAAAGGAGATTCAATAATACATATAAAAGATGTCTCAGTGGCTGAAAATCAACCTATGAACCAAGAGGTCACAGTTCAATTCCCCATCAGGGCTTATGTGAAAGTTGCAGGCTCAATTCCCAATAGGGGGTATGGAGGAGATAACCACCCCATGATTCTTTCTCATTATTAAGGTTTTTCTCTTCTCTCCCTCTCCCTTCCTGTCTCAAATCAATAAAAATATATATTTAAAGTAGATGATAGATAGATGATAGATAGATAGATAGATAGATAAAATATTATACACCATGATCACATGGGATTTATTCCAAGGATACAAAGTTAGTAAAATACATAGAAATCCAAAAGCATGAGACATTTAAAAAAACAAGGCCCAAGTTGGTTTTGCTCAGTGGATAGAGCATCAGACTGCAGAATGAAGGGTCCTGGGTTCAATTCCAGTCAAGGGCATATATCTTGGTTGTGGGCACATGCCCGGTGGGGGTGTGCAAGAGGCAGCTGCTCAATGTTTCTCTGTCATTGATGTTTCTAACTCTCTATCCCTCTCCTTTCCTCTCTGTAAAAAATCAATAAAATATATTTTAAAAATAAGTAAAAAAACACATATCGTTTTATCCATGCTAGTAACTGTAGAAATATTTGACAAAATTCAATATTAATTCATGATTAAAAAAAAAAAAAACTCAGGAAAGTGGGAATAGAGAGATCAAATTTCAATAAAAAGGCCAAATATGACAAACTCAAAGCCAACATCATATTTCAATGGGCAAAAATGAAAAATATGTACCCTAAAATCAGGAATAAGACAGGCATGTCTGTTTTAACCACTCTTATTCAACACTAGGGGTCTGGTGCATGAAATTTATACACTTGGGGAAATGGGTCCCTCAAATCTGCCTTCACCCTCTTGCAGTCTGGAAAAATTTCAAAGGTAGAAGAAAGCCTTATATTGGGGGAAGATGCCATATAAGATTTTCATAGCCTAAGAGAAGCAAATGCCTAGCTTCAAATAATGGACTGACTCTCTTATTAGGTAACAGTCAATGAAGTTGAAGCCAATCCTCATGTAAACTCTGAAATCCCAAAGGCCCATAGGATTTATGCTAAATCTACTTTGCTTGTGCTCCAAAAATGAAACAGAGCCTGTATACTAGATTAGCAACATGATTTACTGCATAAACCCAATTTTGAGACCCGCTACTTAGAAAAACGATTCCTTTCAAAGTAATGCTGCTCAGTGACAATGCACCTTGTCACCAAAGAGCTCTTGGGATATACAATATAATTACAGTTTTCTTGTGTGTTAGCACAAAATTCATTGTACAGCCCAAGAATCAAGAAGACATTTTTAACGTTCACATCTTCTACCAAGCAAGGCTGTCCTTTAAAATTAAAGGAGAAATGAAGCTTCCCAGAAAAAAAGAAAAGAAAAAAATAAAGAAGTCCATCACCAACAAACTAGTATTGTAAGAAACTAGAAGCCCAGTGCACATTTCCTTGCACAGGTGGGTATGTCCTTAAGTCCAACCTGAACCCTCTCCAATGAAACTCCTCAAGGAATGTCCAACTGTCCATTTAGGCCTGATTCATCGGGGCTAAAAGGTCAGCCAAACATCCCTGTCACAATCCAGGACTGCTGGCTCCCAACTGCTCACCTGCCTGACTCCCTGATTGCCCCTAACCGCTTCTGCCTGCCAGCCTGATCACCCCCTAACCACTCCCCTGGCAGCCTGATAGATGCCTAACTGCTCCGCAGGAGGTACAATTGCCCCTAACTGCCCTTCATTTCCATCCTGGTCACCCCTAACTGCCTTCCACTGCTGGCCCAGTAGTCTCTAACTTTTCTCCCCTGCAGGTCCGGTCACCCCCAACAGACTTCCCCTGCTGAACTGGTCACCCCTAACAGTCTTCTACTGCTGGCCCAGTCGCCCCTAACTTCTTTGCAGGCCTGGCCACCCCCAACTGCCCTCCCCTACAGTTCTGACTCTCCCTGCTGGCCTGCCACCCCAACTGCCATCCCCTGCAAGTCTGGGTCCTCCCCAACTGTCCTCCCTGCAGGCCTAGTCCCCCTTTTCCCAACTACCTCCCCTGCAGGCCTGGTCCCCCTAACTCCTCTCCCCTTCGGGTCTGTCATCCCCCAACTGCCCTCCCCTATAGTCCTGGTCCTGCCCAACTGCCCTCCCCTACTGGCCCAGTCACCCTTATCTGCCCTCCATACTAGCCTGATTGCCCACAACTGCCCTCCCCTGCAGGCCTGATTCCCCACCCCCAACTGTCCTTCCCTACAGGTTTGGTTCCCCCCTCCAACAAAAACTGCCCTCCACTGCAGTCCTGGTCCCCCCAACTGCTCTCATACAATTCAAAATAAAAAAACAAACAATCCAATTTAAAAATGTGCAGAGGATCTAAGTAGAGATACCCCCAAAAAAGAACATAGAGATGGCCAATATATATATATGAAAAGATGCTCAATGTCACTAAGTTAAAAACACAAACGCAAAGCACCTCACATTTATCAGAATAGTTTTTATCAACAATTCATTTTATGGGACCAAGTGGAGAAAAGAATAGTCTTCTACACTATTGGTGGAATGCTGACTAATATAACTACTATAAAAAATCATATGAAGGGTCCCCAAAATATTAACAAATGGAATTGCCTATAACCCAGCTATTCCAATTCTACATATATATTCAAATGAACTCAACTAATTAATTTGAAAGAATACATGACTGCTATGATCAATGCTGTGTTATTTAAAAACAGAGGCCCAGCGCACAAATTTGTGCACCTTGAAAGGAATCATTGGCTGCTAGGCTGTGGTGAGCACAGCGGCAGGTCTCAGCCCATCCTCTACACCCCCACCTGCCTGTTACCACCGTGGCCCCCAATCTCCTGTCTGCAGGCAGTCCCACTCCCACCACATCCACTCCTATGCAAGGATGGCGCAGAGTGATTGGGGCTGGCACCAGCAGCAGTTGCAGTCAGCAGCTCTGGGGCCAGCAGTGGATGCAAGCAGTCACTGATGGTAGCAGGTGTGAGAGGCGGCTGCGAGCCCCATTCACTCCTGAGGAGCAGGGGGAAATGGAGAAGTCCTAAGGGGCAATCAGGGCAAGCAGCTGGCGCTCGCATCCACTGACAGCCCCAAATGATCATGGCCAGCTCCAGCACTAGCAATGAGTGTAAGTGGGGCTGGCATCAGCAGTGGGTATAAGCGTTGGATGGGACTGCAATGTGCAGAAGCAAAGAATTTTCAGAAACCACCAAAGGCTCACTCCAATGATTACTGGCACCCTGCTTTGTCTGGAAACTCTGCTCACCTGCACCACCATCCCACTACTGCCAACACCCGCCATGTTCCATACGCATGTGCCCTGGTGGTCAGTACACATCATAGCAACCAATTATTAGGTTGTTCTGCCATTTGGTCTATTTGCATATTAGAGTTTTATTTAGATAGTAACTAAGCTATGAAAGCAACCTAGTGTCTATCAGTCAACAGTGAATAAAAAAAGCCATGATACATATATAAAGTGGAATATAACTTGCTCATTTAAAAAAGAAAACCCTACCATATCAACAGCATCACTGAACCTAGATTTTTCAACCTTTTCATCTCATTGCACACTTAAACTAATTACTAAAATTTTGCAGCCCATGAAAAAGTACATTTTTGCAGATCGGAAAAACTGGATGATTATTGTATTGGTTGCTGTCATTTTTCGTTTGATAATCTAAGAAAGTGGTCAGAGAAAAAATAAATAGTATTAAAAAAAATTCTTGTGGCAAAACGTTTAAAATTGATGAGCAAGAGGTATTAGAATGAGTAGAATAAGTCAGTCAGGAAAAGACAAATAGCATATAATTTCACTTACATGAGGAATCTAGGGAATAAATGAACACACAAAACTGAAAGAGACACAGAGAACATATTGATGGTGTCCATAGGGACAGAGGTTTACTGGGCTGAGAGAAACAGATAAAGGGATTGAGAAGAACAGATAGTTACAAAATACAGTATTTTGTAAAATAAGAGAGAAACAGATAAAGGGATTGAGAAGAACAGACAGTTACAAAATACAGTATTTTGTAAAATAAGACATAGGGAATATAATTAATAATTCTATATCATAAAAGCCTAATATGCAAATTGTCTCCTTGACCAGAGTTCTGCTGGGGAGTTCAACCATTCGACCAGTACTATATGATGCACACTAACCACCAGGGGGCAGATGCTCCAACCAATAGGTTAGCTTGCCATGGGAGCTGGTGGCCTGAACTTATAAGGTGAGAGCCATCAGGAGGCTTCCAGGGTTTGGCCCAAACTCCAGGTGAAAGTGGGCGGAAGCCAAGAAGGACCAGATGGTGCAGGAGGCTGTTACATGTGATCCAAGAGCTGTGTACTGCACTGCCCTCCACAGTCTGTGGCATTCTCATGCACAATTTATAATCCTCAGAACTGCTTCTTTTTATTTGTTATGTAACTACTTCAGGAGAGTGGGTAACACCATTATTTAGGAACTGGCTAGGAAGGGCCTTGGGCTCCTGAAGAGACAGCAGTGAGGGAGGCGAAGATGAGTAGGAGAACCTGAGTCCATAACTTGAAAGGAAAAAGGTGGAAGATGACAGCTGCTCAGAGGCCTAGGGAAGGGCCCAGCAGAGAAGCCTGGTGCCACTTCTACAGGACAGGCTCCACATCCTCCCTCCTCCTCCCAGTGACCTGTCACCCTGTGACCTCTCACCCAAAGCCTCCTCTCGGTTTGCCCTGCAGAGCTCCACCCTGTTGCATGGGCCTGCCCACACTGCCTCACTTGCCTAGCCTCACCTGTCCCCACAGCCATGCCTGCTCAGCCTTTGGGGAGCTCCACCCCAGAAGGAGAAAGGGGAAGGCTGCAAACAGGAAGTCGCAGGAGTATGGAGCAGAACAGGGCCAATCAAGTTAGGTGGAGGGGAGGGAGGGAGGGACCACACAGGCTGGAGACAGAGATGGGGAGTGGACACAACAGACACAGCAAGGAAGGAGAACCAAGATAGAAATGTCGCCCTTGGTTGAAGTAGAAATCGTGACCCCATTTTACAGACCCCAGCAGAGTTTGTGTGTGTGGGCAGGGGTGGAGACAAAAGAGGGTCTGAGGGTCCACGGGGACTACATGAATTGAGAGCAGCAACATCTGATTTACGGCCTATTTATTTTTATTTTTGTTAATATATTTTTATTGATTTCAGAGAGGAAGGCAGAGGAGGAGAGAGAAACACCGATGATGAGAGAGAATTGATCTGCTGCCAATCTGAGGGCTGAACCTGTAACAGCCTCGCCTAGCCCAGCCCAGAAATGGTACTATGGGTGCAGGGTAATAACATCCTACAGCAATGTCCAGCTTCCTCTCCCTAGTGACTAGCTTCCTTGAAGTTTGCTCAGCCCAGGAACACTACTTACTTAGCCCAGGTGCAAACATTTTACACTGTAACCAAATGTCTGTGTAATCAAATGTGCATTTTCCTGTGCCTCATCTCATTTGATCCTCATAAGAAGTCCTGCAGTATATACATAGGAGACTCAGCGGAATCCTATTTTCATTAGCTGGAAAACGAAGATTTAGAAAGCTGAAAAACTTGACTAGACTATAAAGAAGTAAGAAATGGTGAACCTTGAAAATTCAGATTTTTCTCACTGTGTACACACTGCTGAAGTTAAATATTTTACCTTTTGTTCTCCCTGCACAATCCTATCTAATAAAAGGGTAATATGCAAATTACCTGTTACTCTGTTACAAAGTTGGTAGCACCCATAGCCAAGATGGCAGCGCCCAGTCCTCTCAGCCTGCCAGATTTCCACAGTCCTTCATCGCTTTGCCCAGCTTGGGCCAGACCCCAGAGCCAGAGCAGACACGGACAGTGACGGGGGATGGGGGGAGCCTGTAGCTTCCACAGCCACCTGTGGAAGCAGCATGGCTCCCTCCCACCTCCAAAGAAATGAACACGGTCCTTTTAGCATGGTTCCCATGAAAGCAATGCGGCTCCTAGTAGTGCATTAGTACCTCCTAGTAGTGGTTCCCTCCAGCTCCCTCGGAAGCCGCAAGCGTTATCGTAAAATGGGCTGATAGTCTATAATAATAATCTGCTTCGTGTTGATATTTACTGCTGTGTTGCTGACAGTTACCTGATAGATAAGTTGGGGTGTTTCCCTGGGCTGGAATAAGGATAGTTAAGTCAGAAAGCAGTCTAATTAAGCAAGTTTATCTCTATATATAAAGCTCTGGCAGGTGCCAATCGCACATGTTTCCATCTGTCATTGTTGATCATAAACTTGGTTCACACTTCTATTATAAAGAAAGGGTAAACAGTGATATTAATTCTAAAAGCCCACTATGCAAAACTGCGCAGCCCAACTCAGCCTAGCATGCTTGCAGTCCCCCCTACCCATGCCAGTCTTTCATCATTATGGCGTTAAAGCCACAGGCCTTTTTAATATAAATTTCTTCTCATTAATTTCCTTTCAGTGTGCATGAATTCATGAACCAGGCCTCTAGTATTAAATAGAAAATAAATTTAAAAATGGAAAGATCCCTGGAAAGGATTGAGTGCTGCCCCTGGTTAGTAATAGTCCATATGTATTATAATTCACACATAAAGATATGAAAATTGGTGATATCTAAAGGACTGCAAAGGGAGTAGTATTTTTCTGGACTCTTTCTTTGGTATCTTTTTCCTTAGATAATTTTAATTTGTATTCTCTTTCTCTAATAATAAAAACCAACTAAAGTAACTTAGTTCTAGAAAATCCCTGGCCTTAAGTTAGTGAGCTCAGGGTGAAGTCTCTCTCTCTCTCTCTTTCACTCTCAAGTTAGTGAGCTCAGGGTGAAGTCTCTCTCTCTCTCCCTCTCTCTCTCTTTTTTGCTCACACCACACACACCACACATGGCACCTGCACACAACCTTTGCAATCAAGATAAAGATTTATATGCAAAAAGAATACACCATTCTACATAATCACAAATTCACAAAACCTTATTTTTTCCAGAAAATCATATTATTTCAAAGAGCATGCATATTTGCCAGGTAGAAAAGTACTAGTCCCATAAAAATCTTAGAAAATAAAAAAATGATAGCGCAAACACAGAAACTCCAAAAAATTGAAAGTTTAGACAAATCAAATTTCTATCAGAATTAAGGCATTTAAAATAATGTTATTTTTCCCAAATATTTTTATATTTACCAACTAGCATTCTACAAGCCTTAATAAAGAATAATCTATTATTCTATCATCCTGCTATGACACATGCCGTTCAACTACAAGTAGGTAGATTTCTAATTAGACCCATAAGAAAGAAAACTAAATGATTAGATCCCATCACTAACATACATACTCTTTATAAGAAGAAAGAAAGAAAGAAAGGAAGGAAGGAAGGAAGGAAGGAAGGAAGGAAGGAAGGAAGGAAGGAAGGAAGGAAGGAAGGAAGGAAGAAAGAAAGGGGGAAGGAGGGAGGGAGGGAGAGAGGGAGGAAGGGAGGGAGGGAGAGGTGGAGGGAGGAAGGGAGGGAGGAAGGGAGGGAGGGAGGAAACTAAATAATTAGAGTAACATACATACTCTTTATATACTAACATATATACTTTGTATGTCTGATGGCCATCACATACAGAAAAGTATTTTATATATCAAATGAAGTAAAACGTTCATTGTTTCTGGTATTCATCTTTTTAAAAACAAAAATATAAAGCACTAAAAAGTTATTTCAGCATAGCTCAGTGGTTGAGCATCAACCTATGACCAGGAGATCACTGTTTGATACCCAGTCAGGAAATATACCTAAGTTGCTAACTCAATCCCTAATGTGGACTGTGCAGGAGGCAGTCCATCAATGACTCTCTCTCAGCATTGATGTTTCTATCTCTCTTTCCCCCTTCCTTTATCTTTGAAATCAATACAAATAAATTTTTAAAGTTATTTTGCAAATCTTAGCATTATATGTATCTACTTTGTGCCCTGAAAGTCAATCCTTTTTTTAAATCTTTTGATTCATATCCTGAATTTTTCATTTTTATAGTGTTATATAAATTCCAAATTTCTCAATATTCTTCTCATTTAAATACACACTTAAATGGATATATGTAGAAAATGCCCCAACCACCTACCTTTAAGCTAGATTCATAGTCTGTGTTCACTTTGAACATAAGCCCAAGTCGTAAATGAATTTCCTTGGCTTGACAAAAGCTGGGATCAACATAAAGCACCTCCTGAAATGCCTTAATTGCCCTTAAAGAATACAGACATAAAAAACTGTAAAATTCTAATTATTTATAAGTACTTTCCTTAGTAATTCAAAAAATATTCTGGTACAACAATTTTTACAAATATAACAATTTTATTAAAGCATTACTAATATTAAAGGACATTAGAAAAACGTAAGGAATATCAGTGAAATCCCTTTCAAATTTCTCAAACTGTTCAACAATATTTACAACTTTTTTATTGTAAAATAATCAATTTAAATTTTTCTGAAACATCTTAGAAATAGCATAGTAATAAAGTTTATAGGAGAGCAAGAGGATAAAAATACTAAACTTGTTTATATATACTGTTCCACAGAAATCAACTTTCAGAAATTTTACCTATTCTAAGTATATCATGTAAAATCATTAATGGCTAGTATATAATTTTCCCATATTCAATTTCTACAAAAGAGAATAATTTCTGGAAAAGACCATTCTTATATCTACAGCAATGCAGTGCCATTTTGCCATAAATCAATGGCCTAGGATTTAGAGACTGTAAGATTTGTCTAACAACCTTCAACCCATCAGCTTATCTTTGTCCTAATTGTATACTGTCTTAACTTCATATCAGGGGATGATTACCAATGAAAAATCCAGATAGCCAAAACCCATTTGACTCAGTGGATGGAACATTAGCCTGCAGACTGAAAGGTCCCAGAATGTACCTTAGCTGCAGGCACATCTCCAGTAGGGGCTGTGCAAGAGGCAGCTGATTGATGTTTCTCTCTCATCGATGTTTCTGACTTTCTAACCCTCTCCCTCTCTGTAAAAAAAAAAAAAAAAAAAAAAAAACACACACACAATAAAATATATTTTAAAAATTAAAAAAAAAAATCCAGATATACCGGACACATTTTGAATATTTCTTAGCATTTAAATTTTGTGAATTACTAATGAGTATGAAAAAGACAAAAAGAAAAAAACTTCATTTTGACGTCAAATACTATATATCCTAGAGATCACTTTTAGAATCTTAATGTTTCAAAAGTCAATTTTATTTGTGTTACAAATATATGGGCATACCATTAAAAGAAAGCACTTCTGTAAGACATTTAAGATTGTTTTATTTCTAAAACTGCATGGCTATATGTACATTTACTACAAAATTGAGCATTTTGAGAAACACACAGGCATCTTTTTTTTTTTAAATATATTTTATTGATTTTTTACAGAGCAGAAGGGAGAAGGATAGAAAGTCAGAAACATCGATGGGAGAGAGACATTGATCAGCTGCCTCTTGCACGCCCCCTACAGGGGATGTGCCCGCAGCCAAGGTACATGCCCTTCCGGAATCAAACTCGGGACCCTTCAGTCCACAGTCCGAGGCTCTATCCACTGAGCCAAACCGGTCTCAGCCACAGACATCATTTAAAAATGAGTTATCAAAATTTAAAATCATTTCTCCATATTTTCACATATATTCAGAGGTGGGGAAAAGTAGGTTTACGAAACAGTTTATTGTTGAACTATTAATTAATAATTTTGTATTTTTATTTACACAATTATAAATCTAATTTACCCAAAGCTATATTTAAAGCAATTAATATTTCGGATGTAAACTGACTTACCTCACTAATTATTTTATTTTCTTCAATCCACAGAGGCTCATGGATTTTATCTTATGTAAAAACTGTTGTAAAGTTCTTTGTTACCACCCCCACACTGAATTTTATGCATATTTTTTCAGGCTAGCTAAAATAATTATATCTATGTAAACAAACAACTGTAAATACTGATTAAAAAATAAACATCATTCCTCCTTCATATAGCACAAACCATAACAAATTTATTTCATTAGTATAACTATTAGACACATTTCTAAAACATTTTTCCCCTATAAACTTGATTAAGTCCTATCTCTAACTGTTATAACCCCTTGTCCTCTTCCCATTTATAAGTGACCACAACTCTATGAATACAGTTGTGCGGAGAAAAAAAAAAAAGCCATCTTTTCTTTCAGTTGGGAATATATAGGCTTTATATTAATAAGAGTAGGGACCTGAACTCAAGGACAGCTTCTGTCCCTAAATAAACAGATAAGAAATATGGAGCAAAAATTAGCACATCTTATTTCCCCTATCAACAAAAGGAAAAAATAAAAAAATAAAAAACTGTAATCTCTAAGATCTTTTCAAGTTCTAAAAGTTCAGAATTGTAAATTACGTGACTAGGATTTTCAAAAAATTTACAAAGACCTTAAAATGGTTCTAATCTAGGCTCATCCTACTTAATAAAAGGGTAATATGAATATTGACTGTACCTCCAATCAAGCCATGCCCACCAGCAATCAGGAACTAGGGCAGAGCCAGCCGGCTAGTGTGCAGCCCCCAGGGCCGGGCACCAGGCGGTCATTGGTGGCCAGGGCTAAGGCCGGAGCAGAGCCAGCTATCATGCCCCATTGCAGGGCAATGGCTGGGTTCCCAAGGCCTAAAGCCTTGTGCAGGCACGGGGTGAGCGGTCAGTAGGACATCCCCTGAGGGCTCCCAGTCTGCGTGAGGAGGCAGGTTGGGCTGAGGGATCACCCACCTCCAGTGCACAAATTTCTCACACCAGGCCCCTAGTTTTAAAATAAAATACAAGGGTAGTTTAAGTTTAAAATCGCTCAAGGCAGTATGTCCTTCAATAGAAAAAAAAAGTTGTAACATCTACAATCCACAAGTTTATTTAATAAGCTATGTAGTGCATTCAAACATAATGTAATTGAAAAGCCCAAAGCCAACAAATTAAGTAAATCTGTAGTCCAACTGTCCGACTAAAAGCTAAATATTCACCTCTGAAAAATGACATGAAAATCTAGTCAATGCAAATTTAAGAACTCTGTATTAATTATGTACACAACATGCTTACAAACATTGGTCATGTACTCTTCCTTTGAATTTTTATAACATGTAAATCAAAAAAACACAAAAGCCAAGTAAAAAGTTTTTGAAAACATTATACAAAATCTTACATAAGACTGACTAATGCAATTAATCCTCAACACTGAAAGACATATTTTAATTGAAAAATACTTCTGATTTTATAATGAGGGCTGACCTTTAGTGGAAGCTTAAAAAAGTAAATATCCTACAGTGAAATTTATGTCTACATTAAAATATTTTGTACTTATTACTTACATACACACACACACTGAAAGGTTCTACTATAAGTCAACTTACCAATGAAATGCATTGTAGTAGAAGTAAACCAAACCAAGGCCATATAAAAAGACAGCATTCTGTTAAAAAGAATAGTAAAAGTTTTACATTTTAGATTTCTATGTTCTAAAATTCTCTCACAACTTACCATATGATTATATATATATTTTGTTATTTTTTTAAATCTTTATTGTTCAGTATATTAATTACATTGTTCCCCCTTTTTTCCCCCTATAGTTCCCTCCACCTAGTACCCATCCCACCCTCCGCCCTCACCCCCCTCCAATGTCCTCGCCCATAGTTGCATGATTTTTGTCCAGTCTCTTGCTGCACTTCCCACAACCCCTTTCTCCCTAAGACTTGTCAGTCCATTCCCTCTCTATGTCCGTGATTCTGTTATATTCACCAGTTTATCCTGTTCATCAGATTATTAATTCACTTGATTTTTAGATTCATTTGTTGATAGATGTGTATTTGTTGTTCATAATTTATATTTTTACCTTTTTCTTCTTCCTCTTCTTAAAGAATATCTTTCAGCATTTCATATAATATTGGTTTGGAAGTGGTGAACTCCTTTAGCTTTTTCTTATCTGTGAAGCACTTCATCTGATCTTCAATTCTGAATGATACCTTTGCTGGATAGAGTAATCTTGGTTGTAGATTCTTGCTATTCAGCACTTTGAATATTTCTTGCCACTCCCATCTGACCTGCATTGTTTCTGTTGAAAACTCCGCTGACAATTGTATGGGTGCTCCCTTATAGGTAACCATCTGTTTTTCTCTTGCTGCTTTTAATATTCTCTCTTTGTCTTTTGCTCTTGGCATTTTAATTATGATGTGCCTTGGTGTGGTCCTCTTAGGGTTCCTATATATTGGGGTTCGGTGCTCTTCTTGGGCTCCTAAATCAATTTCTTTCACCAGGTGTAGGAAGTTTTCGGTCACTATTTCTTCAAAATAGGTTTTTATTCTCTTGCTCTCTCTCTTTATCTGACACCCCTATAATTCGGATGTTGGCATGCTTGAGGTTGTCCCAGAGGCCCCTTACACTATCTTCAATTTTTTGAATTCTTTTGGTTTCTTGCTTTTTCAGCTGAGTGGATTTTACCTCCTTATATTTCAAATCTTTAACCTGGTTCTTGGGGTGCTCCAGAGCACTTTTAGGTGTTTGTATAATATTTTTTGTTTCAGTCAGTGTATATTTAATTTCTGGTTGGGCCTTTTTCATATCCTTGAGAGTCTCCTTTATATCCTTGAGGGTCTCCTTCATTTCCTTGTAGGACTCATTCATTTCCTTTGTGGTCTTGCTTATTTCCTTATAGGACTCAACCTTTTCTAGGAGCCTCTTGAAAAGCCCTATAACCGTGGTTTTGAATTCCATGTCCAGTCGTTTTTTTCCCTCCATTTCTTTCATATCTGATTTCTTTCCATGTCGCTGCATGGTGGCTGCTTCCCTGAGTTGGTCAATTAGCTTTGTGTGGTAGACTTCCTACTAGGGACAGTGGCTCAGCCTCCCAGTTACCTGAGGTGGATATGGGTAGCACAGTCTTGCTGAAGTTAAGCACAGTTAATTGTTGTTAGCACTTGGAGGGGTTGACCTCCAGGCCAATTGTCTGTGAAGCTCAGCTGTGCTCAGGTTGGATGGGCGGAGTCTCCGGGCCAAGCAGACAGTGTCAGCTCCGCCCTATGTGGCCCCAGGGACTCTGTGCCAGGAGCAATGGCCGCCAGCACCTCTGAGAGAGAGCAGCTGCCGAACTCCACTGTCTGCCGGGAATTCAGACTCTCTCCAAATGAGTCTGCACTCCCAATGTCTCACCCAGGGTCATAAAACAAAGCAGTCTGCCGTGTTTTCGAATGAGAGAGCGAGTCACAGAGCGCTCTCTGCACTGTCACACAGCTGAGCTGTTCGCGCAAGCTGCCTTCTCCACAAGCCGGGAGACCCCTGCAGCACCCGAGCTTCGGCGAGCCCTCCCAATGTCCAGTTTTCACCCCATATGATAGTGGGTTCCCTGGACTTCGCCCAGAGCTGGAGAATCAGTCCAGTGGGACATCTTGTCTCCCTGTTCGAGAAAACTGGCCGGTTTTCAGCCGCCCGCCCTCTCTGCTGGCGCGCACTCCAAACCTCTCTCTGCGCGTATCTTCAACGCTGTCCGCTGCCGCTCCTCCGAGTCACAGTGTCTTATCTTCACTTTTATTTGTGGAATTTTCACTCGGCCAGCTTTCTGGTGATTCTGGAAGGTGTTTGTTCTTTCGTTAAGTTGTAGTATTAAAATTGCTGAATATGACGGCAAGTATGTCCAGGTGGGCAGGGCATGTATGATAGGTGTTTTACCTATGCCGCCATCTTGGTTCCTCCTTTTTATATCCTTACCATATGATTAAATAAAAACAATAAACTCATGAGTCCTCAGAGAACATGGAAGAAGACTAAAAGCTTGGAGAAACCTTCCCAGTTTCATTTTAATCAACTCTATAGAAAAAAACAAAACCTTTTAAAAATTCTAAAATGTGTGAAAAACCACACACAAAAAGAACAAAAAATAAATAAAGCAATCCAGAGAAAGAGCAAAGCTGGAGGTGTTATAATTCTTAATTTAAATTATACTACGAGGCTATAAAAAAAATAACTGCATGGTACTAGCATAAAAAAAAGAACAGGCCAAAGGAACAGAACACAGAGACCAGCTACAAACCCCTACATTTACAGTCAACTAGTATTCAACAAGAGAGGCAAGATAACACAATAGCAAGAGGGTTGTCTCATCAACAAAAGGTGCTGAAGAAAGAGACAAACACATACAAAGTTTGTGACAAAAAAGTGAAATTGAAACCATGTCTTACATCAGTCACAAAAAATTAATTCGAAACAACCATATTAAACATGAAACCTGATACTATAAACCTAAAAGAAAATGGAGAAACAGCACCTTGACACTTGTCTTAACAACAACAAAAAAATCTGCGATTTGATAAAAAATGTAAATAATAAAAGCAAAAATCAAGAAAGAGGACAATATCAAACATAAAAGTTTATGCAGAGCAAAAGTAACAATTAATATTAAAAACAATCAAACTACAGAACAGGAGAATATCTGTAAAAATCCTATATAATAAAATCCTAACATGCAAATCAATTGAACAGCAGAACAGTCGCTATGACATGCACTGACCACCCGGGGACAGTTGCTCAATGTAAAAGCTGCCCCTAGTGGTCAGTGCATTCCCACAAGGGAAGCACTGCTCAGCCAGAAGCCTCAAGGTTGAGGCTCTCCTGCCTCCACTGCAGGCAGGCTGTAAGGAGCAAGGGGTGCCAAACTGCAAAAGCCTCGGGTTGCAAGAGGGCCTAAGCTGGCAGATGGACATCCCCTGAGGGGTACCAGACTGCGAAGAGCACAGGCTAGACTGAGAGAGACTACCTCTCCCCTGCCCACCTCAGTGCACAAATGCCATGCACCGGGCCTCTAGTCACATGTATAAACCAAGGATTAACATCAAAATATGTAAGATATTCATGTAAATCAATAACAACAACAACCAAAACATTCTGATTAAAAGTGACAGCCTGGCTGGAGTGGCTCAGTTGGTTGGAATCTCACCCTGTGCACTGAAAGGTTGCTGATTCAATTTCTGGTCAGGGCACATGCCTGGAATGCAGGCTCAGTCTACAGGTGGGCAGGGCATGTATGAAAGGAAACCAATCCATGAAGGTTTCTCTCTGACATCAATAGTTATCACTCTCTCCTATCCTCTCTCTAAGGATGACCTCAGGTAAAGACGAAAAATAAGTGGACAGAAAAATTAAATCGTATTTTTCTGAAGAAGATATTCAAATGGTGAAAATATCCACCATTTAATTATTAGAAATATACTTTCAAAATCATAGAGATATTCCCTTACATTTATTAGAATGCGTATCATCATCAAAAAGACAAGAGATAACAAATGGAGAGAAGAAAGTTCATACACTCTTGGTGAAAATGTGAACCAGTTCAACATAAATAATATAACTACTCCTTAAAATCAAAAACAAATCTAACGCTGCTCTGCCAATTCCACTACTGCATATTTATTCAAAGAAAGTAAAAGCAGAAACTGAGGTTTCTAATTAAGATGAAGAACTTATCTTCCTGTGGGAGAACACACTTTCCTGTGGGAGAACACACCTTCCAGTGTCAGAACCTAACCTTCCTGTGGGGGAATACATCTTCCCGTGGGGATCCTATCTTCCTGTGGGGGAACACACCTTCCTGTTGGGGAACCTATCTTCCTGTGGGGAAACACACCTTCCTAAGGGAGAACAAACCTTCCTGTGATGGAATCTATATTCCTCTGGGGGAACCTATCTTTCTGTGGGGGAACACACCTTCCTGTGGGGGAACATACCTTCCTGTGGGGGAACACATCTTCCTATGGGAAAACATACCTTCCTGTGGGGGAATACACCTTCCTGTGGAGGAACCTATCTTGCTTGGGTACACATCTTTCTGTGGGAGAACACATTTTCCGGTGTCAGAACCTAACCAGCCTATGGGGGAACACACCTTCCTTAGGGGGAACACACCTTACTGTGGGGGAACATATATTCCTGTGTCAGAGCAAATTAAAATTATAACTTAACAATCACTCTGCAAAACAAACTGGAGATAATAAATAGAACTCCTTTAATAAAGAAAAAGCCACAGGGAGAGTGGTGGAACAAGCAAGGATGTAAAAGGGCTAGTCCCACACCAGTAATGGCAATTAAGAACCTAGAGAGAGAGAGGGCACCAAGATGGTGGCATAGGTAAACACCTATCTTGCTGTCACACATAGCAATTTCAAAACTACAACTTAACGAAAGAACAAACACCATCCAGAATCACCGGAAAGCTGGCTAAGTGAAAATTCCACAAAAAAAAGTGAAGACAAGACACTGTGACTCAGAGGAGCGGCGGCGAACAGCGTTGAAGATATGCATGGAGAGCGGTTTGGAGCGCACGCCAGCAGATAGGGCAGGCGGCTGAAAACCCAGCTGGTTTTCTCGAATGGGAGAGGCAAAGACGCCCCACTACACTGATTCCCCAGGCAAAGTCTGGGGAACCTACAATCATACAGGGTAAAAACTGGACAGTGGGAAGCACGCTGAAACTCGGGTGCTGCAAAGGTCTGCCAGGTTGTGGAGGGGGCAAGTTTGTGGAGAGGGCACGTAAACTTGGGAACAGCAGAGAGTGCATGAGTGCACAGAGAGACTCGTAACTTGCTCTCTCGTTCAAGAAACCACTGGACTGCATTGTTTTACAACCCTCAGTGAAAATTTGGGTGTGTAGACTCATTTGGGGAGAGGTTAAATTGTCCGGCAGCGGTAAAGCCCAGCGGCAGCTTTCTCCCAGAGGTGCGTGCAACCATTATCACCCAGCACAGAGACTCAGATGCTGCATAGGGTAGAGTTGACGCTGCCTGCTCAGCCCAGAGACTTTGCCCATCCAACGTGAGTACAGCTAACCCTCACAGCCAATTGGCCTGGAGGCCAAACCCTCCTGGTGCTAACAACAATAATCTAAGCTCAACTTAACAAGACTGTGCAAACCATAAAGGGCTGCACCAAGAGTATCCACCTCAGGTAACTGGGGAGGCTGAGCCACTGTCCCTTAGAGGACATTTACCACACAAAGCTAATTGACCAATTCAGGAAAACAGCCATCATGCAGAGACATGGAAAGAAATCAAATGTGAAAGAAATGGAGGGGGGAAAAATGACTGGACATAGAGTTCAAAATAACGGTTATAAGATTTTTCAAGAGTCTCCTAGAAAAGGCCAATGAACTTAATGAGTCCTACAAGGAATTGAATAAGACCTATGAGAAAATGAATGAGACCTATGAGGATATGAAAAAGAACCAATTAGAAATTAAGCATACACTGACTGAAATAAAAAATATTATACAAAGACCTAAAAGCAATCTAGAGGACTGTAAGAACCAAGTAAAGATTTGAAATACAAAGAAGCAAAATCCACTCAGCTGGAAAAGCAAGAGGCAAAATCTATTAAGCCAGAAAAGCAAAAAAAGCAAAAGAATTCAAAATACTGAAGATAGTGTAAGGGGCCTCTGGGACAACCTCAAGCATACAAACATCTGAGTTGTAGGGGTGCCAGAATAAGAGAGCGAGTAAGATAATGAAAACCTACTTGAAGAAATAGTGACCAAAAACTTCCTACACCTGGTGAAAGAAATTGACTTAGGAGTCCAAGACGCACACAAAACTCCAAAACATAGGAATCTAAAGAGGACCACACCAAGGCACATCATAATTAAAATGTCAAGAGCAAAAGACAAAGAGAGAATATTAAAAGCAGCAAGAGGAAAACAGTTAGTTACCCATAAGGGAGCCGCCATACGACTGTCAGCGGATTTCTGAACAGAAACTATGCAGGCCAGACAGGAGTGGCAAGAAATATTCAAAGTGATGAATAGCAAGAATCTACAACCAAGATTACTCTATCCAGCAAAGCTATCATGTGAATTGAAGGTCAGATAAAGTGCTTCGCAGATAAGAAAAAGCTAAAGGTGTCATCACCACCAAGCCAATATTATATGAAATGATGAGATATATTCTTTAAGAGGAAGAAGAAAAAGGTAAAAATAAAAGTTACGAACAAGAAATACACATCTATCAACAAATGAATGTAAAAATCAAGTGTGTTAAAAATCTGATGAACAGAATAAACTGGTGAATATAACAGAATCATGGGCATAGAGAGGTAATGGACTGACAATTCTTGGGGAGAAAAAGGGTGTGGGAGATGCAGCAAGAGACTGGACCAAAATCATGCACCTATGGGAGAGGACAGTGTGGGGGGAGGGGTTGAGGGCAGAGGGTGGGATGGGTACCGGGTGGAGGGGAGCTATAGGGGGAAAAAAGAGGAACAATGTAATTAATAAACTGAACAATAAAGATTAAATTCAAAAGAAAAAAAAGAATACAAAGAAAATGAACCTACATCACAAAAAAAGTATTTAGCAAAAGAAACCATTTACAAAACAAAATGACAACATGCTTAATGGGAGAAAATATTCAACAATGGTGTATCAGAGAAGGAACTAATATCCAAAATTTTTAAAGAATTCATACAATTTAAAACCAAGAAAAATATCTGAAAAATGAGAACCTTAGTCAAGCCTGCAACGTATGTGAACATCATATGAATTTCCTACCACAAGCACATCAAAATTAGAACTAAATTACATCATTTAGAATCACCTGAAATCTACTTAAACAGAAGTCTTTTAATTAAGGACATAAAGAAGAACCCATATAAAGACTTGTAGGATGGAGAGAGCTGAGGCAGTGGCTGGTTCCATCACAACATATGATGGATAAAACTCAGGAGGAATATCTCAGCTGCAGAGTCATCATCCCCCATCTCACCTCCTGCTGCTCCATCTCCTCACCCCTATCCCTCCTGGTCAGGGGTCCCAGCCCCTCACCAGACCTTCACGCCCAGGGTTCCAGTGCCAAAAACAGAAATCACTCTAACTTCTGGCTGTAAAAGCCAGTTGGTATTGTAGTTAAGTGAGATGGAGGGCTGCTGGAGAACAACTCAATCCTCTGAAAAGGCCTACACATGGATTTGTTGGACTCGCTTGCTCTGAACTCCAGCACTGGGACAGCTGCTCCAAAGGCACCAGAACTTACAGAGAGAAAATAAACTGTCTAGGTAAATTCCTGGGCAGGTGAAATAGGGAAACAGAGACAAGAAAATTTAACAAGGGCGAACAATGGGGCATCTGGCAGACAGTTACTGAATCCCAAACCTTATCTTCCCCAGTTAAGGGCACTAGAAAGCAAATGGTTTATAAAACCCTGCCCTAAAAAATCAGGGAAAATAGATAACTCAGACCCATTCCAATGACTCATCTGTGCCAGCTAAAGGCAAGGACAGATGAAGTCAGGTGAACAAATGAGAAAATCTGATTAAAGTCAAAGTAAAAGTAAAATGGTAAAGCAGTGTAAAGAATCATCTAAAACTCCCCTCAGCATACTAAAAATGCACCTAGAAAGCTGATGATTATTCCTCCCCTATGAGGTGCTTGCAGCCACTGCAAAAGAGAAATAAGCCCTTTTGATAGGCTGTTTCTATAGCATGCACTCAGGCATAAATTTTTTATCTCCTCCTAAACTCTAGAGATCCTCAGGAGCCTTGCAAGCAGGAGAGCAATAGGCAGCAAGCAATAAATAGATCTTCGTGGGCTTACCATCTGATTCTATCTCAAAAGGCCCTATTCTTCTCTGATGTCTCCATGAGCTACAGCAGTCCGTCTTTGTTCACTGTGTCACTGTGACCTTCCCTTCCCAGTATACTAAAGCAATCCCACCATGGGTCACTGTCACTTTGACCTTAAATTCCTAGTAAGCTAAAGCATCTTCACCATGACTCACTCTGTCAGGTAAGCTTCACTTCCCAGTGACCTAAAAACAGGGTAACCATGGCTCACTCTGTCACTGTAACCTTTACTTACTCCCAGTGAGTTAATAGCAACCCCACCAAGGCTCACACTGTCATTCTGACCCTTACTTCCCAGTGAGCCAGACCAGCCAACCTTCGCTTACTTCTTTCATATAATGTTCTAAGAAAGCCAAAGCAACACCATCTGAACTTTCTCCTATTGTTTCTTCTACGCTAAGTCCTTCCTTTGTTTCATTGTCCCATTTTAATAAACATATTCTGAAAATCAGTTGCATTTGTGTTGTGAAATCATTTGTATAGAAAGTGAAAAGGGCACACACTACGGCTTGGCATGAGGAACAGAGCCAGTAGCAACATAAAGGTTGAAAGGGCAGTTTTCTCCCAGATATAAGTAATCATAGAGGCTATTGTTCCTTTGTTCAGTGCTCCCCAATAAAGCTACCATACTGAGTCTCCATCAATATGGCCCACACTGTTTGGCCTTAATAATTCCCTGAAGCCCCACAACATTCTATACAAATGGCCTGTCTTGGCTCATGCTTGAAACTTCCCAAAAATATTTCAAAAAGTGTCTAATTGAAGAAACAGCATAAAAACAACATAAAAAAATACAGATGCAGAGTTCAAAACACTGGTGGTGGCTCAATAACTTAGGAAAGAAGATTAAAAATGGCAGCAGATTAAGTGTATGCTGCACAGATATGCTTCCAGAAACAAGATGGAATTGCAACTGTAATGAAGCAAGGCTTCTTGAATAATCAACAGAAAACTCACTTGAGAGAACCCTGATACCAGAGGACTGTGGATGGCAACAGCACAGAGACTGGTAGGATGGGCAGAGGAACAAAAGAGCTGGCCAGATGCCCACAGACATCAACTGAAGTCCCAGAGAGATATTCAGCTGTGGACGGTTGACACTAAAAACTCAGATCTAATCTCCAAGCTGAGCCTCCAAGCAACAACACCAAAACTGAGCTGGATACCCACATAACTTCTATCTGTGATGCTGCATGCCAGGGAGTGGCAGCTGAAAGTTCAGGTACCCTCTTGAAGGTCCAAATTACAAAATTCCTTGGGAGCCACCCACCTTGTGCTCTGGCAGAGGGAGGGTAGAGTGGATGGGAGCTGTAAAAGCAGAATCCGGCTCTGGGGACTAGGAGATACAGCTCAGAAGGCAGATATCCCAAGTTTTCTGGGCTGAGTCATTCCCTTACACAGTGGAGGACATCTTTCCCACATAGTGGCCTTGCCTGGGGGAAGACAGTCACACATCCTAATAGAAAACATCATGCCCTAAGGACACTTTAGAGAGTAAGAATGAGAATTAGCCTACAGGCAGCAGCAACTGCCCCGTCTACAACTGAGGACGATTGCCTGGGGACAGTTCAAGTCAAAATCCTAATGTTGTGAAGACAGATTCAGTCTCTGATGTTTTGAGTATTTTTGTTACCCCATTAGTCAGAAACACTATTTAACACCATCCTGCACTAAAGAATGGAAGGTTTAGAGGATTTAGCTAATACATAGTCACAAACCCTAACAGACTACCAAAATAAGGAGACAAAGAAATAACCCCTAAATGAAAGAACAAGAGATAAATGAAGCAGAGACAAGAAATTTATCTGAAACAGAGTTAAAACTAATAATGGTAGAAATGCTCCAACAGTATGAAAAAAGATATAGTAACTATAAAAAAAAAAAGCCTGATAAAAAGAATGACATAACACAAATAAACAACACATTAGAAGGAATAGACAACAGATTAGGGGAAGCTGAGGATTTAATTAGCGAATTAGAAGACAGAGTTAAAAATATCCCTCAATCAGAGAACCAAAAAGAAAAAAACAAAAACAAAAAAAGGAGGACAGCTCAAGGGAGCTGTGGGACAATGTGAAATGTAACACTGTTAGAACAGTAAGTGTGCCAGAAGAGGCAAAAAGAGAGGAGGAATAAAGTAAGTGTTTAAAGAAATAATAACAGAAAACTTCACTAACCTGGTAAGAAAATTCACTTAAGTTCAGAAGGTACAGAGAACATCAAACAGAAAGAACACAAATAGACCCACACCCAGACACATCTTATCTAATAAAAGAATAATATGCAAATTAACCTTCACTCCACTACAGCAAGACAGGTCCACTAGCCAATCAGGAGCTTGTATGCAAATTAACCCCAACCAGGATGACTACAGAGAGAGTAGGAGGGAGGCTTGGGTTTCCCCAGCAATGAAGGAAGCCAAGCTTTCCGCACACCCTAGCCAGTCCAAGCCTCCACTTAAAGCTATAAAGTTTTAATTATAGAAGATAAATAAATTCCAAAAAAAATGACAGCAGCCACAGAGCTGGAGAGAGCAGGAGGATAGGGTTGCCCCGGCGATGGAGGAAATCAAGATTTCCACACACCCTGGCTGGCCCAGGCCTCTGCTTAAGGCTACAAAGTTTCAATTATAGAAGATAAATAAATCCTAACAGAAATCGCTGGGATTGCAAGAGGAAGCAGGGGGCTTGGCTCCACTCCAGGCTACAAAGATAAATAAATCTCAGATACCAGGGCCTCCACCTGGGTTGCCAGGGGGCGTTGCTGGCCTGTAAACCAGAGGCCCCTTGCTCAGGCCACCCCATGGCCTCAAGGAAACACACACCCTGATCCAGGATACTCTTCAGGGCAAACCAGCTGGCCCCCACCCATGCACCAAGCCTCTATCCCATCTAACAAAAAAGTAATATGCAGATTGACCATCACTCCAACACACAAAATAGCTGCCTCCATGTGGTCAAAGATCCTGCCCCTATGTGGACACAAGATGGCCACCACAAGATGGCCAGCAGGCGAGGGCAGTTGGGAGCGACTAGGCCTGCAAGGGAGGGCAGTTGTGAGCAATCAAGCCTATAGGTGAGGGCATTTAGAGAGCAGGAGGCTAGGGTTGTCACTGGCAGAAGAGGAAAGTTGGGGCAAAGAGGCTGGTAAGGCAGCAGTTAGACATCAATCAGGCTGGCCGGAGTGATTAGGGGGTGATCAGGCTGGCATGCAAAAGAGGTTAGGAGCAATTAGGAAGGCAGGCAGATGAGCAGTCCTGGATTGTGAGAAGTATATCCAACTGACCTAAGAGGTCCCTCAAAGGGCCCCAGATTGGAGAGGGTGCAGGCTGGGCTGAGGGAAATGCCCCCCCCCATGCACAAATTTCGTGCACCAGGCCTCTAGTCATAATTAAAATTCCAAAAGTAAAGAGAAAGAATCATAAAGGCAGGAAGAGAAAATAAAACTGTTATCTACAAAAGAGTTCCCATATGGCTGACACCTGACTTCTCATCAGAAACTCTACAGGCCAGAAGGGAATGGCATGAAGAACTCAAATTAATGGAAAGCAAGGATCTAAGAGCAAGATTACTATATCCAGCAAGGCTATCATTCAAAATAGACGGTCAAAGAAAGAGCTTCCCAAACAAAAACAAAAAAATTAAAAAGAAAAAGAAAAGCCTAAAGTAGTACATCACTACCAAGCCAGCATTACAAGAAATGCTAAATGGATGGCTATAAGGATTACTGAGAAGAAGCAGAGAGAGAAACCTAGCCATACAGAATTAAAATGGCTATAGTAAGTACCCTCTCAATAATGTCCCTAAATATAAATGTATTAAATGCTCCAATCAAAAGGTGTAGGATAGCTGAATAGATACCAAACATAACCCAATTATATGTTGTCTTCAAGAGACCCACCTCAAAACAAAAGATTCATGGAATGAGAGTGAAGGGATGGGGAAAATTTTCCATGCAAATGGAAAGGAAAAGAAAAATGTAGAAGAAATACTAAAATAAAAAAAAAATAGACTTTTAAATAAAGGCCAACACAAGAGACAACAAAGGTCATTTGATAATACTAAAGGGATCAATCCAACAAGAGGATATAGCCCTGGCAAACATATTTGTAACCAATTTAGGAGCACTTAATAATACAAAAATACTTCAAGAGGGCTTAAACAGAGAACGCAACAATACTACAAGGCAAAGGAGGGGACACAACTACCTCTCTGACTTCACTAGATACAACTTCTAGACAAAAACTTAACAAGGACTCAGAGACCTTAAAAAACACACTGGATCAGTGGATTTAATAAACATTTACCACAAAGCTGCATAATATACATTCTTCATAATATACACAATGATAGACCACATGTTAGGACATAAAACAAGTCTATAAGTTCAAGAAAATTGAAATCATATCAAGCATCTTCTCAGATCACAGTGGAGTGAAATTAGAATTTAATTACAGTAAAAACACCCAAAAACATTCAAACATCTGGAGGCTAAGTAGCATGTTATTAAACAGTGAATGGGTTACCAATGAGATGAAGAAATAAAAAACTTACTGAAAATAAATTAAAATAAACACAATGCAAAAACAATTCTGAAAGGAAAATTCATTGCACTACAGGGATATCTCAAAACAAACACCCCCCCCCCCAAAAAAAAGGCAAGAAAAATCAGTAACAAACTAGCCCTACAACTTATAAAACTAGAAAGAGAAAAATAAGTCCTGAGAAAGAAAATAAAGACTATAGGATAAATAAATGATGTAGAAACTAAAAAACAAAACAAACAAAAAGAAAAATCAATGAAACCAAGTGCAGTTTAAAAGGAGAAACAAAACTGATAAACAAATAGGCAGACTCATCAAGAAAAGAGAGAGATTACATAAATAAATAAAATCAGAAATGAAAAGGGAGAAGTAACCACTGACATCACAGAAATACAAAAAACTTTAAGAAAATACTATGAACAACTACAGTATATGCCAACCAGCTGAACAATGTGGATGAAATGTACAAATTCTTATAAAAATACAATCTCATAAAACAATCATGAAGAATTAGAAAACCTGAGTAGGTCAATAACAACTGAAGAAACAGAAACAACAATCAAAAAACTCCAACCAAACAAAAGCCTGGATACGGGTGGCTTCACCTGGGAATTTTACCAAACATTCAAAGGTCTAACATCTATTCTCCTCAAACTATTCCAAAAAATGCAAAAGGAAGAAACACTTACAAATTCTTTCAATGAGGCGAGCATTATCCTAAGTCCAAAACCAGATAATGATACTGCAAAGAATTATAAGCACAAATATCCCTGATGAATATAGATGCTAAAATATTCAATAAAATATTAGCAAATCGGATCCAGCAATATATTACAAAGATCATACACCATGACCAAGTGAGATTTATTCCAAAGATCCAAGACTGGTACAGTAGCAGGAAATCAAGAAACGTAATCCTATATAATAAAAGTCTAGGTGGCATCATATGCAATGCCCTTGTGTAATGTTGTCACAAGATGGCCAGTAGGAGAGGGCTACAGAAGGTGACAAGGCCGGCAGGAAGGGCAACAGGAGAGGGCAGTTGGGGCAACCAATCCTGCAGGGAAGGCAGTTGGGAGGAATCGGGCCTGCAGGGAAGGGTGATCCAACCTAAAAAGGAGGGCAGTTGGGGTCAAACAGTCCAGCCTGGCAGGGGAGAGCAATTGGGGGTGATCTGGCATGCAGGGGAGGGCAGATGGGAGTGACCAGATCAGAAGGGCAAGGCAGTTGGAGGCCATCAGGCCTGCAGCAAAGGACTGTTGGAATCAATCAGACCTATAGCAAAGGGCAGCTGAGGGCAACCAGGTCTGCAATGCAGCGCAGTTGGAGGCGACCAGGACTGCAACTGAGGGCAGTCGGGGACAACAGGCTGCCAGTGGAGGACAGTTGAAGGTGACCGGGTCAGCAGGGAAAGGCATGTCTAACTGCTGTCTTAGGCCTGCTCCTCAGGTGAGAGGACGCAGGCCATTCTGAGGGACACCGCAGCTCCAGTGCACAAATTTCATGCACCAGCTTCTAGTATTAAATAATAATAGCACATATTATTTAAAAGCAACCATTTAGTTAGTTGTACCACAATTAAAATTATGCATGCTATACTTAATCTCATAATTTAACTTCAGAGATTAAACTAAAATAACAAAGGATAATTTACCTTAAACATAATGGTTTATTTGATATGTCCTAAAGTTAAGTTTTAATTCTCCCTTGAGCTTTAATCATAAACTATAAAAAGCATAAATGTTCTTTACCCTCAGCCTAACTCAACCTTTATCTTCAAAATCACCATCCTCTACCCTTCATTTATTCCCTGCTATAAACTTAAACAGGAACAGTATATTTTGCTTGACTTTCTTTACCATTAAAATATCACATTAAAAACATAACATTTTTATTTTAAATTGTCAAACTAAATACCAATAAAGAACAAGATACTTCAGACAAATAGTTGGTACAAAATAATGCCTTTCCTCTTTTCCATGTACCTTATTACAATTAGTGTCTTACATAATTTCTCCCAAATGGAAAAAATTAACTGTCAATCAAGTGTGTACTTACTAACCTTCCAGTAGTCAGACTGCAAACTGTAGTATCTCTGATATGCAGACAATGCTGGGAGAAAAAAAAACAATTAGTATCAAACTATGTCCCTTTCAAAAATCCACAACATAGATATCAATATTTTAATATAGGATCCTCATTACCTGCTTCTCAGCAAATAGCAAAAAAAACAAATAATTTAATATTTTTGCTAATAAGTTAATCACTGGTAGAGACAATCCTATCTAATAAGAGAGTAGTATGCAAATTGACCATCACTTCAACACACAAGATGGCCAGCAAGGGAAGAACCAGGCCTGCAAGGGAGGGCAGTTGTGGGCGATTAGGCCAGCAGGAGAGGGCAGGGAGATATCAGGCCTGCAAGGGAGGTCACTTGGGGGCAATCAAGCCTGCAGGGGAGGGCAGTTATTGGTGACCAGACTGCAGAGGAGGGAAGCTGCAGGTGACTGGGCCTGCAGGAAAGGACAGCTTTGGGGGACCTAGGCTTGCAGAGAGCAGCTGGGGGAGGTAAGAATCACACCTGCAAAGGAGGGCAGTTGTGGGAAACCAGGCTTGCAGGAGAGCGCAGTTTGAGGTGATCAGGCCTGCAGGGGAGAGCAATTAGGGGTTACCAGGCCGGCAAGGGAGAGCAGTTAGGGGTGATCATGACAGCAGACGAGGACAATTAGGGGCAACTGGGCCAGCAAGGGAACAGTTAGGTGTCAATCAGGCTGTCAGCAAAATGGTTACGGGGTGATCAGACTGGCAGACAGAAGTGGTTAGGAGCAATCAGGCAAGCAGGCAGGCGAGCAGTTGGAAGCCAGCAGTCCTGTATTGTGAGAGGGATGTCTGACTGCCCATTTAGTGAGATCAGGCCTAAACAGGCAGTCCAACATCCCCAGAGGGATCCCAAATTGGAGGCAGTGCAGGCTAGGCTGAAGGACATCTCCCTGCTATGCACAAATTCGTTCACCAGGCTTACGTCTATATATATGAAAAGCTATGATGTGCAATGACCACCAGGAGACAGCATGGAATGAAAGATGGCCCTGGCCTGCTGCCAGAAGACCCCATCAAACCTGATAACTGGCCAGGCCTTAGGACCCTAACTGTACACCAATTTTGTGCACCAGGCCTCTACTGATTAAATAAACAAAAATTCAGAAAACACTAAGAATCTAGGAGAACTTACTCAATTTGACAAAGAATATCTATCAAAAACTTATAATTAACATCGTATTTATTGGTGAGAAATTCAAAGCTTTCAGATTAAAGTCAAGAATAAAGCAACATTATAATGATAATAGAAGTTCTAGCTGATAAAATACAGTAAGAAAGAGAAATGAAAAATATAGATTGAGAACAAAGAAAAAAACTGTCTTTGTTTGGAGACGACACAATTATCTAATGCAAAAAAAATCTTAAAAAGATAATTATATAACTGCTGGAACTAATTATATTAATATTACAGGATACAAGACTTACATGTTGGAAAAGAAATATTTGCAAGACAAATCTGATAAAGGACTGTTAGGAAAAATATACAGCCCTGACCTGGCCATTGTTGCTCAGTCGTTGTAGGGTCAGCTTAAGTACCAAGAGTTTTGCATTTGATTCCCAGTCAAGGTACATACATAGGTTACCAGTCTGACCCCTGGGCCCAGTCAAATTAGGAGGCAATCAATCAATGTGACACATTACTATTTCTTTTTTCCTCTCTTCTTTCCATCTTCCTCCTTTCTAGTCTCTCTAAAAATCAAAGGGAAAAAATATCCTAGAGAGCATGATACAAACACACACACACACACACACACACAGAATCCTTAAAACTCAACTATTAGAAAACAAACTCAATTAAAAATGGGTCACTAAAGATAGCAGATACCCTCTAAAAGAAGATGTACAGATGATAAAAGCAGCATACAAAAAGATGCTTCCTTGCCAAGACCGGTTTGGCTCAGTGGATAGAGCGTTGGACTGCGGACTGAAGGGTCCCAGGTTCGATTCTGGTCAAGGGCATGTACCTTGGCTGCGGGCACATCCCCAGTAGGGGGCGTGCAAGAGACAGCTGATCGATGTTTCTGACTTTCTATTCCTCTCCCTTCTGCTCTGTAAAAAATCAATAAAATATATAAAATAAAATAAAATAAATAAAAAGATGCTTCCTTCACCTCATAAGCCATCAGAAAAATGAAACTTAAAACTATACATCCTGTCTAATAAATAGATAATAAGCTAACTGACCCTCACTTCATCACAAAGATGGCAACACCCACAGCCAATAAGAGGGAATATGCTAACTGACTGTTGCACCATGAAGGATGGTGGTGCCCAGTTCCCGCAGCTCTGCTGGGGCAGCACACACACGTCAAGGCCAGAGTCTCTCAGTTGTCTCAACTCCTCAGCTCCCCAAGGCCAACTAAGGGTACAGGAAAGCCTCAGATGGCAGCTGGTGGGACTCAGCCTCGTCGCCGTTAGCCTCATCATCTTCACCTACTACACCGCCCGGGTGATTCTCCTTCCATTCATCGACAGCCAGCATGTTATCCACAAGTATTTCCTGCCCGAGCCTATGCTGTTGCCATCCCACTAGCTGCTGGCCTCCTGCTGCTCCTGTTTGTGGGGCTGTTCATCACCTACGTGATGCTGAAGGACCTGAAGGCGACCAAAAAGGCACAAAGAGGGCCCAGCAAGGATGTGGCAGCCTCCCCTTGGGTGCACACCAAGGGCAGGGCCACATAGGACCTGTGTACACACTGCGGCTACCCAGGCATGGCTGCCTTGCAGACACCCCTGGGGATGGAGCTGTTCAGGACTTGCCCCTGACTGATCAGAAGCTCTACTTCTCTTCTGCTCACTCTTCCAGAGCAGGAGGAAGTACGTGGAAATCTCCCTGTCTCCCCATTCTGCCTCAGGGCCTGGAAGACACTAGTCCCTTTCAGAATGCCTGTCACTTTTCCTCTGGTTCCACCTTCTTGCCTCAGTTTCCCTCCTGTCACATGCTCATGTTGGAATTGGCACGGTTTAAGGCAGCACGTGGCCCCTCCCCCCATATGTCCTTTTTCTCCTCGAAGGCAGCTTCCCCGATCTGACACAGTCAGGGACTTCACGGGACTTCCTGACCTGGAAAGCTCAGTGGAAGGACCTACAGGCCTTGGGACCACAGGGAACACTGGGGCCCCAGATCTTCACATAGAGTCCCAGCCCCTCAGCCCTCGCACTGGCCTACTGGGGAGAACTGGACAAGAAACGATGGTGTGTTTTTCTCTGTGCCATCCCTGGCCAGGGAGCTGGGCTCTGGGGGCTGGAGAGGGGCTAGGAGCTGGTCACTGCATTGGTCTCAAGGCAGGAGACACTGGTTTGTATAGTGAAGCATCTCAGTGCCTCCTGGGTCATCTCAGTGCTGGACACACGGTCAAGCTGGAACTGGGACAGGTGTGGAGGCGTGACAACCTGCAAGACCCCACAGCTGCCCTCACCTCCCCTGTGTCAGCCCAGCCAGCATGCACTAGTGTTTTAGGGACCCTCAGCCCAGTCCCCTAAAAGCCCAAATCTGTTGTCCATCTCTTGTACTAGCAGCCCAACTTCATGTAGAGCTGAGCCAGAGTAGAGCTGGTTCCACTGTGTTCAGGTTGACTAATCTGCACAACCCTCCCCACCCTACCCCACCCCCCACTCCCCAGCGATCCCTCTGGGCAGCTGGCTCCCCCAGTTAGTGCCTACCGGAAGCCTCCGTTCCATCATACCATGAACATCCACTCTTCCTCCAGTTAATGGTGGTGTCATTTGCAGAAAGCCCACCTGCAGGCTCACCTGTCCCACCCTCTCCTGTCTCCCAGACCAGGAAGAGCTGCTCAGCTGGCCCCAGTATGCTGCCACCCACTCAGTGTTACCATCAAATGCAGTGGCACCTCACATTCATCCTGTCATCTAGATTCTGTGCTCAGACACCCCACCCCCAAGCTGGCTCTCCCTAATGGCTGGCATTCTCCTGTGTCCCTGACCCCTGCCAGAAGCCTTGGCCTTCCTCCCTGCCTCCATAAGTCCCCAAATCCTGTCAATTCTAACACACATCCAGCCACCTGGGTGCAAAGTCACCACTGCCCTCAGGGATGGAGGGCTTCCTTGTCCTCTCTGCCCCTCCCCCCAATTGTCTGACTGCCAACCAGTGACCTTCTCAAAAGGTCTGAGCCACCCTGGGCAGTGTGTTTCCTTTGGGCACCCCGTGCACCAGAAGGTCGCCAGTTGATTCCCAGTTAGGGCACATCCCCAGGTTATGAACTCAGTTTTTGGTGGGGGGTATGCAGGAAGCAGCCAATTGATGTTACCCTCTCACATTGATCTTTCTTTCCCTCTCTCTAAAAATAAAAAGTATTCTTAGGAAAAAGAAAGAAAAACGACCAACTAAAAATTAAACATACATTGACTAAAATTAAAAAAGTATTATACAGAGATTTCCAACAGCAGACTAGAGGATCACAAGAATTAAATCAAAGATTTGAAATACAAAGAAGCAAAAACCACTCAGCCGGAAAAGCAAAAGAATCCAAAAAGTTGAAGATAGTGTAAGGGGCCTCTGGAACAATTTCAAGCATACCAACATCTGAATTATAGGGATGCCAGAAGAAGAGAGAGAGCAAGATACTGAAAACCTACTTGAAGAAATAATGACCAAAAACTTCCCCTATCTGGTTAAAGAAATAGACTTATAAGTAGAGAAAGCACACAGAACTATAATCAAAATAAATCCAAAGAAGACCACACCAACACATATCATAATTAAAATGCCAAGAGCAGGGAGTGCCAACGGCCTGCAGAACAACATGCTGAAGTTTTATTATGATTACTGCGACACATACCTCACCCATGACTCTCCATCTGTGAGAAAGACACACTGCAGTGGTAGGAAACACAGAGAATGTGAAAGACTACTATCAGAAATGGATGGAAGAGCAGGCTCAGAGTCTGATTGACAAAACAACTGCAGCATTTCAGCAAGGAAAAATACCTCCTACTCCATTCTCAGCTCCACCTCCTGCAGGGGCGATGATCCCACCTCCCCCCAGTCTTCCTGGTCCACCCCCCCGAGGTATGATGCCAGCACCCCATATGGGGGGCCCTCCCATGATGCCAATGATGGGTCCTCCTCCTCCTGGGATGATGCCAGTGGGACCTGCTCCTGGAATGAGGCCGCCTATGGGAGGGCACATGCCAATGATGCCTGGGCCCCCAATGATGAGACCTCCGGCCCGTCCCATGATGGTGCCCACTCGGCCCGGAATGACTCGACCAGATAGATAAGGAGAAAGGGGAGCCTTTCTTTCAGGCTTCTGTTACTTGTTCTACTTCATAGAAGATGGAGGTGCTGTGACTCTGGTGTTTTCAAACAGCAGACAAGGAAGACTCACTCCCTCTTCCTGTCAAAGAGAGAATAGTGTTTGAGGGGAATAGTGGGACAAAATAAAAGAGCAATTTTCATTTGCATTGTGAAATGTGAAAATAAAAATGTCAACTCTTTTCGTTAAAAATAAATAAATAAATAAATAAATAAATAAATAAATAAAATGCCAAGAGCAAAAGACAAAGAATATTAAAAGCAGCAAGAGAAAAACAGTTACCTATAAGGGAGCACCCATAGGATTGTCAGCGGATTTCTCACCAGAAACAATGCAGGCCAGATGGGAGTGGCAAGAAATATTCAAAGTGATGAACAGCAAGAATCTACAACCAAGATTACTCTATCCAGCAAAGCTATCATTCAGAATTGAAGGTCCGATAAAGTGCTTCGCTGATAAGAAAAAGCTAAAGGAGTTCATCACCACCAAACCAATATTATGTGAAATGCTGAAAGATATTCTTTAAGAAGAGGAAGAAGAAAAAGATAAAAGTGTAAATTGTGAACAAAAAATACACATCTATCAACAAATGAATCTAAAAATCAAGTGAATTAATAAGCTGATGAACAGGATAAACTGGGGAATAGAACAGAATCATGGACATAGAGAGGGAATGGACTGACAATTCTTGGGGAGAAAAGAGGTGTGGGAAGTGCAGCAAGAGACTAGACAAAAATCATGCACCTATGAGAGAGGACAGTTGGGGGAGGTAAGGGTGGAGGGTGAGATGGGTACTGGGTGGTGGGGAACTATAGGGGGGAAAAAGGGGGGGACAATGTAATTAATAAACTGAACAATAAAGATTAAAATATTTAAAAAAAAAAAAAAAAACATGGAGAAGGCAGACTCTGGCTGGAGCAAAAGTCTTGGGTCCTGGGTGCCAGAGGAAAACTGGTACTGGAAGTCAAGGGAAGCAATACATATTGCACAAATCTCTTCATGCAACAGGCCTTTAGTTTACGTCTAAAACCCTGTTACACAAATAGACCAAACAGTGGAACAACCAAACAATCAGTCACTATGAAACATCTTTTCTGCAGCAAATTCTTTAAAATTGTTCCCCCAGCTTTTATTTTGAGAGTAACATTTCTTTCTCGCTTTAAATGTTGTTTTCCTTAGCCTATGAATTATTAGTTGCCTGCATACCATTCTTATTTTCTCTCTCAGGAGTTTCCAAAATTGCTGAGTGGTTCAGTGGAATTCTTGCCTGCCATGGAGGAGACCAGGGTTCAATTCTGACCAATGCACATCAATTTCTAGTGATCTCTTTGGATTTTGGGGTACCAGAAACACTTACAGGAGAGGAATAAACAGGTAGATCAAGAAGATTTTTAGTGCAGTAAAAATATCTTGTTTGGTACTATAATAATGTCACTCTATATTTGACCAAAACTATAGAATGAATTACACCAAGAATTAACTATTAAACTATAGAGAAGTTTCAGTAAATATAGATTCATTAATTACAACACATATTACAACTCTGGTAGAGGGTGTTGACAACGGGGAAGTAATGTATATATGCAGGGGCCAAGGACTATATAGGAATCCTCTGTGCCTTTCCCTAATTTTCCTATAAAGTTAATCTGTTCTCCCCCCGGCCCCAAGACAACAAAAAAAGTTGTCTTGCCTTGGCCAGTGTGCTCAGTTGATTGGGCATCATCCAATGCACCAAAAGTTCACCTGTTCGATTTAGGTCAGGGTACATGCCTGGGTTGCTATCCTCAAGTAGAGGACTTGCAGTAAGCATACGACAGAAGTTTGTCTCACATCAATGTCTTTTTTTCTCTTTCTCCCTTCCCATTCATTTCTTTCTAAAAATCACTAAAAAGATTTTTTAAAAACAGTCTTCATTTTTCAAGAACTATGGGCATCAGTATTACAAAAAGACAGCTTCCAGAGTTCATTGAGGCCATAGTCACTTTGGCTCATTGGATAAAGTGTTGCTGGTTTTCAGACTAAAAGGTCCCACCGTTCGATGCTAGCCAAGAGCACATGCCTGAGGTGTGGCCCAATTGCCCCAGTAGGGGGCATGCAAGAGTCAACCAATCAATGATTTTCTCGCATCATTGATGTTTCTATCTCTCTATCTCCCTTCCTCTCTGAAATCAATAAAAATACGTGTATTTAAAAAGAGAGAGAGAGAGAGAGTTCACTGGGACCTTTCTCTCAGAAAACAGCGTTAGCTGATGAAAATTATTTTAAAATAACTAGTTAAAAATCTCTGGAAACTGCCCTAGACACACTAACCAAATGAAAATATAACTTACATAAATAAATCTGACTTTTAAAATTAGAACCTTGCACTTTAGCCAAAATTGCCTCTTTCTCTACTCTTTCCCACTTAGTCCCAATTACCAGGCAAGAGCAGGAACTCTAACTTAAATAATAAACAGTTGCCTCTTTCCCATTTTAGAATTTAAGAAATCTCATCCAAGAAAAAAAAAAGCTGCCAACATTTTCTCTTCTCCACCCAGATGTATGCAGCATAAACTATATTCTAAGAAAACCTATGACAGGTGGGGCTCCTTTCAGAAGCTCTAATGCATGTGCAGTGAACTAAAAATACTGGTTTCCAACTGCCCTTAACCAGATCACACATGGAGGAGATTCCACATCAGGAGAGGCATTAGAGAAGATAAAAGACCTGTCTAGGACCCACTACTGAAACAGAGGGATCACTGAAAGCAAAGGCCACTATAACATGCTTCACCCTACAAAACTTCCATTTCTATGATGCAGAAGTTCTATCTTTTAGAATACAGAACTGAGTAGTTCTCTCTGGGTAAATGAATTTATATGAAAAACAGGTTAGAAGTAAAGACCAAAACTTTTGTTAAAATCATTGCGGGATTTAACAGTAAATAATTAAGATGCCAAATGCCACAAAAGTCCACTCAAAACATAAAGTTAACATAAAATCCAAACTCAAGTAACAATACAAACAACTTCCAAGATTGAATAAAAATATCATTCATCATATCAAGACCCAAGAAAAATATATTACAGTGGCTGGTTAAAAAAAAAAAATAGATGAGCCCAACTGGTATGTATATGGTTGAGCATTGGCCTATGTATGAGCCAGGAAGTCAATTCCCAATGAGGGCACATGCTAAATTGCAGGCTCACTCCTTAAAAGTAGGCATACAGGAGGCAGCCAATCAATGATTCTCTCTCTGTCTTATTTCTTCCCTGAAAGCAATAAAAATATTAAAAAAACAGCTGAAACCGGTTTGGCTCAGTGGTAGAGCATCGGCCTTTGGACTAAAGGGTCCCGGGTTCAATTCCAGGCAGGGGCATGTGCCTTGGTTGCGAGCACATCTTCAGTGGGGGATGTGCAGGCAGCTGATAGATGTTTGTCTCTCTCATCGATGTTTCTAACTTTCTATCCCTCTCTCTTCCTCTCTGTAAAAAATCAATAAAATATATTTTTTAAAAAATATATATATATAAAGATAAATATAATATCACAAGAGGAGTAAGATGTTATAATTACCAGACAAAGAAATGTAAACTGCAATGAAAATGATGTTTCAAAGAACACTATAGACATGTTTTTAAATAAATCAGAACTAAAATGCCTCAAAGTAAAAGACAAAATGTTCAAATATAAAATTTAAAACTGATAAATACAATAACTAAAATGAAGAGCTCCAATGATATCTTCAACAGCATAATACAAAAAGGGCAGTATAAAAATCATCAAAGTAAAAAATAAAACAAAAGAAATTACCAAATCAGAACAACACAAATATATAAAAAGAAAACGGCCATCAGAGATTTACAAGTTAGTAACAAAAGGTACACCAGAACCTCGTTTCTCAAAAGTCTCCCATCTCAAACAATTCATTTTTCAATCTGACAACCCTTTCACAGTGATACCTATATGATCAATCACTCATCTCTCAGGGGACAAAGAAGAGGTAAATATAAACCAGTTTACCTTTGTTAAAAATCTCAGAATATTGTCCTGTGAATATTTTTGTGGTGTTTTTTTTTTAGCTTTTGTTGCTGCTTTTAATTATTGTTAAGTTTTTATTTTCATTATATATTTCCTTTTTGTTAAATTTTCATTTACACTTCGTGTCCGTTTTGTTCTTAAAGTGCTTATTTCTAGATTAAATGGTAAGAGATATAGCATGTACAAAAAGGTTAAAATAGGGAATAATTTCAGGGTCTGAACTAAATTAATTCAATTTACATTATTTCTAACTAGAGACCTGGTGCACAAAATTCATGCACTCAGGGGTGAGGGGGAGGCACTCAGCCCAGCCTGCACCCTCTCACAGTCTAAGATCTCTCAGGATATGACCAAATGGCCGCTCAGAGTGGGGAGCGTACCTAAGCAGCAATTGGGCATCCTAAGGGGAGGGCAGTTAGGGATTATTAGGATGGCAGAGGAGTACAGTTGGGGGCAACCAGGCCTGCAGGGAAGGGCAGTTATGGGGGGAGCTAAGCCTGCAGGGGAGGACAGTTAGGGGTAATCAGGCTGACAGTGGAGTAGTTATGTGTCGATCAGACTGGCAGGGGAGTGGTTAGGGAGTGATCAGGCTAGCAGGCAGGGGCAATCAGGAAGGCAAGCAGGCAAGCAGCTGGGATCCAGCAGTCCTAGATTGTGAAAGGGATGTCCAACTGCCAAATCCCACCCAATCCCACCAGGTCCCAGACTGGAGAGGGTGTAGGCTGGGCTGAGGAACACACACCCCCATGCATGAATTTCGTGCACCGGGCCCCTCGTAAATAATAGAGAAATCATTAACATTTACACACCCTTTCCACTTTAACACCAGCAGTTATTCTATTCACTGAATGAGTCTCCCTGAATAGGAGATACATTGGCTAATACAATGCAAACTAATTACAGAGTCCAGCTTGCCAATTCTGCAATAGAAGCAGGATTTATTTTCAGGGTTGTTTTTTTTCACATTTCAATTGCATTTTATTTTAATAAACCTTTATTGTTCAGATTATTACAATTCTTCCTATTTTTCACCTCATAGCTCCCCTCCACTGGTGCCCATCCTACCCTGCGTTTACCTCTCCCCACTGTGCTCAACCATGGGTAAACGATTTTTGTTCAGTCTCTTCCTGCACAACCACCCTCACACACCTTACCCCCTAAGAATTATCAGTCCACTCCCTTCTATGCCCCTGATTGTATTATATTCACCATTTTATTCTGATCATCAGGTTTTTTATTCACTTGATTTTTAGATTCACTTGTTGATATTTATTGTTCATAATTTTATCTTTACCTTTTTCTTTTTCCTCCTATCCTTAAAGAATACCTTTCAGCATTCTATATGATAAAAGAGAAACATGCAAATTTGACTGTATCTCCACTATGCTAGCAGCCAATCAGGAGCAGGGGACGGGGCTGAGCAGCATGAGGGAGAAAACGAAGCAGCGGCGGCGGCAGGCACCCACCCCTGGGGGCGGAGACAAGGCGGCAATGGCGGTGGTGAGCGCCCGTCTCCGGGGGTGGAGAAGAAGTGGCGGCAGCATGGCTCTCCAGCCAGAGCAGAGAAGACTGAAGGCTCTGGCTGAAGTGAAGCCTCCAGCCGGCCAAAGCAAAAATGGAAGGCAACAGCCAGAGGGAAGGCCTGGGTCCTAGGTTCCAGAGGAAAACTGGTCCTGGCAGGCAAGGTAAGGAAAGCCTATTGCATGAATCTTCATGCAATGAGCCTCTAGTTTCATATAATACTGGTTTGGTGGTGATGAACACCTTTAGCTTTTTCTTATCTGTGAAGCACTTTATCTGCCCTTCAATTCTGAATGATAGCTTTTCTGGGTAGAGTAATCTTGGTTGTAGGTTCTTGCTATTCATCACTTTGAATATTTTTTGCCACTCCTGTCTGGCCTGCACAGTTTCTGTTGAGAAATCAGCTGACAGTCAAATGGGTGAACTCTTGTAAGTAATTAATGTTTTTCTCTTGCTGCTTTTAATATTCTTTTTGACTTTTGCTCTTGGCATTTTAATTATATGTTTTGGTGTGGTCCTCTGTGGATTCCTTTTGTTTGGGTTCTGTGTACTTACTGGACTTGTAGGTCTATTTCTTTCACCAGGTGCAGAAAGTTTTCAGTCATTATTTCTTCAAATAGGTTTTCAGTATCTTGCTCTGTCTCTCCTTCTGGCATCCCAAAAATTTTGATGTTAGTAGACTTGAAGTTGTCTCAGAGGCTTCTTACAACATTTTCAATTTTTTGGATTCTTTTTGCTTTTCCAGTTGAGTTTTTTGCTTCTTCGTATTTCAAATCTTTAACTTGATTCTTGCATTCCTCTAGTCTGCTGTTGGGTCTCTAATATTTTTTACTTCAATAAGTGTATGGTTACTTCAATCAGTATATGTTTAATTAGTTGGTCCTTTTTCATATCCGAGGGTCTCCTTGAATTTATTGGTCTTTTCTAAGAAATTTTTCAAAAACATAACCGTGGATTTGAAATCTTTATCTAGTCGTTTGTTTTCCTCCATTTCTTTCATTTGTGATGTTTCTTTATCTCCTCATTTTCACTGCTTCCCTGAGTTGATAGGGTAGCTTTGTGTGGTGGGTGATCTATATGGCTCAGTGGGTCGGCCTCCCCGGTTACCTAAAGTGAACACTCTTGGTACACCCCTTTGTGGACTGTGTTTACAGCCTTGCTGTAGTTAAATCTTGACTGATGTTGATATCACTAGAAGGAATTAATCTCCAGGCCAGTTTTCTGTGAGGATCAGCTATGTCTATGCTAGGAGAACTTCTGTGCTGGAGACAGCCTCATGAGACAAGACTTAAGAAACTGTGCTCAGCTTGGATCGGGTGGAGTCTCAGGGCTGAGCAGACAATCTTGGCTTTCCGTCGGCCCTACCCTTTCAGGACCCTGGGTCTCAGTGTTCCCCTGTAATTTTTGAAACCATCTCTGAGAGAAAGCCACCTTCAATTTTCACCTGCTGCCACAGAGTCCAGTTTCTCCCCCAGTGAATCAGGATTCCCAGATTCTCCCCCGGAACTGGAGTTCAGTGCAGTCAAGAGCTTCCAGTTCCCTCCTTTTAGTGAAAGCCAGCAGCACACTCCACAGTCAATCCTCTCTGTGCACACTCGCACATGCCCCTCCAGACCTCTGCCTTTCACGAAGTTCCCCTGAGAGTCCAGATTCCTCCCAAATGAGCTTGAGTTCCCAGGGTCTCACCCAAAACTGGGATTCATTGCAGTCAGAACTGGTGTTCAGTCAGGAGCTTCCGACTCCTTCCCACTGGGGACAACCAGCAGCAACCTCAGCAGTCAGTCCTCTCTGTGAGCACTCGCATGTGCTCGTGCCTCCAGACCTCTGCCTTCCGCGATTCTGAGTTTCTGTGTACCTTTCTCACTACCTGACAGTCCAGACTCTTTCCTTATGAGCCTAGGGCTCCTGGGTCTCAACCAGAAATGGGATTCAGTGCAGTAAGGAGCTTCTTTCTCCCTCCCACCAGAGAAAGCCAGCCCGGGACTCAGGAGCCCTTCCTCTCTGCATGCGTGCCTCCATACTTCAGCCTTTCAAAAGTCCTCTGATTCTCCGTGAGTTTTTTCTCTTCTCTTCTAGTTGTAGAATTTCCAGTCAGCCAGCTTTCCGGTGGTTCTGGATGGTGTCTGTTTTGACTTTAAGTTGTAGTTTTCAAATTGTTGTGCAAGGCAGCAGTTTAAGTGTTTACCTATACCGCCATCTTGGTTTCTCCCCAAATTTTCTTTTTAAATAATTATTTTTGGACAAATTCAAAGACCTATTATTTGAAAGCACTCATTTTATGTTTATGTTCTTCTACTATACTACTGGAAGCCTGATATACAAAATTCAATAAAGAGTAGGCCTTCCTTCCCCATGCTGCCAACACCACCTCCCTCCAGCACCCGGGACCTGGGCTTCCCTCCAGCCACCAGCAGGCACCCGGACCTGGCTTTGTCCCGAAAAATGTCTGGACTAATTAGCACATTACATTTTATTATTATACAAGAAGATATCCCAGGGCAGAGAACTGTTATAGCACCAAGGCTGACAAAGAACAGAAAAAAACTTGTCAAACTTTACATGCATTGTTAGTCATTCTCAGCATAGGAATTTCACCTACCCATTAAAAAGCATGCAGGAACCTAAACATTACTGTCTCTTTTTAAATGTTTTGTTGTTGTTCATCATCACCCACTGATAATTTTTCCATTGATTTTTAGAGTGAAAAGAATGGAAGCAGGTAGGAAGAGAAACATTGATGTTAGATAAAAACTCACTGGTTGTCTCCCTCATGTACCTGAGGAGCCCTGGGAAAGAACCTGCAATCCAGGTACCTGGCCTTCCATGCATGGACCAATAATCTAACCACCAAGCAATATTAAGGGTCAACAGCCTTAGTAAAGGTACAGTCAATCAACAAATAACAAATTATTTGAAGAAGAAGGTAAACTGTAAATGGGTGGTTCTCAGGGAGCTTTTAATTAGAAAACTTTCAATTCAACTACAAATGAGCACAATTGTCAGCTGACTTCTCAAAAGAAATGATGCAGGCCAGATAGGAGTGGCAAGAAATATTCAAAGTGATGAACAGCAAGAACCTACAACCAAGATTATTTTACTCAGCAAAGCTATCATTCAGAATTGAAGGTCAGATAAAGAGCTAAAGGAGTTCATCTATATCAAACCAGTATTATATGTAATGTTGAAAGATATTCTTTAAGAAGAGGAAGAAAAAAAATACAATATCTATCAACAAGTGAATCTAAAAATCAAGTGAATAAAAAAATCTGATAAAACAGAATAAACTGTTGAATATAATAGAATCAGGGGCATAAAAAGGAAGTTCACTGACAATTCTTGTGGGAAGGAGATTGGACAAAAACCTTACACCTATGACAAGGACAGTGGTGGGGGTGGAGGGGTATGAGCATGTGGTATTGGTGGGAACTGGGGAGCTATAGGGGAGAAAAAAGAGGAATAACTGTAAAAATCTGAACAATAAAGATATATTCTTTTAAAAAAGAATATTTCTGAACCTTTTTGTTCCTCTCTACTTTTACAAATGATTAAGCCAACTTATATTTATCAAATGGCTAAATCTCTCGATAGCAGTGCTTTGGACTCAAGAATATTCTATCAAGAAGTTAAATGCCATCCTAGTTGGTTAGGCTCAGTTGATAGAGCATGGGCCTAAAGGTCTCTAGTTTACATTTTGTTTATAAAAACAAACTAGAGACCTGAAGCATGGACTAAAGTGTCTGGGTTCAATTCCAGTCAAGAGTACATCCCAGGTTGCAGGCTCAATCCTCAGTAGGAGGCATGTAGCAGGCAGCCAATATATGATTCTCTTTCATCATTCATGTTTCTGTCTCTCTATCCATCTTCCTTCCTCTCTGAAATCAATGTGTGTGTGTGTGTGTGTGTGTGTGTGTGTATAAGTTAAATGCCATCCTAGCCACATATTTTTTAAATGCACTTGGCAAAAATATTTTTTTAAATGAACAGCTGGCAATTTAGCTCATTTGAGTGCTTCCCCCTTGTTAAGATTCAAAAGGTTCCCCCCCAAAAAAACACACATGGAGTCAAAATAAGCCAAAGGAATATCATTTAGGCAAAAATAAAAAAAATCCCAAGTCTATTTTGCAGAGAGGATCCCTTTGTTAACCTTTGGTCGAGAATGTGTTTGTGTGTTTGCAGAGAACAACTCCAAAACCATGTGGGTTCCTGCGACAATGAGGAACTGACGGGCCTGTTCCATCCACGAGGACGGTCCAGAGATGGCGGACGCTGACGACACCTTGCCATGCTAGCAGTCGGCAACTGTGTGGGGCTGCAGGTGGCCCAGGAACAAACCAGAGAGGATGGATCTTGCATTGCCATGATGTGTCCACCATCTGGATACCATTGCTGACATGTACACATGAAGAACTATTTGACATTGAAACTGGGACTCAGAACAGTTGGACATTGAAACTGACACTCAAACTTTTTTTGCTCTTATACATTTGTTTTCAATATGCAGAGGCAAGGTATTTTTGAAGAAAAGAAACAGGGGAGAGTGATGGATAAAGAGGCAGGGTGGCCTCGAACAGACAGTCAAGCTACAGGGGGAAGGCTGGAGTGGAGGGGAGGCAGATGCTGGGGGAGATCAACCGAAAGACTTGTATGCATACTTTATGAGCATAACCAATGAATGAAAGACTCTGGGGTGGGGAGGGAGGCAGGTGGGGACATGTGCGGGGGGGCTAGGGGAGGCTGGGGGGAGGATTTTGGGGGGGAAGGAAAACATATGTACTACTATAAAATATAAGTTATATTGTAAATAAAATTTAAAAAATAAAAAATAAAAAAATAAAAATTGCAAAAAAAAAAAAAAAAAGATTCAAAAGGTTCTATACTCTTCCCTGTGTAGGTTTCTCAATTGTTGTGGCTTATCTCAGAGTATGGGGACTTCTCTTCCTAGCTGTTTGCACTGGCTTTTTCTTATGAATAGCCTGTCTTGGCTCAGCTTTAGACTTTCCTTAGGCAGCACGTGGCTTGTTTGCACATATATTTGGTCATGTTTGGCAAATCCTAAAGTAGCTGACTTCTTTATTTAGTGAGATAAAATCGTTTTTCCTGTTCCCCCCTTTCCTGTCCCAGAAGTTATCTTTTCTAACATCTCCCATCTTGGGAGATATCATCCAAATGTTTTTGCAGTGTGATATTCACAAAATTGTTCCAGGAATATTTCCATCTACTCTTTTTTAATGGTTGGCAATAAAATTATACAAACTGAAATTTTTTGTTGAAATCTGGGCACTTGACGTGTTAAGCTCTTTTTTTTTAAGTATTTTTTATTGATTTCACAAAGAAAGGAAGAGGGGGAGACAGAAAGAAATATCAGTGATGAGAGAGAATAACTGTCTCCTGCACACCCCCTACTGGGTATCAAACCCATATATGCCCTGACAAGAAATTGAACATTGACCTCCTGATTCATAGCTCAACACACACTCAATCATTGAGCCACAAGAGTCAGGCCATTTAACCTCTGTACCCTCTACTGCTCTCCTACCTCCTTTCCCCCTGATAATCACCATACTATTATCTGTCTCTGTAAGTTTTAGTTTTTTTGTTCATTTGTTGCTTTCTTCATATTCATCTACTCTTTCTTTTACATTGTCATTTGTACTTACGAACTGGAAGAAATTTAAAAAACTAAAAACTCTTTCCCCTTGGAAAAAAAATAAAAATAATGACATTTATATAATATGCAAATAATTTAAGCACAAACTTTAAAAGACAATAAAACATTACCTTTTGGATAATCTTCCAACAGGAGGTTGAAGTGACCTAATTGACAAAAGAAATCAGACTCCACTTTTCCTTCAGTTTTTAAGATTATTGATTCATAGCAGCGAACAGCCTACGGGGAAAAACACAAACAAACATATGTATTAAGAAAAAAGCAGAGAGAATAAAAATGGTTGTGTAGGTAAAAGTCAGTACTCTCTACCTCCCACAACCACATCAAAATTATAACTACATACAGAATAACCATCATTCAAAACTGCCTGAAAGCTGGCTGAAGGGAAGCTATACAACTAGAGACATAAAAAAAAAAAGCACACTGACACTAGTAGGAGAAAGGAAGCACAGAATTGGCTGGTCCCACACACGTTTTAATCAGGAGGAAGATCGTCTCTGCAGAGGCTGCCTGTGAGGAACAAGGGGTCCTAACCTCAAACTGGGCCCAAGCCGAGGATTCCAAAGCTAGGAAGAGAAGTCTCCATAATTTTGAGCTGTAAATACCAGCAGGGATTATGGTTAATTGCTGGAGATCCAGATATTCCTCTTAAAGAACTGGTACACAAACTTACTCAGACTTGATCCCTCTAAGCCAGCTCTGGTTGGCTGCACTGGAGGAGCCAGAGAAACATTGAGAGGAAATGGATTGTTTGGCATTGAGGCAGGAACTCAGAGGCAGCTTTCTCCCAGGGTTAGGCGCTTTAGGGGATCACTATTCTGGTGCTGGGACCTCCCCAATACCAGAGCTGACTGGCAGACATGTATGAGTCTCCATCAGCCTGAAGCACACTGTTTCGACCACCCTAGTGATTCCCTGAGACCCCACTCCACCCAATTTGCAGCCTCACCACACTGTTTCCAGTGGCTTTTCCTTATGAATAGCATGTCTTGGCTCAGCTTTAAACTTTCCTTAAATAAGTAGCACGTGGCTTCAGTGTGCCCATACCTATCAATAAGAGACCAATACCTATCAACACATGGCACTAACACAAGCCTGCCTTGCTTCACAGCTTAGCTTCACCTGGGTACTTCCAAGCCCAATACAAATAGCAGCCCTCTGCATATCATTTGGTAACTCCAGCAGAGTGACCCCAGGCAATAGCTGACTTTGCACTTCCCTGTAAGTCCCAGTGGAGAGCTTCAAGTAATACCATATTACAACTCTACACATTCACAAGCCACACACCCAAGGGGCCGACTCAGTGAACACCAAAGTTCCACTGAAGCAAGTCTTCCTGCAAAGCCGGTCTTCCACTATAGTAGCAGTTGCTCTTCATAGCCACTAGTCTGGAGGCCAACTCCTTCCAGCGACACCAACAGGAATCAAGGCTCAACTACTGCAAGATTGTGCACACAGCCAACACAGGGGCAGACCTAGATTGCCCAGTTCAAGTAACTGGGAAGACTGAGTCACTGGACCCTACATGGCATCTACTACGCAAGGCCAAAAACCAATTCCAGAAAATATAGCAGCACTACTTGATATATAGAAACCAACACAACAAAGCAGGCAAAAATGCAGAGACAAGCTGTAACCAGTTTGGCTTAGTGGACAGAGCAACAGCCTGCGGACTCAAGAGTCCCAAGTTCAATTCCAATGCAGGGCATGTACCTTGGCTGCAGGCACAACCCACTGGGAGGTGTGCAGGAGGCAGCTGATAGATGTTTCTCTCTCATCGATGTTTCTAACTCTTTACTCCTCTCCCTTCCTCTCTGCAAAAAATCAACAGAACATACTTTTAAAAAATACGAAGACAAGAAGACGTGTCATATGTGGGGGGAAAAAAGAGAAAGAAGTACAATATTGGAAACTGAGTTCTAAACAATGGTTATAAGTTTGCTCAAGGAACTTAAAGAGAGCTTCAAGAAACTTAGTGAGGAACTTTAAAGAATTTTAAAGTATGGGGCATGAAGAATTTTTAAAAGAATTACAAAGATATAAAAAAGGACCAGAAATTAAACATAGACTAACTTTGCTCTGACATGTTTGGCTCAGTGGATAGAGCATCGACTTACAAACTGAAAGGTCTTGGGTTCGATTCCGGTCAAGGGTACCTGCCCAGGTTGCAGGCTCATTCCCCAGTAGATGGCTAGCAGGAGGCAAACAATGATTCTCTCATCTTTGATATGTCTATCTCCCTCTTCCTGACTCTCTATGAAATCAGTAAAAGGAAAAAAATATATATTTATATATATATATATATATATATATATATATATATATATATCTCCTATCTAGTAAAGCAGGAATATGCTAATTGACCATCACACCCTCACAAAGATGATGACCACGGCCAATAAGGAGGGAATATGCTAATTGACTGCCACACCCTCAAAAATGGCAGCACCTATAGCCAAAAGATGGTGGCGCCAGTCCTTTAAACCCCACAGAAGCGGCTGGTGCACAGCATGGCCAGGCCCACCCCCAGGCAGGTCCGGCCACTCTGCATGCCTCCAGGTGCCCAGGGCCAGCCCAAGGCACAGACAAGCCTTGGATGTCAGCTGCCCAGCCAACTCCTGAGGCTCAAGCAAGCCTTGGATGGCTCAGGTTACCAGGGCCGACTGAGTCTTGAGTTGTCGTCAGTGGCAGCAGCAGAGGTTTGATAAGGTATGGCCTTCCCCTGATTGCCAGGTTGCCTTCTGACCCTGAGGGTTCCCAGACTGTGAGGGATTCCCCTCCAGTGCATGAATTTCCATGCACAGGGCCTCTAATATATGCTATATAAACAATAACTTAAAATTTGAGAATCAAATAAAAAATTTGGAATATGAGGAAGCAAAACACACCCAAAGGAAAAATATGTAAGATTCCAAAAATGTGAAGATAATATAAAGATCCTCTAAGACCGTGATAGAAAACCTATGACACACGTGTCAGCACTGTATTTTCAATGACACACAACCACATGCGGTCGCATATAGAGAAGTATGGGGCAGCATGCCGACAAGGACATTTCATACTCGGCTATTTCACAGGCAGGTTCAGCAGCCAAGGATGAAACATTGCAGATAAGTTAAATAATTAGTTTTTGGTTTAGTAAAAACAGTTACATGTTACAATTACACATTTTTGTTATTTAAACTATAAATATTGCAAAATTATAGTTTTTTTTCTCAAAGTGACACACTACCCGAGTTATGCTCGTTTTTTTGGCGAATTTTGAAACTCCAAGCTCAAAATGATGCCCATCACTACTCTAGGACCATCATTTCACATATACCAATATTCACTTTATGGGATAACCAGGAGGAGAAGAAAAAGGAAAATGTTAAAAACCTATATGAAGAAATTATAGGAAACTCCCCCTAGATATATACTTGTATTCCAGAAAGCATAGAGAGTCTCAAATAAGAGGAACCCAAACAGGCTTACACCAAGACACATCATAATAAAAATGCTAAGGGTTATAAACAAATACAGATGAAGCTTATAAGCTGCAAAAGAAAAGCAGTTAGTTATCTACAAGATAGTGTCCATACAACTGTCAGCTGATTTCTCAACAGTATCTTTACAGACCAGAAGGCACTTATAAATAACTAGAGCCTCGGTGCACAAAATTCGTGTATGGAAGGGAGGGAGGAGTATCCTTCTACTCAGCCTGCACTCTCTCCAATCTAAGACCCTCTGATGTATGTCCAACTGCTTATTTAGGCCCCATCCTACCGGATCTCACAATCCAGAACAGCTGGCTCCCAAATGCTCACCTGCCTCCTTTCCTGATTGTTCCTAACCACTTCTGCCTATCAGCTTGACACCCTCTAACAACTACCCTCCAAGCCTGATTGATGCCTAATTGCTCCCTGCCAGCCTGTTTGGCCCTAAATGCCCTCCCCTGTAGACCTGGGTCCCCCCCAAAACAATCCTTCCCTGCAGGCCCAGTCACACCAACTTCCCTCCTCTTCCAGGCTGGTCACTCCTACCTGTCCTCCCCTGCTGGCCATTTTGTAATGGCCATACTGTGTCCACATGGGGGCAGGATCTTTGACCACATGGGGGCAACCCTCTTGTGAGTTGGGGTGATGATCAATCTGCATATTACTCTTTTATTAGATAGGATAGAGGCATGGTATATGGGTGGGGACCAGCTGATTTGCCCTGAAGGGTGTCCCAGATCAAGGTGGAGGTTCCCTTGGGGCATGGGGCAGCCTGGACAAGGGACCTGTGGTAGTTTGCAGGCCAGCCACGCCCCCCAGCGACCGAAGCAGAGGCCCTAGGATCTGGGATTTATTTATTTTCTACAATGGAAACTTTGTAGCCCAGAGTGGAGCCAAGCCTTCTGCTCATTCATTGGTGGCAGCCATTTCTGTTGGATTTATTTACCTTCTATAATTGAAACTTTGTAGTCTTAAGTGGAGGCCTGTGCCGGCCAGGGCCAGTAGAAAGCTTGGCTTCCTCCATCTCCCAGAACTCAAACCTCCTGCTCCCTCCAGCTCCATAGCTGCCATCATTTTTATTTATCTTCTAACACTGAAACTTTTTAGCATTGACTGGAGGCCTGAGTCGACAAGGACAGGTTTCCTCTATTCCTAGGGAAACCCAAGATTCCCTCCTGCTCTCTGTGGCCACAGCCATCTTGGTTGGGTTTATTTGCATATTCACTCCTGAATGGCTGGTGGGCATAGCGAAGGTATGGTCAGTTTGCATATTACTATTTTATTAGTACGAGAGAACCTATGCAAGGCTAAGCTCCCAAAACCACAACAGCTGACTGTGGTCCAGCTACCACTGCTGCAGCTTCATCTGGAAGCTCGTCCCAAAGGATGTTCAAAAAATGTCCAGAGGATGTCCAGAATAATTGGCATATTACACTTTCATTATTTTAGACTAGAGGCCCGTTGCATGGAATTCATGCACCGGGAACGGAGGACTTTTTGCAATGAAGGACCACTGGCTCCTAACCGCTCAACTGCCTGCCTGCCAGCCTGGCCACCCCTCAACTTCCCCCCCCATGCCGGCCTGTGTGGTCACACCTTAACTGCCCCACTGCCCATCTGGTCACCCACTTAACCACCTCCCTGCTGGCCTGGTCACCCCCTAACTCTCCAGAAAGAAGTCGGACGCTCTGAATATGTTCAGTCTCCCATTCTAATTATCATATTTGCATTTTATTAATATAGAGAGATATTTAAAATGATGAACAAGGACCTACAACCAAATTATTCTATTCAGCAAAGCTTTCATTTAGAATTAAAGGTCAGATAAAGAGCTTCACAGACTAGAAAAAGCTAAAGGGGTTCATCACCACCAAACCAGTATTGCATGAAATCTTCAAAAATATTCTTTAAGAAAAGGAAGAAACACAACAATAACAAGGAGGTGAAGGAGGAATGAAAGAGAATCAAAAATATGAATAAAATAATAATAAATACATAAATATCAATTGTATTTAAAAATCAAAATAAATGAGCAAAATCTAGTACACAAAATAAAACAAAACCAGACCTGGAAACATGAAACAGGTTGAAAAGTTTGAGGAAAACGGGGAGGCAGAGTGGGGAGATATTAAAGAACTAGAAGCCCCGAAATTCGTAAATGGGGAAAGAGGGATGTGTCCCTCAGCCCAGCCTGCACCCTCTCCAAGCTGGAACCTCTTGAGTGATGTCTGACTGACCTCTCACAATCCAGGACTGCTGGCTCCCAACTGCTCGTCTGCCTGCCTTCCTGATTGCCCCTAACTGCTTCTGCTTGCCAGTCTTATCACCCCCTAACTAATCCTCTGCCAGCCTGATTGCCCCTAACTGCCCTCCTCTGCAGGTCTGTCACCCCAAATGCCCTCCCCTGCAAGCCCGGTCCCCCCTAACTGCCCTCCCCTGCAGGCCTGGGCCCCCACTCCAACTGCCTTCCCTTGCCAACCTGGTTCCCCCCAATTGTTCTCCTCGGTAGACCTGATCACCCTCAACTTCCCTCGCCTGCAGGGTTGGTCCCTCCCAACTAACATTCCCTTGTAAGCTTGATCGCTCCCAACTGCCCTCCCTTGCAGGCCTGGAACCTCCCAAAAGCCCTCCCCTGCTGGATATCTTATGGTGGCCATTTGTGTCCACATGGGGGTAGGATCTTTGACCACATGGGGGCAGCTATCTTGTGTGTTGGAGTGATGATCAATTTGCATATTGTTCTTTTATTAGATAGGAAGGTCTTATAAGCATACTAGATGTCTGATGCACAAAGATTCATGCAAGAATGGGCCTTCCTTCCCCTGGCTGCCAACACTGCCTTTGCTCAGGCCTGGAGCTGCTTTTCCCCTTTCCCACACTGCTCACAGTATGGAATACTCCAGCCACTCAACGCTGGATAGGCAAATTAACCCACCATCTATGTTGTATTAATGTGCATACTCACTCCTGATTGGTTGGTGGGCATCGCCAAGGTATAATCAATTTGCATCTATCTCTTTTATTAGTGTAGACTAGTGACCTGGTGCATGAAATTTATAAACCAAAGGAAATTGTCCCCTCAGCCTGGCCTGCACCCTCTCCAATCTGGGATTTACAGGAATTGGGCCTAAACTGGCAGTTGGATATCCCTATCACAATCTGGGACTGCTAGCTCCTAACCGCTCACCTGCCTGCATGCCTGATTGCCCCTAATCACTCTGCCTGCCAGCCGGCTTGTCCCCAACTGCCCTCTGCCACTGGCCTGCTCACCCGCAACTGTCCCCCCATCTGGCCTGCTTGCCCCCACTTACCCTCCCCATTGGCCTACTCCCTATTCGCCCCCAATGCCCCTTGCTGGTCTGCTCATCCCCGACTGCCCACCTCTGCCAGCCTGATCACCCCCAAAGGCCATTCCCCCCAACCACCTGATTACCCACAACTGCCATCCCATCCTGACCTGATCACCAAGAACTTTCCTCCTCTCTTGGCTTCACGCCCACCACCATAACTTTGTCCAGAAGAATGTCCAAAGGTCTTCTGGAAGGTCTCCCAGTCTAATTAGCATATTACCCTTTTATTAGTATACATAGAGGTCTGGTGCACAGGTCGGGGCACCAGAAGTTTGCCCTGGAGAGTGTCCCAGATCAGGGTGGGAGTTCCCTTGGGGAATAGGGTGGCCTGGGCTAGGGGCCTGCGGTGATTTGCAGGCTGACCATGCCCCATAGGGTGAGAGTGCCCACTGAAAGTATGTGGCCAGTCTGGGTAAGGGGCTGAAGGCTGTTTTCAGGCTGGCCACACCCCCTTCAGGGTGGGTGTTTCTGTTGGAGTGCCTGGCCAGCCTGGGTGAGGGGCTGATGGCTATTTGGAGGCTGGCCAAGACCCCCAGTGAGGATCCTCAACCCATGGGGCTGTGGCAAGCCTGGGTAAGGGGCTGAGCACCATTTTCAAGCTGGCACAACCCCTGGCAACCCAGGCCCCCAACCACATTTCAGCAGCAGCAAAGGCAGGCAGGAAGCTTGGCTTCCTCTGTCACCAGGGTTAACCCATACCTGCTGCTCGCTCCACCTCCATGCCCACCACCATCTTTGTTGGGTTAATTTGCATACTCGCTCCCAATTGCCTGGTGGTTGTAGTGGAGGGAGAGTCAATTTGTATGTTTCGGGAGAACTAAGATGGCGGCAAAGGTAGAACACCTATCTTGCAGTCATAATCAGCAATTTTAATACTACAACTTAACGAAAGAACAAACACCTTCCAGAATCACCAGAAAGCTCGCCGAGTGAAAATTCCACAAATAAAAGTGAAGATAAGACACTGTGACTCGGAAGGAGCGGCGGCGGACAGCTTTGAAACATTCGCACGGAGAGAGGTTTGGAGTGCGAGCCGCGGAGAGGGCGGGCGGCTGAAAGCCGGCCAGTTCTCTCGAACGGGGAGACAAAGGCATCCCACTGGTCTGATTCTCCAGCTCTGGGCGAAGTCCAGAGAACCCACTATCTCCCAGGGTGAAAACTGGACAGTGGGAGGGCACGCCAAAGCTCGGGTGCTGCCGGGTCTCCCGGCTTGTGGAGAAGGCAGCCTGCGCGCGAACAACTCGGCTGCGTGAGGGCGCAGAGAGCGCACGGCGACTTGCTTCTCATTCGGAAAACCGTCAGACTGCTTTGTTTTATGACCCTGGGTGAGACATTGCGCATTCAGACTCATTTTGGGAAAGCCTGAATTCCCCGGCAACTGGTGGAGCTCCGCAGTGGCTCTCTCTCAGAGGTGCTGGCGGCCATTGGCCCCGGCACAGAGTCCCTGGGGCCACATAGGGCGGAGCTAACGCTGTCGGCTTGGCTCGGAGACTCCGCCCACCCAACCTGAGCACAGCTGAGCTTCACAGACAACTGGCCTGGAGGTCAACCCTCCAAGTGCTAACAACGATTAACTGAGCTTAACTTCAGCAAGACTGTGCAGCCCATATCCACCTCAGGTAACCGGGGTGGCTGAGCCACTATCCCTAGTAGAAAGTCTACCACACAAAGCTAATTGACCAACTCAGGGAAGTAGCCACCATGCAGCAACATGGAAAGAAATCAGATGTGAAAGAAATGGAGGAAAAAAAACGACTGGACATGGAATTCAGAACCACGGTTATAGGGTTTTTTAAGAGGCTCCAACAAAAGATCGAGGCCTATAAGGAAATAAGCAAGACCACAAAGGAAATGAATGAGTCCTACAAGAAAATGAACAACACCCTCCAGGATATAAACGAGAGCTGCAAAGAAATTATCAAGACCAACGTGGAAATGAATGAGTCCTACAAGGAAATGAAAGAAACCCTCAAGGATATAAAGCAGACTCTCAAGGATATGAAAAAGGACCAACCAGAAATTAAGCATACATTGACTGAAACAAAAAATATTATACAAACACCTAAAAGTGCCCTGGAGCACCCCAAGAACCAAGTTAAAGATTTGAAATACAAAGAGGTAAACTCCACTCAGCTGAAAAAGGAAGAAACCAAAAGAATCCAAAAAATTGAAGATAGTGTAAGGGGCCTCTGGGACAACCTCAAGCATACCAACATCCGAATTATAGGGGTGTCAGAAAAAGAGAGAGAGCAAGACAATGAAAACCTGCTTGAAGAAACAGTGGCTGAAAACTTCCCTCACCTGGTGAAAGAAACTGACTTAAAAGCCCAAGAAGTACACAGAACCCCAAAATATAGGAATCTAAAGAGGAACACACCAAGACACATCATAATTAAAATGCCAAGAGCAAAAGATAAAGAGAGAATATTAAAAGCAGCAAGAGAAAAAAAGTTGGTTACCTACAGGGGAGCACCCATATGATTGTCAGTGGATTTCTCAACAGAAACGATGCAGGCCAGACGGGAGTGGCAAGAAATATTCAAAGTGCTGAATAGCAAGAATCTACAACCAAGATTACTCTATCCAGCAAAGCTATCATTCAGAATTGAGGATCAGATAAAGTGCTTCACAGATAAGAAAAAGCTAAAGGAGTTCATCACCACCAAACCAATATTATATGAAATGCTGAAAGATATTCTTTAAGAAGAGGAAGAAAAAAATGGTAAAAATATAAATTATGAACAACAAATACACATCTACCAACAAATGAACATAAAAATCAAGTGAATTGATAGGCTGATGAACAGGATAAACTGGTGAATATAACAGAAACATAGACATAGAGAGGGAATGGACTGACAATTCTTGGGGAGAAAAGAGTTGTGGGAAGTACAGCAAGAGACTGGACAAAAATCTTGCAACAGTGGGAGAGGGCAGTGGGGAGGGGGAGGTGAGGGTGGAGGGTGGGATAGGTACAGGGTGGAGGGGAGATATAGGGGGATAAAAAAGGGGAAACAATGTAATTAATAAACTGAACAATAAAGATAAAAAATAAAAATAAAAAAATAAAAAATAAAATAAAATAAATAAAAATTAAAAAAACTTCCTGGAAACAAATGAAAATGAACACACAATAACCCATAATCTCTGGGATGCAGCAAAAGCAAATCATTAGAAGGAAGTTCACAGCACAACAGGCATGTCTCAAAAAGACAAAAAAATCAGCAATATACTACTTAACCCTACAACTTAAAGCACTGGAAAGAGAAAAAAAACAGAAAAGCCTTGAGTAAGTAGAAGGAAAGAAATCCTAATGATTAGAGCAGAAATAAATAAGAGACCAAAAAAAAAAAAAATACCAATGAAACCAAGAGCTGCTTCTTTGAAAGAATAAACAAAACTGATAAAAAAATTAGCCAGTCTCATCAGTAGACAAAGAAGACACAAATAAATAAAATCAGAAACGAAAGTGGAGAAGTAATCACTGACAGCACAGAAATACAAAGGATTTTAAGAAATTATTATGAATGCCGAAACTGGTTTGTCTCAGTGGATAGAGTGTCGGCCTGCGACTGAAGTCTCAGGTTCAATTCCGATCAAGGGCATGTGCCTTGGTTGTGGGCACATCCCCAGTACGGGTTATGCAAGAGGCAGCTAAATGATGTTTCTCTCTTATCGATGTTTCTAACTTCTCTCTCCCTTCCTCTCTGTAAAAAAATCAATAAAATTATTTTTAAAAAATAAATTATTATGAACAAAGATATGCCAAAAAGCTGGACAATGTGAATGAAATCAACCAATTCCTAGAAAAACAAATCTGTTCCAAGAAGAATCAGAAAACTTGAATAGATCAATAGCCATTGATGAAATAGAAGCAGTAATCAAAATACTTCCTCACCAAACAAAAGCTCAGGTCCTGAGGGCTTCACGGGGGAATTCAAAGAAGAACAGCTGTACTCCTCAAATTATTTCAGAAAATGCAAGAGAAGGAACACTTCCAAACTCTTATGAGGCCATCATTACTTAATTACCTAATATAGTGATAGAGACACTACAAAGTAAGAGAATTACAAGCCAACATCCCTGATGACCTTAGATACCAAAATCTTCAATAAAACATTAGCAAATCGTATCCAGCAATATATTAAAAAGTCATATACCATAATCAAGTTGGATTTATTCCAGGGATGCGAGGCTGGTACAATATTCACAAGTCAGTAAATGTGACACATCACATAATAAAATTGAAAGGCAAAAATCACATGATCACATCAACAGACCAAAAAAGCATTAGACAAAATCCAACACCCATTTTTTATAAAAACTCTCAGCAAAGTGGGAATAGAAGAAGCGTATCTCAACATGTAAACGCTATATATGACAAGTATACAGCCAATATCATACTCAATGAGCAAAAATTAAAAGTATTTCCACTAAGAACAGGAAAAAGACAGGGATGCCCACTCTCACCACTCACATTGTTCAATATGGTTCTAGAAGTGCTAGCCATATTTATCAGATAAGAAGAAATAAAAGGCATTAAAACTGGACAAAAAGAATTAAAATGTTATTATTCACAGATAACATGATACTGTACATAAAAAACCCCAAAGACTTCATTAAAAAATTACTAGACTTGCCGAGACCGGTTTGGCTCAGTGGATAGAGCATCGGACTGCGGACTGAAGGGTCCCGGGTTCGATTCCGGCAAGGGCATGTACCTTGGCTGTGGGCACATCCCCGGTAGGGGGCGTGCAAGAGGCAGCTGATCGATGTCTCTCTCTCATCGATGTTTCTGACTTTCTATCCCTCTCCCTTCCACTCTGTAAAAAATCAATAAAATATGTTTAAAAAAAAATTACTAGACTTAACAAATGAAATCGGCAATTTATCAGGCTACAAAATTAAAACCTCAAAATCCACTTTTTTTAATACACCAATAATAAACTCACAGAGAAAGAAACTAAAACAAAATCCCATTTACCATTACAATTAAAAAATTCAGATAGCTAGAAATAACCTTAAATAAGTAAAAAAAAAAACCTGTATTCAAAAAACTACAGGACTTTGAAAAGAGAAGTAGAAAAAGACACACACAAAGGGAAGAACATACCATGCTCATGGGATCAGTAGAATCAACATTATTAAAATGTCCATACTACCCAAAGCAAAGTATAGATTCAATGAAATTCCCAGTAGAACACAAATCAAATATTGCACAGACCTAGAACAAACTCTCCAAGATTTTATTTATATTGAATAAAAAGAGACCCCAAATAGCTGCAGCAATCCTGAAAAAGAACAAAGTTGGAGGGATCAAAATACCAGAAATCAAGCTATATTACAAAGCCACTGTTCTCAAAAGCATAAGGACATATAGATCAATGAAACAGAACAGAGAATGCAGAAATCGACCGAAACCATTATGCTCAATTAACATTCGATAAGGAGGCAAGAGCATGCAATGGAGTAAAGTCAGTCTCTTCAATAAATAGTGTTGGGAAAATTGAACAAATACATGTAAAAAAATGAAACTAGACCACCAACTTACACCATAATACAAAAATAAATTCAAAATGGATAAAGAACTTAAATGTAAGATGGGAAACCATAAAAATCTTAAAAGAATCCACTGGAAGCAAAATATCAGACATATCTCATGCAATATCTTTACCAACACAGCTCCTAGGGCAAGGAAACTAAGGAGAAAATAAACAATGGGACTACATCAAAATCTAAAGCTTCTGCACAGCAAAAGAAACCATCAACAAAATAACAAGAGAGCCCACTGCATGGGAGAACATATTTGTGAATGTGAACTCTGAGAAGTGTGTAATTTCCAAAATTTACAGGGAACTCATACAAGTTAACAAAAGGAAGATAAGCAATCCAATCAAAAATTGGGCAAAAGATCTAAATTGACACTTTTCAAAAGACAAAATACAGATATATGAAAACATACTCAAAGTCACTAATCATCTGAAAGATGCAAATCAGAACAACAAGCTGTCAGAATAGCTAACATCAACAAACAACAAGTGTTGGTATGTCGGTGAGGATACGGAGAAAAACGAACCCTCTTGCACTGCTGGCAGGAATGCACACAGGTACAACCACTATAGAAAACAGTGTGGAGTTTCCTCAAAAAATAAAAAAGAAACTCCTATTTCACCGAGTCATCTCACTTCTAAGAATGTATCCCAAAAAATCAAAAGCACCAATCTGCAAGGATTAAGCACCCCTATGTTCCTAGCAGCACAATTTACAATAGCCAAGATTTGGATACAATCTAGATAAGTGCCCATCAGCAGATGAGTGCTGTTATGAAATTATTTATGAATAAAGATATGCCAACTGGTACAACTATACAATGGAATACTAAGTTGCTATAGATAAGAAGGAACTTTTACCATTTGCAACAGCATGAATGGAACTGGAGAGCATTATGCTAAGCAAAATAAGCCAGTTGGAGAAAGATAAATATCACATGATCTTTCTCAAATATGGAATGTAATTAACAACATAAACTGAAAAACAAAATAGAGCCAAAGAAAATAAATATTTTAGAATATAATAGAATACTGTTATTTGCAGATTTTTTTAAAATATATTTTTATTGATTTTTTTACAGAGAGGGATAGAGTTAGAAACAAGATGAGAGAGAAACATTGATTAACTGCCTCCTGTACAGCCCCTACTGGGGATGTGCCCACAACCAAGTCACACGCTCTTCACTGGAATTGAACATGAGACTCTTCAGTCCCCAGACCAATGCTCTATCCACTGAGCCAAACCAGTTAGAGTTGCAGATTTTTAATATATCCTACAACTTTGGTATTATACTATGTTAGTACAGTTTTGGTAATATTATTATACTTAAAATCTTTTTTTCTTGAAAATCTAATGTTTACTGCATGTAACATTATATTTAAAATAATTTTTCCTGAAATGTTAATGGTCACTGCATGTAGTTACTTTGTACTACAATCTGGTAATAAAATTTATTTTGTGTATTATAAAAGAAAATAATTAAAAGTAATTTTACTAAAAAAGAATAGTAACAGAAAAAATGTATTACCTTTTATAATGACAAAAAAATCAATCAGAAAAGCATAACTTCTCAATGTATGTGCAACAATGTTCTAAAATGTGACATCAAGGTAACAGATGGAAAATTAACAATTCACCATAGCTGGTTTGGCTGAGTAGATAAAAGCGCCAAGTCTGCAGACTGAAGAATCTGGGTTCAATCTGATCAAGGGCACAGGCCGAGGTTGTGAGCTCCTCGGGTATACAGGAGGAAGCTGATCAATGACTTTCTTTTATCATTGATGTCTCTATCTCTCTCTCCCTCTCCCTTCCTCTCTGAAATCAATTAAAATATTTTTAAAAATTTAACAAAACAACAATTGAAGGATTTTAAAATTTCAATATCACTAACAGAATTTAGACAAAGTATTGTTAAAAATAGATTGAACCAACTTTAACGAACTGACCTAACTGAAACTGTAAAAAAAAAAAAAAAAAATTTATAACACAGGTGGTTCTTTAAGATTTAAGCAGATATTTGCATATGGCTCAGTAAGTCCAATACTAAAGTAATATGCTCAGAAGAGCTACAACCTAGTACTCAAATATTTATAATTATGACCATCTAACTAAAATCTTCTGTAGTCACTACAGAATCACTATCAAAATATTATTTTAAAACTAATGTATGTTCATTAAAAAAAGGAAAAGTAATATTAAATAGCCCAGGAATAAAAAGAATGAAAACTTTAAATGGTCTTTTTTCTTCACCAGAATCTTTCTCTCCAATATGACCATTATTAAATACCAGAGGCCCGGTGCATGAAAATTCATGCACTGGAGGGGGGATTCCTCAGCCCAGCCTGACCCTCTCATAGTCCAGAAGGCTTCAGGGGCAGGAGGCAACCAGGCAATCAGAGGAAGACGACTCCCAATCACACCTCTGTTGCTGGCCAAACAAGCCTCAGCTGGCCCTGGTTACCTGAGCCTCAGAGGCAGCCCTGCACCCACCAATCCAAGGTTTGCCTGACACCCTGGTGGAACTGAGGGGACTGGATGTCACTATCTTGTGGCTGTGAGCGCCACCATATTGGAGGGAAGGGAAGTTAATTAGCTCATTCCCTCCTTATTGCTTGTGGGCACCGCCATCTTTGTGACAGGTTGAAGGTCAATTAGCATATTCCCTTTTTATTAGGATTCCGGAGTATCCTGCCAAATATTTGTCAGAGAATGTATTAAAGAGACCAATGAATATTTATTTCCAAGATCTCAAAAAAAGAAGCAATAACATAAGTATTACTAGAAAATGAAACAGAGAACAGAGAGCTCTTCAATCTTTAATTAGTTAAACAAGTCTTTATGAGAAACTTTTAAAGTACTTCATGATTCCCTCCGACACAAATGCCCTAATCCTTATCCTTGTCTTGTATCACTTAAGAGTTCTATAACCACGATACAATAAAATAAGATGCCTGTTTAAAATTGAGGAGATTTCCTCACCTTAGCCTGCACCCTCTCCAACTAGCTAACAACCCCTCACCTGCTGCTGGCCTGAATACCCCTATCCGCTTCTGCCTGCCAGCCTAATAAACCTCTAACCCTGTGATGGCGAACCTATGACACGCCTGTCAGCACTGACACGAGTAGTCATTTTTGATGGCACATCGCCGCATGCGGTCGCCTGCTGAGAAGTATGGAGCTACATGCTGAGAAAGATGTTTCATCCTTGGCTACTGCACGGCCAGGTGCAGTAGCCGAGAATGAGACATTTGCTGTAATGCAGCACTGTAGACACTCTAAGCCAGAGGTCTGTAGGCCAAACAACAGAACTCTGGCACAGTGTCTACTCCTGGGACTTCCGGTTAGGCCGTTGGGGATCTGTGACCTCACTTCTGGCAGGCAGAGCAGGGACAGCAAAATGCCACAGGGGATGCATCTTTGGAGGCACTGTGATCGCCATTACCAGCAACTACATAACCACAGCCTTAATCCAATCTACTGTTCTAGAGTGTTGTGGATTTCTAATTGATCATCATTACTGAGATGAGGGGGAAGATGGGAGAGCCGAGGGCCTGTGCTATGGGTGCCATTTCCCACCATCAGAAATAGCAGCAGCCATATTAATTTATATAAGGAACACCATTTTGCAGCATAGTGCAGACTCCATTCACCACTACTACTATTGTGCATCCTTATTAACCCTTATTTCAGCTGATTAACTCTGTCCTTTACTAAAAGACAGTAATGTACCATCTTGTGGTCAGTAAGGCTAGTTAACCCCTACTTGTCTGCAGGGCTGACAGGCTATCTATAATTCTATCTTCTGTCACTGCCCCCCTGATAGAGAACCCAAAAAAAATAAAAAAACCAAGGTAAAGTAAAGGAAGTGGTAGTAGCAGTAGCTGACCCTTTCAAGAGACATGACTGAGATCTATGGCATTATAGAAAAAAATGGCAGGGGAGGAACTAAGATGGTGGCATAGGTAAACACCTATCTGGCTGCCCAACACTACAATTTCAAAACTACAACTTAACGACAGAACAAACATTATCCAGAATCACGGGAAAGCTGGCTAAGTGAAAATTCCACAAATAAAAGTAAAGACAGGACACTTGACTCAAGAGGAGCAGCACAGGGCAGTGTTGAAGATATACATGGAGTCAGAGGTTTGGAGTTTTGTGCGCATGCCAGTGGATAAGGCGGGCAGCTGCAAACCCGGCCGGTTTTCTCGAACGGGGAGGGAGACTAAGGCATCCCACTGCACTGATTCCTCAGTTCCAGGCGAGGTCCGAGGAACCCACACTCCTACGGGGTGAAACTGGACAGTAAGAAAGTGCGCTGAAACCCGGATGCATTGTAAGTTTGCAAGCTTGTGGAGAGGGCAAGTGGACTTGGGAGCAGCAGAGGTGCACGAGCGCAGAGAAAGGACTTGTGACTTTCTCTCTTGTTCGGGAGACCACCAGACTGCATTGTTTTGCAACCCTGGTTGAGACTTTGGGTGTGCAGATTCATTTGGGGAGATGCTGAGTTGTCTGGCAGCAGGTGGAGATCAGCCTTAGCTTTCTCTCAGAGGTGCATGCAGCCATTACCACCCGGACAAAGACCTAGGTGCCACATAGGGCGGAGCTGATGCTGCCTGCTTGGCCTGGAGACTCCGCCCATCCAACCTGAGCACAGTTGACCCTCATAGCCAATTGGCCTGGAGGTCAAACCCTCCTAGTGGTAACAACAATAATCTAGGCTTAACTTCAACAAGACTGTACCACCCATAAAGGGCTGTACGAAGAGTATCCACCTCAGGTAACTGGGGAGGCTGAGCCACTGTCCCTTAGAGGATATCTGCCACACAAAGCTAATCGACCAACTCAGGAAAGCAGTCACAATGCAGAAAAATGAAAAAAATCAGATGTGAAAGAAATGGAGGGAAAAAAATGACTGGACATAAAGTTCAAAACCACAATAATAAGGTTTTTCAAGAGGCTCCTAGAAAAGGCAGATGAACTTAATGAGACCTTCGAGGAAATGAACAAGACCTTTGAGGATATGAACGAGACCCACGAGGATATGAAAAAGGACCAAATTAGAAATTAAGCATACACTGACTGAAATAAAAAATATTACACAAATATCTAAAAGCAGTCTAGAGGACCGCAAGAACCAAGTCAAAGATTTGAAATACAAAGAGACAAAATCCACTCAGCCAGAAAAGCAAGAAGCCAAAAAAATCCAAAAAAAATTTAAGATTATGTAATAAATCTCTGGGACAACCTCAAGCATACCAACATCCGAATTATAAGGATGCCAGAAAAAGACAGAGAGCAAGATAATGAAAACCTATTTGAAGAAATAGTGACCGAAAACTTCTCCCACCTGGTGAAAGAAATTGACTTAAAAGTCCAAAAAGTGCACAGAACCCCAAAATACAGGAATCTAAAGAGGACGACACCAAGACACATCATAATTAAAATGCCAAGAGCAAAAGATAAAGAGAGAATATTAAAAGCAGCAAGAGGAAACAGTTAGTTACCCATAAGGGAGCAACCATACGACTGTCAGCGGATTTCTCAACAGAAATGATGCAGGCCAGACAGGAGTGGCAAGAAATATTCCAAGTGATGAATAGCAAGAATCTACAACCAAGATTACTCTATCCAGCAAAGCTATCACTCAGAATTGAAGGTCAGATAAAGTGCTTCACAGATAAGAAAAAGCTAAAGGTGTTCATCACCGCCAAATCAATATTATATGAAATGCTGAAAGATATTATTTAAGAAGAGGAAGAAGAAAAAGGTAAAACTATAAATTATGAACAACAAATACACATCTATCAACAACTGAATCTAAAAATCAAGTGAATTAATAATCTGATGAACAGGATAAACTGGAGAATATAACAGAATCATGGGCATAGAGAGGGAATGGACTGATAATTCTTGGGGAGAAAAGGGATGTGGGAAGTGCAGCAAGAGGCTGGACAAAAATCATGCACTAGTGGAAGAGAACAGAGCGGGGAGGTGAGGGTAGAGGATAAGATGGATAATGGGTGGAGGGGAACTATAGGGAGGAAAAAAGGGGGAACAACGTAATTAATAAACTGAACAATAAAGATTAAAATAAAAAAGAAAGAAAAAATGGCAGATTATTTTGCATTCTATGTACTGAAATGGCAGTAAGCAGAACATGGAATATAAATAGACATTTTGATACTAATCATTCCCAGCTCTTGAAAAAAAGTGAGGATGAAAGGAAGGAATACATTTTCAGGCAGTTACATCTTTCTAAGAGCCAATCTAATTTCATCCTTAAATTTATAAAAGGCTATACAGATTTAACATCTGCAAGTTTGAGCATTGCTCACTCCATAGCTCAGCATGGAAAAGCACTCAGTGAGGGAGAAAAGAAACTCTCCTAAGATGTGCACCAGTTCTATTTCACAATATGCAGAATAATGATGCAATTATTAAGAGAATATCTGAGTTGCCACTCAGTAGGGATATCATAAAAGACCAAATAATGAGACTGAACACAAACGTACAACATCAGTTAAAGAGAGACATAAGTAATTGTAAATACTTTTCAATCTCTCTTGATGAAACTACTGATGTCACATCACATGCTCAGTTGGTCGTTATTGGTTGACATTCTGATGGTCTCACAATGAGAGAAGAGTTGATAAAGTTAGTGTCAGTGCCAACAATTACATCAGGAAGAGAAATACGTAAGGTTGTTATACAAACATTCTGTGACCTGCAGTGACCGGTTTGGCTCAGTGGATAGAGCATCGGACTGCGGACTGAAGGGTCCCAGGTTCGATTCTGATCAAGGGCAATGTACCTTGGCTGCGGGCACATGGGGGGCATGCAAGAGGCAGCTGATCAATGTTTCTCTCTCATCGATGTTTCTGACTTTCTATCCGTCTCCTTTCCTCTCTGTAAAAAAATCAATAAAAAATATATATTTTAAAAAAACATTCTGTGACCTAAGCATAGATATCTCGCAAGTTGTGTCAGTGACAACAGATGAGGCACCAAACATGTTGGGGGAAAAAGTCAGATCTGTCCAATTGTTTACAGAAGCTATTGGACATCCAATTATGTGCCAAGGTAGGATTCACCAACTTAAACAACTTATGTCAATTGTTACAAAAATAGTTAATTTAACAGCTGCTCGACCCCTTCACAAGCAAGAATTTTCTGCCCTTTTACTGGAGGTTGATTCCACCTACAGTGGACTGCTGATGTACAATAATGTAAGATGCTGAGCCGAGGCAAAGTTCTTGAGCGCTTTGTGGAGTGCTTTGAAGAAATTAAGGTATTTCTTGAGGATAAGGATCTGGGGAACTTTTCTCAGCTGGATGATGTGAGTCAATACCCTGATATTTTTTATAGATCTCTCTGTTCATATTAATGAACTGAATTTAAAGTTACAAGGTTTTGGCAAAAGTATTGACGTTATGTTTGGATACATAAAAGCTTTTGAACGTAAAGTTAAAATTTTCAAGTGAGATGTAGAAACTAAAACTTATAAGTATTTTTGTCAAGTAACAAAGTATTTGAGAAGGCCAGTGCAGCTGTACAAAATGAAGTGGAATCCTTGCATATAAAGTACCAGCATGTTTTAGACTCGTTACTTGACCAGTTCAGTGATACATTTAATCAATCAGAAGCCTAAAATAGACCATAAAAATAATTAAGTATCCTAATGTAGTAGGAGATGCAACTTGCAGAATTTCAAGACAGCATCTGGGCTCAGGTGTTTTTGGACTTAAGTTAAAGCTTGAGAATTTGGAAAGGTGCCGCTTGGAGAATCAAGAGGAGTGCCACTATGAACAGGAATCTGTAGTGCCTGGAACCAATTACCGGACACTTTAGCACCCTGAAAAATATAGCAATAGCTTTACTCACAATTTTTTTCCTCTACGTACTTTTGTGAGACCTTATTGTCAGCATTAAAATAATATCAAAACCAACAAAAGAAACAGATTGACAGATGAAGTTAGCAGCGCTTGCTTGGACTTAAAGTGTACAAAATACCAACCTTCAATTGAAGGTTTAGCCAATGAAATTCAGCAACAAAAAAGTCACTGATAAGCAGGTGATTTAAAGAATTCCCCCTTCTCCTCACTTATCTTAGTTCACGGCATCCCATACAAGTTAAATAATATCAAGACCAACAAAAGAAACCGTCTTGACAGATGAACAAAGAAGTGACTAAGAGGGTACGTTAAATAACTAGATTTTGGTTTATTAAATGCTGTTATATATTACAATAATACATTTTTGTTATTTGAACTATAAATATGGTGAAATTATGGGTTTTTTTCCCTCTAAGTGACACACCATCAGAGTTATGCTCGATTTTTTAGGCAAATTTTGACACACCAAACTCAAAAGGTTGCCCATCACTGCCCTAACCACTCTCCTGCCAGCTTGATTTATGCCTAACTGCTTCACTGCCAGCCTGATTACGCCTAACTGCCCTCCCCTGCCACCCTGACCACCCCCAACTACCTTCCCCTGCCGCTCTGGTCACCCCCACTGCCCTCCCCTATAGGTCTGATTGCCCCAACTGCCCTCCCATGACCCTGGGAAAAAACCTTGGGCTATTTCAAATTACCAATATGACATTATTTCTATGATCACTTAAACTCAACCTTCTTAACTGAAAAGGAATATATTTTTAAATATCAGCAAACAGAACATATATAAAATGCAAAATTATCTTTAGTCACCAAATATTACAATATAAAAACCATTTCAAGAAAGCAAAAGGGAAGGGTGGGTGAGTGGTAAAAAAGAAAAACACAACACTTCAAGAAACTAAGTTTTCTCCATGTAAGAATTCATATTTAGAAAAATGCATGCTTTAATATATTTTAAACTACTTCCATTACCCAAAAAAAGTTTTAACCATCTTCTAGATTCTAAAGTTATCCCCAGGGCAGTCCTGGATGATGTGTGGCAGTTGGCTGGAATGTTATCTAGTACAACAAAATGGTTGTGGCTCAATTATTGGTCAGGGCACATGCCTAGGTTTTTGTGGTAAACATGTGGAAGACAACTGTTGCATGTTTCTTTCTCACACCAATGTTTTGTTTCTCCCTCTTCTCTCATCATGAAAAATATATTGTAAGATGATGTTAAAAAAAAAAAAAAAACAGAAAAAAGTTTCAGTAACAAATTATCTGGATCAAACTAAAAATTGATAAAGAGCTCTAGATGGTATTCTCAGTGGTTAGAAAATTGGCTCCAGCTCCAAAGGATCTCAAGTTCAGATTTCCATTCAAACATATGTAGTAGTACCTGGGTTGAAGGTAAAGAAAGGAACTAATTGATGTGTTTCTCTGATATTAATCTTTCTCTCTCTCTCTTCCACCCCCAGTCCATCTTCCTCTCTCTTACCCTCTCTATAAAAGTCAATGAAAAAATGTTCGTGGGTGGGCATTAACAAGAAGAAATAATTGATAAAGATACTTCTAAATAAATAACAATAATGGGCATTTTAGCAATAGTTTCTTGAGACAGAGTTCTCAGATCTCTAGCATTACATTTAAAAAAGATAATAAAAATGATACTCTAGCCAAACCAGTTTGGCTCAGTGGATAGAGCATCGGCCTGCGGACTGAAAGGTCCCAGGTTCAATTCCAGTCAAGGGCATGGACCTTGGCTGCGGGCACATCCCCTGGTGGAGGTGTGCAAGAGGCAGCTGATCGATGTTTCTCTTCCATCGATGTTTCTGACTTTCTATCCCTTTCCCTTCCTCTCTGTGAAAAATCAATAAAATATATATTTTTTTAAATGATACTCTAATTCTTTTAACCAATCTTATTTATTGATTATAGCGGGAAAGAGAGAGCACAGGCTAGTCTTTATTAAAGCACTGTCTGAATAGCCAAGGTTTTGGTTCAATCCTGGGTCAGGTCATATTCAAAAACAAACTAATGAATGCATAAATAGGTGAACAAAAAATTGATGTTTCTCTCCCTCTCTTTCTCTAAGTCAATTAAATAAAAGTTTAAAATATACATACATTTAAAAAAAGAAACAGAGCGGGGGTGGGGCCAACTGGCGCAAGCGCCGGGCCCCAGGGGTAGAGATGAAACAGTGGTGGTGGCAGCAGCAAGTGCCCAGCCCCGGGAGTGCTGTGAGGGGAAGCAGCGGCAGCAGCAGCAGCAGCAGCAGCGATGGTGGAGGCAGCAGGGAGCACCTGGCCCCCAGGCACTGTGAGCGGGAGTGGTGGCAAGTGCCCAGCCCCGGGGGGCTGGGTGGTTGCAGGCAGCCAGGACTGAACTGAGCAGGTCGATGGCTGGGTGCACAAGGCCTCATTAGAGGCTTTACACTTTGGTCAGACTGGGGATGAGCCATCAGTTGGACATCCCCTAAGGGGTCCCAATATGTGAGAGGGGTCAGGTTGGTTTGAGGGACTACTCACCCCCAGTGCACGAATTTCGTGCACCGGGTCCCTAGTGTGTATATATATATATATAGGTATTTCTTTATTGATTTCAGAGAGAAAGAGGGAGAGATAGAAATCCATAAAGAGAGAGAATCATAGATTGGCTGCCTCCTGCACACTCCCTACTGGGATGAAGCCCATAACTCTAGCATGTGCCCTGACTAGGAATCAAACGCAGGACCCTTCAGTTCGGGGGGCCAACACTATCCACTGAGCCAAACCATTGAGGGCAATGAGCACATTTTAGATTTATAAAGGCTGGTGAGAAGCTTGGAAAGATACCAGGTTACTACTTATAATAAAAGGGTAATATGCAAATAGGCCAAATGACAGAACAGAACAACCAATCTAATATGATAATGATATGCTAATGCTGCTCAGCCACTCGCTATGATGAGCACTGACCACCAGAGGGCAGACCGTCAACTGGCCGACCAGTCACTATGATTTATACTGATCACCAGGGGGCAGACGCTCTAACTGGTAGGTTAGCTTGCTGTCCTCTCACAGTCCCTCCATGACTCACATCCTGTACCAGTGGTGTTGTTTAGCCTTGCCTGCACCCTCTCGCAATCTGGGACCCCACAGGAGATGTCAGAGAGCCAGTTTTAGCCCAATCCCACAGCAACTCCTCTTGGGAGGGCACCAGATGCAGGGTTCATCACTGGTGAGTGCTGCTGCAATAGCATGAGCCCCTCCCGATCGGGGATTGATGGGGTATGAGCCCGCAACAGGCACAGTAGGGCTGGGATGAGTGGGAGCAGCAGGTAGGAGCTGTAGGTAGTGTTGGACTGTGGGTTTTGGCCTGGTCCCTGCAGGCCACCCAGAGGGACCCCTACCATGTATGAATTCATGCACTGGGCCTGTAGTAAATAGTAGTGGTAAATCTTCATGAAGCACAAAGTACTCAGGCAGAAGGTAAGGTCTAGTCATATTTTTAATGTCCCTGTTTATCTCTTCCCTTGTTCCTTCATCTCCTCTCATTTCCCACCATCTTGGCTTTGGCATCCATTAATTAATGATACTGCCAGAACTTTTCACACTCATAAACATAAAATCCAGCTCTGGTATCCATCAGATACAAGAAACAAGGCAGAATGGGAGAAATAATAATAAAAACCTACTCAATCCAATGTAGGTGTGGCAGGTAGCCCAAAACAAGTAAACAAATCACATAAACTTAAAGTCAGACACGAACTGATTAAGATATTGGTAAAAACCCGACTTGTTTAGTTGTAAAGTATCTGTAGCTTACTTAATTTACCTGAGAAATGGGACATTGTAACTCATTAAAAGGTATAATAAAAATTAGTCATCCCAGACGAAAGACAAAAAAAAAAAAAAAATCAAGTGGAGAGAAGAGGGTAGTAGAAGTCGAAATATTGAAAGCAGCTCACATTGTAATTTCTGTATTTCAGGTGAAATACATGAAAATAACTGCCAAGCGGCACTGTCTGTGCCCCTTAGGGAATAAGACAGAAATGCAATCTACATTATACAGAGTGAGATTAAGACCAAAAATATCGTTTCCCGTTTGCAATCACAATGAGTGACAACCAGCCTTAGGAGCCGAAAGCAGGAACAGACACTCAACGCTCACGCATTGCTTTACCTTGCCCAATAGGGTCTTCATCCTGGCGCCATCTTCGTGAAGCCTCACGAATCCAAAGAGCCGGCTATAAAAATAGACACATGAAGCTCGTTTAGGTTATATAAAAGCCATAACTAGTTTCTTCTAGAGCCCAGGCTCTTGTATTTGATGCCTGGGAAGCTCTGAGATCACTCCCTGTTACCACCCGACCCAAATCGCACTAGAGCTACCCCAGAAAGTGTCGCCAGCTTGTCTACAACCGGTTAAGGAACTGATGGTGGTCCGTACCTATCCAATCCGCCGAGTACCTCCTTCTCTTCGGCTGTCAAGCTTAAGGACTCCTCCTTGCTCTCGCCGGTCGCTTTTCCCGCCGCCATTTTCTTTCCCTCATCACCGAAAGAGGCGGTAGTAACAAGCGTCACTCCGCAAGATTTCATGGAAAAGCAACAAATTTAAAACTCTCTTAAACTCTCCAACCCTCAGTCTAGCTCTCAAAAAACGCCCGCCCGTGCCGCGTGAGACTAACACTAACACTGCCTCGGCCTCCACCGGCGGATCGTGGCGAAAGCAACCCAAGGTGATGGCGAAAACAGAGGATGCAAAGGCTAATGGGTCACATCTCAGGATAGGCGAGGACACCAGAAAAGGCGAAAGTTAGTGGTGCTGGGAGGATTTCGTAGAATCACAAACTTCGCATCCTCTGGCGCAAAGTTGTAATTGTGTCAAGGAGCGAACCCAAAGTTCCCGTGGTGCCTCCCGTCCCAAGCAAGCAGGCGCTGCCAATTGACGCCACTGGTTTGTCTCACGTGACCTTTGTTGACTCACGTCCGCTGTAGTTCAACTAAACTTGCTATCTGCCGGAGTCCTGCCCACTGAACTCGGGACAGAGAACTGACAACTGCGTGTGGTAATTGGTAGTTGGACACGTCTGTAGTTAAATGACAGTCAAAAGAAGAGCGAAGTCGTTTTTTTGCTACTTACCTTCGCGCAAAAAGGTATCGTGGTCCTGTAACCTACCAGGAGAGATATATAAAGAAAGGACCGGTCGGGAAAGGATAACAGGAAGATACTGGATAGGACCTCCTCTACTTGCTGTGCACCACTGGTAGGAACAACCCAGAGGCCTGGCCTGGTTCCCGTTACTAATAAATAACTGTACCTACACTGTCAAAAGATTTGATACTTTTAGCACGTCTGAAACTAATGTTCCCATTACTGACTGACTCTCCCTTTGCCGACATCACCCAAACAGAAGACCAAAGTTCTTCAAACTTAAGCTCATGTCCCACTTAGAATCTGGGTTACTTACTACAACTCTCTTTAACTCCTGTTCTCTTTTTTCTGACCGTTTGTTCCCAACCGTATTCCTAGTTTCTTCAGCTTAATTGCCTACAAGGAATGATTTGTGTATAAGCAAAATCAAGCTCTAACTTTCTGGATCAGTAGTTGAGCGTCAGTCTATAAACCAGCACGTCATGCCAAAACCGGTATGGCTCAGTGGATACAGCATTGGCCTGCAGACAGAAAGGTCCAGGGTTTGATTCTGGATAAGGGCATGTATCTTCGCTGCGGGTGTACAAGAAGTAGCAGATCGATGTTTCTCTCTCATCAGTGTTTCTGACTTTCTATCCCTCTCCACTCCTCTCTGTAAAAAATCAATAAAATATATTTAAAAATAAAAATAAACCAGTAGGTCATGGTTCAGTTCTGGTGGGTACACACGCCAGAGTTGCAGGTCAGTCTCTAGTACTGGGACGTACAGGACACACTCCATCAATGATTTACTCATCATTCATGTTTCTCTCTCTCCTCTCCCTTCGTCTCTGAAATCAAAGATGTTACAGATCTGCCCTGGCCAGTGGCTCCCTCGATGGAGTGTCAGCCTGCAGACAGGAGGGTCCCAGATTCGATTCCAGTCAACAGCATGTGCCTTGGTTGCCAGCACACCCCCAGTGGGGGATTGTGCAGGAGGCAGCTGATCAATGTTTCGCTCTCATAGATGTTTCTAACACTCTATCCTTCTGAGAATAGAGTGTCAGAAGTCCTGATGAAATTAGATAATATATTGAGTTCAACAAATAGTAATTGACAGGTATTATGGACCAGGCACTGACAACAAAGTACTGCAAAAGACACCTGTTTCATTTTTAAAAATGCATTACGGGGAAAATTATGTATTGCTCTGTCCTCAGACAAGTGATGACACTGTTCTAGACCTCACTTCCCCTTCAGAGAGAGTGTTTGGTCCAGTGGTTCTGATCTCAGAACCACTTTACACTCTATAACCCTCTACACTCTATAAGCCACTTTAAATTATTTGGGGTACTTAGCCTCTTGAGATCAACCAGTTTGTTTTATGTATACATGGAATAGATTTCTAACATTTTTTAAATATATAATTTATTAATCCTTCATAGAGAGGAAGGTAGAGGGATAGAGAGTTACAAACACAATCCTAGCTGGGGGCCCTGGAGGCAAATCTAAGAACTTATATGTATAGCCCATGAACACAGACAATAGTGTGGTGAAGACCTGGAAAGGCAATAGAAAAAACGGAGACATCTGTAATACTCTAAATAATAAAGTTTTAATATAGCCCCACCAATGTGGCTCAATGGTTGTGTATGGACCTAAGAACCAGGAATTGGTCAATGGTTCAATTCCTGCTGAGGACACATGCCCAGTTTGCAGGTTCAATCTACAGTGTGGGTCATCCATGAGGCAGCCAACCAAAGATTCTTCCTCATCATTGATGCTCCTCTCTCTCTCCCTCTTCCTTCCTCTCTGAAATCAATAAATATGTGTGTATATATATATTTTTTTATTTTATATATATATATTTTTTAAAGGACTATAGTTTTTGTGTTTCTAAAACTCTCTAATTTGCTATTTCTGGCTGATGTATGCTAAAATTTCTTTCTCACTGCAAATAAAATCAGCATAATAACTGCATAAGTTGAGACATTATCTTCAATCTTCATGCAGTTAGTTTTCTTTCTTTTATGTATCCATTTATTTTTTAGATTTATTTGGACATACCAAAAATACAAATCTTTATTTAAAGGACACTGTATGATAGTTGGCTTCTTACTTAACCCTTACATAGCACATAACTAGCTAGCTAAGCAGGCGATTATTTTTAAAATAACCCTGAAGCCGCGCGGTCGGAGGGCGACTGGTGAGCCGCCCTGTGCGAGGATAGCGCCCGCCCCCCGCTAGACGCTAAGAGGGCGAGCCTCAGTGGGCACCTGTTGTGTAGCTAGGCTCCGTCCACACCGCCCCAGCTCCCGCCCCGCCCTGCGAGGGAGGTTCCCCTCGGTTTCCTCCGGTTGGCGAGGGCTAGGTCTGGAATCGGACCCCAGTTCGCTAAGGAACCATGTTCTTTCCTCCCTTCCGCCTGGGGACATTCTAACCAGCCATGAAACCTTATTTCTAGGTAATTACTTTCTTTATTTTTCACTTAATATGTTCTTATTGATTTCAGAGAGCAAATGATAGAAATATCAATGATGAAAGAGAATCATTGTTGGCCGCGGCCTGCAGGCCCCACACTGGGGATGGAGCCCACAGTTCCACCACAGGCCGGGAATCAAACCCCTGCATAAGCCGATGGTCAACTCCTGAGCCACGCCTGCCAGATGGCGGTTGTTTTCTTTAAAGGATGCTTGTAGATAGAGACTTGGAATCTTACCAGATAATCTCCTGTTCCTTGGCCTCTTTACTTGGGGTTAAGTGGGGAAGTGGAGAGGGGACAGTTAGATTGGGTTTGGCCAGTGCAAAACCCTGTTAAAAAACAGACAGCAAGTCCCAAATGGAGTCATTTGTGTCAAGCTCATATCTCAAACGAAGACTTAATACTTAACCTAGTTGCAGTTTCACTTTCTCCCTGGAATGTAACCTTTAACCATTCAGCCAGGGTTTACCTGATAGACCCCTTCCTTGCTGCTTAGGAGGGCGACCTGGTCTAAAACAATGCGTTCTTAGCCAATAATTCCATTTTTCCACCCTTAAAATTATTTCTGCAGCTGGGTTGAGCTATTTGCTGGATGGGATGCTGCCCAATTCATGAATCAGTGAATAAAGCCAATTAGATCTCTACATTTACTCAGTAGAATTTTGTGTGGTTTTTTTTAACACCTTGCTCTAAAACAGGAAGCCTGGCTGCCTGGGAGAGTGATATTGCAGGAGGTGACTGTGTCTCGCACAGGATAGTTTCTCAAAAAAAAGAAAAAAAAGAAAAGAAAAGAAAATAACCCTGAATTTTTGTCAGTATTGTTTTGGGACTTGCTTTTTCAATGTTCAAAAATAAGGCCAGCAAGAGACAGTTAAGATGTAAGTTTTTCTTACTCCTTCCCTCACTGCCCCATGTCAGTTTTTAGGCAATGGAAAAAGAAATATTTTCTCACTTCATTTAATCCCTTCAAACATTCTTGGTTTCAGACCCAATTGATAGAGGCTGGACGCATAAAGGACTAATGGATGAAGAAGAAAATTACAGCTTGACCATGAAATAATCTTTACATCATTTAATAACCCAAACCTGACATCAACTTATTCTGTTAAGTATAACACCCTTCTGTTAGGGAAGGGTTTAAAAATCAACCTACTTGGAGGTCAAATCATACAGTTTCTATTCTTTATCCCCTTAGTCTTTATCACAAAGACATGATCATTCTGTACTAAATCTAAAAAAAATTATTATAAAGATCATATTAACCTGGCCAGTGTGACTGTTCATTGAGGCATCATCCCCTGCACCAAAATGTAATAGATTTGATTCCCAGTGAAGATAATTGCCCAAGTTGTAGTTTTGATCCCTGATTGGGGCTTGTAACAGGTGGCAACCAACTGATCAAATGTTTCTTTCTCAAAAATCAATAATATAAAAATCTTTTAAAGATTGTGTTGCCTAATATTGCTTTATTTTACAATGATATTTATTTTATAGTTATTTAAATAAATAACAAGTTTCCTTATGTTATGTGAGAACTATGTAACCTATAAATTTTCTTTTTCTCACCTGATTATTAGTATCAGGTTGGCTGCCTCTTGGATGCCTAATACTGCAAATTGAGCCTGTGAAAAAATTTAATATTTACTGTCCTGGCTGGTTTCACTCAGTGGTTAGAGTGTCAGCTAGTGGACCTAAGGGTCTGAAGTTTGATCTGCACCTGTGTCAGATGAATATGGGAAACAACCAATGAATGTGTCCCTCTCACATTGATTTCTCTCTTTCTCTTCCTTTCTCTCTCTCTCTCTTTTTTTCTCTCTCTCCCCATCCCAACCCCCACTCTTTTCTCCCTCCATTTCACTCTTTGTAAAAATAAATGAAAGCCCAGCCATTGTGGCTCAGAGGCTAACAATAACTTATGAGCCAGGAGGTCAAGGTTCAATTCCTAGTTAGGGCACATGCCCAGGTTACAGGTTTGAACCTAGTTGGGGGCATGTAGGACACAGCCAATCCATGAGTCTCTCTCATCATTGAAGTTTCTATCTCTCATTTTCCCTTTTCACTGAAATAAATAAAAATATATTTTAAAACATAAAAAGCAATGAAAAAACTTCCTCAGGTGAGGATTAACAACCAAAAAATTTTGATATTTCTCATACTGAGTATCCTCCCTGATTGGAACCTCAATGAGCTATTATACCAAGGAAACCAATAGGAGAAAAGGAAATTAGACCAATTTAAAGACTGTTTAGAAAACAGAATGTGGCCGAGACCGGTTTGGCTCAGTGGATAGAGCGCCAGACTGCGGACTGCCGGGTCCCGGGTTCGATTCCGGTCAAGGGCATGTACCTTGGCTGCGGGCACATCCCCAGTAGGGGGCGTGCAAGAGGCAACTGATCTATGTCTCTCTCTCATCGATGTTTCTGACTTTCTATCCCTCTCCCTTCTGCTCTGTAAAAAATCAATAAAATATATTTAAAAAAAAAAGAAAGAAAACAGAATGTGCATGTAGCAAAATGAAAAAATGTTAAGTCCCGGTTAAAAAAAAAAATCAATAAGATATATACCCTATCTTATGTTAGTTAATTACATGGCAGTCCCATGTGAATTATGTATGTGTTTGATTTATTCCTTTAAAATAATTAGTAACCTTTAGGAATTTCAAATCCACATTTTAAAAATAGGTATCTATATACCAAGCTTAGATAAGATAATGAAAAGCATAATCACTAGAAGTACTGTCTATAAGAGGGTCCCCCTGGGAATTCAGGTCCCAGGGAAATTCTCCAGGAGAGCATTGGGAGGTGGACGTCACAGAGATTAAGCCACCAGAGTCAGGGTACAAATACCTGCTAGTTATTATAGGCATCTTCTTGGGTTGGGTTGAAGCATACATACCCCACTAGGACGGAAACTACCTCTAGAATAATTAAGAAATTACTCCAGGAGATTATACCTAGATTTGGGCTGCCAGTAGTCATAGGATCAAATAATAGCCCTGCCTTTGTAGCCAAAGTATCTCAAAGTATAGCTCAATTCTTAGGCATAAATTCAAACTCCATTGTGCATACCAGCCACAGAGTTCAAGGCAGGCAGGAGCAGGAATCTAAAAAAATACTTTAAATTTATCCTAGAAAACAGCGAAAACTGGATCAACCTCTTGCCCTTTAACTCTTACAGGCCAGGTGTACCCTCTACCAGGAAGGGTTCCCCCTTCTGTTGCGATCATGTATAATAGACCTCCCCCCATCCTTCTCAGTGTCAGGGAGAAACTGAAAGCTGGAATTCATAACCATTCCTTGCTCAAATTCTTACAGGCTCTACGGTATACCCAAAAAGCCACCCCTAAGCTGGGTTGAAATGCACTGCCAGTGCCCCCCACAGACCTTGTACATCCCTTCCAGCCCAAGGACTCGGTGCAGGTAAAGAAGTTCATTGTCCAAGAACTCACCCAACCTGAAAGGGATGCTACACTATTATCATGAGCACGCCCATGGCTGTTAAGAGTAGACAGTGTCCAGACCTGGCTACACCACTCCCAGCTCCTGCACCAGAAAATGGCCTGGATCCTGGCCATGGGCTCCACGCAGGCCAGGAGGAGACTCGACGCCTGCAGGAGGGAACTGGACTTCAGTGGGGCAGTGCTAATGGTCTAAGGGCCTTGGTAACTAAGAACATTTTTACTAGCCAGTGAGAAAGTCCAGGACCATGTAGGGCTAGATGTACTAGGGCACAAGAGAGCAGAAACAGAACAGAGAATACCCTTAAAGAAGTGGGATAAATAAATAGAAAACTAATTGTGCCAAGCAGGTAGTTTAGAAAAATTAATGCAGTCAAACTACTTGAAGTTAGGGGGCAGTACAATCCCCTAACTAGTAAGGATGAGTCTGTGATTTGACTCATGCAAATAAAACCAGTGGAGACTGAAATATGGTAGCAGTCATCTCAGGTAGAAACTGCTGTTTGGGTTCTGTACTATTTGCTTAATAAAACAATAGAAAGTTATTTTGATTTTCTGGAACTTATGTATGCTATCCAATACTCCGTTGATGATGGTTTGAGTATCCCATTAATTGTGATCTCACTGGTCACAGAAGCACATTCCTCTGGGAACCAGGACAGGACAATTATCCTAAATTGTCTCAGCAGCTACAGATAACTGAGTTTCGGTTGACTCAGTGGTCCCGGAATCAGAACATGCCCTAAATTGCCTGAGTAGCTAAGATAGTGCATTCCTGTTGACTCAGTGATCCCAGAATCTGGACAGCACAATTATTCTAAATTGCCCAGGTGGTCCCAAATAATGTGTTTCTGTTGATTCAATGATTCTTAGATACTTTACGTAACTAACTTGCACAATTTTTGGCTTCTGTAAAAAATGTTTTCACGAAACAGATTCCTCATTCCAGACCCAAAGATGTAATCAATACCTTTGTGAAATTCTGCCAATATAAATCAGATGTGGCAAGCTGTTTGGGGCTTCAAGATTTGGAGCACTGTTGCTCCAGACTTCATATACCGCGGCCTTTAATAAATGACTCCATAATTCGACTTATTGAGGTATCCTTTGTAAGATGGGGGTACACTACACCACCAGGTAACTGGCTGTGCCCTTTGTCAATGGAGGAAGGTAATAGCAGACAGGTAATCTAGTTTCATGCCAGGAACCATCTTTGAAAAATGTGATAATTTACATTTGAATAAACCAAACCTGATTTTCCAGAGCCACTGGCAAATAAAAATTGAAGTTTAAATTTGTCTCATAAAAAACCAAGAGGACAGCCAGAACCAGTTTGGCTCAGTGGATAGAGTGTTGGCCTGCGGACTGAAAGGTCCCAGGTTCAATTCTGGTCAAGGGCATGTGCCTTCGTTGTGGGCACATCCCCAGTGGGGGGTGTGCAGGAGGCAGCTGATTGATATTTCTATCTCTCTACTTTCCTCTCTGTAAAAAATCAATAAAATATATTTTTTTAAAAACCAAAGGATAGAATTGAAGTTATTAATTACGTTTTGTATTTTTTAGAAGTGTAAAATGCTATTAATTTAGGAAATGTTAAATTGTAGTCAAGGTTTTCAGCTAAATGAAAAGCCAATATTTTGCATAAAAAAATCATTGCTTCGCTGCCTTTGTAGTATTAGAGCTAAAGACAGACAATGGACCCACATACACTAGTTTTGCTTTTCAACATTTTTGTCAGCAATATCAAATTTGTCATAAAACTGGTATCCCTTATAACCTTCAAGATCAAGGAATAGTGGAAAGAGCAAATCGTACTCTTAAAATGCAATTACTAAAACAGGATATGGATGTTATGTGTCACCTCAAAAAAAATTCAGTCATGCTCTTTATACTTTAAATTTTTTTGAATTGTGATGCAGAGGGTCATACAGCAGCCAAAAGGCATCAGACCTCCTGTACAATAGCCTCCACAGGGTTAGCTCGGTGGAAGGATACATAAAATGGACAATGGTTTGGACCAGATCCAGTAATGATGTGGGGAAGAGGTTATGTTTGTATTTTTCCAGAAGGAGCAGCCCAGCCAATTTTGGTGCCAGAGCATTACATACCTCACCACAATGGACTCAGAGAAGCTACTTGTCCTATTGTTCACAAGACTGAGAGTTGCCCCAATGACAGCAAAGTGGAAAAGGAAAATGATGAAGACTACGTAAGAGACCGAGGTGCCAACATGGGTCAGCTGAGGAAGTTAACAACCGAGCCCCAGCAGATGGCAGAAAAACAAAAAGTGGAAGCTACTCCCTCAATCTTATGTTTCTAGCCATGCTAGCATTGGTTAGCTGCCAGTCTTCTGCAAACTCTTGCATAGCCAAGCCGAGGACTTTTGAGTAAATCAGCAAAAGAAACTTCCATTTAGTAGAAAAATGTTACTATAGTTTGATTTCTCTACTATTGTAGTATTGCATTGGCATTGTTTTATTAATAACCATGTCTGAGCTTTATATTTGCCTTGTTGTTGTTGTATTTTTACATTTACATTGTTTTGTTATTGGGTTTTGCATTGGCATTGTTTTCTTAATGTTTTAATTGTCAGAAATTTGTTCTTGATGTTTAAGTTTTACTTCCATTATAAGTAGCTAAAATTAAAAGAAGAGCGAGATGTAGGGAACAGTTATAGGGTTAAGCCTTGGACTGACCTGCTCCAAAGTCACAAACAAGTCTCAGCTTAGAGGCACAGTCCTCTAAGCATTACTAATCTTGTTCTTGTAATCTTTCCTGGGTAGCTAACCGTTGGCTGTGAAGGAGGTGCAGCAAGTACTGCCAAAACAAGTGAAACTCACAAGAATATTGTAAGTTACAGCTTACCTCTGACTATAAAATAATGCATCAGCTTGCATTCTGGATCTGTTCTGTGGTCTTAGCCAGGCACAGAAGATCCCCCTAGACACAATTTATTCTATCTTTTCTAAATCTTTCACTTCCCTCTCCCCTCAAGGTCCCCAAACCCTTGGTTGTGCTGGCCAGCACACATTCCCTTGACTGAAATTGAACCTGGGACTCTGGTCCACAAGCTGATACTCTACACACTGAGAAAAACAGGCTAGGGCTGCAGACAATGCTTTTAATACTGAGGCAAAACAACATTCTTGATTCCAGTTTTAAGCAAGGTCTTCTTTACTGCAATTTTCTTCCCAGTGAGCTCAACAGGACTTTTCAGACTCAAAATGTTAACACAGCCCTCATGTAAGTAACTAATATTTGCCATACATGATTAGCAATTTAAAGTATGATAAAATGTATCCCTAAAACAGTAGTGAAATCAGCTTGTTGGTCCAATTCTATCAAAGAATAAACTTTCTATAAATTAAAACCCAGGCTAAAGGTAATTACTATATTAAATTTGTTCATTATAAATTAGCCCCATTTTTTCAAAAAATAAATCAGACTGATGAAAATCGTAAGTCTATCACTTTCATCCTTATTTTCAGATGGGTATTGTTCAGATATTAAAGAAAACAACGTAATTTATTAATAGAGAGGAGAACCAAGATGGCGGCATAGGTAAACACCTATCTTGCCTTCATACACAGCAACTTTAAAACTACAACTTAACTAATGAACAAACACCTTCCAGAATCACCAGAAAGCTGGCCGAGTAAAAATCCCACAAATAAAAGTGAAGATAAGACACTGTGACTCGGAGGAGCGGCGGCGGAGAGCGTTGAAAGATTCGCGCAGAGAGAGGTTTGGGGCACGTGCCAGCGGATAGGGCGGGCGGCTGAAAACCGGCCAGTTTTCTCAAAAGGGGGAGACAAATACTGATTCCCCAGCTCTGGGCTAAGTCCAGGGAACCCACTATCATACGGGGTAAAAACGGGACAGTGGGAGGGCACGTGAAGCTCGGGTGCTGCAGCGGTCTCCCGGCTTGTGGAGAAGGAGAGCTTGCGCGTGAACTTGGTAACAGCTCAGCTGCGTGACCACACAGAGAGCACTCGTGACTTGCTCTCGCATTCGGGAAACCATCAGACTGCTTTGTTTTACGTCACTGGGTGAGACGTTGGGTGTGCAGACTCATTTGGGGAGAGTCTGAATTCCCTGGCAGCTGGTGGAGCTCGGCAGAGGCTCTCTCTCAGAGGTGCTGGTGGCCATTGCCCCTGGCACAGAGTCCTTGGGGCCCCATAGGGCAGAGCTGACGCTGTCTGCTTGGCCCGGCGACTCCGCCCATCCAACCTGAGCACAGCTGAGCTTCACAGACAATTGGCCTGGAGGTCAACCCCTCCAAGTGCTAACAACGATTAACCTGAGCTTAACTTCAGCAAGACTGTGCTACCCATATCCACCTCAGGTAACTGGGGAGGCTGAGCCACTGTCCCTTGTAGAACATCTACCACAAAAAGATAATTGACCAACTCAGGGAAGCAGCCACCATGCAGAAACATGGAAAGAAATCAGATGTGAAAGAAATGGAGGGAAAAAAACGACTGGACATGGAATTCAAAACCACGGTTATAGGGCTTCTCAAGAGGCTCCAACAAAAGGTCAAGGCCTACAAGGAAATAAGCAAGACCGGCAAGGAAATGAACGAGACCCTCAAAGATATGAAGGAGACTCTCAGGACAGGAGAAAGGACCAACCAGAAATTAAGCATACACTGACTGAAATAAAAAATATTACACAAATATCTAAAAGCAGTCTAGAGCACCCCAAGAACCAAGTTAGAGATTTGAAATACAAGGAGGTAAAATCCACTCAGCTGAAAAAGCAAGAAACCAAAAGAATCCAAAAAATTGAAGATAGTGTAAGGGGCCTCTGGGACAACCTCAAGCATACCAACATCCAAATTATAGGGGTGCCAGAAAAAGAGAGAGAGCAAGACAATGAAAACCTATTTTGAAGAAATAGTGACCGAAAACTTCCCACACCTGATGAAAGAAATTGACTTAGTAGTCCAAGAAGCACACCGAACCCCAATATATAGGAACCCTAAGAGGACCACACCAAGGCAAATCATAATTAAAATGCCAAGAGCAAAAGACAAAGAGAGAATATTAAAAGCAGCAAGAGAGAAACAGTTAGTTACCTATAAGAGAGCACCCATACGATTGTCAGCGGATTTCTCAACAGAAACGATGCAGGCCAGACGGGAGTGGCAAGAAATATTCAAAGTGATGAACAGCAAGAATCTACAAGCAAGATTACTCTATCCAACAAAGCTATCATGCAGAATTGAAGGTCAGATGAAGTGCTTTGCAGATAAGAAAAGGCTAAAGTAGTTCATCACCACCAAACCAATACTATATGAAATGCTGAAAGATATTCTTTAAGAAGAGGAAGAAGAAAAAGATAAAAGTGTAAGTTATGAACAACAAATACACATCTATCAACAAATGAATCTAAAAATCAAGTGAATTAATAAGCTGATGAACAGGATAAACTGGTAAATGTAACAGAATCACAGACATAGAGAGGGAATGGACTGACAATTCTTAGGAGAAAAGGGGTGTGGGAGGTGCAGCAAGAGACTGGACAAAAATCATGCAACTATGGGAGAGGACAGTGGAGTGGGGTGAGGGTGGAGGGTGGGATGGGTACCAGGTAGTAGGTAGCTATAGGAGGGGAAAAAAAAGAACAATGTAATTAATAAACTGAACAATAAAGATAATTTTAAAAATTTATTAATAGAGTTGATAAAATTACTAAAAATGTAAATGAAGGGTCTTTTAAGTGGTATTGATGTTTCATAGTCACTTAAACATTATATTAATTTCTTCTTTTAAGTCTGGTGTGTTTTTTTTCCACATGGACATTGAAACTGCAGTTTGCTCCTTTGATTATTTTTATTGCTGCATCTCCTATTACCTTGAATATAAGATAAGGATTATTTTTTATCCAAATAAGCACATCCTGTTGTAAAGATTCATGTTTGCTGTGCACACTGAGATCTATTTCCCAATAAAACAACTAAATTGTGATTAGATTTTCCAGAATTTGAAGTCTTCTTTACATGCTAGAATTAAGCAATGTAGAAAGTATGATTCTTAGATGAGAATCAGAATTATTAGACAAATTTCAAACTTTAGTCCAATGAAGAGTCTTAAGCATATGTTAATCTGTATTTACAGCAGGTATGTTAAAGGATGATCTATTTTATAATCTGACGCCATATTTGTGAGTATACTTCTAAAACCTACAAGTCTTTCATGTCAGGTGGGTTAGCAGTCCTGGAAGCTCACGACTTGAGAAAACTTCTGACCTGAAACGCAGTGAGAAAGCAGCAATTCAAGTTCAGTTTTAGACAGGAGATACAAGAAGGATAGGAAGCAGTGTGGGGGGAAAATAAATGCAAAGACTTTTTAAAGGATGGCTTAGTCTGAAGAGTGCTAAGTAATCTAGATTGCAGCCCTAACCAGTTTGGCTCAGTGGATAAGAGGGTTGGCCTGTGGCCTGAAAGGTCCCAGGTTGGATTCCAGTCAAGGGCATGTATTTTGGTTGCCGGCACATCCCCAGTGGGAGATGTGCAGGAGGCAGCTGATGGATGTTTCTCTCTCATCAGTGTTTCTAACATTCTATCCCTCTCCTTTTCTCTCTGTAAAAAAATCAGTAAAACAGATTTTTAAAAAATAAAGAAATGCATGCTGCAACCGGTTTTGCTCAGTGGATAGAACGACCTGCAGACTGAAAGGTCCTCGGTTTGATTCCAGTCAAGGGCATGTATCTTGGCCGTGGGCACATCCCCAGTAGGGGGTGTTGTAAGAGGCAACTGATCAATGTTTCTCATCAATGTTCTGACTTTCTATCCCTCTTCCTTTCTCTCTGTAAAAAATGATAAAATGTATTTAAAAATAAATAAATAAATTCAGATTGCATTAGCTTGTCAAGGCTATCCAAATTTAGATGTTTCTAAAGTGGGCACAAATATTCATATCAAATGCCCCTGTAGACAAGAATTTGGGGTGAAAAATAGGATGACGGGGATGCCACTCAATTTGTAGGTTTTGCTGACATCTTATACGAGACCCAATTTTGCTGGGCTATTTCTGTTTAAGAAAGTTACTCTATGATTTGTTAGGTGAGGATTCCATAGATGGTGGAGATTCATAAATAAAGTTGTAGTAAGGACCGTTACTTTTAGAGTGTGATAAACCACCAAAGTACTCTCATGTTCACTAAACATGTAAAACTGGCTGTGCCACTGGCTTCTGCAATAGACTCATCCGTATACACCCACAACTTCTCATAGCTTCTCTGTCTGCCCCATTGCTGAGACTTGATCCTGTTGATTCTGTCAGCGCCATCAGCAGGATGGAAAACAGACCTAAGGATCTGAAGATATGCTGGTTGGATTAAGTTCTGTGGGCAAGGTTCATGAAGAGACCAGTCCTGGGAGAGTCAGGAAGAATTTAGAGAATATATGGACTCAGAACAACTCAGAGCAGCAGAGCCAAGAATTATTCCTGCTATATCTGACACTAGCATTGTTATACATATATCTGTGACTTTTGATAACCTTTTAATCCAGGCCTCTAAAAGTCTTACAAACTTTTACAGAAGAGATAATAAACTTACCAACATATCTTTTCATTGACATTTTTGCCATTTTGTTTGCAAATGTTGTGTTTGCTGTACTGTTTTCAATTTTTAACAAGTATGTTTGAAACTCCACAGTGTGGTTAGCTTTTTTCCCAATTAAAATTTTTTTTTAATTTTAAGGAAAGAGGAAGTTGGAGAGTGAAACATCGATCTATTGTTTCACTTATTTATGCATTTCTTGGCTGATTCTTGTATATACCCTAAGCAGGGATGGAACCCACAACCTTGGTGCATTGGGAAAGCAATCTAATCAACTGAGCTACTAGGCCAGGGCTAGCTTTTCTTTTGTTATTACTAGACTAGAGAGCCATTGCATGAAGATTCATGCACTAGGCTCTCCTTCCCCTGGCTGCCAGGACCAGTTTTCCTCTGGAACCTGGGACCCAGGCCTTCCCTCTGGCTGTTGCCTTCTGTTTTTGCTTTGGCCGCTGGAGGCTTCACTCCAGCCAGAGCCTTCAGTCTTCTCTGCTCTGGCTGCAGTGCCACACTGCCGCCACTTTGTTTCTGCCCCTGAGGGCAGGCGCTGGCAGCCACCTCCGTCCTGCAGCTTTGTCTCTGCCCCCAGGGCCAGATGCTCAGCTGCCTGGTCCTGCCCCTACTCCTGATTGGCTGGTCGCATAGCCAATCAGAAGCCAAGGTACAGTCACATTTGCACGTTACTCTTTTATTAGATAGGATATTTGTCTGGAATTACTTTTTTTTTCTCCAGTTACCATTCCTTTTACTAGTTTTCCAAAGATGACAAAAATCATATTCCAAGTTGCCACAAAATACTAGCAATCAAGTATATTTGGTTTAAATTTAATATATTTAGTACCCATTTTTTATTTTTGCTGTCAGAATAAAGGTACTTTATTTTCACTAGACTATGCTGAAAGTTTAGCTTACATACATAACTAGGATTTGAATTCCTGATGGTTTCCAAGAATCTTTTTTTTTAATCTTTATTGTTCAGTATATTAATTACATTGTTCCCCCTTTTTTCCCCCTATAGTTCCCCTCAACCTGGTACCCATCCCACCCTCCACCCTCACCCCACTCCACTGTCCTCTCCCATAGTTGCATGATTTTTGTCCAGTCTCTTGCTGCACTTCCCACACCCCCTTTCTCCCCAAGAATTGTCAGTCCATTCCCTCTCTATGTCCAAGTCTCTGTTATATTCACCAGTCTATCCTGTTCAACAGCCTATCAATTCACTTGATTTTTATGTTCATTTGTTGATAGATGTGTATTTGTTGTTGCTAGTTTGCACTTTTACCTTTTTCTTCTTCCTCTTCTTAAAGAATATCTTTCAGCATTTCATATAATGTTGGTTTGGTGGTGATGAACTCCTTTAGCTTTTTCTTATCTGCGAAGCACTTCATCTGACCTTCAATTCTGAATGATAGCTTTGCTGGATAGAGTAATCTTGGTTGTAGATTCTTGCTGTTCATCACTTTGAATATTTCTTGCCACTCCCGTCTGGCCTGCATCGTTTCTGTTGAGAAATCCGCTGACAATCGTATGGGTGCTCCCTTATAGGTAACCAACTGTTTCTCTCTTGCTGCTTTTAATATTCTCTCTTTGTCTTTTGCTCTTGGCATTTTAATTATGATTTGCCTTGGTGTGGTCCTCTTAGGGTTCCTATATATTGGGGTTCGGTGTGCTTCTTGGACTACTAAGTCAATTTCTTTCATCAGGTGTGGGAAGTTTTCGGTCACTATTTCTTCAAAATAGGTTTTCATTGTCTTGCTCTCTCTCTTTTTCTGGCACCCCTATAATTTGGATGTTGGTATGCTTGAGGTTGTCCCAGAGGCCCCTTACACTATCTTCAATTTTTTGGATTCTTTTGGTTTCTTCCTTTTTTAGCTGAGTGGATTTTCCCTCTTTGTATTTCAGTTCTTTAACTTGGTTCTTGGGGTGCTCCAGAGCACTTTTTTAGGTCTTTGTGTAATATTTTTTATTTCAGTCAGTGTATGCTTAATTTCTGGTTGGTCCTTTTTCATATCCTTGAGAGTCTCCTTTATATCCTTGAGAGTCTCCTTCATTTCCACATTGGTCTTGATCATTTCCTTGCAGGTCTCGTTTATTTCCTTGTAGGACTCGTTCATTTCCTTTGCGGTCTCGCTTATTTCCTTATAGGCCTCGACCTTTTGGTGGAGCCTCTTGAGAAGCCCTATAACCGTGGTTTTGAATTCCATGTCAAATCGTTTTTTCCCTCCATTTCTTTCACATCTGATTTCTTTCCATGTCTCTGCATGGTGGCTGCTTCCCTGAGTTGGTCAATTAGCTTTGTGTGATAGACTTCCTACTAGGGACAGTGGCTCAGCTTCCCCAGTTACCTGAGGTGGATATGGGTAGCACAGTCTTGCTGAAGTTAAGCTCAGGTTAATCGTTGTTAGCACTTGGAGCGGTTGACCTCCAGGCCAGTTGTCTGTGAAGCTCAGCTGTGCTCAGGTTGGATGGGCGGAGTCTCCAGGCCAAGCAGACAGCGTCAGCTCTGCCCTATGCGGCCCCAGGGACTCTGTGCCGGGGGCAATGGGTGCCAGCACCTCTGAGAGAGAGCTGCTGCTGAGCTCCACCAGCTGCCGGGTAATTCAGACTCTCCCCAAATGATTCTGCACACCCAATGTCTCACCCAGGGCCGTAAAACAAAGCAGTCTGACGGTTTTCCGATTGAGAAAGCAAGTCGCAGAGTGCTCTCTGCGCGGTCAGGCAGCCAAGCTGTTCGCTCGAGCTGCCTTCTCCACAAGCCGGGCAGACCCGGCAGCACCCGAGCTTCGGCGTGCCCTCCCACCGTCCAGTCTTCACCCCGTATGATAGTGGGTTCCCTGGACCTCGCCCAAAGCTGGAGAATCAGTCCAGTGTGACGTCTTGTCTCCCCGTTCGAGAAAACTGGCCAGTTTTCGGCCGCCTGCCCTCTCCGCTGGCGCTCTCCAAACCTCTCTCCCCTCGAATCTTTCAATGCTGTCTGCCGCCGCTCCTCCGAGTCACAGTGTCCTATCTTCACTTTTATTTGTGGAATTTTCACTCGGCGAGCTTTCTGGTGATTCTGGAAGGTGTTTGTTCTTTCATTACGTTGTAGTATTAAAATTGTTGAGTATGACGTCAAGATAGGTGTTTTACCTATGTCGCCATCTTGGTTCCTCTCCAAGAATCTTTAGTACAAAATTTTTGTAATAATTTTTTTTACTTTTTAAAAATATGTTTGGTTTTTTTTTTATTTCAGAGAGTAAGAGATAGAGAGACAGAAACATCAATTATGACAGAGAATCACCAATTGGCCTCCTCTTGCATGCCCCCCACTGGGGATCAAGCCCGAAACCCATGCACATGCTCCTGATCTTAATCAAACCAAGAACCCTTCAGTCTGCAAGCCAACGCTCTATCCACTAAGCTAAAGCAGCCAGGGATGTAGTATTTATTCTTTCACTGGTAGGCAGCTTTTTTTTTTTGGGTGAACATATAGCCCAATATAGGGATTTTTTAAAATTATAAGCCTCAGTGAAAATACTATTTTTTAAGTGCTTGCAAAAGGTGTGCTAATATGGTCATAGAAATTTTATTTACAAATTAGCAATTAAATCATGCTGTATTCTGCTTTAATTCCTGCAGATGTCAAACTGATAGAAAACTAATCTCATTAAAATGTTATAACAGAGATTGGCTTCTAAAGGGCTGTCTCTCCATATCCCATGGAAAAGTGAAACAGAATTAGGCAACTCTAACGGGGCTTGTTATTTCACATCTGATTCTCTTTTAATACAGAGGCGAACCTAATTGTTTTACCTCATTTAAAAACAAACAAGATAGGTTTCAGCAAAGAAGTGAAGTCTTACGACAGATGTTGAGGGCGACCTCAGTTGACAAAGTCCTGAGAAAAGCAAGTTTCAAAAGTGGCCTGTCTGCCCCCTAGAGCATAGTGACCTCTAAACATAATAGTTTAGTAAACATGCATTCTGGCCCCCAGATCACAGTGACCCTTAAGTACAATAGTTCAGTAAACATGTTTCCCTTGAGCGAGTAGCAGAGCATAGGGAGAGAGCTAGGGGTTCAAGTGGCACCAAGGATAAGGAGTTTTGTGTGAAGATTAATGCTTGTCAAATTATGGTAATGATGAACGTGTTATGTAACCAGCACTAGATAAAAGCATGGAGAAAATTAAACTTGGGGCCACAGCCTGAAATTTCCAATCCTCATCCCCCTTACAAGTGCTGTAGGACGGATGCCGGCTGACTCTGGCAGACACATTAACAGTTATTGTTTTTAAGTCTTAAGGCTTACAAACTTTTTATTTTGGGGAGAAATCTGTTTCTGGAACATTTTTAGTAGGACTAGTCTGTTTCTTCACTTTGTTAAATCCTGTTACAAACAGTATCATTCTTTTAATAAAAATTTATTAATTACATTAGAGGCCCAGTGCACAAAATTCAAGCACAGGGGGAGGGGGGATGTCCCTAAGCCCAGCCTGCACCCTCTCCAATCTGGGACCCCTCGAGGGATGTCCGACTGCCCATTTAGGCCAAATGCCGGTTGAACCGGGCCTAAACGAGCAGTCAGACATCCTTCTCACAATCCAGGACTGCTGGCTCCAAACTGCACACCTGCCTCCTGATTGCACCTAATCGCTTCTGCCTGCCAGCCCGATCACCCCCTAACCACTACCCTGCCAGCCTAATTGATGTCTAACTGCTCCGCTGCCAGCCTGTTTGCCCCCAGCTTCCCTCCTCTGCCAGCCTGGTCACCCTAACTGCCCTCCCCTGCAGGCTTGGTTGCTCCCAACTGCCCTCCCTTGCAGTGCCTATAACCTCCCAATGACCCTCCCCAACTGGCCATCTTGTGGTGGCCATCTTGTGTGCACATTGGGCAGAATCTTTGACCACATGGGGGCAGCCCTCTTGTCTGTTGGAGTGATGGTCAATCTGCATATTACTTTTTTATTAGATAGAATAGAGGCCTGGTACATGGGTGGGGGCAGGATGGTTTTCCCTGAAGAGAGTCCCAGATCAGGGTGGGGTTCCCTTGGGGAGAGGAACGGCCTGGGCTAGGAGCCTGTGGAGGTTTGTAGACCGGCCATGCCCCCAGCAACCCAAACGGAGGCTCTGGGATCTGGGATTAATCTATGTCTACAATTGAAATTTTGTAGCCTGGAGCGGAGCCAAGCCTTCTGCTCGCTCTGTGGCAGCAGCCATTTCTGTTTGAAACTTTGTAGCCTAGAGTGGAGGCCTAGGCCAGCAACCAGCAGGTGGAAACCTTGGCTTCCTTCTTTGCCAGGGAAACCCAAGCCTCTGTTCTCTCCAGCTCAGTGGATGCTGCCATTTCTGTATTTTTTATAATTGAAACTTTGTAGCATTGAGTGGAGGCCTAGGCTAGTAATGGCAGGTGGAAAGCTTGACTTCCTCTGTTGCCAGGAAAACCCAAGCCTCCCTCCTGCTCTCAGTGAGGGCAGCCATCTTGGTTGGGGTTTATTTGCATAACCTGCTCCTGATTGGCTGGTGGGCATGGCTTGAGGGTATAGTGAAGGTACGGTCAAATTTGCATATTATTCTTTTATTAGCTAAGACTAGAAGCCCGGTGCATGAAATTTGGCACAGGGGTGTGGTGGGGGAGTGTCCCTCAGCCCAGCCTGCACCCTCTCCAATCTGGGACCCTTTGAGGGATGTTTGACTGACCATTTAGGCCAAATCCCAGTATAATTGGGCCTAAATGGGCAGTTGGACATGCTTCTCACAATCCAGGACTGCTGGCTCCAAACTGCTTGCATGCCTGCCTCCCTGATTGCCTCTAACCACTTCTGCCTGCCAGCTTGATCACCCCCTAACCACTACCTTGCCAGCCTGATTGATGTCTAACTGCTGCCCTGCCAGCTAGTTTGCCCCCAACTTTCTTCCTCTGCCTACCTTGTCACCCTTAACTGCCCATCCCTGCAGGCTTGATTGACCCCAAACTGCCTTCACTTGTAGGCCTGGTCCCTTCCAACTGCCCTCCCCTGTTGGCCTGATCACCCACAAGTGTCTCTCTTGCAGGCCTGAAACCTCCCTCTGTCCTCCCCTGCTGGCCATTTTGTGGTGGTCATCCTGTGTCGACATGAGGGCAGGATCTTTGGCCACATGGAAGCAGTCATCTTGTGTATTGGAGTGATTGTCAATTGTGTATTACTCTTTTATTAGATAGGATAGAGGCTTGGTGCATGGATGGGGACCGGCTGGTTGGCCCTGAAGAGTGTCCTGGATTAAGGTGGGGGCTCCCTTGGAATGTGGGCAGCCTGGGCAAGAGGCCTATGGTGGTTTGTAGGCCAGCTAACTCCCCATTGACCAAGCGGAGGCCTTGGGATCTGGGATTAATTTATGTTCTACAGTTGAAACTTTGTAGCCTAGAGCAGAGCCAAGCCTTCTGCTTGCTCCAAGGTGATAGTCATTTCTGTTTGAAACTTTGTAGCCTAAAGTAGAGGCCTGGCTAGGGCTGCTGAAGTTTGGCTTCCTCCATTGCCCTGGCAACCCTAGCCTCTGCTCTTTCCAGCTCAGTGGCTGCTACCATTTCTGTTCGGATTATGTATCTGTTATAATTGAAACGTTGTAGCATTGAGTGGAGGCCTAGGCCAGCAATGGCAGGCAGAAAGCTTGGTTTCCTCTGTTGCCAGGGAAACCCAAGCCTTCCTCCTGCTCTCAGTGGCAGCAGCCATCTTGGTTGGGGTTTATTTGCGTAATGTGATCCTGATTGGCTGGTAGGCGTGGCTTGTGGGTATAGTAAGGGTATGGTCAAATTTGCATATCTCTCTTTTATTAGATAGGACTAGGGGCCTGGTGCACAAAATTCATGCACTGGGAAGGGGTGGTCACTAGTCCAACCTGCCCCTTCTCACATACTGGGAGCCCTCAGGGGATTTTCTACTGACAGCTTACCCCTGGCCTATGCATGGCCAAAAGCCTCTGGCCAAAACTTTTTATCCTAGGGCAGGGAACCTTGGCCAGGGAACCCCAGCCAGCTGGCCCACCTGCCTGAGGCCTGGAGCACCCAGCGAAGCAATCTCCCTGCTATCCAGGTGATTGCTGCCTGGCCACGTCCCCAGCCCGCCTGGCCTGCCCAAGGTGGGGGTAAAAAGACCTCTTGGCAAGAACTTTTCGACCTTGGCCTGGGGCACCCAGGGAAGTGATGGCCCTGTGATCCTGGGCAATTGCTGCCTGGCCAACACCCCAGCCTTCCAGGTCTGCCTGAGGCCTGGGGCAAAAAGGCCTCTTGGTAAGGCCTTTTCGAGCCTGGGTATGGGAGGGCACATAGCTCCTGATTGGCTTGTGGGTGTTGCTTTTGGGCATGGCTTATTTGGTTTAGGGAAGGTACAGTCAATTTGCATATTACTCTTTTATTAGATAGGCTAATACACACAAGGCACTACTGCCTGTTCTTGGGACATAAAGTTATTAGGGCAAGTAAATTCACTCTGTAGTTGAAGAGAAAGTATGAGCAAATTAAGCAGGTAATTAATTTTTATATACTTTTATTGATTTCAGAGAGGGAGAGAAAGAATGCTGCCTCCTGCATGGCCTAGGGATTGAGCCCACAGGCAATGTGTCCTTACCAGGAATCAAACCATGACCTGGGGCTCATTGGTTAACACAACTACTGAACTACACTGACTGGGCAAGAGGGAATTAATTTTTATCTACATCTCTATTACATATACTATTTCAGAACCAACTCAACAGCTCTTCGAAAGACTACAAAGCTGTTTCTTGTTTTAAATTTGGTTTTTTAAACAAAGAGGAAAGGAAATAATGAGAAACATCAAAATGAGAGTAAACAGCTAAACCGGTTTGGCTCAGTGGATAGAGCGTCGGCCTGCAGACTGAAAGGTCACAGGTTCAATTCTGGTCAAGGGTATGTACCTTGGCTGCGGGCACATCTCCAGTTGGAGGTGTGCAGGAAGCAGCTGATAGATGTTTCTCTCCCATCAATGTTTCTGACTTTCTATCCCTCTCCCTTCCTCTCTGTGAAAAATCAATAAAATATATTGGGGAAAAAATGAGAGCAAACATAGATTAGCTGCCTCCTCCATGGCCCCTATTGTGATTGAGCCTTCAACTCAGGCATGTGCAAAGGACTTAAACAGGAATGTTTCAATGCATGGCACTATGCCCAAACAACTGAGCAATCTGGGTCAGGGCCTAACAAACCTTTGATGCTACTTAAGGGTCATTATAGAAAGCAAGGGGGGGAGTTTTACCAAACATTCAAGGAAGAACTAAAACCTATACTCCTCAGACTATTCCAGAGAATTCAAGAGGATGGAACACTCCCAAACTCCTTCTATGAAGCTAACATCACCCTAATACCAAAACCAGATAAAGATGACACAATGAAAGAGAATTATAGGCCAATATCCCTCATGAACATAGATGCCAAAATCCTCAATAAAATTCTAGCAAATCGGATCCAGCAGTACATCAGAAAGATCATACACCATGACCAAGTAGGATTTATCCCAGGAATGCAAGGATGGTACAATATCCGCAAATCAATAAATGTGATACATCACATTAACAAATTGAGAGATAAAAATCACATAGTCATATCAATTGATGCAGAAAAAGCATTTGACAAAATCCAACACCCTTTCTTGATAAAAACTCTCAACAAGGTAGGAATAGAAGGATCATACCTCAACATAATAAAAGCCATATATGAGAAACCCACAGCAAACATCATACTCAATGGGCAAAAACAACAACCATTTCCCTTAAGAACAGGAACAAGACAGGGCTGCCCACTCTCACCACTCCTATTCAACATAGTACTGGAAGTATTAGCCATTGCAATTAGACAAGAAGAAGAAATAAAAGGCATCCAAATTGGAAAAGAAGAAGTAAAGCTATCCTTATTTGCAGATGACATGATATTGTACATAAAAAACCCGAAAGACTCCATAAAAAAGCTAATAGACTTAATAAATGAGTTCAGCAATGTAGCAGGCTACAAAATCAATGCCAAGAAATCTATGGCATTCCTATACACCAATAGTGAACTTACAGAAAGGGAGACTAAAAAAGCAATCCCATTTACCATCACACCAAAAAAATTAAGATACCTAGGAATAAACTTAACTAAGGAGGTAAAAGACCTATTCGCAGAAAACTACAGGACGCTAAAAAAAGAGATAGAGGAAGATGTAAACAGATGGAAGAACATACCATGTTCATGGATTGGGAGAATCAACATAATTAAAATGTCCATACTACCCAAAGCAATCTATAAATTCAATGCACTCCCCATTAAAATACCAATGGCATACTTCACAGACCTAGAAAGAACTCTCCAAAAATTCATCTGGAATAAAAAAAGGCCATGGATAGCCACAGCAATCCTGAGAAAGAAGCACAAAGTCGGTGGGATTTCAATACCAGATTTTAAGCTGTATTACAAAGCTACGGTTCTCAAAACAGCCTGGTACTGACACAAGAACAGACATATAGATCAATGGAATAGAATAGAGAATCCGGATATCAACCCAAACCACTATGCTCAATTAATATTTGACAAAGGAGGTATGAACCTAAAATGGCATCAAGATAGTCTCTTCAATAAATGGTGTTGGGAAAATTGGATAGATACATGCAAAAAAATGAAACTAGACCACCAACTTACACCATACACAAAAATAAACTCCAAATGGATACAGGACTTAAACGTAAGACAGGAAACCATAAAAACATTAGAGGAAGCTACAGGAAATAAAATCTCAGACATATGCCAAAAGAACTTCTTTGATGATACTGCTCCTAGGGCAATGGAAGCTAAAGACAGAATAAACAAATGGGATTACATCAAAATAAAAAGCTTTTGCACAGCTAAAGAAACCATCAACAAAACAACAAGAAAACCCACTGTATGGGAGAACATATTTGCAAATGTTATCAGTGATAAAGGTTTAATCTCAAGCATCTACAGTCAACTCACACAACGCAATAAAAGGAAGACAAATGATCCAATAAAAAAATGGGCAACAGACCTAAATAGAACCTTTTCTAAAGAAGACAAAAGGAAAGCCCAGAGACATATGAAAACTTGCTCAAAGTCACTAATTATCCGAGAGATGCAAATCAAAACAACTATGCGGTACCATCTCACACCTGTCAGAATGGCTTACATCAACAAATCTACAAATGACAAGTGCTGGCGAGGATGCGGAGAAAAAGGAACTCTCCTGCACTGTTGGTGGGATTGTAGACTGGTGCAGCCACTGTGGAGAACAGTATGGAATTTCCTCAAAAAACTAAAAATGGAGCTCCCATTCAGCCCAGTGATCTCACTTCTAGGAATATACTCCAAGAAACTAGAAAGGCGAATTAGAAAGGATATATGTACCCCTATGTTCATAGCAGCACAATTTATCATAGCTAAGACTTGGAAACAGCCTAAGTGCCCATCGGCAGATGAGTGGATTAAAAAACTGTGGTACATCTACACAATGGAATACTACGCTGCGGTAAAAAAGAAAGAGCTCCTACCATTTGTAACAACATGGACGGAATTAGAGAGCATTATGCTAAGTGAAATTAGCCAGGCAGAGAAAGACAAATATCACATGATCTCACTCATTTGAGGAATATAATGAATGACATAGACTGATGAACAAGAATGGATCCAGAGACTGAGAAAAGTCCATCAAAATATCAAACCTCAGGGTAAGTGGCAGGTGGTGGGAGTAAGGGGGAAAGTCAATATATTTGAATGCTTGAACTAAGGTAAGTGATTTGTGTTTTTATATCCCTGACAAAGTTTATATAAAGTTATAAAAAAAATTGGCAGCTAGTTTGAGATTGAATTAACATGGCCTAGAGCATGTCATCTCTTAAGGACACCAGTTCTTAGGCTAGGCCCTCCTTAACCTCCCGTGACACCACAATACCCTTACATGATATTATTCTACAATGTCATTATAATATTTGATATTTGACAACAGCATATTATACAATTATCCCAAATAAACTTACAAACTAATTCTTTGAATGTTGGGCAGCAACTTAAATAAAGGATAGGAAAGGAATTAATCCCTTTCAGAAGGGATGAAGGCACTGGGAAGGCATCCGAGCATTCTATATTGGCCCCTCTGGCCCCTTGGCCAAGAGGGAACCTCTTCTTATTATCCAAATACACACAGCTGACGCGTGAACTTTCAGTTCAAGCTGTGGCCGAAGTCTCTGGGCAGTTGGCACCATGGATCAGTCTCTCGGCCAGTGGCGTGAGCTGGGCCCTCTCTGGAGAAGAAACCTGGGTCACCCGAGATATGTGATCAGTACCGGGACCCCGCCAGCAGGCGAGGGGACCCCATGGCAGGTGCTGGACGTGGAGGCCACGGGGGCATAGACTACAAAGGAGACAGGACGGAACCTCACATCACCCTGTTTGGCCCCGGAGGATGGCTGGTTAGCCAGAGACGGGTAAGATTCCTCAGGGAAGGAACAACCTAAGACAGGCACAGTCGCAGAGGGGCCAACAGGTGAGAACTAAAAGATCAACAGAGGTGGGGCACAGACCCTCATCCACAAACCTTGCAGGAGCTTGAATTCTCATTCTTCCAGAGGAAGGTCTCCTACCCCCACGGCTGCTACACCTCCCACGCACAACTCATACCGGGACCCAGGTGGTAGACAGAGACTCGGCCAGCAATAGCTGCCCTATATCTAAATTTAATTTTTTACAAGGAATTCTGAGGCCTACTCAAAAATGCAAATATTCCTTCCCACAAGTATTTACTGGGTAAACTAAGATTTCTGCTTGAGTATTAAAATTGACAGTAAAATAGTAATCAAGTTTTCAGATTAATTTAAATTGGCCAAGTGAAATAAGTGAATACTCAAGAAAATCTAACTGTACTGGACAAAAAGCTTTTCCTAAAACATTAACTAAATTATCTATTAGTAGTTCATCTCACTGCAAAATTGCCTAACATCCAAAGAACCTAAAGTAGTAATATTTGTATGCAAAAATTAAAATTTAAAATTACCAAGACTGCAAAATAAAATTTCCAAAAGCCCCTATTAACCAAAAAAAGGGGGGAGGGGGACAATGAGGTAATACCATGTAAGGAAAAATATCCTAAAAGTAAAATACATGTAGAAAATTCTTACTCCAAAAAAGAAAATTCCATTCGTAAAACCAGCTGCAGGACACCCCCCAAAAAAACACACATGGAGTCAAAATAAGCCAAAGGAATATCATTTAGGCAAAAATAAAAAAAATCCCAAGTCTATTTTGCAGAGAGGATCCCTTTGTTAACCTTTGGTCGAGAATGTGTTTGTGTGTTTGCAGAGAACAACTCCAAAACCATGTGGGTTCCTGCGACAATGAGGAACTGACGGGCCTGTTCCATCCACGAGGACGGTCCAGAGATGGCGGACGCTGACGACACCTTGCCATGCTAGCAGTCGGCAACTGTGTGGGGCTGCAGGTGGCCCAGGAACAAACCAGAGAGGATGGATCTTGCATTGCCATGATGTGTCCACCATCTGGATACCATTGCTGACATGTACACATGAAGAACTATTTGACATTGAAACTGGGACTCAGAACAGTTGGACATTGAAACTGAGACTGAAACATTTTTTGCTCTTATACATTTATTTCTAGTATGCAGAGGCAAGGTATTTTTGAAGAAAAGAAACAGGGGAGAGTGATGGATAAAGAGGCAGGGTGGCCTCGAACAGACAGTCAAGCTACAGGGGGAAGGCTGGAGTGGAGGGGAGGCAGATGCTGGGGGAGATCAACCGAAAGACTTGTATGCATACATATGAGCATAACCAATGAATGAAAGACTCTGGGGTGGGGAGGGAGGCAGGTGGGGACATGTGCGGGGGGGGGCTAGGGGAGGCTGGGGGGAGGATTTTGGGGGGGAAGGAAAACATATGTACTACTATAAAACATAAGTTATATTGTAAATAAAATTTAAAAAAAAAAAGAAAGCAAGGGAGAATTCATGTAATATATTGAATCTTCTAATAGAAAATAAAATAAAACTAATTTGTTATGCAAAAGGTAGAGTTTATTGGTCAATTACAAGTGGGCTCTGGGACCCAATTCAAATGAGTTCCTTGAGTATGGAAGACAATACTCAAGACTAGACAATAACCTAGGTCCAGATCTTCATGAAGGTCTAAGAAAACAAAGAGCCCTGGCTGGTGTGGTTTAGTGGTTAAAGTGTTGGCAAGTGCACAAAAGGGTGGTGTTCTCTCAGTAAAGGGTACTTGGTTTTGGGTTTGCTTGCTGCCCCCCATTAGGGGACTTTTAGGAGGCAAACAGTTGTTGTTTCTTTTTCTCCCTGCCTTGCTTTTCCTGCTCCCTCCCTTCCATTCTCTGTAAAGCAATAGAAAAAATACCCTCCTTATGAGGAATAAGCAAAACAAAGATTTTGGGCTATAATTAGACAGTAGCCAATGTTAGGCATGGCCTTACTCCAACTAGTTCTGAGACAGACAACATAGGAAATGCGTTAATACAAATTTGCCCAGGTGGTGTGGTTCACTGGTTGAACACTGAACTAGTCAAGGCACATACCTGGTTGCTGACTCAATCCCTAATAATGAGTGTGCAGGAGGCAGCCAATCAATTGTTATCTGTCATCATGGATATGTGTCTCCTTCTTCCTTCCTCTTTGAAATCAATAAAATACTTACTTTTTAAAGAGTACACTCTTTTTCTATTTTGTCCTCAGTCCCAAAACTACACTTTCTATATCCTGCAGGCATATTGTTTGCATATTGAGTAGTCTCAGTTGCTGGCACTAGTTCTACAAATTTGCCATCACAGGAAAAAGTGCTTCCTCTTCTCAAGAAGCAGATTTGGTCATACGTTCTAATGTAACAATGAAATTTGGCTTTGCCTGTTTCTGACACTGGAACAAATAGAAATGCAAAAAGAAAACAAAAATCCAACAGATTTTCGATTGTTTCCTTTTTAATTATTTTATTTTCACCCTGCTCTCACCCACCTCGTATAGAATTAATCTCCTCGGCACCTGAAAGAAATCTGGTTTTTTACAGAAAACATCTGCCTATGACTTTGATCCAACAATTATTAACAATGTTAGTATCATTCTACCACTGAACACCATCCAGGACTCTACCTAAATCTTTTGAACAGCTATACATTAAAAGTTAACCAATTCCTATAATTGACAAATAGATTGGTCCTAGTATGTGTTATTACACACAATGCAACAATATTTTAAAACTGAATCTTTACTCACATATCTGCATTTCTTGAAGTGAGTGCTTCAAAGATTTTACATTTTTTAAAAATATTTGTCATTGATCTGGACATTGACATCTCCTTTGTTGATTCCCCTCCTCAGCCACTGATCCTATCTTATTTTTCCATGACCTCTGAACTGCCCTTGTCTCTGCAGAAGTGTTGGGATACCAGCAAGCCAGGTTTGACAAGAAGGTCACTGAACATCTATGTCAAGTGACCTTTAACCTCAATATTCCTGCCTTAGATTGTTTATAATTCCCTCTACAAAAGAAACTACTTATATTTGGCCGAAACTCATCTGGATCAACCAAAACATGTTTTGCCTTCTTTTTTTTATTTTCTCCTCCCCGTCTCTAGGCCTTTGCTCAGATCTCTATTTTACCTTGCACTAGTGAAGGTAAGATTTGTGCACATTAAAAGGGGATTAATTAGAGAAAATAATTTAATATTGCTATTTGCCTTTCCTCTATAATAGAAGTACCAGAGATGAAAGAAAATTAGTAAAATGTATATGAAAACCTTCCTCCTGACAGTCTGAGGCACACCACAGGACCCAGAGTCAAGTGGGTCCACCCACATGCACCTTATGCATCTCAAAATCACACGAGAACCAGACCTGACTACCCCACTAAACCCCCCAATGGGCTAGATCCAGACCCAGCCAGTCCCACCTTGTCAAGCCCTGCCAGGCATGCGGAGTAGCCTAGGTTCCCTAACTCAGCGCTGGACAGGGGGCATGGCCTGAGGCCACCCAGCCCAGATTGGGGTGGGGAACATGACTTTAGGTCCTCCATGTTGTTGTTTCCTTTGTAGTAAACTGGTAATAGTATGTTCTTCCCTAAGTTGTTAAGAAAAAATGATTATACCTCCAAATTTAAAAATAGGCAAGTATGGGTACCGTAGGTCTCCATTTACATTCCCTGATGAGGGAAAGATTCTTGTGGGATTGAGGCCTTAACCTATGAATTCTGTGCCAATTCTAGGCCTTAATGTTCACTGCATAAACTGACACACTGAAACACACTCACCAGAGCAAAACACCATGCAATTTGGTATCAGTAGAAAACATCACTGCAGGCAACTACTTCTCTTCACTTTTTAAGATTTCTTTCTAGCAGACAGTCATAATTAACAGAGGTGGATTTGAAGCATAGTAACTTCTATCCTAACTAATAAAAGAAAATTGACCATTACTCCCACACACAAGAGGGCTGCCCCCATGTGGTCAAAGATCCTGCCCCTATGTGGACACAAGATGGCCAGCAGGGGAGGACAGTGGGAGATTCCAGGCCTGCAAGGAAAGGCAGTTGTGGGTGATCAGGCCAGTAGGGTAGGGCCCATGGGAAGGGAGGGGATCAGGCCTGCAAGGGACGACAGTTGGGGATGATCAAGCCTGCAGGGAGGGCAGTTAGTGGTGACCAGGCTGGCAGGGGAGGACAGTTTGGAGCACCCAGGCCTGCAGGAGAGGGCAGTTGTGGGTGAACAAGTCATCAGGGGAGGGAAGTTAGGAAGGACCAGGCCTGCCGAGGGCAGTTGGGGTGACTAGCCTGCAGGGGAGAGCAGTTAGGGGCAATCAGACCTGCAGGGGAGGACAATTGGGGGCACCCAGGCTTGCAGGGGAGGGCAGTTAGCAGCAATTGGGCCAACAGTGGAGCAGTTAGGTATTGATCAGGCTGATAGGAAAGTGGTTAGGGGGTGATCAAGCAAGCATAAGCATTTAGAGGCAATCAAGAAGGCAGGAAGGCAAGCAGTTGGGATCTAGTACTCCTGGATTGTGAGAGGGATGTCCCACTGCCCTTGAGGGGTCCCAGATTAAAAAGGGTGCAGGCTGGGCTGAGGAACATACACCCCTTGTCAGGAATTTCGTGTACTGGGCTTCTAATCTTGTATAAAACTGTTGTCACCACTGGTCACCACTAACTGCCCTCCCCTACAATCTTCTTGTCTTGTATAAAACTGTTGTTTGAATTCTCTGCTATTGTTAGATAGTCCCAAGTCCTGTAAACTGTCATTATAAATTCTGTCACTTTAAGACAGTCTGTTATTCTGTAAAATGACTTTGTTTTCTGGTTCAAATAGAAAAAGATAAATTTAACTCCCTGACTTTGCAAGATAGCAATCTTAATAGGCTAAAATACACTAATACTGATAAATATGCCAAGTACAAACTCATTGTGTTTTCAAGGTTACAACTGTCCGTAACAATAACTCACACAGAGCCCTTTGTAATATCTGCAAAGAGGCTTGAAGAATATAAATATGGAAAAACTTACTGTTTGTGTTGCTCAGAGATTTGGAAGAAACACCTCCCTCTGGGTTGCACACAATGACTCCTAATTAATTGGTTTATTAAGGCATCTTGTATCTCTTTCAATGATTTACAACATTTGGAGGCCCCAGCTACATAAGAGACAGGTAGGTGCCTATCCACATCTAGTCTTGAACTCGGAGGAAGGACTGTCTCCTCTGCCTGCCTGCCAGGCCCTGAACATCTCTACAGGGAGGTGCCATTTATGAAGTTTTAGGGCCCCAAAGATGCTTCTCTGTGGTCATGACAGCCAAGTAAGTAAGGGACACCTGACATGCCTTTGCATTCTTTTGGAGTCATCAGAAAAACCCTCCAAAGGTGAGTGAATTCGAATTTCATTAAGGAATTTTGAGTTCACTCTGCTGTTTGGGACTAACCACTTTTGTTATCAAAAGGGGGACTGAACGCAGTCTTAAATCCTCTAGTAGGTTCTCATCCAGACATTGGTTGAGAATTTTGAGGGGTGGGTAGCAGGTGTGTCCCCATGTCCATTTGGAGAGTTGGGCATTGTTTCAATTATCTGCTCAGCTCCTATTTGGGGTAGTCTACTGAGAGTGTGTGAGTGTGGATGTTTTTTTCTGTTTTGGTTATAATTATCTGCTCATTAACTGGTCTGTGTGAAAACAAAAGCTATTTTATTTATTCTGCATTTATGTTGATTCATCTGGCTAAATGTTTACTTATTGAAAGCTGAACCTGTGATAATCTGCAAAAGTCTCAAGCAGCGCTGCTGGGAATTATTTTTCTCAGGGACATTTGCTCTTTGTTCCAGAGGGAATCAGACCACTTAGCTAATAAAAATTTCTATCGGTTACTCTTCCCTGAGTTATGAATTTGCTGTATTAAATTAAAATTTTGAAGTTCTGGGGTAGATTTTAAGGTGTGATTTGTGGAAGAGTTTTGCCCAGAGAAGTCAAGGGCCAGCTGGATTCCAAGATTGCTTGGTTCTGAGATTGCTTGTAAGAAAAAAAAGAGATAAGTCTTTTCAGGTAAACTATTTGCAACAAAGTAGTAAATTTCAAAGAACAAAGAACTTGTCCCTCCTTTATCTCCTTTGGCTGGCAGGGATGTCCAAGAGGAGGGGGTCACAGCTTTGAAGGGTGGAGAGATTTTCAGGGCCCTACCACTGCCTGTGACATCATAGCCCCGTAAACCACCTGGGGCAGAACTAAGGCTGAAGTTATTAACTATTAATGGACTCTCTTAACCATAGTTGTGTGTCTTGTGCGGTCTGTTGTCTTCGCGGTTGTATGTTTTGTTTGACTTGCCTTTTTCAGTCATTTATTAGGGCTCTCCTAGAAGACATAGCGTGGTTCCACATCCTTCTTCCACCCCTAACAGTATTTGTGGTTGGAATTGGGAACCACTTCCTTCAGGGGACCTCCCAGCATTTTGATCCGCAAGAAATCTCCCTGCACACCCTTATCATCTGCTATGTTTCCAGGCCAACTGTCATTTTTTCCAGCCTCTAGGAAGGAGGACTACTACAGCGACAGTCTGTAGTTTTCTCCAAAAAGCTCTGTTTCTATTTCTCTCTTTATAGGATTGTCTTCCTCTAACTCACAATAGGAAAAGGAAACAAGCAATAGGTCCTGGAATCTGTGAAAGCAACCAGAGATGAATGAAGTTGGTAGTTTCCCAAAATGTACTGAAAGGGTTCAGTACCTGTTGCTGTTGGAAGAGAAAGGGTTGATGTCCTCTTCCAGTGTGTTGAACTCTCCCAGAGAAGCTGAAAGATTTAGCCCCTTTGACTAAGGGGTCAGCCAAGACACCTGATTGGGCGGGGATGGGGAGGGAGGTGCAGAGCAGATGCCATGTTCTTATTTACACAGTAAATGGTTAATGAAGGTGGGGGGGCCATCGGTGGGGAAAGCAGTGAGACATAGGTTTTTTATTTTGCTGGCTATAACCCACTCTGTTGGTGCCTCATTTATCTGAGTTGTGCTAGATCAAGGTCACAATCTCAGCAAGATAAGGGGACAGGTGGGCAGGCAGGGGTCTGAAGCCCAAGCCACCACTACAGGAGTGCTTTGCTATGTGCAAACCAACTCTCCCTATAACCCCAGCTGTGTTTGGCTCGCCACTAGGAATCAACCAGTGATGAGAAGAAACAAGGATAGCAGGGCCCTGCAACTAGTAAACAGAGTTAACAAAAAAGGCAAAGGAAAGGCACTCTCCCTGGCTGTAGTAGCCTTTAGAACTTTCAGACTCTCCCAGAGAGTAGGAGTCTGACTGAGGGACTGGTCATGATCCCATTAGGTTAGAACAGTGATCAAATATCAATAGTACGATAGAAAATTTCTTTTAAGAACCAAATTTTTTAAACTCTTCTAATGCCACTTCTCCAAAATAGACTCGACCTGGCCATGGTATTTTTTGGAAGAGCCACAGTTTGCTGATCATGGGATTAGGAGGACCAGAGGCTGCATATTGAATTTACAGGCTGCAATTTGCTAGGCAGAGGTTCAAAACCCATTGTATAGGGAGTAAGCTGCCTGTATACAGCCAAACAACTTTCAGCCATGCGACAATACATTTTAGGGAAATTGGACAGACTGTGTTGGTGGCTACAAAAAAAAAAAAAAAACACTGGCCACCATACATAGCCCTGGCAGTGGCCTACAGAAAACTGTGTAATAGACTTAGATAATGCCTGCGTCTTTATGGATATGATTCCAGAGAGACAAGGACAGTTTTGCCTTGTATAGAAAGGTCAAAAATGGACTTTAGTCATCTCCCTAAAATGTCATATAGCCCTACCATATGTTATGTTTAATAGCAGATTTAACTGTCAGAAGTGGCTGCAGTTCCAATGTTATACTTCACTAAGTAAATACTAGAGGCCCAATGCATGAAGATTCATACAAGAACGGGCCTTCCTTCCCCTGGTTGCCACATGGCCTTTGCTCCAGCCACTCTGGCCCAGAGCCACCTTTCCACCTACCCACACTGCCCAGAGGCCCATAGCCGCTGGGGTAGTACAGAACACCTGCATCCCGCCCTGCCCCACCCACTCATGCCTCCATATGCAAATTAATCTACCTTTGTTGGGTTAATTTGCATGCTCACTCCTGATTGGCTAGTGGGTGTAACAAAGGTATGGTCAATTTGCATCTTACTTTTGTGTAGATATTAATCTTTAGTTCTCTTGCAGATTTGAATGCAATTGCCAAAAGGTAAGGTACCCAAATGGCAAAGAAAAATATCCATCAGGTTTTAGTCTCTTATTGAGTTGGCAGCCTGTAAACTGCCTTGCAGGCCTGTGTGACCATGCCTATGTCAGGGGTGGCATAAACCTTAACTTTAGGAAACTGGGTGAAGCCTGTTTGGAACAGAGGGAATTAGTTAAATTGTGAGAACTTGCCCTCTATTACAGAAATTAGACCCTGTGAGGTCCTGTGACATGTGAGACTCTGTGAAGGGATAAAGCTCCCTTAGTCTATTTTGAGAGGGCCTGTTAGCCCTCCCAGAGACCATGTGTAGTTTAAGGACAAGTCAAGTAGGGAGAACTCTACTATAAGGACAGCTGTGACAATTTATTTAAGTGTAGAACATTTTAAATTTCTTTTTACCATTTAAAGATAGTTACTGTTTTGTTATAATAAATTTAGAAAAACATTAATCTGAAGAATACATGAAAAGGACTAGAGAGGAAAATCACAAGATCTTAAAGCAGGTCAGTATGTTGTTATCCTTATATAATTCCTCTGAAATTTGGCAATGCTTAATAAATCATGGCAATAATTTCTTCTCATAAATTTAATAAGACCAGTTTCCAACAGTGGTTTTATTGACCAAAAACTTTGACTGGAGTATCATGTTTTAAAAAGCATTCTCTGAGTTCTAAAGACTTGAAGCCCATACAAGTGCCACAAAGAAAACATGGCATCCTGCTTGGCAGCCCTGAAAATAGCTGGTGATAGAGTGTCAGGCCCATGCCCTATCATCACTGGATCAGAGTAGAAGGGGAACAATAGGGTACCTGTGTCCCTGTGGAACCCCCCCACACTCTAGGCCACGGAGAGTAAGAGGGCTACTGAGTTGGGCCTGGTAGCCTAAGGCATGGGCCCAGATGGAGCTGCAGATGAGGCATTTATCCAATTCAGCAGATACTGTGGGCAGACCTAACAGCAACTGGATGGCTTGTCTTCCTGCCCCTACAAGGCACAGTAATCATGAAATTCTGGCAAAGGTGGTCAGTTACCATTCTTCTTGTGTTTATGCAAACAATCAGGCCAAATAAAATAGATAATTGGGTATTGATTTGGCTCTTTTGATAAACACTGATGTAATTTTGAGAAAAATCTATTTCAACAGAGTTTATTGAAATTGAAATATTTTCTTCCCTCTGACCAGACCATTTGTTATAGTTTGTCACCACCAGGTCACAAGCCCACATCCTTCTGTGCCCAGGCCTCATAGTCCCTCTGACAGACAGAAAGGATCTCAAGGATCTCATAGCTCTGAGAGAAAACTCCCTCCCCCTTCAACACAGAAGCAGCCAGAGGACCCCACAGATGTCTGTTTTCCCTGAAAGATTTCAGAGCCAGAATCCTTGAGATAATCAAGGACGATGATTAGTGATGTCAGATGTAACTTAAGTCTTTCTATATGTTATATAAGACAAGGCAAGAGGGAACTCAGCTTCAGATAAAGGAGCCCAGTAGGCTGCCCTAAAACCAATGGGGCCTCTACAGATCCTAGTGACTCTTCTAGCCCCTGAACTACCAAACCTCACCAGCTTACACAAAAACCCAATTTATAAAAGCTGAAATCCATAACCAATCTTTGCTCAAGTTCTTACAAGCTTTATAGTCTACCTGAAAAGCAATCCAAACGCACGTCTGAGACACTGTGCCTGTGCCAACTTCTATCTGGCCCATCCCTTTCACTCTGGTGACTGGGTAAACAAATTTACCACCCAAGGACTGACTCCTACCTAGAGAGGACCACATACATCATCCTGACCACCCTATGGCAGTCAAGGTTGATGGGATCCGAACATGGTTTAAGATAGCACAGGCAGGATTATCTAAAAACTAGAGGCCCGCTGCACAAAACTCGTGCACAGGGGCAGAAGGATGTCCCTTAGCCCAGCCTGCACCTTCTCCATCTGGGACCCCTCGAGGAATGTCAGGCCTAAACGGGCAGTCGGACATTCTTCTCACAATCCAGGACTACTGGCTCACGTGCCTGCCTGATTACCCCTAACTACTTCTGCCTGCCAGCTTGATCACCTGCTAACCACTCCCTTACAGCCTCTTTGCCCCCAGCTTCCCTCCTCTGCCTGCCTGGTCATCTCTACCTTCCCTGCAGGCTTGATTGCCCACAACTGCCCTCCCTTGTAGGGCCTGGAACCTCCCACTGTCCTCCCCTGCTGGTCATCTTGTGTCCACATGGGGGCAGCCCTCTTGTGTGTTATAGTGATGGTCAATCTGCAAATTACTCTTTTATTAGATAGGATAGAGGCCTGGTGCATGGGTGGGGGCCGGCTGGTTTGACCTGAAGAGTGTCCAGATCAGGGTGGTGTTCCCTTGGGGTAAGGGTCTTGTGGAGGTTTGCAGGCTGGTCACATCACCCACCGACCCAAGTGGAGGCCCTGGAATCTGAGATTAATTTATGTCTACAATTGAAACTTTGTAGCCTGGAGCGGAACCAAGCCTTCTGCTCACTCTCTAGCGGCAGCCATTTCTATTTGAAACTTTGTATTCTAGAGTGGAGGCCTAACTAGGCCAGCAACAACAGGCAGAAAGCTTGGCTTCCTCTGTTGCCAGGGAAACCCAAGCCTCCCTCCTGCTCTGTGGCGGCAGCCATCATGGTTGGTGTTTATTTGCATAATCTGCTCCTGACTGGATGGTGGTGTGTCTTGAGGTTATAGTGAAGGTACGGTCAAATTTGCATATTAATCTTTTATTAGATAGGATAAGACTTTCATATGCACCTTATTATTAATTCTCTTTTTAGAACTTAATAAAGGAAACCTCAAAACTAAATAGGTTAATAATTTTAATCCCCAAGAGTCAATGATTTGACTCATTTACCTAAAACCAGTGGGAAATGAAGCACAGTAAATTTCATCTTGTATAAAACTGGTTTAAATTCTCTGCTGTTGTTAGTCTCTAGTCCTGTAAACTCTGTCATCACAAACTCTTGTCACTTTAAGACAATCTGTAATTCTGTAAAATGACTTTCTTTTCTGGTTCAAATCGAAAAAGATAAACTTAACTGCCTGACTTTGCAAGATAGCCATCTTAATAGACTAAAACTGATAATTATGCCAAGTACAAATTCATTGTATTTTCAAGGTTACAACTGTCTATAACAATTAACTCACACAGAGCCCTTTTTAATATCTGCAAACAAAGGGGCTTGAAGAATATAAATATAGAAAAACATGCTGTATGTGTGCTCAGATTTGGAAGAAACACCTCCCTCTGGGCGCATACAATAAATGACTACTAATTAATGGACTCGTTAAGGCATCTTGTATCTTATTCGATGACTGACAATACAACAGATTGAGTTAAACTAAGAACCATAGAACTTTTGCATAATAAAGGGAACAAGAATTTGGAAAACAGCTATTTGTATTTAGCTTTTCCCAGGACTATTACTTTGTAAATCTGTAAAACAAAATATTCAAGTCCACTTTTCCATATTCATATAGGTTTTCTAGTTTAAATTATAATAGTGAGAATACTGTGACAGATATTTTAAACTTAGGATTTTTTTTGTTTCTCAGAGATTTAATGAATTTTTTTTTGTTTTATTGACTTTTTTACAGAGAGGAAGGGAGATAGAAAGTCAGAAACATCTATGAGAGAGAAACTTCAATCAGCTGCCTCTTGCCCCCAACCCCCACTGGGGATGTGCCCTCAGCCAAGGTACATGCCCTTGATCGGAATTGAACCCGGGACTTTTCAGTCCACAGGCCAACACTCCATCCCTTGAGCCAAACCAGCCAGGGCAAGATTTGATGATTCTTACATATGCCTGGTCTGGGGACCAAAACCACAACCTTCCATACTGGATGATGCTCTAACAAATAAACAAATTGACCAGGGCTCAAAAATCTAGAATTTTTAAAATGTAAATTATATAAACCTGCTTATTAATAAGCACACAATACTATAGTGTGATATTCTCTCTATATTTACACATTTATTTTTATTTATTTTTTAAAAATATATTTTATTGATTTTTCACAGAGAGAAACATCGGTGAGAAACATCGACTAGCCGCCTCCTACACCCCCCCCACTGGGGATGTGCCTGCAGCCAAGGTACATGCCCCTGACTGGAATCGAACCCAGGACCCTTCAGTCCGCAGGCCAACACTCTATCCACTAAGCCAAACCGGTTTCGGCTATATTTACACATTTAAAACTTAAAACATCCCTGAAAAAATATTTTTACAAATGTGTATTACCTGTCAAAAAGTTATATATGTAGAAGGCATATACATTTTTCCAGATTTTTATTTTTAAATCTCAGTGTAAAACTTTTTTTTTAAGATAATGTTTTTATTGATTTTAGAATAGGCAGTGGGAGAAACACTGATGATCAACTGCTTCCTGCATGCCCCAGAATGGGGATAGAGCCCACAATTTAGGCATTTGTTATAACCAAGAAATCAGAACCAGCAACCTCTTGGTGCAACTGAGCTCACACAAACCATGGCCTCAATAAAATCCTTAAAACTTTCAATACCATGGCATTAGTTACAGATACAAATATTCACACAGCAATATTTCAGCTATTGTAAGGAGACTTGATTTCCTAGTCAATGCAAATTATTATCTCAAAAATGGCAATGTCTTGGGAAGTTAAAAATTCAGGTGAAGGGTAGATCCTTGGACTAAGTAACAAAATGTAGTGGTATTTTTGTAATGTCCAATTTTAGCTATAACTCTTAAATCGGCTTAGCCAGAATTCCACCTTCACTATCATCACCCTCAATGATAAGGAGGTTATTATCCATTCTATCCCCTCATCCCTGACCCCTCCCCCATTTTTAGCCTACCTAATAAAAGATAAATTGCAAATTGACCATACATCTGCCACACCACAGGCCACACCCAGCCAATCAGGAGCAAGTACACAAATTAACCCAAGATGGCTGTGGCCATGGAGAGAGCAGGCAGCCTGGGTTTCCCCAGCAATGGAGGAAGCCATGGAGGAAGCCAAGCTTTCTGCACACCCTGGCCAACCTTAGCTTTCACTCAAGGCTAGAGTTTCAATAATGTAAGATAAATAAATTCCAACAAAAATGGCTAGGCCACAGAGCAAGCAGGAGTCTTGGCTTTGCTGAAGGTTACAAAGTTTCAATTATGGAAGATAAATAAATTCCAGATACCAGGGCCTCCACTTGAGTCACCAGAGGGCGTGGCCAGCCTACAAACCATCACAAGCTCCTAGCCCAGGCCATTCCATACCCCAAGGAAACCCCCTCCCTGCTCTGGGACACCCTTCAGGGTAAACAGACCTCTAACCTATCTAATAAGATATGAAAAATGACCATCACTCCAACAAATAAGATGGCTGCCACAAGATGGCCAGCAGGGAAGGGCAGGTGAGAGGAACCAAGCCTGCAAGGGAGGGGGTTTCATCAAGCCTGCAGGGAAGCCGAAACCGGTTTGGCTCAGTGGATGGAGTGTTGGCCTGCAAACTGAAAGGTCCCAGGTTCAATTTCGGTCAAGGACATGTACCTTGGTTGTTGGCAAATCCCCAATACGGGTTGTGCAAGAGGCAGCTAATTGATATTTCTCTCTCATCGATGTTTCTTTCTATCTCCCTCTCTGTAAAAAATCAATAATATATATATTTTTTTAAAATATATTTTATTGATTTTTTACAGAGCAGAAGGGAGAGGGATAAAGTCAGAAACATAGATGAGAGACATCGATCAGCTGCCTCTTGCACGCCCCCTACTGGGGATGTGCCCGCAGCCAAGGTACATGCCCTTGCCGGAATCGAACCTGGACCTTTCAGTCTGCAGTCCGACGTTCTATCCACTGAGCAAAATGGGTCTCGGCAATAATACGTATTTTTTTAAAAAGCCTGCAGGGGACTGCAGTTAGGGGTGACCAGACCTACAAAGGAGGGATGTTAGGGATGACCAAGTCTGCAGGGAAAGGCAGCTGGGAGGAAACTAGGCCTGCAGAGAGCAGTTGGGTGTACCAGGCCTGCAGTTAGGCCTCAATCAGGCTGGCAGGCAGAAGCAGTTAGGAGCATTCAGGAAAGGCAGGCAGGCAGGCAAGCACTTGGTAGCCAGCAGTCCTGGATTGTGAGGATGTCCGACCTCCCGTTTAAGCCTGATCCATCCTGGTGGATTGGGCCTAACCGGGCAATCGGACATCCCTTGAGGAGTCCCAGGTTGGAGCAGGTGCAGGCTGGGCTGAGAGTCACCTCCCTCCCTGTGCACCTAGCCTCTAATATATAAATAAAGGAGAAAGATAAAAATGCATCATACCTTCATGATGCCCACCACCCAATCAGGATTGAATACACAAATTAACCCAACAAAGATGATGGGTTAGTTTGCATACATAGGCTTTGAGCGACTGGGGGCAGGATGCTTACATCATCATGGCAACAATGCAGATGTGCCCCACCGCGCCAGCCGCTCTTGGGCTTTGGGGCAGCATGGGAAGGTGGAAAGATGGCTCTAGCTGGAGCTAAGGCAGTGCTGGCTGCCAGGGGAAGAAAAGCCCATTCTTGCATGAATCTTCATGCATTAGGCCTCTAGCTCTATAAAATAGAGGGAATATGCAAATTGACCATCACACCGTCCTAAAGATGGTGGCGCCCAATTTCCTCAGCTGTGCCAGAGTCCCCCAATCCTTTCAACCCTGCTGCTGGGGGGTTGGGGAGCATACTCACAGTGCAGCTGCACCCACCCTCAGCTCCTACCCACTCAGGGCCAGCCCAAGGCGCAGGCAGGCCTTGGGTGGCTACTGCTCAGCTAACACCCAAAGCGCAGGCAAGCCTTGGATGTTGGCTGCCCAGCCAATGCCCAAGGTGCAGGCAAGCTTCAATGTCACCTGTGCAGCTACCTAGGGCCGGCCAAGGCTCAGGTAACCATGGCTAGCCAAGACTTGTGCTGCCAGCAGTGGCAGCCGCAGAGGTGTGATGGCAGTTTCACCTTTCCCTGGTTGCTGGGTCATCTCCCACTCAAGAGCTCTCAGACTATGAGAGGAAGACTGAGGGACACCCCCTTCCAGTGCATGAATTTTCATGCACCAGGCCTCTAGTTTTTAAATAACTGGCCTGTTATCACCAAGAGTTTTGTTGGGTTAGGCAGAATTCGCCCACCTTTCTCTCAATTTTCTTTTTTCAGCAATTTCCCACTCACCAACCCCAACTTGGTCCTTTGCTATTAATTCCCACTAATCCATGTTGCATTCAACCCAGATGTTCAACATGTAATGTAGCTCTACATTGCAATCAAAACACTAACAGACTAACCATGATGGCTGAGTCAATCTATAAATTAGGTCACCATTCGATTCCAGATTAGGCGCATGCCCGGGTTGTGAATTTGATCCTATTATGGGATGTGTAGGAGGCTGCCAATTCATGATTCTCTCTCATCAATGATGTTTCTCTCTCCCCCTTTCTAAAATAAAAAGATAAATTTTTTTAAAACACAAAACTACAGACATGTTATCTCAGATAAAATGAAAGAACCTGTATGATATAAATTATAATTTACTATATACAAAGCATAACAACAGATGAGAAACAACTACACTGTTAAGACATCAGAATAGTACCTACTCTTTAGTGTTTTGGCAAGTTAATTGCAAGAAGGGATACAAAAGAACACTGAGGCCGATTCCCTTAAAAATTTACTTTTTCATGTTAACCTGGTTTGGCTCTTATAACATGTTAATTCATACAGCTGCCTAAATCACTGTAATAATAGATTACTAACCAAAGGAAGAAATCAAAATTGTATAACTATACTATCTTTGGCATAAACGACCTGCTCTAATTAATTCTTGATCCTTTTTACAGATTAACACAATACATATTGTAAGTCATAGAAATCTGGGTCTTAATGAGTTTTCTGTGCCTTCTAAAAAAACTCTGCTTCACATATCTCAACCTTAAAGACACAAGAGTACTTCTTGCTCCACAAATAGCTCTGGTGGATAACCAATAAATGTCCAATAACAAAACATTTCCAATTCTTCAGGTTTAGAGTGTAATGACTTTTCTACCTCCTCTTATTAAATCACAACCAACGGCAAAAAGATAAGTGTTCAACTTTTTATTTTAGTAAAATCAGAATAAATGCAGCACATGCAGTGCTAGCATCTAAAACTAATACAATAAACAACTACAAACCTAGTGACTTCAGTCAGGTCCAATGACTATAACTGAGCAAGTTTAAACCAATCCTTATTTACTGGTTGATTAAAAAGGAATGTAAAAGTCACAAATTATGGAATTACAAAGGTAACCACATGTTTGAGGACTGCAAATATGCCAGACAGTAAATGAAAACCAAACCAAACAAAAAATACCAACCCACATAAACTAAACTCAAAACCTTTGAGAATGTGGACATTTCCTACCAGTATTTAAAAGTGCATCATTAATATTTTAAGACAATATGTATCAAAAGCTTAGCATATTTTAAGTTGCCAAGTTTGCTTTAAATTTTGTCAGAAAGTCACAGCCAATGCTGGTCTGCTTAATTTGAACTCAAGTTTAACAGGACTCAACATTAAAAGTTCACACTACCCCAAAATATATTATTTCAACATACAGTGACATTTAAGTGCCAGTGTCTTATACTGTCTTTTGGTCAAGTTTCTTTAAACTTTCAAAGAATCACTTTTAGGCTTACAAAAATAAATATTTGTCAAAATGTTCAATAAATATTATACAAACTAGCAGCAAAAAGTATATAAAATCTGTCATGTGCAAACAGTTTCTTCAAAACTATCATTCCATGGTCCCAAAAAAATTCTAAAATCTAGTTTGTAAGCTGCATTCAACAATCTCCAAGAGATAAAATGAGATTGGAAATTTAAGGACACATACAACAAAACATATGTATTTGTGTGTGTATATACAAATATAAAATTCTCTCAATGTGCAATAAAATAAGTGCTTTGTAAAAAGTTATGGGCAAAGTATACAAGAGTCTAATTCTATACCAACTGAAATAGCACCATAACAAATGACCTTAATACTGTCAATGCACCTACTTAAAGTTTTAGAACAAGGCACAATACTCTTAGAAAAATCTATTGCACTTTTAAGAAAATTTTACCTTCTTATGCATTTGTAAAGATCACTGCTTTCTAGCCATAAAGTCAGCACAGAATTCCAAACGGTAGAGGCATTTTTAGTGATGGACAATCATCTTTGGCCAAATTCAGTAAAGAGAATGTAAGTACAATGGAAACCTATGCAACTAACAACAGGCGACTAAAGTACACTATATAGAAAGAACACCGGGTACAGTTTAGTACATGTTTCCAACCTGTGGGATCTCAAGTCTACAAGTGTAAGCCATTTTAACCTTTCAATACAGCTTAAACATAGTAACATGAATTTGCAGTAAAGTAAAGCCTGCTGCATAATTCTCCCTGCTTATATATTCTTGACCAAAAACAACACTAGCATGCAGTTCAGACCAAAATCCAACCAAGTCCATAAACGGGACAAGGCATTGCTAATGGTCAGCTATTCTACCATTTCAATTTTAATTATGGCAGGCATTAATATGATCTAATTTCTCCCCAAACTCTTTTTTAAAATGAAATATTAAACTTTCCTATAATGGTATGCCCACACTCGCCTAGCTTACAATTAATAACAAACATTAAAAGAGAAATTGCTGTATTTACTTGCATTCGTTTTGAAGAGTGCTTTGAAAATGCATGAATATATTCACACCTATTGCTAAATCAGGACTGGAGTGTCATTTTAATACTACAAAGGTACTAATTGCTTACCCACAATAGAATAAGTCAATCAGAACTTTAATATAATCCACTTAGGTACATTAGAAACTAATTTTGCTTAAGATGTTCTCCCAGTCTGCAAGTAAATATCCAAAAAGTCCTAAGAAGCTACTGCCTAAATTATTTCTAAGCTTATAATACTTATTGATAAATTGGTAACTACTGTTAAGTTTATCACAGGTTTATGCAAAGGTTTGGTGTTAGCCCAAGTTCAGTAATTTATTTTTTCAAAACAATTGACACCTTGAGCATTACTTAGCCAAACAGGACATCAAAATAACAAGTTGTCTAAAGTTTACAGAATATTAACAAACAAATGATTCTCAGTCACAAAATTATAAATGCAGCTTGGGATGGAAAATAAGCAGGATGGGAGTTAATCCAAGCTAGAACGATTAAGTCTTTCAACCAACTTCTGAATGGGGCTGTTACTGTTCCTTTCTTCTTGTGACTTTGATCTTCCATAGATTTTCAGGAGAATCACAGCTGGTAATGTACTCAAAGTTCTTAAAGCTACAAGATATAGTCTGGCTAAGTTACATGTGGTTTCCAAATTAACTTGTTTAAAAGGGTGATGTGACTGTAGAGCAGGTTTAATTGCCCCACCAGTCAACCCCCTGGGAGTTATAATTTCCTCCATATCCGTCACTACTGTAGAAGCCTCCATAGCCACCTATTAAAAAACGTTTAAAGAGAGATTAGGTTAGCCACTGTAATTATCTCCTTTGTTTCTCAAGTACTTTAAGACACAAAGAAAAAAACTTTAATACTGGATTTGTGTTCTTTGGAAATAAAAATTTCTTCAGTATCACAATGAAAAAAAGGTGTTCCTTGCCAGTGTGTCTCAAGAGCATAAACCCTCACACCAAATGGTCATGGATTTGATTCTCAGTGAAGGATATATACGTGAGTTACGGAATTGCTCAATGCCTCCATCAGGACGTGTTCAGGAAGCAAACAGTCGATGTTCTCTCACATTAATGTTTCCCTCTCTTTCCCTGGATCCCTTCCTCCCTTCCTCCCACTATCTCTGAAAAGTAATAGGGGTGAGGGGAGGAGGAAATCCTTGGGTAAGATAAAACAAAACAAACAAAAGAATAAGGGGCAAAAGGCAAAAGCCCTTTTCAAAGTTAAAAAAGAGGAAAATTCCTATTACCTCTACCAAATCCTCTGCTGCTGCTGTGACCTCCACCACTACTGCGACTGCTGCTTGCACGGCCACTACTAAAGCCAGAACTGCTGGAACCGCTACTTTGTCGATAGTCTCTGGCACCAAATCCTCCACTGAATCTACTATAAAGAAAAACATTTGCATGATGGTTTATGAGATAGAATGAAAATTCTCCTACACCCCAATTTTGGATATTTTAACTCATTTGCCATTGTGGACAATTCCTCTGTTTCCAGTGTAAATAGTAGTTATGGATAAAGGCTCAAAACAATCTATACCTCTTAGAACGTCCACGACTGCTACTCTTATAGTGATGTTCGTAAGCCATATTTTCTAACCAAGACGGCACTTCTTGTTTAGCTTCAACAAGAAGATCCAACAAATCCTTGGTAATATTCATATTTCTTTCATTAAAAAAAGAGGTGGCAAGTCCTGTAAGAGCGCAAAAAAAACCAAAAAACAAAACCAAACACGTAATGTGGGTTGGGTTTCCATAAAGTAGCCTTGTATCCTTAAACATGTCAACACTGTGTAAAACACTATATAAACACTATGTAAAACATAAAAACTTAACTTAAATTGCAATTAAGCCCTTAGATATTAAGACAAAATTTTTTAGTCTCTCACAAGTGATGTGAAGGGATCCAAGATGCCCTTTTAAAATTAGTGTTCTAATATTTAATATTTTGTCAGATTATCAACTAAAAACACTTTACCGAGGTTTCCTACACGTCCTGTACGGCCAATCCGATGTACATATTCTTCAATATCACTTGGCAAATCAAAATTGATAACATGTTTCACATTGGAAATATCTAATCCTCTTGCAGCCACCTGAAAAATATACTTTCTTTAAAAAAAGCAATATTCAAACATATTTAAGAAAGTAATAAAGAGAGAAACCAAGATGGCGGCAGACATAAACACCTAAACTGCTGCCTCACACAACAATATCAAAACTACAACTAAAAGACAAAATGGACACCATCCAGAACCACAAGAAGGCTAGCTGAGTGGAAATTTTACCACTAGAAGGAAAGAGGAAAGCACATTGAGACTCAGAGGAGCTGCAAAAGGCTGAAGTACAGAGACTCGCATGCGAGAGGACAGGCGGCCATGTGCTTGGGAAGCTGAGTGCACAGCTGGCTTTCTAAAGCGGAAGGGAGACAGAAGCTCCAGACTGTACTGAACTCCAGTCCCAGACAAGAAACCAGGAAACCAGACTCATTTGGGAGGAATCTGGACTGTCAGGAAAAGAGAAAGCACACTGAGACTTGGCAGATGTGGAAGGCGGAAGTCTGAGGGCGTGCAGAGAGGACTGCTGAATACATGAGCAACTGAGTGCACAGCTAGCTTTCTAAAGTGGGAGGGAGATGGAAGCTCCTAACTGCACTGAACCCAGTTATGGGTGAGTTTCTGGGAACCCAACTCATTCGGGGAGAGATGGACTGTGGCAGTGAGCAGAACTTGCTCTGCCCACTTGAGAGTGGCTTCTCTCAGTGCTTGATTACCGAGGGACAGAGACCCAGGGGCCTCATAAGGAAGGGCAGATGGGAAACCAAGGTTGTCTGCTCAGTCCTCAAACTCCACCCTACTCAAGATGAGCATGGAGGATTTTGCAGTTTTGCAAGTCTTGTCCTAAATGAGTGTCTCCAGCACAGAAGTTCTCCCGGCACAGACACAGCTGATCTTTACAGCCAAATGGCCTGGAGGTCAATACCTCCCAGTGATACCAACAACAATCAAAGCTTAACTACAAGACTGTGTACACAGCCCACAAAGGAGTAAACCAAGAGTATCCACCTCAGGTAAATGGGGTGGCTGAGCCACTAGGTCCTATAAGGACATCTACCACACAAAGCTACTCTACCAACTCAGGGAAGCAGCCAAAATGCGGAGACAAATGGATCACAAATGAAAGAAATGAAGGAAAACAAACAACTGGATAAGGTTTTTCAAAAATTTCATAGAAAAGGCCGATAAATTTAGCAAGACTCTCAAGAATATGAAAAAGGACCAAACAGAAATTAAACATATATTTACATAGACCTAACAGCATACTAGAAAACTGCAAGAATCAAGTTGAAGATTTGAAATACAAAGAAGCAAAAAACAGCTGGAAAAGCAAAAAGAATCCAAAAATTTGAAGATAATGTAAGGAACCTCTGGTTCAACTTCAAGCACACCAACATCCGAATTATTGGGCTGCCAAGGGAAGAGAGCAAACAAGATACTGAAAGGTTATTAGAAGAAAAAAAATGACAGAAAACTTCCCCCACTTGGTGAAAGAGACTTACAAGTCTAGGATGCGCACAGAACCCCAAACAAAAGAAATCCAAAGAAGACCACACCAAGACACATCATAATTAAAATGCCAAGAGCAAAAGATAAGAGAGAATATTAAAAGCAGCAAGAGAAAAACAGTTACCTACAAGGGAGCACCCATACGATTGTCAGCTGACTTCTTGACAGAAACGATGCAGGCCAAAATTTCTTGCAGGAGTGGCAAGAAATTTTCAACGTGATGAATAGCAAGAACCTACAACCAAGATTATTCTACCCAGCAAAGCTATCATTCAGAATTGAAAGACAGATAAAGGACTTCACAGACTAAAAACAAAAGCTAAAGGAGTTGATCAACACCAAACCAGTATTATATGAAATGCTGAAAGATATTCTTTAAGAGAAGGAAGAAAAAAAAAGATAAAAATTACGAACAACAAATACATGTTTATCAACAAGTGAATCTAAAAATCAAGTGAATTAAAAATGTGATGAACAGAATAAACTGGTGAATAGAATACAATCAGGGCATAGAAAGGGAATGGACTTACAATTCTCGGGGGGAAAGTGGGTATGGGGAGTGAGGAAAGAGACTGGACAAAAAGCGTGCACCTATACATGAGGACAGTGTGGGGGAAGTAAGGGCAGAGTGTGTGGTGAGAATCATGAAGAGGAGCTATGGGGGGGAATATTCTGAATAAGCATTTTTTTAAAAGTAATGAAACTATACACACAGCTGTTGCCACTAGAATTGGGCTTCTTCCTGAACGAAACTGGTAAAGAGCTTCCTCTCGATCTCTCTGTGATCGGTCTCCATGGATACTGGTACAAGCATATCCTTCATGGTATAAGAAATCCTCCAGAGAATCAGCACCCTTTTTGGTCTCCACAAACACTAAGGTCAGTGAGTCTTTCCCTGAAAAATTATAAAAAAGTTTTTAATTGCAACTTAGCATCAAGTATTGATTAGATCTAAGTATTATTCAACCATAAGCAAGCATGCACGAATTAAAATAAGCTTTGTTTTAGGGTTTAGGGAAAGGTGGGCAAAAGGCAGGTTAGGAACTAGGTTCAAAAACAATGAACTTACACTATTACTAGAAGCTCAGTGCAAGAAATTTGTAAACGGTAGGGTCTCTAGGCCTGGCTAGCGATCAGGGCCATACTGTGGGATGACTGACCGGCAAGGTGATGGGAAGGGACCCCCAGCTTTCACGCACCTTGGCTGGCCTGAAGCCACTGACTCATCAAGGCCCCCCTCTGCTGCCACTCCAGTCAAGAGCTTGTGGGCTGGGGGCAGTTCCTGTATTGAACATCTTTCCCCTGGTGGTCAGTCATGTCACAGCAACCAGTTGTTCCACCGTTCAATTTGCATATTAGGGTTTTATACAGATAGATGATTTTACCTGTTGCATTTAACAGATCAAGCAGAAATGACCGTTTGTCTACCTCTTCCACCCAAACTACTTTTTGTGTGATGTTCTCAGAGGTAGAGCCAACTCTGCCTACAGCCAGAAAGATATATTCATCCAAAAAATCACGAGCAAGCATCTGAAAAACAGAAGAAACCCTAACATTATCATTCCAGTTTTTCTAATTATCTGAAGAAAAAAAAAAGTATTACATATAAACAAAAATGTTCTTGAAAGAATTGTATCCAATACCTGTATTTCCTTAGGAAAAGTAGCACTAAACATCATGGTGTGGCGAACACCCTTTGGTGGCATAGTATCTTGTTCAACTATACGACGTATCTGAGGTTCAAACCCCATATCTAGCATCCTATCAGCTTCATCCAATACTAAGTATCTGTCATAAAAGACTCAGTTTAGAATTTTTATGAAAAACTCACAATTTAGTTGTCTATAGTTATGTTAATATAGTCACTCTAACATTCTAGCCTCACATTTCAACACATGTGAAACACAAAAACCAGCACACCAATCTATTATTTTGCCCAACCAACCATTTAAGTTAGTTATAATTTTATTTTATTAAAAAAATATATTTTACTGCTTTTTTCACAGAGAGGAAGGGAGAGGGACAGAAAGTCAAACATTGATGAGAGAGAAACATCGATGAGCTGCCTCTTGCACACCTCCCGCTGGGGATGTGCCCGTAGCCACGGTACATGCCCTTGATCAGAATCGAACCTGGGACCTTTCAGTCCGCAGGCCGACGCTCTATACACTGAGCCAAACCGGTTTCAGCTAGTTATAATTTTAAATAAATGCAAATGGTTCTTGCATTCTCCCACAAACTACATCAAAATTACAACAATCTACAAAAACAACCATCCTACAGAATTGCCCAAAATCTAACTGGAGTCTACAACTAGGAAATTTAAAAAGCTACACTGAGACTGGTAGGAGGGCAGAGATCAAAAAGGGCTAGTCACACATCCACTTGTGGTAAATAAGAATTAGGATGGATAGTCTGCTCTGGAGGAGCCCCCACTGAGGAGCTGGGGTCCATTCTAGGCCATCTAATCCTGGAAATTTCTATAACTTCTGAATTTAAAAACTAGTAGAGTGTGGCTGAGATGGAGGGCTGCTGGATTCTGAGATAGTTCCTCCAGAGTATGTACAAAGACTTACTCAGATTCATTGGATCTGAGCTCCAGCACAGGACAGCAGCTGAAAGGCAGTAAATACACACAGGGAAGAACTGAATTGTCTGGCATTAGGGTGAATGCTTCAGGTGAGGTAAGGCACTTGATAATCACTCCACCTAAAGCCCACAATTCCATCAACCTAGCTACACGTTCTTTGACTTGCTCTGGTGGTTCACTGAAGCCTGCCCTCAACCCAACTCAACAGTTTCTCGGGGCTTTTCCATAGAATTGCTTGTGTTGGCTCATGCTTCAGATTTTCCTAAAATATCTCAAACAAACAGAATTTGGTTTCTGTATGCCCCACACTTCTTACTTTAGTGGCCTCAGGACAGGTACTAACAGCAGTTAGGCTTGGTTTACAGCTTAATCTCACCCACTTGGACATCTCCATACGCAGCACAAGTAGTAGTAGCCATCTGCAAATCACTTTGTATCTCATGCCAGGTGGCCCTGTGCTATACACTTCCTGGGAGGCCCAAAGCCTGTGCAACCAGTCAGTGGACAGCTTCACACCACACTGAAGCACCACATAATCATCTCCACAGTGACACACCGAAGGGGTAAATTCACCAGGCACCAGAGCCTGCTGAAATAAATCCTGCTCTAAGGAGTCAGCCCTTGCATAACTGATCTTCCATGGTGGTTGGAGATTGGTGATTGCTGCCAGTCCTTGCAGCTGACGTGAGGATAAATATCTCACATTGTTGTGCCAACAGCAATAAGGGCTCAACCACAAGAGAAACATGAACACAGTATACATGGGGAGGAGAGCCACACCTCAAGTGCCCTGTAAGGGTGATCTGGAAGACCGTTAGGCCACGGTACCAAAGCCATATGTCTTATACCTATGCTAGACCTAATGGAGACACAAGGGAGGCTGCTTAAATTGAGAAAACAAATATCTCCAAATTGAAAGAACAGAACAATGGTGACAAATAAATTGCGAGATTAAGAGCTTAACATACTGGCTATAGGGAGAACCTCAAACAGCATAAAAAAAAAGAACCAGTCACAGTAATGAAGGATACATTAAGTGAAATGAAGAATATTTTACAGAGAATCAATACTAAAGTAGATGAAACCGAGAATCCAATAATCATTTGGAATATAAGGAAGAAAAAAAAATACTCAACAAAAACAGCAATAAAACAATTTTTAAAATGCAGATAGTGTAAGGAGCCTCTGGGTTAACTTTAAGTGTACCAACACTTGTATCATGGGAGTGCTTGAAGCAGAAGGGAGAAACTGAAATCCTATTTGAAAAAATAATGATGGAAATCTTCCCTAACCTAGTGAATGAAGGACATACAAGTCCAGGAAACATGGAGTCCAAAAAAAGAGGAATCTCAAAAAGTCCAAACCAATACACATCATAATTAAAATGCAAAAGAGGCAAACAGAGAATCTTCAAAACAGCAAAATAAAGCAGTTAACTACAAGGGAGCTCCCTTACAACTGCCAACTGATTTCTCAACAGAAACTTTGCAGGCCAGAGGGACAGAATTCTTCACTACCAAACAACTATTATTAATACATGAAATGTTAAAGAATCTTATTTAAAAAGAAAAATCAGAAAAATATCAACAAAATGGCAATAAATTTATCAACAATTGAATCTAAAAAACAAAATAAAGAAAAAATTAATTTTCAATATAGTTAATTAAAATTACCTTTCCATCTTAAAAATATTAGTAAATGCTATAAAATTAATGACCACTAATATTTTTTAAATGTACATCCCATATATAAAAATTAACATACTTGCAGAAGTCTAATCCAATCTTTCCTCTTTCCATCATATCCACTAAACGTCCTGGAGTGGCAACTAATAAGTGACATCCACGTTCTAAGTCTCGAATTTGCTGACCAATATCAGCACCACCATAAACCACACAAGGACGAACTCTAGACCGGTATGAAAACTATAAACAAAGAATTAATGAGGATCATGAGACATTAGAATCAATAAAAATGCCAATTATCAGTAAAATGTATATTTACTTTTCTGGCTTCTTCATAGATTTGTACAGCCAATTCTCTTGTTGGGGCTAACACCAAGGAGATTGGATATTGTTTACGACGTCCATACCTCCCAGTTTCCTAAAAATAAGTACAATATTATAAATTAGAATTCAAAACCTAAAACTTCTACTCTTTTTAAAAAGTCCTAACAAAATATTCCTTTTAAGAATCACATCAAAACAAAAATAAAAAATCTTACATTTTCATGGAAGAAATAAACTAAAAAAAATGTACTGAAAGGTAAAAACCGTATTTGGTGTAGTTTACAGAAAGATGTGTACAAGTGTTTACAAAATGTTTTCAAAGAAAAACTTGTTTTATACAAAAACCTTTACCCTCACAGCCTTCAAAGCTTCCCCTGGACCATCTGTATAAATTTGACTCAAGATAGGCAAAAGAAATGCTGCAGTTTTTCCAGACCCTGTTAAAAAAATATTGGGATATTTTGAATATTAATAAAGTATTGCAAATGTTCTTTTAATAAGAAATAATTTACTTACTCTAATGCATAAATTTTCTGGAAAACATTGTAATATTTACACAGCTAAGCACATAATGCCAAATGACTTCTGTGATCCATTTAAAAACAAAACAAAACAAAACTTTTTATTTTTAGAGAGAGAGAGAGAGAGAAAACTTCAATGGGAAAAAGGTTGATCGCTGTCTTCAGCACATCCCCTATCAGGGATGGAGACCATTTCCAGACCCTGACTGGAAATGGAAACAGGAACATGAGGTTGTACTGACTGCACTGAATGATACCCAACAAGTCACACTGGTCAAGGCATGTGATCCTTTTTAAACAATGCATATTCATTTCTTTGAATCCTAATTAGTACAAAGACAACCATTTTGCCTATGAACTCCCATTTTAATACTTTATGTTATTATATACTGTTGAAACGTAAAGCAATAGTCGTCCAACTTTCTGAATAGTCTTAAATTGTAAAAGGCTCTATAGGATAGTCTGTCTCACTTTGTAAAATAAAGCTATGGGTATAGCTGTTTCAATGAAGTATTATTTAAAAAAAACAGGTATTGGGCTTGCTCCCAGCCTTTGTTAAGATTTAAAAATATATATATACACTATTTTTTAAGGAAGAAAATAAATTAGACATGAGAGATGATTCAAGTTTTACAGATTAAAATACCCGAGCCCTCCTATTCCCAAATTTCCAAAATAACAGAAGATGGACAGCATCTTTTCCTCACCCACATTTTTATGGATCATAGGATCTTCCAAGATTTTGTATTTTCTGTTACAATTATATTCCCTCCACTTCATTTACAATTTTTACAATAGCATAAGGGATGACAATTTTATACCGATTTTCCCTAAGATATCCTCATTTTATATACAGCCAAAGATGTAAGATTAAAAAAAGGCAGCTCCATTTAATCTTTACCTAAGTCAAAATAATGTTCAAAAAGGACTTAGAATATACTATATTCCTTATAGAGTTGTTTTTAGAGTAAACAGAGTTAAATTAACTTTTATTTTTCTTCAAGTGAGCTTACCTGTTTGGGCACAAGCCATCAAGTCTCTTTTCTCTTTGATAATAGGAATGGCATATTTTTGCACTGGAGTCGGACGAGTATAACGAGTAAGCTCAATGTTCCCCATGATAATTTCTCCCATTTCAATATCGTTGAACTGTCAAATTTAACCAGGTCAATCAGATATACTTACAACTAGAAATGCCTCATCTGCTGACATTTGTTTTATACAAACATAAATACAAAAATAATCAACTAAATGTTGAATTGTGATTGAATTTACTGTTGCTTTGATTTTAGTCAAAGGTAGCACAATATTTATTTATAAAGAAAACAGAGTCTAATATTCAATAAAATAGTTACTATGTTTGGAAATTTTTATACTCCAGGATTACTCATAGTGGTGGTTATTAATTTCAGTCTCTCCTTTTTCATACCCCAATGTAATTTTTGGTAGCAACTTCAGAAAATTGTATAAAAATAACACCATACAACTTACACTTTCAATATGTGGAGGACAGTTATTGCCGGTAGCCTCTACTGGAATATCATCATATTTCTCGAAATTAATCCCCGTGTTTCCTCCAGAAAATAGTTCCCTAAAATTAAATGATTACATGTTACAATAAATATTAACTATCATAACAATCAACATACGTTTCAAAAACTTACTGTTCCAAACGTTCACTTGGTGGAAGTTGTTTTGACCAATCATCATCATCTGATCTGTCACCCCATCGACTGTGTCCACTGCGATCAAATTTGCCAAAACCAGTCCTGTCACCACGACTGCCAATACCTTCATAGTCACTTCGTCCACGATCATCAAACCTGAAAAGCACAAACAGTTGATCAGAGTATGTCATTTACCTAAAATCATATTAGCTTTTAGGCAGGTGCTCCTATATGAGTTGAATTGTTATTCACAAATCCCTTTGGAAGATATCAACAATTCAATTTTAATTCTCATTTGTGAAATAAGACTGCTTAGTCAGTGGTTACAACACACATCTTTAACTCTTTAAAAATATATATGCTTTATTGCTATTTACGAAATTACTTAAATCTTACATGCTAAGTTTTATATTACTTACTAGAGGCCTGATGCATAAAAATTCATGCACTGGAGGGAGGGATCCCTCAGCTGGGCCTGCCCCCTCTCACAGTCTAGGAGCCCTCAAGGGTGGGAGGCAATCCATCAATCAAGGAATGATGATGCCCCTATCACACCTCTGCTGCTGCCATTGTGGGTAGCACAAGCCTTGGGCAGCTCTGGACAGGTGGGCAGCTGCCACCTGAGGCTTGCCTATATCTCAGGTATTGGCTGGGCAGCCATCATCCAAAGCTTGGCTGTGCCTCGGGCCAGCACTGGGCAGTAGGGGGGCTGAGGATGGGTCCAGCTGCATCATACGAGTGCCCCGCCTCTCTACGCCAGGATGAGTGCCATAAGCTTTGTGATGGTGTGATAGGCAATTTGCGTATTCCCTCTTTATTAGATAGGATAACATGTACTTTACATCTCCATTTTATAATAATCTAAATATACATAACAGGAAAACAAGATATGAATGTCAATTATCCTCATTACATTTGGATATACAGGAAAAGCCACTTACGTGGTAAGACTTAAGGTTTTTAGTTTTATTTGTGAAAAAACAGTACATGACTAATCATAGATACTAAGTTCTTATTTCATTTTTCACTGTGGTGCAGTAATTAGAATTGTCTAACTGCCAAAGAGAACCCATAATTACATAAAAGTAACAGATCCACTATGTCAGTGGTCAGCAAACCATAGCTCTCAAGCCACATGTGGCTCTTTGGCCTCATGATTGTGGCTCTTCCACAAAATACCACGTGCAAGCGCACAAGTAGAGTGCAAATGAAACTTCATGGCCCATATGCAGAAATCAGTTTTCGGCCTGGGCAAGTCTATTTTGAAGAAGTGGCATTGGAACAGACAAGGGGATAAAGAGCCGCATGTGGCTCTCGAGCTGAAGTTTGCGGACCTCTGCATTATGTCAAATAGCGTGTTCTTATTGTATATAATTTATGTGAATAAGAAATAAAAATCTGGTAAAAACTGCTTAAAATCTGTAAAGAAAGGTCTATTAAGGGAAAAATGTTAAAGATCAATGGAAATACAAATAAAAATATATCAGTTGATTCCCAAGCTGCTACTGTAGACAATAGTGGCAAGCTAAGAATTTACCTTCCTCTTGATCCGCTTCCACGATCACTGTAGTAACTGGACTTTCCTCTTGAATCTCTCGACCCAAAACTGCTATATGCATCCTTATCTTTACTACAACTCCATCCTGAACTGTCCTTATCATGGGATCCTTCCAAAAAAAGCAAAAATTAGAAGTTGACAATACTTTCATGAAGATTCCTATCTCTTCAACTAAGTGGTTTTTCATAGCCAGCCTTTCTGAAGGGGGGGGTGAGGTAGCAGAGGAAAGAGACACAAAATGTCAATGAGATTATTTTTATCAAAACATTGGCAAAAGATTTAAACAATTGGTTTGTATCAAAGTTATTTTTTACTATATTTAATCCTCTTTTTCTTTTACAAATTGTATTAAGCAAAGTAACCTCAAGATCTAAAAACAATATGCTGAATGATGAATACCATCCTAAAAAAATTAACAAAAATAATGAAACAGCACAACAGCTGGTGTGGCCCAATGGTTAACCATTGACCTATGAACCAAAAGGTCATGGTTCGATTCCAGTCAGGGCAAATGCCCAGCATGTGGGCTCAGTCCCCAATGTGGGGCATGCAGGAGGCAGCCAACCAATGATTTTCTCTCATTATTTGTTTCTCTCTCTCTCCCCCTCTCCCTTCCTCTCTGAAATCAATAAAAATGTGTTTTTAAAAAACACACAATGAAATAGGAGCCTACTCCCTTGCTCTTTGAAGTCTACAAAAGTATATAAAAATAAAAACAAAGAATAAAACTGATTATTTAAAATGACTACTTGTCCAAGCTGGTTTAGCTCAGTGGTGAGAGCATCAATCTATGGACTTAAGGATCCCAGGTTTGATTCTAGTCAAAGACATGAGGGCAGCAAAGAACATGCAAAAGGCAAGTCCATCAATGATTCTCTCTCACCTTTGGTGTTTCTATCTCTCTCCCTCTCCCTTCCTTTCTGAAATCAATAAAAATATATTTTTAATAAAATAAAATGACTACTACAGATATAAAACAAGGAAACAGAGCAAATAGATTTTCCCATAAGAACATTAATTTTTAAAAATTCATAACCCACTTCTTAAGTCATTAAAAATAACCTTTGTGCTCTGGCTGGTTTGGCTTAGTGGATGGAGTATCATCCTGTAGACTGAGGACTCTCGAGTTTGATTCCAGTCAAGGGCATGTACCTTGTTGGTGGCACATTCCCAATGGGGACTGTGCAGGAGGCGGCTGACTGATGTTTCTCTTTCATTGGTGTTTCTGACTCTCTCTCCCTCTCTGTGAAAAATCAGTAATACACGTGTGTGATAATAGGATATCTATTATCAGCTAAGTGATCACCTGGTGAACACATACTGACTCAACTACATTTGAAGGAATAATACCCATACAACTTACATTTCACTTTTATCTCTTTCCAATACTATATCTAAACAACTACATTATCAATAATCTTCTTTCATTTTGGCTTTACTTTACCTTTTTGAAATTTTTATATTCCTATCTTGTAAATATACAGCTCTTAAATTGTCATCCCAATATGTCCTTAATAATTAAGAATTATAAATTCTTAATGGCCCACCACTCCACATTAAAAATACAAAAAGGTATCAAAATTTTAAAATAACGTTTTGGAAAACCCTATCAAATAAAGTTCAGGCAAAAAGGTGACACTAGCCAATCCTACCATCTATTGAGTGTGCCCAAAATTGTAATCTTAGTTGCTAACTATTCTGCAAAATACCATTTTCACTTTGGCAGTATTTCAAGACTGCAGTAAGGTAGGACTTTATTGCCATGTGGTTTTACATAACTGGGCACCCCCCAAAAACACCTCTTTCAAAGTGAAATCACATCAATCTTAATCAATATAGAAAAAGTACATAGTAAAATTATGCTAATATTAAAAACAACCCATTGTGCAATGTTAGATCAACTTTTCAAAGTGAGGAAACAGAAAAAAGCACGAGAGAAAAGGTGTATATACATTCCCCCACAAAGTTACCTTGAAGTTGCCATAACCACCTACCTTTAGATGCTTCTCTGTTCCTTAAGTGAGGAGGTATATAGCGCCCTTCTAAAGAGAAAATGTAAAATTAAGTCTATCATATTCTCTAAAATACAGCATTTTATAAAAATGTCTATTTAGCCAAAACCCGTTTGGCTCACTGGATAGAGCGTCGGACTGGAGACTCAAGGGTCCTGGATTCAATTCCGATCAAGGGAATGTACCTTGGTTGTGGGCACATCCCCAGTAGGGGGTGTGCAGGAGGCAGCTGATCGATGTTTCTCTCTCATCAATGTTCCTAGCTTTCTGTCCCTCTCCCTTCCTCTCTGTAAAAAATCAATAAAATATATATATTTTAAAATGTCTATTTAAAAAAATACTAGAAAAACACTATCAAAATTGCTTTTCTTTGAATACGTTGCAACAGAAAAAACATAAAATAACCCATTGATGCAGCGTGGGTTATGAAGGAGGCCCAAGGCTGGAGGGGGTCCATGGAGGTGTGTGTGTGGGGGCATGTAATACTTTCAACAATAAAGATTAGAGAAGACACATTAAAAAAAAATGGGTTATCCTTAGTTAAAAAATTTTAAAAATATGTGTGTTTTTTATTGACTCCAGAGAGGAAGGAGACAGAAACATCAATGATGAGAATCAATGATTGGCTGCTTCCTGCATACACCACCCCATTTGGGGACCAAGTCCAAAACCCTGGCATGTGGTTTTGACTGGAATCGAATCCAGGACCCTTTAATCACAGGCTGACGCCCTATCCACTGAGCCAAATCAGCAAGGGCCTTACTTTAAGTTTTTATCCTAACCCCTACACCTCAACCTCAAATGGGTGAAGATAAGCAAGTTTAAAGCATGGATTTTTTAAAAAGATACTCAAACCAAGTACATTTCAGCAGTTACTACCAATTATTTGACAAATGTTTCAAAAGACACTATTTCAGGATAGTTAGAAGAACTATAATAATATTTAATATTACTGTAACAATATATAATTCTATTGAATTAAATATTTTCAATTACCCCAAAAGAATATTTCTTCTCTGGTAAAAATACCATACAGTAAGAATACATAATAGCTAGAAAGAAAAATTGAGTTCAACAAGGAATTGAGTCATAGGCCATTTGGCCCGGGTCCGATTCCAGTCAAGGGCACAGCTCAGGTTGCAGGCTTAATCCCCAGTAGGGGTGTCTGCAGGAGCAGCTGATTAATGATTCTCTCTCATCACTGATGTCCCCCCCTCCCGCAATTCAATAAAAATACATTTAAAAAGACAACAACAAGGAATTGGGTTAACCTTGTGATTAAGAAAAAAAAAGGACTTAACCTATGAAGTACAAATCAACTATTAGCTACAAATCAAAACTTTAACTCTCTTTATGTATTAAGTATAATTAAGTCCTTGTAACAAATCTATAAATAGCAAATAACATGCAATGAATTAACCAAATTAAAGAGGCTTTTTAAAATGGCCACTGCTTTCTTGTAAACCTTGGTATAAGCTGAGGTCTTGTCGTCAAATAATAAAACACCAAATTCCTTTCCCTTGCCAACACTGAACAATTAAGTCTCAAAAATAAGTGAATAAGTAAATCTACAATAATAAAAGGATAATAATAAAAGGGTGTTCTTCCAGATGTCAGGATGAAGCTGAAGCCCAAGCGGGAGCAAAGCCTACATTCTAGGTGCCTGCTGGCTGCTGGAAGAGGGAAGCCTAGTCCATAGGGAAACTGGTGTCGGCATCGGGGGAAGGAAAACCTACTCTTACATAAAGTTTTGTGCATTGGGCCTCTAGTATATTAATAAAACACTTCCCTCTTTCCATAATATCTTCATTTCAAAAGATTTCAACGTGGCTGACATTTTAATCCTAACTACTTCCCGAGAATCTTATATCATTAAGTGTCCAGTTCTTTACAGAAAATGAACAGTAGTAACTATAAATGTACAGACTCTCTTTACTAAGTAGAACACATTTCAGGTGAACTCACAAGATAAGTAGATACACCCTAATCCATGTCATGCTTGGCCACAATTTATACTGGAGGGATAGTTCCTAAAAATGTGAATATTACCTTAATATTTTTTCATGATTAACTGTTTCCTCTCAAAAAGAACCAACCAGTTTCTTTTATTATTCAGAATACTTCAACTATTTATAGGTAAAATAGGAGGAAATTTTTAAGTTTAAAATTAGGAAGTTACACTGACATATTAACATTAAGCACTAATATTCTAGACAACAAAAAAATTTTACTTACTGCTTGCTGTACTTCCTTCTTTACTCTGATTATCAGAAGTATTCAAGTTTAGACCAGCAAACTAGAAGGAGAGAGATGTTAACAGTTCACATGCTAATAACACTATGTGTGTTGGGGGAGTGGGAGGATATCTACTATAAATAGCCTTACAAAAAGACAAATCAAGTCCTAAAATCCAATTCTACCCAGTAGTATTTACCAGCTAGCTGCCCTATCTGCCTTTCTGGCTTTAAGAACGCTTCTTAAAGTCTATCTTCTCTAATAATCTATAATAATCAATGGATAATATGTTAATTAGACCCATCATCATTCTGGACGACCTTCCTGACCAAGCTGGGACCAGAGGGAAGGCAGCCCAGCTCCGGGTGCCTTGCTGGTCCCAGGAGCTGGAGGGAAGCCAGTGCCAGCAGCCAGGGAGGGAAGGAGGTCTATCCTTGCACAAATTTTCATATATTGGGCCTCTAGTACTGTGTAATTGCAAAATACATTCATAGAAATTTTCCTGTAACAACTATGCACAGTAAAAGTTCTGCAATAACCAAACTGAAGGTCTACATTAGGGCAGTTGAAGATTTAATTTTTTACTCACTGAAGATTGTGTAACTGTTTTTAATTTGGAGAAATTCCTAAGCAGCCACACCACCACCCATCATATAGTGAGAATACTCTGCCATTTTATTTAGCACTGCATCATTTAATGCTTGCCACATTATGAAGATATTACTTTTTTCTTCAATTTGGGAGATGAGACAAACTTGCTGGTCACAAAGCTACTACTAACTGTTACAACTTTAAACTCCATTCCTACCTGTCCCTTTATACTGATAGATTTCAATATTTAGGGGGAAAAAACCTTTGTTCTATTGCATTATCCTATCTAATAAAAGAGTAATATGCAAATTGACCACATCTCTGCTACACCCACCAATCAGTGAATATGCAAAGTAGCCCAACCAAGTTGGCGGTTCGTTTGCATATCCTGGCAAGCCAAGCACTGCAGAAGGGACCAAACCTGTGGAGAAGCAAAAGCAAGCAAGTGGGGCAGGGTAGAAGGGAGGGAGCCAGGCAGAGGCGATGAGAGAGCTTTGCTCAGCCGCAATAAACCCTATTCTTGCAGGAATCTTGCAGCAATGGGTCTCTAGTGTAATATACAATCAAGAATCATTTATAGAAGCAGTACAATAATCAGACATGCCAAAATAAGTTTTAAAAAGCATAAAACACCAAAATAAAAAGCAAGCTTACCACCTGTTTGCAAAGAAAATAAAACCTGCATTAAAACGTTCAAGATACTTTCAAATTACATGAACCATGAATTAAGATATTACTCTTTAAATTATCAAGCTTTTCCAGATTAAATTAGCTTGCTACTAAATTCAAATGACACAGAGAGCACTATTTAACAAGTGGATTCTAGCTACCCAGAAAATGTTACAAATGTGATCTCTATATATAATATCAGGTTTTCAGTTTCTATACCTTTTTAACATATAATGTCTAAACACATTGCTTGTGTTAACTTAATTAGTGGAAAAATATCCTAAAAGAAGCAAACCTTCAAATTCCACAAGTTACACATTAAAATGTATAATCAATTCGTGTCATTCAACTTTTACAATTCAGAAGTTTGTTAAACATTTTTGTAAATTGCTTATATCCTAAGTCAGCAATTTTCAACTGGTGTGCCTTAAGAATTTTTAAAACCTGATACTCAATCAGGGATACTGACTTTTCCCTTAGATTGAAAAAAAAAAAAAAACCCTTCAAAATTAAAACACACATATCTTTTGGTATGTGGCAGAATTTTGATGATTAGTTTTTTCATCAGATAAAAGACTGAAAAATGCTGTCCTAAATCAATTCCAGCCACTAAATGTTTAAGATAGAAGCTAAGACTAGGTTTTCACTTATAGTATCTAAAGGACTCACTGGAGATTTTTCTGGAAGCAATACCAGATAGAGTAAGGATATCGAAATGTACTGCTTTGGATAAAAAGCCTCAAATACATATTTTCAGATCACATATCCCAATCCCCACTCCCAATACTTCGAAAGGGGACAAGTTATGACTTTATCCTACTTTATCCTACTTTCTCAAGCACGACAATGTTAGGAACAAAAACTTCACGTGTCCTCGTAATCCTCTTAAGGTTTTTCCTCTGATCAATTCCAGAGTTAAATGCCTAACATACAATTTACTGAAACCCTACCACCACCACCCAAACGCACATCCCCGACTAAAATGTCCATTCAGTTACTGTCTGAAAACGAAAAAAATCAAACATACAAACACGCAGTTCCATTCTGTAACACCAAGAGCCATGCCAAACAGGGTCCAACTTTCGTTATCTGTAGATACTCGGCCGCCATTTTACCCACCGCCCCCATCCCTTTCCGCTTTTCTGCGTCACAAAACTTTTCACTCCGTGAACAGCCTCATTAGCCGCAGCACCTAGAGGCAATAACCCAAAAGATAGCCATTTGCTCGTATTAAATGCCAACCGGAGTCTTACAGGGCCGGGCTTTGTTAGTGTACAGCCGCCATTATGCCAATTCCCCTCACCCCATATTCCGCGGGCGAAATTTGCCGTCCCACCTACACATGAAAGACGTCTCAGAGCCTAAATCAGCCGGCCAATGAGAGCTAGCCTCAATACAAAAATAAAATTTTAAATCTAGCTACCTATATCCCATCACTAGTCAGTTGATGCCTGCGCAAGCACACAAAAGCCGCCAATTCCGCGGCTGCGTTACAGCTAGGCCCAAGAAACAGTTGGTTACCGCTACCGCTCCGTCTTTCCTCCACGCACTAAATTTAATAAATCTTTCTTTCCCCATCCGCCCACCCTTACTACCCGCAAGCCACGAGGAACCAAGATAAGGTAAAAGGCGGTGGTGAGTTATCACCACGCCACCAACAATAAAAGGGGTTCCACAAATACTCTCTATAGACACTTGTAGGCTTACCTGCTGGTCTAACTCGAGCGTGTTTTCCACCACCACATGCCTCATGCCTGAAGAGAGGCGAGGATCCGGAGTATCCGCCGGCTGATCCAGTTCGTCAGAATTTCTACAGCTCCCTAAGGTACAAAACTTGGCCGAAGCCGCAGTACACCGAAGAGAGCTTTACGTTACCCCTTCCCAGACTACCACCAACTACTTTATTTCTACCGTTACTTCTAATTCGCGTTCTTTCGCTCAAAACCTCGCGAGATTTTCCTGGTCAAGCTCGTTCTCAAAGCTCTCAAAACTCGCGATAGTTTCGTTATATTGGGATAATATTAAACGTAGAGTTAAAACAAACAAACAAACAAACAAAAAAAACCCTCTTTTCTCCTACCCTCTTTTTTATCCTCCCAGTTTCCCTTCCTCTAACGCTTTCCCTTCATCTTCCCTTTCAGTTCCTGAAATCGGAAATTTCTTAAAACCTCTCTGTTCTAACTAGCCCTCACCCGCATTTGGGAAGCTTTACCAAAGTCAGAACTAGTGCAAAATACACTACAACCGAGTAGATAGATACCTTTGCACAGCAATCAACGATAACATGAGTAGTATTTTTCTGTCTGGAGAGGTGGAAGACTAGGCAGTAGACGCAGGCACTGGAAGGGAAAGTATAAGTGGAAACCGCGGGTCGTCCCGGCGGCCGGAGCAGCCCGACGTTAATGGCTTAGGCTGCGGGAGCTTGGCCAGGAACTCCAGGCCTCTCCGATTTCCTAGCTGAGACTGGGCATTTAATTCTCAGCTGGCCGCTGCGTCACGTGGTGAGCCAACAATGAATGAAACAATTGTAAGGTGAATGACGCTAGTACTCATCTCCCTGGAGACCTTCCCTCTTCAAGCCGCCTCTCCCTCCCTCCAGTCTCCTTTACTCCTCCTCCTCTCCCCCCGTCCCAAACCTCTCCCCACCTCCCGCATTCAGGTTACAATAGGGTTTTCGATTCTTCAGCGGTCCAGGTCCTGCGGCTGCTAGTGCTGCACTAATCACAGGGCCCTAAGGATAGTGAACGACCCTCTTAGGGGCCAAGGGACTCGGGTCTTTTTGTGGCTGGGTGCAATCAGCCAGACAAAGGACCCTTATGTAACCAACCCAGCTTCAAGTGATACATGGGAAGAAATAGCTCTCTTCTAGGTGAATCCAGATTCAGGCTTCTAAAATGTCAGTAAACGTATTCACTACTGGGTTCCTGATTTTAAGTGAGAGGCAACAAGTGCACAATTCCTTAAATGCTCTTCCATATCTCTTAGCTTTACATATACATCCTTGATAAAAATCTCCTGCTGCTACCATTGTGAAGGTCCATTCTCAAAACACCACATAGAAACTTCTGCTTTTTTACTTTCAAAATTGAAAAATTTAACAATTTACTCTTTCTCAATTTATTAGCTGAATTAAATAACCCTTTTTATACCAAATATTTTCCTAACACTTTTATCATACTGAAATTAAATTCATAGACCATATAAATTAAAACAACTGATGCACAATTTCTCTCCCAAATGACCTACTTGTAATAAAAATAAATAATTATGTTAAAACAGTGAATATGTAAATGTTCTTCACTATAATGTTAGTAAATCTCACATTGGTCCCATTTGGCAATAGGAATAAAATCTGCTCAGACCTCCTGTATAAAGTGTTACCTATTGCTGGTATTATTTACAAGAAGATGAAAACAATAAGTTTACCTTAAATTATACAGTAGTTTCAAAAAAGGCTTGGGGGCCGGGGGCAAATCCCAGTATGTTCAGACTGGTTAAAAACATTTTGTTTATATTGTTAAACAAAATTCAACTAAACTGATTGATAAAATTGGCATTATTCAACTATTCATGAATCCCATCAAGCAAAAGGAGCTCAGGAGCTATTCAAAATGAAAGGAGTTCAGAGGCAGAAGGAATAAAGTTAATTGTTTCATACAAGGTTGCCCTTTTTAGGGGACACAAAAGGAGTCCATCCAGTGAATGACCAGGAAATTCTAGACTGCCAGGTTGAAACTACAATTTGGTTAGTATTAAGTCTTATTTTATTAATGTGGATTTAGCACAAGTGACTCCATTTAAGCAGGTCTTTTTAATAAATCTTTCTTTCCCCATCCAGGGGTCTGAAAAAAACAAACAGAATTTTCACCCCTGTGAATGATTCCTTTGCAAAGAACTGTCCATTGCATTAGAGGACATCTGAAGTGCTTGGCCCACTGCCTATTAAAATACTAGTAGCCTTTGCCAATCATGGTGAAACCAAAACTGCTTAAATATATTGCAAAATGAACTTTTTGGTAGGTCTGATCATATAATTGAATCCATACCCCAACACTGGGAACTGACCTATAGATCATTTCACAATCAACATTCCCTTTTGCTTAGACCGCATTCCATTTGCTAAGACCAATAATTTTCCCTCCAAATTTTCCCAGGATCCCAACTCTCCCAGAGAATTTCCCACCAAAAAGTCCACCTAGAGTTTTTAAAATCTCTGATTCCCTGTCCCTGGGTACTGTTGCCATTTGGGGATTTAGCCCATATGGTTTCCAGAGGACTTAATAAGTTTATATTCCTTTACCACTTTTGGCCTTAGTGCAATCCTCCTTCAGTGACTTTCACATTTGGTGCTGAAAAACCAGGATAATTCTGGGGTAAAGGGAGCCATTATTCTAGCTTCGGTCCATGAATTTGCTATTCTGAGAGAAATAGACAGCAGCAGTTTGTCTTGGCTTACCTACTTGGGTGACTTGATCACTGGCCTGTATTAGGCCTCATTCCATTATAAGCCCTCCTGAATCAGTTAAGGAGGACACTGCATCTGGAACCTCTTCTCCCACATCAGCCAATATTATCTAAGTGAGTGATGTCCCACAATTTCCCTCATATCAAGTCTTTTGTCCACTTACTCTCACTGACTTGTCCTGGAACTATGTATGACACTTGGACATTCAGCCTCAGCTCCTCCTGGACTTGGGATGCCCAGTCTGGAGGGTCACCCCTTGTTTCTCATGGTGATTTGTTTAGCAATGGAACTTCTGCCCTAAACAGTAACCTTTTGACTTGTGGGCTATTACCCTTCCCTTTTTAGCCATGCTTATTCTCCTTATCATGGGAACACAACCTCTACACTCCTAAAATGATCCCTCTTGGCTGTCTCCTTAAAAATCTCAACTGCTTTAGTCAGGGTGTATATCAGGCCTAAGTCCCTCACTTTAAAAAAAAAATTTTTTTTTTATTGTTCAGATTAATACAGGTGTTCGTCTTTCTTTTCCCCCACAGCTTTCCTCCACCCGCTGCTCCCACTATCCCCCAAGTCCTTACTGCCTGCCACTGTCTTCATCCATAGGTGTAAAATTTTTGTCCAATCTCTTCCTACACCCCTCACACCTTCTTCCCCCTGAGAATTGTCAGTCCACTCTCTTTCTATGTCCCTGATTCTATTATATTCATCACTCCATTCTGTTTATCAAATTTTTCTTTTTCAAAAAATATATTTTATTGAATTTACAGAGAGGAAGAGAGAGGGAGAGAGTTAGAAACATCGATCAGCTGCCACCTGCACACTCCCCACTGGAGACGTGCCTGCAACCACATCCGTCCCTGACTGATCACTGCGACTCCAAGCCAGCAAGGGCTGCCTCCAGACTGCAGCCCCAGGTTCCCTTGCTCCCAACCCAGGCTTTAGAGTGCAGTGCCAGGCAGGGGCGCTGGGGGTCTGAGATATGGTGCAAGGGACTGGTTTGGCATAGGTAGGCTGTGTTTAAAATGCCTAGTTCCCCACTTCCACCAAGGCCTGTGCATCCCTCCTCCCTCCCCTTGGTGGCTCAGCTCCTGCCTACTTGCTTGCTGGGCAGGACTAACTGCACCAGGGAGTAAGCCATGGTGATCACATGGTCACGTCCTAGGAGAGAACACCCAGGATATGGCAATAACAAGGGCAATGAGGTCCATGGGGCACACACAGCCCTCAGGCAGTGGGGGTGGCTGGCCCAGCCAAGTCTGGCTTAGGTGAGGCCAGCGGGAGCTTGAAGCCACCCCACCCCTACAGGTCCCAGGCTGGAAGATGATTCAGTGGCGAGCAGTGTTTCCATGCCTGGTGCCCTGGGAGGCCAGTAGCTGCTGCAACCCCACCCCACACTTTAGGGAGGGAGAGGAGACTCGAAGCCACTAGCACCCTAGGTTGCACCACATGCTGGGCTGGCAAGGTCCAGAATGAGTGAACTGCTCCCACAACCTGGTGGTGGAACAGGGAGAAGGGCGCTGGATGCAAGGAGGCGACCTCAGCTAGATCCTCCCAGAGTGAGGAAGGGGCCCAGGCTGGGCCCAGTGGGGAGCTTAGGAAATCTTGCTGAGTAGGTTCATACCAACTCTTACTCTGCCATCTTCTTCTAGCTCTCCAAGCTAAACCCTTGCCCCACCTGTGCGGAGGGAATGGGCTCTGAGGGACCTCCCTGAGTGCAGATTGTTGACCTGGAGACCTCAAGGAAGAGTGCCAGATGGGGCCTGGAAGGGAGCCAGTGCAGAACTACCAGGGCAGAGCTGCTTCAGTCTCTCCGTGAAGTTTGCAACAGACCCAAGGAGGAAACCAAGAGGGGAGAGGCCGTGAGTCATGAATTCCTTGCTCTTTAGCAACTCGAAAACAACCCTGCTTGGAATGTGAGGTGGTTGTATGTTCAGCTGAGAAGTGAGGGGCTGAACACCACCATCGCTGGGCTCCAGTCAGTCCAAGGCCCAAGTGTCCACCTTAAAAAGGAAAGAGCGAAGGGAGGGCCCTCAACCAAGGGAGGATAATTGAAGGAAACCATATCTAGATTTTCCCCAGCCCTCTCTCTCTTTCAGCTGTCTGCAAAAGCTCCAGCCCGGCCACAATTCTGTCTCCACCTTTTAGTCCTCTATTCTCCAACCATAGATGAAGAAATAAGGAATGAATCTGTACTGCCTTCACAAAGTATCTATATACCTGATCAGCCAGTTGTTTCACACAGAGGGAGGCCAGATTGTAGCTTAGGAGAGTGGGCCTAAGCAATCAGTAGGACACACTGTGAGGGATCCCCGACTGTGATAGCAGGCCGGCCGGGATAAGGGACCCCCACCTGCCCCAGTGTACAAATTTTTGTGCATCAGGCCTATATAATAAAAGTCTAATATGCAAATCAACCAAATGGTAGAACCATCAGTTGTTATCACTGATCACCAGGAGGCAGATGCTCAATGCAGGAGCTGTTCCTAGTGGTCAGTGCTCTTCTACAGGGAGAGTGCTGTTCAGCCAGAAGCCAGGCTTATGGTTAGTGAGCTCAGTAGTGGTGGTGGGAACCTCTCCCACCTTCATAGCAGCACTAAGGATGCCCTCAGTGAGTGGGTCCTAAGCCTGCAGGGAGACATCCCCTGAGGAATATGAAGACTGGGAGAGGGCACAGGCTGGGCTGAAGGACTCTCTGCCCTTAGTATATAAATGTCATGCACTGATCCTCCAGTATTAAGATAACTGCTGTCACCACAATTGAAAATGGTTAGAGATTCTTTAAATCCAGGCCTCTCTCATACTTCTGTACTCATCCTCTCTCTGTTAGTCCTGCTCTATCTATCAGATCCTTCTCCTTTATACAAACATCATACCCCTGATGATGTTTTGATCCTGAACCTACTTTAAAATTTTTTTATTGCTGAGACCGGTTTGGCTCAGTGGATAGAGCGTCGGACTGCGGACTGAGGGGTCCCGGGTTCGAATCCGGCAAGGGCATGTACCTTGGCTGCGGGCACATCCCCAGCAGGGGGCGTGCAAGAGGCAGCTGATTGATGTCTCTCTCATCGATGTTTCTGACTTTCTATCCCTCTCCCTTCTGCTCTGTAAAAAATCAATAAAATATATATTAAAAATTTTTTTTAAATTGATTTTTTACAGAGAAGAAGGAAGAGGGATAGAGAGAAACATTGATCAGCTGCCTTCTGCACATCCCCTATTTAGGGGGGATGTGCCTGCAGCCAAGGTACATGCCCTTGACCAGAATCAAACCTGGGACCTTCAGTCCTCAGGCTGACGCTCTATCCACTGAGCAAAACTAGTTAGAGCTGAGCCTACTTTTCACTCAGCAGACCACCTACCTCCACCTCCTTATGTGCTACCTCCCCAACTTGCAGTATATACTGAAACTCAGATACTCTTAATCTTCTTCCCTGGCCCTTGAGAGCCGAAATCTGTAGAATTCAAGTTCAAGTACAGACTTTTCCCTGTCTAACATTTGCTCCTGGGCCATCCAAAGATCGCCTTTCTCAACAGTCACTTCCATTCCCATGCCCATTGTACCCCCAAGAAAGGTAGCAGGAACCAAGGGCACAGTATGGATCTACATCCCATTATCTGTGTCTGACCTTGTATAGCTGGAGAAAAGACTAGGTTCTTTTTCCATCAACCAGTTTTACCAAGAAATTTAAGTACCTGACCCAGTCCTCAGACCTAACCTGGCATGACATCTATGTCATCCTGTCATCCTCTCTCACCCCAGTGCATCTATCTAGCAGGTCAGATCTATGTTGACACCCTCCATAGACAGGATATGGTGGCCAACACAGTTTGGCACTGACACATTCATCCAAACTGACCAAGATGGGACTTTCGGGTCAATTCTCCAGATACTGGCTCTGTAGCTATATGATCACCCGTCTCATTACCATACTAAAAAAGACTATGATCTATGACAAACTTAATGAAATAATTCCTCTTCCACCTCACGGAGGCCTTACAGAAATTTACATTAGACTCTCCATCTATCCAGAGAGAACCCTTCTGAACACAATTTTATATACCAATCAGCTCTTGCCTTACTATATGCCATAAACTTCTGAAAATAGAAAACAGGTCCACAAATCCCTCAGAAAGATTCTGTTAACTTGGCCTTTAAGGTCTTTAATAATAGAGATAAGGAGAAACAAATAAAAAGACAAAGGTGAGATCAGGCTAAAACTGAGGCTCAGAAGGAGGGCTTTCAGCTCCTAGCCAAAATGAATTAAAAAATGAATCCCAACAAAGAGCCAGTCTTCCAAACAAGGGTAAGTCACAGCTAAGTCTCCTCTGGGCCCATGCTTCAAATGCAACAAGGAAAAACACCAGGCCAAGTCCTGCCCAAACCTGAGACCTCCACCTGCCCATCTTCTTGGCCCAGCCCCTGCTGGGGAAGAGAAGGCCACTGGAAATCAGACTGCTTATCTGGCCTGTCCAGATAAGGGTTGTAAAATAGGTGATTTCAGGGACCAGGAGACAAGTTTCCAGACAGCAAGTCGCGCAGTTGTGTGACACTTGCACACAAACTTCTTTTCCTAGCTACCCGGTTTCTCTGCAGACTAGGAGACTTCTGCCGTGCCCGGCTTCCAGGGTGTGTCCCCTGGACCTCAGACCTCACCTGGAACTGGGGAATCTGTGCCGTGGGATGTCTCCATGTACCCCAGATCTCTGACCTCGCCTGGCGCTGGGGAATCCGTGTAGTGGGATGTCTCCGCCCTCCTCGTTGGGGAAATCCAGCCGGGGTTGCTGCTCCAGCCCTACAGCCCGCGCGCACAACCAGGACGGCTCCTAACCCATTTCTGTCTTCAAGGCTGTGCTCCTGCCACTCTTCTGAGTCTCAATGTCCCACCTTTACTTTTATTTGTGGAGTTTTCACTCAGCCAGCTTTCTGGTGATTCTGGGTGATGTTTGTTTTATTGTTATGTTGTAGTTTTTGAATTGTTGCGCGGGGCAGAACAACAGGTGTTTACCTATGCCGCCATCTTGATTCTCCCTATGTCGCCATCTTGGTTCTCCTCTTGCTGCTTTTAATATTCTCTCTTTGTCTTTTGCTCTTGGCATTTTAATTATGATGTGCCTTGTTGTGGTCCTCTTAGGGTTCCTATATATTGGGGTATGGTGTGCTTCTTGGACTCCTAAGTCAATTTCTTTCACCAGGTGTGGTAAGTTTTCGGTCACTATTTCTTCAAATAGGTTTTCATTGTCTTGCTCTCTCTCTTTTTCTGGCACCCGTATAATTTGGATGTTGGTATGCTTGAGGTAGTTCCAGAGGCCCCTTACACTATCTTCAATTTTGTGCATTCTTTTGGTTTCTTGCTTTGTTAGCTGAGTGGATTTTACATCTTGGTATTTCAAATCTTTAAATTGGTTTTTGTGGTGCTCTAGAGTACTTTTAGGTCTTTGTATAATATTTTTTATTTCAGTTAGTGTATGCTTAATTTCTGGTTGGTCCTTTTTCATATCCTTGAGAGTCTCTTTCATATCCTTGAGGGTCTCATTCATTTCCTTGTAGGACTCATTCATTTCCACGTTGGTCTTGTTCATTTCCTTGCAAGTCTCGTTCATTTCCTTGTAGGTCTTGCTTATTTCCTTATAGGTCTCAACCTTTTCTAGGAGCCTCTTGAAAAGCCTTATAACCGTGGTTTTGAACTCTATGTCTAGTCGTTTTTTTCCCTCCATTTCTTTCACACCTGATTTCTTTCCATGTCTCTGCATGGTGGCTGCTTTATGTGGTAGATGTCCTCTAAGGGTCAGTGGCTCAGCCTCCCCAGTTACCTGGGGTGGGTACTCTTACAGCAATCCTTTATGGGTTGTACACTATTTTTGAATTTAAGCCCAGCTTGTTGTTGTTAGCCCTAAGAGGGTTTGACCTCTAGGCCAATTGGCTGTGAAGGTAGTCTGTGTTCAGGTTGGATGGGCAGAGTCTCTGAGCTGACCTATGCAGAGCGCAGGTCTCTTTTGGGTGGTAATTGTTGCAGGCACCTCCAAGAGAAAGCCCCTTGCCAGACAACTCTGTCTCTCCCCAAATGAGTCTGCACACTCAAAGTCTTGCCCGGGGTTGTAAAACAAAGCAATCCAGTGTTCTCTGGGACCAGGGGGCAAGTCGCCACGGAGCAAGCTGCGCGTCTGTGCTATCGCAAGGGAGCAAGTCACCAGGGAGCAGTTTATGCACTCAAACTGCTTTTCCAAGCAACCCGATTTCTCCTCAGACTAGGAGACCTCTGCTGCGCCCGGCTTCCAGCGTGGTACCCCGGACCTCGGACCTCACCTGGCACTGGGGAATCCGTGCAGTTGGGCGTCTCTGCCTTCCCCGTTGGCGAAATCCAGCCGGGGTTGCTGCTGCCAGCCACAGTCTGTGTGCGTGGCCATGGCTTCTAACCTCTGTTTCCATGCCTATCTTCAAGGCTGTGCTCCGCTGCTCTTCTGAGTCTCAGTGTCCCACCTTTACTTTTACTTGTGGAGTTTTCACTCAGCCAGCTGTCTGGTGATTCTGGGTTATGTTTGTTTTGTTGTTTTGTTATAGTTTTTGAATTGTTGCACGGGGCAGAACAATAGGTGTTTACCTATGCCGTCATCTTTGTTGCTCTGCCCTCCGATCTTGTTTGGAGCTCCCAGACCCCCTGGGACTGGCCACCAAATACTGAAGCTGGCCAGGCCCTGACAAGGCCTTACAGACTTACATCACCAGGACAGAGCCTCTGGTAATGACTAAGATAGCAAATAAACCTAATTCTTTTTAATGGACACTGGGACCACTTAGTCTCCTCTCCTGTAATTCACTGGGACCTTGTTCCCTCCTCAGCCTCTATGATGGATTAGTATCACAGCCATTAGCCATCTCACTTCTATACTACATCTTACTAAATATACTCTTTATCTACTCTTTTCTTGTTCTACTGAAGTTCTTGCCTGACTGAAGTTCTCTGAATTTCCTCATAACAACCAGTTTTGCCAAGATAGTCAACTCATCATTTCACTTTCACCCCATGAATTAGAGGTTAAATGCCTTATTTCCTCCATGATTATCCCCTACTCTAGACAAAAACAAAAACAAACAAAAAACCTTTTTCTGGGTGTTAGGGTCTCAGAAGCAGAAACATACTGGGCTAAAAGGGTTAAAGAGTTATAAATGTACTAGAGGCCCGGTGCACGGCATTTATGAACTGGGGGTGGGGACCCCTGAGCCCAGCTTATGCCCTCTCGCAGTCCAGGACCCCTTGGGGGATGACTGCCTGTCAACTTAGGCCCGCTCCCTGAAGGACCTTTAGCGCTGCAGCAGAGACAGGAAAGGTTCCCACCACTTCTGGCAGAACAGCACTCCTCACCACCATCCCCCATGGAAGGGCACTGACCACTAGGGGGCAGCTCCTATATTGAGTGTCTGTCTCCTGGTGTCAGTGGATCCCATAGTGACCAGTAGTCCCACTATTTAATTGATTTGCACATCAGGATTTTATTATGTCGGACTAGAGGCCCAGTGTAAGAATTCATACATGGTGGGCATGGGGATGGCTGACAGGGATTGGGCTGAAACCAGCAGTCCAATGCAGCCTGGCTCCACTGTGCCTGCCACAGGCTCATGCTCAGTCAGTCTTGATCAAGAGAGGCTCATGCTGTTGCATCTCCACACAACAGCCATGAGCCCTGCATCTAGCTCAGGTTTGGAGAGAGATTAGGGGAGCCCAGACACAATAGGCCCTCCAGGCAGGTAGTGGGACTCCCTTGATGGCCTGGGATCCAGATCTGTCTTGCCGACATCACGCCAATTGTCAGGAGTCACTTGCTGCCTGTTCTTATATCGTTTCTTCCTCGCGGAGCGTCTAGGAAAAGGAAATAGCTGCAGTGCCCAGACTTCCAGATTTCCTGGGACTGGCCACTGAAGATTGAAGTGGCCTGGTCAGGATCATGCTGATGGGCACTGGTCCCTGGTTCATTGGTGCCTAGCCTGTTCTCTGGAGATTGCACCTGCAAGACTACTGAGGGAATGAGTGGCTGCTGTGGGGCTGATGGACTGCCAGGATGGGTTAGTCAGTTGAGTGATACTCCCGCTGTAGGATCACACTGACCACCAGGGAGCAGCTCCTGCATTGAGTGTCTGCTCCTGGTGATTGTTACATCAGCTAGCAGGAGGCCTGAGACCAAACCATCAGCAGGGCATAATAGAAGGAGCGGGATATTTTTGTCCCTTGTAAAGGTCAGTCAGAATAACTAGTGGGACCAGGTGCAGGTGGGGGCCAAGTGCAGGCGGTCACAGGAAACTGGGTGAGGTGGTTTACTGGAAATCAAAGCCTGTTAATCATGAAACGTTCAATGAGAATTACATGAAATTGCTGGGAGGGCCAAGAGCCCCAAGGAGGACATAATGGAGAGCAAGAATGTGCATAGTGTTCTAGCATTTCTATTTTTCTTCACCCCTCCCTTCCCCCAGGGGACTGATGAAGGATGCCAATCTCATTTTCTGAAGCTTCTTTATGCTTAAGTATGGTATAGAGATGTCTAATTAGTCTGTGTTTGAGGGAGGAGATAATATCTAGTGTAGCTTTGGAATGGCATCACTTCCCCTATGCATCTATTGGTAATTGCCTAACTACAGTTTTAGAGGGGTTTTTAGAATGCATAGACCAAAGATGAGTACCAGGGAGAATATTAAAGGGGATGAGAATGCTGGCCTTGCCATCGAAAAGCTCAGTGAGGGGTCCCTTTACTGCATCATAGGATGGCTTTGCAAGTAGACTCAAGTTAGGAATCCAGAGGCGAAAGAACCTATTGAGCCCAATAAAAAAGAGTATTTTTTGATTATAGGAGGAGACAGCATAAGGCATTTTCAGCCCCAAATAATGGACTAACTTTGTGGTATGAGAGTAATACCAAGGCAGGTGACTGTGGTTTGGGAAAATTGGGCTTTATGAGGACATGTGCAATAGCCATGATCAGGCACTGAAGTAGAACAAGAAAAGAGTGAATAAAGTGGGTATTAGTAAGATGCAGTGTAGAGATGAGGTGTTTAATGGCTGGGAAACTAATCTGTCACTCCTATAATAGAGACTGAAGAGGAGACAATGGTCCTAGAGATTTGGGGGAGGGCAGAATAAGCGGCCTCAGTGTCAGTTAAAAAGAGGTAGGTTTACCTGCCACCACAAGGCTCTGTCCTGGTGATTTAAGTCTGTGGGACCTTATTAAGGCCTCACAGGCTTCAATCTTCAGTGGCCAGTTTTAAGAGGTCTGGGAGTTCCAAATCATATCCAGAGGGCAGCCTTGCTGGACTGGCTAGGTCCAACCTGGAGGCCAGACTACAGTCTGATTTCCAGTGGCCTTCCTTTCTGCAACTCAGGCAGGGCAGGGCAGACAGAGGAAGCCTTAGGTTTGAGCAGGTCTTGACCCATGTCCTTCCTTCTTGCATGAGAAGCATGAGCCCAGAGAGGTTTAGCCCTGAATTACTCTTGATTGGAGAACCAGCACTTTGTCTGGGGTTTGTGAGGGGGGGAGCTGGAAGGCCTCCTTCTGGGCCTCAGCCCTGCCCTGATTTCATATTTGTTTTTGATTTGGGTCTCCTCATCTCTATTGTTAAAGTCTTTAAAGTCCAGATTAAGGAGATCTTTGGAGGGATTTGTGGACCTGTGTTTGTTTGTTTGTTTATTTATTTATTTGAAGTTTGTGGGATATATCAGGTCTAATCCTATATAATAAAAGCCTAATATGCAAATTATCCCCTTGGGCAGTTGTTTCACTGGGATTCAACTGCTTGCTATGACATGCACTGACCATCAAAGGACAGCACAACATAAGGCCGGTGTTGGTGACACAAAGCTGGGAGTGGGCAGCCTTGGAGGTGCTCCTGGCTCCAATGGGCCCTAGTGAGAGTGGGACAAAGACAGGGGCCTGATTACCCCACCAGTCACCCTACAGACAGCTACCAGCAGCAGCAGTGGGGAGCTACCAGGTGCTGAGGAAGTAGAAGGAGGGACCAGGAGTGGATGGGGGGAGCTCACCCCAATCAATCACCTTGCAGGCAGGATGGTGGAGCAGATGAGGGGGCAGCTGCAGGCCAAGGCATGTTGCCAGGTAGGACTGTGGAGCTGAGCGGCTGTGGGAACAAGCTAGGAGTGAGAAGCTGGGGGTGCGAGCTGGGGCCCGATCTCTTCCAGCCACCACAAGGGACTCCACCCATGCACGAATTCATGCACCAGGATGGTTCAGAAGAAGGGTTGCCCCTGGAGAAGAGGGGTCCAAGATGGTAAATTTCTGTATGGTCTCTGTGAGGCAGGAAACGAAGAGCTGGGTTTTCATCAGGGCCCTGAGTGATTTACTTATTTATCATAGTTGACTGCCTTTTAGGCTGCCTTTTTATTTAGAATGAAGAAAAAAGTGGGAGTTGAGGGAGGGTGGAGAGAAAGTATTGAGAGCAGGTCCTATGCCTTGCCAGCTGCTTGGATTCAAAAGTTCCATGTTTTTCCTTACAAAGAGAGGGGCTGTAGTTTCATAAAGGCATGGCTTAAAAAAAAAAGATTCTTGAGGCTGCAGTTGAAAGGGTAGAGTGAAAGGGTAGTGTTGTGAATGCTATTTAATGCAGTGATTTACAGGCTTTGGAAGAAAAGAGTCCTTGGTGAGAGAGTAAGCAGCCCTGTATCCAAGAAAATTTAATTTTTACCTGTCACAATGAAAGCTATCTTTGGCTCCATCCCTTTATTGGTGATGCCCTTACCAAGGGCAGTCAGGAGTGTTGGGTCTCATCAGCTTCAGACAATTGTGTGGGGCTCTGGTACTGCGGATCTTTCAGTTCCTATGACAGTCTCTCTTCCAGTGGCTAAACTTGTAGCACAGCCCTTGAGGAGACATATGACTTAAAAAATGAGCCTTTTGTTTTTATGGGTTGGCTTTCTTGCTTTTTCTCTACCCTGTCATAGGTAAAGAAAATACTGCAAGTGACATCTATTTGTTGCTCAGTGGTGGACTAGGGTCCTAAAGCTACCTTTTGGTAATATTTTCTAATGCCTGAGGCAGTCTATTGGATAAAATGTACCTAAAAAATGTTCAGCCCTTAAAAGACCCAAATAATTTCTTTAACGTGTTTTTTATGTATTTTCTAGAGATTACACGCTGAGGTTTGGGTGATAATTAAAAGGGTTAAAGAAAATAAAATGGGGCAAAGAAAATTTATTGTGTTTAACAGATACCTTTGCAGAAAGCTTACAGCCTTGAGCACTGCATAGCCACTGGACATCTGATGCCATGAAGAGCCTGTAAGGTTTTAATTTGAGAAGTAAGATTGAATCTGACCGAAGCCAATAATTAACCAAGACACACAGAGTACCAGTCAAAGTTTGCATTTATTAAATGCCCTCAGGTGAGGTTCCACAGTCCTGACAACACAGACCAGGGGAGTCACACCCATCTATGCCTGTCAGGACTTCTTTTATGCAGCTGTTGGCATGTTCTGAGGGAGTTTGTAGCAGGTGATTTATGAGCGGGAAGTTATTACAACTCCAACCTGACCACCCTTGATAAGTCAGGGTGGTCGTTTATTGTCCAGCAGGATGTCAGCACAGCTCTGGTATGTTCTGGGGGGTGGGGGCACTATTGTTCAACTCAGCGATGGGATAGGGGAAGTGCCTATCTTCCCAGCCCCAGACCTTACATGCTCAGTGGGTGGGATGGGGGAAGTCCCTATTTTCCCAGCCCAAGACCTTACATCTTGACCTCTTTGGTTATAATAGGACGATGACCATCTGACTGCTTCAAGCTGAATAGGGGTGGAGTTTAAGTGAGGTCGGGATCCAGGGGGTCCAGGGACAAGGGGCTGGCTGTAAGAGCATAAGAGAAGCTGGTTGACCATCATCTGAGAGATTTTTGCATGCGGGACTGAAAAAAAAATGCAGGGAGCAAGCATTAGGATTAGGCTGAGGGTTAAAAGGGGAGTATCCATTCCTCCCTCCCACAATCCCACAAGGGGGCCTCCCTCCTATCGGTGTTGCCTTAGTTCCTGACCTATGTTTTCTTTGACTAGCCCTGTTTCGTTGATGTAGTAGCAGCATTCTTCTTTCAGGAATAGGCAGATGCCACTCTTTTCTGCTGTAAGTAGGTCAAGGGTCCACCTGTTTTGCAGGGCGACTCTGGCTATTGATGTTATTTGGTGTTGCAGGGTGGCTAAAGAGGCAGCAGAGGTTTCTAGGGCTGTCTGCAGTCTTCTCTCTAGATCCCGAGAGGAAGAGATGCTGTGGCCTAGGGCACCGACATCTAGGCCCCCTACTGTCAGGAGGCTAGAGAGAGACCAACCACTGTGGTTAGAAAGACAGCACGTTTTAAGTGGGAAGGGGCTGGCAAGAGCTTTTGTAGGAACTTCCCTTTTCCATATGTGGTTAGCTGGGGGACCAGGGAAGCTGGGTAGCAGACCTGTGTTGAAGGTAATATAGCCTTTATTGGGGTGCCGTTACACCAGAAAAACCCTCCAAGGGGTGCCTGGATGGTCATGGTGACTCAAACCATGATGTTGCAGGAGGCTGCGAGGAATAGCAGATCCATGGGAAATCTGCTCCAGCATATAGGGGTACTTCTGTAAGATTTCGAGGCTGCAGAGATATAGGGGTCAAAAGGTTAAAGGGAGTGGATAGGAGAATTGCTGTTAGTGGAGTGCACCCGAGGACAGCACACAGAAAACAGTTGGTTGCATTTCTTATAGATGTGTTATTTAGGAGAGTTATTCCTGCCCTAATGACTGTCAGCCAGCAGAAAGGTGAGCTGATTTGGTTGGGGTGGGGACCTGCTTTTGCAGAGAGGTTTCCTATTCAATAATGATGTCTGTCATGTCCCCTAAGGCCTGGATTGTTTTGGGGAGGATTCAAAGGTGTGTCCGGTATATTCGCATACCTCCCACTGGGGTTGCAGCACTGTACCAGCTATATATTTTCCCTTCTACCCTCTCAACCCAGCAGTCATCCCAGAGGTCAGGTATACTCAGGGTATAGGTCCCCTTCCATTAGAGATCAGTCTGTAGTTATGGGCAGTACTGGGTCCCCGCTATGTCTAGTTTGGTCTTGTGAGTACTGCATCGGACATATGGACCTCCTCCATAAATCGGTACCTTATATCTCTTGCAGATTGGGTCAGCCTGGTCATACTGAAAACAGATTCCTGGGGATAGTGCCAGACCAGCCGTGAATGGCAGATTCTGGTTAAGCTTAATGGTGATCAGGACCTGGCAGCCTCCAGGTTGGCAGTCCCCTGTCCCCATGAGGCGGCCTGTCTTTGGGTTCCTGGCATAGAATCTCCATATAAAAGGATTGGTCTGAAGGACTAGCCCTGTCGGGGCTAGAAGGAGGAGTGTTAGCACAGAGGAGGGACCCAACCATTGTTTGGGCTGAGGTAGCCAGCAGAGAATGTAGAAGGCACAGAAGGAGAAGAGGAGGAACTCGCTGGCTCTTAAGAAGGTTAGGATAGCTGTGTAGGGTCAAGTCCAACAGGGCAAGGTAGAGGAATTATTTAGGCCTTGTAAATCATACAGATGGGGCCAACTGTATGGACTTGCCAGTCAGGTTGAGGCAAGGCCCGTTTAAGTCTGGAAACATGATACCAGTGGGGCTTACCTAGAAGTTTGGCAGCCTTTGGGATGGTTAGGATAACTATGTGGGGTTCTGTCCACCAAGGTTCCAAAGCCTTGGGATCAAATTTCTTGAGAAGGACAGCATCCCTTGGATGCAGGGGTTCAACCTTCTTTGCACCTGCGACCTGGGGGAGTGCTCAGTCTACATGCTCCCGAAGGAGACAGCGTAACAGTGAGAGAAAAGGGAAATATTCAGCCAAGGGCGGAACCATCGTGGGGGAGGTTATGGTTGATCAGAAATGGCTGTCCATAGAGTAACTTGAAAGGACTGAGGCCTGTGGGAGCCCAGGGGGTGGCTCTGAAACAGGCAAGGGCCAGGGGTAGGAGAGCAGGCCAGCCCTCACATAGCTCAAGAGTGAACCAGTAAGTTGGTTCTTTAGAAGCCCGTTAGCTCTTTCAACCTTACCCGAAGACTGGGGGTGGTAAGAAATGTGTAGTTTCCAAGTGATGTTCAGAGCCTCTCCAACTAGCTGGACGACACGGGATGTGAAGACCGGGCCGTTGTCAGTCTGGATAGACACTGATAGTCCAAAACGTGAAATGATGTGGCTGAGGAGTATCATAGCTACTATTTCGGCTGTTTCACTGGTCATGGGCAGAGCTTCAATTCAGCCTGAATAGGTATCAACTAGAGTGAAGATATACTTAAATTTATTATGAGTGGGCATGTGGGTGAAGTCATTCTGCCAGTCCTCAGCTGGCAGATATCCTCTTAGCTGATGGTGGTCTGACGGAGATGTAGCCCACCCTGCGCATTTGTGGCTGCGCAGGTGGAGCAGTCTTTGTGGATAGCTATAATGGACTATTTTAGGGCAGGTAGAAAGAATAGAGGCTCTAAGAAGCGGTGTAGGGCTTTAGGGCCTATATAAAATGAATCATGTATTTCTTTGAGTATCCGCTACGCCTGGTTGGAGGGTAGGGCTATGAGATTGTTAATGGTTATCCATCCCTGAGGGGTTAGCTTTCCACCCTTATCTAGGAGATGTTGCTGCTCATCTGGGGAATATTGTGGCTGTAAGGAAGAGGAGAAAAAAACGCTATGGCCTCTGTTGGTGTCTGAGTAAGACCCTGAGCTGCGGGATGTCCTCTGCAGTGGATGATAGCAAACTCTGCTGGGAGCTGTAAGGCATTTAAGAGGTTATGGATAAGTTTGGCATTAATGACAAAGGGCCCTTTAGTTGTTAGGAATCCCGTTCTTCCCAAATTGCAGCATGGCTGTGGGCAATAAGGAAAGTATATTTAGAGTCCATGTAGACATTGACCCACTTGCCTGCAGCCAGCAGCAGAGTCTGGGTGAGGACCATGAGCTCAGCCTTCTGGGAGGTTGTACCTTCCGGGAGATTTTTTGCCTCAACCGTGTAGTAAGAGTTACTATAGCATATGCTGCTCTTCTTTGGTCCTGTGAGGAGAGAATGGAGCTTCCATCTACAGAGTTAGGTCTGGGGCTGGCAAGTGTTTATCTAACAGTCCCATCTGAGAAATGGAGAGCAGGTTGACTATTTCAGGGCAGGAGTGGGATGGGACCGTTGTCCCCTGTAACAGGAGAAGAGTAGCTGGATTCAGGGAGGTATAACCCTGCAATTTAATATTAGGGTTTTCTAGAAAGTGGGGGTGGAATGCCTGGATTCTTGAGGGTCCAAGGATGTTGAGGACCTGATGGTTTAGGAGGTCTTGGAGGCCGGTGGGGTGAACAGACCATGAACGGTTCAGAGAGTGTTAGTTTTAGGGCTTTCTTAGTCAGCAACAGCCACTGTTGCTAGGGTGCGTAGACAGGACTGCCAACTCCGAACTGTCCCATCCAGCTGTTCAGAGAGAAAAGTGATCGGCCTATAAGAGTGCCGATTGGATGGTTTAGAACACTGGTGGTCAGTGAAGAGCTGAAATGTAAAAGAAGGATTTGGGAGAGTTAGGAGTGCAGACAACTGGAAGGCTGTGCATAGGTGGCGGAAATCTTACACTACTTCCCCAGAAGAGGTGAGGTTGCCTGTGGGGACTTCCTTGGAAGCCTGATAGAGGGGCCTTACCAAGAGAGTAAAGTTCCTAATCCAGTGTCGAAAGATCCCAACAAACCTTAGGAAGGAGAGAATTTCATCCACGTTCCTCAAGGTTGAGAGGTCTCGCAAGGCTGCTAAGCAATCACTCGTCAGAGAGCGAGTGGTTGGAGTCCGTTTTATTCCTAGACAGGTAACCTCTGAGAGGAATAGCTGAGTCTTTTTGGCAGAAACTCGATAACTTCTTCCTGCCAGGAAATTTAGTAAGCGGACAGTCTGTGGGTGGGAATCTGCCTCTGAGGGACTGCAGAGTAAGAGCTCATCTGCATACTGCAGGAGAACAGATGGGTTAAGGTGACATTCCTAGAGGTCTCTAGGTAGGGCCTGGCCAAATAAGTGTTGGCTGTCCCTGAAACATGGTAGGACTGTCCAAGTTAGTTGCTGAGCCATACCGGTATCTGGGTCCTCCCAGGTGAAGGCAAACAGATTATAGCTGTCCAGGTACAGGGGATGGTAAAATAGGATTCTTGAGGTCCAAGATGATGAAGTGAGTAGTTTCTGAAGGTATTCTGGATAGGAAGGTGTATGGGTTGGGAACTCTGGGTGTAGAGGGATTATTGCCTGGTTGATTAATCTGAGGTCTTGCACCAGGAGGTATTCCTCCGATGGCTTACAAACCAGTAGAATTGGGGTATTATAAGGAGAGTTAGTAGGAATTAGGAGACCTCTGTCCCACAGACGAGAAATTATGGGTTTTAGGCCCTTTCTGTGTTTGAGGGAAATTGGGAATTGGGGACACCTAGGAAAAGAATTGGGGTCCTGTAACCGAATGTGGACGGGAGGATGATGCACAGCCACACTGGGGGAGGAAGTGTCCTCTGTAGGGAAGGTGGGTGGCTGCCAGGTTTGAGAAGGGAGTGTCTCAGCAGAGAGGAGTGCCAAAAGAGTAAAATGTAGGAGGCAAGGTAGGTGTAAACTAGTACTGAGATGGTGCAGAATGTCACGACCCAGTAGGGGAATTGTGCAGGAGGGAATATCTAGGAAGGAGTGAGTAAAAAAGGCTTTTTCAAGCCGGCAATGCATGGGCCCAGTGGCTAACGAATGGGATGGTTGACCATCAAGCCCCACTGCGGAGATCTGGGAAGGACGTAAGGAACCAGAGAAGGAGGGAAGGACAGAGTAGGTAGCCCCTGTGTCCACCACATAGGTGGTTGGCTTACCTGCTACCTGGAAGGTTACCCTAGGCTCAGTGAGGGTGATGGGAGTCTCTGAGTCTGGGCCTCCTCAGTCTCCCACAAGTCTAAGTGCTGTCAGATCGAAGTCCTGGGCCTCAGCTCCCTCCCTGTGTAGAGGTGCCATAAGTGTGTTGGCAGTCCCAGGACAATCAGTTTTCCAATGTCTGGCCTTTTTGCACAGTGGACATGGCTTGCAGGGAAGATGAGTGTTGGGGCAGCTTTGCGCCCAGTGACTTTCTTGATTACATGTGTAGCAGCGTCCTGGAGGGACACCTCCTTTTCTTGGGCCCCCTTCCCAACTGTCGGCCTCAGAGTGGCCACTAGGGCCTGCACCTGGAGAGTAGCTGCCTCTTTAGCCTGTTGCTGACTATCTCTGCATACTCCTCACAGAAGTTAAAGACTTCAATTGCCATATTTACCAGGTCCTGTACCGGAGTTTGAGGGCTCTGTTCTGCCTTCTTGAGCTTCCTCCTGGATGTTGAGGCTGACAGAGTGATGAAATGGGTTGCTAAGGCCACAGCCTCAGCAGGGTCTTCAGGGCAGAGCCAGGTATGGAGCTGCATGGCCTCTGTGAGACGGCTTAGGAAAGTGGCTAGGTTTTCGTCTTTGCCCTGGGTAATTTCCCTGAGTTTGTCATAGTTAACTACCTTCTGAGTCACTCTCTCCATGCCTTCTATGAGGCATCGGGGCATGTAATTTCAGTGTCTCCTCCCTTCCTCCTATCCTGATATCCCCAATGGGGATCAGCTACTGGAACAGCTTCTACTTCTGTCACAGCTTCTACTTTTGATGTCAGCTATGTGTGTGCGGTCTGTGTAGTCTTTTGCAGCAGCTTAAATTCTGTCCCGTTTGTTTGCTGTCATGGTGGAAGTTAATATTATGTGGATGTCATGCCAGGCGAGGTCATAAGCCTGAGGAAGATATCTGAACTACTTGATAAATTGGATAGGATTAGCGGAGAATGAGCCTAGTCTTTTCTCTATAGAAGATAGGTCAGCTAGAGAAAAGGGGACATGGACTCAGACGATTCCCTCAGGTCCTGAGACCTCTTGGAGAAAAGCTAGAGTCTGAAGGCCTTCGGAGGTCTGAGGTGAAGTCCAGGTAGCAGTGGGGCGGTTCTACCTGGTTTGACCTGCTATAGGGGAAGAAACCAGAGATAACTTAGGGTCTGAGGCTTGAGGAAGAGCAGAAGCGTAAGAAGGGGAAGGTGATTTGATGCAGAGAAGAGTGGGGGGTAGAGTGCTGCAGGAGTAGGGGATGGTGCAGGGATGGGTGGAGGAGCCGGGACCAGGGATGTCACCAGCGACTCTGGAGGGCTGGTTAGAGCTGAGTCCTCTGACTCTGCTGGGGTAATTCACCCCAGGATGCTGATTCGGAACCTGTGGAGAGGAAGCTCTCAAATCTGTTTTGGCGAGGAGAATTTGGGTGGGAGAACATGTCATACAGGGCTGGGGACAAGACCGGAGGTACCAGAAAGGCTGAACATAAGGGATTTCAGGCCATTTTATCTGTGTGTTCGCAAAAATTAGGTCAGTTAAGATTCTGAAATCGAAAGTGCCATCTGGGGACCTAATAGAGATATTTTCCAGAGCATAGTGAGGCCAAATTTCGATGGACAATTGGATGAGGTGTCACTTTCTCTGTTCTGTCTGAGGATACCCTATTTCATGCCAATTGGAAAGAATGCACTGCACCCTACAGTGTTTCAGAGCCCGGCTTGGAGAAATTGCTGCCCATACTAATTCAGGTCCCGGGTCGAAGAGATCCTTCAAGCAGGCATCCCCAATTGAGAGAAAACTTCGAATAAAGACGGAAGCAGGTGGCAGGCTGTCTCTGGAGCATTCCCACCGGAGGAGCAAGTCTGAGGCAGATATCCCTGGGATATCTTACAGGAGGGATCCCCTAGCAACAAGGGACAGGGTTGCCCTAGGAACACTGAATAGAACCGGTGACAGCTTACCTCACCACCAGGCGGAGATCAGTTTGGAGGGGCAATCAGAGAGAAAGGTCCTAGCCAAAAGGTGTTGTAGACATTCCTGGGGTTCCGTACCAAGATGTAAGATTTTAAGTGCACTGCCCTGCCATTCTTCTTCATCCAAAATGCCCTACACTGCAGTCCTAGTGTCACCCAACTGCCCACCCTTACAGGCTTGGTCTCTCCCAACTGTGTTCCCCTGCAGTCCTGCCCACCCATGCTGGACTGTTTGCCTGCAAATGCTGTCCCCTGGAGTTCTGGTTCCCCAAACGGCTCTACCCGGCCAAATGATCACCCCAAACAGCTTGCCTTTGCTGGCCTGGTTCCTCCCAATTGCCTTCCCTTGCAGGCCTGGTTACCACCAACTGCCCTCCCCTGCAGGCCTGGTTTCCACCACTGAACTCCCTGATGGCCTGGTTGCCAGCAAGTGCCCTCCCCTGCAGGCCTTGTCACACCCAATTTCCGTCCTTTTCAGGCATGCTACCTCCCAACTACTCTACTCTGCCATCCTAGTCACCCCTAACTGCACTCAACTGCCGGCCTTGTCATCCCAACTTTCCTCATTTTCAGACTTGTTACCTCCAACTACTCTGCCATCCTAATTACCCCTAACTGCCCTCCACTGCAGGTCTGGTTTCCCATTAATGCCCTTCCCTGCAGCCCTGATTCCCTACAACTGACCTCCTGATGGCCTGGTTGCTACCAACTGTCCTTCACAGGCCTGGTCAAGTCGAGTGCCCTCTTCTACCAGCCTGATCTTCCCTACCTGCCATTTCCTGCAGACCTGGTCCCCATCAACAGTCCTCCACTGTTGATCTGGTCCCCTCAACTTCCCTCCTCGGCTGTCCTGCCAACCCTAACGTTATGCCCACCCCTGGAGGCCTTGTTTACCCCAAATGACTTCCCCTACATGCCTGGTTACCTACAATGGCCCTCCTTTGCAAGCAGGGTCTTTCCTACTACCCTCACCTACTTGCATGCTCACCCTTAACTGCTCTCACCAGCTGGCCTGGTCACTCCAACTGCCCTGCTATGCAGTCCTGGTTGCCTACCCTACAACTGCATTCCCCTACACACCTGGATGCCCCAAACTGCCCTCATTTGCAGGGCTTGTTTCCCAACACAGACCTCCCCTGATGGCCTGGTCGCTTTCAAGTGCCCTCTCCTGCAAGCCTGGTAGCCCCCAGGGACCCTCCCCTGAAGGCCTGGTTCCCCAAAAGTGACTTTGCCTGCTGACTTTGTCCCAAGTGTCCTCCCTGAAGGCCTGATCTCTCCCAACTGCCCTCCCTGCCAGCTTGGTTCTTTCAACTGCCCTTCCCTGCAGTTCTGGTGCCCATACCCCTGCTCTCCTCTACCAGCCTAATCACCCCTAACTTCCCTCTCCTTCTGGCCTGATCACACTTCCCTCCCTTGATGTCTTGGTTGATCCTAAGTGACCTCCCGTGCAGGCCTGGTTGCCCCCAATAGCTCTCCCCTGCAGGCCTGGTCCCCTCCAACTATCCTGCCATGCTATCCTAGTCATCCCAAACTAGCCTCCTCCGCTGACTTGGTCACTCCTAATGTCCCTCCCCTGCATTTCTGGTTCCTATAGGGAACAGTTATAGGGATAAGGCTTGGACTGACGTGCTGGCAAAATCGCAAACAAGTCCCAGCTTAGAGGGCACAGATCTCTTAGCTTAACTAAGCTTGATCTTGTGACTGCCCCCTAGGTCTTTCCTGGGTAGCTAACCAGATGTTAGCAAGTGCTGCCAAAACAAGTGAAACTCACAAGAACATTGTAAATTATGTTGTTTACCTCTGATTACATAATAAAGCATCAGCTTGCAGTCCGGATCTGTTCTGTGGCCTCAGCCAGGCACAGAAGATCCACCCAAACCAGCTTATTCTGTTTGTCTGACTTTGCTTCATCCTTTGCCTCTCCCCCCCCCCCCTCCATACATCAGGCTCACTGAACCCTTGGCTGTGCAGGTGAGGCAGAGGTCCCCACCAACTTCCCTCAACCTATTGGCCTGGTTTGCCCTCACCTGCCTTCCCTTGCAGACCTGGATCCTTTCAACTCCCCACCTCTGCAGGGCTGGTTGCCCCCAACTGCCCTCCACTGCAGGTCTGTTTTCCTCAACTGCCATCTCCTGCTAGCTAATCTCCCCTCCCTTGCTGGCCTGATCACCCCAAATTAACCCCCTTGCTGGCCTGATTACCTACAACTACCCACCCCTGCAGACATGGTTGCTGCCAACTTTGCTCCACTGCAGGCCTGGTTCACCCCAACTAACTGCCCCCACAGGCCTGTTTGCCCACAACTGCCCTCCTCAGCCTGCCCAGTCACTTCTAACTGCCCTCCCCTGCCAGCCTTGTTCCTCCTAACTGTTCTTACCTATGGGTCTGGTCGCCACCAACTGCCCTCCCCTGAAGGCCTGGTTCCCTCTAACACTGCTCCCCTGCTGGCCTGGTTGCCCACACTGGCCTCCTGTGCCAGTCTGGTCAGTCCTAACTGCCTTGACCTGCAGGCCTGATTACTCCCAACTCTCCCCACTGCAGGCCTGGTGACCCCCATCTGCCCTCTTTTGTCAGCCTGGTCACCCCTTACTGCCCTGCCCAGCTGGCCTGGTCACAGCCAACTTCCATCCCCTGCAGGCCTGATTGTCTCCAGTGTCTTCCACTGCAGGACTAGTTCTACCCAACCGCCCTCCTCTCCCCGCATGGTCATCACTAACTACTCTCCCTTGCAGGCCTGATCACCCACAACTGCACTCCATGATAGGCATGGTCTTTTCTGCTAGCCCAGTCACCCATAACTGCCCTTACCTGCAGGCTTTTTCCCTCCCAACCGCCCTTTCCTGCTAGTCTGCCCCCCTGCAACAGCCTTCTCCTACAGACATGGTCCACCACAACTACCTTTTCTGACAGCCTGGTCAGCGAAAACTACCCTCCCTGCAGGCCTGATGATACAAACCTGACCTCTCCTGCAGGGCTGGTCCTCCTCAATGGCTCTCCACTGCCAACCTGATCACCCCTAACTGCCCTCCCGGTCAGCCTTGTCCCTCTCAAATACTCTCGACTGAAGGACTAGTGATCCCCCCAATTGCCCTCCCCTGCAATTCTGTTCGCCCCCAACTGCTCTCCCTTGCCGAACTGGTTCCTCCCAACAGCCTTCTCGCCAGCCTGGTCTACCCTCCCCTTTTAGCCTCCTACTATCCTCCCCTGCCAGTCTAGTCACCTCCAACCTTCCTTCTTTGACAGCACTGTCAACCCTAACTGCCCTTTTGCAGGCCTGGTTTCCACTTACTATCCTCAACCTGAGGTCCTGGTATTCCCCAAACGCCCTCCCCAGGAGACCTGGTTCTCTCCAACTGCTGGCATGGTCAACCTTCAACTGCCCTCCTCTGCCTGTCTGGTCACCACTAACTGCTCTCCCCTGCCAGCCTTGTTTTTCCCAACTGTCCTCCCCAGCATGCCATGTCAACCCTAACTGCACTGCCCTGCAGGCCTGGTTGCCCCCAGCCGCCCTCCCCTGCAGAACTGTTCCCACATCAGCCCTCGTTTCTGTCCCAGTCAACCCTAAATACCATTCTCTGGTGGCCTTGTTCCTCTCAACAGTCCAACCCTGTAGTCCTGGTTCCTCACAATGGCTCTTTTCTGCTGGGCCATTCACTTTTAACTGCCTTCCTCTTGGGTCTAGTTGCCTCCACTGGTTCTCCTCTGCATGGCCCCTTCTCTCTAGCTGCCCTCTCTTGCTGGCCTTGTCGCTCCCAGTTGCCCTCCTCTGCCTTTCTGGTCACCATTAACTGCCCTCCTATGCCAGCCTTTTTTCTCCAAACTGCCCCTTCAGACTGGCCATGTCACCCTCAATTGATCTTCCTCTTTCTGGTCACCATTACCTGCCCTCCCATGCCAGTTTTTCTCCAAACTACCCTCCCCTGACAGCCTGGTCACCTCTAAGTACCCTCCCCCGGTGAGCTTTGTCACCCCCAACTGCCCTCTGTTGAAGGCATGGTTCCCTCAACTGCCTGCCCTATAGGCCTGATGCCACCAACTGCCTTCCTCTGCCTGCATGATACCCATATCTGCCCTCCCCTGCAGGCCTGGTTCTCTCCCAACTACCCTTCCTGTAGTTCTGCTGCCCCCATGCTCTTCTCTGCCAGCCTAATCACCACTAACTGTCCTCTGCTTTAGGCCTGATCACTTCTAACTATCCAGGGGAGAGAAATTGGCAGCAACTGAAAGGGCAGAGCGAGACTGCAAAGACAGCTGCCATTTTGGACTGTGTGACTTGGCAGCCACCATGTAGGCCTCGTGACCTGAGGACTGCTATCTTAAAATCACAAAGACCACCCCCTCCCTTTGAATTAGCCAATCGCAAAAGACGATGCACTTGAGCTCCAATCAAGAGCAAAGGACAGGACAGATCACGTGCTTTAGGGATTATTAGTCCAACCAATTGGAATCGGCCAACTCAGTGGTTTGTATCTGGCCCTACCTTCCTATGAAATCATCAGGTTTTTGGATATTTTCCTCCTTTGTGTCCTGCCGCTACATCAGTGGGGGCAGGGGGCCAAGCCTGGGCTTGTAATAAAGGCTCTATGTTATGGTATTGGACTCCATTCCCTGGTGGTCTTTGGGGATCAAGAAATCTGGGCATAACACAACCAGGCCTGCAGGGCCCGGATTGGCAGGGTCCAGTCACCCACTTCCCTCCCTTGTTGCCTTGGTTGCTCTGAGTGCCCTCCCCTGCAGGCCAGGTCACCCCCAACTGCAGGTCTGTTCTTCTCACCTGCCAGCTCCTGCTGGCTTGTCACCACTGCCCTCTCTTGCTGGCCTGATTTCCCACAATTGCGCTCCCCTGCAGGTGTAGTGGCTGCCAACTGCCCTCCACTGCAGGGCTGGTTGATCCCACTTGCCCTTTTCTGCAGGTCTGGTCATTCCAAGTACCAACTGTTGTCATCCAATCACACATAACTCCTTCCCCTGCCCTACCTGCTCTCTCCTGCTGGCCTGGGTGCCTCAACTGCCCTCCCCTGCAGGCCTGATTTCCCACTACTGTCCTCCCCTGTAGGATTGGTCACTTCCAGTGCCTCTTTCCTGCAGCCCTGGTTTCACCCTCCCTTGCCGGCTTGGTTGCTCCCAACTGCCCTTTCCTGCCAACCCAGTCAGAACTAGCTGCCTTCCCCCACAGGCCTGGTTACTCCAAACTTCCCTCTTCAACTGGCCAAATCACCCCAAGCTGCTCTTCCCTTAGGCCTCATCATTCCCAATTGCCCTGCCATGCAATGTTGTTTCTCCACAACTGCCCGCTCCTGCAGGTCTGGTTGCCCACAATTCCTGCCCCCACCCCCTGCCAGCTGGCCCAATTACCCCAAATTGCCCTTCCCTTCAGGCATGATCAGTCCCAACTGTCCTGCCATGCAGTGCTGGTTTCCTCCAACTTCACTCTCCTGCAGGCCTGTTTCCCCCAACAGCACTCCCTTGTTAGCTTGGTTGTCCCCAACTACCCTGCTCTGCCAACTTGGTCACAACTAACTGCCCTCCCCTGCAGGCCTGGTCAACCCCTACTGCCCTCCCCTGGTTGACTTCAACTACCCTCCCCTGTAGGGCTGATAGCTCCAAGACCCCCCCCCCCCCCTGAAGGCCTGGTTCCCACAAACTGCCCACCCTGCAGGCCTGGTCATCCCTAACTGCCCTCCCCTGCAGACCTGCCTGACTGGTCACCCTAACGACCCTACCCTGCCAGTTGTGTCACCTATTCAGCCTTCCCCTGCAAGCCTGATCCCCACCAACTACCCTTCTCCACCGGCTTAATTACCCATAACTGCCCTCCTTTTCAAGCCCGATCACACCCAACTGCCCTCTCCTGCAGGCCCTGTACCTGCAACTGCCCTCTCCTTCTGGCTTGGTAGCTCCCAACTGCCGTCCCGCAGATCTTGTTGTCTCTAATGCCCTCTCCTACAGTTTTGGTCACCCATAACTGCCCTTCTCTACCAGCCTGGTCACCCTGAATTGCCCTTCTCTGCCTGACTGGTCACCCCTACACCCCTAGTCCCCCCAACTGCCCTCCCCTTTTGCCCTGGTTTACCCCTCTTGTCCCCTCCTGCAGGATTGGTCACCCCCAACTGTCCTCCCCTGAAATACTGGTTGCCACTAACTTCTTTCCCCTGCAGGCCTCGTTGCCCCCAACTGCCCTTCTCAGCTGGTCCAATCACCCCAACCGCCCTCTCCTGAAGGCCTGATCACTCCCAACTGCCCTGCTATGCAATCTTGGTAACACCCCACCCTCAAGAGCCCTCCCTTACAGGCCTGGATGCCCAAAACTGCACTCCTCAGCAGGGCTTGTTTCTCACCACTGTCCTCCCCTGGTGGCCTGGTACCTTCAATTACCCTCTTCTGCAAGCCTGGTTCCCCAAAAGTGACCTCGTCTGTCCTTTTAGTCCTTCCCAAGTGCCCTACATGCAGGCCTGGTCTCTCCCAACTGCTGTCTTCTGACAACTTGGTTTCCCCAATTTCCCTGCTCCGCAGTTCTGCTGACCCACTGCTCTTTTCTGCCAGCCTAATCATCTCTCACTTCCCTACCCTGCAGGTCCAGTCCCCCCACTCTCATTCTTTGCTGGGTTGGTGGCTCCTAAGTGCCCTCCCCTGCAGTCATGGATCTTCTTGCAGGCCTGGTCGCCTCCAGCTGTCCACCCTGCAAGCCCAGATCCCCCAAATGCCCTCCCCTGAAGACCAGGTCGCATCTCAAAAGCCCTCCACTGCAGATTGGTTCCCCTCAACTGCCATCCCCTGCTTACTTGTCACCCCACACTGCCCTCCCTTGCAGGCCTGATTGCCCCCAATTGACTTCCTTTGCTGGCCTCATTCCCCACAACCGCCCTTCCCTGCAGGCGTGGTCACTGCCAACTGACCTCTCCTGCAGGCCTGGTTGCCCCAAGTACCCTCTCCTGCTATCCGATCACATATAACTCCTTCCCCTGCCAGACTGGTCACTCCAACTGTTCTCCCCTGCAGGCCTGGTTTTTCCCTACTGTCCTCTCCTGCAGGTTGATCAACTCCAACAGCTCTTTCCTGCAGGCCTGGTTCCATCCTCCCTTGCCAACTTGGTTGTCTCCCCTGCCAACATGGTCACATCTAACTCTCTCTCTCCTCTGCCAGCCTAATCACCCCCACAGGTCTGGTTGTTCCCAATTGCCCTCCTAAGTGTACCAATGACCCAAAACTGCCATCCCTTTCAGGCATAATCACTCCCAAATGCCTTGCAATGCAGTCCTGTGTTCCCCCATCAGCCTTCCCTTGTTGATTTAGTTGCCCCCACTGCCCTACCCTGCCAATCTGGTCACAGCTAACTGCTCTCCCTTGTAGGCCTGGTCAATTCCAACTACCCTCCCCTGTGAACCTGATAGCCCCCAAACTCCCCTGAAGGCTTGGTTCCCACAAACTGCTCATGCTGCAGATCTTATCACCCCCAATACCCTTTTCTGCCTGACCAGTCACACAAACTGCCCTCCCCTGCCAGCTGTGTTGCCCACCCAGCCCTCTTCTGCAGCCCTGGTCCCCCGCAACTACCTTCCTCTACCAGTCCAATCACCCATAACTGCCCTCCTTTTCAGGCCTGATCACTCTTAGATGCCCCATGCAACAGGTCCTGTACTCACAACTGCCCTCCCTTGTTGGCTTGGTTCCTCTGAACTGCCCTCTCCTGCAGGCCTTGTTACCCGTAATTGCCCATCACTGCCCTCCTCTGCCAGCCAGGTCACCCCTAACTGCTCTCCCCTCCTTCCATGGTCACCCCAACTGCCCTCCCCTGCAGTCCTGGTCACCCATAACTGCCCTCGTCTGCCAGTGGGTCACCAGTAACTGCCCTTTCCGATTATCCTGGTTGCCCCAACTGCCCTCCTCTGCAGACCTGGTTTACCCCTACTATCTTCTCCTTCAGATTTGGATGCCTCCAACTGCCTTCTGCTGCAAGCCCGATTCCTCCCCACTACCCTTCCTTGGAGGCCTGGTAACTTACAACTGCCATTCTCTGAAGGCAGGGTCCTTTCCAACTGCCTTCCTACAGGAAACCAGTCATTACCTAACCAATAGAGATGTAAACAGAACAAACAAGAAACCTGGTCAAACCTTAATGTATCTGTTTACTCAGCGTTTAGGTGAGACATTGGTAGCTGAACCAGCTGCCACCTTTAGTCTTATGTTAAGTCTGAAGTATTCACATATTGTCTAGATGACACATTGGTAATTGAAGAAGCTTCCACACTTTTAGTCTTATGTTAATTCTTGCTGGTTGGTTTTATTGTTAGAACTTTCTGACCTAAAGGATGTGGATGTATCACTTAGCCCTAATTAAAGGGGATAGCAAAGCCAGAGCTGGTGGTGTCCTCCCCAACCTTCTTCCTGTAGAAGCAACACTCTTTCCTGTGGTGAAAACAGGATTATTGTGAAGGAAGCCAACTTCCTGTAGTGGCAACAATGTTTCCTATAGTGAAAACAGGCCTTCCTGTAAAGGAAGCCTTCTTCTTACAGGGGAACATGCTTCTTCCTGCAGGGGCAACACTGCTCCCAGTGGTGAAAACACTCCTTCCTGTGAAGGAAGCCTTCTTTCTATAGGGGCAACATTCCTTCCTATGTAGGAAGCCTTCTTCCTGTAGGGGAAACACTTCTTCCTGTTTTCAAAATAGGCCTTCCTGTAAAGGAAGTCTTCTTCCTTTAGGGACAACACTGTTTCCTGTGGTGAAAACAGGATTACTGTGAAGGAAGCCTTCTTCATGTAGCAGAAACAATACTTCTTATGGTATAAATAGACCTTCCTCTGAAGGAAGCTTTCTACCTGTAGAGGCAACACTGTGTTCTTTGGTGAAAATAGGCCTTCCTGTGAAGGAAGCCTTCACACTATAGTAGCAACACTGCTTCCTGTGAAGGAAGACTTATTCCTGTAAGTGCAACACTCCTTCCTGTGGTGAAAACAGGTGATCCTGTGAAGTAAGCCTTCTTCCTGTAGCGGCAACACTGACTCCTGTGGTGAAAACAGGGCTTCCTGTGAAGGAAGCCTTCCTCCTGTAGTGGCAACACTGCTTCCAGTGGTGATAACAGGCCTTCCTGTGAAGGAAACCTTCTTCCTCTAGGGGCAACATGCTTCTTCCTGTAGGGGCAACACTGCTTCATGTGGTGAAAACAGGCCTTCCTGTGAAAGAAGCCTTCTTCCTTTAGGGGCAACACTCCTTATTTGGTGAAAACAGGCCTTCCTGTGAAGCGAGCCTTCTTCCTATAGGGGCAACACTGCTTCATGTGAAGTAAGCCTTCTTCCTGTAGTGTCAACACTCCATCCTGTGGTAAAAAAGGCCATCTGTGAAGGAACCTTTTTTCTGTAGTTGCAACACTCTTTCCTGTGTTGGACACAGATTACCATGAAGGAAGCCTTCTTCCTGTAGTGGCAACTCTCTCTCCTGTGTTGAAAACAGGATTACTGTGAAGGAAGCCTTCTTTTTTTTTTTAATATAATTTTTACAGAGTGGGAGGGAGAAGGATAGAAAGTCAGAAACATCGATGAGAGAGATACATTGATCAGCTGCCTCATGCATGACCCTACTGGGGATGTGCCCACAGCCAAGGTACATGCCCTTGCCGGTATCGAACCCGGGACCCTTCAGTCCGCAGTCCCACACTCTATCCACTGAGCCAAACCGGTCCCAGCGGAAGCCTTCTTACTGTAGAGGCAACACTGCTTTCTGTGTTGAAAGCAGGCCTTCCTATGGAGGAAGCTTTCTACCTATGGGGGCAACACTGCTTCCTGTGAAGGAAGTCTTCTTCCAGTAGGGGCAAACATGGCCTCCTGGGGTGAAAACAGGCCTTCCTGTGAAGGAGGCCTTCTTCCTGTAGGGTTAACATTGCTTCCTGTAGTGAAAACAGGCCGTCCTGTGAAGGAATCCTTCTTTTTGTAGGGGCAACACGGCCTCCTGGGGTGCAAACAGGCCTTCCTGTGAATATAGACTTCTTCCTGTAGTGGATACACTGCTTCCTGTGGTTAAAACAGGCCTTCCTATGAAGGATGCCTTCTTCCTATATGGGCAACACTGCTTCCTGTGAAGGAATCCTTCTTCCTGTGGGGGCAACACTGCCTCCTATGGTGAAAACAGGCATTCCTGTAAAGAGAGCCTTCTTCCTGTAGGTGCAACACAGCTTCCTGTGGTGAAAATAGGCATTCCTATGAAGGAAGCTTCCTTCCTATAGGGGCAACACTGCTTCCTGTAAAGGAGGCATTTTTCCTGTAGGGGCAAAACTGCTTCCAGTGGTGATAACAGGCCTTCCTGTGAAGGAAGCCTTCCTCCTTTCCAACAAAACTCTTTACTGTGGTGAAAACAGGATTAGTGTGAAGGAAGCCTTCTTCCTGTAGTGGCAACAATGCTTCCTGTGGTATAAATGGGCCTTCCTGTGAAGGAAGCCTTTCACCTGTAGAGGCAACACAGTGTCCTGTGGTGAAAGCACGTCTTCCTGTGAAGGAACCCTTCTTCTTATAGGGGCAACGCTGCTTCCTTTGAAGAAAGCCTTCTTCTTGTAGGTCCAACACTCCTTCCTGTGGTGAAAACAAGCCTTCCTGTAAAGGAAGCCTTCTTCCTGTAGGAGCAACACTTATTCCTGTGGTGAAAGCAGGCCTTCCTGCAAAGGACTGCTTCTTCCGAAAGGGGCAACCCTGCTTCCTGTGAAGGAAGCCTTTTTCCTGTAGAGGCAACACTCTTTCCTGTGGTGAAAACAGTCCTTCCTGTGATGGAAGCCTTCTTTCTTTAGGGGCAAAACTGAGTCCTGTGGTCAAAATAGGCCTTCCTGTGAAGGAAGACTTTTCCTGTAGGGGCAACACTGCCTCATGTGGTGAAAACAGGCCTTCCTTTGAAGATAGCCTTCTTTATCTAGGGGCAACACTGCTTCCTGTGGTGAAAACATGCCTTCCTCTCTCAGAAGCCCAGTTCCTGTGAGGTTAACATGCCTTCCCATGGGGTAAACTGGGTTTCCTGTGGCTAATGGCAATTTTCTATGGGAAACCCTCTTCCTGTGGTGAAATATACCATCCTTTTGGGGAAAATATCTTCTTTGGGGAAATCACACCTTCCTGTGAGGGAACCTTCCTACCTGGCTGGAGAAATACAACTTCCTGAGTGAATCCCATCTTCCTGTAGGGGATACACTGCTTCCTGTCTTAAAACAGGCCTTCTGTGAAGGAAGCCTCCTTCCTGTAGGGGCAACACTCTTTACTGTGCTGAAAACAGGAATTCCTGCAAAGGAAGCCTTCTTCCAGTGGGGCAACTCTGCTTCCTGTAGTGAAGACAGGTCTCCCTGTGAAGGATGACTACTTCCTATAAGGGGCAACACTGCTTCCTGTGAAGCAAGCCTTCTTCCTGTAGAGGCAACACTCTTTCCTGTGGTGAAAACAGTCCTTCCTGTGAAGGAAGCCTTCTTCCTGTGGCAGCAACACTGATTCTTGTGGTGAAAACAGGCCTTACTGTGAAGGTATCCTTCTTCCTGTAGGGGCAACACTGCCTCATGTGGTGAACACAGGCCTTCATTTCCAGATAGCCTTCTCCCTGTAGGGGCAACACTGCTTCCTGTGGTGAAAACATGCCTTTCTCTCGCCGAAGCCTAGTTCCTGTGAGGGTAACATGCCTTCCCATGGGGTAAACTGGACTTCCCGTTGATAATTGCAATTTTCTATGGGAAACCCTCTTCCTGTGGTGAAATATACCATCATGTGGGGGAAAATTTGTTCCTTTGGGGAAATCAGATCTTCCTCTGAGGGAACCTTTCTACCTGTGGCAGTGAAAGAACTTCCTGAGTGAATCCAATCTTCCTGTAGGGGATACACTGCTTCCTGTGGTTTAAACAGGCCTTCCTGTGACGGAAGCCTTCTACCTGTAGGGGCAACACTCCTTCCTGTGTTGAAAACAGACGTTCCTATGAAGGGAGCCTTCTTCCAATAGGGGCAACACTGCTTCCTGTGAAGGAAGCCTTATTCCTGTAGGTGCAAAACTCCTTCCTGTGGTGAAAACAGGCCTTCCTGTGAAGGAAGCCTTCTTCCTATAGGGGCAACACTGCATCCTGTGGTGAAAAGAGGCTGTCCTGTGAAGTTAGCAGTCTTCCTGTATGGGCAACATTGCTACCTGTGAAGGAAGCCTTCTTCCTGTAGGGACATCTCTTTTTCCTGTGGTGATAAAAGGCCTTCCTGTGAAGCAAGCCTTCTTCCAGTAGAGGCAACAATGCTTCCTGTGGGTTAAATATGCCTCCCTGTGAAGGAAGCCTTCTACTTGTAGAGGCAACACTGGGTCCGGTGGTGAAAATAGGCCTTCCTGTGAACGATGCCTTCTTCCTACGGGGGCAAAACTGCTCCATGTGAAGGAAGCCTTATTCCTGTAGGTGCTACACTCCTTCCTGTGGTGAAACCAAGCTTTCTGGGAAGAACTGCTTCTTCGGATAAGGGCAACCCTGCTTATGGTGAAAGAAGCCTTCTTCCTGTAGGGGCAACACTTTTCCTGTTGTGAAAACAGGACTTCCTGTAAAGTAAGGCTTCTTCCTATAGGGGCAACCCTGATTCCTTTGAAAGTAGCCTTCTTCCAGTTAGGCAACACTGCTTCCTGTGATAAAAAAAAAATGCCTTCCTCTGATGGAGGCTAGTTCCAGTTGGGTAACATGTTGTCCCATGGGAGAACTGGCATTCCTGTGGATACTGGCAATTTTCTGTGGGGAATCCTTCTTACTGGGGGTGAAAAATATCATCCTAAGTGGAAAAATCACACCTTCCTGTTCTGGAACCTTCCTTCCTGTGGGGGGAAATAGAACTTCCTGACTTAATCCAATCTTCCTTTAGGGGATAAACTACTTCTTGTGGTTAAAACATGCCTTCCTGAAGCAAGTCTTCTTCCTATAGAAGCAACACTTCTTTCTGTGAAGGACGCCTTATTCCTGTAGGTGCAACACTCCTTCCTGTAGTAAAAACAGGACTTCCAGTGAAGGAAGCCTTCATCCTGTAGGGGATGCACTGGTTCCTGTGGTTAAAACAGGCCTTCCTGTGACGGAAGCCTTCTTCCTGTAGGGGCAACACTTCTTCCTATTGTGAAAAACGAACTTACTGTGTAGTAAGGCTTCTTCCTATAGGGGCAACCCTGCTTCCTGTGAGGATAACCTTGTTCCTGTAGGGACAACACTCTTTCCTTTGGTGAATATTGGCCTTCCAGTGAAGGAAGCCTACTTTAGTTGGGGCAACACTGTGTCCTGTGGTGAAACAGGCCTTCTTGTGAAGGAAGCAGTAAGGGCAACACTGTCTGTAGGGGCAATACTTCTTCCTGTGGTGAAAACACACCTTCCTGTGAAGGCAGGCTTCTTCCTATAGGAGAAACCCTGCATCCTGTGAAGGAAGCCTTCTTCCTGTAGGGGATACACTGGGTCCTGTGGTTAAAACAGGTCTTCCTGTGAAGGAAGCCTTCTTTCTCTAGGGGCAACACCCTTTCCTGTCATGAAAACAGGATTACTATGAAGGAAGACTTCCTGCTATAGCAGCAACACTGCTTAATGTAGTAAAAATAGGTCTCCCAGTGAAGGACGCCATCTTCCTATATGTTCAGCACTGCTTCCTGTGAAGGAAACCTTCTTCCTATAGTGGCAGCACTTTTTCCTGTGGTGAAAACAGGCCTTCATGTGAAGGAAGCCTTCTTCCTGTATGGGCAACACTGCTTTCTGTGAAGGAAACCTTCTTCCTATAGGGGCAATACTCTTTCCTGTGGTGAAAACAGGCCTTCCTATGAAGGAAGGCTTCTTCATATAGCGGCAACTCTGCTTCCTGTGAAGGCTTCTTCATATAGCGGCAACTCTGCTTCCTGTGAAGGAAGCCTTCTTCCTGTAGGGGATACACTGTTTTCTGTGGTTAAAACAGGCTTTCCTGTGAAGGAAGCCTTCTTTCTCTAGGGGCAACACTCCTTCGTGTATTGAAAACATGCCTTCCTGTGAAGGAAGCCTTCCTCCTATAGGGGCAACACTTCTTCCTATTGTGAAAAACGAACTTACTGTGTAGTAAGGCTTCTTCCTATAGGGGCAACCCTGCTTCCTGTGAGGATAACCTTGTTCCTGTAGGGACAACACTCTTTCCTTTGGTGAATATTGGCCTTCCAGTGAAGGAAGCCTACTTTAGTTGGGGCAACACTGTGTCCTGTGGTGAAACAGGCCTTCTTGTGAAGGAAGCAGTAAGGGCAACACTGTCTGTAGGGGCAATACTTCTTCCTGTGGTGAAAACACACCTTCCTGTGAAGGCAGGCTTCTTCCTATAGGAGAAACCCTGCATCCTGTGAAGGAAGCCTTCTTCCTGTAGGGGATACACTGGGTCCTGTGGTTAAAACAGGTCTTCCTGTGAAGGAAGCCTTCTTTCTCTAGGGGCAACACCCTTTCCTGTCATGAAAACAGGATTACTATGAAGGAAGACTTCCTGCTATAGCAGCAACACTGCTTAATGTAGTAAAAATAGGTCTCCCAGTGAAGGAAGCCTTCTTCCTATAGGGTCAACACTGCTTCCTGTGAAGGACACCTTCTTCCTGTAGTTGCAACACTGTTTCCTGTGGTGAAAACAGGCCTTCATGTGAAGGAAGCCTTCTTCCTGTATGGGCAACACTGCTTACTGTGAAGGAAACCTTCTTCCTATAGGGGCAATACTCTTTCCTGTGGTGAAAACAGGCCTTCCTATGAAGGAAGGCTTCTTCATATAGCGGCAACTCTGCTTCCTGTGAAGGCTTCTTCATATAGCGGCAACTCTGCTTCCTGTGAAGGAAGCCTTCTTCCTGTAGGGGATACACTGTTTTCTGTGGTTAAAACAGGCTTTCCTGTGAAGGAAGCCTTCTTTCTCTAGGGGCAACACTCCTTCGTGTATTGAAAACATGCCTTCCTGTGAAGGAAGCCTTCCTCCTATAGGGGAAAACTCTTTCCTGTGTTAAAAACAGGATTACTGCGAAGGAAGCCTTCTTCCTGTAGTTGCAACATTCTTTCGTGTTGTGAAAACAGTCCTTCCTGCGAAGGAAGCCTTCTTCCTGTAGTGGATACAGTGCTTCCTGTGGTTAAAACAGTACTTCCTCTGATGGAAGCCTTCTTCCTGTAGGGGCAACACGGCTTTCTGTAGTGAAGACAGGTCTTCCTGTTAACGATGCCGTCTTCCTATAGGGGCAACACTGTTTCCTGTGGTCTAAACAGGCCTTCCTGTGAAGAAGCCTTCTTCCTGTAGGGGCAACACTCTTTCCTGTGTTGAAAACAAGATTACTGTTAAGTAAGCCTTCTTCCTCTAGGGGCAACACTGCTTCCTGAGGTGAAAACAGGTCTTCCTCAGATGGAAGCCTTCTTGCTATAGGAGCCACACTATTACTTGTGAAGGAAGCCTTTTTGCTCTAGGTGTAACCCTCTTTAATGTGGTGAAAACAAGCCTTCCTGTGAAAGAAGCCTTCTTCCTTTAGGGGCACAACATCTTCCTGTGGTGAAACCAGGACTTGTCAGGAAGGCTTCTTCTTCAGATAGCAGCAACCCTGCTTCCTGTGAAGGAAGCCTTCTACCTGTAGGGGCAAGAATTTTTCCTGTTGTTAAAACAGGCATTCCTGTGTAGGAAGGCTTTTTCCATAAATGGCAACACTGCTTTCTGTAGTGAAGACAGGTCTTCCTGTGAAGGATGTCTTCTTTCTGTAGGGGCAACACTGCTTCCCATAGTGAAAACAGGTCTCCCTGTGAGGGATGCCTTCTTCCCATAAGGGCAACACTGTTTCCTGTGAAGGAAGCCTTCTTCCTGGATGGGCCACACTACTTTCTGTGGTGAAAACAGGCCTTCTTGTGAAATAAGCCTTCTTTTGTAGGGGCAACACTTCTTTCTGTGTTGAAAACACGCCTTCCTGTGAAAGAAGCCTTCTTTCTCTAGGGGCAACACTCCTTCGTGTATTGAAAACATGCCTTCCTGTGAAGGAAGCCTTCTTCCTGTAGGGGAAACAATCTCTCCTGTGTTAAAAACAGGATTACTGTGAAGGAAGCCTTCTTCCTGTAGTGCCAACATACTTTCATATTGTGAAAACAGTCCTTCCTGTGAAGGAAGCCTTCTTCCTGTAGTGGATACAGTGCTTCCTGTGGTTAAAATAGTAATTCCTGTGATGGAAGCCTTCTTCCTGTATCGGCAACACTGCTTTCTGTAGTGAAGACAGGTCTCCCTGTGAACGATGCCTTCTTCCTGTAGGGGCAACACAGCTTCCCTTGGTGAAAACAGGCCTTCCTGTGAAGGAAGCCTTCTTTCTGTAGTTGCAACACTGCCTCCTGTATTGAAAACAGGTTTCCCTGTGAAGGACACCTTCTTCCTATAAGGGCAACACTGCTTCCTGTGAAGAAAGCCTTCTTCTTGTATGGGTCCCAATTATTTCTGTCATTAAAACAGGCCTTCCTATGAAGGAAGGCTTCTTCCTATAGGGGCAACCCTGCTTCCTCTGAAGGAAGCCTTCTTCCTGTAGGGAATACATTGATTCCTGTGGTGAAAAGAGGCCTTCATGTGAAGAGAGCCTTCTTCTTGTATCAGCAACACTGCTTGTTGTGGTAAAATAGGCTTTCCTGTAAAGGAAGCCTTCTTCCTGTAGAGGCAACACTCCTTCCTTTTGTGAAAACAGGACTTTCTGTGTAGTAAGTCCTATTGGGGCAACCCTGCATCCTGTGAAGGTAGCCTTCTTCCTTTAGGAGCAACACTGCATCCTGTGGTGAAAATAGGCCTTCATGTGAAGGAAGCCTTCTTCCTGTAGGGAAAACAGTGCCTCCTGTAGTGAAAACAGGCCTTTCTGTGAAGATCGCCTTCTTCCTCTAGGGGCAACACTGCTTCCTGTGGTGAAAACATGCCTTCCTTTGATGGAAGCCTAGTTCTTGTGAGGGGAACATGCTTTCCAATGGGGGAAACTGGCCTTCCTGTTGCTAAGTGTAATTTTCTGTGGGGAACCCTTTGTCTTGTGGATGAAAAATACCATCCTCGCTTCTCTTTCTCTTCCGGTCCCTGGAGCTTCGGGAGCCGCGGGCTTCGGTGCAGAGATGGCCAAGTCCAAGAACCACACCACGCACAACCAGTCTCGGAAATGGCACAGGAATGGCATCAAGAAACCCCGGTCACAAAGATACGAATCTCTTAAGGGGGTAGACCCCAAGTTCCTAAGGAACATGCGCTTTGCCAAGAAGCACAACAAGAAGGGCCTGAAGAAGATGCGGGCCAACAACGCCAAGGCCATGAGCGCATGCGCCGAGGCCATCAAGGCCCTGGTCAAGCCCAAGGAGCCCAGGGCCAACATCCCAAAGGGCTGCAGCCGCAAACTCAGTCGGCTCGCCTACATCGCTCACCCCAGGTTTGGGAAACATGCTCGTGCCCGCATTGCCAAGGGGCTCAGGCCGGGCCGGCCAAAGGCCAAGGCCAAGGCGGAAACCAAGGCCCAGGCTGCAGGTGCGGCTGCAGCTAAGGCTCCCAAAGGCACCCAGGCCCCCGCTCCCAAAGGTGCCCAGGCCCCCGCCCCCAAAGGCGCCCAGGCTCCCGCTCCCAAAGGCGCCCAGGCCCCTCCCAAAGGTGCCCAGGCCCCCCCCAAAGGCGCCCAGGCCCCCGCGAAGGCTCCGCAGTAGAGGCCTCTGTCTGCTGATGTGAGGACGGAAGGACTGGTGGGGCCCCGGGGCCGCTGTCTGCATGGCGCTGGTGCCCTTCTGTGCTGTTTGTACAAATAAACCTGCGGCAGGAAAAAAAAAAAAGAAAAAAAAAGAAAAAAGAAAGAAAAATACCATCCTCTGGGGAAACATTTCTTCCTTTGGAGAAATCACACCTTCCTGTGAGGGAACCTTTTTTCATGTGTGTGTGTGGGGGAAATACAACTTCCTGAGTGAACCCCATCTTCCTGTAGTGGATACACTGCTTCCTGTGGTTAAAACAGGCCTTCCTGGGAAGGAAGCCTTCTTCCTGTACAGGATACACTGGTTCTTGAGGTTAAAACAGGCCTTCCTGTGAAAGGAGCCTTATTCCTATAGGGGCAACATTGCTACCTGTGAAGGAAGCCTTCTTCCTGTTGAGGCAACATTCCTTCCTGTGGTGAATACAGGCCTTACTGTGAAGGAAGACTTCTCTCTGTAGAAACAGACTCTTTCCTGTAGTGAAAACAGGACTACTGTGAAGGAATCATTCTTCCTGTAGCGGCAGCAAAGCCTCCTGTGGCATAAACAGGCCTTCCTGTGAAGGAAGCCTTCTACCTGTAGGTGCAACACTACTTTCTCTGGTGAAAACAGGCCTTCCTGTGAAGAAATACTTCTTTTTGTCAGGGCAACACTCCTTCCTTTGGTGCAAACAGGACTTCCTGTGAAGTAAGTCTTCTCCCTATAGGGGCAACACTGCTTCTGGTGAAGTAAGTCTTTTCCCTGTAGGGGCAACACTCCTTCCTGCGGTGAAAACAAGCCTTCCTGTGAAGGAAGTCTTCTTCCTGTAGGGGAAACACTCTTTCGTGTTTTAAAAACAGGATTACTGTGAATGAAGCATTCTTCCAGTAGTGCCAACCCTATTTCCTGTGGTAAAAACAGGTCTCCCTATGAAGGAAGCCTTCTTCCTGTAGTGGATACACTGCTTCTTGTGGTTAAAACAGTACTTCCTGTGCTGGAAGCCTTCTTCCTGTACGGGCAACAATGCTTCCTATGGTGAAAACAGGCTTTCCTGTGAAGTGAGCATTCTTCCTATAGGGAGCAACAGTGCTTCATGTTAATTAAGCCTTCTCCCACTACGGGCAACACTGCTTCCTGTAGTGAAAACAGGTCTTCCTGTGAACGATACCTTCTTCCTGTAGGGGCAACACTGCTTCCCTTGGTGAAAACAGGCCTTCCTGTGAAGGAAGCCTTCTTACTGTAGTGGATACAGTGCTTCCTGTGGTTAAAACAGTACTCTCTGTGATGGAAGCCATCTTCATGTGGGGCAATATTGCTTCCTGTGGTGAAAACAAGCCTTCCTGTGAAGGAAGACTTACTCCAGTAGGGGCAAAACTCCTTCTTTTGCTGAAAAAAGGCCTTCCTCTGAAGTGAGCATTCTTCCTATAGGCTCAACACTGCTTCATGTTAATTCAGCCTTCTCCCTGTAGGAGCAATCCTGCTTCCTGTAGTGAAGACAGGTCTTACTTTGAACGATGCCTTCTTCCTAAAGGGCCCTTGGTGAAAACAGGCATTCCTGTGAAGGAAGCCTTCATTTTGTAGGGGCAACACTGCTTCCTATATTGAATACAGGTCTCCCTGTGAAGGACCCCTTCTTCCTATAAGGGCAACAATGCTTCCTATGAAGGAAGCCTTCTTCCTATAGGGGCTACACTTATTCCTGTCATTAAAACAGGTCTTTCTGTGAAGGAAGCCTTCTTTTTATAGGGGCAACACTCTTTCCTGTGATGAAAACAGGATTACTGTGAAGGAAACCTTCTTACTGTAGCAGCAACACTGCTGCATGTAGTGAAAACAGGTCTCCCAGTGAAGGCAGTCATCTTTCTATATGGACAACACTGCTTCCTGTGAAGGAATCCTTCTTCCTATAGGGGCAACACTCTTTCCTGTGGTGAAAACAGGCCTTTCTGTGAAGGAAGCCTTCTTGCTGTAGGGGCAACATTCTTTCATGTGTTTTAAACAGGGTTACTGTTAAGGAAGCCTTCTTCCTCTAGGGCCAACACTGCTTCCTGAGGTGAAAACAGGCCTTCATCAGAAGGAAGCCTTCTTGCTATAGGGGCAACACTGCTTCTGGTGAAGGAAGCCTTTTTATTCTAGGTGTAACACTGCTTCATGTGGTGAAAACAAGCCTTCCTGTGAAGGAAGCCTTCTTCCTTTAGGGGCACAACTTCTTCCTGTGTTGAAACCAGGCCTTGCAGGGAAAAACTCCTTCTTCAGATAGCAGCAACCCTGCTTCCTGTGAAGGAAGCCTTCTTGCTGTAGGGGCAACACTGCTTCCTGTGCTGAAAAATGCCTACCTGTGAAGGAAGCCTTCTTCCTATAGGGGCAACACTCTTTCCTGTGGTGAAAACAGGATTACTGTGAAAGAAGCCTTTTTCATGTAGAGGCAACAATGCTTCCTGTGGTATAAATAGGCCTTCCTGTGAAGGAAGCTTCCTTCCTGTAGAAGTAACACTGCATCCTGTTTTGAAAATAGGCCTTCCTATGAAGGAAGCCTTCTTCCTAGAGTGGCAACACTGCTTCCTGTGAAGGAAGCCTTCTTCTTGTAGATCCAAACACTTGTGGTGAAAACAAGCCTTCCTATGAAGGAAGCCTTCTTAGTGTAGGGGCAACACTTCTTACTGTGGTGAAACCAGGCCTTCCTGCGAAGGACTGCTTCTTCAGATAGGGGCAACCCTGCTTTCTGTGAAGGAAGCCTTATTCCTGCAGGGCAACACTCTTTACGGTGGTCAAAACAGGAATTCCTCTGAAGGAAGCCTTCTGCCAGTAGAGGCAACACTGCTTCCTAAAGTGAAGACAAGTCTCCCTGTGAAAGATGATGTCTTCTTATAGGGGCATCACTGCTTCCTGTGATGGAAGCCTTTTTCCTGTAGGGGCAACTCTCTTTCCTTTGGTGAAAACATTCCTTCCTGTGAAATAAGCCTTCTTTCTTTAGGGGCAACACTGCGTCCTTTGGTGAAAATAGGCCTTCCTGTTAAGGAAGCCATCTTCCTGAAGGGGCAAAACTGTCTCCGTGGTGAAATCAGGCCTTCCTTTGAAGATAGCCTTCTTCCTCTATGGTCAACACTGCTTCCTGTGGTGAAAACATGCCTTCTTCTCTCGGAAGTCTGGTTCCTGTGAGGGTAACATGCCTTCCCATGGGATAAACTGGACTTCCTGTGGCTAATGGCAATTTTTTAAGGGAAATTCTCTTCCTGTGGTGAAATATACCATCCTGTGGGGGAACATTTCTTCTTTTGGGGAAATCACACCTTTCTGTGAGGGAAAATTGTTACCTGTGGGGGGAAATACAACTTCCTGAGAGAATCCCATCTTCCTGTAGGGGATACACTGCTTCCTGTGGTTAAAACAAGCCTTCCTGTGACGGAGCCTTCTTCCTATAAGGGCAACACTGCCTCCTGTGGTGAAAACAAGCCTTCCTGGGAAGATAGCCTTCTTCCTGTCATGGAATCAGTACTGCCTGTGGTGAAAACAGGCCTTTCTGTGAAGGAAGCCCTCTCTCTATAGGGGTAACACTGCTTGCTGTGAAGGAGGCCTACTTTCTGTAGGGGCAACACTGCTTCCTCAAAGGAAGCCTTCTTCCTGTAGGGGCACACTCTTTCCTGTGGTGGAAACAAGATTACTGTGAAAGAAACCTTTTTCCTATAGCTGCAACACTGCTTCCTGTGGTAAAAACAGGCATTCCTGTTTAGAAAGCCTTCTTCCTATAGGGGCAACACTCCTTCCTGTGTTGAAAAAAGGCCTTCTTGTGAAGTGAGCCTTTTTCCGATAGGAGCAACACTGCTTCCTGTGAAGGAAGCCTTCTTTCTGTAGGGGCAGCACTGCTTCCTGTAGTAAAAACAGGTCTTCCTATGGACAGATAGAAGAAAAAATGGTGGTGGAACAGAGAGATACAATCTGAATCTGCTTCCAGGGCAGAAGGAGGAAGCAGCTGAAGGTTGCGCAGGGAGTGTTGGCGAGTAGGGGGACAGCTGTGCTCTGGTAGAAGATAGGGGACTCCTAGACTGGCCTCCCCAGCCTGAGCGGCCTCAGTACTGCTGGGTTCTCTCCCTTAGCCAACTGCAGGTAGGCAGACCACAACATCTTGAAGGGAAAGGATCTGAAAATATACAGGTGCAGTACCAGCTGGACAGCTGAGACTCCCAGAACACCGGAGTTTAGTTGGCACAGACGTGCAGAGTCCAAGGAGTTCTGCGCTCCAGTAGGGAAAGGTCAGATTTCCTTGGGGTTACTTTGGGCACGAAACTGAGGGGGATGGTAGACTGGGATATCTGCGCCTTGGAACTCAAAGCCCGGAGATCTGCACCTAAAATAAAATCTGTGGCTGTTGGAACTGGTAAACGTGGGAGAGGGCCCTTGGAGCTAGTGGCAGAGTTAATCCCTGGAGAGCAACCAATTTGGACCTGACAGAGAAGGGAGACCCAGAAGATTTTGAGAGGGTCCTGGCTGCTAAAACAGAAGTCACCATTAGAGAGGCAGCATTGAATACCACAGGGACAGCAAAATTTTAGTTCAGGTTAGAGAGGACCAATAGACCCAGAGGTCAATCTAGAAACACTGCCACCCAGAGGCCGAATCACAAATTGACTCTTGTGTGACACAAGGAATTGATATTTTCTCTTCGACTTTGGGAATACAGTCTATTTTCATCTACACTTTAGTATCTTTTACTCTACCTCAACTTCACCTTTTTACCACTACTCTCTTGCTAAACCTTTCCCTATTTAGTGCCTTGTTTCCCTTACACTTTTACTACTTAAGATTTACCTTAATTCTTTCTTTTTACCCGTTAAAATTTCACCCCACTTATATATCTAATCTCCAACCAACTACTCCAAGTCCATATATACCTCTAGTTTCTCTGACTTCACTATCTTAAAGTGTTTTTATCCCCATCCTGTTGTTGTTGTTTACTTGACTGTTGATTATATCGATTTTTTATGCAGGTTTATGAGATTGATTTGCTTATTCTTTTATTTTGGTTTGTCTTGTAGGAGGGTTTATTTTTATTTTTGGTATTGTTTCTTGTTTTGTTGTCCTCATTTCCATTGTTTTTAAGATAGAGTTTTACTTCTGTCTTCCCTCACCTCCCTTGATATTACTAGTTGTATGTAGTTTGTATCAATCTCCAGGTACTTGTTGCGGGTTTTGGTTCAGATTAGGGGCTGTCCTATAGGAGTTTTCACCTCACATTTATAGTTTACTCCTTTTTTTTCTTCTTCTTCCCCTTTCCCCATTATCATTTTGGCATTCCTGTCTTTCTTTTTTGTGAGTGTGTGTGTAGGGGGGGTCTCTTTCTGTGTGTGTCTGGGGAGGGTTCTCTTTCTTTTATCTCGCCTATCACCGAATTTGCCCTTCTCTGGCAAGCACCTTTATTTGGAATTACCATTACTGTGACTACATTCCGGTTCAGTGCCATGTGAGTTACATCTGGTTGTGTTGTATTTTGTGCCTTTAAATCAATGCAGGAGAGTGAGAACTACATAACCAGATACACAGAGAAGAGAGACCATGGGGAGACAAAGAAACAGCCCACATATGAAAGAAAAACAAGCCTCACCAGAAAAGGAGGTAAACGAAATGGAAGTTAACAACCTGTCAGAGAAATAATTCAGAGAAATGGTCATAAGGTGGCTGGAAAGAATGGAAAACAAATTTAATAATATGAGTAAGAAGTAAGAGGAATTGAAGAAGAACCAGGAGGAAATGAGGAAGACCCAGGAAGAAATGATGAAAAGTCAAGAAGAAATGAAAAGTTACATTGAAAGTATTAAGAGTATACTAGAAGAGGCAGAGGACCATATCAGTGAGCTAGATGACCAGGTAGGAAAAAATAACCAAGTAGACCAGCTTCTAGAAAAAAATTAAAAAGCAAGAGGAGAACCTAAGAGAACTTTGGGACAACATGAAACAAAACAACATCCGTATAATTGGGCTTACAGAAGGACAGGAAACTGAGCAAGGAATAGAAAACCTGTTGGAAGAAATAATGACAGAAAACTTCCCTGATTTAGGAAAGAAAAAACCCACACAAATCTAAGAAGCTCACAGAGTTTCAAGCAAAATTAACCCCAAAAGACCTATGTCAAGGCACATTTTAATTAAATTGGCAAACACCAGTGACAAAGTAAGAATCTTTAAAGCTGCCAAAGAGAGACAGAAAGTCACCAACAAAGGAACCCCCATCAGACTAACAAGTGATCTCTCAACAGAAACCTATCAGACTAGAAGGCAGTGGAATGTAATTTACAAAGTCATGCAAAGGAAGGGTCTGAATCCTAAAATACTATACCCTGCAACGCTATCAATCAAAATTGAAGGTCAAATCAGGAGCTTCACAGATAAAAAAGGACTAAGGGAATTCGTTACCACCAAACCAGCAATGCAAGAAATGCTAAAGAATCTGCTGTAAAAAAAAAATAGGAAGCGAAGAAGGAACACAGGGTTAAAGAACAAAAATGGCAACATATAAGTACTGTCAATAATAACTTTAAATGTAAATGGTTTAAATGCTCCAATCAAAAGACATAGGGTAATAGACTGGATAAGAAAACATGCCCCATGTATCTGCTATCTACAAGAAACCCACCTCCGAAAAAAAGACGCACATAACTGAGGATGAAAGGTTGGAAAAAAGTTATTCAGACGAATGGAAATGCAAAAAAAAGCTGGGGTAGCCATACTTATATCTGACAAATTAGATCTCAAAGTGAAGGACATAACAAGAGATAAAGAAGGCCACTTCATAATACTAAAGGGTGCAATCCAACAAGAAGAAATAACTCTGATAAACATATACGCACCCAATACTGGAGCACCCAAATACATACAAAAACTCCTAGAGGATATCAAGGGAGAGATAGACAGCAATACAATAATAGTAGGAGACTTTAATACCCCACTATCACCATTGGACAAATCCTCTAAACAAAAAATCAGTAAAGAAACATCAATCCTCAATGACTCACTAGACCAGATGAAATTAATTGACATATTCAGATCATTTCACCCCAAAGCCACAAAGTATACATTCTTTTCAAGTGCCCACGGGTCATTCTCAAAGATAGACCATATGTTGGGTCATAGGCAAAGTCTCTCCAAATTCAAGAAGATAGAAATCATATCAAGCATATTCTCAGATCACAGTGGCATAAAGCTGGAAATCAACTACAATAAAAAAATCCAAAGAAATCAAACACATGGAGACTAAACAGCATGCTATTAAACTATGACTGGGTTACTAGAGATAAAGGAAGAGATAGAAAACATCATAGAAACAAATGACAACGATAGCACAACAATCCAAAATCTGTGGGACACAGTGCAAGCAGTTCTGACAGGGAAGTTCATAGCTCTACAATCCTACTGCAAAACACTAGAAACAGCGGCAATAAATTATCTAACCCAACAACTCCAAGAGTGAGAAAGACAGCAACAAGAAAAGCCCAGTATAAGCAGAAGGAAGGAAATAGTAAAGATCAGAGCCGAAATAAATGACAGAGACCAAAGACAACAATACGGAAAATCAACAAAACCAAGGGCTGGTTCTTTGAAAGGATAAACAAGATTGATGAACCTCTATCCAGACTCACCAAGAAACAAAGAGAGGACCCAAATAAATAAAATCTGAAATGAAAGAGGTGAAATAACAAGAGACCACACAGAAATACAAAGGATTGTTAAAAAAAAATACTATGAACAACTCTACTCCAACAAACTGGACCACCTGGAGGAAATGGATATATTTCTAGAAAAATATAACCTCCCAAAACTCAATCAGGAAGAATCTAAACAACTCAATAGACAAATAACTGTGGAAGAAATTGAAGCAGTCATCATAAAGCTTCCAGCAAACAAAAGCCCAGGGCCAGGCGGCTTCACAGGGGAGTTTTACCAAACATTCAAGGAAGAACTAAAACCTATCCTCCTCAGACTATTCTGAAAATTCAAGAGGATGGAACACTTCCAAACTCCTTCTATGAAGCTAGCATCACCCCAATACCAAAACCAGAAAGAGAATTACAGGCCAATATCCCTCATGAATATAGATGCCAAAATCCTCAATAAAATACTAGCAAATCGGATCCAGCAGTGCATCAGAAAGATCATACACCATGACCAAGTAGGACTTATCCCAGGAATGCAAGGATGGTACAATATTCGCAAATCAATGAATGTGATACATCACATAAACTAATTGTCATATCAATTGATGCAGAAAAAGCATTTGACAAAATCCAACACTCTTTCTTGATAAAAACTCTCAACAAGGTAGGAAGAGAAGAATCATACCTCAACATAATAAAAGCCATATATGATGAACCCACAGCAAATATCATACCCAATGGGCGAAAACTACAACCATTTCCCCTAAGAATAGGAACAAGACAGGGTTGCCCACTCTCACCACTCCTGTTCAACATAGTACTGGAAGTATTAGTCATTGCAATTAGACAAGAAGAAGAAATAAAAGGCGTCCAAATTGGAAAAGAAGAAGTAAAGCTATCCTTATTTGCAGATGACATGATATTGTACATAAAAACCCCCGAAAGACTCCATAAAAAAGGTAATAGACTTAATAAATGAGTTTGGCAACGTAGCAGACTACAAAATTAACGCCAAGAAATCTATGGCATTTCTACACACTTATAGTGAACTTACAGAAAGAGAGACTAAAAAAGCAATTCCATTTACCATCACACCAAAAAAATTAAGATACCTAGGAATAAACTTAACTAAGGAGGTAAAAGACCTATTGGCGGAAAACTACAGGACACTTAAAAAGAGATAGAGGAAGATGTAAACAGGTGGAAGAACATACCATGTTCATTGATTGGGAGAATCAACATAATTAAAATGTTCCTGCTACCCAAAGCATTCTATAAATTTAAATGCACTCCCCATTAAAATACCAATGGCATATTTCATAGACCTAGAAAGAACTCTCCAAAAATTCATCTGGAATGAAAAAAAGGCCCCAAATAGCCACAGCAATCCTGAGAAAGAAGCACAAAGTCGGTGGGATTTCAATACCAGATTTCAAGCTGTATTACAAAGCTACTGTTCTCAAAACAGCCTGGTACTGGCACAAGAACAGACATATAGCTCAATGGAATAGAATAGAGAATCCAGATATCACCCAAGCAACTATGCTCAATTAATATTTGACAAAGGAGGCATGAACATAAAATGGAGTCAAGATAGTCTCTTCAATAAATGGTGTTGGGAAAATTGGACAGATACATGCAAAAAAAAAAAAAAAAAGAGAAATTAGAGCATCAACTTACACCATACACAAAAATAAACTCAAAATGGATACAGGACTTAAACGTAAGATGGGAAACCATGAAAACTTTAGAGGAATCTACAGGAAAAAAATCTCAGACATATGCCAAAAGATCTTCTTCGATGATACTGCTCCTAGGGCAATGGAAGCTAAAGACAAACAAATGGGACTACATCAAAATAAAAAGCTTTTGCACAGCTAAAGAAACCATCAACCAAACAACAAGAAAACCCACTGCATGGGAGAACATATTTGTAAATGTGATCAGTGATAAAGGTTTAATCTCAAGCATCTACAGGCAACTCACACAACTCAATAAAAGGAGGACAAATGATCCAATAAAAAAAATGGGCAATAGACCTAAATAGAATCTTTTTGAAAGAAGACAAAAGGAAGGCCCAGAGACATATGAAAACTTGCTCAACGTCACTAATTATCTGAGAGATACAAATGAATATGACTATGCAGTACCATCTCACACCTGTCAGAATGGCTTACATCAACAAATCAACAAATGTCAAGTGCTGGCGAGGATGGGGGGAAAAAGGAACTCTCATGCACTGCTGGTGGGATTGTAGACTAGTGCAGCCACTGTGAAGAACAGTATGGAGTTTCCTCAAAAAAACTAAAAATGGAGCTCCCATTCAAACCAGTGATCCACTTCTAGGAATATACCTCAATAAACGAGAAATGCAAATTAGAAATGATATATGTACCCCTATGTTCATAGCAGCACAATTTACCATAGCTAAGATTTGGAAACAGCCTAAGTGCCCATCAGCATATGAGTGAATTAAAAAACTATGGTACATTTACACAATGGAATACTGCGCTGCTGTAAAAAAGGAGCTCCTACCATTTGTAACAACATGGATGGATCTGGAGAGCATTCTGCTAAGTGAAATTAGTCAGGCAGAGAAAGACAAATATCATATGATCTCACTCATTTGAGGAGTATAATGAATGACATAGACTGTTGAACAAGAATAAATCCAGAAACTGAGAAAAGTCCATCAGAATGTCAAACCTCAGGGTAAGTGGCAGGTGGTGGGAGTAAGGGGGAAAGTCAATATATTTGAACTCTTGAACTAAGGTAAGTAATTTGTGTTTTTACATCCCTGACAAAGTTTATATAAAGTTATTGAAAAAATTGGCAGCTAGTTTGAGATTGAATTGGCATGGCCTAGAGCTTGTCATATCCTATGAACACCAGTCCTTAGGCTAGGCCCTCCTTAACCTCCCGTGACACCATAATACCCTTACATGATATTATTCTACAATCTCATTATAATTTTTGATATTTGACAACAGCATATTATATAATTATCCCAAATAAACTTACAAAGTAATTCTTTGAATGTTGAGTAGCAATTTAAAAAAAAGATAGGAATTAATCCCTTTCAGAAGGAATTAAGGCACTGGGAAGGCATCTGAGCATTCTATATTGGCCCTTCTTGCACTTTTTGCCTTGAGGGACTCTCTTCTTACTTTCCAAATACACAGCTGATGCCTGAGCTTTCAGTTCCAGCTTGGCTGAAGCCTCTGGGCAGCTGGCACCATGGATCTGTCTCTCGACCAATGGTGTGAGCTGGGCCCTCTCTGGAGAAGAAACCTGGGTCCCCTGAGATATGTGATCAGTATCGGGACCCTGCCAGCAGGCGAGGGGACTGCAAAGCAGGTGCCTGACGTGGAGGCCACAGGGGCATAGACTATAAAGGAGACAGAACTGAACCTCACATCACCCTGTTTGGCCCCGGAGGATGGCTGGTTAGCCAGAGACGGGTATGATTCCTCAGGGAAGGAACAACCTAAGACAGGCAGTCACAGAGGGGCCAACAGGAGAGAACTAAAAGGTCAACAGAGGTGGGGCACAGACCCTCACCCACAAACCTTGCAGGGGCTCAAATTCTCACCCCTCCTGAGGGAGGTCTCCTACCCCCATGGCTGCTTCGCCTCCCACGCACAACTCACACCGGGACCCAGGTGGCAGACAGAGAATCGGCCAGCAATAGCTGCTCTATATCTAAATTCAGTTTATTACCAGGAATGCTGAGGACCTATTCAAAAATGCATTAGTATTTACAGGGTAAACTAAGATTTCTGCTTGAGTATTAAAATTGACAGTAAAATAGTAATCAAGTTTTCAGATTAATTTAAATTGGCCAAGTGAAATAAGTGAATACTCAAGAAAATTTAAGTGTACTGGACAAAAAGCTTTCTCTAAAACATTAACTGAAATATCTATTAGTAGTTCACCTCACTGTAAAATTGCCTAACATCCAAAGAACTAAAGGAGTCATATTTGTGTGCAAAAATTAAAATTTAATATTACCAAGACGGCAAGATAAATTTTCCAATAGCCCCCATTAGTCAAAAAGGGGAGGGATAGTGGGGTAATATCATGTAAGGAATAATATCCTGTAAGTAAATACATCCAGAAAATTCTTACTCCAGAAAAGTAAATTGCATTTGTAAATCCAACTGCAGAACACCCATGAAAAAACACACATGGAGTCAAAATAAGCCAAAGGAAAATCATTTATGCAAAAATAAAAGAATCCCAAGTCTATTTTGCAGAGAGGATCCCTTTGTTAACTTTTGGTCGAGAATGTGTTTGTGTGTTTGCAGAGAACAACTCCAAGACCATGTGGGTTCCTGCAACTGTGAGGAACTGATGGGTTGTTGCAGCCACGAGGAGGGTCCACAGATGGGGGACGCTAACGACACCTTGCTAAGCTAGCAGTTGGCAGCTGTGCATGGCTGCATGCGGCCCAGGATCATACCAGAGAGGATGGATCTTGCATTGCCATAATGTGTCCACCATCTGGATACCATTGCTGACATGTACACATAAGGAAGTATTTGACACTGAAACTGGGACTCAGAACAGTTGGACATTGAAACTGACACTCAAATGTTTTTTGTTCTTATACGTTTGTTTCTAGTATGCAGAGGCAAGGTATTTTTGAAGAAAAGAAACAGGGGGGATTGATTGATATAGAGGCAGGGTGGCCTTGAACAGGATGTCAAGCTACAGGGGGAAGACTGGGTTGGATAGGAGGTGAATGCCGAGGGAGGTCAACCGAAGGACTTGTATGCATGCATGTGAGCATAACCAATGAATGAAAGACACTGGGGCAGGGAGGGGGGCAAGTGGGAACCTGTGCTGGGGGTTAAGGGACACTGGTGAGAGCATATTCAGGGGGGGGGGAGGGAAATCATATACACTACTATTAAATATAAGTTGTATTGTAAAAAAAAAAAAAAAAAAAAAAGAGGCCTTCCTGTGAAGGAAGCCTTCTTCCTGTAGGGGATACACTGCTTCCTGTGGTTAAAACAGGCCTTCATGTGAAAAAAGGCTTCTTCCTATAGAAGCAACACTTTTCCCTGAGGTGGAAATAGGCCTTTGAAAGGAGTCTTCTTCCTGTAGGCGCAACACTGCTTCCTGTAAAGGAACCCCTCTTCCTGTAGGGGCAACACTGCTTCATGTGGTGAAAAAAGGCTTTCCTGTGAAGGAAACCTTCTTCCTGTAGGATCAACACTCTTTCCTGTGGTTAAAATAGGATTACTGTGAAGGAAGCCTTCTTCCTGTATCGGGAACAATGCTTCCTGTGGTGAAAACAGGCTTTCCTGTGAAGTGAGCCTTTTTCCTACAGGGGCAACACTGCTCCATGTGTAGCAGCTTTCTCCCTGTAGGGGCAACACTGCTCCATGTGTAGCAGCTTTCTCCCTGTAGGGGCAACACTGCTCCATGTGTAGCAGCCTTCTCCCTATAGGTGCTACACTGCTTCCTGTGGAGAATACAGGACTTCCTATGAAGGAAGCCTTCTTCCTGTAGGGGCAACATTCCTTTTTTTTGGTGAAAACAGGCCTTCCTGTGAAGTGAGCCTTCTTACAATTAGGGCAACACTGCTTCATGTGTAGCAAACCTTCTCTCTGTAGGTGCAACACTCTGTCTTGTGCTGAAGTCAGGCCTTCCGGTGAAGGAAGCCTTCTTCCTGTAGGGGCAAACGTTTTCCTGTGTTTTAAACAGAATTACAGTGAAGGAAGTATTCTTACTGTAGGGGCAACACCGCTTCCTGTGGTGAAAACAGGCCTTGTTGTGAAGGAAGCCTTCTTCCTATGGGATCAACACTGCTTCCTGTGCAGGACGCCTTCTTCCTGTAGGGGCCACACTTCTTCCTGTGATGAACACAAGCCATCCTGTGAAGGAAGACTTCTTTCTGTAGGGGCAACACTTCTTTTGTGGTGAAAACACGCCTTCCTGTGAAGAAAGGATTCTTTCTATAAGGGAAATCTTGCTTCCTGCGAAAGAAGCCTTCGTTCTGTATGGGCAACACACTTTCCTGTGGTGAAAACAGGCCTTCCTGTGATGGAAGTCTTCTTCCTGTAGGGAATACACTGTTATCTGTGGTTAATACAGTCCTTCCTGTAAAGGAAGCCTTTTTTCTATACGTCAACACTCCTTCCTGTGTAGAAGCCTTCTTCCTGTAGGGGCAAAACTTTTTCCTGTGTTGAAAACCGGATTGCTGTGAAAGTAGCCTTCTAGGGGAGCGTAAAAAATAGTTCCTGTGGTGAAAACAGGCCTTCCTGTGAAGGAAGCCTTCTTTCTGTAGGGGCAACATTCTTTCCTGTGTTTTAAACAACATTACGGTGATGGAAGTCTTCTTAACATAGGAGAAACACTGCTTCCTTTGGTGAAATCAAGCTTTCCTGTGAATAAAGTCTTCTTCCAGTAGAATCAGCACTCTTTCCTTGGTTAAAGTAGTATTACTATGAAGGAAGCCTTTTTCCTTTAGCGGGAACAATGCTTCCTGTGTTGTAAATAGGCCTTCCTGTAAAGGAACCCTTCTTCCTATAGGGGAAACATGCTTCTTCATGTAGAGGCAACACTGCAACCTGTGGTGAATACTGGGCTTCTTGTGAAGGAAGCCTTCTTCCTGTAGGGGCCACATTCCTTTTTTTGATGAAAACATGCCATCCTGTGAAGGGATCCTTCTTCCTATAGGGGCAACACTGCTTCATGTGTAGCAAGCCTTCTCCCTGTAGGGGCAACACTCTTTCCAGTGTTGAAAACAGGATTACTGTGAAGGAAGGAGCAGCAAAAATGCTTCTTGTGGTCAAAATGGGCCTTCCTGTGAAGAAGCCTTATTCCTGTGGGGGCAATACTGCTTCCTGTGGTGAAAACAGGCTTTCCCGTGAAAGGAGACTTTTTCCGATAGGCGCAACACTGCTTCCTGTGGTGAAAACAGGCTTTCCTGTGAAAATAGCCATCTTCCTGTAGAATCAACACTCTTTCCTTGGTTAAAATAGGATTACTGTGATGGAAGCCTTCTTCCTGTAGCGGGAACAATGCTTCCTGTGCTGAAAATAGGCCTTCCTGTAAAGAAGCCTTCTTCCTGTAAAGGCAACACTGCTTCCTGTGATGAAAACAGGCCTTCCAGTAAAAGAAGCCTTCTTACTATAGAGACAACATGCCTCTTCCTGTAGAGGCAACACTGCTTCCTTTGGTGAATACAGACCTACTTGTAAAGGAAGCCTTCTTCCTGTGGGGGAAACACTCCTTTTTTTGGTGAAAACATGCCATCCTGTGAAATGTGCTTTCTTCCTATAGGGGCAACACTGCTTCATTTGTAGCAAGCCTTCTCCCTGTATTGGCAACACTCCGTCTTGTGGTAAAACAGTCCTTCCTGTGAAGTAAGCCTTCTTCCTGTAGGGGCAACACTCTTTTCTGTGTTTTAAACAGGATCTCGGTGAAGGAAGTCTTCTTATTATAGGAGCAACACTGCCTCCTGTGGTGAAAATAGGTCTTCTTGTGAGGAAAGTCTTCATCCTATAAGGGTCAACAATGCTTCCTGTGTAGGGAGCCTTCTTCCTGTAGGGAACACACTTCTTTCTGTGGTGAAAACAGGCCTTCCTGTGAAGGAAGCCTTCCTTCTGTATAGACAGCCCTTCTTCCTGTGGTAAAAACACGTCTTCCTGTGAATAAAGGCTTCTTCTTATAGGGCAAACCTTGCTTCCTGTGAAAGAAACCTTTGTCCTGTATGGGCAACACTCTTTCCTGTGGTGAAAACAAGCCTTCCTGTGCTGGAAGCCTTCTTCCTGTAGGGAATACACTGTTTTCTGTGGTTAATACAGTCCTTCCTGTGAAGGAAGCCTTGTTTCTAACAGCAACACTCCTTCCTGTGGTAGAAACAGGATTTCCTGTGAAGGAAGCCTTCTTCCAGTAGGGGCAAAACTTTTTCCTGTGGTGAAAACAGGATTGCTGTGAAGGTAGCCCTCTACTTGGAGCGGCAAAAATGCTTCCTGTGGTGCAAGCAGGCCTTCCTGTGAAGGAAGCCTTCTTCTTTAGGGGCAACACTCTTCCCTGCATTTTAAACAGGATTACAGAAAGTCTTCTTACTGTAGGGGCAAAACTGCTTGCTTTGGTGAAATCAGACTTTCCTGTGAATTAAGCCTTCTTCCAGTAGAATCAACACTCTTTCCTTGGTTAAAGTAGGATTACTGTGAAGGAAGCCTGTTTTCTTTAGCAGGAACAATGCTTCCTGTGCTGAAAATTGGCCTGCCTGTAAAGGAAGCCTTCTTCCTATAGGCGTAACATGCTTCCTACTGTAGGGACAACACTGCAACCTGTGGTGAATGTAGGCCTTCCTGTGAAGGAAGCCTTCTTCCTGTAGGGGCAACACTCTTTCCTGTGTTTTAAACAGGATTACGGTGAAGGAAATCTTCTTACTGTAGGGGTAACGCTGCTTCCTGTGGTGAAAACAGGCCTTCTTGTGAACGAAGGCTTCTTCCTATAGAGGAAACACTGCTTTCTGTGAAAGGAGCCTTCTTCCTGTAGGAGCAACACTCTTTATTGTGGTGAAACAGGCATTTCTGTGAGGGAAGCCTTCCTCCAGTAGGCAATAAACTTCTTTTTGTGGTTATAACAGTCCTTCCTGTGAATGAAGCCTTCTTTCTGTACAGGCAACCCTCCTTCCTGTGTTGAAAACAGGATTACTGTCAAGGAATTGTTCTTCTTTTAGCGGCAAAAAAGCTTCCTGTGGTGAAAAGAGGCGTTCCTGTGAAGGAAGCCTTCTTCCTGTCGTGCAATACTGCTTCCTGTGGTGAAAACTTGTCTTTATGTGAAGGAAGCCTTCTTCTTGTAGGGAATACACTGCTTCCTGTGTTGAAAACAAGTCTGCCTGTGAAGGACATCTTCTTCACATAAGGACAACAGTGCTTCCTGTGAAGGAATCTGTCTTCCTGTAGAGGCAACACTGCTCCTGTGGTGAAAACAGGCCTTTCTGTGATGGAAACCTTCTTCCTTTAGGGGCAACACTGCTTCCTTTGAAGGAAGCCTTCTTCTTGCAGGTGCAACACTATTTCCTGTGGTGAAAACAGGCCTTACAGTGAAGAAAGCCTTCTTCTTGTAGGGTCAACACTCTTACCTGTGGTGAAAACAGGATTAATGTGAAGGAAGCCTTCTTCCCGATGCGGAAACAATCTTTCCTGTGGTATAAATAGGCCTTCCTGTGAAGAAATCCTTCTACCAGTAGAGGCAAAACTGTGTACTGTGGTGAAAATAGGCCTTCTTCTGAAAGAAGCCTTATTCCAATAGGGGAAACAATGCTTCCTGTGAAGGCAGCCTCCTTCCTATGGGTAACTCTCTTACCAGAGGTAAAAACAGGCCTTCCTGTGACAGAATCCTTCTTTCAGTAGGGCCAACACAGCCTTCTGTAGAGAAGACGGGTCTTCCTGTGAAGGATGCCTTCTTCCTAGAGGGGCAACACTGCTTCCTGTGAAGGAAGCCTTCTACCTGTAGGGGAAACACTACATCATTTGGTGAAACCAAGTTTTCCTGTGCAGTAAGCCTTCTTCCTGTAAGGCATCACTCTTTCTGGTGTTGAAAACAGGATTATTGTGAAGGAAACATTCTTCCCTTAGTGGCAACATTGCTTCCTGTGGTGAAAACAGGCCTTCCTGTAAATGAAGCCTTCTTCCTATAGGGACAACATGCTTCTTCCAGTAGGGGCAACACAGCTTTCTGTGGTGAAAACAGACCTTCCTATGAAGGAATCCTTCTTCCTATAGGGGCAACCCTGCTTCCTATGAAGGAAGCTTTCTTCTTGTAGGGGCAATACTTTTTCCTGTGGTGAAAACAGGCCTTCCTCTGAAGGACTTCTTCTTCCTATAGGGGCAACGATGCTTCCTGTCGTGAAAATAGGCCTTTCTGTGAAGTAAGCCTTCCTTATGTAGAAGCAACACTGCTTCCTGTGGTGAAGACAGGCCTTCCTGTGAAGGAAGCCTTCTTCCTGTGGGGGATACACTGTTTCCTGTGGTTAAAACAGACCTTCCTGCGAAGGAAGCCTTCTTCCTACAAGGGCAACACTTCTGCCGGTAGTCAAAACACGTCTCGCTGTGGAGGATGCCTTCTTCCTATATGGGCAACACTGCTTCCTGTGCAGGAAGCCTTCTTCTTGTAGGGGCAACACTCTTTCCTTTGGTGAAAACAGGCCTTCCCGAGAAGGAAGCCTTCTTCCTGTGGGGCAACACTGCTTTTTGTGGTGAAAACAGGAATTCCTGTGAAGGAAGCCTACTTGCAGTAGGGGCAACACTGCTTCCTGTCACGAAAACTGGTCTTCCTGTGAAGGAAGCATTCTTCCTATATTAGCAACACTTCTTCCTGTGCAGGAAGCCTTCTTCCTGTCGGGGCCACCCTTTTTACTATCTTGAAAATAGGCCTTTCTGTGAAGGAAGATTTCTTCCTGTAGGGCCAACACTCCTCCTGTGTTAAAGACAGGCCTTCCTGTGAAGTGAGCCTTCTTCCTATAGGGGCATCAACTCTTCTTGTGAAGGAAGCCTACTTGTAGTAGGGGAACACTGCTTCCTGTGGTGAAAACAGGCTTTCCTGTGAAGGAAGCCTTCCTGTGGCGGCAACACTGCTTCTTGTGGTGAAAAGTGGAATTCCTGCAAAGGAAGCCTTCCTGGATGGGCCACAATGCTTCCTGTGATGAAAACAGGCCTTTCTGTGAAGGAAGTTTTCTTCCTGTATGGGCAACACTCCTTTATTGGTAAAAAGAGGCCTTCCTGCGATGTGAGGATTATACTTATAGGGGCAACACTGCTTCCTGTGGTAGAAACAGGCCTTCTTGTGAAGGAAGCCTTCTTCCTATGGGGTCAACACAGCTTCCAGTACAGGAATCCTTCTTCCTGTAGGGAATACAGTGCTTTCTGTGGTTAAAACAGTCATTCCTGTGAAGGAAGCATTCTTTCTGTAGGGGCAACACTTCTTCCTATGGTGAAAACAGGACTTCCTCTAAAGGAAGCCTTCTACCTGTAGGGGCAACAGTTTTTCCTGTGTTGAAAACAGGATTACTGTGGAGTAAGCCTTCTTCTTGAACTGCAGAAATGCTTCCTGTAGGGAAAACAGGCCTTTCTCTGAAGGAAGGCTTCTTCCTATAAGGGAAACCCTGCTTCCTGTGAAGGTAGCCTTCTTCCTGTAGGGGCAACACTGTTTCCTGTGGTGAAAACAGGCCTTCATGTGCAGGAAGGGTTCTTCCTGTAGGGAATACACGGCTTTGTGTGGTAAAACAGTCCTTCCTGTGAAGGAAGTCTTCTTCCTTTAGGGGCAACACTCCTTTCTGTGGTGAAAATAGGACTTCCTGTGAAGGAAGCCTTCTTCCCCTATCGGCAACACTGTTTCCTGTATTGAATATGGGATGACTATGAAGGAAGCCTTCTTCCTATAGGAGCAACACTGCTTCCTGTGGTGAAAACAGGACTTCCTGTGAACGAAGCCTACTGCCTCTGGGGGCGACATTCTTTCCTGTGGTGAAAACAAGATTATTGTTAAAGAGGCCTTCTTCCTGTACAGGCAAAAATGCTTCCTATGGTATAAATCGACCTTCTTGTGAAGGAAGCCTTCTACATGAAGAGGCAACACTGCTTCTTGTTTTGAAAAAACGCATTTTTGTGAAGGAAACCTTCATTCCGTAGGGGCAACACTCCTTCCTGTGAAGGTTCCTCCTTTCTATAGGGGCAACACTGCTCCTCTGAAGGAAGCCTTCCTATTTATTGGCAACTTTGCTTCCTGTGGTGAAAAAAAGCCTTCCTGTGAAGGAAGCCTTCTTCCTGTAGGGGATACACTGCTTCCTGTGGTGAAAACAGGCCTTCCTGTGAAGGAAGACTTATTCCTGAAGGGGCAACACTTTTTCCTGAGGTGGAAATAGGCCGTCTTGTGAAAGGAGCCTTCTTCCTATAGTCGAAACACTGCTTTCTGTGAAGGAAGCCTTCTTCCTCTAGGGGCAACACTATATGGTGTGTTGCAAAGAGCATTACTGTGAAGAAAGCCTTCTTCTTCAGTGGCAAAAATGCTTCCTGTGGAGAAAATAGGCCTTCCTGTGGAGGAAGTTTTTTTCCTGTAGGGGAAACACTGCTTCCTTTGGTGAAAACAGGCCTTCCTGTGAAGGAAGCCTTCTTCCTGTTGGGGCCACACGGTTCCTGAAAGGAAACCTTCTTCCTCTAAAGGCAACACTTCCTCCTGTAGTGAAAACAGGCCTTCCTGTGAAGGAATCCTTCTTCCTGTATCGGCAACACTCCTTCCTGTGGTGAAAACAGGCTTTCCTCTGCGGGAAGGCTTCTTTCTATAGGGGCAACACAGCATACTGTGAAGGAAGCTTTCTGCCAGTAGGGGCAACAATGCTTCCTGTGGTGAAAATTGGTCTACCAGTGAAGGAAGCCTTCTTCCTGTAGAGGACACACTTCTTCCTGTTTTAAAAACAGGCTTCCTGTAAAGGAAGCCTACTTCCATTAGGGGCAACACTTCTTCCTGTATTGAAAAGAGGCCTTCCTGTGAAGGAAGGCATCTTCCTATAGGGGAACATGTGCCTCCTGTGTAGTAAGCCTTCTTCCTGTAGTTGCAACACTTTTTACTGTGGTGAAAACAGGCTTTCCTGTCAAGGAAGCCTTCTTCCTGTAGGGGATGCACTGCTTCCTGTGGTTAAAAAAGGTCTTCATGTAAAGGAAGACTTCTTCCTGTACGGCAACACTTCTTCCTGTGATGAAAACAGGCTTTCCTGCGAAGGAAGGCTTCTTCATATAGCAGGAACAATGCTGCATGGGCTGAAAATAGGCCTTTCTGTAAAGGAAGACTTCTTCCTGTAGGGGCAACACAGATTCCAGTGGTTTCCTGTAAAGGAAACCTTCTTCCTATAGCGGCAACATGCTTCTTCCTGTAGGGGCAACACTGCTTTCTGTGGTGAATACAGGCCTTCCTGTGAAGGAAGCCTTCTTCCTGTAGTAGCAACACTCCTTTTTTTTTGTTGAAAATAAGCCTTCCTGTGAAGTGAGCCTTCTAACTATAGGGGAAACCCTGCTTCCTGTGAAAGAAGCCTACTTCCTGTAGGGGCAACACTCTTTCCTCTGGTGAAAACTGGCCTTCCTCAGGAGGAAACCTGCTTTCTGTTGAGGCAACACTCTTTCCTGTGTTGAAAACAGGACTTCCTGTGAAGGAAGACTTCTTCCTATATGGGAAATCCTGCTTCCTGTGAAAGAATCCTTCTTCATGTAGTGGCAACACTCCTTTCTGTGGTGAAAACAGGCCTTCCTGTGAAGAAAACCTTCTTCCTGTAGGAACAACACTGCTTCCTGGGATGAAAACAGGTCTTCCTGTGAAGGAAGCGTTCTACATATAGAGGCAACACTGCGTCATGTGGTGAAAATAAGCCTTCCTCTGAAGGAAGCCTTCTTCCGTTAGGGAACACTCTTTCCTGTTTTAAAAACAGGTGTTCCTGTGACAGAAGCCTTCTTCCAGTAGGGGCAACACTGCTTCCAATAGCCAAGACAGGTCTTTCTGGGAAGGACGCCTTCTTCCCTTAGGGGCAACACTGCTTCTTGTGAAGAAAGCCTTCTTCCTGTAGGGGATACACTGCATCATGTGGTGAAACTAGGCATTTCTGTGAAGGAAGCCTTCTTCCTGTAGGGGCACACTCTTTCCTGTGTTGAAAACAGGATTACTGTGAATGAATCCTTCTTCTTAGACTGGCAAATATGCTTCCTGTAGTCAAGTAGGCATTCCTGTGAAAGAAGCCTTCTTCTTGTAGGGCAACACTGCTTCCTGTATTGAAAACAGGCCTTCCTGTGAAAGGAGCCTTCTTCCTGTAAGCGTAACACTGCTTTCTGTGAAGTAAGCCTTCTTCCTGTAGGGGCAACACTGCTTTCTGTGGTGAAAATAGGCTTTCCTGTTAAGGATGCCTTCTTCCTGTAGAATCAACACTCTTTCCTGTGGTTAAAATAGGATTACTGTGAAGGAAGGCTTCTTCCTGTAGCGGAAATAATGCTTCCTTTGCCAAAAATAGGTCTTCCTTTAAAGGAAGCCTTCTTATGTAGGGGCAAGACTGCTTCCTGTGGTGAAAACAGGCCTTCCTCCAAAGGAAGCCTTCTTCCTGTAGGGGCAACATACTTCCTCCTGGAGGGGCAACACTGCTTCCTGGGGTGAATACAGGCCTTCCTGTGAAGTCAGCCTTCTAACTATAGGGGAAACCCTGCTTCCTGTGAAAAAAACCTACTTCCTATAGGGGCAACACTCTTTCCTCTGGTGAAAACAGGCCTTCCTAAGAAGGAAACCTGCTTTCTGTTGAGGCAACACTCTTTCCTGTGTTGAAAACAGGACTTTGTGCGAAGGAAGCCTTCTTTTTATAGGGAATGCACTGCTTTCTGTAGTTAAATCAGTCCTTCCTGTGAAGGAAGACTTCTTCCTATATGTGAAATACTGCTTCCTGTGAAAGAATCCTTCATCATGTAGTGGCAACACTCTTTTCTGTGGTGAAAACAGGCCTTCCTGTGAAGAGAACCTTCTTCCTATAGGGAATAAACAGCTTTCTGTGGTTAAAACAGTCCTTCCTGTGAAGGAAGCCTCCTTTCTGTAGGAGCGACACTCCTTCCTGTGGTGAAAACAGGACTTCCTGGGAAGGAAGCCTTCTTCCGTTAGGGACAACACTCTTTCCCATTTTAAAAACAGGTGTTCCTGTGACAGAAGCCTTCTTCCAGGAGGGGCAACACTGCTTCCTGTAGTCAAGACAGGTCTTTCTGTGAAGGACGCCTTCTTCCCTTAGGGGCAACACTGCTTCTTGTGAAGAAAGCCTTCTTCCTGTAGGGGCACACCTTTTCCTGTGTTGAAAACAGGATTAGTGTGAATGAATCCTTCTTCTTAGACTGGCAAAAATGCTTCCTGGGGTCAGGTAGGCATTCTTGTGAAAGAAGCCTTCTTATAGGGCAAAGCCTTCTTCCTGTAGGGAATACACTGCTTCCAGTATTGAAAACAGGCCTTCCTGTGAAAGGAGCCTTCGTCCTATAAGCGCAACACTGCTTCCTGTGAAGTAAGCCTTCTTCCTGTAGGAGCAACGCTGCTTTCTGTGGTGAAAACAAGCTTTCCTGTTCAGGATGCCTTCTTCCTGTAAACACACTTTCCTGTCGTTAAAATAGGATTACTGTGAAGGAAGGCTTCTTCCTGTAGCGGAAACAATGCTTCCTTTGTTGAAAATAGGCCTTCCTGTAAAGGAAGCCTTCTTCCTGTAGGGGCAACATTACTTTCTGTGATGAAAACAGGCCTTCCTCCAAAGGAAGCCTTCTTCTTGTAGGGGCAACATGCTTCCTCCTGGAGGGGCAACACTGCTTCCTGGGGTGAAAATAGGCCTTGCTTTGAAAGAAGCCTGCTTTCTATAGGGGCAACACTTCTTTTTTTGGTGAAAACTGGCCTTCCTGTGAAGTGGGCCTTCTTACTATAGGGGCAACACTGCTTCATGCATAGCGAGCTTTCTCCCTGTTGGGGCAACACTCCGTCTTGTGGTGAAAACAGGTCTTCCTGTGAAGGAAGCCTTCTTCCTGTAGGGACAACACTCCTTCCTGTGGAGAAAAGCCGCTTTCTTGTGAAGGAAGCCTTCTTCATGTAGGGGCAACACTGCTTCCTTTGGTAAAAACAGGCATTTCTGTGAAGGAAGTCTCCTTACTCTAGGGGAAACACTGCTTCCTGTAGTGAAAACAAGCCTTCCTGTGAAGTATGCCTTCTTCCTATGGGGTCAACACTGCTTCCTGTGCAGGAAGTCTTCTTCCTGCAGGGGCCATACTTGTGGTGACAACAGGCCTTCCTTTGAAGGAAGCCTTAGTTCTGTAGTGGCAACACTTCTTCGTACAGTATAAACACGCCTTCCTGTGAAGGAAGGCTTCTTGCTATAGGGGAAACCCTGCTTTCTGTGAAAGAAGCCTTCTTCCTGTAGGGGCAACACTGCTTCATGTAGTGAAATCAGGAGTTCCTGGGAAGGAAACCTTCTTCCTGTTCAGGCAACACTGCATCCGGTGAAGGAAGACTTCTTCCTGTAGAGGCAACACTTCGTCCTGTGGTGAAAACAGGGCTTCCTGTGAAGGAAGCCTTCTTCCTCTAGGGACAACACTCCTTCCTGTGGTGAAAACAGGCCTTCCTCTGAGGGAAGGCTTCTTCCTGTAGAGAATACACTGCTTTCTGTGGTTAAAACAGTCCTTCATGTGAAGGAAGCCTTCTTCCTTCAGGGGCAACACTCCTTCCTGTGGTGAAAACAGGACTTCCTGTGAAGGAAGCCTTCTTCCCCTATGGGAAACACTGTTTCCTTTAGTGAATACAGGATTACTGTGAAGGAAGCCTTCTTACTGTAGGAGCAACACTGCTTCCTGTGGTGAAAACAGGCCTTCCTGTGAACGAAGCCTTCTTCCTCTGGGGGCAACATTCTTTCCTGTGGTGAAAACAAGATTACTGTGAAGGAAGCCTTCTTCCTGTACAGGCAAGAATGCTTCCTATGGTATAAATAGGCCTTCTTGTGAAGGAAGCCTTCTACATATAGAGGCAAAACTGCATCCTGTGGTGAAAATAGGCCTTCTTCTGAAGGAAGCCTTGTACCTATAAGGGAAACACTGCTTCCTGTGAAGGAAGCCTCCTTCTTGTAGGAGCAACACTGCTTCTTGTGTTAAAAACAGGCCTTCCTGTGATGGAAGCCTTCTTCCTTTAGGGGCAACACTGCTTCCTGTGAAGGAAGCCTTTTTCCTATAGTAACAACACTGCTTCCTGTGGTGAAAACAGGCTTTCCTGTGAAGGAAGCGTTCTTTCTGTAAGGGGAACACAGCTTCCTGTAAAGAAGCCTTCTTCCTGTAGGGGCTACACTCCTTTGGTAAAACAGGCCTTCCTGTAACTGAAGCCTTCTTCCAGTAGGCGCAACACTGCTTCCTGTGAAGGAAGCCTTCTAACTGCAGAGGCAACACTCTATCATGTGGTGATACAAGGCCTTCCTGTGAAGGAAGCCTTCTTCATGTAGAGGCAACACTCTTTTGTGTGTTGAAAACAGCATTACTGTGAAGGAAGGCTTCTTCCTGTAGGTGCAAAACTGCTCCCTGTGGTGACATCAGGCTTTCCTCGGAAGGAAGGCTTATTCCAATAGAAGCAACCATGCTTCCTGTGAAGGAAGCCTTCTTCCTGTAGAGGCAACCCTTCTTCTGTGATGAAAACAGGCCTTCCTGCAAAGGAAGACTTCTTCCTCGAGGGGCAACACTCCTTTCTGTGATGAAAACAGGCCTTTTTGTGAAGGACGTCTTCTTCCTGTAGGGGCTACACTGTTTTCTGTATTGCAAACAGGATTATTGTGAAGGAAGCCTTTTTCTTGGAGTGGCAAAAATGCTTCCTGTCATGAAAACAGGTCTCCATGTGAGGTAAGCCTTTTTCATATATGGACAATACTGCTTGCTGTGAAGGAATCTGTCTTCCTGTAGGGGCAACACTGCTTCCTGTGGTGAAAACAGGATTACTGTGAAGGAAGCCTTTTTCCAGTAGGTGTAAAATGCTTCCTGTGGTATAAATAGACCTTCCTGTGAAGGATGCCTTATACCTGTACAGACCAAACTGCATACTGTGGTGGAAATAGGCCTTCTTCTGAAGGAAGCCTTATTTCTGTAAGGGCAACGCTGCTTCCTGTGAAGGAAGCCTCCTTCCTGTAGGGGCAACACTGCTGCCTGTGGTGAAAACAGGCCTTCCTGTGATGGAAGCCTTCTTCCTATAGGGGCAACACTGCTTCCTGTGAAGGAAACCTTTTTCCTGTAGGAAAAACACTGCTTCCTATGGTGAAAACAGGCCTTCCCGTGAAGGAAGCTTTTTTCCTGTAGGGACAACACTCTTTCTGGTGGTGAAAACAGGATTACTGTGAAGAAAGCCTTCTTCCTGTAGCGGACACAATGCTTCGTGTGGTATAAATAGGCCTTCCTGTGAAGGAGGTGTTCTTCCTGTAGGGGCAACCCTGCTTCCTGTGTAGAAGCCTTCTTCCTGTTGAGGCAACACTTCCTCCTTCAAAACAGGCCTTCCTGTGAAGTAAGCCTACTTCCTGTAAGGGGCAAAAATCCTTCCTGTGTTGAAAACCCACATTCCTGTGAGGGAAGACTACTTAATGTAGGGGCAACACTCCTTCCTGTGGTGAAACAGGCTTTCTTCTGAAGGAAGGCATCTTCCTATAGGGGCAACCTGGGATACTGTGAATAAAGCCTTCTGCCTGTAGGGGCAACACTGCTTCCTGTGGTGAAAATAGGCCTACCTGTGACGGAAGCCTTTTACCTGTAGGGGCAACACTCTATCATGCGATGAAAACAGGCTTTCTGTGAAGGAACCCTTCTTCCTGTAGCGGCAACACTCAATCCTATGATGAAAACAGGCTTTCTGTGAAGAAAGCCTTCTTCCAGGAGGGGCTACACTGTTTCCTGAATTGAAATCAGGATTACTATGAAGGAAGCCTTCTTCTTGGAGCAGTAAAAATGCTTCCTGTGGTGAAAACAGGTCTCCGTGTGAAGGACGCCTTTTTCATGTATGGGCAACACTGCTTGCTATGAAGGAATCTGTCTTCCTGTAGGGGCAACACTGCTTCCTGTGGTGAAAACAGGATTACTGTGAAGGAAGCCTTTTTCCAGTAGTAGAAAAAAATGCTTCCTGTGGTATAAATAGGCCTTCATGTGATGGATGCCTTATACCCGTTGAGGCAAAATTACATCCTGTGGTGGAAATAGGCCTTCTTCTGAAGGAAGCTTTATACCTATAAGGGAAATACTGCTTCCTGTGAAGGAAGCCTCCTTCTTGTAGTGGCAACACTGCTTCCTGTAGTGAACAGAACTTCCTATGATGGAAACCTTCTTCCTGTAGGGGCAACACTGATTCCTGTGGTGAAAATAGGCCTTCCAGTAAAGGAAGCCTTTTTCCTCAAGGGGCAACACTCTTTCCAGTGGTGAAAACAGGATTACTGTGAAGCAAGCCTTGTTCCTGTAGCAGAAACAATGGCTCCTGTGGTATAAATAGGCCTTCCTGTGAAAGAAGTGTTCTTCCTGTAGGGGCAACACTGCTTCCTGTGGTGAAAACAGGATTACTGTGAAAGAAACCTTTTTCCAGTAGTGGTAATAATGCTTTCTGTGGTATAAATAGGACTTCCTGTGAAGCATGCCTTATACCTGTACAGGCCAAACTGTGTACTGTGGTGGAAATATGCCTTTTTCTGAAGGAAGCCTTATTTCGATAAGGGGAACGCTGCTTCCTGTGAAGGAAGACTCCTTCCTGTAGGGGCAACACTGCTTCCTGTGGTGAAAACAGGCCTTCCTGTGAAGGAAGCATTTTTCCTCTACGGGCAACACTCTTTCTGGTGGTGAAAACAGGATTACTGTGAAGAAAGCCTTCTTCCTGTAGCGGAAACAATGCTTCGTGTGGTATAAATAGGCCTTCCTGTGAATGAAGCGTTCTTCTGTTAGGGACAACACTCTTTCCTGTGGTAAAAACAGGCCGTCCTGTAACTGAAGCCTTCTTCCAGTAGGGACAACACTGCTTCCTGTAGTGAAGACAGGTCTTCCTGTGAAGGACGCCTTCTTTCTATAGGGGCAACATTGCTTCCTGTGAACAAAACCTTCAAACTGTAGAAGAAACACTCCATCATGTGGTGAAACCAGGCCTTCCTTGAAGGAAGCCTTCTTCCTGTATTGGCAATACTCTTTCCTGTGTTGAAACAGGATTACTGTGATAGAAGACTTCTTTCTGTTGGTGCAACACTGCTGCTGGTGGTGACAACAGGCTTTCCTCAGAAGAAGGCTTATTCCAATAAAGGCAACCCTGTTTACTGTGAACAAAGCCTTCTTCCTGTAGGAGCTACACTGTTTCCTGTATTGAAAACAGGATTACTGTGAAGGAAGCCTTTTTCTTGGAGTGGCAAAAATGCTTCCTGTGGTGAAAACAGGTCTCCCTGTGAAAAACGGCTTTTTCATATATGGACAACACTGCTTGCTTTGAAGGAATCTGTCTTCCTGTAGGGGCAACACTGCTTCCTGTGGTGAAAACAGGAAGCCTCTTTGTAAAAATGCTTCCTGTGGTATAAATAGGCCTTCATGTGAAGGATGCCTTATACCCGTAGAGGCCAAACTACGTACTGTGGTGGAAATAGGCCTTCTTCTGAAGGAAGCCTTATTTCTGTAAGGGCAACGCTGCTTCCTGTGAAGGAAGCCTCCTTCCTGTAGGGGCAACACTGCTGCCTGTGGTGAAAACAGGCCTTCCTGTGAAGGAAGCCTTTTTCTTGAATGGGAAACACTCTTTCTGGTGGTGAAAACAGGATTATTGTGAAGAAAGCCTTCTTCCTGTATTGGAAACAATGCTTCCTGTGGTATAAATAGGCCTTCCTGTGAAGGAGGTGTTCTTCCTGTGGGGGCAACACTGCTTCCTGTGAAGAAGGCTTCTTTCTGTAGGGGCAACAGTCTTTCCTGTGGTAAAAACAGGTCTTCCTGTGACTGAAGCCTTCTTCCAGTAGGGTCAACACTGCTTCCTATAATGAAGACAGGTCTTCCTGTGAAGGACGCCTTCTTCCTATAGGGGCAACACTACTTCCTGTGAAGGAAGCCTTCTATCTGTAGAGGCAACACTCCATCATGTGGTAAAACCAGGCCTTCCTGTGAAGGAAGCCTTCTTCCTGTGGAGGCAACACTCTTTCCTGTGTTGAAAACAGGATTACTGTGAAGGAAGGCTTCTTCCTGTAGGTGCAGCACTGCTGCCTATGGTGACAACAGGCTTTCCTCGGAAGGAAGGTTTATTCCAATAGGGGCAATCCTGCTTCCTGTGAAGGAAGCCTTCTTCCTGTAGAGGCAACACTTCCTCCTGTGAAGAAAACAGGCTTTCCTGTGAAGGAAGCCTTCTTTCTGTAGAGGCAACACTCCTTTCTGTGTTGAAAACCGGCATTCCTCTGAGGGAAGCCTTCTTAATGTAGGGGCAACACTCCTTTCTGTGGTGAAACAGGCCTTCCTCTGAAGGAAGGCATCTTCCTACAGGGGCAACTCGGCATACTGTGAAGGAAGCCTTCTGCCTCTAGGGGCAACACTGTTTCCTTTGGTGAAAATAGGCCTACCTGTGATGGAAGTCTTCTACCTGTAGGGGCAACACTCTATCCTGCGATGAAAACAGGCTTTCTGTGATGGAAGCCTTCTTCCTGTAGGGTCAATAATGCTTCCTGTTATGAAGAGGCCTTCTGTGAATAACGCATTCTTCCTATATGGCCAATACTGCCTCCTATGAGGGAAACCTTCTTTTTGTAAGGGCAACACTGCTTCCTGTGTAGAAAATAGGCTATTCTATGATGAAAGCCATGTTCCTGTGGGGGTAACAGGCATATCCGTGAGGGAAACTGGCCCTCCTTTGGGGGAATCGCCACTTACTGTGAGGGAACCATACTTCCTGTTGGGGGAAATACAACTTCCTAAGTGGATGTCTTCTTCCAATAGGGGCAACATTGCTCCTTGTTGTAAAAACAGGCCTTACTGTGAATATAGCCTGCTTTATGTAGGGGCAACACTCTTTTTTGTGGTCTAAACAGGCCTTCCTGTGAAGAAAGCCTTATTCATATTCAGGCAACACTGCTTCCTGTGAAGGAGCCTTCTTCCAGTAGGGGCTACACACCTTCCTGTGGTAAAAACAGACTTTCTTGTGAAGGAAGCCTTTTTCCTGTAGGGGCAATACTCCTTTCTGTGGTGAAAACAGGCCTTCCTGTGAAGCAAGCCTTGTTCCTATAGGGCCAACACTGCTTTCTGTGAAGGAAGTCTTCTTCCTGTAGGGGCTACACTCCTTTCTGTGGTGAAAACAGGCCTTCCTGTGAAGGACGGCATCTTCCTATATGGGCAACCCTGCTTCCTGTGAATGAAGCCTTCTTCCTAATGTGGCAGCAGTACTTACTCTGACGGAAGCCTTCTTCCTGTAGAGGCAACACTCCTTCTTAAGTGAAAATAGCCCTATCTGTGAAGGAAGCCTTCTTCCTGTTTGGGCAACTTTTGTTCATGTGGTGAACACAGGCCTGTGATGGAAGGCTTCTTCCTATAGGGGCAACACTACTTCCTGTGAAGAAAGCTATCTTCCTGTAGGGTCAATGCTATTTCCTGTAGGAAAACAAGCCTTGTTGTGAAGGATGCATTCTTCCGGTAGAGGCAACACTGTTTCCTATGGTGAAAACAGGCCTTGCTGTAAAGGAAGCCATCTTTCTCTGTGGGCAACCCTGCTTCCTTTCAAGGTAGCCTTCTTCCAATAGGAGCAACAATACTTCCTGTTGTGAAAAAAGGCCTTCCTCTGAAGGAAGCCTTCTTCTTTAGGGACAACACTACTTCCTTTGAAGGAAGCCGTCTTCCTGTAGGGTTAATGCTATTTCTTGTGGGGAAAACAGGCCTTGCTGTGAAGGAAGCATTCTTACTGTAGGGGCAACACTCTTTCCTGTGGGGGAAAACTGGCCTTGCTGTGAAGGAAGCTTTCTTCCTGTAGGGACCACACTCCTTCCTGTGGTGAAAACAGACCTTCATGTTCAGGAAGTCTTCTTCTTATAGCAGCAACACTTCTTCCTGTGGTGAAAATAGACCTTCCTCTGAAGGAAGGCTTCTTCCTATAGGACCAACCCTGCATCCTGTGAAGGAAGCCTTCTTCCTGTCGGAACAACATTCCTTCCTGTGATAAAAACAGGCCTTCCTGTGAAATAAGCCTTCTTCCTATAGAGCCAGAATTCTTTGCTGTAGTGAAAATAGGCCTTCCTGTGAAGGAAGCCTTAGTCCTATACTGGCAACACTGCTTCCTGTGGCGAAAAAAGGCCTTCCTTTGAAATAAGCCTTCTTCCTATAGGGACAAAACTCCTTAACAACATTCAGCTATTTAGGAAAACCATCTTCAAGGTAAAACAATAAGAAGGTTTTTTTTGGGGTGTGTGTGTGGGGGATTTGAATTATGAAACCTAACTTCCTGGCTATCCAGGTTGCAGGAATTCCTTTTAGTTTTTCTACTTTTTAAAAAATTAATAAATCTTTATTATTCATATTATTACAATTGTTGCTTCCCCCCTCCCCATAGCTCTCCTCCACCCAGTTCCCACCTCACCTTTTGTCCTTACCTCTCCCACTGTCCTCATCCATAGATGTATAATTTTTGGCCAGTCTCTTTCTGCACCCCAAAACCAATTTTCCCCCTGAGAATTGTCAGTACACTCCCTTCCTAAGTCCCTGATTCTATTATATTCACCAGATTATTCTGTTCATTAGATTTTTAATTCACTTGACTTTTAAATTCACTTATTGATAGATATGTATTTGTTGTTCATAATTTTTATCTATACCTTTTTTTCTTCTTCTTCTTAAAGAATACTTTCCAACATTTCATATAATACTGATTTGGTGGTGATGAAGTCCTTTAGCTTTTTCTTATCTGTGAAGCTCTTTATCTGATCTTCAATTCTGAATGATAACTTCGCTGGGTAAAGTAATCTTGGTTGTAAGTTCTTGGTATTCATCACCTTGAATATTTCTTGCCACTCCTGTCTGGCCCGCATAGTTACTGTTGAGAAATCAGCTGACAATGATATGGGTACTCCCTTATAGATAATTGTTTTTCTCTTGCTGCTTTTAATATTCTCTCTTTATCTTTTGCTCTTGGCATTTTAATTATGATGTGTCTTGGTGTGGTCTTCTTTGGATTCCTTTTGTTTGGGGTTCTGTGTACTTCCTGGACTTGTAAGTCTATTTCTTTCACCAGGTGGGGGAAGTTTTCAGTCATTATTTCTTCAAGTAGGTTCTCAGTATCTTGCTCTCTCTCTTCTTTTGGCACCCCCATAATTCTGATGTTTATATGCTTGAAACTGTCCCCGAGGCTTCTTACACTATCTTCAAATTTCAGATTATTTTTTCTTTTTGCTTTTCTGGTTGCGTGTTTTTGGCCTCTTGGTATTTCAAGTCTTTGACTTGATTCTTGCGTTCCTCTAGTCTGCTGCTGGGTCTCTGTAAAATATTTTTTATTTCATCAGTGTATGTTTAATTTTTAGTTAGTCCTTTTTCATATCCTCTAGGATCTCATTGAATTGATCGGCCTTTTCCAAAAACCTCTTGGAAACCTTATAACTGTGGTTTTGAACTCTATATCAAATCGTTTGCTTTTCTCCATTTCTTTCTCTTGTGATCTGCTTGTTTCTTTGTCTCTGCATTTTTGCTGTTTCCTTGAGTTAGTAGCGTAGCTTTGTATGCTGGGTGTCCTATATGGTCCAGTGGCCCGGCCTCCCCAGTTACATGAGATGGACACTCTTGGTGAACTCCTTTGTGGACTGTGTGCACAGCCTTGTTGTAGTTAAGTCTTGGTTGTTGCTGGTGTCACTGGGAAGAATTGATCTCCAGGCCAATTGGCTGTATCAGGTGTTGTTGGTGATCAATGTTGAAAACAGGGAACAACATAGCAAGAGTCAGGAAAGATGCATAAAGAGGTGCAGTAACAGAGGACCAGCTGTAATCCACAACTGGCACTGAACTCTGCTGCCTCAAGGCTTTTATTCTGTTTATCTAATCACAATCGCCACCTGGAGTAAAGCAGGCTGAATAATTCACAAGGACGAATCTTTTTCTAAAACTTTCTTGTTCCTGCTTGCCCTGACTGTGGTCACGTACGAACCCCAATCACATACCATAAAATGTCATGAGGGATAATTTACAACGGTCAAAGGATTGAGTCAGAATGCCCCGGACCATACTCCCAGGAACATCCCTGCATGCAGGGGTTCAAGGAAACCCTTGAACCCAGAATTGTTCTTACTCAAAACCTGTATCTACAAGCTGTGTTTATGCTGGGAGAACTTCTGTGCTGGAGACACCCTTATAAGACAAGACTTGTAAAATTGCAAAAGTCTCTGTACCGTGGCTGGATAAGACAGAGTCTCAAGATGAGCAGACAACCTTGGCTTCCCATCAGCCCTGCCCCATGAGGCACCTGGGTCTCATTCTCCCTCGGTAATCACTGCAAGCATATCTGAGAGTTTCACCTGCTGCCAGACAATCCAGATTCTCCTTGAATGAATCTGGGTTCCCAGGAACTCACTCGGAAGTGGAGTTCAGTGCAATCAGGAGCTTCTGTCTCCCTCCTGCTTTAGAAGCCAGCTGCACACTCAGTTGCCAGTGCACGCGCACCTCTGTACCTCTGTCTTTCGCAGCTCCCCTGAGTCTTTGTGTTCTTTCTCTTTTCCTGAGAGTCCAGATTACCTCCAAATGAGTCTGGTTTCCAAGAGTCTTACCTGGGACTGGCATTCCAGACAGCTGCACACTCACCAGCCCGTGCACTCAGCCCCTTGTCCTCTCTGTGCGTGTATCTCCATCCATATCTCAGCCTTTTGCAGCTTCTCTGAGTCTCAATGTGCTTTCCTCTTTTCTTCTAGTTGTAGAATTTCCACTCAGCCAGCTTTCCTGTGATTCTGGATGATGTCCATTTTGTCTTTTAGTTGTAGTTTTGCTTTTATTATATTTTATTGATTTTTTACAGAGAGGAAGGGAGAGGAACAGAAAGCCAGAAACATCGATGAGAGAGAAATGTCAGTTTCCTCCAGTACACCGCACCCTCACTGGGGATGTTTCCACCATCAAGGCACATGCTGTTGACCAGAATCGAACTTGGGACCTTTCAGTCCATAATGAATCATACCAGTTTCAGCTCATTGTAGTTTTGAGATTGTTGTGCGAGGTTGCAGTTTATGTGTTTATGCCGCCATATTGGTTTCTCTCCTGTCCTGTTTTTTTTTTTCCCTTGTTGCTGTTGTTTTTTTCAGTTTGGTAACATAAAAAACATTCAGCCAAAACCGGTTTGGCTCAGTGGGTAGAGCAGCAGCCTGCAGACTGAGAGGTCCCGAGTTCGATTCCGGTCAAAGGCATATTGCTTGGTTGTGGACACATCCCCAGTGGGGAGAATGCAGGGGGCAGCTGATCGATGTTTCTCTTTCATTGATGTTTCTGACTTTCTATCCCACTCTCTTCCTCACTGTAAAAATATCAATAAAAGAACATAAAAAACATTCAAACCTGTAAAGAATTTTTGTGAGTTTATTTGAGCCAAACTGTCAACAACTGCAATATCTTAATGTACTGGGATAGTGCTCCAGAGAATTACAGTTTCTCATCTATTGTATACACTGCAATAAAAGGAGGGGATGTAGGTGGGTTACATGAAATATGGTGGTGATAGATTTAGAGAAGCAGGAGAAAGCAAATTAGGGAAACCCCAAGGACTGGATAAAAAGTAAAATGACACATACTTAGGAGAGTGCCGAAACAATAAACATGGTAACAATGAAGGAATCAATGGCACTTAGGCACATTAGGTTATGCCACAAGAGGTCCAGAAAAAAGGGGGATACCTAGATACCTAGACATTTCAAGAGTATGTTACCACAGATGCAAAAAGTTAGATAGGCTCAATTAAGATAAAGGTTGATCTTGTCAGTGAAGATACCAGTGTACAAGGTGACTATTCATCATAACTGCTTTAGTTAAAATTTAATTTCATTCTTTGTGGTTACTTTAGGTCTTTGAGTTTACAAAACTTCTATGCAGGCCTTCCTTGAGTTTACCAGGTCAGCATGTGGCCCTTTTCATCCACAACTGTGTAGAATTTACATGGTTGTGAGCCATGTGGACAAAAGTAAGAGTGCAGAAGCAATGAAGCCTCTGAGAAACCAGGAAAGTAAGATGGTTAAAGAGCAAGATAGTGAACTTCTTAGGAGATTAAATATCTCAAACCTTCTTGCTCCTGAAGTGGTCATATCTACTCTGGCCAATGACCCATTCCCAAGTGTGACTGACAAGGAAGTCATTCTCTATTTCACCCACACTTTTTCCTTCATTCTCTATTTCACCCACACTTTTACTGGGCATGCATCTGTTTTTCCTCTGTCCAGTTCCTTTTCTCATTGATCTGTAAAGAATAATTGTTAGGGAGAGAAAAGATGGTGGCGGAACAGGACGAGTACTCATTTGTATACCAGGGTAGACGGAGGGAGCAGCTGAGGGTCAAGCGGGGAGTGTTTGTTGGTGAGTTGGGGGACAGCTGGGCTTTGGGAGGAGGGGACTGCTTAGATTAGCCTCCATTAACGGAGCGGCTCCGGTGCGGCTGGGTTCTCTCATGGAGCCACTGGCTCAGAGGCGAACTGCGCCATCTTAAAGGGGAAGAGCCTGAAGATTTTACAGATGTGGTACCCACTGGGCAGCTGAGATCCCTCCCCCCCAACATTGGTTCCTAGTTGGCGCAGAAGCTGATTCTGAGGAACCCTGTGCTCCGCCATGGAAAGGTCAGATTTCCCCTGGGGTTGGGGGAGCTGGTAACATAGGGAGATTTGCACCTGGGAGGGAAAAATGAGAAAAAATCCATGGCTCTTGGTGCCGGCAAACGTGGAAGAAGGCCCTCGGAGCTGGTGGCAGCGGGGATATATAGAAAGCAACCCATTTGGACCTGACGGAGAAGACCAGCCTGGCAGTTTTGGGAGGGAGAGGGCTGCCAAACCCAAGGGGGGAAGGGGTTTCGCGCAAACATACGAGCAGGACGTTAGTTCACACACCTGCGTTTGTCCTCTCCAAATCCGAATTTCTCAGTGCTGAACCAGGAAAGGGGGATCCCTTCGTGGGGGATAACCCAGGAGACTGCAGGGGCCAGCTGTTTTGCTGAGGCTGGGGATCAAAACAGGTGCTCACCATTAGAGAGGCAGCTCTGGGGTAGCCTATTTCCACAAATCAGTAGTGAATACCATAAACATAGCGGGATTTTATATCAGGCTAGAGAGGACCAATAGACCAATAGACCAATAGACCCGGAGGTCAATCCAGAAACACTGCCACCTAGGGGCTGAATCACAAATTGACTCTTGTGTAACACAAATTAAGGAATCAATTTTATTTCTACTACTATTTAAACTTTTTTTAAGTGCCATTTTATTTCATCTTTATTTTACTTAGAGATTAGTGTTATACAGTCTTTTTTCATCTACGCTTTAGTATCTTTTTACTCTACTTCAACATCACCCTTATGCCAGCACTCTCTTGCTAACCTTTCCCTACTTAGTGTCTTCTTCCCTTTACACTTTTTCTGGTTTAGATTTTCCTTATTCTCTCTTTTTGCCCCCTGTACACCCCACTTTTATATCCAATCTCCAACCACCTGCTCCAAGTCCATACACATCTATCGCTTCTCCAATGTCACTATCCTAAACTGTTTTTCTCTCGGTCCTGCTGATGTTGTTTACCTGACTGTTGACTATATCGATATTTGTTGCATGTTTGTGAGATTGGTTTGGTTATTCTTTTCTTTTAATTTGTTTTGTGTGTGTGTGTGTGGGGAGGGTTGGCATTGTTTTGTGTTTTGGAGATGTTTACACTGTTTTTTTGATAGATTTAAGCTTCTGTGTTCCATAACCTCCCTTGATATTAGTTGTTGTATGTAGTTTGTATCAATCTCCAGGTCCTCATTGCTGGCTTTTGCTGGGATTAGTGGCGGTCCTTTGGGAGTTTCCGACCCATATTTATAGTTTACTCCTTTTTCCTTTCTTTTTACTCCTTCCCCCTTTCCCAATTTTATTTTGGCATTCCCCTTTTCTTTCCTCCCTTCCTCCCTTCCTTCCTTCCTTCCTTCCTTCCTTCCTTCCTTCCTTCCTTCCTTCCTTCCTTCCTTCCTTCCTTGTGTGTGTGTTTTCTCTTACTCTCTTTTTCCCCACTTATCACCTAATTTACCTTCCTCTGGCAATCACCTTTAATTTGGAGTTAACAATACTGTGAATACATTTTTCTTCAGTGCCTGGTGTGCTGCACCTGGTTTTGTTGTAGTTTGAGCCTTTAAATCAACAAAGGAGAGTGAGAACTACATAACAAGACAGACAGAGAAGAGAGACCATGGGGAGACAAAGAAATAGCCCACCAATGAAAGAAATAGAAGCCTCACCAGAAAAAGAGGTAAACGAAATGGAAGCAAGCAACCTGTCACAGAGAGAGTTCAGAGAAATGGCCATAGGGTGGCTGAAGAGAATAGAAGTCAATATGAGTAAGAACCATGAGGAATTGAAGAGGAATCAAGAGGAAATGAAGAAGAGCCATGAAGAAATGATGAAGACCCAAGAGGAAATGAAGAAGACCCAAGAAGAAATGAAGAAGAGCCAAGAAGGAATGAAAAGTTACATTGCTGAGGTAAAGAACTCCATAGAAAGTATCAAGAGTAGACTAGAAGAAGCAGAGGACCCCATCAGTGAGCTGGAAGACAAAGTAGGAAAAAATACGCAAGTAGAGCAGCTTCTAGAAAAAAAAATTAAAAAGTAGGAGGAGAGCCTAAGGGAACTTTGGAACAACATGAAACAAAACAACATCCGCATAATAGGACTTCCAGAGGGACAGTAAACTGAGCAAGGAATAGAAAACCTGTTGGGAGAAAAAATGACAAAAAACTTCCCTGATATAGGAAAGAAAAAACCCACACAAATCCAAACAGCTCACAGAGTTCCAAGCAAATTAAACCCCAAAAGACCTACGCCAAGGCACATTATAATTAAATAGGCAAACATCAACGACAAAGTGAGAAGCTTAAAAGCCACCAGACAGAGACGGAAAGTCACCTACAAAGAAACCCCCATCAGATTAGCAAGTGATATCTCAACAGAAATGTATCAGGCAAGAAGGCAGTGGAATGAAATATACAAGTCATGCAAAGAAAGGGTCAAAATCCTAGAATACTGTACCCAGCAATGCTATCAATCAAAATTGAAGGTCAAATCAGGAGAGCTTCACAGACAAAAAAGGTCTTAGGGAATACATTACCACCAAACCAGCAATGCAAGAAATGCTAAAGGGTCTGCTGTAAAAAGCAATTAGGAAGCGAAGAAAGATCATAGGGGCAAAGAGCAAAAATGGCTACAAATAACTACCTATCAATAATAACTTTAAATGTAAACGGTTTAAATGCTCCAATCAAAAGACATAGGGTAATAGACTGGATAAGAAAACACAACCCATGTATCCGCTGTCTACAAGAAACCCACCTCCGAAAAAAAGACGCAAACAGACTGAGGGTGAAAGGATGGAAAAAGGTTTTTCAGGTGAATGGAAATGAAAAAAAAGCTGGGGTAGCCATACTTATATCTGACAAATTAGATCTCAAAGTGAAGGACGTAACAAGAGATAAAGAAGGCCACTACATAATACTAAAAGGAGCAATCCAAAAGGAAGAAATAACTCTGGTAAACATATACACACCCAAAACTGCAGCACCCAAATACATACAAAAATTGCTAGAGGATATCAAGGGAGAGATAGACAATCATAGTAGGAGACAATCATAGTAGGAGACTTTAATACCCCACTATCACCATTGGACAAATCCTCTAAACAAAAAATCAGTAAAGAAACATCAATCCTCAATGACTCAGTAGACCAGATGGAATTAATTGACATCTTCAGATCGTTTCACCCCAAAGCCACAAAGTATATATTCTTTTAAAGTTCCCACGGGTCATTCTCAAAGATAGACCATGTGTTGGGTCATAGGCAAAGTCTCTCCAAATTTAAGAAGATAGAAATCATATCAAGCATATTCTCAGATCACAGTGGCATAAAGCTGGAAATCAATCTATCTACAATAGAAACAATCCAAAGAAATCAAACACATGGAGACTAAACAGCATGCTATTAAACTATGACTGGGTTACTAGAGAGATCAAGGAAGAGATAGAAAACATCATGGAAACAAATGACAATGATAGCACAACAATCCAAAATCTATGGAACACAGTGCAAGCAGTTCTGAGAGGGAAGTTCATAGCTCCACAATCCTACTGCAAAAAACTAGGAACAGCAGCAATAAATTATCTAACCCAACAACTCCAAGAGTTAGAAAGAAAGCAACAAGAAAAGCCCAGTGTAAGCAGAAGGAAGGAAATAGTAAAGATCAGAGCAGAAATAAATGACATAGAGACCAAAGAAACAATACAGAAGATCAACAAAACCAAGAGCTGGTTCTTTGAAAGGATAAACAAGATTGATGAACCTCTAGCCAGACTCACCAAGAAGCAAAGAGAGAGGACCTTAATAAATAAAATCAGAAATGAAAGAAGTGAAATAACAACAGAGCCCATTGAAATACAAAGGATTGTTAAAAAAATACTATGAACAACTCTACTCCAACAAACTGGACAACCTGGAGGAAATGTATATATTTCTAGAAATAATATAACCTCCCAAAACTCAATCAGGAAGAATCTAAACAACTCAATAGACGAATAACTGAGGAAGAAATCGAAGCAGTCATCATAAAGCTTCCAGCAAACAAAAGCCCAGGGCCAGATGGCTTCACAGGGGAGTTTTACCGAACATTCAAGGAAGAACTAAAACCTATGTCCTCAGACTATGCCAGAAAATTTAAGAGGACAGAACACTTCCATACTCCTTCTATGAAGCAAGCATCACCCTAACAACAAAATCAGATAAAGATGACACAATGAAAGATAATTATAGGCCAATATCCCTCGTGAATATAGATGCCAAAATCCTCAATAAAATACTAGCAAATCGGATCCAGCAGTACATCAGAAAGATCATACACCATGACCAAGTAGGATTTATCCCAGGAATGCAAGGATGGAACAATATTTGCAAATCAATAAATGTGATACATGACATAAACAAATTGAGAGATAAAAATCACATAGTCAATCAATTGATGCAGAAAAAGCATTTGACAAAATCCAACTCTCTTTCTCGATAAAAACTCTCAACAAGGTAGGAAGAGAAGAATCATACCTCAACATAATAAAAGCCATATATGATGAACCCACAGCAAATATCATACCCAATGGGCAAAAACTACAACCATTTCCCCTAAGAATAGGAACAAGATAGGGTTGCCCACTCTCACCACTCCTGTTCAACATAGTACTGGAAGTATTAGCCATTGCAATTAGACAAGAAGAAGAAATAAAAGGCATCCAAATTGGAAAAAAAAAAGTAAAGCTATCCTTATTTGCAGATGACATGATATTGTACATAAAAAACCTGAAAGACTCCATAAAAATGCTAATAGACTTAATAAATGAGTTCAGCAACATAGCAGGCTACAAAATTAATGCCAAGAAATCTATGGTATTTCTATACACTAATAGTGAACTTACAGAGAGACTAAAAATCCCATTTACCATCACACCAAAAAAATTAAAATACCTAGGAATAAACTAGGTAATTAAGGAGGTAAAAGACCTATTCGCAGAAAACTACAGGACACTAAAAAAAGAGATAGAGGAAGATGTAAACAGGTGGAAGAACATACCATGTTCATCGATTGGGAGAATCAACATAATTAAAATGTCCCTGCTACCCAAAGCAATCTATAAATTTAAATGCACTCCCCATTAAAATACCAATGGCATATTTCATAGACCTAGAAAGAACTCTCCAAAAATTCATCTGGAATGAAAAAAAGGCCCCAAATAGCCACAGCAATCCTGAGAAAGAAGCACAAAGTCGGTGGGATTTCAATACCAGATTTCAAGCTGTATTACAAAGCTACTGTTCTCAAAACAGCCTGGTACTGGCACAAGAACAGACATATAGATCAATGGAATAGAATAGAGAATCCAGATATCACCCAAGCAACTATGCTCAATTAATATTTGACAAAGGAGGCATGAACATAAAATGGAGTCAAGATAGTCTCTTCAATAAATGGTGTTGGGAAAATTGGACAGATACATGCAAAAAAAAAAATTAGAGCATCAACTTACACCATACACAAAAATAAACTCAAAATGGATACAGGACTTAAACGTAAGATGGGAAACCATGAAAACATTAGAGGAATCTACAGGAAAAAAAATCTCAGACATATGCCAAAAGAACTTCTTCGATGATACTGCTCCTAGGGCAATGGAAGCTAAAGACAAACAAATGGGACTACATCAAAATAAAAAGCTTTTGCACAGCTAAAGAAACCATCAACCAAACAACAAGAAAACCCACTGCATGGGAGAACATATTTGTAAATGTGATCAGTGATAAAGGTTTAATCTCAAGCATCTACAGGTAACTCACACAACTCAATAAAAGGACAAATGATCCAATAAAAAAAATGGGCAATAGACCTAAATAGAATCTTTTTGAAAGAAGACAAAAGGAAGGCCCAGAGACATATGAAAACTTGCTCAACGTCACTAATTATCTGAGAGATACAAATGAATACGACTATGCACTACCATCTCACTCCTGTCAGAATGACTTATATCAACAAATCAACAAATGAGAAGTGCTGGTGAGGATGGGGGGAAAGAGGAACTCTCATGCACTGCTGGTGGGATTATAGACTAGTGCAGCCACTGTGGAGAACAGTATGGAGTTTCCTCAAAAAACTAAAAATGAAGCTCCCATTCAAACCAGTGATCCCATTTCTAGGAATATACCTCAATAAACGAGAAATGCAAATTAGAAATGATATATGTACCCCTATGTTCATAGCAGCACAATTTACCATAGCTAAGATTTGGAAACAGCCTAAGTGCCCATCAGCATATGAGTGGATTAAAAAACTATGGTACATTTACACAATGGAATACTACGCTGCTGTAAAAAAGAAGGAGCTCCTACCATTTGTAACAACATGGATGGATTTGGAGAGCATTATGCTAAGTAAAATTACTCAGGCAGAGAAAGACAAATATCACATGATGTCACTCATTTGAGGAATACAATGAATGACATAGACTTTGAACAAGAATGGATCCAGAGACTGAGAAAAGTCCATCAGAATGTCAAACCTCAGGGTAAGTGGCAGGTGGTGGGAGTAAGGGGGAAAGTCAATATATTTGAACTCTTGAACTAAGGTAAATAATTTGTGTTTTTACATTTGTGTTTGACAAAGTTTATATAAATTTATAGAAAAAAATTGGCAGCTAGTTTGAGATTGAATTGGCATGGCCTAGAGCTTGTCATATCCTATGGACCCCAGTCCTTAGACTAGGCCCTCCTTAACCTCCCGTGACACCATAATACCCTTACATGATATTATTCTACTATCTCATTATAATTTTTGATATTTGACAACAGCATATTATATAATTATCCCAAATAAACTTACAAACTAATTCTCTGAATGTTGGGTAGCAATTAAAAAAAAAGATAGGAAAGGAATTAATCCCTTTCAGAGGAATTAAGGCACTGGGAAGGCATCCGAGCATTCCATATTGGCCCCTCTTGCCCTTTTGCTAAGAGGAACCCTCTTCTTACTATCCAAATACACAGCTGATGCCTGAGCTTTCAGTTCCAGCTGTGGCTGAAGCCTCTGGGCAGCTAGCACCATGGATCTGTCTCTCGACCAATGGTGTGAGCTGGGCCCTCTCTGGAGAAGAAACCTGGGTCCTCCGAGATATGTGATCAGTATCGGGCCCCGCCAGCAGGAGAGGGGACCGCAAGGCAGTGCTGGACGTGGATTCCACGGGGGCATAGACTATAAAGGAGACAGAACTGAACCTCACATCACTCTGTTTGGCCTAGGAGGATGGCTGGTTAGCCAGAGACAGGTATGATTCCTCAGGGAAGGAACAACCTAAGACAGGTACAGTCACAGAGGGGCCAACAGGAGAGAACTAAAAGGTCAACAGAGGTGGGGCACAGACCCTCATCCACAAATCTTGCAGGGGCTTGAATTCTGAGGGAGGTCTTCCTCCCTCTGAGGGAGGTCTCCTACCCCGACAGCTGCTTCGCCTCCCACGCACAACTCACACCGGGACCCAGGTGGCAGACAGAGACTCGGCCAGCAATAGCTGCTCTATATCTAAATTCAGTTTATTACCAGGAATGCTGAGGACCTACTCAAAAATGGAAATATTCCTTTCCATTAGTATTTACAGGGTAACCTAAGATTTCTGCTTGAGTATTAAAATTGACAGGAAAATAGTAATCAGGTTTTCAGATTAATTTAAATAGTCCAAGTGAAATAAGCGAATACTCAAGAAAATTTAAGTGTACTGGACAAATAGCTTCTCCTAAAACATTAACTAAATTTTCTATTAGTACTTCATCTCACTGTAAAATTGCCTAACATCCAAAGAACTAAAGGAGTCATATTTGTGTGCAAAAATTAAAATTTAAAATTACCAAGACTGCAAGATAAAATTTCCAATAGGCCCCATTAGTCAAAAAAGGTGGGGATAGTGGGGTAATATCATGTAAGGAAAAATATCTTGTAAGTAAAATACATCTAGAAAATTCTTACTCCAGAAAAGTAAATTCCATTTGTAAAACCAACTGTAGGACACCCATGAAAAACACACATGGAGTCAAAATAAGCCAAAGGAAAATCATTTAGGCAAAAATAAAAGAATCCCAAGTCTATTTTGCAGAGAGGATCCCTTTGTTAACTTTTGGTCGAGAATGTGTTTGTGTGTTTGCAGAGAACAACTCCAAGACCATGTGGGTTTCTGCGACTGTGAGGAACTGATGGATCTGTTCCAGTCAAGAGGATGGCCCAGAGATGGGGGACACTGACGACACCTTGCCATGCTAGCAGTCAGCAGCTGTGCATGTCTGCAGGCGGCCCAGGACCAAACCAGAGAGGATGGATCTTGTATTGCCATGATGTGCCCACCATCTGGATACCATTGCTGACATGTACACATAAAGAACTATTTGACACTGAAACTGGGACTCAGAACAGTTGGACATTGAAACTGACACTCAAATGTTTTTTGTTCTTATACGTTTGTTTCTAGTATGCAGAGGCAAGATATTTTTGAAGAAAAGAAACAGGGGGGATTGATTGATATAGAGGCCCAGAGGCATTGGACCGGCTGTCAAGCTACAGGTGGAAGGCTTGGGTGGATAGGAGGTGAATGCCGGTGGATAGGAGGTGAATGCCGGGGGAGGTCAACCGAAGGACTTGTATGAATGCATGTGAGCATAACCAATGAATGAAAGACACTGGGTTGGGAGGGGAGCAGTTAGGGGGTAGGGGTGGCGGGGGGGCGGATAAATGGGGAGGGGAGAAAGGAAAACATGAATTACTATTAAAGATAAGTTATACTGCAAAAAAATCAATAAAAATTAAATGTAAAAAAAAGAATAATTGTTAGTTTCCCTGGCGTGTGCTAAATTTCAGCATAGTGGCAAAGCCGAACAAATGACAAGCGTGTAATATTTGGCTTCCCTTCATTCCATTCCTGTTATTATTAAGTAGAGGCCTATGGACAAAATTCGTATATGGGGAAGGGTTATCGAGGAGTGTTCCTAAGTCCAGCTTGTACCCTCTCCAATCTGGGACCCCTCGAGGGATGTCTGACTGGCCTAAACACGTAGTCGGACATCTTCTCACAATCCAGGACTGCTGCCTCCAAACTGTTCAGTTGCCTGCCTCCCTGATTGCCCCTAACCGCTTCTGTCTGCTAGCCTGATCACCCCCTAACCACTAACCTGCCAGCCTAATTGATGTTTAATTGCTCCCCTGCCAGCCTGTTTGCCCCCAACTTCCCTCCTCGGCCGGCCTGGTCACCCAAAACTGCCCTCCTCTATAGGCTTGATCACCCCCAACTGCCCTCCCTTGCAGACTTGGTCCCTCCAATTGCCCATCCTGCTGGCCTGGTGGCCCACAACTGCCTTCCCTTGTAGGCCTGTAACTTCCCACTGTCCTCTTCTGTGGCCATCTTGTGTCCACATGGGGCCAGGACCTTTGACCATATGAGGGCAGCCCTCTTGTGTGTTGGAATGATGGTCAATCCATATATTACTCTTTTATTAGATAGGACAGAGGCCGGGTCCATGGGTGGGGACCAGCTGGTTTGCCCTCAAGGGTGTCCTGAATCCGGGTGGGGGCTCTCTGGGATGTGGGTTGGCCTGGGCGAGGGGACTATGGTGGTTTGCAGGCCGGTCACACCCCTCAGCGACCCAAGTGGAGGCCCTGGGATCTGGGATTAATTTATGTTCTACAACTGAAACTTTGTAGCCTAGAGCAGAGCCAAGCCTTCTGCCTGCTCAGTGGTGACAGCCATTTCTATTTGAAACTTTGTAACCTGGAGTGAGGGCCTATGGTAGGCCTGCAGAAGTCTGGCTTCCTCCATCGCCTGGGCAATCCTAGCTTCTTCTCTCTCCAGCTCCAGGGCTGCTGCCATTTCTTTTGGGATTATATATCTTCTATAATTAAAACTTTGTCGCATTGAGTGGAGGCCTATGCTGGCAAGGGCAGGTGGACAGCTTGGCTTCCTCCATTGTCAGGGAAATCCAAGCCTCCCTCTTGCTCTCAGTGGCCCCAGCCATCTTGGTTGGAGTTTATTTGCATAATTTGCTCTTGATTGGCTGGTGGGCATGGCTGTGGGCGTGGCTTGATCAGAAGTATGGCCAATTTGCATATTACTCTTTTATTAGATAATATTAGGCTTGTTGTAGCAGTACCAGTATAATCTGATTTACATTTTAGAAAGCTTTTCTGATGAAGGATGAATAACTGAACCCCTGGAAATACTAAAAGCTATTGACTGGAATTTGAACTAGATGCAGAGTTAGGGAAAGTTTTTCAAATTTGAGAAACACACAGCTCAAACAAAAAGAATAGGATCTTTGAAATGGAGTGAAAATAAAAACAGGAGATTTTGTTTTGTTTTTAAATTGTTTAGTGTTCTTTTGTAAATACATTTTTATTGATTTTAGACAGAGAGAAAAAAATTGATGTAAGAGAGAAACATAGATATATTGCCTCCTGTATACATCCTGCTGGGGATCAAACCTGCAATCTGGGTTTTGCCCAGGCCAGAAATTGAACTTTGACTTTTTGTTGCATGGGACAATACTCAATCAACTGCACCACACTGATCAGTACAAAGACAAGAGATTTTATAACAAGTAATTCTGAAGTGTTAGAAGCAATCTATGTATTGAAGTCTTTATAGGATAGTGACATTCTTGATATTAGAAAATCTGCAATTGTACATGGGTGTATGCTAGTAGATGGACAAAAAAGTGAGCAAATACTACTAATAATGTGAATTAGTAGTATCCTATCTAATAAAAGAGTAATATTCAAATTGACCGTACCTTTGCTACACCCAATATGCCATGCCCACAAACCAATCACAGGACAATGGCTGGGTGCCTGAGTCCGGAAAGGGCTTCTTCCCCAGAGGCCCTTTCTGGCACTGGGGTTAGGCCAGGCCAGGCTTTGGGCGGGGCCAGCCAAGAATGGTGGCCCCGATTGATTTTAGGGCCCTATAGTGGCCCTGGGATTAGGCCGGGCTGGGCTGTAGGTGGGCCCCCCAGTGATGGCTGGCCCAATCTATCGCAGGGCCCTGAGGTGGCCATGTGCTCAGGTCCAGGAAGGGCAATGGGGTCAGGCAGGGCTGGACTATGGGCGGGGCTACCCAGTGAAGGCCGGGCTCTGATTGATCACAGGGCCCTTGCTGGGCTATTATCAAAAGAAAAGAGACACCCTATACACAGGAATAAACATAAAGATTACAAAAGATTGCTCATCAGAAACAGTGTAAGGGAGAAGATAATAGAGCAACATCATTAAAGTACTTACAAGAGTAAAAATCCTCTCAATTTGTAATTCTAGACTGAGTGAAACTACTTTAGAAATAGTTAAAAATATTTTTAAGTATAGGGGAGCAACAAAGATGACAGCATAGGTAAACACCTATTGTTCTGCCCCGTGCAATAATTCAAAAACTACAACAAAACAAAACAAACATCACCCAGAATCACCAGACAGCTGGCTGAGTGAAAACTCCACAAATAAAAGTAAAGGTGGGACACTGAGACTCAGAACAGCAGCAGAGTGCAGCCTTGAAGATACGCGTGGAAACAGGTTAGGAGCCATGGCCGCATGCGCAGACTGTAGGGCTGGCAGCAACCCCGGCTGGATTTCGCCAAGGGGGAGGGCGGAGACACCCCACTGCATGGATTCCCCAGTGGCAGGTGAGGTCTCAGGTCCGGGGTACCACCCTGGAAGCCGGGTGCGGCGGAGGTCTCCTAGTCTGAGGAGAAATCGGGTTGCTTGGAAAAGCACTTAGCCACGTAAAGTGTGCGACAGCACAGACACGCGACCTGCTCCCTGGCAACTTGCCCCCTGGTCCCGGAGAACACCGGACTGCTTTGTTTTACAACCCTGGGCGAGAGTTTGGGTGTGCAGACTCATCTGGGGAGAGGCAGAGTTGTCTGGCAAGGGTTAGAGATTAGTGGCTTTCTTTTGGAGTTGCCTGCAACAATTGCCACCCACCACAGACCCACGTGAGAGCACCACATACAACGTAGCTGACACTGCCTGCTCAGCTCAGGGACTCCGCCCATCCAACCTGAACACAGTCTCCCTTCACAGCCAGTTGGCCTGGAGGTCAAACCCTCTTAGGGCTAACAACAACAAGCTGGGTTTAAATTAAAAAATACTGTACAACCCATAAAGGATTGCAGTAAGAGTACCCACCTCAGGTAACTAGGGAGGCTGAACCACTGTCCCTTAGAGGACATCTACCACATAAAGCAGCCACCATGCAGAGACATGGAAAGAAATCAGGTGTGAAAGAAATGGAGGAAAAAAAAACGACTAGACATGAAGTTCAAAACCACAGTAATAAGGTTTTTCAAGAGGCTCCAGAAAAGGTCGAGACCTATAAGGATATAAGCAAGACCTACAAGGAAATGAACGAGACCTTCAAGGAAATGAACAAGATCAACGTGGAAATGAATGAGTCCTACAAGGAAATGAAGGAGATACTCAAGGATATGAAGGAGACTCTCAAGGATATGAAAAAGGACCAACCACAAATTAAGCATACATTGACTGAAATAAAAAATATTATATACAAAGACCTAAAAGTACTCTAGAGCACCCCAAGAACCAAATTAAAGATCTGAAATACAAGGAGGTAAAATCCACTCAGCTGACAAAGCAAGAAACCAAAACAATTCACAAAATTGAAGGAGTGTAAGGGGCCTCTGGGACAACCACAAGCATACCAACATCTGAATTATAGGGGTGCCAGAAAAAGAGAGAGAGCAAGACAATGAAATCCTATTTGAAGAAATAGTGACCGAAAACTTCCCACACCTGGTGAAAGAAATTGACTTCGGAGTCCAAGAAGCACACCGAACCCCAATATATAGGAACCCTAAGAGGACCACACCAAGGCACATCATAATTAAAATGCCAAGAGCAAAAGACAAAGAGAGAATATTAAAAGCAGCAAGAGAAAAACAGTTAGTTACCTATAAGTGAGCACCCATATGATTGTCAGTGGATTTCTTAACAGAAACGATGCAGGCCAGATGCGAGTGGCAAGAAATATTCAAAGTGATGAACAGCAAGAATCTACAACCAAGATTACTCTATCCAGCAAAGCTATCATGTGAATGGAAGATCAGATAAAGTGCTTCGTAGATAAGAAAAAGCTAAAGGAGTTCATCACCACCAAACCAATATTATAAGAAATGCTGAAAGATATTTGTTAAGAAGAGGAAGAAGAAAAAGGTAAAAATATAAATTATGAACAACAAATACACATCTATCAACAAGTGAATCTAAAAATCAAGTGAATTAATAATCTGGTGAAAAGGATAAACTGGTGAATATAACAGAATCATGGACATAGAGAGGGAATGGACTGACAATTTTTGGGGAGAAAAGGGGTGTGGAAACTACAGCAAGAGACTGGACAAAAATCTTGCAACAATGGGAGAGGACAGTGGGGAGGGGGAGATGAGAGTGGAGGGTTGGATGGGTACAGGGTGGAGGGGAGTTATAGGAGGATAAAACAGGGGGAACAATGTAATGAATAAACTGAACAATAAAGACTTAAAATATATTTTTAAGTATAAAAGATTGATTTTTTTAATAACCAGCAGATTTGTAGTATAAGAAATGTTAAAGGAAGTCCTGCAAGCAGAAATAAAATTTTGCCAGATACAAATAATGATCTATACCAAGAAATGGAAAACACCAAAGACAGTATATGTATAGTAAAAAATATAATAGAAGTTTCTTATTATTCAAATATATTTAAAGATAGTTAACTATTTAAACAAATAATAATGTAATGTCAGTTTTATAACATCTGTGTAAGTAAAATACATGACAACAATAACACAAAGATTGCCTGGGAAAAATGAAATTTTGTTACAGTGAAGATTCTATACAAGATGTGAAGTGGTAAAATATCCACTTGAAGATAGACTGTGAGAAATTAAAATCCTATATAATGAAGAGCTAATATGCAAATAGTCATCACACCTTCATGCCATCCTGCCATAATGTCTCAGACACTCAACACTCGGGAGAGAGGAATGGGGACCAGACAGGTTACAGACTGGGATAGGAGTAAGCCACCCACTCCATGGTCTCACCTGCCAATATTTGTGCCTACCTCTTTGGCCTAGGAAAGGGACAAGCCACCTGCCTCACAGTCCTGGGTGCCAGTAGCTGCACCTGCGCCTACAACCTAGGAGAGAAACAAGCCACATGCCCTTTGTTCCTGGTTGCCTGTGGCTGTGGCCAGACTGAGTGAAGCTGACCCAGGTCCTGGATGCCTATAGCTGACCAGAGGGAGGGAAACCTGGGTTCCAGGTGTGGGGCAAGGCAGAGGCAGTTAGGGGCAATCAGGCAAGCAGACAGAGGAATTAAGGGCATCAGGCTGGCAGGCAGAGGCAGTTAGGGGCGATCAGTGAGGCAGGCCAGTTAGCAGTTAGGAGCTAGTGGTCCTAGATTGTGAGAAGGATGTCCGACTGCCGACAGTCAGACATCTCTGACTGCCAACAGACATCCCTGAAGTGATCCCTGATTGGAGAGGGTGCAGACTGGGCTGAGGGAACCCCCACTCTGTGCATGAATTTCATGCACCGGGTCACTAGTCTACACTAATAAAAGACAAACATGCAAATTCACCATCACTTTGCGACTCCACCAGCCAATCAGGAGTGAGTATGCAAATTATTTGAACAAAGATAGAAGCAGCCCTACCCCCAAGCTGCTCTGGGTAGCAAGCATGCAGGTACAGAGTTTCTGGGCTGGGCAGGATGTTTGTTATGAGGGCAAAAGTGGAGTGGGGAGGGGATGTGGAGGGAGCTACAGGACCAATGCTCCAGCTGGAGGGAAGACTGAAGACTCTGGCCAGAGCAAAGTCAAAAGGCAGTGGCCAGAGTGAAGGCCTGGGTCCCAGGTGCCAGAGGAAAACCGCTGCTGCCAGCCAAGGGAAGGAAGGCCTATTGCATGAATCTTGGTACAAAGGGCCTCTAGTATATAAATAATTGTACTCCATGATAAATTAAAGTTTATATTAAGAACACAAAATTTTTAACATGTCTGTCCCAATTATGCTCCAATTAATTATGTCTAGACTTAGTTGGACAAACACAGGTGACTAGGAGTAAGGAATAATGGCCTATCCCCTGGTACTTCAATGTCTAGACAGCTGAGCCAAACTGGAACATATGACACACAAACAGAATTAGTATGCAATCACACAGAGTTTACTTGCCTATTCCTAGTGAGTCCTGGGTTCCAGCAAAGGCCACCCACCTATGTACATTGAAGGACTGACCACAAAAGCAGAGATAGGCAGGTGGTCCCAGTTGGTTCGACTCACACAGCAGAGCAGTCAGGGGCTTATCTCATGAAGCTACATGGAGTCCTCCTCTTATTGGCAGGACACAGCAACTAAAGAAGGTCCCAGGCTTATATAGACTGAAGTAAACAAGTTGTGTCCTTATCAGTGTGGGCCAGACAGTAGTGCCTTTTGCTAGGAGCAGGGGTTTATACTTGAAGGGCTCAGAGCTTTGACATCAAGATGGTGGGATATTCATTCATTTTGGAAGTTACAGAGTATTGGGGTTTCCACACAGTAAACATTTCACAGAATAATTACTTTATACATTAGGAGGGTTTTCTTATGACCATAACATTATTATAACAATGTCAGTCAATGAACTAAATATGCTACATTAATAAAGAAAATATATGGTTATTTCAATATATCTTGCAGGAAATGGCTATAAATTTTCCTATTAAATGCCTTGTCAGGTGGCCTAACCCACTGCATTCTGCATAATCTTAACCTCCTCCCATTTCTGCATCCCAACTAGCACTGGGATCTCCCACTGCAGGATGGTGGGACATGGTCAGTCTCAACATTTCTTCATTCAGGTCTACTTTCTGTCTCCCCATTCTGTGAAAAACTTGAGGTCCAGTGATGTTTTCATCTGGGTTCTGTGGCTGGACAGCAATTCAAAGTGCAACAAAACCCAGGGATAGAATTGAAAGTGTTAGAGCAACAATAATGAGGATTTGAGATAAATCCTGATAAATCCTTTCCTTTTAATATTTAAGCATCTAGCATTGCTGCCATTCCACTGCAGATTATGTACCCTGAAAGTAGAGTCTCAGTTTCAGTATCCTTTCCCCTCCCTTTTTCTTATTTTGACTGGTTCTCCATCTTACTCTTTCTTTATGTAGTTATAAACAAAAGGGAGCTGGAAATAGAAATTCTAAACAGCCATGTCACAACTCCTGGACAGGCCATGGGACAGTCCATGATCTAGGTAAGCGATTTTCAATGGTTTTTTATTTCACGGTAGAGATAAACTAATGACTAAAATTTTGTGGTGCACCAAAAATATATTTTTTGCTGATCTGACAAAGAGTTGGTATAATTTTTCTTTATACTTGATAACTATTGCGGTGGCTGTCTTTTTTTTTTTTTTTAATATAAGGGAAAGAGATCAGTGCCTCTGACTAAAGAGGTTGTGCATGTTTTAAAATCATTGCTCTAGTAGTTCGTGTTTAGCCTGTGGTCACCCTCCCTTATCTCAACCCTTCCGAATCAAGGTATCTCAGGCCGGGCTCAACATTTACCTTTGGACAGGAAACTCACAGTAGACGGGAAAAGGATCGCGAGAGGAAATTGGGGATCGACAGCAGAGGCAAATGGCAGGAGGGGGACGGAAGAAGGGGTGGGGGCGGGACCAGCAAAGGGGGTGGGGCCCTCACTCAGTAGGTCGCGCAATGACTTGTGGGAGTCTACGCAGCGGCCGTTGCCGTGGCGTCAGCGGATGTGGGAGGTCGGCCATATTTGAAGTGGAGGGCGGGCCGCGGCAGCGTGAGCTCCATCTCCCGCACTCTGTCCTTTAGGGGTTCTGTTGAGTCTTTTCCCTTCTGCCTTCGACAGCTCCCAGGCCTCTCTGGAGCCTGCCCTCAGCGCCTCCACGAAGGCGGCCTCCTGAGGGTTTAGGTGTTGGTGGCCGACCAGGTTTTTGCGGCCACGGAAAGGTGAGGCGACCGCTGAGGTACCCTCAGAGGCCGTGACACGAAGGCGGCACCACCTGGAGCCCACACACTCTCCGCGGGGAGTCCCAGCCCGAAGAAAACTAACGAGGTAAGAGCCTCGCTGGCCAACGGAGGCCGGAGTCCGCGCAAGGCCTTTCCGTTTTGCCCGCGCCTCCACGCTGGCTTCGGCGGCACTTTTTGCTGACGGGGAGCGGACGTTTGCCCCTCCCTCTTGTCTGGGCGCACTTTAATTTTAGAGTAAAGACTACTGTGTCGGGCATTGACGCGTCGCCCAGTAGATTGATATGAGCAGCAATGGGGGTCAGGAGCCGAGAACTGTTTCTTCCCGAGGATATGCTCAGCAGATCCGCCATTTTTTTCGAATGTCCGAGGCGGGCGGGAAACGGAGGGTGGGCGGAAGGGAGTTCACTGTGCTGTTTGCGAGTCCAACGCTGTGGGTGCCTGCCCTTGTCAGTGGAAAGGCAAATGGTTGATGGCTCTGTCTTGTCTCTTCGCTGACTCTTAACCTATTTGAGCCCTGCAACTAAGCACTCCGTGTTCCCTGCTCTTGCAGCGCAGCCGGCCTAGGAGAGACGCTAAGCTGGTCTGGTTAAACTTAAGCCACATACCACCACCACCCATGTGGCGTTGTTTGACCACAGAGTCCGGCGCAAGACTTTCCCCTTCAGCCCGCAGGGGATAGCCTCATTCTTATGAGACGTTGGCTTTGATATATTTGTTTTTAAATTATTGGAATGTTAATTGCAGTTGTAGAAGTATTTTATAAATTGTTTGAAAATTAAACTTACATAGGAGTTTAAAAAATGAAAACATTTGTTATGAAATTCCGTTAAACTTTGAATTTTCAACTGGGCAGTTCCTCTTCCAGGTGTTTTGAATAATTAAGTGTAGGTTTTCAAGTTAATTTAGTAATTTGTACATGTATTTTATATTTATCCTCTGTTGTAAGGGGGGTAATTTTTTAGCATTTTCTTACTGTAAAACACATCCTGTCTCTCACATAACATTTGTGTATTTTTGCTTTAAAGAAAGAATTTTGGGTGCTTTTATTTGGAACAATTTTAATCTTTTCTCAGATCTTAGAAGTTATTTTGAAGGAACTATTTTTTAATTATAAGTTAGGATGGGTGTCTGAAGGCATATTTTTGAATTTAAAAGTAAACTAAACAACATTTTCCTTGCAGCCTGCATTCACGAACTGCCATTTGGCCTCCACAAATGTGTAAGGCATTTGAAGACATTTTTACTAAGGGGTCACCATTTCCCTATTCAAAACTCATACATGTGGTTTGGTTGTTTTTTTTGGAGGATATTTTCCCATTGGGTTTTTGGAGCGTAGAAGAGAGGGAAATACAAGAAAAACACTGATGTGAAGAGAAACACATTGGTTGCTTCCTGCTGGAGCCCCAACTAAGGCCTGGGAGGTGGAAAGGGGAGTCTACAGCCAAGGATTGAAATGAAACCCAGGACCCTTCAGTCCACTTGTGACACTCTACCTCCCCTGTGCCAAACTGATTAGGGCCATACATGTGGTTTTAATGTTTCAAACTTGTTGTTACCTTGGGAAGAATGAAAGTCTGAAGTATTTGCAGTTAGTGTTGAGGAGTCACTTGAAAAGTGTTTTATTTCACTGACTTAAAGGTAAAGTTTTAAAATTACAACTATTTTTTTTCTTAGTCTTTTTTTTTATGCACATTTAACCTATCATCATGATTTTTTTTTTAGTTTTATTACTTATTTTTGTTAGTCCTACTAATATTTGATGTTTTTCCTAAACTTGGAGGGAATTTCTTTAGCAAGTAAATAATAACAAAACATATTTGTGAGTGAGTGCTAAAGAAGTAATTTTTAAGAAAAGATTTTTACCTTTAACTGCATTATTGAATAAATATGGTCAAGTAGGATTTTTCCTGAGGCCTATTTTCTTCTAGGATCTTGAAATGCATTGCTAATATCTCAGTAAGATAAGACACGCTGTTTATTTCTCGAAATAGATAATTTTTTGACGAGGTATAATGAAGCTTATAATTTTGAAATTGGATGTTGTCATAAAATTTTAGTATTCTATTTTTTTAATCTTTATTGTTCAGTTTATTAATTACACCGTTTCCCCTTTTTATCCCCCTATAGCTCCCCTCCACCCTGTACCTATCCCACCCTCCATCCACCCCTCCCTCTCCCTACTGTCCTTTCCCATTGTTGCAAGATTTTTGTCCAATTTCTTGCTGTACTTCCCACAACCCTTTTCTCCCCAAGAATTGTCAGTCCATTCCCTCTCTATGTCCATGTTTCTGTTGTAGTCACCAGTTTATCTTGTTCATCAGCCTATCAATTCACTTGAGTTTTATGTTCATTTGTTGATAGATGTGTATTTGTTGTTCATAATTTATATTTTTACCTTTTTCTTCTTCTTCTTAACAAATATCTTTCAGCATTTCATATAATACTGATTTGGTGGTGATGAACTCCTTTAGCTTTTTCTTATCTTCGAAGCACTTTATCTGATCCTCAATTCTGAATGATAGCTTTGCTGGATAGAGTAATCTTGGTTGTAGATTCTTGCTCTTCATTATTTTGAATATTTCTTGCCACTCGCATCTGGCCTGCATCGTTTCTGTTGAGAAATCCGCTGAATCGTATGGGTGCTCCCCTGTAGGTAACCAACTGTTTTTCTCTTGCTGCTTTTAATATTCTCTCTTTATCTTTTGCTCTTGGCATTTTAATTATGATATGTCTTGGTGTGTTCCTCTTTAGATTCCTATATTTTGGGGTTCTATGTACTTCTTGGGCTTTTAAGTCAGTTTCTTTCACCAAGTGGGGGAAGTTTTCAGTCACTATTTCTTCAAGTAGGTTTTCATTAACTTGCTCTCTCTCTTTTTCTGGCACCCCAATAATTCGGATGTTGGCATGCTTGAGGTTGTCCCAGAGGCCCCTTTCGCTATCTTCAATTATCTGAATTCTTTTTGTTTCTTGCTTTTCCAGCTGAGTGGATTTTGCTTCTTTGTATTTCAAATTTTTGACTTGGTTCTTGTGGCCCTCTGGACTGCTTTTAGGACTTTGTGTAATATTTTTTATTTCAGTCTGTGTATGCTTGATTTCTAGTTGGTCCTTTTTTTAATCTGTGAGGGTCTGGTTCGTATCCTCAGAGGTCTTGTTCATTTCCCTGAGGGTCTCAGTCATTTCCTTGTAAGTATCATTCATCTCCTTGTAATTCTCATTCATTTCCTGGTTGGTCTTGTTTATTTCCTGGTAATTCTCATTAAGTTGATCGGCCTTTTGTAGGAGCCTTTTGAAAAGCCTTATCACCGTGGTTTTGAACTCTATGTCTTGTCGTCTTTTCTCCTCCATTTCTTTCACACCTGATTTCTTTCCATGTCTCTGCATGGTGGCTGCTTTATGTGGTGGATATCCTTAAAGGGACAGTGGCTCAGCCTCCCCAGTTACCTGAGGTGGGTACTCTTACTGCAATCCTTTATGGGTTGTATTCAGTATTTTTGAATTTAAACCCAGTTTGTTGTTGTTAGCCCTCGGAGGGTTTGACCTCTAGGCCATTTGGCTGTGAAGGGAGACTGTGTTCAGGTTGGATGGGCGGAGTCTCTGAGCTGCGCGTCAGCGTCAGCTGGGTCCTATGCGGCGCTCGCGTGCGCGGGTCTCTGTTGGATGGGGATGGCTGCAGACACCTCCAAGAGAAAGCTGCTAGTCTCTTCCCCTTGCTAGACCACTCCGCCTTTCCCCAGATGTGCCTGCACATCAAAAGTCTAGCCCAGGATTGTAAAATAAATGGTTTCCGGAACCAGGAGACAAGTTTCCAGGGGGCAAGTCACGGGTTTGCGTGACCCTTTCGCGGAAACTCGCAGTTCAAGAGCCTCTGCAGCGCCGGGCTTCCAGGGTGCGTCCTCCGGACCTCGGCCGGACCTCGCCTGGCGCTGGGGGATCCGGGAAGTGGGACGGACCTCCCCTGGCGCTGGGGAATCCAGGCAGTGGGACGGATCTCGCCTGGCGCTGGGGAATCCGGGCAGTGGGACCGATCTCGCCTGGCGCTGGGGAATCCGGGCAGTGGGACGGGCGTTGCTGCTCCAGCCCCAGCCCGCATGCGCGTGCGACCAGGACGGCTCCTAACCTGTTTCCGTCTGAAAGACTGCGCTCCTGCCGCTTCTGAGTCTCAGTGTCCCACCTCCACTCCAGTTAGTGGAGTTTTCATTCAGCCAGCTTTCTGGTGATTCTGGGTGCTGTCTGTTCTGCTGTTATGTTGTAGTTCCTAAATCGTTGCGCGGGGCAGAACAATAGGTGTTCACCTATGCCGCCATCTTGGTGTTCTCCCTATTTGTTGTCACTTTAGTGTTCATGTGATACTGGATTGGTGGATTTAAAATTCTTTAGCTTTTTTCTTGTGTGAGAACCTCTTGTTTAGATCTTTAGTTCTAAATGATAGTTTTGCTGGGTAGCATAATCTTTGTGGTAAATCTTACTTTTTCATCACTTTAAATGCTTCATCCTTCTGGGCTACAAGTTTCTATTGCGAAATCAGTTGATAGTTCGGGGGAATTTCTTGGTAGGTAACTAACTTCTTTTCTTCTTCCTTTTTTAAAACTAATCCTTTATTGTAGGAAGTATTGCATATGTCCACTCCCCCCCCCCCAGTGACCCCCTCTAATCTACCCGCCTGGTCCTTACTGCTACATTATCTGTGTCCGTGGGCCATGAGTATATACCAAGAGGGTTCTTGGCTGATTACTTCCCACCTACCCACTTTCTTGCCTTCCCTCCAAGAGTCTGTACCCTGTTCCATGCTTCCATGTCTCTGAATCCACTCCATTCATGCAGTTTATTTTGAATGAGATCATGGAATAAATACTTGTCTTTCTCTGACTACTTATTTTTCTTAATATTATACTTTCCATGTTCCTCCATGGTACCTCAAAGGGTAAAAGATTTCTTCTTTTTTACTGCTGGGTAGTATTCAATGTTACATATGTACCACAGTTTTTTTATCCAGTCATCTACTGAATGGCATTTAGGCTGTTTCTAGATCTTAGCTATTGTAAATTGTGCTGTTATGAACATAGGGGTTCATACATTCTTTTCTTTCTGATTGGTGTCACTGTTCCCCGAGTGCACCCTTCCACCCCCCCCGCCCGCCGCCCCCCCCCCCCCCCCCCCCCCCGGTGGCAGAGGTGAAGAAGAGAGTAGAGTCAGGACTTACTGTGAAGGCATAACTGAGAGGGGTTACAAATACACAGAAAGGGAGAAGGGGTAGTTACAAACGAGTTGAGTGGGGTCCCTTAGGGAGCAAAGAGGGCCATGCCAGGAAGTGCCAGTTTTGCTGAGGATGGAGGCGGAGGGACATGATTAGGGAGCAGGCCAGGGCCCCTGGAGTGAGTCGAGCAGGTGGTGGGCAGTGGGTGGGGATGTGGGTCGATGGCCTCCATAGCCCAAGGATTCCTCGCAGAGGTGAGGTCGGGTGGGGCAGGAGTGGGCTGTTGGGACAGTCTTGCTGTTTTCCAGCAGAGAAAGGCTTCGATTAAGAAGGTGACATGGATCCTACCCCCGCCTCCCATCCCTGTGTGGCCACCTGCAACAGCTGCAAACAGCTGGCGCTCCCCTGCTGTGACCCGTGCGCCTCCTGCATGTGCCACTTCTTCCCGTGTTACTGGTTTTTTTAAGGATATATTCTGAGAGGCGGGATCACTGGGTTGAATAGCAGTTCTATGTTTAATTTTTTAAATAAAATTCATAGTATTTTCAGCAGCAGCAGCAGTGTACTAAGGTTCTCTTTTCTCCACATCCTCTCCAGCATTTGTGTTGATGATGTGTTCATTGTAGCCATTTGACAGTTGTGAGGTGATACCTCATTGTGTTTCAGTCTATATCACTTTCATGATCAGTGACTGAGCATTTTCTCTTATGTCTCTTGGGCATCTGTGCGGTTTGGAAGAGTGTCTGTATATTGGTTTTGCCTATTTTTAAAAATTGGATTTTTTATCTTCCTTTTGTTAAGGTTTTGTAAATATATGAGTTCCTTATATATTTCGTATATTAATAGTTTATCAGATGTGTCATTGCCAAATATGTTCTCCCATACAGTGGGCTCCCTTTTTAACCTATTGGTTACTTTTGTTGTGCAGAAGCTCTTTATTTTGATGTAGTCCCACTTATTTATTTTCACATTAGTTCCCTTTTCCCAAGGAGATGTATCCATAAAGGTATTGCAATGAGAGATGTTCTCCCTATTGGTCTAGAATTTTTGTTTCACAACTTAATATAATTCTTTTACATATTTTGAGTTTATTCTGATGTATGGTGTAAGTTGGTGGTCTAGTTTCACTTTTTGTTGAAACAGAAAGGTTTCTTAGGAAACTAGAGGCCTGGTGTACAAAATTTGTGTATGGGGTTGATCCTCAGCCCTGCCTGCACCCTCTCTAATTTGGGACATTCCTCTTACAATCCGGAACCGCTGGCTCCTAACCACTTGCCTGCCTGATTGCCCCTAACTGTCCTGTCGTTCTGATCATCCCCTAACTGCCCCTGCAGGCCTGGTTGCCCTCTTAACTGCTCCCCTGCCAACCTGGTCTCTCCTAACCACCTCTATTTGGCTCCTGCCACCGTGGCTTTGTCTGATTAGCATAGTAACCTTTTATTGGTATAGAGCATGGGATACAGTACTGCCACATATTAAAACTTATTGGAGGAGTCTTAGCTAGTTTGACTGGTTTGGCTTGTAAACTAAAAGGTCCCACGTTTGATTCCAGTCAGGGCTCCGAGATCCAGGTTGTGGGCTTGATCCCCAATAGGGGTGTGCAGGAGGGAGCCGATCATGATTCTCTCTCATAATTGATATTTCTCTCTCTCTTATTCTCTGAAATCAAAAACATTTAGAAAAAACCTCTTAAAACAATCAAAACTGACTGCAGGAATCATGCCTGTTTCCAAAATAGTCATTATGTAAAATATATAAAAGTTTCTGGTGTGACTTGTGCTCCACACCTTTCCCCTTGACCTTCCAAAGTTTCCTATCAGTGGCTGTGGTAGGAATTTATTTTATAAATGGAAAACTGAGACACCCAGACTCTGTTGGTAACAGTAGTTAAACACTTGCAGTGGTTGATAGGAATTGCTCCACTCTTCACCAGCCAAGTGGTAGATAGGATAGAGACTGAGGGGATGGGAGAAAGAAGATAGTTCTATGTAGTAAGAGGAGGAGGAGGAGATGCTCAGACAGAATCAATGGATAAGTGGGAACCTCTCGAGAGCTGTTGATGTCAAAAACTCTTTTGGAGAGGTAAAGACTGTGCTGACAGTGAGAGGTGGATAGAAGAAAGGTCAGTGCTGAGGGAAGCCTGATCTGTATGCCTAGTCAGAAGTCATGCTGTAGTAATATTTGTGGGTAGCTGAGATCGTCTTCCAGCCAGCTGCTTGGAACTCAGTGACCTCCGGCAGCAGCAGCTAGGATAGGGAGCTAAGGTCAGTAGAGCAGGAAGCCATTCCAGGACAAAAACTCATAATTTGCTGCCTGTTAATGTCCAGCAGCTCCCCAGCACGGTGCAGCTGTAGCACTAGGCAGTGCACCTCGTCCTTGCTCAGACTGTCATAGATGGGATTCACCAGGGCCATCATGGGCATGTTTTACTAGCCTGGTACTCCTGTTGCAGCTGGTTGAGGAGTCCACATCAGAAGACACTCTTGCTTGCTTTTTTTCTGAATAATGGTATAGCACATACGTCCTGCTTCCTTACTGAACATGTCCTTCATGGGATGGACCACAATCTCCAAGTCCATGGCATCTGGATCTTTGAGTGCTGTCTTCAGCAGCTGCTTGGTCTCTGCATCAGGAGAATAGATTTTAACTACTCTCCACCAGGCTCCATCCACCATGACCATCAGCTCTAACAGCTCTTTAATGGGGTAGAGTTAGTGATAGTACCTGTTTCACCAGAGCCTGTCAGGGAGCCCAGAGGCCATTTGGCCAGCATGGTGCAGCAACCACCTCTGGACCACTGCTCTAGTTTCACTTTTAAGCATGTATCTATCCAATTTTCCCAACACCGTTTATATAAGAGACTGTCTAGACTCAATTGTATACTCTAACCTCCTTTGTTAAATTTTGAATGTAATGGCTTAGATCAATTTCTGGGATCTCTGTTCTGTTCCACTAATCTGCTTTCCTGTTCTTGTGCCAGTACCAAGCTGTTTTGATTACAGTGACTTTGTAGTATAGGTTGATATATGATACTAGAGGCCCAGTGCATGAAATTCGTACATGGTGGGGAGGGGTGTACCTCAGCCCAGCCTGCACCCTCTCCAATTTGGGACCCTTTGAGGGATGTGAGCAGGCCTGTTTAAGAAAAATGGGCAATTGGACATCCCTCTCACAAACCAGGACTGCTCACCTGCCTGCCTTCCTGATTGCCCCTAACCGCTACTGCCTGCCAGCCTTATCACCTGTAACCACTCCGCTGCCTGCCTGTTTGCCCTCAACTTTCCTTTCCTGCTGGCCTGGTTACCCCTAACTGCCTTCCCCTGCAGACTTGATCTCCTCAAACTCCCCTCCCTTGCAGGCCTGGTCCTTCCCAACAGCCCTCCTCATCAGGCGGGTCACCCTTAACTGCCATTCCCTGCAGGCCTGGTTTCCACCAACTGTTCTACCCTGCAGGCCCGGTCATCCCCAGCTTCCCTCCTCTGCTGGTCTTGTCACCCCTAACTGTGCTCCTCTGTAGGCTTGATCGCCCCAACTGCCCTACCTTACAGGCCTGGTCCCTCTCAACTACCCTTCCCTGCTGGCCATCTTTTGGTGGCCATCTTGTGTCCACATGGGGGCAGGAACTTGGACCACATGGGGTAGCCATCTTGTGTGTTGGAGTGATGGTCCACAGGCTGATGCTCTATCCACTGAGCTAAACTGGTTTCAGCTAGTATAAACATGTTAATGATGTTGATTCTATCAGTCCATGAACATGCTATATTCTTTCATTTGTTTATATATTCTTCTATCTTTTTTTTCAACATTCTTTAGTTTCCCAAGTTCAGGTGTTTTGTCCCATTGATTAAATTTATTCCTAGCTTAATTCTTTCGGTGCAGTGGAAAATGGGGTTGTTTGTTTAGTGTTTCTGAGAATTTAAATTGAGTTTATAGCATATAGATTGTGGTGCTGTTATTATACATATGAAAATTGGAATGCCTCATTTATATTTAAAAACGTATACCTTATTTTTTTCTGCTTTTAGGTTATGAAATGGTCTTTGCAAGATTGTCCTTGAGTTGGAGATTTTTAAGGCTGACATATGCTGATATTTCATCTTCTATAAGTGGCGTGTAATTTCTTCTCTTACAAGAACCACATAAACAGATAAAGTAGCAAAGATCTCTTCTGTGTCCATTATGACAGCCACGACTCGTGGCTCTCCAATAGGAGAGGATGATAGCCAAGGCCATATTCCTGATGGACAGTCTCAGGCTCCTTTCCAACAGAATCAGGTATGATATTAAGGCTTTATTATTTTGGGTGCTAAACAATGTCACATACAGTGAATAATTTGTAAAGTTATCATAAATGCTATTGCCATTATAAATTACACTTACAAGTTACTGAGACGCTTAGCAACTGGAAATCTGTTGTACATGCTTGAGAGTGTACTTCTGTTTTTTTGTGTGTTTGAATTTGAGGGCAAAAACATTAAAACAGTCATTTACTCTTTAATTAAGCCTTAGTTACTTATAGTATTAAAATGAGGACACAAGAAATAATATATGTATATGGCTTTACGTAGATTTTGGTGTCAACGTTTTAAGCATGCCGGAGTGGAAATCTTTTTTTTCCCTGGAAATATTTATAAATGATAAGTGGGAATTAATTGAAAAAGGCTTAACATTAATCCTCCTTTATTTCTGATTTTGGTTATTTTTACTTTTTCTTGGTCAGTTTTAGGGGGAATTAATCAATTTTATTACATTTGGCGAAGTATTCTCTGTTTTGTATTTTCATACTAATATGTTACTTTTAATCTTTATTAATTCACTAGAGTCCTGGTGCACGAAATTTGTGCACAGGAAAAGGTCGCCTCAGCTTGGTTGAACTCCTAAATGAAGGGACAATTTGTATATTAGCCTTTTATTGTATACTAGAAGCCCCAGTGCACAAAATTCGTGCACAGGGAGCGGCAGGATGTCCCTCAGCACAGCCTAGACCCTCTCCAATCTGGGACCCCCTTGAGAAATGTCCAACTGCCCTTTTAGGCCCGATCCCAATAGGACAGCTGGCTCCAAACTGCTCACCAACCTGCCTCCCTGAGTGCCCCTAATCGCTGTCCAATCTGGGACCTCTGGCTCCTAACCATTCATTTGCCTTAACCACTCACTTGCCTGCCAGCCTGATCCCCTTAATTGCTCTCCCCTGACAGCCTATTAGCCCTAACTACTCTCCCCTGCTAGCCTGGTCCCCCTAACTGCTCTCCCCTGCCTGCCTGATTGCCTCTAACCTTGGCCTTGCCAAACACGGCTTTGTCTGGAAGGATGTCCAGAAGGACATCTGAAAGGTCATCCAGAAGATGTTCAGTCTAATTAGCATCTTACCCTTTTATTAATATAGATACCACCCTAACCTAAAAATGCAGGTTGTTGCCAGGTTTTCCTATCGTGGAAGGGGAGTTCGCAGTAGCATCCTGGGTTCTGAGCAAGGCTTACGAATGCTTGTGTTTTATCTCAGCAGATGTGATTCCAAGAAGACTCTTGGGTGTACCTTGAACATTTCTATTGAATTTGCCAAATCATCCTCCAAAAATGTTGAACCACTTTTAAACTTTCACCAGCAACCATGGGTGTGCCCTCCATCCCACTTTGATGCCAATATCATTGATTTCACCCTAGAAGCTTCCCTCCCGTCAGTTGAGACTGCTTGGTACTTGAACCAACCTCATTGTTCACCTGAGGACTTGATTTCCTGAGATAGAATTATGGAGGAGGAAAAATAGTTTTCTCGACCTTTCTGAGTTCTTAGTGGAGGTCCTTGTAATGAAAGATCATCAAGAGAAAAACAAAAGTTCATTAACATGTGTACCTTGTGTCTATGAGGGAGATCCCAGGGAAAAATAAATTACCCTAAATCCAATGATTTTTAATTGTTTTCTTTGATTTTTTTAATATGCTTTTATTTTTTTCTTAGAAGAGAGAGGGACAGAAAATGGAAATATTGATTAGAGAGAAACATGAATCGGCTGCCTCCTGCATGCAACCTGGACCAGGTGCCCTGACTTGAAATCCAACCCGTGACTTCCTGGTTTATGGGTCATTTAGCCGTGCCAGCCAGGCCTTTTTTATTTTTCATAGGCTTTTTAGTTTTGAAGTTCACAATAGAGTTGAGCAGAAAGTACAGAGCTTCTATGTGCTTGCCTCTTATCATTTATATTTATCCTCCTCTTCGAGAGTGCTATGTTAAAAATCAGTGAAAGAAACTACATTGGCCATCATTATCACACAAGGTGTAGTTTATATTACACTTCATTTTGTCTTTTGTAAATTTTGGATTTTCTACAAATATTTAGTTTTATAGATACACTGTTCTAGTATTATCACAGCCCTAAAATCTGCTCTGCCCATTCATTCTTCCCTTTCAGAAACCCTTGGGCCATGATTATTTCTTTACCTGGCTTTATAGTTTTGCCTTTTCCAGAAAATAATATATTTGGAATCAGAAAGTAGCATTTCCAGATTAGCTTCTTTCAGTTGGTCTTATGCATTTAAAGTTTTTCTCTTTTCTCATAGCTTAATATCTCTCTTTAAAAATATTTTTATTACTCTTAGAATGCTTAAAGAATATCTTGGTTCTTGGTTGCTTCCAAGTTTTGATACTTTTGAAAAGTTGATATAAATGTCCATCCATATTTACATTTTGAGGGTCATAAGTTTTTAATTTATTTAAATACCTATGCATGTGTTTGCTGGATAGAATGATTAGAGTTTTAGTTTTATAAGAAACTGCCAAACTGTCTGTATCATTTTATGATTAAGGTATCTTCCCTATCAGGTAAGTAGGGTGACTGTACCATTTTAGTTTCCCATCAACAATGGATGAGAGTTGCTTCTGCTGTACATCTTTACCTGCATTTGGTATGTAAGGGTGTTGTTAGATTTTGGCCATTCTAACAGATGTGTGTGAAATCTTATAATTTGCAGTTTTCTGATGACATGTTGAACAACTTTTCATATACTCACTTGCCATCTGTGTATATCCTCTTTGTAAGGTGTCAGTACAGGACTTTTGCTCATTTTTTAGTGAGGTGATTTTGTTATTGATGGCTTTTAAGATTTCTTTTTATATTTTGGATAACAGTTCTTTATCTTAACAATGTTTTCTCTCAATTTTTACCTTTTCGTTCATGAAACAGAATTTGTTAAGTTGAGTGAAATCCAGCTTTATCAATTCTGTTTTTGATGTATAGTGCCTTTGATGGTGTATCAAAAATAATCACCAAACCCTATCATACAATTTTGCCTATGTTATATTTTATGAGGTTTATAGTTTTGCATTTTATATTTAGGTCACTGATTCTTTTTAATTTTGGTGAAGGTTATATGATCTAGTTAAGTTTTAGTATGTGCCCCCTTGTTGTAAGACTATTTTTTTTCTTTATTGTATTATCTTTGCTCCTTTGTCAAAGATAAGCTAACTCTCTTTTCATGGGCTTATTTCTACATATTTCTCCATTCTTTGAGTTTAACCAACATTTGCCTTTATATCTAACTTATAAACAAGCTTTAAATTAACTCAGATCAAGTTGTATTTTGCTTTTTGATCCACTCCATCTTAAATGCTATATTTAAATTGTTGATATTTAAAATTACTGAAATAATTTCAGTAATGCATTTCCTATTTGTTACTTTTTTCTATTTATAATCCTTATCCAAATTTGCATTTTTATCTTTGACTTTGTTTTACTGCTCTTTGTTTTATTTGAAAATTTCATGATTCCCTTTTCCTCCTTTTTAACCCCCCCCCTTTTTTTTTAACTTTTTAGTGGTTGCATTAGAGTATTCAACATATAAACTATAACACAAAATGGCTTCATGGCTATTAAATTACTTATGATCACAAATTATTCCTAATTCCTCCCTCTGATTTTTGAATACCTTCTTGCTTATAATATTTTGAAAAAAATTGTCATATTGTTTAAAGAATACAAATAGTTTTAGTTTCAGCTTTTCCTCTAATGCTTTTCTTTGTCTATATAGATTCAAGTTTCTGATCTATGTCACTAACCTTCTTTTTGATGAACTTAAACATTTTTAAAAAACAAGGTCTAAGATTAAAAAAGGTGATGGAGTAAATGGATGCTGCATGGACATGTTCGCAGGTCCAAACTGGAATTACAACTGAAATATAGGAAAACTTACTGAGTAATCTAAGGAATACTCTTTGGAGAGAACTCTGATACTCAAGGACTAAGCGGAGACTGCATAGAACCTGGTAGGACAGTGGAGATACATAAGGGCTGGCCGGCCATGATAGGCAACAGAGATATTTCAACTGTGGATACAGGGCCCATCAGCAGAGAGAATGAGAACAGAGAAGGTACCCATATAACATCTTGCTGTGTAAAGCAATGGGGTAACTAATGGCCAAAGAGAGAGGGCTGGAAAGTCAGGTACCCTCTTAAAGGGCCAACACATAAAATTCACTGTGGAGCTTCCTACTTATGCTCTTAAAGTGGAATAGCAGAAGGGATTGGAGCTCAGTAAGCAACAGCAAGGATGGAGAGTGTTGTAGAAACCCAAGTTTCCTATGCTGAACCATTCCCTCAACACTGCAGAGGTCATCTTTCTCATACAGACAATTGCTATACAGTAGGCCCTCTTGTTACGATGGAGATCTTTTCCTATGGCAATGTAATGAGATGTTGATGTAAGTTGGAACATCACACGGAGCACATACACAGTAGTAATGAAGTGAAACTAAAAAAATTTAAAAGATAGCAATTCCTGACCTTCACTTTTGGTAAATAAAAAAAAAGCACATATGTACATACATTAAATTGCTGGAACTTTTTTTTTTTTTTTTTTTTTTTTTTTTTTACAAATACTTTAAATGGGAGATAGTTAGTTAACTGTGAAACAACATATGTTGACTCTGACTTAACCTAAGGATTGCCTGTACAGGAGTCATCACCTGAGGGTAAGCCAGCAGAGCAGACCTATCCTATCTGAAAACTCCTTGTCCCTCCAGAGATGAACAGTTAGCCTCCAGGCAGAAACTGTTACCATATCCCTATTGAGAAAAACTCTTGCCACACGGTGATTGCCTGAGGGCAGATAAATCAGAATCCTATCTGTCAGCCTGATATAATTAGATGTAGCATTTGACAGTGTCCTGAAGTAAAGATTCAGTGGTGTAGTAAATCTACTCAATACGATTATGGTGAATCTATGACACGCGTGTCAGCACTGACAGGCATAGCCATTTTTGAAGACATGTGGCCGAATGTGTTTGCATACAGGGAAGTATGGGGCTGCATGCCGAGAAGGATGTCTCATCCTCTGCTACTGCACGGCCAGGTGCAGTAGCTGAGGATGAAACATTTGCTGTGGTGCAGTGTAGACAGTCTGTGCCGGAGGTCTGTAGGCCAAAACTACAGAACTCTAGCACAGAGCATCTAGTTCTGGGACTTCTGGTTAGGCTGTTAAGGGATCTTTGACCTCACTTCAGGCAGGCGGAGCAGAGAGCAGTGGAATGCCACAAGGGATGCATCTCTGGGGGCCCTGTGGCCGCCATTACCAGCAACCACATAACCACAGCAGCTATCATTCAATCTGCTGTTCTGGGGTGTCATGGATTTCTAATTGACCATCATTACTGAGATAACTGAGGGGGAGGCTGGGAGAGATGAGGGCCTGTGCTATGGGTGCCGTTTCCCACCATTGGAAATAGCAGCAGCCATCTTAATTTATATAAGGAAGGTCATTTTGCAGGATAGTGCAGACTCCATTTCACCACTATTACTGTTGTGCATCCTTATTAACCCCTATTTCTGCTTATTAACTCTGCCCTTTCCTAAAAGACAGTTGCATGTGCCATCTTGTGGTCAGTTAGGCTAGTTACCCCTAATTGCCTGCAGGACTAATAGGCTATCTATAATTCTATCTTTTGTCACTGCCCTCCTAATGAAGAACCACCCCCCCCCCAAAAAAAAAAATCAAGGTTAAGTAAAGGAAGTAAGTGGTAGTAGCAGTACGCAACCCTTTCAAGAGACATGGACCAATATCTATGGCATTATAGAAAAAAATGGCAGATCATTTTGTGTATTAAAATGGCAGTAAGCAGAATGTGGAATATAAATATAAATACACATTTTGAAACTAATCATTCCCAGCTCTTAAAAAAAAAGTGAGGATGAAAAGAAGGAATAAGAGCCAATCTAATTCCATCCTTAAATTTATAAAAAGCTCTACAAATATAACATCTGTCAGGTGTTGCAAAAATAGTTAATTTAATAGCTGCGCGCCCAATTTACAAACGAGAATTTTCTGCACTTTTACTGGAGGTTGATTCCACCTACAGTGGACTGCTGATGTACAATAATGTAAGATGGCTGAGCCGAGGCAGACTTCTTGAGTGCTTTGTGGAGTGTTTTGAAGTAACTAAGGTATTTCTTGAGGGAGATTTTTCTCAGCTCAGTGAGGATAAGTAGTTCAACATCCTGATATTTTTTTACAGATCTCTTTGTTCATATTAATGAACTGAACTTAAAGTTACAAAGTTTTGGCAAAAGTATTGACGTTATGTTTGGACACATAAAAGCTGTTGAAATTTTTAAGCAGGATGTAGAAACTAAAACTTATAAGTATTTTCCTCAAGTAACAAAGTATTTTGAGTAGGCCAGTGCAGTTGTACAAAATGAAATGGAACCCTTGCATATAAAGTACTAGCATGTTTTAGACTCCTTACTTGAGCAGTTCAGTGATAGATTTAATCAATTTAGAAGCCTAGAACAGACCATAAAAATTAGTAAGTATCCTGATGTGTAGTAGTTTGGAATTAAATGGTTTCCAATGGATGCAACTTGATGATTTGGAGATGAAACTTGCAGAATTTCAAGACTGCATTTGGGCTCAGGTGTTTGTCGACTTGAGGTCACAGCTTAAAAATCTGGAAAGATGCCTCTTGGAGAATCAAGAGGAGCGCCACTACAAACAGGAAATTTGGAGTACCTGGAACCGATTATTAGACACTTTTATCACCCTGAAAAATATAGCAATGGCTTTACTCACAATTTCTCCCTCTACGTACTTTTGTGAGACCTTATTTTCAGTGTTAAATAATATCAAAACCAACAAAAGAAATAGATTGACAGATGAAGTTAGTAGCTCTTGCTTGGGCTTGAAGTATACAAAATCCCAAACTTCAGTTGGTTTAGCCAGTGAAATTCAGCAACAAAAAAGTCACTTATAGATAAGTTAATTAAAGAATTCCCCCTCCCCCTCACTTATCTTAGTTCATGGAACCCCACACAAATTAAATAATATCAAGACCAACAAAAGAAACCGACTGACAGATGAACAAAGAAGTCACTAAGCAGGTAAGTTAAATAATTAGTTTTCGGTCTTTTAAATACAGTTTTATATTACAATTGTACATTTTTTGTTAATTAAATTATATGTGTCCCGAAATTATGGGTTTGTTTTCTCCATGTGACATACCACCCAAGTTATACTCCGTTTTTTTGTAGAATTTTGACACACCAAACTGCAAAGGTTGCCCATCACTGAACTAATACATAGTCACTTAACAATGGGTAGAGAAAATGAAGAAAGAAGAAACAACCTACAAATTAAAGGACAAGAGAATTCTCCAGAAGACATAAATGAATTGTAGATAAGAAATTTATGTGAATTTCAGAATAATGATGGTAAAGATACTCAACAGTATGAGTAAAGATACAGTAACTGTGAAAAAAGAACAGTCATAAACAAAGAATAACAGCAAGTAACACTTTGGAAGAAATACCCAGCAAATAAGGGAAGGCCGTGGACTGCATCAGTGAATTAGAAGACAAGGTTAAAAAAGCACCACTCAATCAGAGAACCAAAAAGAAGAAAAAAAATGAAATCACAGGACTTCTTAAGGAAAACGAGAATATTTGAATGGCAGTTGTGTCAGAAGAGGAAGAAAGGGAGAATAGAATAAAAATAATAGCAGAAAACTTTCCTAACCGGGTAAAGAAAAATGTCACACAAGTACAGGACTCACGGAGAACCCAAAACAGGATCATGCCCAGGCACATCAGAATTAAGGTGCCAAAAATTAAAAACAGAACAATAAAGGCAGCAAGAGAAAAACAAATTCTTACCTACAAATGAGTTCCATATGGATGACACCTGTTTTCTCGTAAGAAAGTTTATAGGCCAGAAGGGAATAGCATGAAATACCCAAGGAAATGGAATGCAAGAATTTGGAAAGAAGGCTATTCTTAACTAAGGGCCTGGTGCACGAAATTTATGCACGGGGTGTGGGTGGTCCCTCAGCCCAAGTTGCCCCCTCTCACATACTGGGAGCCCTCAGAGGATGTCCTACTGATGGCTCACCCCCAGCCCAACGCCGAAAGCTGCTGATCAAGGCTTTCATCCTTGGGCAGGGGATTCCAGCCAGCAATCACCATGGGACTGATTTTGCTGACTTCGCCCTGGCCTACCCGGCTTGCCCAAGGCTGGGGAAAAGCAAGAGGCTTTGCCCTGTCATGGGGTCGTTCTCGCTGGTTCCTCCCCGGCCACCAAAGGCTGGGCCTTGATAGCAGCCATGTTGTTTGGGTGTTAATTTGGATATCACTCCTGATTGGCTGGTGGGCGTGGATTGATCGGGGTATGATCAATTTGCATATTACTCTTTTATTAGATAGGATAGAAGGTGAAATGAAGAGCTTCCCTGGCCAATAAATAAATAAGTAAATAATATAAATGCTGAAGGAGTACATTACTACCTAGCCAGCATTAAAAAAATGCTAAAGTGACTGCTGTAGTAAGAAATAGATAGAAATCTAGATAAACAATTAAAAGGAATAAATGAGCACCTATTTTATCTACTAAAAGAAATATGCAAATTGTTAATCAAAGACAAGATGGCCACCCCCATGTGGTCAAAGATGGCCATCTCCATGTGGACACAAGATGGCCTGCAGGGGAGGGCAGTTTTGGGCAGTTAGGGTTGACCAGGCTAGCAAAGAAGAGAAGTTGAAGGTGACCGGATCTGTAGGGAAGGGCAGTTGGGGGCAGACCCTGTCTAATAGTGGAGGGCAATTAAGGGCAAATAGGCTGGCACAGGAGCAATTAGGCATCATTCAGGCTGGCAGGGGAGTGGTTAGGAATTGACCAGGTGGGCAAGCAGAAGAGGTTAGTGGCAATCAGAAAGGAATGCAGGCTAGGAGTTGGGAGCCAGCAGTCCTGGGTCCAGGCAGTCTGACATCCCTCAAGGGGTCCTAGATTGGAGAGGTTGCAGGCTGGGCTGTGCACTCTATCTCTAGTTTTTTATAAAAACCCACAGCAAAGTAGGAATAGAGGGAGCATATTTCAATATGATAAAGGTCATATATGACAAACCTCCAACAAACACTCTAGTCAGTGAGTAAACCTGAAACCATTTTCCCTCAGGACAGCAATAAGAATAGGATGACCACTTTCACCACTCGCACCCAACATGCTAAAGGCTTTCCCCACAAATTCATTCATTCATTCATTCATGGGTCTGTCCCTTGGTTTGGCTTGCAGGATCCCCCAAGGCATCCCAGATTGCAAGAGGCTGCAGGCCAGGCCAAGAGACCCACCATTGAAGGTCAACAAGGCGTGTCCGGCCCATCTTGCTCAGTCCCGATTGGCTGGACTTCATCCAGAAACTAACCTACCGGTCACAATGCACTTATGTGGGATCAGCGCATGTCATAGCAAATGGTTGAGCAGTCATATTATCATTAGCATATTTCTCTATGAATGGTTAAATGGCCAAATAGACACTTAGCATATTAGGCATTTAGTATAGTACTGGAAGAGTAGTACTGGAAGACCTAGCCATCATTCAGAGAAGAAGAAATAAAAGGCTTTAAAATTGAAAAGGAGGAACTAAAGCTCTCATTATTTCCAGATGATATGATAATGTAAATAGACAATAGACTATACTAAAACATTCCTAGATTTATTTTTTATCTTTATTCAGTTTATTAATTACATTGTTCCCCCTTTTTTATCCCCCTAGAGCTCCCCTCCACCCTGTACCCATCCCACTCTCCGTTCTCACCTGTCGCCCCCCCCCAGTCTTCTCCCATTGTTGCAAGATTTTTGTCCAGTCTCTTGCTGCACTTCCCACACCCCTTTTCTCCCCAAGAATTGTCAGTCCATTCCCTCTCTATGTCCACGATTCTCTTATATTCACTAGTTTATCCTGTTCATCAGATTATTAATTCACTTGATTTTTAGATTCACTTGTTGATAGATGTGTACTTGTTGTTCATAATTTATATTTTTACCTTTTTTTCCTCTTAAAGAATATCTTTCAACATTTCATATAATACTGGTTTGGTGGTGATGAACTTCTTTAGCTTTTTATCTGCGAAGCACTTTATCTGACCTTCAATTTTGAATGACAGCTTTGCTGGATAGAGTAATCTTGGTTGTAGATTCTTGCTATTCATCACTTTGTCCAGTCTCTTGCTGCACTTCCCACATCCCTTTTCTCCCCAAGAATTGTCAGTCCATTCATCACTTTGAATATTTCTTGCCACTCCCGTCTGGCCTGCATCGTTTCCCTTATAGGCAACTAACTGTTTTTCTCTTGCTGCTTTTAATATTTTTTATCTATTGTTCTTGGCATTTTAATTATGATGTGTGTTGGTGTGGTCCTCTTTGGATTCCTATATTTTGGGGTTCTGTGTACTTCTTGGGCTTTTAAGTCAGTTTCTTTCACCAGGTGGGGGAAGTTTTTAGTCACTATTTCTTCAGGTAGATTTTCATTATCTTGCTCGCTCTTTTTCTGGCACCCCCATAATTTGGATGTTGGCATGCTTGAGGTTGTCCCAGAGGCCCCTTACACTATCTTCAATTATCTGGATTCTTTTTGTTTCTTGCTTTTCCAGCCGAGTGGATTTTGCTTCTTTTTGTCTTTCAAATCTTTGACTTGGTTCTTGTGGCCCTCTAGACTGCTTTTAGGACTTTGTGTAATATTTTTTATTTCAGTCAGTGTATGCTTGATTTCCAGTTGGTTCTTTTTCATATCCTTGAGGGTCGCATTCATATCCTCCTAGGTCTTGTTCATTTCCTTGTAGGTCTTGTTCATTTCCTCGTACTTCTCATTAAGTTAATCGGCTTTTCTAGGAGCCTCTTGAAAAACCTTATTACTGTGGTTTTGAACTTTATGTCTAGTCGTTTTTTTCCTTCATTTCTTTCACACCTGATTTCTTTTCATGTCTCTGCATGGTGGCTGCTTTCCTGAGTTGGTCGATTAGCTTTATGTGGTAGGTGTCCTCTAAGGGTCAGTGGCTCAGCCTCCCCAGTTTACTGAGGTGGGTACTCTTACTGCAATCCCTTATGGGTTGTACAGTATTTTTGAATTTAAGCCCAGCTTGTTGTTGTTAGCCCTAGGAGGGTTTGTCCTCCAGGCCAATTGGCTGTGAAGGGAGACTGTGTTCAGGTTGGATGGGCGGAGTCTCTGAGCTGAGCAGGTAGCCTCAGTGTCAGCTAAGTCTTACTATGCAGCCGCAGGATTCTGTGCCGGGTGGTAATGGCTGCAGGCACCTCTAAGAGAAAGCTGACGCTGGTCTCCACCTGTTGCCAGACAACTCTGCCTTTCCCCAAATGAGTCTGCACACCCAAAGTCTCGCCCAGGGTTGTAAAACAAAGAAGCTAGTGGTCTCCTGAACAAGGGAGCAAGTCGCGGTCTTTACGCTCAAACTGCTGTTCCAAGGTACGTGCACTCTCCTCAAACTTGGAGACTTCTGTCGCGCTGGCTTTTAGGATGTGTACCCCAGACCCTGGACCTTGCCTGTCACTGGGGAATCTGTCACTGGGGACGTGTCCGCCCACCCTGTTGGGGAAATCCAGCCGTGATTGCTGCTGCCAGCCCTACAGCCCGCGCGCTCACGGCTCCAAACCTCTCTCCGGCGTATCTTCAAGGCTGCGCTCCGCTGGTCTTCTGAGGCTCAGTGTCCCACCTTACTTTTATTTGTGGAATTTTCACTCAGCCAGCTTTCCGGTGATTCTGGATGATGTTTGTTTTGTTGTTATGTTGTAGTTTTGGTGGAATTGTTGCGTGGGGCAGAACAATAGGTGTTTACCTATGCTGCCATCTTGGTTCCTCCCAGATTCCTAGGTTTAATAAATGAACTTGTCAGTGTGGCAGGTTACAAAATCAATACCCCAAATTTATGTTTTTTTTGTATACCAATAATAAACCATCCCATTTACCATTGCAACAAGGTAAATTAATTACTTAGTAATAAACTTAACCAAGGAGGCAAAAGAACCTGTTCTTGAAAAAGTGTAGGATATTGAAAAATAGATACAAGAAGATATAAATAAGTGCAAGAACAGAATGTGTATACTGATTGGTAGAATCAACATCAGTAAAATGTTCATTCTATCCAAGGCAATCTTATTGATTTAATGCAATCCCTATTAAAATACTAATAGCATACATACTTTGCAGAGCTAGAACATATATTCCACACATGTATATGTAATAAAAGAAGACCCTGAATATCTGCAACAATGTTGAGAAAGAAAAACAAAGCTGGAGATTGAAAACAGATTTCAAGTTATACAGTCACCATAATCAAACAGCCTATTTTGATGACTGGCACAAGAATAGGCATATAGACTAAAGGAACAGAAGAGAGACCCCAGCAATTGACCCAAGTCATTATGCTTAATAATTGACACAGGAGACTAGAGCATATAATAGACTTGAGACAGTCTCTTCAATAAATAGAGTTGGGACAATTGAACAGGTGCAAAAAAATGAAAGTAGGCCTCCAACTTACACCATACACAAGAATAAACTCAAGATGGATTTAAAAAGTTAATTTATGAAATCATAAAAATCCTAGAAGAAGCTATTGACAGGAGAATCTCACACCTCTTTTTAAATCTCAGACCTGTCTTGAGCAATATGTTTATGAATGCATCTCCTGTGGCAAATTAAGAAGAAAAGAAATAAACGTACTATATCAAAATAAAAGCTTCTGCACAACAAAAGCAAAAGAAAGCCCATCATAGGGAGAACATATTTGGCAATGATATCTTTAGTAAAAAGTTAATATCCAAGATTCATAAGTAACTTATACAACTTAACAAAAGGAAGGCAAACAATCCAATTAAAGATTGGTCAAAAAAATTACAAAGAGGACATGCAGATGGCATATGAAAGTATACTCAAAATCACTAATCAGAAAGATGCAAATTAAAATGACCGTGAGATAGTACCTTATACTTTTCAGAATGACTATGATCAACAAAGCTGCAAATGACAAGTGCTGGAGAGGGTGTGGAGAAAAGGATTCTAGTTCCTTCCTGATGTGAATGTATACTGGTACAACCATGGAAAGTAATACAGAATTTCTTCAAAAAATTAAATATGGAAGCAACATTTGTTCCAGTGATCGTGCTTCTGGGAATATTATATGTAATAAAACTTCATATGCTAAGTGTACAGTCATCTGGTGGTCCAGTCTATCAGTCAAAGAATAATAATGTTTAATGAAAGTAATATGCAAATTGACCATACCTTCGCTACACCCAATAAGCCACGCCCACAAGCCAATTGCACGGTGATGGCCGGGTGCCCAGTGGCGGCGCTAGCCAGCGATGACAGGCCCCCGATTTCAGGCCCGGATTGCAGGGCGATGGCAGAGTGCCCAGAGTGGGTAAATTTGCACATGCAGGCAGGGCAGGCAGTACCTTATGTAGCCTGCAGGGTCTAGGCCACCATGAACCTGGCAGACCTGGCGATCAGCGCCCCTGGGGAGTCAATGCGGCTATAGGGACTGGGCAGGCTAGGCAGGCAGCTTGGTCCAGGCTGCGATCAGGACTGGGCAGGCCTGGGAGGAAGCACCTGACCCTGTTTGTGGCTATTGGGACCAGGCAGGCAGCATGGATAAGGCCTGATGCTGCCTGCTATGTCCAGGCAGTGATAGGGACTGTGCAGTTCCAGCAGGCACATCCTGATGTCATCCGCGGGGTCCAGGCGGTGATTGGTATGGGGCAGGCAGCATAGATAGTGCCTCACATTTCCCATAGGCTCTAGGGAGCGATGGGGACTGGGCAGGCGGCATGGACAGTGCCTAATGTCACCTCTGGGGTCCAGGGCTCGTCGAGACCAGAAGGCCCGGTAGACAGCGCCTAATGTTGCCTGTGGAGTGCAGGCATCGATTGGGACTGGATAGGTGGTATGGGACAGCACCTAATGCTGCCTGCAGTGTTCAGGTGGCGATTAGACCAGGCAGTTCCAGCAGGCAGCTCCTGATGTCGCCCTCAGGGTCCTGGCAGCTATCCGTGACCTGGGCAAACTGCATGGACAACGCCTGATGCCCCCCGCGGGGCTTTGTGTTCTCTGAGCTTCCTGATTCTTTGCTTTGGTATCTGATAGTAATTTGGGGGAAATTCTGAGTCATTGTTTCAAATTTTATTTTTAATTTTTTTGGAGTTTGGTATATTTCCTATGCATTTGTTAATATCTTGTGTAGTTGTCCAACAATTCTTGGATGCTTCCGTTTCTTTTGTTTTCCAGTCTTTTTTTTCCTGTTTATATTTTAATGTTGGAAGTTTCTCATGATGTTTATTAAATTCAGAGTTTCCGTCTTCAGTTTTGTCTAGTTTCTAATGAGTCCATCAGATGCATTGTTCATTATTGCTACAGTGGTTTTGATCTCTAGCAATTCTTTTTGTTCTGCCTTAGAATTTCATCTTTACTTACATTACCCACCCTTTTGCAGAAGTATGTGTAGTTAAGACAATTCATTAAAATTGTATTTCATTTTCAGTAAATGTTACAAAAAATAACTTGGTTAATTCAATATTCTGTAACAATTTATTACTTAAAAAATAATTATGTGATAAATTCTCCAATGTTGACAAAAAAGATAAGCAGTATGATTCTAGTTTTATTAAGTATGTATAACTATACAGTATATTGATAATTAAAAATTTTTTACTAGTTTTTATTGATATTTGATATGCTAAATGTTGTACATGTATGCTGTAAATTTAATTCTAGAATACTTTAATTTTTAAGACTTTACCACCTGATTCCACCAATGAGAATTCCCCAGCAATGCCTCCAGATGAACAAGGTCAAGGTGATGCTCCACCACAACAGGAAGATGAGGAACCTGAATTTCCACATAATTACTTGGCAAAATTGGATGACCTGATCAACAGGTAAATTTGTTTTTTTGTGGTGATTTTTTTTTTTTTTTATGGAGGTAAAAAACTGGAATAGCAAACTATTTTATCAGCATTGCAACTAGCAGTGAATGAATAAAGAGTGTATTGCCATGTCATAGTAATCTTATTGTATTTTTTAAGAACTAGAAAGCTCGGTGCTCAAAATTCATGTACATGGAATGTGGGTATCCCTCAGCCTGGCCTGCACTATCTTCAATCTGGGACCTCTCGGGGGATGTTTTATTAGCAGTTTAGCCCAATCCCACAGTCGGACATACTTCTCACAGTGTGGGAATGCTGGCTCCTCACCTCTCACCTGCTTGCCCTAACCACTCTTGACTGCCAGCCTGATTGCCACTAGCCAGTCCCCTGCCATCTCGATTGATGCCCAACTGCTCCCCTGTTGGCCCAATTATCCCAACTGCCCTCCCCTTGATTGCTCTCACTCTTCTTCCTTACTAGCCTGGTCAGGTCCTCCCCAAACTGCCCTTTACTAGAGGCGTGGTCCCCCACAGCAGCCCTCTGTGGTCGGCCTGATCACCCCAAACTGTCCTCCCCTGCTGACCTAGTCCTCCTCAACTCCCTCCCCTGCAGGCCTCACTGGCCATAACTGCCCTCCCCTGCCAGCCTGATCATCCATAATTGCCTTCCCTGCCAGTGATCTTGTTGCGGCCATCTTGTGGCAACGTGCGGGTGTGAGAACCACCTAGGATTTATTAATATACATTTTTTATTGTTGAAAGTGTTACATATGTCCCCCCGCTTTCCACATTGACCCTTCCAAATGCCCCCTCACTGTCCTCGACCTCAGGTCTTCATCCCTCTATTGTGTGTTCATGGATTGTGCAAAAATGCCTACAAGTCTTTGGTTGATTACCTTCCACGCCCCCACTCTTTCCCACTTTCTTTCCAAGATTCCACAAACTGTTCCTTAATGTATTCTTAATAGTTTTAATATTTTAGTCCTTATCACATGCATTATAACTTAGTGTTCTTGGAATTGTTGATGGATTTTTAAAATAATGGTAATGAGAGATAATGATAGTATCAAAGTTTCAAGTTAAGGATACTATGTGACCCTAGGTTTTAAGTTTCTGCCCTGGAGTTATAGGTAGGGAATTCCTTTTAAGCATTCAAGATTGATTACTGGAGGTGTTAGTTAAATTTTCTTATATATATGGTGTCCATTTTTTTGGTAGCATACACTTTATTTCAACAGATTATATTTTTGCTTTTATCATTTGGTGGTTAATTTTATGAGAGTATACTTGTAATTAGGAAAGCAAAACTGACTTATATTAACTTCTTAGTGGCAGGGAAATAAAGAAAAGCTTATTGTGGAACTACCACCAATAAAAATGATAGTTCCTATTTATGTCTGACTGATTATTGGTAATAGGCATCTTTGCCAAATTTCTGTGTTTTTAGCAAAAGATAAAGAACAGATGGAAGAAAGTTCTTTCTAGGAAGTAGTGATTAGTTTTTAAGATCTTGGGGAAACACTAACTCTCGTTATAGTAACATTGCCTTTTGATCTAGAAGTATACTTACGAGATAAGGCCTGTTTGAGTCCATAATTTTCAGGAAAAATTGATAAATATCCTATTGATGTGAGATGAGTAAGAAATCAGATTATTTGTCATCTTTTTCTTAATGTCCTTTTTGCCTTTTGTTTGTTTAATTGTTTAAAGTATTACAAATAGTAGTATATATGTTTCCTTTCCTTTTTTTCCCCCCATTGACCTCCCCCTGGCCTCCCCTACCCACAACACATGCCCTCACTTGCCCCCACCCCAGTGTCTTCTTTCCATTAGTTATGCTTATGTATGCATAGAAGTCCTTCAGTTTATCTCTTACAACCTCTGCCCCCATCCTCTCCTACCTTCTCACTGTAGTTTGACAGTCTGTTCAATGCTTCTTTTCCTCTGTATCTATTTCCCCCCCTGTTTCTTTTTTAAAAATCTTGCATCTGCATACTAGAAATAAACATATAAGGACAAAGAAATGTTTGAGTCCCAGTTTCAGTGTCAAATAGTTCCTTATGTGTACATGTCAACAATGGTATCTGGATGGTGAACAAATGATGGCAATGCAGGTTCCACTCTCTTTGGTTTGGTCCTGGGCAACCTGCAGTGACACACAACTGCTGACTGCTAGCATGGCAAGGTGTCATCACCGTCTTCCATCTCTGGACTGTCTTCGCAGTTGGAACAGACCTGTCAATTCTTTCTGTTGCAGGAATCCATATGGTATTGGAGCCGTTTTCTGAAAATATACAAACATATTCTTGACCAAAAGTTAATAAAGGAACCTTTTCTGTAAATTAGACTTGAGATTCTTTTTATTTTTGCCCAAATGATTTTCCTTTGGCTTATTTTAGCACCACGTGTGTTTTTTCATGTTTATCCTGTCTTTTTTTTTCTTAATGTCTTTTTGAAAATCAAAATAGAAATGTTGTCAGTCTCCTTATTAATGTTATTGTGAATATCCTGATCTAATAAAAGAATAATATGCAAATTGACCATCACTCCAACACACAAGATGGCTGCCCCTATGTGGACACAGGATGGCCACCATAAGATGGCCAGCAGTGGAGGGCAGTTGGGAGGTTGCAGGGGGGCAGTTGTGGGTGATGAGGCCAGCAAGGGAGAGCAGTTATGAGGGAGCCAGGCCTGCAAGGGAGGACAGTTGGGAGTGAGCAAGCCTGTAGGGGAGGGCATTTAGGAGGGTGACCAGTGACAGACAAGGGTAGTTGTGGGTGATCAGGCCTGCAGAGAAGGGAAGTTGTGGGGACCCAGGCCAGCATAGAAGAGCAGTAGGGGTGACCAGGCCTGCAGGGGAGGGCAGTTAGGGGCAGTCAGGCTGGCAGGGGAGCAGTTAGGCATCAATCAGGCTGGCGGGCAGTAGTGGTTAGGGGCAATCAGGAAGGCAGGCAGGCGAGCAGTTGGGAGTCAGCTATCCTGGATTGTTAGAGGGATGTCCAAGTGCCCGTTTAGGCCCAATCCTACTGGGATCGAGGCTAAATGGGCAGTCAGACATTCCCTGAGGGGCCGGATTGGAGAGAGTGCAGGCTGAGCTGAAGAACACATACCCCCATGCACAAATTTGGTGCCCCAGCCATCTGGTAAATATAGTCATTTTGTTTTCACTTTTTCATAGTAAAAGTAATTAAATAAGCAACTTATTTACAGCACTTGATTTTTATTCAACCAATGCACCATCCTTTTATTTTGTAATAATTTTTAGACCTCATTGGGTGGTTCCTGTCCTGCCAAACGGAGAATTAGAAGTGCTTTTAGAAGCTGCTATTGATCTTAGTAAAAAAGGTGAGTTTATAGGTTATTATGTTTTTCATAATGTGTGCTACATGTTCTAATGTCCTTGTTTTTTTCTAGTAGGAAGTTATTGTGTATTGGAGAAATTATGCTATCTCACTAAAACTTCCTCGTAATGCTCATTTATATACATACCTAGAACAAAGGTTAATAGAAACTTTAGACTGTTGGAATACTTAAAATTTTGGGGTATACTTTTTACATCTGAATACTTAAAAATTTTAGATAGACTTTTTTGTCATATTTCTAAGGATACAAGTGATCTCCTTTATTATATTTTTAAAGGAGTTGTTACTCAGAAGTTGAAAAACATTTTCTAGTGCTCTGATCGGTTTGGCTCAGTGGATGGAGCATCAGCCTCTGAATTCAAGGGTTCCCGGTTTAATTCTGGACAACCACATGAACCTTGTCCGCGGGCACATCCCCTGTAGGGAGTGTAGAGGAGGCAGCTTTCTGATGTTTCTGTCTCATCGATATTTCTAACTCTTTCTCCCTCTCACTTCTTCTCAGCAAAATATCAATAAAATACATTAAAAAAGAAAAGCACATTTTCTATACTTGATTTTAAAAATGTTATGCAAAATGGTATTAAAGAATCTATATGACAGTGTAACTTTAGATACATCTCTATTTTTTTGCCCTTAAAGTGTATATAATTGAGAAATACGCTACTTTCAAAATAATTTCATTAAAAAATATTTGGACTTGCCAAGCTGGTGTCTCTCAGTAAAGAAAGGGTCCTCATGAATCAAGAGGTGTTGGGGTTAACTTCCCTTTCAGGTCACATGCTATTGCTTCAGGTTCCATTCCCAGGACGGGAAATGTAGGACTTAGCAGATCAGTGTTTCTCTCCCTCCTCCTTCCTTCCAGTAAAAATATATTTTTTAAAACTTATTTTAAGAAAACAATTGAAAATTTGAAAAGACAAAAGAAGATGCTAACAGAAGCCCCTTCAGTGTGTTTTTATTGAAGTTTTCTTTTTCACTAACATGCTTTTGCATGTTAACTGTCAGTATTGCATGTTTGACTTAAAAAAAACAAACTCATAGTAAACTGTGGGTTTTTTTTTTTTCTTGAAAAATTAATGTATTTTGCAACCAGTATGGCAAATCTGCTATTTTTATTGTTGGCTAGAAGAAGTAAAAGGATTTATTTTGGAATTAATCATTTTTAATTACTCATTATGTGCAGATGAATATTCGTAGCATATAACTAATTTTTGTAGTCTCTATTTGGTCAAGGCCTTACAAGTAAAAGGGCAGAAACATTTTATTTACTTGGGTCATTAAATAACTTGAAATGAGGTATTTATTTAGTAATATGTATTTTTTGAGTGGTACTGTCATCTTAGAAAGTTTGATTCTGAGTCTCACTCTGGGAACCAGGGAGATAATTTCACTTAACCTATAGTAATTACTCTGTGGTAATTTAAAGAATGTTTTGTTATGTTTAAGTTTATAAGCAAAATCCAAATTTACTGTATATTATATTGCATACATTTTATATTTCTGAGTTTCTGTGAAGAGTTAAAATTTTTTTTACATAAATGTACATAAAATATTGATTTTTTTAAAATCAGAAGAAATATGAAAGAACTAAAAATAGAGACCAAGAAGTGAAAGGACTACTAATTAGGAGTAAATGATAGCTTTCATCTTTTAAATTTGGTGGTAATCAGATAATTTATAGTGAAATGAAATTTTATTGATATTTAAAAGAATTTTTTTATCGATTTCAGAGAGGAAGGGAGAAAGATAGCAACATCAGTCATGAGAGAGAATCATTGATTGGCTGCATCCTTCAGATCCCCTACTGGGGATCCAGGCTGCAATCTGGGCATGTGTCCTTGACTGGAATTGAACCTGTGACTCTACCCACTGATCCAATAATGCTAGGACAGTAAAATTAAATTTTAGAACAGTTTTTTAAATCTTTGAACTGTGTTTTCTCTTAGTATAATGAGTCAGTATTCTATTTTCCTAGTTGTCTTTGTTTAAAGTCCAGTATTATATTTAGAAGCATTTTCAGTTACTGTAATATTATTGATTAGATGTGGTTTAATACAACTCAGTATTTCTAAAGCTCATTGAAGATAGCATTTCATTTTTTCAGACTCTGCATGTTTTGCGTTGTAATGCCAGGTTTTTTCAAAAATTTTAGTACTATTTCCGAGTTGGAAATGACATAGTTTCTATAAATTTGTGTCTTTTTTCTTTTTTTTTAAATTTTTACCTGATATTATGCTATTGATAATTAAAGATAGGGAAAGACAAAAATATTGATGTGAGAGAAACATATCTTTTGGTTGCCTCCTGTATGCACCCTGACCAGGGTCCAGGCTGGGCCTGCAACAGGATACATATTCTTCACTGGAATCAAACCCAAGTTTGTAGGTCAGTGCTCTCTATCCAGTGAGCCAAAACACTGAGGGCAATTTGTATCTTGATTTTAAAAAGTGTTTTTATTGGGTTCAGGGGGGGGGGGGAGAGAGAGAAACATTAATGATGAGAGAGAACCATCAATGGCCACCTCCTGCATGCCCCACACTGGGGATCGAGCCTGCAACCCAGGAATGTGCCTTACCCGGGAATTGAAATGTGACCTTATTTACAGGTCAGTGCTCAACCACTGAGCCATGCCAGCTAGACTAAAAATACTTTTAATGCTATAATTGTTAAGAGAAATATTTTCTTTGTTTATTTGAACTTTTCTTTTTTTTTTTAGGTCTTGATGTTAAGAATGAAGCATGTCAACGTTTTTTCCGTGATGGGCTAACTATATGTTTCACGAAAATTCTTATGGATGAGGCAGTGAGTGGTTGGAAGTTTGAAGTTCATGTGAGTTTTATAATTTATTTTGAAGAATCAGATTGACATGGTGATCCCTGTGAGTTTGTCTCTGGAAAATATCACTGTGAATAATTAAGTTTGTTGATAAATTTGACACAATTGAAGTACTTTTTAAAAAATTAATTTGAAATTTTTAGTGTGAAACATTGGTTTAATTTGTCACCTGGAATCCCAAGTGCCTTAGCAAGATATTGTATTTAATCAAATGTAGTATGTTACATATTTTAAGAGTCCACTATTTTATGTACCATTAAGAAAAAAATATCCAAGATAGGGGTTATAATTAGAGACTTCTAATTTTAATGTAGCTGGGACACCAAAGTATATGATTTTATTGCTAAATAAACTCATCATGCAGAAATGATAAGCAAGGCATTTTGAATAGTTTAATCTTGGCAACTGTTAAAGAAAATAAAGTTTTCTGTGGATATTTGAACTATTTTCATTAGTGATACTAATTTAAATGACAGCTTTAAAATAAGTCAAACATAATTTAATGTTTTCTCAAATTGATACAATCCTCGAGTTCCTACCAGCACAATACACCAGTACAGGAATACCTTCAGTTTATGACAAATGTTGACTAAAAGTTAAACTACTGTTGACTAAGATACTTTAGAAATTTTGATAGAGGAAAAGTATGTACCTTATTAAAATTATTTAACTAATGTACTTCAAACTTCTTACAATAAAATGGAATTAATGAGAAATGTAGTAAACATACTTTTTGTACCTGCTGACAGCATGGAGTGATTGAGGTTAGCTCTAGCAGGAGTGGTGTGTGAACAGGGCCAGCGCTATCAGTGATGCAAGTGGCGGCGGCTGCCCTGATCACCCCTCAGGAGCAGGGGAAGGTAGAGAAGTTCTTAGGGCAATCTTGGCTGGCAGCCACCACTTGCACCTGCTGATGGCGCTGAGCAATTGGGACTGGCTCTGGGCATTGGCAGCAAGGGGAAGGAATGGCAGCAGGTGGGAGCAGGTGGGAGCATTGGGCAAGACCATGGCTCATAGGAGGAAAGAATTTTTAGTAACCACCAGAGACTCACCCTGATAACAGTGACCAGCACCCCGCCGTTGGCACCCCACTCACCTGCTCCACCATTCCACACTAACTGATGCCACCATCTTTGGCGCATGACCACTGGTGGTTAGCACATGTCAGAGCAACTGGTGGTTCAGCTGTGCCATTGTTTGTTCTATTTGCATATTAGGGCTTTATATGTTATAGGAGAGACTTGGTGCACAAAAATTTGTGCATTATGAGGGCTTCCTTAGCCCAGCTTGCTCACTCTCTCAATCAGGGAACCCTCAGTGGATGTTCTACTTACAGCGTAGGCCCACTCCCTAAAGGCCATAGGAGAGCCCCCTCCATAAGCCACAGTAGAGCCTCCCTCTGTGTGAGGCAACCTGGTCCATCAGGGGAAGGCACCGCCCCCATTACTCCACTACTGCCGCTGCCAGCTGTCATGGCAGCCTGTCCTCAGTCCTTGTGCAGCTGCCGCAGCTGTCCACCCTCAGCCCTCACAGCCATCACTGCATGTTCAGCTGTCTAATTAGCATATTACTCCATTATTATAGATTGATGAAGAGAAATTATTAACAAGATCAGAATGTTTTTGAAATTGTAATGTGTTCTCTTTCTAAGTTAACTTTCTCTACTTCCCATTTAACAGAGGTATATTATTAATAATACTCATCGCCTAGTAGAGCTATGTGTGGCCACGTTGTCCCAAGACTGGTTTCCGCTTCTAGAACTTCTCGCCATGGCCTTAAATCCTTATTGTAAATTCCATATGTACAACGCTACACGCCCATGTGAATCAGTTTTCACAAGTGCACAGTTGTCTGAAGATGAATTATTTGCTCGTTCTTCGGATCCTCGATTACCAAAAGTGTGTTGGTTTGTTATCAAAATTAAATACTAAAATTATTTTGTATTTGTGTCAAAATTTAAATGTCATGAACCTCCCTTTTAACATAACATTTTCTTATACGGTTTTCTGTTGAAAGACATGTTTACTACAGATTGTTTATTAACATTCAGCAAAGGACCAGCTGCATTATTACTCATGTCTGAACAAAGCTTATATATTACTTCGTTAATGAATATGTCCATTGGAATTTAACCCTTTTTTTTCCTTAGCAGCAATGATTGTTGCTTTAGTGTTAGAGAATGTAACTAATGAGCAATAACTGTACATGTTAACACTTTCATATATATTTAACAGCAGAAAACATACATTTATGTACAGATTATGTAAACAACGATACTTAAATCTTAGCTTTTGTATAAAGGGTGTTTTAAAAATATTTTTTATTGATTTTTAGAGAGAGGTAAGGGAGAGCATTAGAGTAATAGAAACATCCGTGAGAGGGGAACATCATTAATTGGCTGCCTCCTACATGTCATCTACTTGGGATCAAGTCTACAATCTGGGCATGTACCCTGACTGGGAATCAAACCGTGGCCACCTTTCAAAACTTGATGCTCAATCACTGAGTCATACCTGCTCTGCCAATTAGGCAACTTTAATGATAGTTTTTGTTTCAGAGGAGAAAATCTACAAATTATAGTATAACTAATTCAAGGAAGGTAGGGCAGAAGAAAATAGGAAGATACATCAATAGCACTAAGAAAAAATAGCCAGAAGCACTGAACTTGCTAGTCCAGGCTATGCAGAAGGGTCCCTATTCTCTATATGTTTATTTTAAAATGTCAACCGTTTCCTATCTTTAATGGCTTTTTCAAAATGTTTTTGTGCTTATTTTATTTTTATTCAATTGAATTAATATTTAAACACATGAAAAAACTGACCAGCAATAGAAACAGAAAATAGATAATAGTTTTATTGCACACTCATGGCACACACAAACACAAACCATAAAAATAAAACGTAGAATTTTTATAATATGTGAAAAATCTAATTTCAAAGATAATTGTGTTTACCTACTTGGACGTCTCTGATTGCTTCGCCTTGCTAATTTAACCTAATAATAGACAAACATGTAAATTGACCACACCTCCTCTTTGCCCACAACCAATCAAGAGTGAATACGCAAATTAACCTGAGAAGGTAGAGGGTTAATTTGTATATGTAGGCACTGAGCAACTGGGCAGGTGGGACTCCTGCTATGAATGAGAAAGGATGAAACGATCTGTCACTATGTTGGGCACTGACCACCAGGGACAGACAGCATGGAGCCGCTGCCTGGTGGTGAGTGCACTTCCACAGCCAACTTCCTCTGGCTGGCCACCTTCCGTGGTCCTTTCTCCCGGCCGACAGTCCGTGATCCCCTGATCTGGTGAGGTCTTTGCCTGCAATGGGGAACTGGGGAGATGGGTGGCAGCAGATGTGACCTCTTTACCAAGGGGGCTGAGGGCCAGCTCCCTCCTTGGGGCTGCTTGCCAGCCTGCTATGTCCTGTTCTTCCCTATAGTCGGCAGGTCCTGATTGGCCCACCTCCCACTTCACAGGGACGGTGCAGCAACAAGGGAAGGAGGAGCTTAGTAGTTATATCCTCTAACACCTGACAATGACAGTGCTGGTGTCCAGTGTCTGTTCCTTCTGTACCCGGCCTAGGGACCCTATCTATGCATAAATTTCATGCACTGGCCTCTAATTTACATGGTAAGACTTAAGGAGGACTATAGTGAATAGACTCTGTGGTGTGTAAGTAGACGAGGGAAATTGCACGAGACCCAGACCTGCCATGCCAGTATGACCCCAGACCACTTGCCTGCACTAGTTTCAGCACCCCAGACATATCCTTCTTAAGCCACAGGTCCTGTATTCGGTGTGTGAGCTGCAAGTTTCAGCCCATGAGAGGTGCTTCATGCATTCTCTGGTGGCTGTGATGCTGTTATGATACAGGTTTGGGAAAAGCAGACTTCCTTGTCTTGTTCTTCATTTTGAAAAAAATCAAGTAATTTTAGTTATTTCACCTTAGAGTTGATGTTTGCTATATTGGTTTTTCATAGGGCCTTTATTATGTTGCACTAGTTTTTTCTTAGCTTGTAGTTTTTTTTTTATCATGACACAGGGTGTTTTATCTAAACCTCAGCTGAGATGATCATGTGTTTTGTTGTTATTTTCTATACAACATTTAATTTTCTCATAATTAGTTTGCTAGTATGTTGTATATGTAACGGAGTATATGTATCCTTTGATTTTTTTTTAGAGAGAGGGAAAGACAGAAACATGAATGTGAGAGAAACGTTCATCGATTGGTTGCCTTCTGCACTAGACCTGATGAGGGGAGGAGCCTATAATCAAGGTACATGCCTTTGACTGGAATTGAACCTGAGACCTTTCGGTCTGCAGTATCAACTAAATCATACTGGCTAGAGCCATTTTTTCCCCCCTCTCTCTTCCCCTTTCCCTTATTCTCTGGAATATAAAAGGCATTTTAAAAAGTGAATATTGTTTATTTCTATAGATTTGTTGATATTCTCAGTTTTCTGCTATTTATTCCATTGTCATCCAAAAAGTTTCTATTGTTTTATTTTTTTTTAAATAGATTTGTTCTAGCAGAATGTTTTATTGTACTTAAGGAAAATGTGTATTTTGCAATGCAGTGTTCTGAGATGTCTGAAAGGTTGAATTGTTCCTTATTATATTAGACCACTTTTTCTTTATCTCTATTGATCTGGTTTTTATTAAAATGCATTAATAGGTCTCAGATTAGTAGAACTATTTCTCCAATATAGTATTGCTTCATATATTTGGACCCTCTAATGTTTGGTACAGAGATGTTTAAATAATTATATCTTGGTAAACTTATCCTTTCATCTGTTGTTAATTTATCTTTTAGATTTAAAATATATTATAGCCATTTCTATTCTCTTTTCAGTACTGTTTGCATGCAATTATTTTTTCTGTCCTTTTCACTTTTAAAATATTACCTTAGATCTGAAGTGACTCTTAAAGCCAGCATTTCATTGAATTCTGGTTTCTTCTACATTCTGTGAATCTGTGGTTTGATTAGAGGATACTATCAATTTATACATAGAGTTATTACTCAAAAGAGGATTCACTGTTATTACTTAGTTATTTGTTTTCTGTGTATCTCAGAATGTCTTTTTTTCCCTCTGCCTGCCTTTTAAAAAATTTAATAAATCTTTATTGTTCAGATTATTACAGTTGTTCCTCTTTTATCCAGCTAGAGCTCCCATCTACCAGATTCCCATCCACCTTCTGCCCTTACCTCTCCCCACTGACCTTACCTATAGGTGTATGATTTTTGTCCAGTCTCTTCCCATACTTCCATACTATCTCTTTCCTCTGAGAATTGTCAGCCCACTCCCTTTCTATGTCTCTGATTCTATTATATTCAGTTATTTTTTAAAAAATATGTTTTATTGATTTTTTTTACAGAGAGGAAGGGAGAGGGATAGACAGTCAGGAACAGTCAGGAACATCAATCAGCTGCCTCTTGCACACCCCCTACTGGGAATGTGCCCGCAGCCAAGGTACATGCCTTCGACCAGAATGGAACCTGGGACCTTTAAATCCGCAGGCCAATGCTCTATCCATTGAGCCAAACCGGTTTCGGCACCAGTTAATTTTGTTCATCAGATTTTTAATTCACTTGATTTTTAGATTCACTTTTTAATAGATATGTATTTGTTGTTCATAATTTTTATCTTTGCCTTTTTCTTCTTCTTTCATAAAGAATACCTTTCAGCATTTCATATAATACTGGTTTGGTGGTGGTGAACTCCTTTAGCTTTTTCTCATCTGTGAAGCTCTTTATCTGTCCCTCAATTCTGAATGATAGCTTTGCAGGATAGAGTAATCTTAGTTGTAGATTCTTGCTTTTCATCACTTTGAATATTTCTTATCACTCCTGTCTGGCCTGCATAGTTTCTGTTGAGAAATCAGCTGACAATTATATGGGTGCTCTCTTGTAGGTAATTAGGTGTTTTCCTCTTGCTGCTTTTAATATTCTCTCTTTGTCTTTTGCTCTTGACATTTTAATTATGATGTGTCTTCATGTGGTCCTCTTTAACTTTCTTTTGTTTGGGGTTCAGTGCGCTTTCTGGACTTTCAAGCCCATTTCTTTCACCAGGTGGGGGAAGTTCTCGGTCATTATTTCTTCAAGTATGTTTTCAGTATCTTGCTCTCTCTCTTCTGCTGGCACCTCCATAATTCTGGTGTTGGTACTCTGTAGTTGTCCCAGAGGCTTCTTACACTATCTTCACATTTTTGGATTCTTTTTTCTTTTTCAGCTGAGTGATTTTTGCTTTTTATTTCAATGAGTGTATGTTTAATTTCTAGTTGTTCTTTTTCATATGCTCAAGGGTCTTACTAAATTTATTGACCTTTTCTAGAAAATTCTTGAAAAACCTTTTAACCGTGGTTTTTGAATTCTGTATCCAGTTATTTGGTTTTTTTCATTTCTTTCATTTGTGATACTTCTTTGTCTCCACATTTTCACTGTTTCCCTGGTAGGGTATCTTTGTGTGTAGGTGTCCCATATGGGCCAGTGGCTCGGCCTCCCCAGTTACCTGAGGTGGACACTCTTGGTGAACCCCCTTGTGGACTGTATATACAGTCCTATTGTAGTTAAGTCTTGATTTTTGTTGGTATCTGTTGGAGGAGTTGGCTGTGAAGATCAGCTGTGGCTATGCTGGGAGAACTGTGCTGGAGACAGCCTTATGAGACTAGACTTGCAAAATTGCTAAAGCCTCATGCTCAGCTTGGAATGGGGTGGAGTCTCAGGGTTTAGTAGACAGCCCTGCCTTATGTGGCCCCTCCTGTGTGGGTCTCAGTGTCCCTCTGTAATTGCTGCAGGAACCTCTGAGAGAAAGCCACCCTAGAGTTTCGCCCACTGACTGACAGTCCAGTTTCTCCCCCAGTGAATTTGGATTTTCAGATTCCCCCACCCCCGAACTGGAGTTCAGCACAGTCAGGAGCTTCTGTTTCCCTCCGGCTAGAGAAAGCCAGTGGCACACTCAGTAGTTAATCCTCCCTGTGTGCGACTTCAGACCTCTGCCTTTCATGGCTCTCCTGAGTTTCCGCCTGCTAGTCCAGATTCCCCTAGTATTAGCCTGGGTCCCCAGGGTTTTGCCCGGAACTTTGGTTCAGTGCAGTCAGAAATGGGGTTCAGGCAGTTGGGAGCTTTTGTCTCTTAGCCAGGTGTCCTCTCTGCGCACATGTCTCTGTACCTTAGTCTTTTGCAGCTCCTCTGATTCTCTGTGTGCTTTTCTCTTTCCTTTCTAGTTGTAGAATTTCCACTCAGCCAGCTTTTCTGTTTTTCTGGATGATGTTCATTTTGTCTTTTAGTTGTAGTTTGAAATTGTTATGCGAGATTGCAGGTTAGGTGTTTACCTATGCCTCCATCTTGGTTTTCTCTGCCTCCATTTTTTTTGATTGTTTAAAGTATTAATGTATGTCTTATTTTAATCCCTCTGCTACTCCCACCCCCAGGGCAAGCCCCCACTGCCTTAGTGTCTATCTTCATTGGTTATGCTAATATGCATGCATACCAGTCCTAATCTCCCTCCCTTGCCATTTATCTGTGGATCTATTTTTGTTCATCAATTTATATTGATCATTATATCTCACATATGAGTAAGATCATGTGGTATTTATCTTTCTCTGACTGGCTTCGCTTAACAACGTTCTCCAGTCCATCTATGGTGTTGCAATGGTAAAAGTTTCCTTCTTTTTATAGTAGTGTAATAGTCCATTGTGTAGATGTACCACAGTTTTTAATTCATTCATTTGCTGATGGCACTTAGGCTGTTTTCAAATCTTAGCTCTTGTAAATTGTGCTGTTATGAACATAGGGTGCGTATATATTTTATGTTTGGCGTTTCTGATTTCTTGGGATATAGTCCTATAATTGCGTACATAGTGGGGCAAATGGGAGTTCCATTTTACTTTTTGAGGAAACTCCATATTGTTTTCCACAGTGGCTGTACCAGTCTGCATTCCCACCAGCAGGGCAGGATGGTTCCTTTTTCTCCACATTGTCACCAGTACTTGTCTTTTGTTGATTTATTGATGATAGCCATTCTGACAGGAATGACATGGTATCTCATTGTTGTTTTGATTTCCATCTTTTGGATGACTAGTGACTTTGAGCATGTTTTCATGTCTTGGGCTTATGTATGCCCTCTTTTGAAAAGTGTCTGTCTATATCCTTTGCTCATTTTTTATTGGGTCGATAATGTCTTTATTGTGCATTTCTCCCTTGGTGATTTTATTTTTTCAGTTGGTTTTTATTTATATTGACATGTTTTCAATTTCCTATTTTCTTCTGTTCTCTAGGGTAGGTGTTGGAATTCAATATAGCATCCTAAAGTTAAAACATTGTGTTTTAAACTGATACCAGTATAAATTCAGTTGCATACAGAAAACATTTCCTTGTAGCTTAACCACCCCATATTTTATATTGTTGTTACAGATATACATAAGCTGTTTGCGTTTTTAAAAATCTATTTTCCTTTGAAATTCTATAATGTGTATAATTTAATACTTGGGGGTCTCTTATTTACCTTAAATACTGTTCAATTTTTTTTAGCTTTTTATTGCTTCTTTTACTTCTCAGACTTGAAATTTCAATGGCTGTCTTCAAGTTCATTTACTTTCTTCTGCCTATATGAATCTGCTATTGAACCCCCTCTGACAAATTTTTAATTCAGTTATGTTTTTATCTCCAGAGTATCCCTTTGGTCTTTCATGTATGTCATTTTGCTCATATTTCATATTCCATCTTTCCTTTATTTCTTTGTATTTTTGCTCTTGAACATATTCAGTGCATTTAAAACTGTCAAGTAAGTTTGATGTTCATTTCTGAAAATTTATATTATTCCTTTATGGGCCATTGTTCCTTTTTTCTTTTTATATCTTTTGTTGAAAATTGGGCATTTGAAAGTGTCTACTTTCAGGTTTTGTAGTCAGGCTACTTGCTGGGGAAGACCTTCATTAATGAATTCAGTATACAGCCTTAAGATAGATCATCTAAGGTCTTTTCTAGGCATGTGTTTTCTTTGACTTCTCTGGGTCCTTTTTTCTCTAGTTTCTCTTTTACATGACTTCCCCCTTAATTAATAATTAGTAATTGATCTCAGGAGTCTTCTAGCTATTGTCCTTTAATGGTTTTCATTAAATATGCCTGATCTTTCTTGGCTTTCCTTAACCTGGGTTCCAAACCACTTCTGTTTTTTTTTTATTTCCAAGGTAGGCCACACAGACAATTTTTTTAGGATTTTAATAGATATGCATGCTATCTTGTTAGAAATTCAGTCCTTACTTTCTACAGTTCAGATAAGGAAACTGGTGATCATACCACTGCCTTTTTTAAACTGCTAGCAAGGTGTGGAGTAGAAATGAGTAAGTAAAAATACAGGGAAATCACAGCACTTTTGAATGTAATTTTCTTATAATTAAGAATTTTCTTGGTTGCTGTAAATTTTGGACTAGTTTCTAGAGCCTCATATAAAATTATTTAACAAGCTTTTTTTTTTTTTTAAGATTCATAATCTATATCTTGGTGATGTCATTCCTTAAACCTTTTGAAACTAAAAAGTTAGGAAAATGCTACAGTAAATCCATTCAAAAATAAAAGGGTTGATTTACTGTAGTTTTAAATTTTATTTAAATATGCATGATAAAAAGCCTAGATTCCTATATAATAAAAGCACAGTATGCAAATTGTTCTCCTGACTAGAGGTTTTTTGGAAGTTTGACCAGTGAGGGAGGGAGAGGAGGTACCCTGCCAGTGCACTAATTTCATTCACTGGGCCTTTAATTAGTATATAATGGTGTATTATTATTATTATTATTATTCTAAATACATTTTGATTTTTTTATAGAGAAGAAGGGAAAGGGATAGAATTAGAAACATCTTGCACACCCCTTACTTGGGATGTGCCCGAAACCAAGGTATATGCCCGTAAGTGGAATTGAACCCAGGACCCTTTAGTCCACACCACAGTTCTCACGCCGACTCTATTCACTGAGCCAAACCCATCAGGGCTAATTGTGTATTATTTAATATATTTTTTTATTAGCATTTCTCATGTATCTTGAATAATTTTTTATTTAATGTAATAATTATTTCTACTTATAAATAGTGAAAAAAAACCCCTCTTTCCTATTTTTTGCTCGTTTTCTCTTATTATCATGGCATTTGGGCCCTGGCCAATGTGGATTATTTGGAGCTTTCTCCCGTGCATTGAAATGTCATGGGTACAATTTCCAATCAGGGCACGTACCCAGGTTGTAGTTTCTATCTGTAGTCAAGTACTTGAGGCAACTGATAGTTGGTTATCTCACACATCATTGTTTTCCTCTCTTCCTTTCTCTCTAATTTGATTAAAAACATAACCTTAAGTGAGAATAAAACATAATTTTTAAATTGTGGCATTTTGGAAGATAATATTTAAAGATATTTCTTCCACACTTATGTTTGTACACTTGATTTTTATATTTATGTAACTTTTCCATTTTACATATATAAATGTTTTTAGCTACATCATAACCCCTGCCTAATTCCCGTTTATGAGATATACCTAGTATATCTGGGATATGAACAAATAACAACCTTGCCCCTATAATCTCTATAATTTTGCCTTAGACTGCTTTTATTTCAAGAGATGAAGGAAAAGTTTTAAGATTCTATTAATAAATATATGTATGATATAATAAAATGAATTCTTTTTAAAGGTAATTTTATGTATTGAGTTTTTAAATTCTGACATTTTAGATAAAAACTTTTCACTTTATTTCTTTAAAGAAAGAATTAACTCAATATTAACTGTGTTGCAGGGTTGGCTAGTGGATCTCATCAATAAATTTGGCTCATTAAGTGGATTCCAGATTTTGCATGATCGTTTTATTAATGGATCAGCATTAAATGTTCAAATAATTACAGCCCTTATTAAGTAAGTTATTTTTTAAAGTTAATATTTTGTATAGGATAAAACTTAATGCCTTAAAATAAATTGAATTTTAAGTGCTTTTTATTTTCAAGTGTAAGTATTGGGAATATTTTGTATCTTAATTTTGATTAGATTATTGGACATTAAAATAAATTTGTTTTCCTTATTTTAGACCATTTGGACAATGCTATGAGTTTCTCAGTCAACATACAGTGAAAAAATACTTTATTCCAGTTATACAAGTAGTCACACAGTTTTTAGAAAATTTAACTGATGAAGAATTGAAAAAAGAAGCAAAAAGTGAAACAAAAAATGATGCCCTTTCAATGATCATTAAATCTCTGAAGAATTTAGCTTCAAGGATTCCGGAACAAGATGAAACTGTAAAAAATGTAGAAATTTTTCGGCTAAAAATGATACTTAGGTAAGATACTTCCCTCTATAAGTAATTATCTGCTTTACTTTTTACAATGCTACTTAATCCTAATTTTTCTTCTAGATTGTTGCAAGTTTCTTCTTTTAATGGAAAGATGAATGCTTTGAATGAAATTAACAAAGTTATATCTAGTGTATCTTATACACATCGGCATGGTAATCCTGAGGAGGAGGAATGGCTGACAGCTGAGCAAATGGTTGTAAGTCCCTTTGATTTTTCTTTTTAAGAATCAGAATCTGCTTAAGGCAAACATGATTGACACCAATTTTTGTGGGTAGAAATAATAATAAAAACTAACACTGAAATTGGGAGATTTATTCGTGGTCATTAAACCATTAAACTTCACAATAGTGATAAAAATTGATTTACTGTTTAGAAATGGTAGAGTATTTTGGTTAATATTTTTGTTTTGGGTTTTTTACCTGAAGTATTTTTATTTTAAATTTAATTACAGTTGACACACAATGTCTTATTAGTTTTAGGCGTACACTCAGTGAATAGACATATATATATAACTTACTAAGTGATCATCCTGATACATCTTATACTCTTCTGACCCCATATATAGGTATTATAACTAAACCCTGTATTCCCTATCTTATATTTTATATCTTCATAACTATTCTATAACTACTAATTGTACTTCCTTAGTACCTTTACCTTTGTCACTCATTCCCCTCGCATCTGGCAGCCATCAAAATGTTCCCTGCATTTATATAGCAGCCTGTTTCTGTTCTACTTGTTTCTTTATTTTGTTTTTTTTTTTAGATTCAGTTGTAGATAAATATATAATTTTGCCATTTTATTGTTTATATTTTTTTGCCGTTCTTTTATTTTTCTTGAAGATCCTTTAGTATTTTATGTAATGATAATTGTTTGGTGGTGATAAACTCCCGTAAGTTTTTCTTCTCCTGGAAACTCTTTATATGTCCTTCTATTTTAAATACCTCCATGAGGCTTCTTCTTTATATACTTACTTGAAGGACTTCCGTGTAGTTAAATTTCAGGCTATTCGGAATGATGATTATTCTTTGGTTTAGTTCTAATTTTGATATGGTTGTGGGAGGATGTCAGTATCGCATTCACCTACTTTCCGATCTTGACCAGAAGCTCTAATATACTATTGATCAATGTAGGTGTTTTAGTTGTGATTATAGTTTGGTGGTGAAATTAAAGTGATACAAGTGATCTTCAGAATAGGTGGGTAGATTTAGAATTTAGTGAATAAATTGTTACTTCAGTTTAGTTTAAAAATAAACCTTCTTTGCCCCAATCTGTATTTTAATGCTGAAATGAACAGTATGCAATAGACCAGTCAACATACTCAGTAATATTGTTTGAGTGAGTTCAGTGTAGCAGCAATATGTCTATGTCTATGAAAAATATGGTCTACATTAAAGAAGTTTGTAGCTTAATAGTGCAAAAGATCTAAATGTAATAAGTGTTTTAAAGACACTTGGATGGTAGTGAGAAATAGTATTAATGTAGAACCATGTCCTGACTCAGTGATGGGGGTCAAGTTTTCTTACACAGTGTACCTTTATGGAGGGTCTATTAGAAAACTACTAAAATGCCTTTGAATTTTGATAGATACAGATAGAGTATTCAGAAACTTTTGAAGCACTTTGCTATTTCTGTGGCATTTTTTCTCAACATTGTTTCTAAAACTAGCAATAATATATAGATTGTTTTTCAGTTATCTTAAGAAGTTTACTAAGATATATGTATAAATACTAGAGGCCCAGTGCACGAATTTCTCCACGGGTGGAGTCTGGATGGCCTTGCCCAATCCAGGCTGATCAGGGCCTGGCTGACTAGAGAGCGGAGAGCGGGGGGAGGGGGCATCTGGCGGTTTGCCACCAGCCCTGACCCCAATCGGGCTGCTTGGCTAACTGCTGTGCATGTCATAGCCACCAGTCATCCAGTCATACACACACACACACACACACACACACACACACACACACACTAGAGGTCCAATGCAATAAATTTGTGCATGAGAGGCGGGGGATGTGCCTTAGCCCAGCCTGTACCCTCTGCAATCTGGGGCCCCTTGAGGGATGTCCAACTGCCCATTTAGGCCTGATCCAGGCCTGCTGGTTCCAAACTGCTCACCTGCCTGCCTCCATGATTGTCCCTAACCGCTTCTGCCTGCCAGCCTGATCACCCCTTAACCACTACCTTGTCAGCCTAATTGATGTCTAACTGCTCTGCCAGCCTGTTTGCTCCAACTTCCCTCCTCTGCCAGCCTGGTCACCCTAACTGCCCTCCCCTGGAGGCTTGATCACCCCCAACTGCCCTCCGTTGCAGGCCTGGTCCCTCCCAGTTGTTCTCTCCTGCTGGCCTGATGGCACACAACTGTCCTCCCTTGCAGAGCCTAGGACCTCCCAACGGTTCTCCCCTGCTGGCCATCTTGTGGTGGCTATTTTGTGTCCACATGGGGTCAGGATCTTTGACCACATTGGGGCAGTTCTCTTGTGTGTGGGAGTGATGGTCAATCTGCGTATTATTTTTTTATTAGATAGGATAGAGACCTGGTGCATGGATGGGGCCCAGCTTGTTTGCCCTGAAGAGTGTCCCAGATCTGGGTGGGGATTCCCTTGGGGTGAGGGGCAGCCTTGGTGAGGGGTTTGTGGAGGTTTGCAGGCCAGCCACGCCCCGCAGTGACCCAAGCGGAAGCCCTGGTATGTGGGGTTAATCTATGTAGATTAATCAATCTACAATTGAAACTTTGTAGCCTGGAGCAAGCCTTTTCTGCTCTCTCCATTGCCAGGGAAACCCAAGCCTCTGTTCTTTCCAACTCAGTGGCTGCCGCCATTTCTGTATCTTTTATAATTTAAACTTTGAAATGTTGAGTGGAGGCCTAGGCAGGCAACGGCAGGTGGAAAGTTTGCTTCTCTGTTGCTGGGGAAACTCAAGCCTTTCTCCTGCTCTCAATAGTGGGAGCCATCTTGGTTGGGGTTTATTTTCATAATCTACTCCTGATTGGCTGGTGGACATGGCTGTGGGCATGGCAAAGTTATAATCAAATTTGCATATTACCCATCACCTTTGCTATGCTACCAGCCAATCAGGAGTGGGGGGGGGGGGCTAGGCAACACGAGGGGCGGGTCCCCGTGGACAGATGGACTGGGTGCCGTGGGCACAGGGCGTCCTAGATTGCAGCCCAGATCCAACCCTCATGGGCGATCCTGGCCCAGTGGCCCGGGGTGAAGTCCGGCCACCACAGTGCTTTGCTGCAGGCGCTAGGAGTCCCAGATCTTAGCCTCACCCCATCTGGCAAGCTGGGTCACCGCCCCTCCTCACACCCCACCACACACACACAGACGGGTGCTGTGGGCATAGGGAGTCCTAGATCTTAGCCCAGTCGCAGCAGGCGATCCAGCCACCCTCGGAAGGCTGGCCAGGTCAGCACTTAGCTATGGGCTCCAGGGGTCCCCAATCACAGCCCAGCCCCAGAGGTCAAAGCCATGGTGGCGAGGCCATTAGAGTTGATCAGGCCAGGAAGGGAGGGCAGTTGAGGGTGATCAGGCTGGAGGGGGGGCAGAGGGGACCAGTTGGTGCAATCAGGCCAGCAGGCGGAGTGGTTAGGGGTGATCAAGCAGTCAGGCAGGTGAGTGGTTAGGAGTGGATTGTGAGGGGCTTATTTGAATGCCTGTTTAGACCCGATCCCACAGGGGTATGAGATTGGAGAGCATGCAGGCTGGGCTGAGAAACATGCTCCCCCCGCAGTGCATGAGCTACGTGCACCGGACCACTAGTGTATATAAAAACATATGTATATTTTTGTCATAAAATAACTGATAACTTATTAAAAGTTAACTATGATCTAGGCACCGTTTTAAGCATATGACAAGTAAAATTTCATTTAATAATCAATAAAAATAATTTTCACACTAATAATAATTTTAAGGCTATGTCTAATCTGTGAAAGTAAGAAGAAAACCTCTCCCAAATTAGGGCAGTTTAGTGAAATAAAATACTAATCCAAAAAATCTAAATGTTTTCAAAAATAAACATACTGGAATAGAAAAATATTTTTTAAATATTTTGATTATGGTAGGTAATAGAGGCGTGCAGTTACTAGTATAAGAAAAAATAGATTGAAGTTTGACCTCTTTCTAGTCTTCCCTCTTAACTTTTTCTTAATAAGCTTATTTTCATTTTTTGGAACCTTTATTCAGTTTTTTCCAGTGGAAAAACAATGATAGTACAATATTATAACCATGATATTGACATTAACACAATCAAGACACAAATATTTACATGACCACATAGATGCCTTGTGTTGAATGTTTTAACCATATTCACTTTTTTCTGCCAGCCACTTTCTCAACCCCTGACAACCATTAATAATCTATTTGCTATAATTGTACAATCTCTGTAATTCTATAATCTCATGTAATTATTTATTGATTTTGTATTAAAACAAGATAGTTACATTAATGGGTTATAATTTGTAAATGAAACTAGTATAATTTGTGAACACACCTAAATTTTGATTTTCAACTTTTTTTGTTTGTTACTCAATACCAAAGGATATTTTTTCATTTCTTTTTGGGAGGGAATGAGAAAGAGGGATGGTGAAAGAGAAAGAGAGAAAGGAACTTCAGGGTTAGAGACACATAGACTGATTGCCTTCTCCATGAGCCTGGACTAGGGCTGGGGAGCAAACCCTACAACTCAAGGTATTGTACATATCCCTTAACCAGGAATTGGGACCGTTTGGTACACAGACCCGGCTCTCTTAACTACTGAGCAACACTGGCCAGGATGTGTTTTTAACTGCTAAATGTTAGTTAGGAATCTGATCCATGTTGTTATTTTCTTTTTAGTTTAATTTAGGTATAATTGAAGTACATATTTGTATAAGTTTACATTGCACAGTATAAGGACATGTTTATCTTGAAATCATAAATTAGTTAACTTCATCTTCAACAGACAAAGAGATGAAAGGTTTTTTTCTTATGATGAAAGCTTTTACGATTATTATTACTTTCAAATTGAACAAAATAACCAGTTAACTATAGTCGTTATGTTATACACTAGAGGACTGATGCACAGCATTTGTGCATGTGGGGGAGGAGGTTCTCTTAGCCTGTTCTGCACCCTCTAATCTGGGATCTCTGGGGGAATGTCTGACTGCCAAAGTCACAGGGACCATGGGTTGTTGGCTTCTCCCTCTACCAGACTGCAGCCACCACAGGTTGCTGGCGCCTGGGACCACGTGTGGACGGCTTTGCTCAGGCCTAGCTTTGTCAGGATGGACATCCAGAAGGTTACCTGGAAGACTTGCACTCTGATTAGCATATTACCTTTTTATGAGTATAGATTATATCCCCAGTACTTACTTTTTATTGGATGTGTGTAATTTTTTATAACTTTTGACCAAAGTGTCTCCCTATTTTGCCCTTTTTTTCTGCTTAAAAGCTTATTTTTAGTTTCTGCTTTGAAACAAACTATTGTATTACATTTAGGAATGGATACAACAGCACAATATCTTATCCATAGTCTTGAGAGATAATCTTCATCAACCTCAATATGTAGAAAAACTAGAGAAGATTCTTCGTTTTGTGATTAAAGAAAAAGCTCTGACATTACAGGATCTTGATAATATCTGGGCAGCACAGGTAAGGAATTTAAGATAATAGTTATTTTCATATGAAAGGACAGTTTTCCTCATATTGACATTTGCTAAAAGTATAAATTACAAATTATGTAACAGTTCTATAAATTAAATATCGGCGCTTTTCCCTGTGTATTAATAAAAGGGGAAAAAACATTAGAATAGCATTATTATATCACTTATAAAGACTTAGAGTTGTTATAAAAGCCACCAAAATATTCATTGTTGTTCTCATTAAAAACAACATTCACTATTTGGTCATATTTCTGTTAATTTTATTAAAAAATTAGAAGCCTTGTGTATGAAATTTGTGCAGGGGTCATCAGGAGGATGTCCCTCAATCTGGCCTGCAACCTCTCCCAATTCAGGACCGCTGGCCCCTAACTGCTCACCTGCCTGCTTGCTTGCCTGCCAGATTGCCTGTAACCCTTCTTCCTGCCTACCTTATCACCCCTAACCTCCTCTGACTGCCTTCCTGATGCCACTAGCCATGCTTACCTCTGGCCTGATCGCCCTTAACCACTCTGGCCGGCCCGACCAGTGTGGCTTTGTCCGGAAGCATTTCTGATCTAATTAGCATATTATCTTTTTATTAGTATAGATATGTATTCTGTCATAAACTTTCATATAAATTTCTAAAGTGTTATTTATACCAAGATATTGAGTATAAAATGAATGTAAATGGCAAAAGCTCTGAGTATTTAAAATACAAGGAGTTTTTAATAAATTACCTCACATGAAGCAATTGGGAATGTTTTATTATTAGGTTGACATAGTAGAATACTTAATTCCTAATCTTTTTCAAATTTAAATACACCATTTTGTGTTACTTGCTTAAGTTTATGTAATGTTTATTTTTCAACAGGCAGGGAAACATGAAGCTATTGTGAAGAATGTACATGATTTGCTGGCAAAATTGGCTTGGGATTTTTCTCCTGAACAACTTGATCATCTTTTTGATTGCTTTAAGGTAGTAATTCAAACAGTAAAGTCCATTTCAAAGTAGTGGCCCAGTGCACAAAATTCATGCACAGAGAGGTGTTACTCAGGCTGCCCTGTACCCTCTCGAATATGGGACCCCCCCTACTGCCTGTTTACAGGGATCGGACTTAAACTGGCAGTCATACATCTCTCTCATAATCCAGGACTGATGGCCCTAGCCACTCACCTGCCTGTCTGCTTGCCTGATTGCCCCTAACCACTCTGCATGCCGGCCTGCTACCCAACATGTCTCTCCCCCCACCCCTGCTAGCCTTATTACTCCCAAGTGCCTTCCTGCCAGCCTGCTCAACCCCTGCTAGCCTACTCGCCCCCACCTTCCCTCTCCATTAGCCTTCTCAGTCCAAACTGCCCCCCAACTCCCTGCTGTCCTAATGACCTCCAAATGACCCCCACTTGCAGATTGCTCATTGGCCCCCCCCTGCTGGTTTGCTTACACCCAGTAGTGTAGTCCCTGTTGTTCCATTCTGGCCTGATCACCCCCAGGTAACCCGAGCTCCCAGTCCCCCTCCCCCCCCCTTTTTTTTCAGCGCCGCCTCAAGGAGGTCAGGGCCGGCTGGAAGCAAGTATCTAGGATTTATCTGTCTTCTATAATTGAAACTTTGTAGCCTTGAGTGGAGTATAGGGTGGGCAGGAAGTTTGACTTCCTTTATTGCCAGGACAACCTAAGCTTCCTGTTTGCTCCAGTTCCATAGCCAGCCGCCATCTTCATTGGATTAATTTGCATACTCACTCCTGATTGGCTGGAGGGTGTGGCTTGTGGGTTTAGTGCAGTGATGATTAATTTGCATGTTTTTCTTTTATTAGTGTAGATATTTTTTAGTAAATTTTCAATACACTTACCAACAAATTTCATCAAAGAATAAATTCTGTCGTAATTTATTCCAATTCAAATGTAATATTTTGATAACAATAATGATTTCCATTACAAATACAGAATTATGCTGTTACTAGAGGCCCAGTGCATGAAATTCATCTACTCTGTAGGAGGGTACTTAAGTCAGGCTTGCATCCTCTCACAGTGTGAAAGCCCTTGGTGGATTTCAGGGTGACAGGTTAGCACTGCCGTTTAGGCAAGAGAGGCTCTTGACACTGCTGCTGCACTTGCCAAACTGTGAGCCTGGCTTCTGGCTGAGCAGGGCTCCCTCTGCCTCTGTGGGATTGCCCTGTGTTGAGTGTCTGCCCCCTGGCAGTAAATGTGCATCATATTGACTGGTCATTTGCCATTTGGTCAGTTTACATATTAGGCTTTTATGATATACTAGAAGTCGGGTGCATGAAATTTGTGCATGGGTGTTGTCCCTCAGCCCAGCCTACACCCTCTCCAATATGGGATCCCTCAAACAATCTAGGACTGCCATCTGCCAACTGCTCGATTGTCTGCCTTCCCAATTGCCCCTAAGCGCTTCCGCCTGCCAGCCTGATCACGCCCTAACCACCACCCTGCCAATCTTATTGATGCCTAACTGCTCCCCTGCCAACCTCTTTGCTCCTCACTACCCTTCCCTATAGGCCTAGTCCCTGCTCATCTGATCTCCCTTGCAGGCCTGGATCCCCTCCCCCCCAACTGCCCTTCCCTGCAGGCCCAATCACCCCCAACTTCCCTCCTCTGCCGGCCTTGCTGGCGCAGGTCCAGACCCCCTGCTGGCTCCGGGGTGGCCATCAGGACCCCTGCCACCACCCAAGTTTTGCCGGGGCCAGACCTTGGGGTGGCTATCGCCGGTCCAGACCTCCAGCTGACTCTGGGGCTGCTCTTGGACCCCTGCTGGCGTTGCAGCGCCCCCACCCCTCGCCTTGTGGGCACCTCAGCCCCACCCTCCACTCCTGATTGGTAGCGTAGCAAAGGTACGGTCAAATTTGCATAATACTCTTTTATTAGATAGGATAGGATTAAAGGCTCAGGTTGGGGGTGTCCCTCAGCCCAGCCAGCATGATCTCCAACCTGGGACTCTTTTGAGAAATGTCCAACTGCCTGGTGGAATCAGGCTTAAATGGGCAGTGGGACATCCCTCTCGCAATCTAGGACTGTTGGCTCCCAATTGCTCACCTGATTGCTATTCTAAACACTCCTGCCTGCCAGCCTGATCATCCCCTAACCACTCCCTGCCAGCCTGATTTATGCTTAATTGCTTCACTGCCAGCCTGTTTGCCCCCAACTTCCCTTCTCTACTGGCCTGGTCACCCCTCATTGCTCTCTCCTGTAGGCTTGATCACCCCAACGGCCCTTCCTTACAGGCCTAGCCCCTCTCATCTGCCTTCTCATGCTGGCCATCTTGTGATGGCTATCCTGTGTCCACATGGGGGCAGCCCTCTTGTGTGTTGGAGTGATGGTCAATCTGCATATTACTCTTATTAGATAGGATAGAGATTTGCATGGGTGGGGACCAGCTGGTTTGCCTTGAAGGGTGTCCTGGATCAAGGTGAGGGTTCCTTTGGGGCATGGATGGCTTGGGAAAGGGGCTTGTGGTGGTTTTCAGCCAGGCCACACACCCTAACAACCCAAGCAGAGGCCTTTGATTTGGGATTTATTTATGTTCTACAATTGCAACTTTGTAGCCTGGAGAAGAGCCAAGTCTTCTGCTTGTTCTGTGGTAGCAGCCATTCGTGTTGGGACATTTACCTTCTATAATTACAACTTTGTAGCCTAGAGTGGAGACCTAGGCCAGCCAGAGGTGCAGAATCATGACTTTCTCCATCGCCGGGGAAACCCTGGCCTCTTCTCTCTCCAGCTCTGTGGCTGCTGCCATTTATGTTGGATTTATATATCTTTTATAATTGAAATTTTGTAGCATTGAGTGGAGGCCTAGGCCAGCAAGGGCAGGCGGAAAGCTTGGCTTCCTCCATTGCTGGGAAAGTCCAAACCTCCCTCCTGTTCTCAGTGTCCACAGCCATTTTGGTTGGGGTTTATTTGCATAATTTGCTCCTGATTCCTGGTGGGTGTGGCTGGTTGGTGTAACAAAGGTATAGTTAATTTGCATATTACTCTGTTATTACATAAGATTAGAGACTCGGTGCATGAAAATTCATGCACTGAAAGGGGTCCCTCATCCCAGTCTGTGCCCTCACAGTTCTGGTGCCCTTAGGGGTGGCAGGAGACCCGGCGATCAGGGGAAGGCAGTTCCCCCATCACATCTCTGCTGCTGTCACTGCCTGTAGCACAAGCCTCAGCTAACCCGGGTTACCTGCTCCTTAGGCTGGTCCTACACAGGTGGGCAGCTGCTATCAGCGGCTTGCCTGCCTTGGGCTGGCTCTGGGCAGCTGAGCAGTTGCCATTCAAGACTTGCCTGCATCTTGGGTGTCAGCTGGACAGCTGTCATCAGAGGTTTGCCTGTGTCTTGGGCTGGCCTTGGGTGGCTGGGGTGCTTGGGCTTGGGCGCCACCATCTTGTACCTGTGGGCACCGCCATCTTTGAGGGCATAGCAGTCAATAAGTATATTCCCTCATTATTGTCTGTGGGTGACATCTTCTTTGTGAGGGTGTGACAGTCAATTAGCATATACCCTTTATTAAATAGGATAGATTTTGAATTGCTGTATAAGAAGTTTATTAAAATTAATCTTTTTCTTCAATTTGCTTAGATGATTATCAGGGTTTTATGTTTTAGTAACCACCGATTAACAAGAGAGAATATATATATCTCCTCCTTTGTTCTATTAACTGGGCTGACAAAAGCCTATTTTTACTTTATATTCACAGTATTGTAACTTTCCCTTGTGTTAATGGTCAATTACATTTCAGTCTTTAATTCATTTTGAGTTTATTCTTGTTATAGTTTAAGTTGGTGGTCTGATTTCTTGTTTGTTTGTTTGTTTTTGTCCAATTTTCCCAACACTATTTGTTGAAGAGACTCTCTTAACTCCTTTGTATGCTCTAGCCTTTTTTGTCAAATATTATTTGAGTGTTATTGCGTGGGTCGATTTCTGGATTCTCTGTTCTGTTCCATTGATCTGTATACCTGTTATTGTGGTAGTATTAGGCTGTTTTGATTATGGAGGTTTTGTAATACAGCTTGATACTTGGTATTGTGATCCCTCCACCTTTTTATTTTCTCAGAATTGCTGTTCCTATTCAGGTTCTCTTTTGGTTCCATATAAATTTCGGAGTATTTGTTCTACATCTGTAAAATATACTATTGGTATTTTACTAGGGATGTCATTTAATCTGTACATTGCTTTAAGTAAGTATAGAAATTTTAATGATGTTAATTCTACCAATCCATTAACATGGTATATGCTTCCACTTACTTAATCTTCCTCTATGTCTTCTATTCAACATCCTGTAGTTTCCTGAGTATAGAGCTTTTAACTTCTTGGTTACCTTTATTGCTGAATATCATAATTCTTTTGTTGCAGTGGTAAATGTGGTTGTTGATTTTTTTTTCTTCTGAGAATTCATTATTGGTGTATAAAAAAGGCATCAATTGTTGGATATTGATTTTGTATACTGCTATATAGCCAAATTCACTTATTACTTCTATTAGGTTTTTGTGGAGTCTATAGTGTTTTCTTTGTACAATACCATGTCATCTGTGAATAATGAGAATTAAAATTCCTCCTTTCCAATTTGAATATCTTTTGTTTTTGTTTTTGTCTGATCGCTGTGGCTAGGACTTCCAGTACTGTGTTGAAGAAGAGTGGTGTATGTGGCCCTAGCCGGTTTGGCTCAGTGGATGGAGCATTGACTTGTAGACTTAAAGGGTCCTGGGTTCAATTCCAGTCAAGGGCATGTATCTCTTGGTTGCAGGCTCAATCCCAGGCCGTAGTTGGAACACATGTGTGAGGCAATCATTTGTTGGGTCTCTGTCATACCAATGTGTCTCCCTTTGCCTTCTACTCTCTAAAAACCAATGGAAAAATATCAAAATCAAAATATTTTTGATTTGGGCCCTGGCAAGGTGTGGAGTAGATTAGATTAGAAAATATTACATTTTCTGCTACCACAGAAAAATAACAAAAGTAAAATAAATTAATATGCAAAACTTAAGTGTGGTATAAACATACACCCTATTCTTGTTCCTATTCTTAGGGCAAATGGTTTTAGTTTTTGCCCATTTAGTATGATGCTCACTGTAAGTTTGTCATATATTTATTTTATCATAGTAAAATATGTATTCCTACCTTGCTGGGAATTTTTATCAGAAATGGGTGTTGGATTTTATTGAATGCTTTTTCTGCAATTTCTGTGATCATGTGATATTTTTCTTTCACTTTTAGGTTATATACATGTTTATTGATTATTGAATATTGTACAATCTTGCATTTTTGGTAAAGGTCTGTGACTTTTTTAATATGTTGCTGAATCATAATATTTTGTTGATTTTAACGTTTACGTTCATTGCCAATATTTGTCTGTAATTCTCTTTCTTTGTGGTGTCTTTATCTGGTTTTGGAATTAGGATAATGGTGGCCTCATAAAAAGAGCTTGAGTCCTAGCTGGTTAGGCTCAGTGGATAAAGCAGGATAAAGGGTCCCAGGTTCAATGTTTCTATCTCTCTTCCTTTCTATCTGAAATCAATAAAAATAATATTTGTGTGGGTTTTTTTTTTCCTTTTCCTTTTCCTTTTTTTTTTGAAAAAAGCTTGGAAGTGTTTCTTTCTTTTGGAATTCTTGGAATTTTTAAAATAGTGTGAAGTAATCCATACCAGGGCTTTCCCCCCAACTCCCCTGAGAATTCTTTGGTTACAGTCTTTATATTCTCAGCTGTTATTCAGGTTTTCTGATCCTGATTCAGTTTTGGAAGATTGTGTTTTTCCAGGGAGATGTCTATTTTATCCACATTGTCTAGCTTGTTGGCATGTAGTTTTTCACAGTAGTTCCTTACAATCCTTTGTATTTCTTTGATATCAGTTGTTACTTCACTACTTTCATTTCTGTTTTTACTTTTTGGGGTCCTCTCTATTTCTTTATGCTAATGATTAATCACTCTTGTTTATATTTTGAAAGAATCAGCACTTGGTTTCATTGATTTACTTTCATTTTTTAGTCTATGTGTCATTTATTTCTGCTGTAATCTTTATTATTTCATTTCACTTTGGGCTTTTCTTGTTCTCTTTCTAATTCTTGAAGTTGTGGAATTAGATTATTGTTTATTTTTCTTGTGTTTTTTTGTTTTTGTGTTTTTGTTTTGTTTTGTTTTGTTTTTTTGAGGTAGACCTGGAGTAGTATGAATTTTGCTGTGACCTAAAGATCTGGGTGGTTATTTCTTAAAAATATTTTCTTCTGTTTTCAGGAAGTTTTCTGTTTTCTTCTTGATATCCTTGGTAACCCATTCATCTATATATATAAAGAGGTAACAGGCAAAATAGGCCAGGACTTCATAATGGGTAATGATGGGACAGGAGGAGGTTGCTCGGGCAGGTGAGGCTCTGAGCAGACATGGACAGGGACACAGAGGCCGACCCACAGGCTCCGTGGCCGAGGGCAGGCTGGGAGAGAAGAGGGTGAGCCAGTTGCAGCCTCCTGGGCCAACATGCAAGGGCTAGAGTAAAACCTTGATAGCAAGTCTTTTCAGTATAATTGGGGCATTAGAGGCCCATAGAAGGATCATTTTCTTTTCTATGAAACACATAACTCTGACACATTATTTATTATTAAATAAGTTATATATATTTTGACATTTTATAGCCCTGGAAAGTTATACATAATGATCAGGAAAGATGAAAATATTTTATTGATTTCAGAATGGAAGGAAAGGGGGAGAGGGAGAGAGGGAGGGAAGGAGGGGGGAGAGAGAGAGAGAAATCTATGATGAGAAAAGTTGTGGATAGACTGCCTCCTGAAAGTCCCTCACTCTGGGGATCAAGCCTGAAACCCAGGCATGTGCACTTGATTGGAATCAAACATGGGAACTTTCAATTTGCAGGCTGATGCTCTATCCACTGAGCCAAACCAGCTAGGGCTGAATTTTTAGGCTTTTAAAAAATGTAACTAATCTGTCAAGAATATACATCAGTTCAAAAAGTGATGATTTTATTGTCCCTTAGAACATTAGCCAGATTTTATCAAATTTAGTAGTGTTACTTCAAGGCTTTCATTTTTGGCAATCTCATTTGAACAGCATTATCATCCTACCAGTCATTCAAGAGTTAAACAAAACTTTTGCATTTGCTATTATATATTTGAATAAGAATTATGTTTTTAACACATGCAACATTTTGTTTTGACACAAAACAAAAGATCATTTGATTCTTCCTTGGTACACAGGAAAGCACAACATGAATCATTGGTGTGGCTTAAGCTAATTTTCCAAATACTGTTAATTAAGGATCTTCACAGAGCCAAGAATTTTCTTTCAGGCCTACAACATATTCAGCATCTCCCATAGCTCTCCTCCCATCCTCTGCCCTTAGCTCCCCGCCTATCTCCTCATCCATAGGTGTAAGTTTTTGTCCAGTCTCTTCTCACAACCTCCTATCCCTTTTCCCCCCGAGAATTGTTAGTCCACTCTTTTTCTATGCCCCTAATTCTGTTATATTCACCAGTTTATTTTGTTTGTTAGATCTTAAATACACTTGGTTTTTAGATTCACTTGTTGATAGATGTGTATTCATAATTTGAATAAATATTTCAAAATTATGAAATTTTGAACAAATTAAATTATGAACAAATTAAAATTATGAACAAATTAAAAATTATGAACAAATACAGCCTGTGTGGCCCCAACTTCCCTCCTCTACTGGCTTGCTCACCCCTACTGCCCTCGCCTGCAGGCTTGACCGCCCCCAACTGCCCTCCCTTGCAGGCCTGGTTCCTCCCAACTGCCCTTCCCTGCTGGCCATCTTGTGGTGGCCATCTTGTGTCCACATGGGGGCAGGATCTTTGACCACATGGGGACAGCCTTCTTGTGTGTTGAAGTGATAGTCAATCTGCAAATTACTCTCTTATTAGAGTAATTTGTTCATAATTTTTATCTTTGCCTTTTTTCTTCTTCCTCTTCTTAAAGAATACCTTACAGCATTTTTTATAATACTGGTTTGGTGGTGATGAACTCCTTTAGCTTTTTCTTATCTGTGAAGCACTTTATCTGACCTTCAAATCTGAATGGTAGCTTCACTGAGTAGAGTAATCTTGGTTGTAGATTCTTGTTATACTTCACTTTGAATACTTCTTGCCACTCCCGTCTGGCCTGCATCGTTTCTGTTGAGAAATCAGCTGACAATCGTATAGGTGCTCCTTTGTAGGTAACTAACTGTTTTTCTCTTGCTGATTTTAATATTCTCTCTTTACCTTTTGCTCTTGGCATTTTAATTATGATGTGTCTTGGTTTGGTCCTCTTTGGATTCCTTTTGTTTGGGGTTCGATGCGCTTCCTGGACTCCTAAGTCAATTTCTTTCACCATATGGGGGAAGTTTTCGGTCACTATTTCTTCAAACAGATTTTCAGTATCTTGCTCTCTTTTTCTGGCACCCCTATAATTCGGATGTTGGTATTCTTGAGGTTGTCCCAGAGGCTCTTTACACTATCTTCAATTTTTTAGATTCTTTTTGCTTCTTGCTTTTCAAGCTGAGTGACTTTTGCTTCTTTGTTTTTCAGATCTTTGACTTGATTCTTGCAGTCCTCTAATCTGCTTTTTCAGTCAGTATATGCCTAATTTCTAGTTGGTCCTTTTTCATATCTCCCATAGTCTTGCTCATATCCTTGAGGGACTCGCTCATATCCTTGACAGTCTGATTAAATTTTTCGGCCTTTTCTAGGAGCTTTTGAAAAACCTTATGACTGTGGGTTTGAACTATTTATGTCCAGTCGTTTTTTTCCCCCCTTCCATTTCCCTTAGCCAGGCTTGTGTCCCCTGGTAAGAACCCTGGGGTTTTCCCACTGCTTCAAAGGTGGAGAGGCACTTGTCACCACTGCTGCACTTTGCAGCCTTGAACCCAGCTTCTGGCAGAGAAGCAGTCCCCTGTTGGTCAGTGTGTGTCATAGCATCCAGTAGTTTTGTTGGTGGTGGTGAACATTGCATATTAGACTTTTATTATATAGGACTAGAAGCCCAGTGCACAGAAAATCTTTTGCGGTTAGATGTCCTAGGCCTAGCCTGACCTCCATAGCATGGCCTCTTGCTACCCTGCTATGCTTTGTGAAACTGCCCATCCCAGAACGCTCTGTAGAGCTTGTCCTGCACCTCGACTGTTGCACGAAACTTGGTGTCGCTCCAAGAAACTCTTCCTTACCCTGCCACTGCTCTGCAAGGAACTGACCCTGTAACTGCTCCTTGAAATTCCTCCACCCCATGACTATTGGCGAAACTTGCTGCTGCCTGGGTTACTGTTCTGCCAAGCTCACGCCCACCCTATGAAGCAGCCTGCCACTGCCACTCAAATCCCATCCCACTGCTAGCCGCTCTCATGGTGAGCGGCTTGGGGGGAGAGGTAAAGGGATACCAAGAGGTGTTCCATTCCATTGATGGTAACCAGATACCCATTCGATCGTGATGCCATCTAGCTCTTTATATATATAAGGAATAGAGGTCCAGTGCATTAAATTTTTGCATGGGTAGAGTCCTTAGGTCTGGCCAGTGATCGTGGCCTATCTGCACGGAGACCAGAGGGGCAATAGTGTGGGCTCCAGTGGGTTGGGAGGAGGCTTCTGTGTTGAGCATCTGCCCCATGGTGGTCAGTGCATGTCATAGTGATGGGTCATTTTGCTTGTGACTGTGGTTCCTGTTGATATGCATGTTAGTCTTTTATTATATATTAGAGGCCTGGTGCACAAAATTTGTACACTGGGGGTGGGTGGTCTCAGCCCAACCTGCCCCCTCTCACTACTGCGAACCCTCAGGGAATGTCTTTCTGACAGCCCACCCCCAACCTGCCCAAGGTCGAAAGGCTCTGGCTGACACTTTCTGTCCTTTGGCAGGGGACGTTGGACAGGGAACTCCAGCCCGCCATTGTCCTGCGATCAGGTCATTCGCTGCATGGCCCCACCCCCAGCCCGGCCCTGCCTGCCCAAGGCCAGGGGCACCTGGCGAATCGATTTCCCTGCAATCCAGGCCATCTTGGCCTTCCCCCGTACCCAGCCCGCCTGGCCTGGCCTGTCATGGGCAGCAGCCATCTTGGTTTTGTGTTAATTTGTATATAGCTCCTGATTGCCTTGTGGGCCTGGCTTATTTGGTGTAGCGAAGGTATGGTCAATTTGCATATTACTCTTTTATTAGATAGGACAGTAGAGGCCCAATGCATGAAATTCATGCAACAGGCTCAGCCCACACAGCTGCTGTGGCTTGCCCCAGCCTTTGCAGCCTGGCTCTGTCCATAAAGACATCCAGTCTGAGTAGCACATTACACTTTTATTATAGACTAGAGGTCGGTGCCCAAAGTTGATGCCTGCACCCTCTCCAATCTGGGACTCCTAGAGGGATGTCCAACTCCCCGTTTAGACCCAGTCCCATAAATGGATAGTCGCACAATGCCTTAATAATCCAGGACTGCTGGTCCCCAACTGCTAGTCAGTCTGCCTGCCTGCCTGCCTGCCTGCCTGATGGCCCCTAAGAGCTACTGCCTGCCAGCCTGATCATCCCCTAACCATTTCCCTGCCAGCCTGATCATAGCCTAACTGCTCCCCTGCCAGTCTGATTGCCCCTGACTGCTCAAACTTCCTGGCTCTGTTGCCTGTAACTGCCCTCCCCTCCAGGGCACTCCTTCCATTCCTCCTCTAAGTAGGCATCCTGTTCCGCCCCAGCTGCTCCACGCCTGCATACATGCTGCTTGCTCAGAGGGCCAGAGCAGCTGGGGGTCAAGTCTGCCACCATTCTTGTCAGGTTAATTTGCATACTCCTGATTGGATGATGGCTATCTCGAAGTGACAGTCAATTGGCATATTTCTCTTTTATCAGTATAGATAATGTCTTCATGATTCTTGCTCTGTTGAATAAATTTGCAAACGTGAAAGTTTTGATACTGTTATGAGATTGTGAGACTAATTAAACCTTTTAAGGGTAGATGTGTTTTTACCAACCAAAAGTGTTTTATTTTTTAATCTTTAAACAAATTCCGATTAAATTCAGAATTAATTCAAACTCTCAAACATATATTGACTAAAGCCAGTAGGTGCGTCAGAGAAAAGCAGGCACCTCATAACAATTCTTTAGTGGAAAAGTGTGGTGCATACTTACACAAGCTGCCCTAATGATTAACCAAGTCCAAGTTTTATTTTTCAAAAGTAAATTTTAAGTTCTAGTAACGAAGTCATACATACACACTCAACAAGAAATCATACAGGTGAATATGAATAGATCCAGAGACATGGCAGGGCTGGAGTTGGGCTTTAGAGCCCACCAAAAGACTTGTAAGCATGCATTTTAGCATAACAAATGGACACAGACTCTTGGGAGAGGGGAATGGCTTAGGGCGAGGTTCAATTAGGTGAAAAGGAGACTTGAGACAATAAAAAAAAAATATGTACACCTTCAGTGGTGAGAAATTTAACAAAGTTTATAAATAAAAAAAAATGACAATATACATGAATTATAAAATAAACCTTTCAGTCCTAGAAAACTAAAAGAGATATCAAATATCGTTATATACACTAAACAAGAGATAACAGCACATGGAGCAATCCAAGAAATTATTTCAATGGCCAAGTCAAAATGTTAACTCAGCATATACTATTAACATGTAGCTTTTCTCCTGGGTATATGTTAGTAATTATAAAATCAGTGTACATTTTTTTCTATCAATTATTATCATTTCTTTTCCCTAATTTTATTTAGCAAAATTTTTCCTTTGGTTTTACTAGTTGAATACTAGTCTGGAACCTAATGTGAATAGCAACTCTTCCTGGAATAGCTCTTAGGAAATGCAGTCCTGGAAAAGGCAAATTGAAAGTGATGTGACAAAGTTAGCCATGTTTTTTTTTTTTTTAAATCACGTGAGGGTACATTGAATTTAAATTTATTTTCATTTTAGAGAGAAAGGGAGAGACAGAGAGAGAAAGGAAGAGATAGAGAAACATCGATGTTTGAGAAGAAACAGCAATCCTTTGCTTCCTATATGCTCCCTAACTGGATGTCGAACCCAAAACTTAGGATATGTGTTCTACCCAGAGTCAAACCTACCACCTTCTTGTGTACAAGATAATTCTCCAACCAACTAAGCCAAGCAACCATGACTTAATAGCCATTCTCATTTTGACATTGTCCCCCTGTTAATCACTGGGGTAATGGCTTCTATTTTGTCCAGATTGCATAGCCCCACATGTTAGTGGTGTGCTTTTCATAAAGTCCTGCAGAGCTTTAAGGTTTCACTAAATACAAGGCATCATTTAAAACCATGTGAGTTTGATAAATAAAATGCTGCATTTCTGTTGGCTTATTTTGCCTCTTGAATTGCCTGGGAATATTGTTCATGATACAGAAGACACAATAGTTAGTTTCTTTTCAAGCTCCTTAACAGTTTCTGCACATTTTTTGCAGTAGTAATGGTAGTATTAGCATCACTGCTAACATGTGATCAGTATTTCTAGTTCTGGAGTGATATATCTGGCTTTGTCTCTAATTCCTTTAAAATCCATTATCTTCAACCAACTTTGTTTTAGCAGTGAATTCTCCTTTTATTCCCACATTAGTGAATGTTGAATTCTCCTTTTATTCCCACATTAGTGATATAGTGCTTCTGTGGAATGCCAACAGCAGAGATCACAGTATCTATAAGAATTTATCTGCTGTTTGGGAGTATTAGCAACGAGAGGTAACTGTGGCATCACCTCCAGGACCTTTTCCCACCCCCATCTGTATGTAGAAATATTGCAAAATACCTATGCATATGCAATGGATATTCCAGTTTTGATCTCCCCAATATGACCATATTCATTGCCAGGGATCCTCACATGGGGCACCATCTTGCTGGAACTGGCCAGCAGACCCTGAGCAGTGGGTTAATAGATTACTCCCACACAACGTTTGCTGAGAAAGAGAGGGCTAGGGATGGCCCAGTTATAGCAACTTGTCAGCCCCAATTACTTTCCTCAGTAGGCTTTTGTAAGTTTATCTTTTAGATACAATCAGTAGGGTGAGTAATCTTGGGAAGACACATGTTCGGACATTAGTCCTCTAGGATAGGGTATCCAGGGATTAAGAATAAGGATTCCCGTAAACATCCAGAGGCCTGCATATGCACAGACTTATTCGCAAAGGTCAAGGAATAATTAGTGTGCTGCCTTTGACGCTCCCCTAAGCTGTAATTCTGATAAACTTGGTAGGCGGTTTTTCATACATTTCTCTTTTCACAGACTATCCTTCTTAAAGATTTTACATCCAAGTCTCATGCTTCCCCACAATTCATCCCTAGGTTTTGAAAGTTAATTCACATCATTATTTTCTACTACACATTTACCTATATTTCATGAAAGGCATCAGTAATCTTTACTTGTAGAACAGAATTACAGGACTTTCTTTTCATCGTGTTCTGGATGAGGCAGCTGAACAGTAGGCCATCTACATTGTCATTGTGGTTTATTTATTAAATTTAATAGTTTCACAATTGTCTCACTGTTCACTCCTGCATCTGTTGCCAGACCTGGTTTTGTTGAAGATACATGAAATGACTTACGGTTGATTTTCACCGAACAGGAACACAACTATAGGTATTTGTTTCCTGATACCCCTGTCTTCCATTTCCTGCCATAATTCCTGCTTGATCTGATGGGCAAGAGTTTTTTTTTTTTTTTTTTTGTAACAGAAATCAACAACAGATTAAGCTTTCAAGTGGTAGAAAGAACGGTGCAGGTACAAGTTTTATGTGGGCTGGAGCAGTCAGGTGGCCAATGTAGACATGAATAAAGGAGCAGCCATGGCCTGTCTCTGTGCTGGTAATAAATTGTTTTTAGATGCCAGTTAGTCAAATGAATGACTCTTTATTGCCAGGCAGAAAAAGAACTCTAGGTTCCCATCTCAGAAATCTTTGTCTGCCAAGGTAAGGCATACCTTATTACTGCTGGGTGAGAAGGAAATTTTCACTATATTCTATAATAGAATACAGGGGATAGTATGGCTTGTAGGGATAAAAGTCCTAATTCTGTTGGACCTCCTCTAAGCATCATCTAAACTGGGCTTCCTCATTACTACTGAGTAGCAGCATGAGTCACAGCTCCCTTCTTATCCTTCGATTATGTTACCCTAAAAGGGGTTGATAAACTTTGTTATAGCTTTATGAAATCCAGACTCATAGACCAACATTTTTTCTGAACTGTTGTTTTGTGGAATAGGACAGTCATTTTCTAAATGCTTTCTGTCATGCTAGGTTACCGGTTTCCTGGTCCGTTGAATACATAAATATCTTTGGGGAGGGGGAGGAGAGGGAGCACTCATCAGTGTTTTCAGATTGCTGGCTTTTGGAGTTCAAGTATGTAATATAGGAAAGAAAAAATCTGGGGACTTAACCACCTTGTCATTCCTTAGGATTTGAAAATTTTAGTAGTTTTACTTCTCTCCAGTATACAGAGCCCTCTTATGTTTGTTTTATGTATACTATCCAAGATTTTTAGTTGTTCTCTGTGGGAGAATAATGGTTAAGTATATTTATTATTATTTCTCAAACATGCAACTATTTTAGCTTTTTTAAAAAATATACATTTATCTACTTTTGAATTTGTACCTAGAAATTAGGGTGTTTTTCCTTGGTCAGTAATTTAGAACCTATTTAACTTTTCTCTGTATTTTTTATTTTAAAATGTGTAAATAATATTACTTCCTAATCTCTTTTTATTTGTAACTTATTTTCAGTTCTTTATTGTGGTAAATACATGACATAACATTTATCATCATATTAATTTATTTTTAAATCTGTAGTTTATTGCTGTTAGTTACTAAAGTGCAGCAATCACCATCCTTTTTCACCATATCTTGTAAAACTGATAATCTATACCCATTAAACAATAAAATTTATTTCCACTCTCCCACCCTTCTAATTTTTGTTTCTATGACTTGCCTATTCAGTTATGGTATGTGTTATTGGGAAGAATAAAATATAAATACATGCATATGTTGTGTTTTTACATAATTTAAATATATTTTTTAGGCAAGTTGGACAAATGCGAGTAAGAAACAACGTGAAAAGCTGCTCGAGCTAATACGTCGTCTTGCAGAAGATGATAAAGATGGTGTGATGGCACACAAAGTGTTGAATCTGCTCTGGAATCTCACCCATAGTGATGATGTGCCTGTAGACATCATGGACTTAGGTCTCAGTGCCCACATAAAAATACTAGATTATAGTTGTTCCCAGGTATGGAACAGTTTACTTACTGCTTATTTTACTGACTTTTTCCTTCACAATTAAGGTGGTTTATTTACAGGGTAATTATTATTATTTTTAAAGTAGTTTTGAATAATTCACTTACTTTTGTTATATAAACTTAGTTTTCTCTTCTTACTTTTGTCAGCAAATTTTTGTATTTAGACTTTTTACCTTCTTACTAAAAGAGTTTGTATAAATTAATTTGGTATGGTAGTACTATGGTCTATGACAAAAAAGAAGGATAGGGAGATATCCTCAAAAACTTAATAAAATTAACAGAATTTTCTAAATAGTGTCTTTATGAACAAATCACAGCAGCTTCCCTACAGCTAAGTTACTTATTAGACTGATTTTAAGTATGAATTTCATACTAAATTTTACTTATATTCTTTATTCCTAAATATATTTTTATTGATTTTTGGTAGAAAGAGAGGGAGAGAGAAGTAGAAATATCGATGATGATAATTCTTCATCATCTGATTCCTTCACACCCCCTACTGGGAATGAAGCCCAAGAGGCTTTTATATGCCCTTAAGGGAATTGAACCATGACCTCCTGATTCATAAATCCATACTCAACCACAGGGCCACACCACCCAGACATCATGATGTATTTTCTTAAAAAAAAAAAAAAAAAATAACTGGAAGGGCAGTTACTTAAGGGCAGCTATTCTGCTTATTTTTAAACATGTCAGTCGAGGTGAAAAGATGTTTTCAGGTTTGGAAACTAATATTAAAGTTACAGAAATAGTTTTAAAAAATATATTTTATTGATTTTTTTTTACAGAGAGGAAGGGAGAGGGATAGAGAATTAGAAACATTGATGAGAGAGAAACAGATCAACTGCCTCCTGCACACCTCCTATTGTGGATGTGTCCACAACCAAGGTACATGCCCTTAACAGAAATCAAACCTGGAATCCTTCAGTCTGCAGGCCAATGCTCTATCACTGAGCCAAATCGATCAGGGCAAGGTTCACAGGTATTTGTTGAACTTACTGCCTTAATTAAAAAAGTACTGTACATATCTAGGAATAATAATTTAGAGAAGAATATTTTTACCTAAAATACTTGAAAAATTAAGATGTCATTCATCATCACCTGTGAATTATTTAGCCCCACCTATACAAACAAAACTGATTTTTAAAATTCTAAATAAGATATAAGTTAAAATTTGTTTTAGTCACTGTTCTTAAAAAGTAGTTCAAAAATATAGACTTTTTTTTTTTAATTGCAGACTTCAATAATGTATTTGGAGCTTCAGATTTAACAAACAAACAAAAACACAGAAAAACTTCCCTATCCAGTAGTTTGGCTTATGGATAGAGTATGAGCCTGCAGACTGAAAGGTCTCAGGTTCAATTGCAGGCATGATCCCCAGTAAGGGATGTGCAGAAGATAACCAATCAATGATTCTTTTTGGTCATTCATGTTTAAATCTTTCTGTCCCTCTTCATTCCTCTCTAAAATAAATTGAAACATTTTTGAAAAAGAAAAAAATCTAGTTTAGTTGCCAGTGTTGTACTACTATATTTGGTTTTGACTAATCATTAAATATTCAGCATCTCAAATGCTTATTTAAATGTTGATTTTAGATTTTATTTTATTAAATAGAGAAATGTTGAGAATCAGAGCAGTATATTTTCTATAGCTTTTTACTTCTTTAATTAGTTATTCATACAATTGCATGGCACATTGTCTTGCACATTGCCACATTTATAGTTAGTGGATTTTATGACATTTAGTAGAAGTTTTCCTTTTTTAACTTCAGCCTTCATTTGTTATCATGGAAAACTTGTAAATATATCATTTTCTTTGCCCTCCTACACAAAGTGCTTTTAAGAGTTATTGACATGTAATATTCATTAAATATTTTAAAATTCCTAATATGCTAGGATTCAGACTAGTTTCACATTCATAAATTTTTCCTAGAAACTGATCTTGAGAACAGCATAATATTTACAGAGTAGGATATATCTCCCCAAGTGAGACCTTAAACACATATGCAGAATTGTTTCTTCTTCCCCCTGTATGCAAAGAAATAGTTATTACAATTAAAACCTAGTTAGGTACACAAACCTAAACTTCTCATTACTAGTGATCGTAGATTAGGCAATTAACCCATGGCAGACAATTAGAAATAAACTTATAACATACTTGAACATTTTTTAGGTGAATAATTACACTATTTTATTCAACATTCACTATGTATATATATATTTTAAAATATAATTTATTGATTTTTATTCAGAAACCTCAATCAGCTGCCTCTTGCACATCCCTCTGCTGGCGATGTGCCTGCAGCCAAGGTACATGCCCTTGACCAGAATCGAACCCAGGACCCTTCAGTCCACAGTCCGACGCTCTATCCACTGAGCCAAACCGGTCTCGGCTTTACTGTATATTTAAAAAGAAATATTCTTATAATTTCAGAGAGAAAGGTAGAGGGAGAGAGAGATAAAAACATCAATGATAAGAGAGGGAATTCATGGATCAACTATCACCTGCACATCGTGTACTGGGAATCATACGCATACCTGTGCGTGTGCCCTTGACTGGAATCGAACCCAGGATCCTTCTTCAGTCTGCAGGTTGACTCTATCCACTGAGCAAAACTGGCTCGGATCTAGTATTCATTCTTAATTCCTTATCAAAGCTGTTTGCACTGAGCCGGACCAGTTAGGACTTATAGTGACTTTTAAAAAAATTTATAACAACTTGTTTTTTGTTGCTAATGTCATTGTAGAGTAGGGAGAAAGAGAGAGTAATGAAAAAAAAAAAAGAGATGCAGGGAGGGAAACATGGATGTAAGAGAGATACATCAGTGGTTGCCTCCCACAACTCTAGAAGGGGATCAAACCCATGATACTTCATTGTGCTTGCTTAAGCTCCAATCATTGAGCTCATCAGCCAGGGATATATTGCTGTTTTGATGAAATATAAATTGGAGTTTCTTGCTCTTTTTAGAAAAATTACAAAATCATACTCAATATATGTTAATACTTGGGATTCTATGTTTTTCTAAGTTTAACCACATTTAAGCATAGTTTGAGAATTTTTCTGTGAGTGTACTTAAGGCTAAGATTTAAATCTTGGTGTAGATATATCTGAATCCATGACACACTGGATTTTTGTGTTGGATTTGCACACTTTGGAGTTTGGTGATTTCAAAATCGTATATGTAAAGCATTTTTAAAATTCAATTATAATTACATCATAATTTTTGTGACATCAACTTAAGTTTTTGTGCTCAAATTCTTAAATAATTTAAGGTATAGTTATATATTTGTATGTATTTGCAAGGATCGAGACGCACAAAAGATCCAGTGGATAGATCGCTTTATAGAAGAACTTCGCACAAATGATAAGTGGGTAATTCCTGCCCTGAAACAAATAAGAGAAATTTGTAGTTTATTTGGTGAAGCGCCTCAAAACTTAAGGTAAGTCTTTTAATACAGAACAATTTCGAATTTTAATTTATATGCTATGTGGAGAATAGCATATCAGAAAAAGTAAATAAAAAACAAAAGGGGGAATACCAGAAGGTTAATGCTGAGTGATTTGAACAAACACAATTCCTTGGTTGTATTCCTCTATTTTTATATTTATTATACAGAATTAAGTATTAGACTCAAGATTATCTTGGGGTCTTATTTCAGAACTAGTGACCCAGCACATGATTTTGATCACAACAGGCCTCCTGCCACTCCTAGAAGCTGGCAGGAGCTGCAATGGGCCAATGGGAACAGACACAGGGACCTAGAAGTGCTCCATGCATTTGGTGACCTGTTGCATATACTGCCCTACCCAACCTGTGAATGGTAGTTACTGTGACACAGTAATAGCCAATTTGCATATTACCTCTATATATACTATAGAGATAGATTGTCTTGATTTTCTAATAGATATACACTGACATTGTAGTATGGATTGTATTTATCTTTCCCTCCTTTTTAAACCTTTTCTATTGTAGTTCAATCAGTATTCATTCTTTTTATTATTATTATTATTATTATTAATTAAAAGAATTTTTTTAAAAAACACATTTCTGTTGGTTTCAAAGAGGAAGGGAGAGGAGAAGAGAGATCAAAACATCAATGATGAGAATCACTGATTAGCTGCCTCCTGCAAGCCCTCTACCGGGTATCAAGCCTTTGTCCTGGGCATGTGCCCTTGTCCAGAATCGAACCCACTATCCTTAAGTCTGCAGGTTGACTCTATCCACTGAGCAAAACTGGCTCGGATCTAGTATTCATTCTTAATTCCTTATTATATTTTACTAGAGACACCATGCACGAGATTTGTACACGGGGTGGGAGGAGTGGTGTTCCTCAGCCTAGCTTGCATCCTCTCACAATCTGGGATTGCTGGCTCCCAACTGCTCACCTGCCTGCCTTCCTGGTTCCCCCAACCACTACCCTGATTGATGCCTAACTGCTCCCCTGCCAGCCTGTTTGCCCCTAACTGCCCTCCTCAGCTGGCCTGGTAATCCCTAACTGCCCTTCTCTGCAGGCCCAGTCACCCCCAACAGTTAGTCCTCTCCTGTTGGCTTGATTACCCCCCACTGCCCTCCTTTGCAGGCTTGGTCGCTCCCAACGGCCTTCTCCTGCTGGCCATCTTGTGGTGGCCATCTTGTGTGTTAGAGTAATGATTAATCTGCATATTATTTTTTTATTATATAAAATGTGTTATGTGTTTAAATTATAATTACATTAATTTGTCTTTAAATTGGGGACGTATTTTTAATTGATGGTATGAAAATAAATGACAGAAAGTAAGGCATAGTGGCAATAATTATTTTCAATACAGTTAAGATTTCTGGTAGTGAACCACAGTTCTGTCTAATTAGCTGTAATTTTAGAATAATTTTCTGAACTTTCAGAGATATCTTTTCTTTGTAAGACTTTACAAGATACTTTACAAATGTAGATTGATGTGATTATGCATGTAAACATTTCCTGTTTATAGAGAGTTATATATTGTCATTTTGATGTTTTTATTTTTCAGGGTTTTCTAATATTGGGAAAATTTCATGAAATTAAGACATTTCATGGAGTTAAATATTAAGAGAAAATTCTGAAATAATTTTTTAATGTTATTTATTAAAGGCATATTTTGATTATGTTTAACTTATACTTTCATATTATGAAACATCTTCTTTTTGGTTACTCCTCCTATCTAATAAAGAGAGTACTGTGAAAATTGACTGAACCATGCCCACAGCCCCGCCCATCAGCCAATCAGGAGCAAATAAACTCCAACCAAGATGGCTGCCGCCACTGAGAGTAGGAGGGAGGCTTGAGTTTCCGCTGCAAAGGAGGAAGCCAAGGTTACCATCTGCCATTGCCAGCCCAGGCCTTCACTCAGTGTTACAAAGTTTTAATTATAGAAGATACAAAATCCCAATAGAAATGGTGGCAGCCTCAGAGCTGGAGAAAGAAGAGGCTATCGTTTGCCGGGGTGATGGAGGAAGCCAAACTTCTGCAGCCCTAGCCTAGGCCTCCACTCTAGGATACAAAGTTTCAAACAGAAATGGCTATTGCCACAGTGGGAGCAGAAGGCTTGGCTCCACTCCAGGCTACAAAGTTTCAATAGTAGAACATAAATTAATCCCAAATCCCCGGGGCCTTTGGGTCGCTGTGGGGTATGTACGGCCTACAAAACACCAGAGGCCCCTCGTCCAGGCTGCCCCACTACCCAAGGGACCCCCACCTTGATCCAGGACACCTTCAAGGCAAACCAGCCAGACCCTACCTGTGCACCAGGCCTCTATCCTATCTAATAAAAGAGTAATATGCAGAATGATCATCACTCTAACACACAACAGGGCTGCCCCATGTGGACACAAGAAGGCCAGCAGGGGAGGACAGTGGGAGGTTCCAGGCCTACAAGGAAGAGCAGTTGGCCATCAGGCCAGCAGAGGAGGGCATTTGGGAGGGAGCAATCCTGCAAGTTAGGCAGTTGGGGGAGATCAAGCCTTCAGGGGGAAGGCAGTTAGGGGTGACCAGTCCTGCAGAGGAGGCCAGTTGGGGGTAAACAGGCTGGCAGGGGAGCAGTTAGACATCAATTAGGCTGGCAGGGTAGTAGTTAGGGGATGATCAGGCTGGCAGGCAGAAGCGGTTAGGGCCAATCCGGGAGGCAGGCAGGGGAGCAGTTTGGAGCTAGCAATCCTGGATTGTGTGAAGGATATTTGACTGTTCAAATGCACAGTCAGACATCCCTCAAGGGGTCCCAGATTGGAGAGAATGCCAACTGGGCTGAGGGACTTCCCCACTCTCACCCCCCACCCCCTCCCCCGTGCATGAATTTCATGCACCAGGCCTCTAGTGCACACAATAAATACTACATAATCGCTTCTAAACAGTAGATTTGATAACTTATGTTAAATGTGAGTTGATTTGTTTCATTGAAAATGAGAATATAGGTAAGGAAGATAATTAGGTATCTTTCTGGTGATGAAACTAGCCATTAGCTGGCTGCAAAATCAGTGTTTCAGACTGATCTACAATGGCTAACTTTTTATCATGTACATTTGTGCATGTTCCTCAAAACTATACTGTGTAAATTAGTCTTATAGCTGAAATTTAAGAATACTGGTCGGTGGTTTTGTGTAAAATATTTGAACTAAATATATTTTGAGGCATTGGCAATCCTCTTCCAGTTGCTTGATGTATTTTTTTATTTAAAGCAGGATATTGTCCTGAATGTTTGATGTTTTCGTAGTAGTTAGAACTTTGATCCGTATATTTAGTTGATTTGCAACCGAAACTTGTTACATTAGTGTTCATTTGCCTTATTATACTGTTAAGTTCTTCTCGTTTTAGTCAGACTCAGCGAAGTCCCCATGTACTCTATCGTCATGATTTAATCAACCAACTGCAACATAATCATTCCTTAGTTACTTTGGTAGCAGAAAATATTGCAACTTATATGAATAGCATGCAACTGTATGCTAGAGGTATGTATTATAAAACTATCACTAACTATTGGGAGTCACATGGGCTCTTCTTTCTTGCTTTTTGTTTTATCATATATAATTACCTGAGATATGACAATGTATATTTTATACTTGTTGTTGACATTATTACAGATGTCTGCCATTTTTCCTCCTTTTGCCCCCCTTCACCTAACTCCCACGCCGACCAAAGTTCTCCTTATATTATTGTCTATGTCAAGCATGGGCCAAGCATGTATGCATATATCTTCTTTCATTGCTCTCTTCCTGCTCCATCAGCTCCCTCCCTTTGATGACTATATATATATATATGTATATATATATATATATATATATATATATATATATATGTTTTTTTGTGACAATATATTTTTAAAGGACGAAAAATATAAGTGAGTGATTTGTACAATGTTTGCACTTGTGTATCCTCTTGTTCTCCCAATTTTATATGACTTAAACTCTAGGCTAGCTTTTTAATGCCTTGACTGAGTTCTTGTGTTCCTCTCTGCTCATCCTGATAAATTGGTTTCTTTGCTTTTGTTTATCAGCTGCCTCTTGCACATCCCCTACTGGGGATTTTGCCCGCAGCAAAGGTACATGCCCTTGGCCTGAATCGAACCTGGGACCTTTAATTCTGGAAACCGACGCTCTATCCATTGAGCCAAACCTGTTTCTGCCAAAACCTTTTTTACTGACACCATTGTTAACTGCTTTTCAAGGAAACTTGATTATAACTTGCCAATTGTTATTTTGCCCAGGTCTGTTTTTGTATACAATACAGTAGTTTTTAAGCCTTTAGTTAATATTTTTTGTTGTTCAAAGAATTTATATAAAACTTACTACATGGTAATCACTATTAGTCTTTACTGGTTCTCAGAATATGAAATCACTTATACATATTGGGATAACGTTTCCTGTAGTTTTAACAGAAAAATATTTAATATTTGCAATTTGAGGTGCTTTACAGAACAATTTTTTTTCTTCTTTGACACTTATCAGAAATCTGTGTGTGCATGAGTGTGAAGAATTCTTTGTACTATCTATACATGCACTGTGTATATATCTAAAAGGCTAATTAATATTAATTAGGAGACGAGGAGTTTGATCGCTTGCTATGATATGCACTGACCACCAGGTGCTGGTGCTGAATATGGCAGCCAACCTGAGGCAGTAGCTAGGTGCTGAGTGAGAAAGAGAAGGAGGAATTATGGAGGCGAGGAATCTGATCTGTCCTACTTCTTACCAGGCCTAGGGACCTTACATATGCATTAATTTCTTCCACTGGGCCTCTAGTATTTCACTAAAATCATAGGTAAAGCAAAATAAAATAAAAAGTCACGTGTTACTCGCAATTTTTATTTTTATTTTTTTAAGTATGGAGAAGAGAAACTTCTATTGTCCAATGCTGAAGTCAGGATTGAGCATACTGGTCAGTTGAACATATTCCTTACGTGACATGCTTCATTAGGGAAAAATCTAATCATATATGTTTAAAATGCGCCACATTTGGCTAGAATAGTAGATTGCCTTTGCTTGTAACTTTAGTGATTGTGGTGTGGTGTGGTTGTGTAGTAAGTTGGTTTTAAAAATCCCCAAGAATTTACTTAATACATACATGTAGAAGTTACATAAACAACGGATGACTTCCTGCTCTTCTCATATATTATCAGTGCAGTCCAATCTACTCTTTGGACTAAAAAAAATAAATCAGTTCTGCCTGTTAAGTTCAAAGAATTCTTTTTAATACGAAACTAGAAGTAGACATTAAACTTAGTAATAGCTAGAATTTTGTATATTATCATTATATTTTATGACCTCTAACTTTGGTAGTATTTATCCCTCCTACATACTAGGTAAGACCTTTACTAAAAGTTAATTTCTCTAATAATAATTTTTATTTCCTCAATTTTTGTATTTTTAATTTAATTGATAGTAATTGAAACCCTAACTGACAAGGCAATGATGTGAGGCATAGGTGCATTTCATATTACTAGGACACTCATTTCCATTGACTCAATTGTACATGCATTCTTTGCTTATCTTATTTTTTGAATTCTTCATTGTCATGCTTTTATTGCTTCTTTGTGAGTGGTTTGCATAGATTTAAAGGTGGATCTAACAAATAATAGCTAAGTTGCAGGTAATTTAAGCTTCTGCGATTAAGATTAACCATGTCAGTAAAACGTGAATAGCAATAGTGTCTACTTCATAAAGAAGTTAATAATCATTAGAATGGAATACTCATTGTTTGAATGATGACTGACACATAGCAAGCAACTGAATTTTTATTTCATTGGGAAGTTCTTTTATAAAATGTGTCCCTTAGCTAAACTTTGACTTTTGAAAACTTTCTATTTCTGAATAAATGTGCTAAATCAATTGATTTTTAAATGGAGATAAAACAAATTTTCTACCAACACTTAACATTGAATTATTAAGATGATGTTAAAGCTAATCCCAGCACAAATTATTGTGAACATCTCTACAGAAAGTATACTATGTGGATCTCTTGAGAATATGACAAAAGGAGAGGTTCGATGCACCAGACTGCCTTGACCTTCCCTCACAGCCCTTCAGCCTGGGTTTTATCCAGCAAGTCTTTTGGCTGTTCAGTGTAATTAGCATATTAGCTATTTTTTTTATATAGGATATGTAATAATGCAACAGTTTTAGTTCACAACCGTATAATGTTCATCAACAGAGTATAATAAAATACATTTTAGTTAATTAGACCCTTTGCATTTGCTTTTAATGTTTTTTATGTTTTCTTTGATTTCTGAACAAAGTTTGCATAACCATAGGACACATTGTAATGCATTTAAACTTGTGTTTTCTAAGGTCTGTCACTTTGCAATATCTCCTCTAATTCTCTTTGCTTTGATTCTACACTTGAATATTTTCAGGACAACTTGCCCACAACAAATAAAGATGTCTTTACAAGTGTATTTGAAAAGCAGTGCACATCCTCAATTTGGTTTAATTAATTGAGAATGTGCAGTACATATCAGCCATAATGTATCTATATATATTAAAGCCTAAGCGACCATTACAACAGAATGGATAACCAAAGAGGCTGCATGGACGACCCGGCAGGGAGAGGGGTGACAAAATGATTGAGCAACAGGTTGCGTGATGGACCAGGCCCACAGTCCCAACACTTGTGGGCAACCAGACCAGTAGGGGTAGAGCAGTGAGAGCCAACCAGGCTCCAGGGGAGGGGGCAGAGAAGGGCGATCAGACAGACAGGTGAGCAGTTGGGAGCCAGTGGATCTGGACTGTGAGCGAAACCGACCAGTGCAGGAATTTTGGTCACCAGCCCTCTAGTTCTATGTAATAGAATAATATGCAAATTGACTGAAATTCCAACACCAACCTTTGGAGAAACCAGGTCTGCAAGGGAGGGCAATTGTGAGCGACCAGGCCAGCTGGGGAGGGTAATTGGGAGGGACCAGGCCTGCAGGGGAGGGTAGTTAGGGACAAACAAGCTGGCAGGGCAGCAGTTAGGCATCAGGCTGGCACGCAGAAGCGGTTGGTGGCATTCAGAAAGGCAAGCAGTTGGGAGCCAGCAGTCTGGTTTGTGGGAGGGAAGTCCCATTTAGGGGTGATCCTACTGGGATTGGGCCTAATTGGGCAGTCGGACATCCCTCGAGGAGTCCCAGATTGGAGAGGATGTAGGCTGGGCTGAGGGACACACATAGCCCCTTTCCCCGCATGCGTGAATTTCATGCATTAGGTCTCTAGTTAATAAATAATTGATTTCAAATTGATATTCTAATACTATTATGCTTGTGGCTTCAGAGAAATGACCAGTATTTACAAGGTGAAACTTAAAAATTATTTTTTCAAGGAAGAAAACATTTTTTGAGTATCATATTGGTATATTGAAAATATGTAGGAGTCAGCTTTCCCTAAAAGAATCTGTGACTAAACATCAAAATAATGATACTACACATCATATACTTTTCATTGTATATTTATCTTCAAACTAGAGGCTCAGCACATGAGATTTATACATTTCAGGGCTCCTTAGCCCAGCCTGTGTGTCTCACAACCTGAGAGCCCTCAGGGATGTCTAACTGATGACTTAGCGCTGCTGTAGAGATGGGTAAGGCTCCCAACAACGCTGCTGTGCTCACCAGGTATGAGCCTAACTCAGGGCTTCTGGTTGAGTAGCATTTCTTCTGGGGGAGTACACTGACCACCAGGTGGGAGCTCCTGCATTGAGCATCTGCCCTTTGCTGGTCAGTGCCCATCATAGCAACCTGTCATTCCACTGTTCTATTGATTGCATATTATCCTTTTATTATATAGGACAGTTCACAAGTGAGTACATAGAAATAAACATAAATGAGTAAATTGAAAACTATATTAACTAAAAATATAGGAAAAGTAGTGGATAGTTATTGAGAGAAACTATGAGGTCCAGATGCTGATGTAACATCCAAATATTTTTAATAACAAAGTGTGACATAAATTAACATTGTTAAAATTAGGACAAATTGACATAGCTTCTAATAATAATGTATGTATCTTTGGCCATATTTCTTGAAAGGAAGCATGAAAGCAAACTCAGATTTATTGGCATTAGATGACAAAAGTCATTCCTAAAGAATATAGGTAAGAAGCAAAAAAAAAAAAAAAAAAACTAAGGAAATTTAAGGAAAACAGCTATATGCAATTTGTGAACCTATAATTTATTCTGGTCTTGGAAAAAGAAATCATAAATGGCATCAGGGGGGCAGTTAAATGAGATTTATATGAGTTAATCTTAATTATGTATGCGTTATTAACACATTTTGTTTTACTAATAGATAAACCTAGTTTGAGGGAATGATATGTATTTTATCTTTATATGGTTCTCAAAAGTGATACAAGTATATATTAATAGGCATACTGATAAGAACAAATTGAAAAAGTATAAACCATTCTTTTGTTGTATAAAGCAAAGTTTTCTGAATTATTTGCACCTTATTTATGGACTAGAGTTCCAGTGCACAAAATTTGGTATACCATATAGTAACAGCTATATCACCCGGTATACATCAGCCTGACCTGTCTCCTCTCTCAATCGGGGACTGCTTGGGGGATGTCTTAAAAAGTTTAAAAGTTAGAAGAAAAAAAAAAAAACTTGTAAGAGGAAAAAACAAAACGGAGGCCACTCCAGCAGGAGTGAGGAGGTAGAGTTAACTTTCTGCATAAAAGATTTGCCAGGCAGGGAAGAGGGGAGAAAGGAATGAATATGTGCATATGCATGTATGGTGAGAGAGAGAGAGACTCCTACCCCCAAAGACTCCAGACACTTTTCTAAGGCACAAAACTTCTACTTTCTCCATGTTTATAAAAGGTCTAAACACAAACCCTTGTGTACTTGAAATAACATGTATTATTGAAGGAGAAGGCAACCTTAAAGCAAAGCAGGTGGAATCAGTAACTCCTCACATCCCCCCAACTGAAGCTTCCCCAGGGGTCTGTCTCTGTGAATCCACCTTTATCACTTGTGCATGGGAGGTTAGGGAGCACAATATTATCCTGGGACGGGAAGGTCACCTGGACTGCACTCATGGTATTTGTCCCAAATTTCATTTCCTCACCTTCCAGGATCGCTTTGCACCCCACCATTGATGAAGTCTGAGGTCGGCAGCTGGACACCTCTTGGTGGAGAGCTAGCTAAGGGCCAGGTGGTCCACCTCCAAGACTCCTGCATCCATGCCCCACTTCTGCCAGCTTCCTACCTGCGAGCAGTAGCTTGGGGTGTTTTGCCCCGCAGCCCACCATACACAGTCTGACCTGGCTGGGAGAGAGATTTGGACAGTTCCACAGAGGGGAGCTCTGTATTGCATGCCACTAGCGGGGAAAGAAAATACTCCGCAAAAAGAGGTTTTACAAAACCTTCACTGACCCTAAGATTGGCCAGCTATGTTTGGCCTTCCCTACTGCTAGCTGCCTACCAGAGTTTTTCTTCCCCTAGCTGCTGGCAGCTGGCCCTGCCCCCATCTGGTACCACCTGCATCTCTCTGCCACTCCACCTCTTTTTCTTGTTTCCCATCTGGTGGTTAGGGTCTGCTGGAGGGAGGGACCAAGAGGTTGGCTGGCAGGCCCTGATCAGGGACTGGGGTAGTCAGTGCACATCGTAATGATAGGTTTTTGCACATTAGTGACCACTTAGGCTTTTATATATATAGAAGGCTTGGAATTGTATCTGAAAACAAAGTTAGTCATGCTGTCTCCCTTACCCCTGAAAAAATGTGTACAAGGTTTTAGATAATTGACTTTTAATAAACAAAGATCAGCCACAGTGACAGTCCACAGTTTATTCAGATGCTTCAATGTATGTGCTCGGGAAAAAACAAACCAGAAATCTTGTAGGTAGTAGAAAATAATTTTGGAGACCTGATGTTTAGTATAATGAATTACTGTTGATGCAATTAAGCAATAAAGATTTCAGATTGTTGGCTGATGTTCTGCATGTGAAAGAACAGAGCAATCATTTTATTTTATAGAGAGAAAAACATTGATTTGTTGTTATACTTGTTGATGTATTCATTGGTTGATTCTTTTATATGCCCTCAGTGGGGTCATAACCTTTAACCCTGGGATATTGGCACTATCCTCTAAAAAACTGAGCTAATTGGCCAGGGCCAATATTCTTTACTAAATCCACATCCAGGTGAATACATAAACATTTTCTATGTTTTGTTTTTATAAAAATTTACCTTTTTGAAGATTCAGATTGCCTTTACCTGTTTCAAAAGGAGCTATTATAACATTATTAAAAAGGAATTATATAATTTCTAAATTACAACTTCAGAATTTTTAAATAAACGTGTTTTGATTCTTGAATGGATGATAGTACTAATGCATTCATTTATTTTCAGTGTCTTCTGTTTTACACAGCAAATTTTGTCATTTCTAGGCACAGTGCTTTATCCTATTATTTCTGATTCTTCTGACTTTAATTTTGCTTAATATTAAAATGAATAGCCTTTTAAGAATTTTTAAGCCAAGTTTTTTATATTGTAAACCCATATTTTAGTTGAATGCTACATTCTTTTTGAATGAAGCATATCAAACACTGATAAAACATTATAAATAGTACTGTTTATTTTTTTCCATTGCTTTTATTATTATTGATTTTAGAGAGGAAGAGGGATATTGAAACATTAATAATGAGAGAGAATAATTGATTGGCTTCCTTCTTTTCCATCACTGGGGATTGAGCACCCAGACATTTGCTCCATCCGAAAATCAAACTAACCTGTGACCTCCTGGTTTTTAGGTCGAGACTCAACCACTGAACCATGTCAGTCAGACTCTATTGCTTTGATAAACATGTAAGACTTTTCACCCAGTACACAAGGTTATTGAATTAAGTCCATAGTACTTGCTAATATACTGTATATAAAGAATAAAGGATATCCAGTCCTGTCAAATGGTTCTCAATTTTATTGTCATCCTATAAACCAAAAGACTTCAGGTTCTGTTCCAAGTCAGGGCTCATACCTAGGTGTTGTGGGTTTACTCCCCAAACCGTGGTCAGAGTTCCTACAGCAATCAACCGATCAATGTCTCTTTCCCTTCCTCTCTGAAATTCAATAAAAGCATAACCTCCAGCCTAGCCAGCTTGACTGATGGTTGCCTGTCATACAATGCAACACTGGGATTGCCTGTTCGATTGATTTCTGGTCTGGTTGGGACATTTGCTAAGGTTGGGTGTTCAGTCTCGGATGGATGGATACAGAGGCAACTGATTGATGTTTCAATCTCACATTAATGTTTCTCTGGCTCTGTCCCCTTTCTCTTTCCTTAACTAAAAATCAATTAAAAAAGTTTTAAAGAAATAAAACATTTTTTTCTGTGAGGATAAAATAAGGGTTTGCAATTAGGAATACTTATCAAACAAAATATATAATAGTAGTGTTAGATTTTTGGGATACTTGATCATAGTTTGGTGAGGTAATTGTGTGATAACTTCAGAAAACACTGTTATGTACAAAGTTGATTTTAATGTAAAGAAAAAATAAAGGGAAAAAATCACAACAGATTAGTTAGAAATTGCTTTAATATATTTGAAGAGTGGAAGGATTTTTGCTGAAAAATAATTTTTAATACCACATTCAGTCAATCATATTTTGCATTGACTGTAACAAATGTTTATTTTTGTGAGGCAGATTGCATATATGTAAATATCATTATTACAGTTGACATGATAAATGATTATTGAGTTTTTAATCTTTTTTGTTTAAAGTCAACAGTGATGTAGATATACATACCATAATGCACTGGTTTTTTTTTTCTTCAATTTCAGAGTATGAAGACTATGACCCACAGACTGTAAAGCTTGGAAGTAGATATAGTCATGTGCAAGAAGTGCAGGAACGGCTTAACTTCCTTAGGTTGGTTTTAAGCAATTCATAGTGCTGTTCTCTTTTAAGGCACATATATAAGGAATGTAGTGTAATACTCCTCAGAGCCAAGTGTTGCTCTTTTTTTTTTCTTTTAGTAGCTAAGTCTTTTAGATAATGATTCCGTCCTGCCGCTAAATATTTCGCCAAATAAATATTGTTGCCAAAAGTTAATGTACATTTTCTGATTTTTATTATTAAGGACCGGGTAGAGGTGACCAGGCCTTCAGGAGAGGGCAGTTAGAGGCAATCAGGCTGTTAGGGGAGCAGTTAGGCATCAATCAGGCTGGCGGGAGTAGTTAGGGGGTGATCAGGCTGGCAGGCAGAAGCGTTAGGGGCAATCAGGAAGGCTAAGCAGGTGAGCAGTTGGGTGCCTGTAGTCCTGGATTGTGAGAGGGATGTTTGAGTGCCCATTTAGGCCTGATCTTACTAGTATGTTCGGGCTTAAACAGGCAGTCGGACATCCCTTGAGGGGTCCCAGATTGGACAGGGAACAGGCGGGGCTGAGGGACAACTCCTTCCCTCCTCCCATGTGCAAAAACTTCGTGCATTGGGCCTCCAGTTTGTGTTATCAATAGTTTGTATAAAAAAGTTCAGTCTTGTCCCAACTGGTTTGGCTCAGTAGATTGAGCGTCGGCCTGTAGACCTAAGGGTCCCAGGTTTGCTTAAGTTCATGTACCTTGTTTGCTGGCAGAGCCCCAGTAGGGGGTGTGCAGGAGGTAGTTATTTGATGTTTCTCATCGATATTTCTAGCTCTCTATCCCTCTCCATTTTTCTCTAAAATAAATCAATAAAATATTTTTTAAATGAATTAAAAAATAATTTTTCTTCACACAGTTTTCCAAGTTTGAACTATAGGACCAATCAGCTAGGAAAGTACGTTTTCATTAATGTTGTCATGAGCAGTAAGGATTAAGATAGTTGGCGCTCTCTGGTGCTTTATTCTAGCAATGGCTAATAAAGGCATAGATAATAACATCACTTTACAAGGGGATAAGGAAAAATTACCTATCTTTTTTAAGCCAAAGCTAAATATAGTCCTAGGCTGAGTTTGTTTGGTAATACTTGTCTTTTGATAACAATATATGTGTTTGTTTATGGATATATAACTTAAAGATTGACATTTTTTTAGGAATGCAAGTATCACATAAAAAGGCAAGCATATTTGAAACATATATGCTATGTAATCTTCTGGGTTGACCTGATCTTTTTAGATTACTTCAAATGTATATCATAAAATTTGATGACTGGATTTTTTCTCATGTTTACAGCTTAAACAAAAGATTAGATCTCCTTTGTTGAGATTCTCTTCCTTATTATAAATGCATATATATTATGTCACTTAGTTTTGTTGGAAAAGACCAGTGATTTAGAACTTAACTACTTTATTGAAGTTTAGAATCAGAAGACTTTTTATAGTTCCTGCTCAGTAAATACTTAATACTGCAATTCTTTATAGGATAAAAGGACTAACGAATTACTATCACCTTAATCCTCATAGAAACACTAGATTTCTGTACTCATGCAGTATATCTCACTGTAAAGTCCCTGCTCTTTCTGTGACAGTGATTTTTCAAACTATTTATAAATAAATGTAGGAAACTATTTATAAATAAAGGTAGGAAAATTAAATAAGATTAAATAAAGATAGGAAACTATAAAGGTAGAACAGATTAAATAAGATTAACGGATAAAAAATCTTTATACTTAGAATTATGGATACATAGGAAATTTAAATTTGGATCTGAATTATGGGGATATTAGAATACTTTTGTTAAGACACAAAAGAAGAAACCCACTGACATTCAATAAGTATACTGTACTCTGTTGGGCATGAAGCCAGCATCATTTTGATAACAATTAAATGCACAATTATTTACATCATTATTATTATTATTAGCTTGTTTTGTTTAACTTATTCATTGAAATTGCAGACAACGGTAGAATAAACTGGAATCTTACTGGGAGAGACTGCTTGAAACAGAATCTTCAAAACCTCATTATAATACTATTTTAATGAATAATAGTATATTCATTAAATAGCCATACAACTGAAAAGCTCCAGAGGACATTTAAAAATATTATAAGCATACTAATAACAACTAATAGAAATAGATTTACATTACGTATGTATTGTGTCCATCAAATTTTGAGTATAATATTTTCAGAAACTTAAACTTTAAACAGCTTTATTTTGTAAAAACATTCAATTATCTCTCTAAGTCATTTTTAGTATAGTACCTCCTTTTTCAATATATGCACATATATTGGCAGGGAAACCACATGTAAGTAGGGAATTTAATCAGTATCTGGTTTCAAAGACTGAACTTCTTGAGAACAATGAAAAAACTTTAATATTTATGTCAACTCACTGTAGTTGTCTAATAAATATATGCTTGCTCACAAATGATCTGATTTTTTTAGTTATATGGATAAGATGTTCTTTTGTAAGAATACCTTCTTTACTCTAATTGTGATAAAAGTATTTTTCAGACATTTCAAAATAAATTGTGTTGGAGAATAAAATTATATAACTTAATTACTGACTTCTTAAATTTTTCAAGATTTTTACTGAAGGATGGCCAGCTGTGGCTCTGTGCTCCTCAGGCAAAACAAATATGGAAATGCTTAGCAGAAAATGCAGTTTACCTCTGTGATCGTGAAGCCTGCTTTAAATGGTATTCCAAGTTAATGGGGGATGAACCAGACATAGATCCTGATATTAATAAGGACTTCTTTGAAAATAATGTGCTTCAACTCGATCCTTCCCTTTTAACTGAAAGTGGAATGAAATGTTTTGAACAATTCTTCAAAGCTGTTAATTGTCGAGAAGGGAAACTAGTAGTAAAAAGAAGAGCCTATATGATGGATGATTTGGAACTTATTGGATTAGACTACCTTTGGAGGGTAAGTCTGAAGTAGGAGCTTGTTCTGTTTCCTTTCTTTTCTCTTCCTAAACCTTTCCAGAGTCAACCCTGAAACATCTTTAAAGCCAGAGTATTGTAAACCTATTTTTGAAAACATTGATTGAAATAAATAATTGATAGAGATGTGCAAAAACTGCTGGTGTTATCAGGATTGCTCTTTCTGTTAATAAATTTTTTTAACTTACTTGAATTACTTATTGAAAACACCACAGCTTGACTACCAAACTGCAGAGGTAAATAATGTTTGAAGTATATTTTATCATTTTTATTATTCTGAAAACTTCTATTTTATATCCATTAATACTTCATTTTAAAATGTATTTTGCTTTGTTACTTGATTTGAGTATCACAATTAACTTAACCTTAAATTCTTGAATACTCTTAAAAATAATTGAGCATATTTTTCTAATTTAAGTGTCAAATTAAAATGTATCTGGACTGTTACTTACACTATAATTTTATATATAGGTGGTGATTCAAAGTAATGATGACATTGCCAACAGAGCTATAGCTCTCCTTAAAGAGATATACACAAACCTTGGCCCCAGGTTACAGGTCAATCAGGTAAGCATTGAAGTGCATAGAAAGTTTCACTACAATTAGGTTGAAAGTCATCTTGTATTTTAATATACTTTTTTAAAACTTAGTATTAATGTAAAAACTACAGATAACTTAAATTTAATCTAAAATATTTATTTAATCCACAGTTGATTCTTCCTTACATGATGCTAATTTGATGAGTTATGCATTGATACTTATCTTTATGTGGATAGGATTTTTTAATACAACTTTTTATTATATAGGGTCATTATGTTACCTCATAATAGACAAAATTGACAATACCTCCACTGTGCCACTAGGCAGTCAGGAGTGACATGCAAATAACCCAACAAAGATGGCAGTAATTTGCATACACAGGCACCCATTGATGGGGGGCAGGAGAGATGCAGGGGTTTTTCCCCAACCCCAGTCTCTCAGGGTCTCTGGGCAGTGTGGGAAGGCAAGGCTGGAGTGGAAAGGCAGTGCCGGCAGCTAGGGGGGAAAAAAGCCAATTCTATCACGAATCTTTCTGCATCAGGCTTCTAGTAATTTTATAATGTAAAATGATGTAAGGAATTAAAATCAGTTCTTTTCTGCTTAGTCTTCCCTATTTCCTTTGTCCTCCACAAGCCTCTTAGGGGGTCAGTCCTGAAACATCTTTAAAGCCCTAGGACTCTAAACAAAGTTCAATAAACACTGATCTAATTAGATACTAGATAAAGATATCTCAGAAGTTTCAGGCATTGACAAGATTATGTTATATTGTGACAGCCAAAAATTAGTTTTACTCTGACACTTAGTCCAGAAGGTTTTTTTTTTTTTTTAAAATAAATGCTTATTTTCAGGTTCTTTTTGTGTTCTATTACTTGATAAAATATAGTGTGATTGAGAATTGCCTATTAGTTGACATTTTTTCTGACTTTAATTAGGTCAGCATATATGATTTTTAAATTTCAAAATAACTTGACTTGTTTATTCATCTCTTGCTTACAGATTGTTATACATGAAGACTTCATTCAGTCTTGCTTTGATCGTTTGAAAGCCTCACATGATACACTGTGTATGCTGGATGGTGATAAAGACAATGTTAATCGTGCAAAACAGGAAGCTATTCGAATGGTTCGAGTTTTATCGGTTTTAAAGGAATACATAAGTGAATGTGATAGTGATTATCATGAGGAAAGAACAATTCTACCTATGTCAAGGTTTGTCTGATATTGACCTACCAGTGTTAACTTACAATTATTTTTTATTTTCTTAGCCAATAATTTAGGAAAATAATGACAAACAGGTTGAAGGGATGGAAAATTTATTTATATTTTTTTGTTAATCCTCACTTGAGGTATTTTCCCATTTACTTTTAAAGAGAGTGGAAGGGAGCCGAAACCGGTTTGGCTCGGTGGATAGAGCCTTTGGACTGAAAGGTCGCAGGTTCGATTCAAGTCAAGGGCATGTACCTTGGTTGCAGGCACATCCTCAGTAAGAGGTGTGCAAGAGGCAGCTGGTCAATGTTTCTGTCTCATCAATGTTCTGACTTTATCTCTTTCCCTTTCTCTTTGTAAAAAATCAATAAAGTATATTTTAAAATAACTAAATAAAAATAAAAATTTAAGAAGTAGTTTTTCCTGTTCTGGCTGGGTGCTTTTGTTGGTGGAACCTCTTATAGTACACTGGAAAGGTTGCAGTTTCTATTTTAGTCAAGCCATATGAAGGTTCGATCTCCAGTGTATATGGGAGGGATGTTTCTCTTACATCACTATTTCTCTTCTCTTCGTCTTTTCTCCAAAAAATGAATAAAATCATATTCTTGGGTAAGAATAAAAAAAAAAAGCTATTTATCTAGTTACCCAGTAATTTTTGACAAAGAATATTTGTAAGTTGTTCTTGCTATAATTTTTTTAAATTTATAAATTAAATAAATTATTAAATCATATTTTAGTATAATAAAATATATACATTTTATGCCATATAATTAATAACAAATGAAATTATTTTATAACAATTTAAATGGCATGTCCAGTTTTTAAAAGTTTACAGAATAACTATTACCAGGTTTTATGAAATTGTGATCTTTAAAAATACAATCTTGCATCTTGGATATGATTTATATTTTGCATGCTATTTTACCTGTAAGAAGAAAAAATTCAGTGATAAATATTTTTAGATGAATTTTGTATTTTTATAGCCTTTGCCTGTTTGGCTCAGTGGATAGAGTGACTACCTACAGACAGAAGGGTCTCCGATTGGAACCCTTCAAGGACATATGCCCACTTTACTTGAGGGACCCAATCGATGATTCTGTGATCATTGATGTTTCTATCTCCTTCTTCCTTCTTCCCTGAAATCAATAAATATATTTTTTAAATGGACTTTTTACAGGTCTTAGTAGAAACATTTTACCATATTTATTGATGCTTCCTAGGTGAAGCTATCTCTTTTAAAAATAATCTTAGTGAGCCGAGACCGGTTTGGCTCAGTGGATAGAGTGTCGGACTGCGGACTGAAGGGTCCCGGGTTCGATTCCGGCAAGGGCGTGAACCTTGGCTTTGGGCACATCCCCGGTAGGGGGCGTGCAAGAGGCAGCTGATCGATGTCTCTCTCTCATTGATGTTTCTGACTTTCTATCCCTCTCCGTTCTGCTCTGTAAAAAATCAATAAAATATATTAAAAAAATAATAATCTTAGTGAATTGAGCGTCATAGCTTATAATTAACTAAAAGCCCGGTGCACGAATTCATGCACTTGTGGGGTTCCTTGGCATGGCCTGTGGTATTGGGTCAAATCGAGCTCTCCAGCATCCTCCAAGCTGTCCCAGATTGCAAGAAAGTGCTGGCCAGGCTAAGGGACCCTACTGGTGCATGATGATGGACAAGGAGGTTGGCCAGGCAGGAAGGGATTATAGAGGGCTCTAAGGTATGTCCAGCCTATCTTGTGCAATTTTTGTGAGCCAAACCCCAGCAGCAATGTAACTTAACCAGTCAGAACATCTGCCCCCTACTCTGGTGGTCATTGCATGTCATAGTGACCATTGATTATCTGCCCCCTGGTAGTCAGTGCACATCATAGGAAGACATTGAGCGACCTTAGCATATCATTAGCATACTTTGATTGGTTGAACAGATGACAGTAGACTTAGTATATTAAGCCTTTATTATATACTAGAGGCACAGTGCACAAATTTGTGCATGGTTGAGGGTCAGCCAGTGTGCCCTGATTGAGGCCATTAGGCAGGGCTAGTGGGGGGAAGGAGATGCCAGAGATTAGCCCAGCAGGCTCTGCCCCGATCAGAGTGGTGGTGGAAGATCGGGAACAGGCTAGCTGGGGAGATGGGCTGTGAGAGCCTGGGGAGGGGGATTGGCCCTGATCAGGATGGTTGATCTTAACAGTGTGCATCATAGCTACCAGTCATTCCGGTTGTCCCGTTGTTCCAGTTACTTGGTTTTTATATATATACATCACATCTATTATTACAAATATAAATCAGTTTAATTACATTTTTAAAGAAAATATTAAATTGTCATATGTTTATGTTCTTAATCTATAAAAGTTGATTATGTGCTTTTTAAAATTTACTTTTTTTTTTTCCCCAGAGCATTTCGTGGTAAACACCTCTCTCTTATTGTTCGATTTCCAAACCATGGTAGGCAAGTTGATGACTTGGACATATGGTCTCATACAAATGATACAGTTGGTTCAGTACGACGATGTATTCTCAGTCATATAAAAGCAAATGTACCTTACACAAAAATTGAACTCTTTGTGAGTGGTGAGCTAATAGATTCTGAAGATGATGGAAAACTAATTGGACAATTAAACTTAAAAGATAAATCAGTAAGTACACATCATTTTCACATTTTCTCCAAATGTTAAACAAGAAGGGTCTTTTTCATTGATTTAGTAAATGTTTATTGATCTATCTGTGTTATGTAGTCTAATAGAATGTTATATGTTTTGGTTATAGACCTGATTAAGAAAGGTTTCATACACAACAGTGGTATGGTAAAGGAAATAAACTACATGGTATATATTGGATAATACTTTGAAAGTGTATTTCTAAAATTAAAGCATGAAATATTTTAGACTTTTGTTATATCCTGTTGCTGTATTTTGTGAAAGTGTTTCCTACGTCTTTGCTACTAATATGTATTTTCACTTTCAGGTAATTACAGCCAAACTTTCACAGGTAAGTTCCAATATGCCTTCAAGTCCAGATAGTTCTTCTGATTCCTCTACTGGATCTCCTGGAAGCCGATATAATCAGCACAGTGATAGTCCCAGTCCACAAATGGAAAATTGTTTGCCTGGAGTGGTAAGTAGCAATTATGTGCAAAACATTTCACTCTTCTTTGGAAAAACAAAAAAATGTGTAGGATTTTCTGAGTTTAAATGTTTCATGAGTAATCAAATGTCAAATACCATTTGATGGATTTTTAATTATTGGAAATTAAAATAAATTTATACACATGTATATAGTATTTTGTTTGAATAGAATTAATCTATTATAGTTATACTATAATGCTACCAATTATTTGCCCCCAGATAATACTACTATATTGTGAGTCTTTAGAACTGTTTTTGTAAAGTAATTTAATAGCTGATGAGTAACTCACTTAAAAGATGATATATCTTTCTTATATTGCATAGCCACAAGAAAGGAAAAGGATTAAAGCTTCAGGTAGACCCACATTTTAATCGGTCCTTCCCAAACTGTTTCTCTTTTGACAACTAGAACTGTTTTTAAGGAAATATACAATTTGCTATCTTTCCTAGATTCTTAATGTATAAAGAGACGACAACTACCTTTCTTAGGTTTACTAGTTTTCCACTTATCCTTAAGGATTATAGTTGTATCCCTAGCTGGTTTGGCTTAGTGCATAGAGCATCAACCTACAGACTAATACCTTGGTTATGGGCAAATAAATATCCAGTAGGAGGCATGCAGGAGGCAGCTGATTGATGTTTCTCTCACATCAATATTTCTAAGTCTCCCTCTCCCTTCCTCTTGTAAAAAAGTCAATAAAATAATATTTTTGAAAAAGAATTATTATAGCTGTAAATAAAACCAGCCACTTCAATTTTAGAGGAATGTGGTTTCCTGGAACTATTGGATTAGGGTTTTCACCAGCAATAGTTATCCCTCACATAGTAAAGTGCTTTTACGGTAAACTAGAGGCCTGGTGCATGAAATTTGTGCATGTGGGGTGGGGAGGTGTCCCTCATCCTCGCCTGCACCCTCTTCAATCTGGGAACTTTGAGGGATGTCCGGCTGCCAATTTAAGTATTCTGCATAAAAGGGCAGTCGGAAATCCTCTCACAATCCAGGACTGCTGGCTCTCAACTGCTCACCTGCCTGCCTTCCTGATTGCCGCTAACTGCTTCTGCCTGCCAGCTGATCATCCCCTATCCATTCCCCTGCCAGCCTGATTGATGCTTAACTGCTCCCCTACCTAATTGCCCCTAACTGCACTCCCCTGCAAGCCTGGTTACCTCTAATTGCCCTCCCCTACAGGCCTGGACTCCTCAACTGCCCTCCCTTACAGGTCTGGTCCCCCCAACAGCTCTCCTTTGAATGAGTGGGTCTCCCCTAACTGCCCTCCCCTGCAGGAGTGGGTCCTCCCCAACTGTCCTCTGCTGCAGGCATGGGTCCTACCCCAACTGCCCTTCCCTGCAGGCCTGATTTCCCCCAACTTCCTTCCTCTTCTGGCCTGGTCAACTTTAACTTCCCTTCCCTACAAGCCTGATTTCCCCTAACTGCCCTGCTCTGCAAGCTGGTCATCCCTAACTGTCCCCCCTCCCCAACTGGCCTCCCCTACCATTCTGATCACCAACAACTGCCCTCCTTGGCAGGCCTCGTCTCTCCCACTTGCCCTCTCCTGGTGGCCCTCTTATGGTGGCCATCTTATGTCCACATGGGGGCTTCCATCTTGTATCCTGGAGTGACCAACAATTTGCATATTATTCTTTTATTAAATAGGATAGGATAGTTTCTGAGTTCCATGTTTTTTAAAATAACAGAATGCCTGTCACAAAGAAGTCACTCAAAGTGATTTAGATCCTAATAAATGGTTTAAGTTTGAATCATGAATGATCACTGCGTTTGTGAAAATGAAAAGCTGTGAGGTAAACAAATGTTTAGGGAGTAAAAAATGGCATAGGAAAAGATATGAATGATAAGTAAGAAACAGGGACAGAGAATAGGTTAATTTGAATAAAATACTTTTTTACATAATTGATGCCTAAAACATTTTTTTTAATTCTATATTTCAGATAATGTCACAGCATCCCAGATACATCTCTTTTCTTTGGCAAGTTGCAGACTTAGGTAGCAAACTGAAAATTCCACCACTTAGAAATGGAGCAAGACTACTAATGCAATTGATGCCACCAGGTGAGAAAATTTCTTGATTCCTCTAAATATTGCCTAACATTTTTATGCGAAGTTCATATGTTATACACACATTTAGTTTAATGTAGATGAAAATGTATTATATACTTTTGCGTCCTTTTTATCTGATCACCTAACAACTTTTGCTGAAATTTTTATTACATTTTTTTAAGTATGTCTAAATATTTATACTAATAAAAGGATTATATGCTAATCAGGACAGATGTCTTCTGGACATCCATCCAAACAAAGCCCAGGGCAGATAGGATAGGATACTATAGGAGGTAATAAAGAAGGAGAGGGAGATGAAGACAGGCCTTCATGTAGACAGGCCCAAGAAGAGAAACAGAAATACAGAAAAGGAACGAGAAGAAGATGTGTAAATGAAAAAGACAATCATGGGGCTGCATGGCAGGAGGGTGTGGGGACCATGGGGAGCAGAGCAGGTCGAGGGGTGGATCGTAGGTAGCTCAGAAGTGGGTCGTGGCCCACGGCTCAGGCCATTCCCAGGGAGGTTTCTGCAGATCCCTGGACATACGGGTGGATGGCCCAAGGCCTACTGGGCAGAGGGCACCAGCTTCCAGGCTATATGGGCCCCTGCTGAGATGCTCAGTTTAACAGTGATGGAATTAGACTCTAAGGAGAATACCACTTTCATCCCATAGAGCTGGACCCCCAAACCACTGACCAGGATTAAGTTTATGGCACATTCAGTATAGTTTGTTGACTAGAAGGGAAAATGAAGGGAATGGGAGGAGGATGGCAGTGGAAGCCAGGGAAGTGGGGAAAGCCAGTCCTAACAGCCCCGCTGGAGTCCCCCACCCGTAGGGGTAAGGAGAGGAGAGGGACGGCGGCCACTGAGAGCGGGCAGCTTGCCTGAATGGTTGCTTTGTTACTGCAGTGATGAGGCATGAATTCCGTGACTGAACCCTAATGGGCCTCTGGACTGTGGTTGTGAAGTGGCCAGGCCTTGCAGAGAGCTATTAGTGCATGGATTCATGTGCAGGGCTACTAGTCATTTATAAACTCTTCTTTCCTTCTTATTTCCTATTTCTGTTCCATCATCCTTATTGCCACCTTTCTCTCCACTTTCCTTCTTTCCTTTATCTTTAGCCCTGCTGTTCCTCCCCTTTCCTTTCTTCCTACCTTAATTTTTTCCTATACTTTCTTCCTCCCTCATTTCTTTCTTCTTCCCATTGTCCTTTTAAGATCTACCAGCTCCACTTTAAAACTTTTCTTTCCTTCTTTATCTCTCATCCTACCTTTTCCATACATTCTTCTCTACTTCCACTATTTTAATATCTGTCTACCTGCCTTATTATTCACAAATCATTTATCTTTTTTCTTTTCTGATTCCTACCTTTAAAATTTCCCACTGGGTAGTCATACATCCTGTTTCCTTCTTTAACTCTGCTCTCTACAGACTTCTCTATAAAGTTACTAGAGGCTTGGTGCAGGAAATTTGTGCACAGAAGGCCCAGCCTGCACCCTCTCCAATCTGGGACCCCTCGAGGGATGTCCCACTGCCAAATTAGGCCCAATCTTGATACAATCGGGACTAAACAGGCAGTAGGACATCCTTCTCACAATCCAGGACTGCTAGCTTCCAACTGCTCACCTGCCTGCCTCCCTGATTGCCCCTAACCACTTCTGCCTGCCAGCCTGACATAACCACTACCCTGCCAGCCTAATTGATGTCTAACTGCTCCCCTGCTAGCCTGTTTGCCCTCAACTTCCCCCCTCTGCTGTCCTGTTCACCCCTAACTGCCTCCCCTGCAGGCTTGATTGCCCCCAGTTGCTCTCCATTGCAGGCCTGGTCCCTCCCAACTGTCCTCCCCTGCTGGCCTGATCACCCACAACTGCCCTCACTTGCAGGACCTGGAACCTCCCAATGGCCCTCCCCTGTTGGCCATCTTGTGGTGGCCATCTTGTGTTCACATAGAGGCCGGATCTTTGACCACATGGGGGCAGCGCTCTTGTGTGTTGGCGTGATGGTCAATCTGTGTATTTCTCTTTTATTAGATAGGATAGACGTCTGGTGCATGATTAGGGGCCAGCTGGTTTGCCCTGAAGAGTGTCCCAAATCAGGGTTGGGGTTCCCTTGGGGCAAAGGGCGGCCTGGCAAGGAGCCTGTGGAGGTTTGCAGGTCAGCCACATCCCCCAGCAACCCAAGCAGAGGCCCTGGGATTAATCTCTATCTACAATTGAGACTTTGTAACTATAGCAGAGCCAAGCTTTCTGCTAGCTCCTTGGCGGCAGCCATTTCTGTTTGAAACTTTGTATCCTAGAGTGGAGGTCTACGCTGGCAATAGCAGGCTAAAAGCTGGGCTTCCTCCGTTGCCAGGGAAACACAAGCCGCCTTCCTGCTCTCAGTGGCAGCAGCCATCTTGGTTGGGGTTTATTTGCATAACTGTTCCTGATTGGCTGATGGGCGTGTCTGTGGGTGAGGCTTGATTGGAGGTAGGGTCAATTTGCGTATTATTCTTTTATTAGATAGGATATCTACTAAATCCTATATAACAAAAGGCAGCCATCATAATTATCATGATTGGAAGGAACAGAGAATAGAACCACCACAGTCCTTTGTTGGGGCTAGTCCTGCCTCTAAGAAAATGTTTAAAAGTCAATCAGGCAGGAAGGCAGAATGATTATGGGTGATCAGGTGAGCATACCAATGGTTAGTGGCAATCAGGTAGGCAGACAGCCTCATAGGGTTTGCCCTGTTCCCAAGCCAGCACTTAGGCGTGAACAGTCAGGCAGGCATGGTGGTTACGGGCAATCAGATAGGCAGGCCAGCATTTTAGGGTGATCAAGTATGCAGACAGCCCCTTGTAGGGCTGGCCACAGCCCCAAGCAATAAAATAGTAAAACCCAGACCACCGGTGGCAACTATGTGCAGGTGTGCAAATTGCCAGTGATCACCCTTTAGAGGGAGCCCAGGCCAGCCAAGCCATCACATCCCCCACCTGTTGACTGCAGAGGGAAGTCACCTGTGCTGATGATGGTGGAGGGGGTCGAGTAGGCAGTGCTGAATAGATTGCAAGCAATTGCAGTGGGGTTGGGGCCCATCTGCCTGCATATGGGGGAAGAAAAGCGTCGGTAAGCCCTGATCTCAGGTCAGGCCGAAAGACACGCTTGAGTTTACAAATTTTCATACACTGGTTCTCTAGTATATATGCACTATAGACTATTTGTGCATGGGGGTGGGGCCCTCATCTCGACCTGCAGCATCTAAAATCTGGGAGCCCTCACCAGTCTGGGAGCCAAGATGGCTTAGTCCTACTCCCCGTGGTTTTCCTTTCTCTGTGGGGCCTGGCTTCTCCATGCCCACTGCTCAGAGGCTGGGGCGGGACATTTGCCTCATTGTACCACGCTACTCGTACTGTCAGCTCTCAGTAACTGCCCCCCGTTACAACTCGAGAAATCTGGTGGCATTGAAGGGACTGGGTGCCATCATTTTGTTGCTATGAGTGACTCCATCTTGGTGACTGAGTGATGGTTAATTGCCATGTTAACATTTTATTAGATAGGATTTATTTGATTATTCCTGTAATTAGTCCCTTGTCTCCAATAACTACCCTCTCCATATACTGTCCAGTTTTTGAGATCAGTCTGCCTTTTCACATAAAATTCAAGCAGAGCACTACCAAAAACTGTAATTACTGTCCTAAGGATAACCTGGATAGCTATGCATGTACCATTATTGTTCAGGATCCTGTTTTTCAATAGGTTATTCAAGGAACAAAAAAGCAGAGATTGTATCAGCTTTGAAATAACTTGGATTAAAATGGGTCCACTGACATGAGGGTCCACAAAGAGTGGATATAAAAGGAAATGAAGATTGTTGTAGGTAGGCAACACAGTAAGGCTTGGAATAGTTCACTTTCTTTTTCTTTTAATCATCAGCTGGAGATATGTTTTTATTGGTTTTAGAAAAGGAGGTGGGGAGAACCATTGATAACATTCATCATTTGCTTCTTGTAAGGGCCCTGGGTATGGTACCCTGACAGAATCAAATCTGTCAGATTCTGTCAGGGTGTTTCGGAGGACACCCCAAGTAACTAAGTCACACTAGCCAGACCATAGTTCACTTTTAGCTTTCTTAAAATCAACCTGAAAAGGCTCTTTCCCTGCACAGTGTTTGCTAAGTGGCAGAGTATAGGAGCAAGCACTGAAGGGTCGCAGGTCAATACTTGGCCCTAGTTGGGGTGAATATAGGATGGAACAAATCTATGTGTCTCTCTCACATTGATAGTTCTCTCTCTCCCTTTTTTCCCCCGTCTCCCATTCCTACCACTGACCCTAAAAATCAGGGGAAATAAATATTCTCAGGTGAGAATTTATAAAAAAAAAAAGATAATTTCTTTTATTTTTTCTGTATGAATTTATACCTTTGTCCTATTTCAGCTTCTTTATCTAGGGGAGATACTATATGAACAATTCTAATTTTAATATCATACTGTCATTATTCTTCTATTTGCCAATAAAAGATGAGCTAATTTTTTGTACAGAAATTTATTATTATAGAACAGGCTATACATTTTGTCTTACACTATAATTGAGAGGTTTTTTTCTTTGTTTTCTTCTCTTTCCAATATTGTCACCCTTGTTCCATTTGATTATGATTACAAAACCAACCTTTTATTTAGTGACTAGGGGCCCAGTGCACGAATTGTTGCACCTTGAAAGGAACTGTGGATTGCAAGCCTGCTGTGGGCACAGGGGTGGGTCTGGGTTCATTTTCTGCATGCACTCTGCCCAGCCCCTCTAATGTGGCCTATTGTTCCCTGTCTGCTGGCAGCCCACTTCTGCCACTGCTGCTCTCATCTGCTGATAACACTGGCTTCACTTACCCCCCTGACTGCGCAGAGCAATTGGGGCCACCTCCTGTCAGCATGTGCAAGCAGCACTGCTGCCCCAATCGCCCCTCATGCGTAGGTAATTGGAGCCAGTAGCCACCACTCGCACAAGCTTATGGTGCTGAGCAATTGGGGCCAGTGCTACCAGGTGCAATCTGTGAGTGCCAGCGACAGCTGCAGGGGTAAAGAATATTCAGTAACCACCAAAGGCTCGCCCCAATGACAGCAACTGGCATCCCACCTTGGTCTGGGGCCTCTACTCTACTGCTCCACCATCTTGACCCCGCTAGCATTCTCCACTCCCTATTGGTCTACACATGACATTTAAACTGGTTGTTCAGGTTTTTTTTTTGTTCTGTCGTTCTGTTTATTTGGATATTAGGATTTTAGATATATAGATAATATTAAAGTTACAGAGAATAATACAGATAACTTCCAAATAATGCTTTTTAGCACGTTGGCACATTTGCTGTATCATTTATATAGAATTTTTGAAAAATTTTGAATGTTATACACATCAACAACTATTTACATAAATATCTCAAGTGTTTTCTAAGATCAAAAGTATTCTTATTTAATACTGCACACTAGAGGCCTGATGCATGAAAATTCATGCACTGGAGTGGGCTCAGCCTGTCCCCTCTCACAGTCTGGGAAGCAGTCCAGTGATTACTGAAAGGTGACATGCATCACATTTCTGCTGCTGCCCCTGCCGGCATCACAAACCTCGGACAGCCCTAGTTTCCTGAGCCTTGGGCAGCCCTGGGTGGCTGGGCAGCTGCCATCCAAGGCTTTGCCTGTGCCCTAGGCCAGTCCTGGGCAGCTGGAGGACTGAGAAGACTCGGGGACTCCGGAGGCAAGTCCGTTTCAAGGATGGTCATGCATGTACCTGCAGCCCTAGTATGGGTGCTGCCATCTTTTGAGGGTGGGACAGTCAATTAACATATTGCCTTATTGGCTCTGGATACTATCATCTTTGCAATGGCATGAGTGGCAATTAACATATTCCCTTTTTATTTGATAGAATTATGCTTTGATTGGCTGAAAGGATGACTGGACACTTAACATATTAGGCTTTTATTATATAGGACAGCAAATTCGATGCATAGGATTGGGAGTCCATCAGCCCAGCCTGCACCCTCTCCAGTCTGGAATGCCTCAAGGGATATCCAACTGCTTGTTTAAGCCTGATCCCAATACGATCTCAATAGGATTGGGCCTAAACAGGCAGTCTGACATCCTTCTCACAATCCAACTAGCTCCCAACTGCTCACCTGCCTGCCTGCCTTAACCATTTCTGCCTCACTCCTGATCTTCCCCTAACAACTCCCTGCCTGATTGATGACTAACTGCTCCCCTGTTAGCCCCTAACTGCCCTCCCATGCAGGCCTGGTCCCTCCCAACTGCCCTCCTCTGCTGGCCATCTTGTGTTGGCCATCTGTGTTCACATGAGGGTAGCCATCTTGTGTGTTGGAGTGAGGGCCAATCTGCATATTACTCTTTTATTAGATAGGATAGAGGCCTGGTGCATAGGTGTGGGCCAGCTTGTTTGCCCTGAAGGGTGACCCAGATCAGGTTGCGGGTTGCCTTAGAGTGTGGGATGGTCTGTGCAAGAGTCCTGTGGTGGTTTACAGGCCAACCATACCTTCCAGAGACCCAAGCTGAGAACCTGGCATCTGGGATTTATTTTTCTATAATTGAAACTTTGTAGCCATGGTGAAGGCCTAAGCCATCAAGGGTGTGTAGAAAGCTTGGCTTCCTCTATTACTGGGAAAACCCAAGCCACCTGTTCTCTCTCTGGCTGCACCCATCTTGTTTTAGTTAATTTCCATACTCCCTCTTGATTGGCTGCTGGGTGCGGCTTATGGCGTATCAGAATGAAGGTTAATTTGCATATTACTCTTTTATTAGATAAAATTTTATCCAAGTTAGGAAACTCAGGTCTTTGATAACTGACATTTTGAAAATTACAAAATAGTTTTTTTGTATACTCTTTATCAAATTGGATTTTTTACACAGTCTTGTAACTATATTCGGTTACTTTTCTTGAAAAACGTATAAAATATACATAACATAAAATGTACAATCTTGAATGTGTTAAGTTGTGATAAATTTTAAATGCATTTATATTGTTGTGCAGTTCATCTCCAGAACTTGCTATCTTGTAAAATGAAACTCTATCCCTATTTAAATGATTTCTCATTTACCCTCTTCTTCTATCCTTGACAGTTATCATTCTTCTTTTTGTTTATATGAAACATCGTCTTCATACTGTATTTATCTTCATGTGACTGTCCTACTTTACATGGCATAATTTCCTCAATGTCAATACAGGTTGTAGGATATTTCATAATTGAATTTTCTTTCTTTTTTAGACTGATTTATATTTTCTTGTATATGTAATATTTTGCTCATGAACGCATAAAAAACACCTTGCACTGTTTCCATGATTTGAACTATTATGAATAGTACTGCTACAGATATTTGTATTTGAGTTTTGGCACTTATTTGTATTCTCTTGTAAAAGTACCTATATATAAGTAATATATTGGGGTTTCTGTTTTCTCACATTTATTACCAACACTTATTATTGTTGTTTTTTTTTATTAACTTGGTAATATAATCTTGGTTATATTAAAGTGGCCAATGTGTGGTTTTCTATTGTATTTCCAGACTAATATTGAGTATTTTTTCATTAGCTCCCTATTCACTATTCATTTGCAGTTTTTTTTGAGAAATATCTGTTCAGAACCTTTGTGTGTATCTGTGTGTGTGTGTGTGTGTGTGTGTACATATATTACTAATTTCAGAGGGAGAAGGAGAGGGGAGAAAAGCTAGACATCCTATATAATAAAAACATAATATGCAAATCAACCTAACAGTGGAACAGCAGGGATCAGGTCTGGTGATAGGCAGTGTCAGGCCAGCCAGGGTAAGTGCCAGTGGGCAGAGGGAGGAGCTGGCAATTGGCGGGGGAAGGGCCTGGCAGCAATCAGCGGAGGTAGAGATGCAAGTAGAGGTGGTAGGGTGACGCTCGCTGGTACCATGCTCTAATTGACCACTCTGTAACCTCATAACAGGGAGGGCCCTGTTGCTTCCTGCAGAGCGAGGCTGGTGACGTAGTGATGCGGGCAGCGCCATCCACTGATTGGCCTGCCCCATTACCTCACGCAGAGGGAGACCAGCTATGGCTTAGTACATCCCTGAAAGGTCCTGGACTGTGAGAGGGCAAAGGCTGGGCTGAGGCACTGACTCCCAACCCAACCTGCCTAAGTACACTGGTCCTCTAGCATCAATAATGAGAATTATTGTCTGCCTGCTGTATGCCTCCCTTCATCAGAATTGAATCTCGGACCTCTCAGTCCACAAGCTGATACTCTAGCCACTGAGTAAAATCAGCTAGGTCTGCTCATTTTTTTTTTTTTTTTAGTAGCTTAATTGTCTTTTTATTATTGAACTAGAGGTTTGTTGCACAAAATTTGTGCATAGGGGCTGGGGTTTCCCTCATCCCAGCCTTCACCCTCTTCAATCTGGGACCCCTTACACAATTCAGGACTGCTGGCTCCCAACTGCTTGCCTGTCTGCCTTCCTGATTTCCCCTAACTGCATCTGCTTGCAAGCCTGATCACCTAACAACTCTCGTGCCAGCCTGATTTATGCCTAACTGCTCCCCTGCCAACCTGTTTGCCCCCAAATTCCCTCCTCTGCCGGCCTGGTCACCTCTAACTGTCCTCCCCTGTAGGTTAATAGTCCTCAACTGCCCCTGCCCCACTTTGCAGGCCTAGTCTCTCACAGCTGCGCTCCCCTGCTGTCCATTTATGGTGGCCATTTTATGTCCACATGGGAGCAGGATCTTTTACCCCAAGGGGGCAGCCATCTTGTATGTTGGAATGATGGTCAATCTGCATATTACTCTTATTAGATAGGATAGAGGCCTGGTGCCTGGGTGGGGCCTGGCTGGTTTGCCCTGAAGGGTGTCCCGGATCAGGGTGGGGGTTTCCTTGGGGCACCCTGGGCGAGGGGCCAATGGTTTGCAAGCTTACAATGCCTCCTGATGACCCAAGCAGAGGCCCTGGTATTTGGGATTTATTTTTCTTCTACAATTGAAACTTTGTAGCTTGGAGCAGAGTTCTGTTCGCTACTTTGTGGCAGCCATTTTCTTTGGGATTTATTTATCTTCTATCATTGAAACTAGCTTTGAGTGGAGGTCTAGGCCATCAAGGGCAAGCGGAAAGCTTGGCTGCCTCCATTGCCATGGAAAGCTAAGCCTCCTTCCTACTCTCAGTGGCTGCAGAAATCTTGGTTGGGGTTATTTACATATTTGCTCCTGATTGGCAGGTAGGTATGGCTTGTGGGCCTGGTTTTTGGGTGTATTGGAGGTACTATCAATTTGCATATTACTTTTTTATTAGATAAGACAAGAGCCCCAGTGCATGAAAATCATGCACAGGATCCCGCCTCTCTGCCGCCTCCTTCCTTATCTCCCTCAGCACTCCACTGCTGCGTTTGGTTACTCACCATGTTCCTTGCTGCACCCTAGTGGTCAGCACACATCATAGGGAGTAATCGAACTCCAGGTCAAACTTCCTAGGGGACACTTTGCTTACTAGCCTTTTATTTATATAGATTGTGAATATTCTTGATAATTCACGTATACATTCTTTATGACATATATAATAAATACTTCTGTCCACTTTTTACTCTTGACTAGTGTCATATTTTGGACAAAATGTTTTAATAGTGGATCAGTCCATTTTTATTTCTTTTATTCCTTCACTTATAATTTGGTATCATGTATAAGAAATTGCTTAACCTAAGACCATGAAGACTTTCTGCTGTTTACTTCTAAGATACGATTTTCTTCTCTGTATTGTTTTTTAAAAGTATCACATGTTTATAATATAATATAAGGAAAATGCAAGAAGTAGTTGTATCTTTAGTTCTTTTCTTGAAACTCAACTTTCTTTCAATAAAGCAAAAATAGCTCATGAAGAATGTTACGTGAGGTAAATTAACTTGGAAGTAACTGTTCTTTGTATTTCAAGGAAAACTAATTCCTTTTTAGAGTTTTGGAGTTTTATGATTGTTTATGTTGTCTACCTCTTATATTAAAGGAGGACATGTTGATTTCGAGTCTGGATAGGGAAACTTTTCTTCATGTTTTGGGTTAATGATTAAATGAGTTCTAGTTGATTATTTACCAGTTTAGTTTTGATTAAATCTTTTAACATTTTATCTTATAGTCAGCCTAATTCATAATTATTATGTTTCAGGTTAGCAATAATACTGACCATTATATTAGGATTTCCAATGTGATTAACATAAGAATTACATTTTAAATTAATCTATGTTTATGGTTTGTTGTTGTTATTTGCAGATACTACAACAATAGAAAGACTACGAGCTATTTGTTTGGATTGTGCAAAACTTGAAGAAAATTACTTTGGACCAGCTCTTGACTCACTTTTCTTTGTTCCTTCTGCTTCCCAAGTGCTATACCTAACAGAGGTTATTTTACTCTTTTTACAAAATGGCAATTTTTTTTATCACATGGTAATATAAAAATATATAAGATAATTTTTTGGAATAGTTAAAAATTTATTAGTAATGATGATAGAACAAGTTAAGTTTTAAATTATTCCTGCCCTTGTTAGTTTGGCTCAGTGGATAGAGCATTGTCCTATGGACCAAAGGGGCCTAGGTTCAATTCTGGTCAAGGGCATGTACCTCATACCTCGGTTGCAAGCTCCTCCTCAGCCTGTGCAAGAGGCAACCAATCTATGTGTTTCTTTCACATCAATGTTTCACTCTGTCTTTACCCCTCTTTTCTACTGTCCGTAAAAATCAATGGGAAAAGAAATTTAAAAATTTTTTCCTTAACTTTCTTTTAGCACTGTCATTAACTTTATTATTTTATTTTATTTGGGTGACCTTAGTCAACATGAACATTTAGGTTACATGTGTAGATTACTGATTTACAAAATCTGAATATGTGCCCTCCATCCAAAGTCAAATCTCCTGTCATCCTTTTCTCTCCATCCCCTTCCTCTGGCAACAACCACAATGCTGCTTATGTTTGTAAATTTCAGTTTTTTATATTCCATAGTAAAGGCATATAGTTCTTAGCTTTTTTTGTCTTATTATTTCACTTTGCATAATGTTTTCAAGATACTTCCATGTTGTTGTAAATGACACTATTTCATCCTTTCTTATGGCCATATAGTATTTCATTGTGTATAAATATATCATCTTTATCCAGTTCTCTTTTGAAAGGCACTTTGGCTGTTTCTAGCTATTGGTCACCACGAATAATGCAACAGTATATATAGGAGTGCATTTATCTTTGCATATAAATGATTTCATGTTTTAATTATGTTTTTTTTTCTCCTTTTTTTCTAGGCAGTTTATGCCTTATTAATGCCTGCTAGTGGACCTTTGGCAGATGCTTCTTCTGACTTTCAATTTCACTTCTTGAAAAGTGGTGGTTTACCCCTTGTTTTGAGTATGGTAACAAGAAATAACTTTCTGCCCAATACAGATATGGAAACTCGTAGGGGTGTTTTCCTCAATGGCCTTAAAATTACCAAACTGTTGTTAACTGCCATTGGCTATGGTCATGTTCGTGCAGTAGCTGAAGCTTGTCATCCAGTTGCAGATGGTTCAGATCCTATAACACCGGTAATATATTTTTACCTCTTTAAAATAAATTTTATAGTTAATATTTAATTTTTCAATTCCTCAGTGTCTCTTACATAAACAATGTAAATTCAACCCAATATTAAGTTAATATTTGTATTAAAATATAAATTTTCTGAGCTGATTAGACTATTCTCAAAGGACACTTTATCCCCCTTATGTTCTCTTTGGGTTTTAGTTCTTTAAGTCTCATAAAAACGTCACCTGAATCTTTCCTTAACCCATATTGACAGAGATATAAAAGTAGGGTAATAAAATAAAATATTTAATTGGCACGTTGCCTGCTCCTTCTCCCATTATGACCAAGATAACTCCTCAGACAAAAATTTTCTCTTTTTTCTAGAATCATCCATGATTCATATTGCCCATTATTCTGAATGTATACTAAGATTTAATGCAAAAGTTGAATGTGCTGTTTAATTCTTACTAAAGCTGAGTTAGTTAATGATTTTTTAAAATTACTGACTGAAAGTTAAAGTGATTAGAAATGCAGATATTTTTAGCAATAGGTTAGTTTTTAATTGGAAATTTGAGTAATGATTAGATATTGGTGTTCAGAATAATTAATTTAGGGTATTTAGATATTGTGGGTTTTATTTTTTATTTTTACAAAGGGTAATCATGCTAAAGTATTTTAAATAAAATGCCATTTTCTCAAATAATACTGGGATGTCTGTGCAGAGTTGGTGCCTGGGAGATTTAGTAGAACAAGTTAGGCCTTCTGCTGGTAAGTACTGAGGGTACTAATGTATTCTCTGTATTTATATAATTTTGAAGTTTTCTTACAAAGAAGTGTAAGAAAGAGTAGTTTATAGGAGCAAATTTATAAAAGATTTATAATGCTTTTTCTCCATTCTAGTTTGCTTTATATTGTGGATTAAATAAAAGCAGGTTCCTGCCTAGCCAAGATACATAAGAGTCAATTTGTGATTCAACTCCTGGGTGGCAGTGTTTCTGGATGAACCTCCAGGTCTATAGGTCCTCTCTAGCCTGTGGCACTCATTACTGGTTTGTGGGTGTGTACCACTCCAGAACTGGTTCTCCGATGGTCACTTCTTGCTCCGATCCCCAGGCTCCAGAAAAACAAACTTCCCCTGCAGTCTCTTAAGGTGCCCCTAACTGTTCCCATGCACTGAGATCAGAAATCAGGAGCAAGAATTCAAACAGGAAAATACGCAAGTGTAGAAACTCAGGGACCACATGTAAGTCTGCAAAGGTGCTTCCTTTCCCCTTGTTTCCAAGCAGCCCACCCATTTTTAAAAATTTTAGGCTGTCTTGCATCAGAACAAAATCGGTTGCTTTTTAGAGATCTCCTCTTTATGAGCAGCTCTGAGGACTCCCACATTCACGGATCACGTCAGCCCCAACAGCCATGGATTTTTCTAGGTGCAGACTTCCCAGGTCCTTAAGCTCCTGCAGTATGCGCATTTCTCTCTACTGCTGGGACAAGACCACACCTTATCCCAAGCGAAATCTGACCTTTCCATGGTGGAGTATAGAACTCCTCTGAATCCACGTGTTTACACCAGTTGGGGACCAGTGCTCTGGGTTTTCCAGCTATTTGGTGGGTGCTGCAATTGTAGATTTTCAGGCCCCAATAACATTTACTTGCCTCTTCAAGATCGCCCAGCCAGTATATATCGGGAGGTCTCAGTTTGACTCCTAATCAAAGCACATGTCTGGGTTCCTGGCTCCAATGCCAGTGTGGGGCATGCAGGAGGAAGCTGATAAATCATTTTTTTCTCATCACTGATGTTTCTATCTATTTATCCCTCTAAAATATATGTAGGTTCCTGTCATGATCCTTCCACATAATTCAGTGCGATATTCAGTGCAATTTTATATAACGCTTTATATCTTTTCTCTATTATTTATATACTAGGAGCCCAATGCATGAAGACTCATGCTACAATGGGCTTTTCTTTCCCTGGCTGCTAGCACTGCCTTTCCGCAGTTTCTTTCCTTTCCCCTCATGCCCTGAAGCCTCCTCTTTTTGCTCCAGGAGCAGCCTCTTTCTACTCTGGCCCCACCTTCCCACTCTGCCTAGAGTCCCTGAGAGATGGTTTGGGCAGAATGCCTGTGTTGTCACTCAGTACCTGTGTATTCAAATGAACCTCCATCTTTGTTGTGTTAATTGGCATATCACTCCTGATTGGCTAGTGGTGTAGCAGAAGTATGGTCAGTTTACATGTTTGTATATTAGGTAAGACTAGAGGCCCAGTGCATGAAATATGTCCATGAGAGGGTGTACTTCTGCCCACCCTGCACTCTCTCTAATCTGGGATCCCTCGAGAGATGTCCAACCACCCATTCAGGGCCAGGATCGGGCCGAAATGGGCAGTTGGACATCTATCTCACAATCCAGGACTGCCGGCTCCCAACCACTTCCCTGCCTCTCCCTGATTGCCCCTAACTCCTGCCTGACAGGCTGATCACCCCCTACCTATTCCACTGCCAGCCTGATTGATGTCTAACTAACTGCCCTCCTCTGTCAGCCTGATTACCCATAACTGCCCTTTCCTGCCATCTTGTGTCCATATGGGGACAGCCATCTTTGACCGCATGAGGATGACCATCTTGTGACTTGGAGTGACAATTGATTTGTATATACTCTTTTATTGTGTAAGACTAGAGGCATGTTGCTCAGATTCATGCAACAATGGGGTCCCTCAGCCTGACCTGTGCCGTTTTGAAATTTGGGATCCCTTAAAGGATGTTAGGTTGCCTATTCCTGCAGGAATTGGGCCAATACCAGCAGTTCTATATCCCTGAAAGGTTATAGTGGTGTGTGAAGCAGAAGGCAACAGGGAAGGAGCCCGAGTTCAGGCAGGTGCCAAACAGCTTCCTCTCATCATGGCTCCGCTTCACTTGCTGCCAACTCTACTGCCACTGCCACAGCTGCACTCACCAGCCATGGGCCCAATTTTGGCTGAGTTGTGCTTCTGCTATGGGAGCACACTGACCCACCTGGTGACCGTTCCTGCATTGAGCATCTGACCCTGGCGATTAGTGCACATTGTAGCAATTAGTCATAAGGGTCGCTTAGGCTTCTACACATTTATTTGAGGCCCCACACATGAAATTCAAGCATGGGTATGGTTCCTAGACCTGGCCTGCAATCAGAACCATCTTCCCCAGCTGGCCCAACCTCTGCTACCACCCACACTTGGCTCCTTATTTACCAGTGGGTCATCGGTGCCTGATGGCCAGGGAAGAAACCAAGAGGTGGCCATTGTGCCTCATAGTTACTGGTTGAGGAGTTGTTCTGTTGTTAGGGTCAATTTGCATATTGCCCTTTTATTATATAGGATTATTGACTAGGACTAGAGATCCAGTGCACGAATTCCTATATGGATTTAGTCCAGTCAGCCTAGTCACTATCAACGGCTGGGAGCGGGGCCTGAGCCTGTTAGGAGAGGCATCTGGAGGTTGGCTGGCCGGCCCACTTTGACCAAGGCCCAATCGGAGCAGGCTGGCTTAGGGGAGGGACTGTGGGCGGTTAATCGGAGCCCTGTCCCTGATTTTGGGGTGTGACTGGTGGCAGGTAATGGGGAGGGGGTTATGAGCAGTTGGCCAGATAGTTCCACCCCCAAAAGGTATAACAGGCTGATCAGGGGTGGAGCTGACTAGGGGAAGGGGTTGTGGCAGATTGGGGTGAAGTGGGCCCATCAGAGGAAAGCCTGGTGAGATGGAAGGGCTGTGGCAGGGTTTGTTGGCTGCAGTGGGTGTCAGAGCAACCAGTCATTCCAGTCAATACAGCATATGGTCACTGGCTTTTTATAGATAGAGGCCCAGTGCACAAAATTTGTGCATGGGGTGCAGGAGATGAGGGTGTCCCTTAGCCCAGCCTGCACCCTCTCCAATCTGGGACCCCTCAAGGGATGTCCAACTGCCCATTTAGGCCCAATCCTAGCTGGATCAAGCCTAAACGAGCAGTTAAACATCACTTGTCTTGGTGTCAGTACTAAGAATTTATTGTCTAGGTGTAAATTTCACAAAATTTTTTCGGTGTTCTTTTTTCTGAATTTTATAATTTTACTAGAGCCCCAGTGCACAAAATTTATGCATGATGATGAGGGGAGTATCCCTCAGCCCAGCCTACACCCTTTCCAATATGGGACCTTCTAGAGAAGTCTGATTGCCCCATTAGGCCCCGTCTCAGTAGGATGGGGCCTAAACGGGCAGTTGGACATCCTTCTCACAATCCAGGACTGCTGGCTCCAAACTGCTTCCTGATTGCCCCTAACCACTTTGCCTGCAAACCTCATCACTTCCTAACAACTAACCTGCCAGCCTAATTGATGTCTAACTGCTCCCCTGCCAGCCTGTTTGCCCCCAACTTCATAAGTACTTGATTGCTATTGAAATGCCTGTAATATAAAAAAAGTGGATAATTTGAAAAATATAGTAACAGCCAAGACCGGTTTGGCTCAGTGGATAGAGCGTCGGACTGCGGACTGAAGGGTCCCGGGTTCGATTCTGGCAAGGGCATGTACCTTGGCTGCGGGCACATCCCCAGTGGGTTGCGTGCAAGAGGCAGCTGATCGATGTCTCTCTCTCATCGATGTTTCTGACTTTCTATCCCTCTCCCTTCTGCTCTGTATAAAATCAATAAAATATATTTAAAAAAAAAAAGAAAGAAAAATATAGTAACAGTTGAATTAAATTTTAGCTATTTTTCATCAGGGATTTAAGGATATATTTATACTTTATGTAAACCTTATGTATTATTTGCAAATATTCCTCATTTAACAATTTTTTCCCATGAATAGTCTAGGGACCTGACTTTTAAATAGAAAATATTTAGTTCTGTAATACTGTAGGTAAAGAAAATAATTTTATCCTGCAGAGCATACCTAATTCTTACCTCAGTTTATTGAGTTGAATTGGGAAATTAATATATCAATGGTGATATTATCAAGCAAAGTTTCAGTTTAAGAAAGGTGTCATAAGACTTTGTTGACCTATGAAATAAAGTAATTTATTGGATAAAATGAGCTAATAGCCAAAACCGGTTTGGCTCATTAGATAGAGCATTGGCCTGCGAACTGAAAGATCCAGGTTCAATTCCGGTTAAGAGCATGTACCTTAGCTGTGGGCACATCCTGTCTTTCTCTCTTGTCCTTCCTCTCTGTAAAAAAATCAATACAAAATATATATTTCAAATGAATTAATAGTTTTAAAACATGTAATCTCTTATTCAACAAATGATCTGCCATGTATCTATTATATTCCCCACAGATATTGCTAGAAGGAAGTTTAAAACTTATATTATTTCTATCTGTGTGTAAGTTAGTTTGTTGAGAAATAATAAAGATGAAAGGTCAGGTCAGATCCTTCATTACCTGGATAGAGCATCAGCTGTGGGGTGATGTATCCTGGGCTTAATTGTGGTTAAGGACATGAACCTTGGTGGCAGGCTCTGTCACCACCCTGGTTGGGACACATGTGGGAAGCAACCAGTCCATGTCTCTAATATTGATGTTGCTTTCTCTCTGTCTCTGTGTGTCCCTTACCACAATCTCAAAAAAAAAAAAAAAGAAAAGAAAAAAAATAGAAAAATAAAAGAAAAGAAGAAGAATTAGAAGAAAATAACAAAAATCTTGAGTGATGACTAATAAAAATATATATATCCTATATAATAAGTAGATGATATGCAAATTGACCATTACTCCAACACACAAAATGCCGGTAGGAAAGGACTGTTGGGGGTGATCAGGCCTGCAGTGGAGGGCAGTTAGGTGGGAACCAGCAGTTCAGGGGAGGACAGTTATGGTCAACAAGGCTGGCAGGGAAGGGTTGTTATGGGCAATGGGGCCAGCAGGGGAGTAGTTAGGCATCAATTGGGAGTGATTAGCAGGTGATCTGGCTACCAGGCAGAAGCAGTTAAGGGCAGTCAGGCAGGCAGTTAGGCTAGTGGTTGGGAGCCAGCCGGCCTGGATTGTGAGAGGGCAGTCAGACATCCCTCAAGGGGTCCCAGATTGGAGATGTTGCATGCTGGCTGAGTGACATCCCTCCCCCTGCCCTACATAAATTTTGTGCAATTGTGCACCTTGCACAAAATTTATAAATATATATATATATAAATAAATGCTATATATATATATATATATATATATATATATATATATTATACTAATTATTATACTTTGTCTCTTTTAGTCATTGATATAGCTATATTAGGTCTGTCAGTCTTACTACACCTATTTTATACCTGAAAATAAAAAGATGAAATAACGTCATCAAATAGTAAAAGTTATCTGACACTTAAAACTCAATGAATCATAATGGCTAACTATACACTTTACTTTCACCACTTCTGCTAATTTTCTTATTAGAAACCCTTTGTAGTAGCACGTGATAAATAGCACCTCAAATGTTAAAACGATTAAAATAATATTCATGTAACTATGAATAGACATCCTATATAATAAAAACCTAATAAGGTAAGTGTCCAGTTAGCAATTCAACCAATCTAAAAGAGTAGTATGCAAATTAACCATGCCTTCACAATACCCATTAGCCAATTAGAAGTGAGTATGCAAGTTAGCCCAACATCTTTGGGTTTAATTTGCATATGCTGGCACCAAGTGCCTGGGAGTGTTCCATACCACTCCGGCGGCTCCAGCTGTAGTGAAGGTAGTACAGACAGCCAGGGAAAGGAAGGCCCATTCTGGCATGAATCTTCGTGCATTGGGCCTCTATTCAAATCATAATATGCTTATGATACGATAAGTAAGGTTCATTATGTTGTGCACTGACCATCAGAGAGCAGACAGTTAGTTGGTCGGACAGTCACTATCACATGCACTAACCACCGTGGGACAGACAAGCAATGCAAGAACTGCATCCTAGTTGTTAGTGCGTCCCACAGGGGAAGTACCACTCAGCCAGAAGCTGGGCTCACACTTGGTGAGCACAAAGGCGGTAACTTCTCTCACCTCCTAGGCAGCACTAAGGATGTCCAACTGATGGCTTAGACTCCAAGGGCTCCCGGATGCAAAAGGGCACAGATTGGGCTGAGGATCTCCCTCTCCCCTGAATCCACAATTTTCATACACTGGGCATCTTGTATAAATTTGTAAAAATTTAAACTCTCATTTGAGGTAAGAGAGAGGGTAGCAGAATTATACCTAGTAAGTATTATTTGTCTACATAGTAAGAACACCACCACAGACTCTTAATTCTTAAAATTTTATTGTTGAAATTATGATAAGCCTTCAACACCCTATTGTCTGTGTCTGTGGGCCCTGAATATATGCATAAATGGTTCTTGGTTGATTTTCTTCATCCTCTCTTACCTTCCCTATGAGATTTTGCACTCTGTTCAATGCTTGCTTATCTCTGCATTTACCATGTTCATCAGTTTATTGTGTAAATTTGATCTCATACATGAGTGAGATCATGGGATACTTGTCTTTTTCTGATTTCACTAAGCCTAACACTAGTCCCTTTTATGCCAGTGGTTCTCAACCTTTTTAATGTTAACAGCTCTTTAATACAATTTCTCAATTTGTGGTGAGACCATCCATAAAATTATTTTCATTACTACTTCATAACTGTAATTTTGCTACTGTTATGAATTGTAATGTAAATATCTGTGTTTTCTGATGGTTTTAGGTGATCCTGATAGTAGTTCTCAATCTGTGGTTTGGCATAGAATCTATGCCGTCTCAAAGCGTAAGAGATCTTTGTTTTTCACCGCTGCATCATATTCCCTGGTATAAATGTACCACAGCTTTTTTATTCACTCATATGCTGATGGGCACTTGTTCCGTTTCCAGATTTTATCTATTGTAAACTGTGCTGCTATGAATATAGGAGTGTATGCATTCTTTCTGATTGATTATTCAGGGAGTTTTTCTGTATTTTAGTTTTAATTCCTGTTTGATCCTGGAAGTATGTCTTTGCATCATCCACTTATTCCTCTGCCATATTTTATCTTCCCACAAACTTTTTAAAATTAAATTTAATTGCTTTATTAAATTTATTGTGGCGACGATGAATCTGAACGAACATGTTTCAGGTTTAGGTTTCTATGTTAGAAGACCTATATATTGCACAATATTCTCACCACCCAAAGTGAAATCTTCTGTCACCTTATATTGGGTCCTTCTTTTTTCCCCCCTTCCTTCAGGCAATCATCACAATTTTATGTTCACAAGTTTCAGTTTCACTTCCCACATTTGAGTGAAATTCTATAACATGTAACTTTTTTGGACTGACATTTCACTTACCATAACTTTCTCAAAGTTCATATGTGTTGTTACATATGGTGTTATTTCATCATTTTTTATGGTTGAGTGGTATTCCACTGTATATATCTTCCTCATCTTCTTTATCCAGTCCTCTATTACAGGACATTTTGGTTTCCATGTCATGGCCACTCTGAATAATGCTGCAGTGAAATAGGGTGCATATATTTTTGCAAATCGTGACTGTGAAGTTTTCAGGCATATACCCAGGAGAAGAACTGCTGATCATATAGTAGCTATAATCTGTATTTTCAGGAATTGCCAGGCTGCTTTCCACAGTGGTTGTATCAATATACATCCCCATCAGTAATGGATGAGATTTCCCAGTTTTCCACAATCTCTCCAACACTTGTTATTGCTTATCTTGTTGATAATGGTCACTCTTAACCGGTATGAGATGGTATCTCGTTATAGTTTTGATTAGTATTTCCCTAAATACTAGTATTGCCAGTGAGTTTGGACATCTATTGTCTGTTCATTTGTTTTCTTGGTAGAGGTATATTTTCAGTCCCTCTGTGCACTTTGTAATTGCATGATTTAGTTGGTGTTGAGTTTTATGAGTTCTTTATATGTTTTGGAAATTAAACCCTTTTCAGATCTGTTTGGAAATATCATCTCCCATATGGTTGCCTGCCTCTGTTTTGTTGTCAGTTTCTTGTGCTGTACAAAAGCTTTTTAGTTTGATATAGTCCCATTCCTTTATTTTTGCCTTTACTTTGTTTGCCTTTTGGTTCAAGTTCACAAAATGTTTTATACCAATGAAGTTTATTGCTACCTATATTTTCTTCTATGAAACTTAACATTTTAGATCTTATAATTAGGTCTTTGATCCATTTGAATTCATTTTTGTACTGGGAGGCAAACTCAAATCCAGTTTCATTCTTTTTCACATGGCTTTCCAGCACCATTTATTGGAGAGACTAACTTTACTCATTGTGTGTTCCCAGTTTTTTGTCAAAAATTATCTGTCCATAGATGTGGAATTATAGCTGGTTTCACTATTTTGTTCCATTGATCTTTGCATCTTTCTCTTTACTAATATCATGCTATTGATTATCGGGGCTTTGCAGTATAATTTGAAGTTAGGTAATATGTTATTTCCAGATCTCTTTTTTTTTTTTTAGGTATCACATCTTTTTTCTTAGGATTGCCTTAGCTGTTTGGGTTAATTTTGGGTCTGATGATTTCTCTTTTTAATTCTTAAAAAAAATGACATTGGGATTTTAATGGTGATTGCATTAAATCTGTATATTTCTTTGGGTGACATGGCCATTTTAGCTACTAGTATGTTTACTCTTCCAGTTCATGAACATGAAATATTTTTTCCATTTTGTATCTTTTTCAGTCTCTTTTAATTTACAGAATATAGGTTTTTTACATTCTTTATTAAGTTTATCCCCAGATATTTTATTCTTTCGATTGCAATTGCAAAAAGAGTTTATTTTTCTGGAACTTGTTCTTATTATATAGGATGGCAGTGGATTTTTATACCTTGATTTTGTATTGTTTCTAATAGTTTTTTGGTCGAATACTTTGGTTGTTCCATGTACAGAACCATGTTTTCTACAAAAAGTTAACAGGTTTACTTTTTTCCTCCCGATTTGGATGCCTTTTCTTTCTTTCTCTTGCCTTATTGCTATGTCTAGGACATCCAGCACTGTCTATCTTATATACTAATAAAAGGGTAATATGTTAATTAGACCGAGAGACCTTCCAGATGTCATTCCTGAAAAAGCCATAGTGGTGGGACCGAGGCACAGGTGGTTAGGGGTGTTCAGGCTAGGAGGGGAGGGCATTGGGTGTGATCAAGCCAGCAGTGGGGCAGTTGGGACAAGCAGGCCTGCAGGAGGGGGACAGTTGGGGCCAGCAGACCACCACGGAGGGTACTTGGGAGTGAACAGGCTGCCAAGGCGGGGGGACAGTTGCGGGCAAGCAGGCTCACAGGGGGGCAGTTGAGGGTGAGCAGGCTAGCAAGGGGGGCAGGTAGGGGTTGAGAAGGCCTGCTACAGAGTGGTTAGGGGTGAGCAGACAGGCTGGCAAGTGAGCCTGGGGATCTGGTCTAAACCAGCATTTACACATCCCCCTAGAGGTCCCAGTTTGGAGAGGGTTCAGGCCAAGTTGAGGGACATTCCTCACCCCCTTGGATGAGTTTTGTGCACCAGGCCATAGTATATACACTGAGTGGCCAGATAATTATGATCTCTGAACGCATTATAATCTGACCACTCAGTGAAGTTCTCTTGAGTACCTCATTCATTTGATATCAAAGATAACTATAAATTGTGCATCTGATCAGTTTTACCCTTTGCATTGTCTGGTAGAAAGCTCACGAAAAGTAGGTGGTTGATCTCCAGCAAAAGTCTAAAATACTTTTGGTACCCATTTGAGATACAAATACACTGAATGGCCAGATTATTATGTATTCAGAAATCATCATAATCTGGCCACTCGTTGATATATAAGCCTAATAGGCTAAGTGTCTTACTGATCCGTTGACGCTTTGGTTGACTTCTCAACCAGTGCCTCCTGCTCTGACCACCAGGAGACAGATACTCCAACTGGTAGGTTACCTTACTTTTGGGATTCACTGGATAGGGACTGGGCGAGACAGGGCAAGCATATCCTGGATTTCTCCCATGGCCTTTTCTGGCCAACCTCCTGCTTTCCCTTCCCAGCCAGCTGGCCCTCATTTGCCCCTATGGGGACTAGGCCAGACAGATGTGAGTGCTCTGATCATAGGCCAGGTCAAGGGTCCCCACCCGTACACTTATTTGTGCACTGGGCTTCTAGGGTTGAAAAAGAGTGGTGAGACTGGACATTCAAGTTCTGTACATGAGCTTAGAGAAAAAGCTTTCATTGTTTCACCATTGAGAATGATATTAGCCTAGGATTTATTCATAGGTGACTTATATTAGTTGAGGTACTTTTCTTTTCCTATTTCGTTGGGTGTTTTAATCATAAATGGATGTTGTAACATGAAATGATTTTCCTCTTCTATTGATAAGATCACATGATTTTTATCCTTTTGTTAATGTGTTGTATTACATTGGTTGATTTGCATATCATACTTGTGCCTGTGGAATGAACCCCACTTGATTGAAATATTTTTTTTTAACATACTGTTATATTTGATTAGCTACTATTTTGTTTATGGTTTTTGTGTCTGTATTCATCAGAGATTTTGGTCTGTAGTTTTCTTTTGTTGTGTTATCTTTGTCAGGTTTTGGAATCAGTGCTATATTGGCCTCATAGAATGTGTTAGGAAGCATTGCCTCTTCAATTTTTTATAAGAGTTTGAGGAAGAAGAGTTTTTAATTTTTTTTTGAATGTTTGGTAGAATTCATTAGTGAACTTTTGTTTTTGGGGAGGTTCTTGGGTGTTAAAAATAAATAATTTTGCAACATAATATTTAGAGCATATTTCATGATGCTATCATGGTAGTCTATAATACTAGCTTTGGGATAAAACTGCAATAAACTTTCTTTGCAACCTGGGCCTTTGATCTTCCAATATGTTTCTTTTGAAACAAAAATTGCTGGTTGTAGTTGCTGATAGCAATAGTATCCAGATAATCAAGTCGATGTGGGAGAACCTGGTGAGCACAAGGTTCTTTCTTATGGAGCTCACAGCAGATACTGCCTGCACCGACCACCAGCCCCTGGCCACAGTCTAGGCCAGCTCTCAGGGGAGCCCCCGCAACGGCCAATGTGGGAAGACCATGAGCCTTGAACAAGGCAGAGGCAGGAGAACTTGATGGTGATTTCAGTTTCTTTATTACTGATCCATCTATTTAGGTTTTTTAATTCTTCATGACTTAATCTAGGTAGGTTATATAATTCTAGGGACTTAACCATTTCTTCTGAATTATTAAATTTGATGGCATACAGTTTTTCATATTCTAATATGATCATATATTTGTTATGTCTGTGTTGACTCCTCTTTCATTTCTGATTTTATGTTTCTTTCCCCTTTTTTTTCTTTAGTGAGTTTAACCATGGTTTTCAATTTTATTAACCTTCTCAAAGAACCAGCTTTGTTATATTAATTTTCTTGTATAGGAACAAGAAAATTCAATTCTTTTTCATTCAATTCTGCTTATTTTTTATTATCTTCTTCTTCTGACTTTGGGTGGTTTTGTTCTTTTTTTTTTTCTAAGAAAAATGTGATGTTTGGTTGTTTACTTGTTTCTTGTGATAGGCCTATAATGATGTAAACTTCCCTTTTATTACTGCTTTTGCTGCATCAGGACTTTTCAAAGTTGTATTGTCATTCTCATTTGTCTCTATATATCTTTTAATCTTTTTTTTGAACCAGTCACTTTTTAGTACTATGTTGTTAAATCCTTACAAATTTGTGGATCTCTCTACTTACTTTTCCAGTTAATTTCTAACTTCAAGGCATAGTGGTCAGGGAATATGCTTGGTATAACTTTAATCATCTTGTATTTGTTGATGGTAGTTTTGTGATCAACATGTGCATGGAGAAGAATGTATATCTGATTTTCTGGGATTAAAGCTTCTGTAAATGTCAATTATATACATTTGGTATAGGGTTTCATTGAAGGCCGATAATGCTTTATTGATTTTTTTGTTTGGTTGATCTATATAGAGCCGTTAATGAATTTAAAAGTCTCCAACTCTGATTATGTTTTGATCTGTTTCTCTCTGTATATAGTTCTATTTGTTTTATATATACCAGTGCTCCTTGGTTGGATGTATTTATATTAAGAATTGTTGTATTTTCTGATATAGATTTCCTTTTAAAAAATATATTTTATTGATTTTTTTACAGAGAGGGAGAGGGATAGAAAGTCAGAAACATCGATGAGATAGAAATATCGATCAGCTGCCTCTTGCACACCCCCCACTGCGGATGTGCCTGCAGCGAAGGTACATGCCCTTGACTGGAATTGAACCCAGGATCCTTCAGTCCACAGGCTCATGCTCTATCCACTAAGCCAAACCGGTTTCGGCAAGATGTAGAGTTCCTTTATCATCCTATATAATAAAAGAGAACCATGCAAATTTGACCGTACCTTCTCTCTTGATTGGCTATGCTACCAGCCAATCAGGAGTGGGGACGGGGCCAAATGGCGTGAGCGCAGGGCCTGGGGGTGGAGATGAAACAGCAGTGGCAGCAAGTGTCCATCCCCCAGGCACTGTGAGCAGAAGTGGTGGTGAGCGCCCAGCCCCCGGGGCTGGGTGGTCACAGGCAGCAGGGCTGAGCTGAGCAGGGCGATGGCTGGGCGCCCAAGGCCTAAAGCAACACCAGGCTTTGGGCAGGCTAGGGGTGAGCCATCAGTTGGACATCCCCTGAGGGCTCCCAATATGTGAGAGGGGGCAGGTTGGGTTGAGTGACCACCCATCCCCAGTGCACGAATTTTGTGCACCCAGCCCCGAGTTATGTTATAAAGTATAATCTTTGTTTCTTGATATCTTCAAATTATTTTGTCAGATATAAATATGGCTATACCTGCTTTTCTATGGATTTTTTTATGTGAAAAATCATTTTTAACTATTTTACTTTGAGTCTATCTTTGTCTTTGCATCTTATATGTGTTTCTTATAGGCAATTCATGTTTGGGGTTTTTTGTTTGTTTTTTAAATCAATTCTGCTATTCTGTGCCACTTTATTAGTGAATTCAGACCATTTTATCTTTTGTTTTCTGGTAACGCTGTGTCTCCATTGGTCTTGTTCCTTTGTGTTTCTGTCTGTTGGTTATTGCTTAGTGATATTCCATGCTACTTTCTTCTCCTTTTTTTTAAAGCTATGTGTCCTGTTTTGGGGGACTTTTATGTGTAGAACTATTTAGATGTATCAAAAATACTTAGATGTCACATATAATAAAAGACTAATATGCAAATCATCCAAAAGGTGGAACAAGTGGTCACTATGACTGCACTAACCACCATGGGGCAGACACTCAATAAAAGAGCTGCCCTCTGGTGGTCAGTGTACTCCCACAAGAAGAGCACTGCTCAGTCAGAAGCTTGGCTCATGGCTGGTGAGCATAGTGGTGGCTCCACAGCAGCACTAAGGAGCAGCGAACAGGTGGGTTGTAAGGAGTGAGGGATCCTGGACTGCGAGATGGCGCAGGCCAGGTTGAGGGACTTAACCCTACCCCCCCAAGTGCACAAATTTTTTACACAGGGCCTCTAGTAATCATCATAACTTCTTTTCACTTGAGTGCATCTGATTCTCATATTTCTATGCCAGTTCCCTTTTATGTTTTTGTTGTCCTAACTCAGTAGTCAGCAAACCGTGGCTTGCGAGCCATATACGGCTCTTTGGCCCCTTGAGTGCGGCTCTTTTACAAAATACCTCGTGCAGGCATGCACATACAGTGTAATTGAAACTTCATGGCCCAAGCCCAGAAGTCAGTTTTCGACTCTCAAAAGAAATATCAATCATTGTACTGTTGATATTTGGCTCTCTTGATTAATGAGTTTGCTGACCTAAGATATCCCTATTAATGCTATAAGATTATTGGTGGTCGTACTCACAGTGTTGTGACCATCTGTTGTTTCAGGTAGAATAATTTCCTTGAGTATTTACTGCAGTGAAGGTTTTCTAATGATAAAGGCCCTCAGCTTGTGTATGTCTCTGAATATGTTAATTTTTCCTTCATATTTAAGGAGTTATTATTCATGCCTGGTAATTTCTCTCTTTCAGATATTTGAATATTCAGTTCCACTCTCGTCTGGGTTATAGAATTTCTGCTGAGAAGTTGGATAAAATTTTGATGGATTTTTCTTTGTAGGTCACTTCCTTCTTTTCCCTTACTGCTTTGAGAATTTTTTCTTTGTCATCAATACCATTTTGAATGGTATTACCAAGTGCCTTGGAGAGGGCCTTTTTGTATTGGTCTTTTGTATAAATAAGTGTTAATTTGCTTCTTGGATTTGAGGATCTAGTTTTTTTTCATAGGTTTGGATAGTTCTAATTCATTGTTTGAATAAATTCTATCCCATGCTTTGTCCTTTGCGTCGGCAATGCCTATATTTTTAATACTGCTTTTTCGAATGGAGCCAGAAAGTTTTCTCATAGAGTTTTTACTTTTTTTTACACTTATGTCTTTCTGTTCTTCTCTTTGCATCATTTCTTGATTTCTATCTTTTATATTGTTAATTCTTCGTTTGGTTGGCTTTGGTTTCTATGGTCAGTAGATTATTCTTAATCTTCTTTGTTTCATTCTTCATTTCCAGGGTTTCTGATTGGATCTTTTTTAAAGTTTCAATCTGTGGTAAAGTTCTTCTTTTGTTCATTGATTTGTTTTGAGTGCACTAAATTGCCTATCGATATTTTCTTGAATCTTGCGTATTTTCAGAACTGCAATCTTGAAATCTCTGTCACTTACATTATATATTTTTATGTTTTCCAGCTTGCTTTCTAAAGGTTTTTCATTTTCTTTTTGGTCATCCTCATTAGTGTGATTCTTCATGTATTTGCTGTCTTCCTTTGCATATGCAATTCTCTCTGAAAATAAGTTTTCCAGTAGATGGCGATGGATTGCAAGATTTTTTACCTCTGTGTTCTCTCAATATTGAACCTCCATGGCTTCTGTAAAGAGTGTACAGCTGTGCTGCTTGGGGTTAGGGTTTGTTTTGGCCTCACCTTGATGGCCTCCATAGGGTGCAACCCAGGGGCCTGCCCTTCATTGGGTACCAAAGGAACCCCTCCTGGGCATCAGTCACAGAGCTAAGCAGGATTCTATTGCATTAGCTCTTTAAATACACGATTCCAAGGGCAACAGGAAGGGAATTTTGCAAGTCCAAGTGGCAGCAGGATTCTGTAGATTTCTATTCTTTTCTGAAAGATTATTGTGGCCTGACTGCTCACATGGCAGAACCCCATGCCTAGCAGGCATCTGCTAACTCAGAAGCTTGCCCTGCAGGGGTTCCTTATTACTTCCCCCTTACAATACCTCCAGCTGTTTTCTATCCCTCCTCTCTCCTGGCCTTCTTAATCTCAAGCTCCTGACTGCAGGGCTGAGTCTGGCAGCCATTTATGCTTTCCTCCCCATTTATCTCTGATTGACCACCTTTAGATGTTTCATTGTACAGGTCTCAGGCATGTGTTTTTGTTGAGCAGGGATTCTTTGTTGTTTAGTTATAGTTGGTTAACTTCTTAATATGAGGGGGACAAGGACTTCTCCCACATGGTTATCATTCCTCTGACACCACTCACTTAAACACTTGAATTTCTTCAAGCATGTATTCAAAATACTTTTTAAAAAAAACCAAAACCTGCAAAAGAAAGAGAGGATAGGGGATTAAGCTGTGGAGACTTAAGCATGTTTTCAGATAAACATTACAGCTCAAATAGCAAAAGTACCTTTGAACAAAATAAGGTACTTTTGAAGGAGTGAAAGGAGAAATTTAAAGAGTAAGGGATTAAGAGATTGAAAGTTTATTTATCTGGAATCCTCATTTTTTTCAATCATATTATAGCTAGTGTGGCCATCTGTTGAGAAAGGAAGTATAAGCCGAGGATTTACCTAGAGATGTGTAAAAGATTTTTTCAAAACTGGATAATGAAAGTGAACCCAGTTTTAGGATCAATATTCAGTTCATCTGAAATTGGAATTTGCAGAAGAGCATTCTCACTTAAAAAGGCAACTAACAGAGGATGTTTATACAGTGTTAATAATATGAATTGTGTTTATGCAAAACATACATTTACAGTGGATATGGCCAAAGAATAACATCAACTGTGATACTGAATGAAGAGCAAATTTTATTATGTACCTAACAGTTGAAATTTAGTTATATACAAGTTTTTTACTCGTAATAAGATGGTTAACTTTTTTTTTTTTTTTTTCTCAGATTAACCAAGTTACTCACAATCAGGCAGTGGTACTACAAAATGCCCTTCACAGCATTCCTAATCCATCGTCTGAATGCATGCTTAGAAATGTATCAATACGTCTTGCTCAACAAATATCCAGTGAGGTTAGTATTAAATTATGAAAACTCTGAGATCTTGAATGTTGCATTTATTACTCTGATCCAGTATCTACTTACTCATAAATAAAGAATACCATAATTTCAGGTTAAATATTCTGAGACCATTTAACTTTAACTCATATTTTAGCTTAAGTTTCATAAAGTTGTATGCAGTGTTATCTGCTAATATTTGAAAAAATCAATCAGGAGCTGAAAACCAGAATTACAGGCTTTATTAAGAGACCTGCCGGTCTGTCTCTCAAAGGGAGGACAGTAATACATGTAGAGGTGAACACGCCTTTTGAGGGGAGGAATGAGAAGGAATGATGGCTTAGTGTACTCAGAACACGCCAACTGTTGGCTTAACATATGGCCCACATAAGGTACGTAGTCCCTCAGGTACTTAGGGACATGGGCTTATGGTATTTGGCAGGTGTTGATTGGTGGTTCAATGATTAGTTCATATAAGGTGCCTGGTCAGGTACTCAGGTATGTCCAGGCCTCAGGTTATGTTATTACTCAGCCCTTCAGTTGGGGGAAAGGAAGACCTAGCAATATTAGTACTTTAAAAAGTACTTTTTAAAACTTTTAAACACCCTTTTGAAGGTATTTGTGTATATTGCATAAGCTAAATCAAAATAAAGAATTTAGTGAATAATGACATTTAAACTATACACGATGTACTGAGCAAATAGCATTACCATTAGCCTCTGAAAGTTTTCTGCTCCTTATTCCAGGCAGTCTTTTATCTGCTCTTGTCACTGTACAGTTGGTATTTTCATAAATTTTATGTAAATCGTACAGTAAAACAACAGTTTAATAGACTAGTTTGGTGAGGAGATGTCCTTTAAAACAAAGTCTATAATAGATTTTCTAAGTGCATATGTTAAAAATTTTACAGATTAGTTTGTTTTTACTTGTGTAATTAAAATTAATGTTCATATCACTGTAATTTTAAGTTTATACTGAATAAGTGTAGTAAATGCATGCATTTATCAGTCACTGTGAGTAAACTAATGCACACAGATGAGTCACATGCCTTAGCATACTTTGGAACATTCCCCCCTCCTGCCACACACATTAAAACTGCAGAAAGCTGCTCCACGAAACAACCATTTACTGCTTGAGGGTGGAGTGATTACCTGCTAATTATTCCTTGAATATTGTTTACAACTGGTAATTCTTGGACTTTAAAATATAGACTGTTGGTAGATATGTAATATTTATTTTACAACATATGACCTATTTAGTAAAACTTATAGTGAAATAATAACAAAAAAACCTTTTAAATATAAGCAAATTTTGGTTCAAACTATTCTTAAATTGACTGGTTGTTAATTTTCATATGTGATGAGAACAGACCAGAAATACTGTTCATTAAATAATAGAGCCCATTAAATTGAGGTTCACAAAATCGAGGGTTTATTGTATTATGTACTGGTTAGTATCTAGATTATATAAATCAGCATGATTTGTAAACTTTATAATCTAATTTTACATATTTGTAGTTTATTTCATTTTTTAAATGTAATTCTTTATTGTTTAAAGTATTAAATATGTCTCCTTTTCCTCCCATTGAACTGTTGTCTTTACTCTCCTTACCCCTTTCTACCTTCCCAGCACATGCCCTCACCCCTTCTACTGTCTGTTGTCCATGAGTTATGCTTATTTGCATGCATACAAGAACTTCATAGATCTCTTAGGTCTTCTCAAACCCTCCCAACCCCTGCTTTCCCTCCTAGATTAGATGGTCAGTTCAATGTTTCTCTGTCTCTGGATCTATTTTTGTTCATCAGTTTTTGTTGTTCATTATATTCCACATGTGATATTTATCTTTCTCTGACTGGCTTATTTTGCTCAGCATAATGCTCTCCAGTTCCAGCTATTCTGTTGCAAATAGTAAGAGTTCTTTTTTTTCTTATAGTAACATAATATTCCAATGTGTAGATGTACGACAGTTTTTTAATCCACTCATTTGCTGATGGGCAATTAAACTATAGTGAATTATGCTACTATGAACATTGGGATGCATATATCCTTTCTGATTGGTGCTTCTGGTTTCTTGGAATATATTTCTAGAAGTGGGATCACTGGGGCAAATGGGAGTTCCATTTTTAGTTTTTTGAGGAGACTCGATACTGTTCTCCACAGTGGCTGCAGCAGTCTGCATTCCTTTCTCTCCACATCCTCACCATCACTTACTGTTTGTTGATGATAGCCATTCTAACAGGTGTGTGAAATGGTACCTCATTGTCATTTTGATTTTCATCTCTTGGATGATTAGTCAATTTGAGCATGTCTCTTGGCCTTCTGTATGTCCTGTATTTCCATCTCTTGGATGATTAGTGACTTTGAACAGGTCTCTTGGCCTTTTGTATGTCCTCTTTCAAAATGGGTCTACTTAAGTCATTTGCCCATTATTTTATTGGATTATCTTCCTTAAGTTGTATGAGCTCTCTATAAATTTTGGAGATTAAAATTTTATTTGATACAACATTGGCCAATATGTTTTTCCATGCAGTAGATTCTCTTGTTGATGCTTTCTTTTGCTGTGCAGAAGCTTTTTGAGGTAGTCCCATTTGTTTATTTTCTCTTTTGGTTCCATTATCTTAGGAGCTATATTGGTAAAGATATTGCTATGACATATGTCTGACATTAACTACCTTTGGATTCTTTCAAGATTTTTATGGTTTCCCATCTTATATTTAAATCCATTGTCCATTTTTTAGTTAATTTTGTGAATGGTGTAAGTTGGTGTATGTATTAGTTTCATTTTTTTGTATGTATTAGTCCAGTTTCCTAGCACCATTTATTGAAGAGACTATCTTGACTCCATTGTATACTCTTTTCTTTTTGTCAAATATTAATTGAGCATAGTGGTTTGGTCGATTTCTGGGTCCTCTGTTTTATTCCATTGATCTGTATGTTTATTCTTATGCCAGTAACAGGCAGTTTTGAGTACAGGTTTTTTACCTCTTTATAGTTAAATATATTCCTAGGTATCTTTTTTTTTTTTCTGCAATGGTAAATGGAATTGTTTTTCTGTGAGTTTGTTGTTAGTATATAAAAATGCTATAGATTTTTGGATGTTAATTTTATACCCTGCTATATTGTCAAATTCACTTATTAAATCTAGTAGTTTTTTGATAGTCCTTAAGGTATTCTATTCTACAATATCATGTCATCTACGAATAATGACAGTTTTACTTCTTTTTCAATTTAGGTGCCTTTTGTTTCTTCATCTTGTCTACTTACTATGGCTAGCACTATGTTGAACAGAAGTGGTGAGAAGAATGGGCATCCCTGTCTCATTTCTGCTCTTATTGGAAATAGTTTTAGTTTTTGCCCATTGAGTATGATGTTAATTTGTCATATATGGCTTTTATTATGTGGTGGTATAATTCCTGTAATTCCACTTTGCTGAGAGTTTTTATCAAGAAAAGGTGTTGGGCCCTAACCAGTTTTGTTCAGTGGATAGAGCGTCAGCCTGTGGACAGAAGGGTCCCAGGTTTGATTCTGGTCAAGGGCATGTATCTTGGTTGTGGGCCTATCTCCAGTAGGGGATGTGCTAGAGGCAGCTGATCATCTCATCCATGTTTCTCTCTATGCCTTTCCCTTCCTCTCTGTAAATAATCAGTAAAATATATTTTTAAAAAAGAAAGGGTATGGGATTTTGTCAAGTGCTTTTCTGCATTAATTGATATGATTATGTGATTTTTATGTTTCAATTTGTTTATGTATAACATTCAGTGATTTGCAGGTAATTGTACCAGCCTTCCATTCTCTAATAAATCCCCCTTGCTCATGGTGTATTTATGATTTTTCAAATGTAATGCTGGATCTGATTTGCTAGAATTTTGTTGAAGATTTTCACATCCATATTAATCAGGGATATTGGCCTTTCTTTATACTGTCCTATCTGGTTTTGGGATTAGGGTAATCTAGCTTCATTGAAAGAACTTGTAAGTGTTCCCTCCTCTTGAATTTTTGGAATAGTCTGAGGAGAATAGGTTTTAGTTCTTCTTTGAATGGTTGGTAGGACTCCCTGAAAAGCCCTCAAATCAGGGCTTTTGATTGGTAGAAGTTTTTTTTTATTACTGCTTTTTTATTCAGGTTTTTTTTTTTTTTTCTTTTCTTATTGAGTTTGAAGATTGTATTTTTTGGAATATATTCATTTTGTCTAGGTTGTCCAGTTTGTTGAAGTAGAATTGTTTGTAGTATTTTTTTTACAATCCTTTTTATGTCTTGGTGTTAGTTGTTTCTTCACCTCTTTTATTCCTGATTTTATTTGGTCTTCTCTTTTTGTTTCTTGGTTAGCCTGGCTAGAGGTTCATCATGTAGTTTATTCCATTTTCACAAAATTACATTTTGTAGGCCATCCTGCATATTACAAGTTTTTTGACCATTGGGAGTAGTTCAGTTATGAAATTCTCATAAGAAATATATAGAACAAGAATAGACATGAATCGGAAATACACCAATTTGTCTGTGATAAATGTATTTTTTGCTTCATCTAAATATAAAAAGCTTAAGCGATTGAATGACTACCAGGGGACAAATGCTCAACGCAGCAGTAGGAGGCAGCACTGGACTGCTAGTTTCAGTCCAGTCCCGTAGGCTATGCTGAGGGACCCCACCGGTGCACAAATCTGTGCACTGGACTTCTAGTCTACATAGATTGGACTTGCTTAGAAGATACAAAAGAGGCGGTGAGGATCAAATCTACTTTTGATTTTTAAAAATGTGAAGAATTTTCAGTCTAAAGTCATTTCTACTATTTTATCATTATTATTATTATTATTATTATTATTTTGCAAAGACAAACCTTTTCTTTGGATTATGTCACTTTATAATTACTTATTTTATTTCAGGCTTCAAGACATATACCTGATACTTCTGTAATTATAGCTATACAAAAAATCATCTGGGCATCAGGATGTGGGGCATTAGAGCTAGTATATAGCCCAAATGAAGAAATCACTAAAATTTATGAAATGGTAAGAGTTACTACAAAGCAATATTCCTTTTATGTAAATGGTAATGTATCTGACTAAATTTTCATCATGTCTGCCTCTTTAAACCTACCTAATGGTTTAAAATAAACTTCCAATAATAATTAAGGTGAGAATAAATATACTTATGTTTTGAAAATAAAACAATTCAGTAGGTCACTATAAGGCAATCATTTTCTAAAACTTACTTTTTAAAACTTATTGGATTGAGTATAGGTGTGCTATAATGAATTTGGTTTTCCCAATTCTCCTTAATTATTCCTCTTTAATATTTTCTAATTCTTGATAACAGTAATTGTGGAATCATAACATTGAAGTATTTTACTTGATTCTTTTAGAGCACTCAAAAGCAGGAAAAATTTCTTCCACCATTTAGGTATTACTTCTAGTTTTTGTTGAAGTAAGCAAATTATTTGCAGAAATTAGGGTTTTTTTTAATCTCTTTGATTTTTCTATTAATATTTTTTTGTTGTGGATAGTTACTTAGAAATTGTACATCATTGATTTTTAGAATATTTATATGATTATTTTATTTCAGACATTACCTGTACTGAGTTTTTAATGATTTCAAGGCAGGTAAAAATTTACTAGATACCTACTTGAGCATATTTTAGCTTGCAAAAGTCTTCCATAGCCTTCCTGAACATTTGAATAAGAATATTGCTTTTAATAAAGTAACATTTTAGATAAATCATACAATAAAGCTTATTAACAACCAACCTACAGTGCAATCATATTTTTTTTAGTAGGGAATCATAATTTTTGCAGAAATAACAATATTTACACTGAAAAGATGAAGAAAATACTATTTTTTAGTATTAACAGAGAATGCTTGCTTAATCCTTAAGGGTCTCAAAAGCTGCAGGTAAAGATACTGATGATAAAGTTTCTTTTGTGAATAAACTTTAAATGCTAAATAAAAGGATTGTGAGTTTTTTATGATTTTCATTATAATTTTATAGACCACCAATTCAAGCAATGAGCCAGACATGGAAGATGAACAGGTTTGCTGTGAAGCATTAGAAGTGATGACATTATGTTTTGCTCTAATTCCGACAGCCTTGGATAATCTTAGTAAAGAAAAATACTGGCAGACATTTATCATTGATTTAATATTGCACTGTCCCAGCAAGTAAGTGATTTTTAAAAAAAAAATGGGAATGAAAACTGACCTTATTTTAAAGTAGATATGAATTAATTTTTATATGAATATTTCAAAAATAAGGAAACTTTTTCCTTGTCTACATCAGAATTCTGAGTTTAGAAAACTTAGGTTTTATATGTTTTATTAAAGCAGATTTTTAATCTGCAAAATGCCAATGTTGATTTTTTTAAAATTAATTTTCTTAGTGTATTGGGAATAACATACATTTATCCTAAATAATAAAAGCCTAAGTGTTTAGTCTTCAGGTTAGCCATTCAACTATTCAAGCATTCAAAGCATAATATGCTAATGATATGCTCAGGCTGCTCAACTGCTCACTACCCTCCAGAGGACAGACACTCCAACTTGTAGTTGAGCTTGCTGCTGGAGTCCAGCTGATCAGGACGGAGCCAGACAGGCCATTCACACCCTGGAGCCTTCCCACAGACCCAAGCTGGACAACCTCTTGCCCAGCCCAAATAGTGCATCCTTGAGGTCCCTCAGCCTGGCCTGGACCCTCTCACAATCTGGGACCCCTCCGCGGGTGTTAAAGAGCTGGTTTTGGCCCGATCCTGCATGCCAAGCCCAGGGACCCAACTGGTACTCAAATTTGTGCACTGGGCCCCTACAGTGAGAGTGTGTTTGTGACCTACTACTAGAGATACATGTAAATTGACTGCACCCACAGCCAATCAGATTAGATATGCCAATTAACCCAACAAAGATGGTAGGTTAATTTGCATATTCAGGCTAAAACCAGCTCTTCAGCATTCCCCAAGAGATCGTGGATTTTGAGAGGCTGCAATCCCACTGGTGCACAATTGGATCCAGGGAGGGATGTAACAGGTTGACCAGCTGGCGAGGGGCTCCAGTGCATGTGTGCCCTCCTCTTGCACAGTCCCCAGGAGCAAGCTAACCTACCAGTCAGAGCATCTGCCCCATGGTGGTCAGTGGACATCATAGCAATTGGCCAACTGCTCCCTTACGTTCAGTGCACACGTCATAGTAAGCAGCCTTAGCATATCAGTAGCAAATTATGTTTTGATTGGTTGAACGGACAACCAGACACTTAGTATATTTATATAAGGTTAGTTTTGAGTATGTATATCTTGGGTGGTTTCATTTAGTATAATATTCTCATAAGTTTCATCATGTTGTATCATGTTTCAGGACTTCAATTTTTAACGCTGGAAAATATTCCATTGTATGTATATATCACATTTTTATTTATGCATTTATTGGTTTATAGAAAACTTGGACTGTTTCCACTTTGGACTATTGTGATTAGTGCTAGTTTGATTTTTGTTATGAATACAAATATTTGAGTCCCCATTCTCAGTTCTCTTTAGGTATATACCTTGACATGAATTTGCTAAATCTCATGGTAATGTGCTGTTTAACATTATAAGGACTCAATAAACTAAGTTACCAATTGACTTCATAATTTTATAGTTCACCAATAATGTAGAAAGATTTCAATTTCCCTACTCCTCCCATACTTGTATTATCTGTTTTTTTTTAAATTATAGCTATTCTAATGCGTATCAAATGGCTGTCATTGTTTTCAGATTTATTTCCTAGTGAATAGTGCTTATTTTTTTTTATGTGCTTATGGTAATTCTATGGATAACTGTCTGTTCAAGCCCCTTTTAAAATTGAGTTGTTTATGTAAATTTTAGGATAGGTTGGAAGAGATTAAATCTATAGATTGCTTTGGGTAGTATTGACATTTTAACAATATTAAGTCTTTTAAGTATCTTGACACAGGTTGTCATTTTTATTTAGATATATTAGTTATTTCAAGACTTTTGCAACTTCTTAGGTTTATTTCTACATCTTTTATTTTTGCTGCTATTACAACTTCTCATTTAACAGACAATATTTCTGGTCCATATATCAAATGTAAAAATTAATGTCCTATTTATTTTAAAATGCTTTTAACCAAGGTTGGCTTATAATTAAATTAACAGGTTATTTTGTTTTTATTTTTAATTCACTTTCTGTCTTTTCCTCTTGAGATTTTAATATTTTAAATATTGGTTCACTTTCTGGTGTCACTCTTTCTGTTTATGTATGTGTCATTTGTTTCTAACCATATGGCACTCAAGCCAGGGTTGTCATTTTAATTGTGATGTGACTTGGAATATATTGTTTGGGTATATCTTGATTGGATCTCTATGCTTCTTGAACTTAGGTTACTTTTTTCTTCAGCAATTAAGGAAAAATTTCAGCCATTATTTCTTAAAATAGGTTCTGTATTCCTTGCTTTACTTTCTTTTCATTCTGATATACCAATTATGTTGATGTTGTTATTCTAGAGTTCCCTTAAACTATACTCCTGCTTTTTAGTTTTGTTTTTTTTCCCATTGATTTTTGAGACAGTGGGAGAGAGGGAGGGAAACATTGATATGACACACACAGACATAGATTGGTTGTCTCCCAAATGTGCCCTTACCGGGGCCTGAGATCAATTAGCATTCCAAGTGCATGCCTTTGACTGGCAATTGAATTCCCAAGTCTTAGGTGCACAGACCCATGCTCTATCCACTAAGACAAACTGGCTAGGCCTATCCTCCTGCCTTTCACTTCTTTCTTTTTCTTGCTCTAATTGATTGAGGTTTTTCTATTTTGTCTTCTAAATCACTGCTTCTAAATCTTCTGCCTTACTCAGGCAACTTTTGGTTCTTTCCGGTGTATATATTTTTTTGTTACTTTGTACCCAGAGATACTTTTTCCTGATTGTTTTTGGGGATTTTTAAGAAAAAGTGAAAGAAGGTGGAAGTATGAAAGAGAGAAAAATCTGGATGTGAAATTGATACATCTAATGTATGCCTCCCACAGATGCCTCCATGTTAGCTAGGAATCAAATCTGTAGCCCAAGTATGTGCTCTTCTCCAAGAATTGAACTCGAAACCGTCAACTGCATAGGCTGACTGACTCTAAACATTAAACAATGTTGGACAAGGCCCAGTGTATTCTTGGTGTCAGATATATTATTCTTCTTTTCTGACTGTTTTCGATATCTTTTTTTTCCATGCTGTTGTAGTTCACACTAAGTTTCTTTAATTTTAAGTTATTTGAGCATCTCTTATGACTATTACTTTGAACTCTAGATCTGAAAAATTTCTTTGCTCCATTTTTGTTAGCTCTTTTTCTGGAGTTTCCTCCTTTTCTTTCATTTGGGGGTTTTTCTTTGTCCATTTTAACTGTGTATTTGTTTCTATGTATTAGAATGACCTGTGTTCACAAGGTTCTTTCGGTAATAAGTGTTCTGTGGGACCCAATAGTGTAGTCTCTTTGATCTTGTGAGCTGGTTGCTCTAGAGATGACCTTTGTGTGGGTAATTAGGTCATGATTGTTGTTGTCCCCTTCATGAGTTGGATCTTCTCTCAGGCTGTCTGACTGTGAGGCCTTCCCTCCACCATGTTGTGCAAGTTGTTATACAGGTATTGACAGAAGAAAACAAAAAAATACAAAGTACTCCTACAACAAGAACAAACAGATACAAAAGAAAAGAGTTAGGAAAGAGTAAAAAGAAAAATAAAAGAGAAATACTGTAAGAAGGTGGAAGAAATTGGAATATGAATGAAAGGAATGACAATAAAAACATAAGAATGAAGAATAGGAAAAGGAACACTGAATAAGAAAATTATGAAAAGGGGAAAGAAGAAAGACAAAAATAAGAAAAGGGAAAAATAAGCAGTTTAAAGAAGAAAAAATAGAATGAAAAAACAAAAATAGGTAAAGGAAAAAGAAACAATAACTAATATTGAAGATAATGCAAAAGAAAAAAGTATGAAAGTGAAGTGACATTTTTGTCAGTACAGTTTAGTGCATCCTGGAAGTTCCCTGTGTCTCATGCTCTTCTGATAAAAACAGCCTGACTCTTTCAACTGCCATTTCTGGGCCTCATACGTGTTACTTATTAGGTACCAATTAATAATTTGGATTTTGTAATCAAAGAAATAACAATAATTTCAAGAGAAATATAAAAAATGCTTTCTTCAAAGTAATGTCCATCGCTATTTACACATTTCCCCATCTTTCAAGTAATTGGTGAATACCATCCCAATAGAACTTTTCTTATTTTGAGGCAGACAATTCAGAGACCCAATTTTCCACTTATTTAGAAAATGTATGCCATCAATTGGAACAAGTGGTCATGTGAAGGAGCAGGATCTAGTGAATACAGCAATGGGTTAATACTTCCCAGGCAAGATCTTTTAACATGACTTTAACTGGTTTTGAAGTGTGTCATGGTGAGTTATGAATCAAAATTACTTTGCCCTGTCTTCTGGCACATTCTGGTCATTTTATGATCAAAGTGTGGTTCAAATTGATTATTTTTTCTGAAACCAGGTAAAACCATCAGTATTAATGGTTTCACCTGGTTTTAGACGCTCATAATACACACATTCCTGATCCCACCAAATTCAGGGCATTGTCATTTTTCCTAAGTAATTTAGCCTTGCAGTCCATGTTGATAGGTGACCTGGATCCACCCATGATTTTGTGTGTTTGGGATTCTCAAAGTAAATCCTCTGTACGTTGCCAATCATTATTTGATGCAAAGATGACTTTCATGCTGTTGAAGCAACATTTTACTGATGACTTTTCAGTTTTCCATTTCTCTTAAGTTCAGTTGATGTGGCACCCATTTTCCCTCCTTTAAAATTAAGATGAAGCCGAAAGCATATTTAATGGGGTACTCTTGCCCCTTTCCCACATGGGAGTCTGTGCTGTGATCATCTTTTCCTTTATAGAAATCTGTATTTGTTATTTAATAAATTTCCACCTTTTCTAATAAAAGGGAAGGGCAGGCTTAATGAAAAAAAATTCTTTATATTTCAAAGACAAATTTCTTTTAAAGATTTAGCTAGCAAATGAATGAAAACATGTTATTTATTCACTACAAAATGGAATTATAATATTTACTCTGGCATTTTTTAGCACCCTTTCACATCCTGCATGATTCAGGGTCCCAGTTCAGAGTTCAGGTTCAGGAGAAGGCCTCACACAAATGAATAGAGACTTTAAAAAACATTAATTTGGAAAATGGGTGAGAGGCCGTAGTCCAACTCTAGTGGAGAATTGCTGGCGCTGGCTTTATCTTCTGTTTAAGATTGAGATAATAAGATACATCCATATCCCCCAGACAGGAAACACCAATAAAAGTCAACAGGGAATCTCTTAGGTGGGGGCTGCTTCCACTACCAACATCCAGTAATTAGCTTCAATCCTTCAGAGTATCTAAAGTTGACCAGCCCTCCAAATTTCCTGTCCACAGCTATTAGTAAAAAACCACTAGAGGTCTGGTGCACAAAATTTGTGCATGAGGGAGAGGTGTCTGTCAGTCTGTCCTGCACTCTCTTCCAATTCTGGACCCGCAGATAGGGTCCCTAGGCCTAGCCAGCAATCAGGGCCTACAGGGGCTTTCCTTCCTATGGCTGCCAGCAGCTGGCGCCACTGCCACTGCTTGCCATCTGTGTGGTGCAACCCCCTCTCCCTTGCTACTAGTCATCTCCCTCTTGTAGGCATGGAATGCTAATGATTGGTTGGCCTGGGTCTCCCTCTGCGGGTGATTGCTGGCCAGCTCCACCCATCCACGGCAGCGCTGCCAGTTGTTGGTTGGGCTTTGCAATTGATCGCATTGCACAGAGAGGCATTGCCCATCCTGTCAGACTCCATGATCAATTGCAGGGCAGAGGGGGGCTTGGACCTCCCTTTGTGGAGTGGTCACAGGGCAATGACAGGGCTCTCGGACTCCTGACCAATCGTATCAAATCCACCTTGGCTGGCCTGGTGCCAGTGCATCATAGTGTGGTCGTCCAGAAAGTCACCCAAATACTTGTTTGGTTGATTTTCGTATTTTGCTTTCATTATTACAGTTTTATTTGCATGTTATGCTTTTAATATTATCTTATTATTACAGAGGAATTTGTGCAAGGCGGTGTGTATCCCTCACCCCAGCCTGCACTCTCTCCAATCTGCAACCTCTGACAATCCAGGACTGCTGACTCCCAACTGCTCGTGTGGCTGCGTTGACCCTAACCACTTCTGCCTGTCAGCCTGATCACCCACTCCCTAACTACTTCTTTGCCAGCCTGATTTATGCGTTACTGCTCCTCTGCCAGCCTCATCACCCCTAACTGCTTTCCCCTGCTGGTCTGGTCCTCACAAATGCCCTCCCCTACAAGGCTCGTCCTCCCCTAACTGCTCTCCATTACAGGCCTGGTCCCCTCAATTTCTCTCCTCTGCCAGTTTGGTCACTCCTAAATGCCCTCACCTGCAGGCTTGATTGTCCCCAACTGCCCTCCCTTGCAGGCCTGGTTCCCCCCATCTGCTCTCCACTACAGGCCTGGTCACCCCCAACTTTCTCCTGCAAGCCTGGTCTCCCCACCCTAACTGCCCTCACGTGCAGCCTTGTCACCCCAAATGCTCTCATCTGCAGCCCTGCGTCTCATCAACTGTCCTTCCTTGCAGGTCTGGTCTCCCCCAACTTCCTTCTGTCAGCCTGGTCACCTCTAACTGCCTTCCTCTGCAGGCTTGATCGCCCCACCTGCCCTCCCCTGCTGGCCATCTTGTGACCACATGGGGGCATGATCTTTGGCCACCTTTGGGTAGCCCTGTTGTGAGTTGGAGTGATGGTCATTTTGCTTTTATTAGATAGGATAGAGTCCTGGTACACAGGTGGGAGCCGGCTGATTTGCCCTGAAGGTAGGAGTTCCCTTGGGTTGTGAGGTGGCCTAGGCAAGGGGCCTGTGAGGGTATGTAGGCCAGCCATGCCCCGCGGGACCGAAGTAGAGGCCAGTACTGCCTGGAAGCAGGTATCAGGGATTTATTTATCCTCTATAACTTTGTATCCTTGAGCTGAGGACAGGGCAGGCAAGAAGCTTGGCTTCTACCATTGCTGAGGGCAAGCCAAGCCTCCTGTTCGTTTCAGCTCTGTGGCTGCCACCATCTTTGTTGGGATTTGTCTTCTGTAATTGAAACTTTGTAGCCTGAAGCAGATGCCTGGGACCGATCAGAGAGTGTGGAAAGCTTGGCTTCTTCCATCACCGCGAAACCCAAACCTTCCTCTTGCTATCTCCATGGCCACAGCCATCTTGGTTGGGATTACTTTGTATACTCGCTCCTAGTTGACTTGTAGGTGTGGCTTGTTGATGTAGCAGAATGATGGTTCACTTACATATTAGTCTTCTATTAAATAGAATTATTTTCAATAAGAACAACTGTGAACATACTTTTGCCTGACTATGACTTACATATATTGTATTCTCAAAGTAAACTAGAGAAGAGAAAGTTATGTAAATATGTTTACAATTCTGGATATGTATTGAAAAAATATCTGCGTATACTAGTAAGTATACCTGTGTATTTCAAACCTGTATTCAAGGGTTTAATTTCAGGTAATCTAGAGAAGTTAATACATTATACTACATTTTTAAAAGATATAGATAAATATAATCAGATGAAATTTTTGTTATAGAGATTAGGGCCTGATTTTTTCAGAACTTCTCAAATATGTTGTGTATTATATAAAACTTATTGGGATTGCTGATTTAAATAGTAGAGGCTTGATGCACAAAATTGGTTCAAAAGTAGGCCTTCCTTCCCTCAGATGCCAGCAGCGCATTCACTCTGGCACTTGGGACCTGGGCTTCCCCTGTAGTTCAGAAGGGATCTAGTCTAATTAGCATATTATGCTTTTATTATTAGAGATAGATTGCTGGGCCTCTCTCCCTGAGTTCCTTAATTAGTGAGTATAGAATGGGGCCAAGAACTTGTTTTTCTAAAAATTTCCCACATTCCTACAGAATGCTGCTGGTTTTGAGAACTATATTTATAATTCTGTGTTTTATAGAATTATAATAGTCCTATCTAATAAAAGAGTAATATGCAAATTAACTATACCTTTCTATACCCAATAAGCCACGCCCACCAGCAAATCACAGGGCGATGGCCGGGTGCCCAAGTCCAGAAAGGTCCTCTCTCCGGGAGACCCTTACTAGGCCAGAGGTTAGGCTGAGCCAAGCTGTGGGTGGGGCCTCCTTCCAGCAATGACCGGGCCCCGACCGATCACAGGGAACTGCAATGGCCCTGGGTTAGGCAGGGCCAGCCAGCGATGGCTGGGCTCTGATGGGTTGCAGGGCCCTGAGGTGGCCTGGAGCCCAGGTCCAAAAAGGGCTTTTCCCCGAGAGACTCTAGCACTGGGATTAGGCTGGGCCAGGCTGTGGGCAGGGCCACCCAGCGATGGCCAGCCCTGATCAATAGACATCAGGGCCCTGAGGAGGCCGGGTACCTGGCTGTAGTCAAAAGAAAAGAGACACCCTATAAACAGGAATAAACATAAAGATTACAAAAGATTTCTCATCAGAAACCATGTAAGGGAGAAGATAGTAGAGCAACATCATTAAAGTACTTACAAGGGAGAAAATCCTCTCAATTTATAATTCTAGATTGAGTGAAAATATTTTTAAAATAGTTAAAATGTATTTTAACTATTTTAAACTATTTTAGAAATAGTTAAAAATAATTTATGTATAAAAGATTAAATTTTTTAATCACCGGATTTGTAGCTTAAGAATTGTTAAAAGAAGTCCTGCAAGCAGAAATAAAATTTTGCCAGATACAAATAGTGATCTAAGAAATGGAAAACACCAAAGACAGTATATACGTAGGAAAAAATATAATAGAAGTTTCTTGTTATTGAAATATATTTAAAGATAATTAACTATTTAAACAAATAATAATGTAATGTCAGTTTTATAACATCTGTGTAAGTAAAATACATGACAACAAAGATAGCCTGGGGAAAATGAAATTTTGTTCCAGTGAAATTTCTATACAAGATGTGAAGTGGTAAAATATCCACTTGAATATAGATGTGACAAGTTAAAATCCTATATAATGAAGAGCTAATATGCAAATAGTAATCACACTTCATGCCATCTGGGACCCTTGAGTGGGTGGCTTGTTCCTCTCCCAGTCTGTACCCTGTCTGGTCCGTAGTCCTCTCTCTCCAGTGTTGAGTGTCTGAGCCGTTATGGCACGATGGCCAATGAGGAGGGAATATGCAAATTAACATGACAAAGATGGTGAAAGCCAGCCCAGATTGAAGGCAAAGGGTGGGGTTGGCAGTCAAAGCAAAGACCTGGATTCTGGGTGTCAGAGGGAAGCCAATGGAGGCAAGGGGAAGTCCTATTCTTGCCCGAATTTTTTTGCATCAGGCCTTTAGCATGCTAATGATATGCTAAGGCTGCTCCTCTGTTTGGTATGATAGCGCTGACCACCAGGGGACAGTGAACTGGTCAACCAGTTGCTAGGCTGTACACTGACCACCAGAGGGCAGATGCTCTGACCTGTAGCTTAATTTGCTCCTGAGGTCCAATCAATAAATAGGGACTCAGCAAGATAGGCAAGACATATCCTGGAGCCCTGCCACAGACCCTCCATGGCCCAATTGTGCACCCAGTGGGGTCCCTCAACCTATCTTGCACCTTCTCACAATCCAGAAACCCTTGGGGGTTGTCAGAGAGCTGGTTTCAGCCCAATCTCATAGGCGACTCTCCTTAAGAGAGCGCCAGATGCAAGGCTCATGACTGGCAAGTGCAGCTGCTGTGGCAGCGCAAGCCTCTCCTAATTCGGCTGATCATGCAGGCACATTGGGGCCTGGGTGAGTAGGAGCGGCAGATAGGAGCTGCAGCTACATTGGACTGCAGGTTTTGGCTCAATCCCCACAGGCAACCCAGAGGAAACCTACCCATGCATAAATTCATGCAGCAGACCTCTAGTAAAAGTTTAATATGCTAATTAGACTGGACACTCTTGTGAACAACCCTGCAGCCAATGGATGCTGAAGCAGAGGAAGCAGAGACCTCCCTGGTAGTGGCGGTGGCAGAGGTAGAGGGACCCTGGCTCTCTCAGTGTCGGCACGGGGGTTAGGGCCAAGGTGCTTGCAAGAATTTTGTGCATCAGGCCCCTAGTTTATATGTAAAAACCAAGGGACCATAACAACCTGCAAATCGCCCTTCTATCAGCTCCCAGCAGCTCACAGTTTCTCTTCCCCCAGCCAAGTAACCACCCACAGGGACAGGCCAGCCAGACCGCACCTATACATTAATTTGTATACTGACCCTTTAGTATAATGTATTTTATTGAAAACAATTTTATGGAAGGACAAAAAAAGGTTCATAGCACCTTTTATACCATCTTTACACGTCATCTAATATTGTATCTGTAGGGTTATTTCCAAAAGAAGACTTAAATAAATATGTGTTTTATTTACTTATATAGATATAAAGATATTTTTTCACATTTACTTGTCCTTTAAATGGTTTTATTCCACCCCTGATTTACAGACATATTAAAGACTCTTAACAAATGAAATACTAAACTTAGTGATATTTGTATAATACAGTTAGTATTTCAGGTTTAACTCTCTGAAATACAGCTTAACTTGTCTGTGTTTAATGGTGTTAAATACTAATATGGTTTTCCTTGTATTTTTATTGTTATTACTTACCTTCTCAGTTAAATATAAAACAATATTGGAATGTTTTTATTTAATGAAAATAATAAGTCACATAGGAAATGTTTTATTTCAGAACTATTCGTCAGTTGGCACAGGAGCAGTTTTTTTTAATGTGCACCAGATGTTGTATGGGACACAAGCCTCTGCTTTTCTTTGTTACTCTGCTATTTACTGTTTTGGAGGTGAGATATTTTTAATGGAATTATCAATATGCTTCATTCTTAAAATGAAGGACATTAAGGAAATAACAGCTTTAACTTTTACTAAAATTAACTCAGTACATATGTAAGAAATGTAATCTTTTTCAGTATTTTCTATACTTCTTGTAGACTTGTTTTCATTTACTTTTTATAAATACTTAAGGAAAAAATATATATTCTGGGGAAAAAAGAAATCAAACATCTTGTTTTTTATGTTAAGGCATTGCCACTTCATTAAATTCTGAGCAGGAACTTGTGAATTTACACTGTATAAATTATTATATTTCAGAGTACATCAAGAAAGAGAAGTAAACACTTAGATGACTTTTTCACCCTTCTGCGGCACCTTCTTAATTATGCTTACAACAGCAATATTAATGTACCCAATGTTGAATTTCTTCTCAACAATGAAATTGATTGGCTCAAACATATTAGGGTATGTTACCTGATATTGTTTATTTTTTCACCGTTTAATTATATGCCTTATTTAAAAAGAATTTATAATTTTAAGAATTTATGTTAAAAGCCCATGGGAATAATAAAACAAAATATATTCTATCAATTGATAAATTAATAATTCAATATTTGCAGAAAGACTGTGCAATGAATTTTATATAAATACTAGAGGCCCCCTGCCACAAAATTCATGCACGAGGGTGGGGAAGAGTGTCCCTCAGCCCCGCCTGTACCCTTTACAATCTGAGATCCCTCATGGGATGCCCATTTAGGCCCAATCCCACCTGGCCTAAATGGGCAGTCAGACATCCTTCTCACAGTCCAGGACTGCTGGCTTCTAATTGCTCGCCTGCATGCTTCCTGATTGCCCCTACGTGCTTCTGCCTGCCAGCCTGATGACCCCCTAACCACTCCCCCACCAACCTGATTAATGTCTAACTGGTCCCCTGTCATCCTGTTTGTGCCTAATTTCCCTCCTCTGGTGTCCTGGTCAGCCCTAACTGCCCTCCCCTGCAGGCTTAATTGCCCCAAACTGCCCTTCCTTGCAGGACTGTTCGCTCCCAACTGCTCATCCCTATAGGTCTGGTCACCCTTGATTGTCCTTCCCTGCAGGCCTGGATCCTCTCCAATTGCCCTTCCCTGCAGGCCCGATCACCTCCAATTTCCACTTCTGCAGGCCTGGTCCCCCCTAACTGCCCTTCCATGTAGGCTTGATCACCCCCAACTGCCCTCCCTTCCCTGAAGGGTACCTACCAAGTCTCCTCCCTGCTGGTCTGATTGCCCATGACTGCCCTCCCTCGCAGGCCAGGTCTCTCCTAACTGCCCTGTCCTGCTGGCCATCTTGTGGTGGCCATCTTGTGTTCACATAAAGGCAGGATCTCTGACCACATGGGGGTAGCCCTCTTGTGTGTGTTGGAGTGATGGTCAATCTTCGTATTACTCTTTTATTAGATAGGATAGATGCCTGGTGCAGGGGTGGGGGGCAGCTTGTTTGCCCTGAAGGGTATCCCAGATCAGGGTGTGGGTTCCCTTGGGGCAGGAGCGACCTGAGTGAGGGGCCTATGTTGATTTGCAGGCCTGCCACCCCCCCCAGCGACCCAAGCAGAGGCCCTGGTATCTGGGGGTTATTTATGTTCTACAGTTGAAACTTTGTAGCCTGGAGTTATGGCAAGCTTTCTGCTCACTCTTATGGCAATAGCCATTTCTGTTTGAATTTATTTAAATTCTATAATTGGTACTTTATAGCCTGGAGTGGAGGCCTAGGTGCTAGGGCTGCAGAAGCTTGGCTTTCTCCATCACTTGAGCAACCCTAGCCTCTGTTCTCTGCAGCTCAGTGGCTGCCGCCAATTCTGTTGGGATATATCTTATATCCAGCTCAATGGCTGTAGCCATCTTGGTTGTGGTTTATTTGTTCCTATTTGGCTTGAAGGCATAGCTTGATCAGAGATACAATTTGTATATTTCCCTTTTATTAGATAGGATATTTTTTATTTCAGAAAGAAGCATCAATCATGAGAGAGAATCACTGATCTGTTGCCTCCTGCACACTGGGGACTGAGCTTGAAGCTAAAGCATGTGCCCTGATACACAAATGTCTTTAGAAACTGATATTTTGTTTTCTTAATTTTGGTATTTTTTATCTCATTTACAGACTGTCATTTAATGAAGATATTTTTGTGTTGTTGATCCTTAGTCAAGAAAAATTTTTCCATTGATATTTAGAGATACTTGGAACAGGGGGAAGAGAAATGTGAGAGAGACATATCAATTGGTTGTCTCCCACAAAAGGTCCAACCAGAATTGGGGATTGAACCTGCAACTCAGGTGTACATACTCTTCACCAGAATTGGAACCCAAGCTCTGCAGGCCAATGCTCTAAACACTATGTTACAAGGGTCAGGGCTAATGAAGATTCTTAAAATTATTTTTAAGCAAAAGAATCTGATAATTTCTTGCTCCCAATTTTCTTGAGGAGAGGCAACCAAAATTTTTTGGTGGCCTAAAAATTAAAAAGCAGTCTGATGAATTAGCATTTATATTATCCACTTAATACATTTTACTTAGAGTTCTATAAGAATATAGTTCTGAAATGTGTCACTTTTTGGCCTTTAGTTTAGCATTCTACTAGTGCTTTATGAAGTCTATTTTTAGAATATGATTTCTCTGTTTTGGCACCATTGATATTTTGGACCAGGTCATTCTTGGTTTTGAGGGCCTATATTATCTGTATACTGTAGCACATTAAGCTGTTTTCTTTCTGTTGTGAAGACCAAAAATATCTTCAGACATTGCCACTGACTGTCTGCTTAGAGTGGGATTATTCACATTTACTGTTTGATAGAGTTCTGTAAAATAAAAAATGGTAAGATTTAGGGAAATTATATCTGCTTTGTAAATCCCCTCAGCTCTTTTTTGTTCTGACTTCTTTTTCTTTCCTGTAAGATAGGCCTTGTAATGTTTTGTCTTTGGCAGGATAACGTTAAAAACACAGGTGAAACAGGTGTAGAAGAACCTGTCTTGGAAGGTCACCTTGGGATAACAAAAGAGTTACTGGCCTTTCAGACATCTGAGAAAAAGTATCAGATTGGTTGTGAAAAAGGAGGTGCTAATCTCATTAAAGTAAGTTGTAAATGTGGTTACTAAACTGGCTATAATTTTTTTGTTGTTGTTCTCATGTGAAAGTAAGGGGAAGAGAAAAAGATAGAAATATCTGTGTGAGAGAGAGACCTCTCTATCAGTTGTAACCCACAACCTCAGTACATGCCCAAGCATGAGCGGGAATCAAGTCTTTTTTTGCGGGATGGACAATGCTTCAATTACTTGAGCCACCCAACCCAGTCAGAGCTAAACTGGTTGTAACCTTTTAAATGTTTGTTAGATTTGGCTGTATATAATATTTTTTATCTTTGTGATATTATCTTGACCTATTTTCTTTATCGTACAAAAACCTTATCTCTGATTGTTACAGTAATTTAAATAATATGCCTCCCTCTCTTAAAGAGATTTTTAAATTAACTAGAAATAAAAGTTCAAAGGTTTTAGAAAGTTAAGTAGCATTAGTGATTTTGTTATTAAGTAAATCTGAATTTTTACTTGATAATACTTTAAACTGAGGAGATTATTTTTCCTGTAAGGTAGTAAACTTACTTATATGTATATTTTAAGTCTAGTTAATTATTTTTTAGTATTTTAAAATATCTATAAAATGGAGGATGTTTAATATAATTGATAGTGTTTTGAAATGGAATTGTGTATCTTTAATTTGAAAATTCAAAATTGTTTTTGAGATATTTAATTATAAAATACTTTTTTCCAAGGATATTTTTTCTAAAACATACATTATGCTAACAAGTGATCTGTTTCTTTTAACCCTTTAGGAATTAATAGATGATTTCATCTTTCCTGCCTCAAAAGTTTACCTGCAGTGTATGAGAAATGGAGAATTGCCCATTGAGCAGGCTATTCCAGTCTGTAGTTCACCAGCTACTATCAATGCTGGTTTTGAACTACTTGTGGCATTAGCCATTGACTGTGTGAGGAATCTCAAACAGCTAGTAGACCATTTAACTGAAATGTACTATGGAGGCACAGCAATAACTAGTAAGTATTTTAACTGAAACAGATAGTTTTATTGGGTTGAAGTAGTTACAAGTTTAAAATTCTTGCTTTGTTTGGTTTTTATGAATGTGTACAATATATTTATAAATGTCTTCTTGCAGGGGGTTGTGTAATAGAGAAAAATTATTCATTGATTATACATGAAGTAAAATTCAAACTCCAGAGTTATAAATTTGAAGCTATAGAGTTACGTAAAACATGCATGTCCTTTTCAAGACTTCACACATTGCTTAATGTTTATTTAATCTGAGTTCTAAAAATGTTACAGTTTGGAAGATCAAAATGTGAGAAGATAACTGTTAAGTCCTTGTTGTATTCTCAGTTAACATAATGTGCTCTCAGGATTCCTTTGAAATAGGAAACTGTCTTCAGACAGCTAAAACTCAAAAGGGAGGAAAATTTAACCAACTTATCATAAAATAACATAAAATTTCTCTTTAAATTAGTATTTTTCTGTTAATTCAGATATGGTATTTTTCCCATTGATTCTTAGAATTGCAGGGAGGGTGGTGATGAAAGAGAGAGAAAGAGAGAAACATTAATTCAAATGGTTGCCTCCTGCACATCCTCTGACCCAGTCCAGGATTGGGCCTGCAACCCAGGTACATGCCTTTGACTAAAAATCAAACCCAGATCTTTCTGTCTTTTGGCTGATATTGTAAACACCATGCCAAACCAGCTAGACCTAAATTACTTATTTTTTAAGGAAAATAAAGAGTTTATAAAATAATGCATGGTAATTAATACAGGTCTTTAAGAATAATGTAAACTATCTTTATATAAGAAGGTTTTAATCACATTTTAGGAGTTTCTAGCTAAACTTATTGTGGGAATGTGTATATAGTCAAGGTAGCATAGCAACATTTCTCTAAACAATGAACCAAATATATATAATGTTGGTCTCATCTATCTATCTATATAAAAGCCTAAGGGACTATTATGACTGAAGAACAGGAAGGACGGGTTGCTATGACATGCATTGACCACCAAGGGATAGATGCTCAATGCAGGAGCTGCATGCTGATGGTCAGTGCCACTCCTACAGTCAGCCTCCCCTAGCCAATCAACCTCCCGCTGTCCTTCCCCCGGCCAGTAGAGCCTGATCACCCCATTAGGGCTGGGCCCAGGGGTCGGGACCAGCAACTGGAAGTGGGTGACAGCGGACAGCCCAAGAACCAGCTACCTCCTTCAGGTCATTGGCCATCCAACTTCCTATAATGAAGCTGAAGAATTTCTACCACCTAGTAACATCTCATGAGGTCATGGCCTACAACATTAATTTTAGTAATACTGGTGTAAATAAATTAACATTGCTATCATATAAAAGAATAGCACATACAAAACAAAAGAAAGTTGGCTATAAAAGAGTATGCAATGGTCAGCCGGCATGGCACAGTGGTTGAGCATCAACCTATGAACTAGGAGGGTCACTGTTTGATTCCATGTCAGAGCATGTGCACAGGTTGCTGGTTTGATCCATAGGATGGGGCATGCAGGAGACAATCGATCCATGATTCTCATCGTTGATGTTTCTGTCTTTTTCTCTTTCTTCCTCTCTGAAGCAAATAAAAAGTTAAAAAAAAAAAAAACACTGTGAAATATGTCAAGTTTCTCATACATAATCATTTGATCATGTTTATCAAATAACCTTAAGTGCATTATTTTCTCGTGCTTAATTAACATTTTATTCACCATGTCTCCTATGTGTACAAAATACACTGCTAATGTTATCAGTAAGAAGCCACATCTAAACAAAATTAAATGTGATTGATCTGAAATGAAATTAAATGTACTTGAGAGAGAGATTGAGGAGGAACCAAGATGGTGGCAAAGGTAAACACCTATCCTGCTGTCCCACACAACAATTTCAAAACTATAACTTAATGACAGAACAAATATCATCCAGAATCACTGGAAAGGTGGCTGAGTGAAAATTCTACAAATGAAAGTAAAGATAGGACACTGTGACTCAGAGGAGCAGCAGAGGGCAGCGTTGAAGATACGCACGGAGTCAGAGGTTTGTAGCCGTGCGCAAGCGGATACGGTGGGCAGCTGCAAACCCGGCTGGTTTTCTCAAACGGGGAGGGAGACAAAGGTGTCCCACTGCACTGATTCCCCAGTTCCAGGGGAGGTCCGGGGAACCCACACGCATGTGGTTGAAACTGGATAATAAAGAAGTGCGCTGAAACTCGGCAGAGGTTTTCAAGTTTGTGGAGAGCGTGCGTAAACTTGGGAACTGCAGAAGTGCACAAGCACGCAGAGAGGACTCATGACTTACTTGATCATTCGGGAAACCACCGGACTGCATTGTTTTACAACCCTGGGTGAGACTTTGGGTGTGCAGATTCATTTGGGAGAGACTGAATTGTCCGGCATTGGATAGAGCTCGGCAGCAGCTTTCTCTCAGAGGTGCATGCATCCATTACCACCAGGCACAGAGACTCTGCTGCCACATAGGGTGGAGCTGACGGGAAGTCAAGGCTGCCTGCTCAGCCTGGAGGTTCTGCCCATCCAACTTTAGCACAGCTGAGCCTCACAGCCAATTGGCCTGGGGGTCAAACCATCCTAGTGCTAACAACACTAATCTAGGCTTAACTTCAACAAGACTGTACCACCCATGAAGGGCTGTACCAAGAGTATCCACCTCAGGTAACTGGGGAGACTGAGCCACTGTCCCTTAGAGGATATCTGCCACACAAAGCTAATTGACCAACTCAGAGAAGCAGCCAAAATGTAGAGTCATGGAAAGAAATCACATTTGAAAGAAATGGAGGGGAAAAAAAATGAGTGGACATAAGAGTTCAAAACCACCTTATAAGGTTTTTCAAGAGGTTCCTAGAAAGGTCGATGAAATTAATGAGACCTTTGAGGATACGAAAAAGGACCAACTAGAAATTAAGCATACACTGACTGAAATAAAAAAATATTATACAAAGACCTAAAAGCAGTCCAGAGGACTGCAAGAACCAAGTCAAAAGACTTGAAATAAAAGAGGCAAATGCCAAGAGCAAAAGATGAGAGAATATTAAAAGCAGCAAGAGAAAAACCGTTAGTTACCCATAAGGGAGCACCCATACAATTGTCAACAGATTTCTCAACAGAAACTATATAGGCCAGATGGGAGTGGCAAGAAATATTCAAAGTGATGAATAGCAAGAATCTACAACCAAGATTACTCTATCCAGCAAAGCTATCATTTAGAATTGAAGGTCAGATAAAGTGATTCACAGATAAGAAAAAGCTAAAGGAGTTCATCACGAAACCAATATTATATGAGACACTGAAAGATATAATTTAAGAAGATGAAGAAGAAAAAGGTAATATAAATTATGAACAACACATCTATCAACAAATGAATCTAAAAAGTAAAGTAATCTGATGAACAGGATAAACTGGTGAATATAACAGAATCGTGGACATAGAGAGGGAATGGACTGACAATTCTTGGGGAAGAAAAGGGGTGTGGGAAGTGCAGCAAGAGACTGGACAAAAATCATGCACCTATGGGAGAGGACAGTGTGGGGGAGGTGAGGGTGGAGGGTGGGATGGGTACCTGGTAGAGGGAAACTATAGGGGAAAAAGAGGGGAACAATGTAATTAATACACTGAACAATAAAGATTTAAAAAATTAAGGGTGATAAAGGTGGAAATTCAGTGATGGTTATTGCTTAAAGTCAAGCATGTCCCATTCTGTCAAAGCTACAATCAAGAACAAAATGATAGAAATTGTTAATGATCTACTTCATGAAGACAATAAGTCTATCAAAAATTTGAGAAGGGTTTATCAATTATAAGAAACTTTTAGTTTTAGTTTAGTTCAAACTCTGATTTGAACAATTTGAAAATAGTTATTTTATGTAGTTAATATAAGTGTTTAGTCACTATTACAATACAAGCTGCTGAAGGATTTTTGGAAATTCTAGCTAAGCGCATTGTTGGAGGAAATTACTTGCTGGAGAAAATATTCAATGTGAATAAAACCCCCTGTTCTGGAACCAGTTATCTAAGGGGACTTTTATTCATAAGGAAGCCCAGTCAGTGTCAGGTTTCAAAGCCTTTAAGGACAGAAAAAGCTTAGATGCAATGCTACAGGCTACATACTAAAACGCTTTGTGAGCTGGCTCAGTAAGAATCCAGGGTCTTTAAGCATATCAATAAACACATTGTCAGTGTACTGCAGATGCAATAAGATATTATGATTGCCCAGCTTTCCTTAGATTCTCTTCTGAATTGGTGTGCTAGCGAAGTGGAAAATTTCTGTTTAGAAGATGACATACTTTCAAGATTTTCATTGATAGTACTGTTTTTATTGGTGATCTTCATCCCAAAATTAAGCTGATGTTTCATCCTCCAGACACCTTCTCTTTGATCCAGCCAATGAACTAAGGACTTACTAGTATAAAAGTTTTTTTAATTCCCACTTAAAACCTCGTCCTTTCACCTGTGAAGGACTTATTGAAAGCGTAAGAATACAAAGGAACTTTGTCCAGGCTATTTGTGCAACTGAGGGAAACACTAAGAAAACACTGGTGTATTGGAAAAATCTACAAGTATTAAAATATCAGTGCCATTAAAAACGTTGTTTGATCTTGGAGTGATGTCATCAAGAAGTATACCAATGTCACATGGGAACAGTCAAAGAGTTTCATCCATGACTGCAAAGTCTTTACCAGATAAGTAGGTTGCAGAAATCAACAAGACTTTGGTTGTCATGGCAAACAGCTTTAACATGGGTGTGGATGGGGCTGACACAGAAGATCATAGCAGTCGTTTGTAATGAACTAATAAAGAGTTGTTGAAACAGGAACAGGAACACATAACTGAAGAGGCAAGGAAAAGGACCCTGCGAAAGAAAAGAAAGTAGAATCCCCAAGAAAATTCACAGTGAATTGTTTAGCAGGTTTTGCAGACCTTATTTAGTAGCTCCTTAAATGTATGAAAACTTGGAAACCAACACTGAAAAGTTTTCAGACCTGTATAGAAATATAGCATTATCTGTGTATTTAAAGCAAAATATGTCATGAATAAGAAACCAAGCAAATCACTTTGGACATATTGTCAAAGAATGGCACCTCTTAATGCTTCATACTGGTTCTTCAGATGCTATTTTAGGAAAAAATGTTACCAAAGGATATGATATTTTCATGTGTTACTGCCTGCCCCTGAAGACCTTCCAGTAAGAAAAGATGTGAAGTTGAAAGACAGTGGTATTGATTATCCTGACCCTGTGCATAAGTAGCCTAGTGTGTGGGAGGGTGGTGTGTCTTAGTTTATCATGAAATAGGGTTTTTTATATAATACTAGAGGCCCAGTGCATGAAATTTCATGCATGGAGGACAGCGGGTGTCCCTCAGCCCAGCCTGCACTCTCTCCAATCTGAGACCGATCAAGGTATGTCCGATTGGCCTAAATGTGCAATCGGACATCCCTCTCACAATCCAGGACTGCTGGCTCCCAACTGCTCACTGGCCTGCATTCCTGATTGCCCCTAATTGCTTTAGCCTGCCAGCCTGATCATCTCCTAACCACTCCTCTGCCACCGTGATTGAGGTCTAACTGCTCCCCTGCCAGCCTGTTTGCCCCTAATTGCCCTACCTTGCAGGCCTGATCACTCTTAATTGCTCTCCCCTGCAGACTTAGGTTCCCCCCTCCCCCAACTGTCCTTCTCTGCTGGCCATCTTGTGGTGGCCATCTTGTGTCCATATGGGACAGCATCTTTGACCACATGGGGGCAGCCATCTTGTGTGTGTTGGAGTGATGGTCAATCTGTATTTTACTCTTATTAGATAGGATAGAGGCCTGGTGCATGGGTGGGTGTTTGCCCTAATGGGTGTCCAGATTAGAGTGGGGGTTCCCTTGGGGCATGTGCTGGCCTGGGTGAGGGGCTTGCAGTGGTTTGCAGGCTGACCACACCCCCAGCGACCCATGTGGATGCCCTGGTATCTGGGATTTATTTATATTTTACAATTGAAACTTTGTTGCCTGGAGCGGAGCCAAGCCTTGTGCTCCCTCTAAGGCAGAGCCATTTCTGTAGGGATTTATTTATCTTCTGTAATTGAAAGTTTGTACCCTTAAGCAGAAGCAAGGCAGGCCAGAGCTGCGGAAAGCTTGGCTTCCTCCATCACTAAGAGCAACCCTAGCCTCCTGTTGTCTTTAGCTTCGTGGCTGCTGCCATTTTTGTTGGGATTCATTTAACTTCTATAATTGAACATTTGTAGCATTGAGTGGAGTTCTGGGGAGGCCAGCATGTGCGGAAAATTTGGCTTCCTCATTTGCCGGGAAAACCCAAGCCACCCTCCTGCTCTCTCCATAGTCATAGCCATCTTGCTTGGGGTTAATTCCCATACTTGCTTCTGGTTGGCTTGTGTGTGTGGCTTCTGGGTGTAGTGGCAGTATGGTCAATTTGAATGTTACTCTCTTATTAGATAGTACTAGAGGCCTAATGCACAATATTTGTGCAGAATGTAAGACTTCCTTCCCCAGCTACGAGCACCAGCTTCCCTTCAGCACCCAGGACCCAGATTCCATCCTTGGGCCGCAAGCAGGCACCCAGGACTCGGGCTGATTCTCTCCTCAGCCAACTGCACGCATCTGGGACCCAGACTGGCTTCCCTCTGACCCCGGTTTCATCAGAAATGATGTCTGGGAAGATGTCCAGTCTAATTAGCATATTGCCCTTTTATGACTATAGATTTTTTTAAGATAGAAAACAGCCTACAAAATAAGAATATAAAAATATTTTCTACAGCTGCATAATAAAACTCTTAAGCTAAATCCTAATAAGAGTCCAAACTTTTTAAAGTTAATTTATTGAAGAGAACATACTTTAAAATAAATTTAGTGTTCCTCAGTGTACAGTGTTTATAAAGTCCATTGTCATGTACAGTGGTATGGTAGGCCTTCACATTTATTCACCACCCACTCCTTGACTCACCCAGTGCTACTCCAGTCCTACAGTTTTCATTCATGGTAAGAACCCTGTACAACTATACCATTTTCTATCTTTTACATCCTTAATTTCCTGAATGTTTTATATGTTCAGATGTATGCATACATAGCGTTGTGTTACAGTTTTCTACAGTATTCAGTACAATGGCATGATATACAGGTTTGTCATGTAGAGTAATAGGCTACTCTAAAAGTGGTGCAGGTGTGTAGCAGTCTATACCTTTTAGTGTGTGTGAACAAATTCTAATTGATCATTATTGTTTTGGCGTCCAGGCTAATTAGCATATTTATTATATAAGATACAGTTTACAGTTCAATATTACTATTAAGTGGTTCATGTTTATCTTGTTTGATTTTGTTGAAATTGGAGTATGATATAAAGTGATACATAGATCTTACATACCTTCTAAATACACTATCTCTTTTACTCTTCAAAATACTGGGTGTATGAGAACCAGTTTTTACTTTTGTACAAAAGATAAATAAGATTAGGAGGAGGAAACCTTTTTCCTAAGAGCCATTTGAATATTTATAACATCACTTGAAGCCTATGGCATAAGGCCCCACTTATAGCTTCGCCCACCTGATGCCTTACCACTACTGGATCCCTGACCTGCCGCACCACAGCTGCAGGACCCAGATTTCCTTCTACCTCCACTGCCTCAGAACTGATCAGTGCAACTCCTGTGACCAGTTGTTGGGTCATTAAGGAGTTACAGCCACGGGCTTTTTATATATAGACTAGAGGCTTCGTGCACGAAATTTGTGCATGGGAAGGGTGTGGGGGGCTGGTCCCGCAGCCCAGCCTGCACCCTCTCCAATCTGGGACCCCTTGAGGGATGTCTGACTGCCCATTTAGGCCCGATGCCAATAGGATCGGGCCTAAATGTGCAGTCGGACATCCTTCTCACCATCCAGGACTGCTAGCTCCAAACTGCTCACCTGACTGCCTTCCTGATTGCCCCTAACCTCTTCTGCCTGCCAGCCTTATCACCCCCTAACTACTACCCTGCCAGCCTAATTGATGTCTAACTGCTCCCCTACCAGCCTATTTGCCCCCAACTTCCCTCCTCTGCTATCCTGGTCACCCCTATCGCTTCCTTGCAGGCCTGATCCCTTTTAAGTGCCCTTCCCTGCTGGCCTGATCGCCCACAACTTCCCTCTTTTGCAGGCCTGGAACTTCCCAATGGCCCTCCCCTGCTGGCCATCTTTAGTGGCCATCTTCTGTCCACATGGGGGCAGAATCTTTGACCACCTGTGGGCAGCCCTCTTGTGTGTTGGAATGTTGGTCAATCTATGTATTACTCTTTTATTAGATAGCATAGAGGCCTTGTGCATGGGTGGGGACTGGCTGGTTTGCCCTGAGAGTGTCCTGCATCAGGGTGGGGTTTCCCTTGGGTTGTGGAGCGGCCTGGGTGAGGGGCCTTAGATGGTTTGCAGGCTGGTCACGACCCCCCAGTGACCCAAGTCATTTGAAACTTTGTAGCCTGGAGTGGAGCCAAGGTTTTGTCTCACTCCATGGTGATAGCCTCTTTTTAAAAAAAACAAACAAAAAAACAACAACACTTTGTAGGCTAGAAAGGAGGGCTACGCTAGGCCTGCAGAAGTTTGGATTCCTCCATTGCCCTGGCAACCCTAGCCTCTTCTCTCTACAGCTCCGTGGCTGCTGTCATTTTTGTTTGGATTATGTATCTTCTATAATTGAAACTTCGTAGCACTGAGTGGCCATCTAGGCTGGCAATGGCAGGCTTTCTCTGTTGCAGGAGAAACCCAAGCTTTCCTTCTGCTCTCAGTGGTGGCAACCATATTGGTTGGGGGTTTATTTGCATAATCCTCTCCCGATTGGCTGGTGGGCATGGCTGTGGGCGTGTTTTGTGTGTGTGGCAAAGATATGATCAGATTTACATATTACTCTTTTGTTAGATAGGATAGATTCTCAGGACCTAGAAAATTATCCACTTAAAAAATAAGTCTGCTACATTAGGTCAAAAATTTAATTAACTCCTAATGCTTTGGCAGTGCCAGAACAAATGATTTTGCAGGTTTCATTCAGCCACAGGCTAGCCTATCTTACCCGTACAATAGATACTCAATTTAGGATTAAAGTTTTTGTGATATGGGACCCTTACTTCTTTCAAATAACTTTAAAATGTAATTAAAATGTGAACTATAACCTAAACTGGTTTGGCTTGGTGGATAGAGTGTCGGCCTGCGAAGGTCTCAGGTTCATTTTCGGTCAAGAGCATATGACTTGTTTGCGGGCACGTCCCCAGTAGGGGTTGTGCAAGAGGTAGCGAATTGATGTTTCTGACTTTCTCTCTCCCTTCCTCTCTGTAAAAAATCAATTATATATATATGTATGTGTGTGTGTGTGTGTGTGTGTGTGTGTATATATAGTTAATGTGAAGTGTAACATTTTGGTTGAGATGTAACGTTTTGATTTATTTAAAGTTCTGACCCCAGTGAATTGAATGCACCTAATTAAATACATAAAGTAAGCCCGTGAGGACACAAAAGAAATTTAATGTTATATCTCCTGTATGAAAGATTGTCATGAAAACATATCAATAAAATATAGACTAATCAAACAATTCTGTACTACAGTGACATATTATTATGCAAAAAATGGACAGTTCTCTTTCACAGTATCTGTAATAGTGATGGTGTTCTTACCAATATTTGTTGTCAGAACAGAGCTGCCAGTGGACTGAATCATGTTCATATTCTGATATTCTTTTTTTCTTTTTCTCTCAGCTTGTGAAGCACTTACTGAGTGGGAATATCTACCACCTGTTGGCCCTCGCTCACCAAAAGGATTTGTGGGACTCAAAAATGCTGGTACTACTTGTTACATGAATTCTGTGATCCAACAGCTATACATGATTCCTTCCATCAGAAACAATATTCTTGCAATTGAAAGCACAGGTAGTGATATAGATGATGACATGTTCAATGATGAAAAGCAGGACAATGAGGTAAATATTAATTATAAATTCTGGATTTTGTGTGTTTTAATATCTTTTTTTTTCTTCTATAGCTCCCATCAGATTTTTTTGAACTGCATTTGCTGGAAGGACAAGAATCGTTGAGTACCTTTGGCATATCATAGTGTTCAATATCTAATAGAATTTAAACTGCAATTAGTAACCTTTATCACAGCTTTTCTGTTTATTTCTTACATTTTCCATGGAAAAATTTAGTTTCTTATGTTAACAGTCATAAAATGTTCTTCTTTTCTCTAAATATGTTCATTTTTCTTCTATATATTTATTGATTTCAGAGAGGAAGGAACAGAGACAGAAAAGTCAATAATGAGAGCCCAGGCAGTATCGCTCAGTGGTTGAGCATTAATTTATGAACCAGAAGGTCAGGTTTTAATTTCCAATCATTGCACAGCCTGGGATACAGGGCTCAGTCACCAGTGAAGGATATGCAGTAGGCAGTTGATCAGTGATCTTCTCATCATTGATTTTTATATCTCTCTTCCTTCCTTTCTAAAATTAATTTTTTTAAAATGAGAAAGAATCATTAATCACCTCCTTTCTGCACAGTAGGAGACAAAACCCTCAACCTAAGGCATATGGCCTGACCTGGGGTCAAACCAATACCTTCTGTTTCATAGGTGAACACTCAACCCTATGCCACTGCTGCTGGGTAATATGTTCTTTTCTTTCATTATTTTTTTTAATTAGGTTATGTTTTCATTCTTTTATTGTTTTAAAGCAGCGGTGAGGAATGTCCAGCCCATGGGCTGTATAAGACCCCTAAATATTTTGGCTAGCCCTAACAAGGCAGTAGTAATGGATGAGTTAATTAAATGTTTGATCTAATTGTAGCATTTATTTTTAATTTTTAAATTGACAATTTTTAATAGTTCGGGAATCCTATCTTTAAAAAAAAAGAGTAGTATGCAATTAATTATGCCCCTACTACACACACAAGCCACACCCACCAGCCAGTAAGGAGCAAGCAAAGATGGCCGTGGCCACAAAAAGAGCAGAAGTGAGGCTTGAGTTTCCCTGGTAATGGAAGAAGCCAAGCTTTCTGCACACCCTGGCCAGCCTTGGCCTTGCCTCTTAAAGAGTAATATGCAGATTGACCATTACTCCAACACAAAAGATGGCTGCCTCCATATGGTCAAAGATCCTGCCCCCAGGTGGACCCAAGATGGCCAGCACTGGAGAGCAGTTGGGAGGGCAAGAGAGGACAGTTGTGGGTGATCAGGACAGCAGAGGGGGACAGTTCGGAGGGACCAGGCTTGCAAGAGAGGATAGTTGGGGGCAATCAGACATGCAGGAGAGGGCATCTAGGGTTGACCAGACTTGTAGGGGAAGGCCTTTAGGGTTGACCAGACTGGCAGGGAACTATTATGCCTCAATCAGGCTGGCAGGGGAGAGAGTGGGTTATCAGGCTAGCATGAAGAAACAGCTAATGGCGATCACGACGGCAGTCCGCTGAGCAGTTGGGAGCCAGGAGTCCTGGATTGTGAGAGTGATCCTAGATTGGAGAGGGTGCAGGCTGGGCTGAGAGGCACTCTCACCCCCCCTCCCAACCCTGGTGCATAGATTTTGTGCACCTGGCCTCTGGTGATGTTATAAATACCCAAATTGCCCTTAGTAGAAAGTATATTCCCCTCCCCTGTTTTAAAGTATATTTAAGTTCTGCCCTGTTTTGATTTACGATCTATTGATTTATGGGATATTTTATGTTTTTCATTAGTTTAAATAATGTTGTATCATCTCATTAAGAGTATTAATTAACAAATGTTCAGGCCCATCAATCCGAAGTATCCAATCCACCTATAATAAAAGAGTGATATGCAAATTAACCATCACTCTGCTACTCCCACAAGCCATACCCACCAGCCAATCAGGAGGAGCATGCAAAGTAACCCCAAGCAAGATGGCTCCAGCCACGAAGAGAGCTGAGTTTTCCTGGCAATGGAGGAAGCCAAGCTTTCTACACACCTTGGCCAGTCCAAGCCTCCACTTAAGGCTACAAAGTTTCAATTGTAGAAGAAAAATAAATCTCGGATACCTGGGCCTCCACTTGGGTCACCTGAAGGCATGGCCAGCCTGCATACTACCACAGGCCTCTCTTCCAGGCCACCACACACTCCAAGGGGACCCAGGGTGATCCAGGACACCCTTCAGGGCAAACATGTGAACCCACATATGCACCAGGCCTCTATCCTATCTAATAAAATAGTAATTTGCAGATTGATCATCACTCCAACACTCAAGATGGTTAAAGATCCTATACCCATATGGACACAAGATAGCTAGCAGGAGAGATTAGGAAGGACCAGACCTCCAAGGGAGGGCAGTTTGTGAGTGATCAGGCCGGCAGAGGGGAACAGTTGGGGGGGTCAAGTTTGCTTGGGGGGTGGAGGGGCAATTAGAGGTAACCACATTGGCAGAGTAGGGCAGTTAGTGGTGACCAGGCCAAAAAGAGGAGGGAAGTTGGGGGCACACAGGCTGGCAGGGGACCAGTTGGACATTATTCAGGTTGACGAGAGAGTTTATGGGATAATCAGACTGGCAGGCAGTTTGGAGCCAGCAGTCCTGGATTATAAGAGGATGTGGGACTGGATCATGCCTAAATGGGCAATCAGACATATTCAGACTGGCGGGCAGTTTGGAGCCAGCAGTCCTGGATTATAAGAGGATGTGGGACTGGATCATGCCTAAATGGGCAATCAGACATCCCTAGAGGGTTCCCAGATTGGCGAGAGTGCATGGTGGGCTGAAGGACATCCTGTCTCGCCACCCATTTATGAATTTCATGACTTGGGCCTCTAGTCCTATCTAATAAAAGGGAAACATGCAAATTGACTGTACCTTCGCTGCACTATCAGCCAATAGGAGCAATATGAAAATAAACCCCAACCAAGGTGGCGTACGGCTTCCCCTCACCCCCAGCTGGCTCTGGCGGTCCTGGAGCAGCGGGATCCCCATTCCAGCTGCAGAGCCAGCAGGGGATCCAGCCTCCACTGCCCTAAGCCCGGCCATGGCAGCACTGGGGCCTGCAGGGGCCATGATCACAGCCACAAACCTGGTCCCAAGGCCGGCCATGGTGGCGCTGTAGTCCACAGGGGTGGCGATCACAGCCACAAACCCTGCCCCAAACCCAGCCATAGCGGCACTGGCAACCGCGGGCTTGGCGATTGCAGCCACTAACCCAACCCCAAGCACAGCAATGGTGGCACCGGGGGTAGTGATCGAAGCCACAAACCTGGCCCCAAGCCTGGCCATGGCAGCGCAGGGCGCAGGTAGATCACGATTGCAGTCACAAACCATCTCCAAGCCCAGCCAAGGCAGCACTGGAGGCTGCAATCTTAGTCACAAACCCGGCCCCAAGCCCAACCATGGCAGCACGGGGGGTCACGGGGGTCACGATTTTTATATATGAGGTTGTTTATTCAAATGTGTATAGATTCTTGCTTTTTTTCTAGTTTCTGGATATTTTATGAGTAAAGTCTTTATGAACAGGTATCCTTACTAATAAAAGCTGAAGTGGTAGTCATGCTGTGATGCCTTCACATCCTCATGACGTGGCTGCGCACACAGCAGGCACATGCAAATGGCAGGTCTTGGCTTGGTTCTGTGTGCATAACATGGAGCCTTCCTGGTAGTTCCACCTTCTCCTGGCTATGTGGAGCTGGGAGGAGCTGGGGATCTGGTGAGGCCTGCCTGGGTGTCCAGTATGGCCTGCCTGGGAGTACTCTGGTTCTACATGGCAAAGTCTGCATAGAGATTCCTCAGCTCCACATGGTAAGGCCTGTCTGGGGAGGGGTCTCTCACCTCTGTATGGAGAGGCTTGCCTGGGGGTCCTAGGTGTCCTGTCTTCCAGATCCATGGGTGCAGAGGCAGGATCCTCGGTTTTCTCTGCCTCTTTGGGGTGATCAATCGTGGGGCTCCTGCATTATGACTGTACAGGCTGGCCGAGGGGATCCATCCTCCAACCGAGTGGACAAATTTTGTGCACCGGGCCTCTAGTCCTATCGAATAAGAGAGTAATATGCAAAATAAGCAACATTCTGCCATACCCACAAGCCAATAAGGAGAGAGTATGCAATTTAATCCCTACCAATTGGCTGCAGACACAAAGTAGGAGTGATGCTCAGGTTTCCCCAGTGGTGGAAGAAGCCAAGCTTTCTGCACAAATTGGTTGGCCCAGGCCTCCTTCTAAGGCTACAAAGTTTCAATGATAGAAGATAAATCAATCCCAACAAAAATGACAGCAGCCACAGAGTTGGATAGAATAGGAAGCTAGGGTTGCCCCTGGCGATGGAGGAAGGCAAGCTTTCTACACACTCTAGATGGCCCAGGCCTCCACTTAAGGTTACAAAGTTTCAATTATAGAAGACAAATCCCAACAGAGGTGGCTGCCACAAAGGAGGGAGCAGAAGGCTTTCCTCCGCTCCAGGCTACATAGTTTCAATTGTAGAAAATAAGTATATCTCAGATACCAAGGTCTCTGCTTAGGTCACCAGAGACAGGATGTCCTTGATCTGCACACCTAGCTCTTTCATATTATACAACCTCAATAAATGTTCAGTATTACACTTTTATTGAGAGCTCTGCATGTCCTACAGCCCGGCCACCTCCCCACCACCGCATCCGGGCACCAGCCCGCAGCATGGCCCCCAAGCACCAGTCCTTGCTGCCACCCCAGCGCAAGAAACCCAAGCTGACCCCGGCCCCCAAGCTGGAAAGGAAGCCGCCCCCCCCCCCCCGGATGTGCTGAAGGGCGAAAAAGAACAGCAAGAAGCGATTGAACACATTGATGAAGTACAAAATGAAATAGATTTAATGAGCAAGACAGGAGATTATGAAAATAGAACAGAAATATAACAAACTCCGCCAACCATTTTTTCAGAAGAGATCAGAATTGATCACTAAAATCCCAAATTTTGGGGTAACAACATTTGTCAACCATCCACAAGTGTCTGCACTGCTTGGGGAAGAGGATGAAGAGGCGCTGCATTTGACAAGAGTTGAAGTGACAGGATTTGAAGATATTAAATCAGGTTATGAATAGATTTTTATTTTGATGAAAATCCTTACTTTGAAAATAAAGTTCTCTCCAAAGAGTTTAATCTGAATGAGAGTGGTGATCCATCTTAAGAGTCCACTGAAATCAAATGGAAATCTGGACAGGATTTGATGAAACGTTCAAGTCAAACACAGAATAAAGGCAGCAGGAAGAGACAGCAGGAGGAGCCAGAAAGCTTCTTTACCTGGTTTACTGGCCATTCTGATGCAGGTGCAGGTGAGTTAGGAGAAGTCATCAAAGATGACATTTGGCCAAATCCTTTACAGTACTACTTGGTTCCTGACGTGGATGATGAAGAAGGGGAAGGAGATGATATGATGATGATGATGATGATGATGATGAAGAAGAGGAGGAAGGATTAGAAGATATCAATGACGAAGGGGATGAGGATGAAGGTGAAGAAGATGGTGATGAGGGGGAAGGAGAGGAAGATGAAGGAGAAGATGACTAATGAACACTGATGGATTCCAGCCTTTTTTAATTTTCTCCAGTCCCTAGGAGCAAGTTGCAGTCTTTTTTTTTCTTCCTTTTTCTTCCCCCACTCTCCTCTTGTGCTCAGTCACCCTGTTTTTGAGGTCTCTCTTTCTCTCCTTTACACCATGGTTCTTGCCTTATTTGGAAGGGATGTACTTTGAGCAGAATACAGTGGGGAAAGAATCTTTTGCCCCTTTCTCTTCCAAATTCATTTTTATCCCTTCCTGCCTCAAGGAAAACTTAATGCAATCAACACCACTGTGCTCTGTGGGGAAAAAAGAAAAACCTTTTGCTCCCTTAGCTCTGCTGGGAGCTGGAGGTTGCTAGGCCTCTGTGTAATGCATATATAATTCTAGCTTTTTTCCTCCTTTCTCTGTATATTGGGCTCAGAGATTACACTGTGTCTCTATGTGAATATTGATAGCATTTTCCAATATGTATCTGTCTACTTTCTTGTGTTTAAAAAAAAACCAAGAAAAACAAAACAAAAAAGGGGGGGCTTATAGAAGATGAGCAAAGTCTGGGTTTGAGATGTTTGGGTGGGTTAAGTGGGCATTTTGACAACATGGCTTCTCCTTTGGCATGTTTAATGGTGATGCTTAACAGACATCCTTGCAGTCTAAGATGACACTTTTAAAATAAAATTCTCTCCTAATGATGACTTGAGCCCTGCCACTCAATGGGAGAATCAGCAGAACCTATAGGATCTTACTTGGAATTGACATTTCTCTATTGTAATTTTGTTCCTGTTTATTTTTAAATTTTCTTTTTGTTTCACTGGAAAGAAAAGATGATGCTCAGTTTTAAATGTTAAAAGTGTACAAGTTGCTTTGTTACAATAAAACTAAATTTGTACACAAATAAATAAATAAATAAATGTTCAGTATTACACTTTTATGATCTTTCTGTAATAACTCACCTGTGAAGTAGTAGGTATAAACACTAGCATGAAGTGAAAGTTATATGCTATAGATATATAAAACATAAAGTAATGCAAGTCATTTATTTACTGTTTGTCTCTAGTTATTTCACTATATTCTTTAAGTAATATTAAATAACTTCATCAATGATTATTTTACTCTTTAGGGTATTGTTGATCCCCGAGATGATGTATTTGGATATCCTCATCAATTTGAAAACAAACCAGCATTAACTAAGACAGAAGACAGGAGAGAGTATAATATTGGTGTCCTAAAACACGTTCAGGTCATCTTTGGTCATTTAGCTGCCTCCCAGCTTCAATACTATGTGCCCAAAGGATTTTGGAAACAGTTCAGGTAAGTTATGAGTGGATAATTTTGATTTTGTGAAAACTCGTATACTAATTTAATATTTATATATTCCAAAATATTTTAGAATATATACTAAGAAGTCAGATTATGATGATCTCTGAACGCATAATAATCTGGCCACTCAAATATATTTGTATCTCAAATGGGTATCAAATGTATTCTAGACTTTTGATGGAGATCAACTGTCTATTTACCCTGAGCTTTCTATCAGCTAATGCAAATGGGAAAACTGATCAGGTGCATGACTTTTAAATATCTTTGATATCAAATAAATGAGATGCTCAAGAGAAATACACTGAGGGCCAAATTGTTATTCATTCAGAGATCATAATTATCTGGCCACTCCATATATATATATACTCATTTAATATTTGATAGCATTTTGTTACTCTTAAGTTTTTTCTTTATCATTCTCTCAATAGGAAGGAATATAAATAATCAGAATCTGGATTTTGCTAATTGCATTTCTGCCCAAATTTTAGTATTGACTGTTTTCATTTGTTCCTGTATTTTTTAGGATTTTAGGTTATAGGATCTGTCATAACTATTCAGCTCTGCTGTTACAACAACAAAGCAGCCATAGATAATATATAAATAAGGGGTTGTGACTCTTTCAATAAAACTTTGTTGACACTGAAAGTTGAATTTTATATTATTTTTACATGTCATGGAATACTGCAACTTTTTTTTCAATCATTTAAGTTTATAGAAAACTTTTTGCCCTAAACAGTTTGGCTCAGTGGATAGAGTGTTGACCTGCAGACTCAAGCGTCCTCGGTTCGATTCCGGTCAAGGGCATGTACCTTGGTTGTGGACACTTCCCCAGTGGGATGTTTCTCTCTCATTGATCTTTCTAACACTCTATTCTTCTCCTTTCCTCTTTGTAAAAAATTAATAAAACATATTTAAAAAGAAATACATAAATAAATAAAACTTTCTGCCCTGACCTAGTGGATATATTTGTATTATAATATTGTAATACAACTGAGTCAAAAATAAGGAAGGAAGGGAAGGAGAGAAAGAAATTAAGGGTATTGAAAGATGGGTTTGAATACAACATCCTAACATTAGAAAATATGGTGTTTTTCATTTGGGGGATTTTCTTGCATCCTCTTTCACCTGAGTATATGTTTCCATTGATAATTTTTAGAGAGAGTGGAAGTGAGGGGGAGAGACAGAGGTATGTGCAACCCAGATACATACCGTTGACCTGAATCAAATCCCAACTCTTAATTCTGGGGGCAAGCAGGCCAGCATGGGAGGAAGTTGGGGGAGAGCAGGCTAGCACACAGAGTGGTTAGGGCCAGCAATCCCGCCTAAATTGCTAAAGGAATGTCCGGCACTGGTTTAGACCCTTTTCCTATAAACCAGCAGTAGGACATCCTTTGAGGGGTCCCAAATTTAAGAGGATGCAGGTGAGATAGCAAGATGGTGGCATAGGTACACACTTAAACTGCCTCACACAACAGTTTAAAAAATACAACCAAAATACGAAATGGACATCAACCAGAAGCACAGGAGAGCTCGCTGACTGGAAGTTCTACAATTGGAAGGAAAGAAGAAAGCACACGCGGAATCAAAGGAACTGTAAAGGCTGAGGTAGGAAAACGCATGTATGGAGAGGATGGGATGGCTAAGTGCCTGTCTGGCTTGTTCTAGCAGGAAGGAGACGAAAGCTCCAGGCTGCGCTCAAACTCCAGTTCTGGGTGAGACTCTGGAGACAGAGGCTCATACAGGGGTAATCTGGACTGTAAAGCAGAATCTCAGGGAGCAGCGAAAAGCCAAGCTCCAGAGGCACGTGCACACAGAGAGGACTGACAAATATCTGGGCTGCACTGAACCCCAGTTCTGACTGCACTGAACCCCAGTCTTGGGCGAGATCCTGGAGACCCAGGCCCATACTGGACTGTAAGGTGGAAACTCAGGGGAAGAGTAAAACACAGAGTTCCAGAGGTACTTGCGTAAATGTGTGCAGAGAGGATTGAGTGTTGAGTGTGCCACTGGGTTGATTCTGTGGGAAGGAGACAAAAGCTCCGGACAGCGCTGAATCCCAGTACCAGGCTAGAATCTGGGAGTTCAAATTCATTGGGAGAGAGACTGGATTGTTTGGCTGCAGGCTAATCTCGAGGGCTCCTTTCTCTCAGAGGTGCTTGCACCAATATCCTGTGAACACTGAGACCCAGGAACCTTGTGGGGTGGGGCTGACTGGAAGTCAAGGCTATCAGCTCCACCCTGAAACTCCACCTGTCCAAGCTGAGACAGAAGCTTTTGCAATTTTACAAGTCTTACGCATAAGGCTGTTTCCCAGTGTAGTCACAGCTGATCCTCACAGCTAATTGGTCTGGAAATCAATTTCTCTTAGTAATACCAACAACAATCAAGACTTAACTACAACAAGACTGCGTACACAGCCCACAAAGGGGTGCACTAAGAGTATCCACCACAGGTAACAGGAGAGACCAAGACACGTAGCACACAAAGCTACCTTACCACATCCAGGAAGCAGCGAAAATTCGGTGAAAAGAAGTCAGAAATGGAAGAAAACGAACGACTGGATATAGAGTTCAAAACCACTATTACAAAGTTTTTAAAGAATTTACTAGAAAGTGATGATAAATTTAGCGAGACCCTGATGGATATGAAAAAGGACCAACTAGAAATTATATGTACACTGACTGAAATAAAAAATACTATTCAGAGACCTGTCAGTAGACTAGGGGAACGCAAGAATCAAGTCAAAGATTTGGAAAATCAAGAGGCAAAAACCACTCAACCGAAAAAGAAAAAAGAATCCAAAAATTTGAGGATAGTGTAAGGACAACTTCAGTCACGTGTACCAACATCCGAATTATGGGGTAGCTGGAAGAAGAGAGTAAGATACTGAAAGCCTGTTTGAAGAAATAATGACTGAAAACTTGGTGAAAGAAATAGACTTATAAGCCAGGAAGTGCACAGAACCCCAAATAAAAGGAATCCAAAGAGAATCACACCAAGACACATAATTAAAATGCCAAGAGCAAAAGACAAAATATTAAAAGCAGCAAGAGAAAAACAATTACCTACAAAGGAGCACCCATATGATTGCACCTGATTTCTCAACAGAAACTATACAGGCCAATTGGGAGTGGTAAGAAATATTCAAAGTGATAAATAACAAGATCCTACGACTAAGATTACCCAGCAAATTATCATTCAGAATTGAAGGTTAGATAAAGAGCTTCACAGAGAAGAAGCTAAAGGAGTTCATCAACACCAAACCAGTATTATGTGAAGTGCTGAAATGTATTCCTTCAGAAGAGGAAGAAAAAGAAAAAGGAGGAAAAGGTGGCTGCTTAAAACTAGAGCATGAATGGAACGAGAGCATTATGCTAAGTGAAATAAGCCAGTCAAAGAAAGATAATATCACATGATCTCACTCATTTATGGAATATAATGAACATAAACTGATGAACAAAATCAGATCCAGAGACGGAAGCATTGACAAACCTCAGAGGGAAAGTGGGGGTTGGTATGGATAAGGGGAAAAAGATTAACCAAAAGACTTGTATGCATGCATTTAAGCCTAACCAATGGACACAGACACCAGAGGAGGTGAGAGCATGAGTGAGGAGGGTTGGGTTGGAAGAGGTAATAGGGGTGAGGACACATATGTAATACCTTAATCAGTAAATTAAAAATAAAAGAAGAGGGTGCAGAGGGACACCCCCGCCCCCATCACCCCGTGCACAAATTTCATACACTAGGCAACTAGTCCATATAATAAAAGCCCAATGTGCTAATTGTCTGGTCATCCATTTGATTAATCAAAGTCTAATATACTAATGAGATGATAAGGCCAGTGCACTGACCTCCAAGGGGCAGACACTCCAACCGGTAGATTAGCTTGTTGCTGGGTTCTGGCATTAGGGACTGAGCAAGATGGACAGGACATGCCTTGGAGACCTACCACGGTTCCTCCCTGTCTAGCCAAACTCCCACGTCCCTTCCTGGCTGCTATCATGCACCATGGGTTCCCTTAGCCTGGCCTGTCCTCTCTTGCAATCCAGAATCCCTTGGGGAATGTCACAGAACCAGTTTTGGCCTGATTCTTCAGGCCAGGTTGAGGGATTTCACTGGTTCAGGAATTTGTACACAGGGCCTCTACTTTTTAATATGATCTTCACTGCCATTATGATTGCCACCCAATATATGGAACATATTGGTGGATAAACTTAATTTTTCCCTAGCCATTTTGAATCACTGAATAGTGTCAGCACCTGAACTGAAGGGTCCCAAGTTTGATTCTGGTCAAGGACACATACATCAGTTGCAGGTTCCCCAGCCCTGGTACAAGTGTGTGCAAGAGGCAATCAATCAAATTGCCTCTCTCACATCAGTGTTTCTCGCTGTCTCTCCTCCCTTCTACTCTCTCTAAAAAATAATGGGAAGAATATCCTCAGGTAAGGAGTAACTAAAAAAAAAAAGAGCTTTCATTTCTGATGTTATTTTTGTTTCTGTTATGAAAAATATCTATATCCTACAAAAGTATTGTACTTGTTTTATTCTATTTTCTCCTTAGGCTTTGGGGTGAACCTATTAATTTACGTGAACAACATGATGCCTTAGAATTTTTTAATTCTTTGGTGGATAGTTTAGATGAAGCTCTAAAAGCTTTAGGACATCCAGCTATCTTAAGTCAAGTCCTAGGCGGTTCCTTTGCTGATCAGAAGATTTGCCAAGGCTGCCCACATAGGTAATTGCTATTTAATGTTTTTAATACATACTTTACATATGCCTTTTCAAAAAATAATGAAAATTAAACCTTCACTAGTACTAATGTATGGAAATAGTACATGTCATTTAATACTAAATGTCTACAATTGTGAGTGAATTATATTCTGTGTTATACTGAAATACTGTATATACATACTACAGATGATATTCTTGCACTCATGGGTGGTGGGGGGTTTCCTCAACTTGGCCTGCACTCTTTTGCAGTCCTGAAGCCCTCAGAGGATGTCCAACTGATGGCTTAGGTCCATGGGGTCATAGTCAAATATTCTTAGCACTGCCACAGAGGCGGGCCTCTGTTCTTCCCTTGGTGGTCAGTGCCTGTCATAGTGACTGGTCATTCTGCCTTTCGATTGATTTGCATATTACCTTTTTATTATATAGGATGTTTTATTTTTAGTAAATTTTTCTTACTGTAGTAAATGTTTGAATAAATAATTGAGGAGTAATAGAAACAGCTGACAAATAGTTGTAAACTTTTTTCATTTATTTTGTTAACTCTCACCTGAAGATAATTTTTTAATTGATTTTTAGTGATAGTTTAAGGGACACAGAGAGACAGCAAGAGAAACATGGATGTGAGAGAGATTCATTAATTGGTTGCTTCTGGCATGTGCCACAAGTGGAATCAGGGATTAAGCCTACAATAAGGTACATGACTTTGAAAACCCTTCCGTCCTCCCACTTTCACTATAACCACTGGGCAAAACTATCTAGGGAAAGAGTTGTTACTTTTTTTTGTCTGTGACATTCTGTCATATCTGGGAACATGAAATGTCATTTTCTTAAGTCTTATTTATTACTTAAGATATTTGCCTGTCATGTTGTAGTTAAAATAACAACTGAAATATCTTAAATATAATAACTTGGGAAGCTGATTGGCAAGCCTGAAGCACTATTTCCTATAGAAATTAAAAAGAAGCTCTTTAAATTATCATCAGCTCATGTCCCAGTGCACAGATTTGTGCACATTGAAAGAAAATTAAAAGAAATGCTTTAATATAGCTACTTACCCTTTCTCTATAATAGAAGTGTCAACCAAATTAGTGATGGACAGTGACAAATCAAAACACATTTGTGTGATTGGCACCAGCAAGAGCTATATATATAGCTTGAGACGACGTTCATTTTTCAAATGTCAGTGTGCATCATATGTACTGGCTGGTCGGATGGTTGGTCACTTAGCCTTTTATATATATAGACCAGTGGCCTGGTGCATGAAATTTGGGCCCAGTGATGTTCCCTCAGCCCAGCCTATACCCTCTCCAATAGGAGACCCCTTGGGAGATGTCTAACTGCCAGTTTAGGCTCCATTCCTGTGAGTTCGGGCCTAAACTGGCAGTCTGACATCCCTCTTGCAATCTGGGACAGCTGATTCCTTACTGCTCACCTGCCTGTCTGCCTGATCACTCCTAACTGCCTTTGACTGATTGCCCCTAACCTCTGTGCCTTCCTGCCTGTTGGCTCTAGCTACTTCTGCCTGCCTTCCTGATTGCCCCAAACTGCTCTCCCTACTGGCCTGATCATCCCTAACTTTCTCTGCATGCCTGATTGCCCATTACTGACCTCCTTTGCCAGCCTGATCTTGTTCCCAGCTGCCATTTCCTGCTGGCCTCATTGCCCCTAACTGCCTCTGCTTCAGCCCCCATTACAATGGCTTTGACTGAAAGATGGCCAATTGACCAGGTCTAACTAGTATATTACCTTCTTATCAATATAGATTACAGTAGGATAGAATTGCTGAAATGGAAGTGAAAAGCCTTTTTTAGCAGGAGGAGATACTCTTGGCAGATGAAAATACATAATTTCTATACCTAGACTGATAGCCAGCTATATGCACTATATTGCCAAACCGGTCATTAAAAAATTGAAGGGCTTTCTTACACCATACATCAAACAGCTGTTGCCCTTAAAATCCCTGCTCAGTCCCCAGCCTTCACAGTTCACCCAGATTAGTTTCTGATTTGTCAGTTTCTATGCCAATCAGCATGAAAAGCTCTGCCTCCTAGGCAGCCATTGTCTTCTCACACCTCACCCAGATTTGGTTCTGATTGGTCAGTTTCTGTGCCATTCAGCATCTCTGGGCCTATTTCCAGACCTGATCAGAGGGGCAGAGCTGTTTAAGGATTCTGGCAGTTGGGCTGAATTGCTTATCTCTTGGAGAGAAAGGAGGGCGAGTCTGCCGGTGAGCTCAAGAAAGAGAGCGAGCCGAGACCGGTTTGGCTCAGTGGATAGAGCGTTGGACTGCGGACTGAAGGGTCCCAGGTTCGATTCCGGCAAGGGCATGTACCTTGGCTGCGGGCACGTCCCCAGTGGGGGGTGTGCAAGAGGCAGCTGATCGATGTCTCTCTCTCATCGATGTTTCTGACTTTCTATCTCTCTCCCTTCCTCTCTGTGAAAAATCAATAAAATATATTTAAAAAAAAAAAAAAGAAAGAGCGAAATAAGGGCTGATCTGCTGCCACAGAAGCTATGGATCAGATCCTGCTTCTGTCTCTAAATTCACCATCAGCCACGGCAACTCTTGATCACTCCTTTCTCTCTCTCTCTCTCTCTCTCTGTCTGTCTTTTTCTCCCATAGAGGTCAGCCGTTCAGCTTGCTTGCCAGTATCCACCCACCTGAGCCTGCTTCATATGGTGTTCGGTCATCCAATCAGTCCTTTTGGACATTACGGTTCCTTGTTCTTTATAGACAGACTAGAGGCCTGGTGCATGAAATCCGTGCACATGTGGGGGTGGAGGGTGTCTCTCAGCCCAACCTGCATCCTGTCAATCTGAGACCCCTCAAGGGATGTCCAACTGCCCATTTAGGCCTAATCCTACCTGGACCAGGCCTAAACGAGCAGTTAAACATCCCTCTCACAATCCAAGACTGCTGACTCCCAACTTCTTGCCTGCCTTCCTGATTGCCCCTAAGCACTTCTGCCTGCCAGCCTGATCATCCCCTAACCACTCCCTGCCAGCCAGATTAATGTCTAAGTGCTCCCCTGCCAGCCTGTTGACCCTAACTACCCTTCCCTGAAGGCTTGGTTGCATCAACTGTCCTCCCTGGCACGCCTGGCTCCTTCCAACTGCCCTCCCCTGCTGTCCATCTTGTGGTGGTCATCTTGTGTCCACCTGGGGCAGCCATCTTGTCTGTTGGAATGATCATCAATCTGCATATTACTCTTTTATTAGATAGGATAGATGCCTGGTGCATGGATGGGGACCAGCTGGTTTGCCCTGAAGCATGTCCTACATCAGGTTGGGGGTTCCCTTCGGGCTTGGGGGTGGCCTGGGCAAGGGGCCACTGGTGGTTTGCAGGCCAGCCATGTTCCCCAGCAACCCAAGTGGAAACCCTGCTAGCTGTGATTTATCTATCTTCTGTAACTGAAACTTTGTAGCCTAGAGCAGAGCCAAGCCTCCTGCTTGCTCTATGGCTGCAGCCATTTTTAGGGGGATTTACTTATCTTCTATAATTGAAACTTTGTAGCCTTGAGCAAAGGCTTTGGGCCTCCTGCTCTCTAATTTGCATACTTGTGATTGGCTTGTGGATGTAGAGGAGGAACAGTCAATTTGCATATTACTCTTTTATCAGCTAGATAGATAGATAGATAAGTTCTTATTCTTGAGATAGGTTGTATGTGTTTACATATCAAACCATTTAGCAAGAGTTAATGAGTCATTCTTTGTTACGGAGTTAATGAGAAGTTGATTTATATAGGGCTTCTAATGAATAATAATTTAACTCTGTGTTAATAGTTCACAAAGTTATTCAATGGGAATACATTTGTTGATACTGTAAGTTTTACTTTAGAGCTTGACCTGTTCTGCTCACATAATATTGCTTTGAAATCCTTTCTAACCAAAATAATTACAGTCTTATTCTCTAAACATTAGTTCTGTGTTGTTGGATAAAAGCAGATTCTTTCGAAGATAGGAAATCATTTGGGGAAATGTAATTTATGTATATAAAACCCCAGATTCTATAATGTCCAAAACAACAGAAGGCTCAACTGATTGCAAGGCTGCAAATGCAGCAGGCTCTAGTGGGAGTGGACTGGTGAGCAGGCTGAAATGCTTACCTCTCAGAGATAGAGAGAGAGGGAGAGACACTAGGCTGATCAGCAACCGCACAGGCTGCTGGTGAGGCTTCAAGAGAAAGGGAGGAAAAGAAGAGGGAGAGGGAGACAGGGCTACTCTCTCTCTGGGTCTCGCCAGCAGCTGAGCTTCTCTTTCTCCGAGATGTCAGCAGTTCAGCCCAATCATCAGCAGCATGAAGTGGCTTCTTTTCAGCCTGGCCTTCCCAGAGATAGACCCAGAGAAGCTGACTGGCATAGAAACCAACCAGTCAGAACCTAATCTGGCTGAAGTACAAAGGCAGAATCTAAGGTGGGAGTTGAAAAAGGGTTTTAAGGGCAACAACTGTTTATTGATACAAGGATTAAGTATTTTTGTCTGCCAACAGCATCTTCTGCTGGAAAAGGCTTTCTCCTGACCCCCATTTATGCAATTCTATTCTATATAATCTGTCCTAATAAAAGTGTAATATGCTAATTAGACTGGGTTGACCAGATGTCGGACTTCCTTTTGGACAAAGCTAAGGTGCTAGGGGGCCAAGGCAGAGGTAGTTAGGGGCAATTAGAACAGCAGGGGAGGGCAGTTAGGAACAAGATCAGGCTGGCAGGGGAGGGAATTTAATGTTTAGATTATGGCAGCAAGGGAGGAGAGCAGTTAGGGGTGATAAGGCAGGCATGCAGAAGAGTTAGGGACAATCAGGCAGACAGATGGGCAGAAGCAGTTAGGGGTAATCAGGCAGGCAAGCAGGTGATAAGTTATGAGCCAGTGGTCCCAGATTGCAAGAGAGATGTCCAACTATCAGATATAACCCAAGGGGTCCTCAATTGGTGAGGGTGCAGGCTGGGCTAAAGGTACATTCTTCCTCCCTACCCCTCACCCCAAATGCACAAATATCATGCACCGGGCCATTTAATATTACATAAATTAGAAAGTTGTCATGTCATTCTTTTCCATAGTGCCATTCATTTGGAAGTTAGGGAAATACTTAATCACCTTGCTAGACAACTTTCAGTTTTTAGGAAAAGACATTTTACATTAAACAGACAATAAAAAGTAATGTAATTCTTAATCACCTATTGCTGTTACTCCTCAATTATTTACTCTAATTAAATGTTTCAACTAGTCTTAATTATCCTAAGACTAGTGGCTCAGAGCTTTAAATCGTGCAAAACCCAGACCCTCTGCACCAGTGGGACCCATCAGTGCACCTCTTGGTGACCTGTAGTATGGTAGTCATGGCACTTCAGCCACTGGTATTTTATAATAAATACTTTAGTGCTACTTAGGAGTCCAAAGTATTTTTTATGTTACAGAACATTGGTTTTTTGTTTTGTTTTGTTTTAAATAATATTTTATTGATTTTTTACAGAGCAGAAGGGAGAGGGATAGAAAGTCAGAAACATCGATGAGAGATTAACATCAATCAGCTGCCTCTTGCACGCCCCCTACTGGGGATGTGCCCGTAGCCAAGGTACATGCCCTTGACCGGAATCGAACTGGGGACCCTTAAGTCCGCAGTCCAACGCTCTAGCCACTGAGCCAAACCGGTCTCGGCTAGAACATTGTTTTCATAGGGCATTCCATATTTTAGGAGAAATTATCTATCTTACATATTCTGTAAGATTTTTTTTTAAATTCCCTATGGACTGACCACTGTCACAGTAGTATCATGCATTATAAACCATTCATAAAAACTTTTGTTTGTTCTATGAAACCTATTATACAACATATGTGCTTATAGACACAAGCAGTGGACCTTCCCCACACACCACATGCATCTATATTTAAAAAAAAAAAAAAGTTTGCCCTAGGTGGCAGCCTTGACCAACTTTAAAATCATTTTTTGTGAGAATTTTCAGCTGAAAATTTTCAAGAATACCCAAATCGTAACATAATTATTCTTAAAATATTCATTGTAAATTGACTTGTTATATATATGTTATTGATTTTTTACAGAGAGGGATAGAAAGTTAGAAACAGTGATGAGAGAGAAACATCAACTGCCTCCTGCACTCCCCCTACAGGGGATGTGCCCGCAACCAAGGTACATGCCCTTATTCGGAATCCAACCCGGGACCTTTCTTCAGGCTGCCATCCGATGCTCTATTCACTGACCCAAACCAGCTTCAGCGCAAATTGGTTTTTAAAATTAAATTCAAAATATTATGACATGGGGATGGTTTCCATTTTGAACGTATGGCAGTTAACAGATTAAGGAAAAATTTCTAAATGTGAACATTATTTCTAAAACAATTTCTCTGTCCATGGGCTATGCATATATGCATAATTTTTTTGGTTAATCTCTTCCTACTCTCTCTTACCCCTTCTATCTGAAATTTGTCAGTCTGTTCCATGCTTCTTTGTCTCTGGATTTACTTTATTCATTAGATTTCACATAGAAATGAGAACATGTGATACTTGTCGTTCTCTGACTGACTTATATCACTTAACATAATAATCTCCAGGTCCCTCAATGTTATCTCAAAGGGTAAGAAAGAAATCTTTTTTTACAGATACATAGTATTCCATTGTGTCAGTATACCACGCTTTGTAATCTTCTCATCTATTGAGGGTACTTTGATTGTTTCCAGATCTTAGTTACTGCACCTCCTGGGGACTGTGCACTATGAACAGAGGGGTGTTCTAATTTGGTGTTTTATGATTCTTTGGCTTTAGTCTTACTATTGGGGTCAAATGGCATTTCCATTTTTAATTTTTTGACGAAACTTCATACTGTTTACCGGTGTCTGTATAGTCTACATTCCCAACAGCATTTGCACTAGGGTTTTCTTTTTTTCACATCCTCAGTAGTGTTGTGGAATGAAGGCCTTGGAGGGGGCAGAAATAGGGTGGGGATGTTCAACAATAAAGATAAATTTAAAATAAGTTATATATAAAGTCATAAATAAATAACATCCCCTTGTGTTTTAAACATGGTAGGCACTCTTGATATGTCTATGGCATGAATGGACTTAATGGTTGAGTCTTTTCCACCTTCCATTATATGAGTTTATTAGTGTGTGTCATAAATTTCTAAAAATCCCTTTGTAGGATAGCACTATAATTTGGAATGTTGACTTCATCTCACGTTTATTCATTATTATTATTATTATTATTATTATTATTATTTCTTGTGGCCCAGTGCACGAAATTCGTGCATGGAGGGGAGGGCATTCCCTCAGCCCAGCCTGCACCTTCTCCAATCAGGGACCTCTTCGGGGATGTCTCTTAGCAGTCAGACATTCTTCTCGCAATCTAGGATCACTGGCCTGCCTGCCTGATCGCCCCTAACCACCTCTGACTGCCTGATCACCCCTAACCACTTTTGCATGCCTGCCTGATCAACCCTAACCACCTCTGCCTGCCTGCCTGATCACCCCTAACTGCCTCTGCCTTGCCCCACATCTGGGACCCAGGCTTTCCTCTCTCTGGCCAGTTATAGGCACCCAGGACCACAGGGCATGCAGCTTGTCTCTCTCCTGGGCCAGACAGGCAGGCACAGCTGTTGGCGTCCGGGGCCGTGGAGTGGGTGGCTTGTTCCTCTCCCAGTCCGTATCCTGTCTGGTTCCTAGTCCTGTCTCCCCAGTGTTGAGTGAGCCATGATGGCATGATGGCATGAAGGTGTGATGACTATTTGCATATTAGCTCTTCGTTATATAGGATTTTAACTTGTCACAGTCTATATTCAAGTGGATATTTTACCACTTCACATCGTGTATAGAAAATTCACTGTAACAAAATTTCATTTTTCCAAGACAATCCTCTCCTATTGTTGTCATGTATTTTACCTACTACAGATATTATAAAACTGACATTACATTATTAGTTGTTTAAATAGTTACGGTAATTACTTTTAAATATATTTCAATAGTAAGAAACTTCTATTAGATGTTTTCCTATGCATATACTGTGGTGTTTTCTATTTCTTGGTGTAGATCATTATTTGCATCTCGCAAATTTTATTTCTGCTTGCAGGACTTCTTTTAACATTTCTTATGCTATAAATCTGCTGGTGATTAAAAAAATTCAATTTTTTACACATAAAAATATTTTTAACTATTTTTAAAATAGTTGAAATATATTTTGACTATTTTAAAAATATTTTCACTCAGTCTAAAATTATAAATTGAGAGGATTTTCCCTCTTGTGAGTACTTCAATGATGTTGCTCTACTGTCTTCTCCCTTGCACTGTTTTTGATGAGAAATATTTTGTAATCCTTATGTTTATTTCTGTGTATAGGGTGTCTCTTTTCTTCTGACTGCAGCCTGGTACTCGACCATCACAGGGCCCTGCGATCGATCAAAAATTTTGTTTTCCAGAGTAGAAAGGACAGGGAGAGAGGGATAGAAGCATCAATGATGAGGGAGTGGAAGCTGCTTGTTGGTTTTGCTCTTAGCACCTCCTCTGTGGATTTGTGTTAAAGTCTCTTGTTGGACCATGTCACGTGGTCCCGTTACTTGTGGTGAATTCGTCCTACACGTAGGTGGAGGCTTTTATTTACCGGCTTCCTTAGCACCCTGGGCCCACAGGTTTCCCAGGTGTCGGCTTGCGAGTTCTTCCTGAGTCAGACAGCCGAAGGCCTGGGGCTTACTTTTGCCTCTGAGCTCACCCCTCTGTCTCCTGGATTTCTGGATGTTACAGGGTGGGAGGCTCAAGGTCAGAACCAGCGCTGGGGACAGTGACCAGGGTTTTTTCGCCCTGTGCTTGGGCCTGGTGCCCAGGTTGAGTGCAGCTCTGGATTCTGGATCACAGCATGCCCACGGACCCAGACCATCACTGTCCCGTAAGGGCGGGCAGTGAGCCCAGCTCCAGGGTCCTGTTCTGAGGAGAACTTTGGTCCCCTTACTCCAGGAGTGGGGTCATGCATGCCTGGCAGAATCCAGGCCTGAGTCTGCAGATGGTCTGGGTCCAGTGCCTTTCTGGCCCATGGAGAGAGACATTTCCGCTTCTTGAGTGCTCTTGCCTTTCTCACTTCCTTTCCCACACTCACTGCTGCTGCTCTGCTCACAGGCAGGCTGGGTTGTGTGCCTTGGTCTCCTCTGACTCAGAGGCTGTGTCTTGGCTCCTCTTCTGCCCCCATGGCTGCACCTCACATTGGAGACGGGGAGCACTGGGATTCGGGAGCTAGGACTCTCCCCTCCACCGCCCTCCCCAGCCTCAGGACCCAGCATAGACTTGGCAAGCATCATCATCCACAGGTGGCATCGTTTGGCAAGTCCAGCCAGCACAGTGGAGAACTGATGAGCTGTGGGCAGAGATGCGCTTGGATTCAACTCGTGACCCAGCTGCTCTCCAACCCTCAGGCACAAATCGCACCAGCTGCTCCCGCGGTTCAGTGGGTATTCGTGTTCACAGGGCGCCTGGCTCACACCCTGTGTCCTCACCTCCCTCAGCCAGGCCCGACCTAACCCCAGGTCCTCTTGGGGAGAGACCCTTTCCAGTCCTGGGAACCTGGCCATCGCAGAGCCCTGCCATTGATCTGGGCCCCGCCCACAGCCCTGCCTAACCCCAGGGCCTTCCCGGACCTGGGCATCAGGTCTTGTTTGGTGTTCTGTGTGCTTTTTGGACTTGTAAGTATTTCTTTCATGTGAGGTGGGGGAAATTTTCAGTCATTTTTCTTCAGATAGGTTTTCAGTGTCTTGCTCTCTCTCTTCTTCTGGCACCCCCATAGTTAGGATGTTGGTACACTTGAAGTTGTCCCAGAAGCTCCTTACATTATCTTCATATTTTTGGATTCTTTTTTCTTTGAGATGGATAGAGTTAGAAACTTCAATGACAGAGAAACATCAATCAGCTCCCTCCTGCACACCTCCCCACCTGGGATGTGCCTGCAACCAAGGAAAATGCCCTTGATTGGAATCTTACCCGGTCCCTTCAGTCTGCAGGCTGATGCTCTGTCCACTGAGCCAGACTGGTTTCTGCTGGATTCTTTTCTCTTTGCTTTTCCAGTTGGGTGTTTTTTGCTTCTTTGTATTACAAATCTTTGATTTGATTCTTGTGATCCTCTAGTCTGCTGTTAGATCTCTGTGTATTATTTTTTATTTCAGTCAGTGTATGCTTAATTTCTAGTTGGTCCTTTTTCATATCCTCGAGTTTCTCGATAAATTTATTGGCCTTTTGTAGGAACCTCATGTAAACCTTATAAACATGGTCTTAAATTCTATATCCAGTCGTTTGCTTTCCTCCATTTCTTTCATTTGTGACTTGTTTCTTTGTCTTTGCATTTTAGCTGCTTCCCTGAGTTGATAGAGTGTCTTTGTGTGCTAGGTGTCCTATATGGCCCAGTGGCTCAGCCTTCCCAGTTACCTGAGGTGGACACTTTTGGTACACCCCTTTGTGAGCTGTGTGCACAGTCTTGTTGTAGTTAAGCCTTGATTGTTGTTAGTATTACTGGGAGAAATTGACCTCCAGGCCAATTGGCTGTGAGAATCAGCTGTGTCTGTGATGGAAGAAATTCTGTGCTGGAGACACACTTATGAGACAAGACTTGTTTCATTGGGGCTTTGGTGCTTACTGGGTCTTCCTTCTGATTGTCTCCCTTATGGATCTGAGGAGTTATAATCTGGATTATCCTACTCTGACTCCTGGATCTTGGATCTCCAAGGAGGTGCTAATTTTTAGCCTCTCCCTGGGGCCACCCAGGAGGAGGTACGGAGAGATCTACAGATTCCTCTTCTTCGTTAGGGTTATAGAGGTGCTCAGATAAGGGTCAGCTGTGAAGCAGTGCAAGTTGCTGTGGAACCTTGGGTCTTCTTTTTAGATGTTGTGGGTCCCAGTGACTCAACTGCAATTTGTTAGGTAAGTTTAGAATTTAAAGGACCAGGCCTTTATGTGAAAAAGCCTCTGCACTCACCTTGGATAGGGCAGAGTCTCAGGGCAGGGCAGACAGCAATGACTTCCCATCAGCCCTAACCTAAGGAGCGTCTGGATCCCAGTGTCCTGTAGTAATTGCTGCAAGCACCTCTGAGAGAAAGCCACCCGCTGTCAGTTTAGTTTCTCCTCGTATGAGTTTGTGTCCCCATAGTGTCACCCATAACTGGAATTCACAGCAGTTAAGAGCTTGTGTCTCCCTTCGGATTGAAAAAGCCAGCTGCATCCTCAGGCACCAGCGTGCGCCTCCATGCCTCTGCACTTCTGTAGTTCCTCTGAGTTTCAGTGTGCTTTTCTCTTTCCTTCTAGTTCTAGAATTTCCACTCAGCCAGCCTTCCCATGGTTCTGGATGATGTCCGTTTTGTCTTTTAGTTGTAATTTTGAAATTGTTGTACAAGGCAGCAGTTTGGTTGTTTACCTATGCCAACATCTTGGTTTACTCCCCCACATTTATTCTTAACTAATTTTTATGAGTGTACAACCAAATAGCAGAGGCATACATTGTATTGGATCCTAATATCTAAGTGCTATAAATATTAACTGCTATTTTTTCATTATAGAAATGGTAACCTTTTCTTGAACTTTGTGAATTCTTACATTTATCTTGGCAATAATTATTATTTAAACATATAATGCAAGTTGCAATCTGAGAGGATATAAAGGCCAAATAAGCCTTCACCTCACCAATCTCCCTGTAATAAACTGGACCATATTAATCTCTATGACATCGAACACCTGACCCTGCCTCTGTTTCCTCATGAAGTAGGGATGTATTCAATCTCTCTTAGGTTTTTCATGCAGGCAATGGAAAGAGATAATGTGTATAAAACATCTAATACTTTGACCAAAAAAAGACAACTGTAAAATATTAATAAGTGTTACTAATGCCCTTGACATGATATAGTAAATATTGCAAATTTATTTTTTATCAAATTCAAAACTAAAGGTAACAGAAACCAAAGTAGTAAGTCTTTTTGATCATTTCATTATTTTACATTCTTATTACTGATCACTTCTTAAATAATGTCTTTAGATACGAGTGTGAAGAATCTTTTACAACTTTGAATGTAGATATTAGAAATCATCAAAACCTTCTTGATTCTTTGGAACAGTATATCAAAGGAGATTTATTGGAAGGTGCAAATGCATATCATTGTGAAAAATGTGATAAAAAGGTGTGTATGGTTCAGTTTTATAAAATACATATAATTGCATTTAACAGAACTGGAATGAATACATGAGAGTTGTTTGTGTCTAATCTAAAAATTTACCTTTGCTCCATCTCTGCTTTTTTATAATGCTAACAGAGAGGTAGTCAAGATGATAACTGATTTAAGAATTTGTCAGGGAAATAATAGTAGAAAGAGTAATGCAGTGGACTAGGAAAAACCATTTCAGTTGGGTAATTAATTTTAGAAATCACTGTAGCTAAAAGTTGCATAGTTACTTTTTATTTTTGCCCTGAAGTAAGTGGCCGTTAACCAAATCCCACTTGAAGAGTTGATAGGAAACATTTTCCCCTTTCTTACACTAAGTTATTCTTCAAGTTTAGATGAATACGATGCTAATTTTATTTGATTACATGAGATTTTTAAGTCACTTTTAGTTTTTAAAAGATCAGTTTGTGGAATGGAGTGATAACATGTCTTTGAAGATATATTTGATATGGCAAAGAATAAACACTTACTTTGACTCATCATACTCTCTCATTTGTAGAGTATCAGCCTTGATTTGACTTAAAATGCCATTTTGATTGTAGTCTCTAAAGCCATTTGTCCTGCTACCCACAGTTCTAGACAATTTCTTCTGGGGCCACTACTTTTTATATATCTTCTCATAAATCACATTTTATTTTTTTATAAAAAGATTAGAGGCCAGTGCATGGAAATTCATGCACTTGAGGGGGTCCCTTAGCCCAACCTATGCCCTATCACAGATACTGTCCCTCGAGAGATGTCTACCTGCTGACTTAGACCTGCTTCCCAGGGAGATCAGGCCTAACGTGGCAGTCAGACATTCCTTTGGCAATCCCAGAGCTGTCAGTCAGACAACCATTCGTGCTGCTGTGTAGGCAGTGAGGCTCTAGCCGCTGTGCTTGCCAGCCATGAACTGGCTTTTAGGTGAGTGGCACTCCTCCTGTGGAAGTGCACTGACCACCAGGGAGCATCTCCTGCATTAAGCATCTGCCTCTTGGTGTTCACTGTGCCCCAGCAACCACTTGTTCCATTATGTGGGTCAATTTGCATATTACCCTTTTATTATATAGGACTAGATGCCCAGTTCATGAATTCATGCACGAGTGGGGTGTGGCCATTCCCACCTCTTGCAGGGTGCATTATAGCAACTGGTCATTCAGGTCACTTAGTGTTTTATGTATATAGATACGTTTTTATTGATTTTAGGGAGGAAGGGGAAGAGAGAGAAACATCAATTGGCTGCCTCCTTCATGCCCCCACTGGGGATAGAGCCTGTAACCTGAGCATGTGCCTCTGACCAAGAATCAAAATGTGAGTTCCTCATTCATAGGTAAGTGTTCAACCACTGAGCCACATCAGCAAGGCATAAACCACGTAGTTTATAGTAAGGACTTTGGTAGCACTTTTTCCAGAACATAGGATTAAATGCATTAATATTTACAACATTAAGCATGTTATCTGGCCTCTAAATGCCATATATAGTAGCTACTTTTATTATTTAATAGTATTTCTCTTGTTTATTCTAATTATATTCTAATTAGTATAAAAATAAACATCAAAATACATGATTTATTAGTAAGCTGTAATAATATTGAGCCAGCAAGCATCACTAAGCATCACCTTCTGCATCACTAATTTTTGTAATTTGAAACCAAATGAGAAATTATTTGCATATTTTTGTTTGCTGTGAACATTTTGAAAATGTCAGTAGTCTGATTGTGTTATCATTTATTCACATATTTATAAATAAATTCAGATAGATCATAAGCTTTAATATGTATTATTAAGTTGCTCTATTGTATTTGTAAAAAAAAATTATTTTTTTATTTATTATAGGTTGATACAGTAAAGCGTTTGTTAATTAAGAAACTGCCTTCTGTTCTTGCTATCCAGTTGAAGCGGTTTGACTATGACTGGGAAAGAGAATGTGCAGTTAAATTTAATGATTATTTTGAATTTCCACGAGAGCTGGATATGGAACCTTACACAGTGCCAGGTGTTTCCAAGATCGAAGAAGATAATGTAAACACAGATAGTCAGTTAATACCACAGATTGTACAGTCTGAAAGTCAAACATCAGAAAACACAAAATACAGACTTGTAGGGGTTCTTGTTCACAGTGGACAAGCAAGTGGTGGACATTATTATTCATACATCATTCAAAGAAGTGGTAAAGATGATAAGAGAAATCGCTGGTATAAATTTGATGATGGGGATGTAACAGAGTGTAAAATGGATGATGATGAAGAAATGAAAAATCAGTGTTTTGGTGGAGAGTACATGGGAGAAGTATTTGATCATATGATGAAGCGCATGTCATACAGGCGACAGAAAAGGTGGTGGAATGCTTATATACTTTTTTATGAACGAATGGACACAAAAGACCATGGTGGTGAGATGACAAGATACATATCAGATCTATCTATCACAAGACCTCATCAGATTATGTCACCAGCCATTGAGAGAAGTGTATGGAAACAAAATGTGCAATTTATGCATAACCAAATGCAGTACAGTTTAGAATATTTTCAGTTTATGAAAAAACTTCTTACATGTAATAGTATTTACTTAAGCCCTACTCCAGGTACGTTTCTGGAATATAGCTTCTTCTTAATAAGAATACTTTTTTTCACTTTTAGAGTTTTTTAATTAGGAATCTATGTTTATATTTAATTAGAGGCCCAGTGCACAAAATTCGTGCGGGGCGGGGGTGGGGAGGGAGAGGAGGATGTTCCTTAGCCCAGCCTGTACCCTCTCCAATCTGGGTCCCCTCAAGGGATGTCCAACTGCCTGTTTAGGCCCAATCCCCATAGGATCGGGCCTAAATGGGCAGTCGGATGTCCTTTTCACAATCCAGGACTGCTGGGTCCAAACTGCTCACCTGCCTGCCTCCCTGATTGCCCTAACCACTCTGCCTGCCAGCCTGATCATCCGCTAACCACTACTCTGCCAGCCTACTTGATGTCTAACTGCTCCCTGCCAGCCTGTTTGCCCCCAGCTTTCCTCTTCTGTGGCCTGGTTGCCCCTAACTGCCCTCTTGCTGGCCATCGTGTGTTGGCCATCTTGTGTCCACATGGAGGCAGCCCTCTTGTGTGTTGGAGTCATGGTCAATCTGTGTATTACTCTTTTATTAGATAGGATAGAGGCCTGGTGCATGGGTGGGGGCAGCTGGTTTGCCCTGAAGAGTGTCTCAGGTCAGGATGGGGGTTCCCTTGGGATGAGGGACAGCCTGAGTGAGGGGCTGTGGAGGTTTGCAGGCTGGCCACACCCCCAGCAACCCAAGTGGAAGCCCTAGGATCTGGGATTAATTTATGTCTAAAATTGAAACTTTGTAGCCTAGAGTGGAGGCCTAGGCCAGCAATGGCAGGTGGAAAGCTTGGCTTCCTCCTTTGCCAGGCAAACCCAAGCCTCCATTCTCTCCAGCTCAGTAGCTGCCACCATTTCTGTATCTTTTATAATCGAAACTTTGTAGCATTTAGTGGAGGCCTAGGCTGGGAACAGGCAGAAAGCTTGGCTTCCTCTGTTGCTGGGGAAACCCAGGCCTGCCTTCTGCTTTCAGTGGCAGCTGCCATCTTGGTTGGGGTTAATTTGCATAATCTGATTGGCTGGTGGGCATGGCTGGTGGATGTAGTGAAGGTATGGTCAAATTTATATATTACTCTTTTATTAGGTAGGATGGGGTGGTTTTTGTATTTTGGTTTGTTTGGTTTTTTAGTTTTTTCCATAATTTTAATAGCTTTGATGTCATTCCAGTTTTTTTAAAGAATATGTTTTTATTGATTTTAGAGAGCAAGATAGAAGGTGATATAGATAAGAGAGAATTACTGATCAGCTGTCTCCTGCTCAACTCACATTGGTGATCTAGCCTGTAACCTAGGCATGTGACCTGACTGGGAATTAAAACTTGACCTCCTGGTTCATTAGTTAATGCAAAATTGCTGGCCAACCTATCATTCTAATCTTAATGTGTCAGTATTTTGAGTTCAAAGTCAAAATATTTAAGATTTCTGTATCTTGGAATAGTGACATTCCACCAAAATCTAGAAACAAAAGAGCTTTTAACTTGTAAACAGTTGTTTTGACTCAAACATTACTGTAAGATAGTTTGGTGAAGTGCTAAGATAACCATGAAAGATTAGTTTTAACTAAGATTTTGTAAACATGGAGCATTGTTTAAACACATTTAAACAGTTTTTTTTATGTATGCTTTTTATTCAAGGACAAGATCAGTTGTTGCCTGAAGCAGAAGAAATCACCATGATTACTATTCAACTTGCTGCTAAATTTCTCTTTACCACGGGATTTCACACGAAGAAAATAGTCCGTGGCCCTGCCAGTGATTGGTATGTAGTGTTGCCTTTTTTTCTTAATTGATTTTTAGAAACAGAGAGAAAAAGTTTAATTTGTTGATTCACTTATGCATTTATTGGTTGATTACTGTATGTCCCCTGACTGTATCAAACCTACAAGGTTGGTGCATCAGGACAATGCACTGACTTACCTATATGGCTGTGCATTTTGTTCTTACTATTTTTATAGTTGGTTTAATCATTATTATAGAGCTTTATTTTCTCCTAACCAAAGGAATCTAATTTCAAGTGTCAAACATAGGATAAAAATCTGGTAGGGATGTTGAGAGAAGTTGTACTAAATTTCTTAGTGTGCTTTTTATTAAAAACTGCAGTCTGCCCTAACCGGTTTGGCTGACTGGATAGAGCGTTGGCCAGCGAACTCAAAGGTCCCAGCTCTGATTCCTGGTCAAGGGCCTGTACCTTGGTTGCAGGCACATTCCCACTAGTATAGGAGGCAACTGATCAATATTTCTAACTCTGTATCCGTCTCCCAATTTTCTGTAAAAAATCAGTAAAACGGGTCAAGAGATCTCTCAACCAGGACTGTGCCCTCTCTCAATTTTAGATTCTTTGGGGGATGTCCATCCAACTGCTGGTTTAGTTTAGGCGTAACCTGAAAGATCCCAGGTTCAATTCTGGTCAAGGGCACACGGCCCGGGGTGTGGGCTTGATTCCCATTTCAGGACTTGCAGGAGGAAGCCAGTAAGTGATGATCATCTCATCATGGATGTTTATCTGTCTCTACTCCTTCCTTCCTCTCTGAAATCAATACAAATATAGTTAGCCCTAACCAGTTTGGCTCAGTGGATAGAGCATTTGCCTATGGACTGAAAGATTCCAGATTCGGTTCAGATAAAGGGCATGCATGTACCTTGATTGTGGCACATCCCCATTGATGTTCCTAATTCTCTTATCCCACGCCCTTCCTCTATAAAAAAATCAATAAAATATATATGTATTTAATTTTTAAAAAATTCTGGTTCACTTTGGTAATCAGAATCAAACCACATAAGTAAACATTGCTTTTTTAAATATTTATTTATTTTAGGTATGATGCTTTGTGTGTTCTTCTTCGTCACAGCAAGAATGTACGATTTTGGTTTGCTCATAACGTCCTTTTTAATGTTTCAAATCGCTTCTCTGAATATCTTCTGGAGTGTCCTAGTGCAGAAGTGAGAACTGTTTTTGCAAAACTTATAGTATTTATTGCACATTTTTCTTTACAAGATGGACCTTGTCCTTCATCTTTTTCTTCTCCAGAATCTGCTAGTCAGGTAATTGAAAGTATTATTATAATAATGAGATGCTTACAGTAAGTAAATCCTGATTTCTCCAAGGTCATGTCAATATTTAATTGACATATTTGCCATATACAAAGTTATGCATACATTATTGAGTTCACTAAAAATTATTTCATAGTAATGAGTAATGATTATTCGATAATTTAAAAAAATAAATTAAATATTTTCTGTTTATTCTGTTACTTGTGTATAAGTCTTTGGATTTTACTATATGTTTAGTTAAGTTTAACATTTTTAAATATATTTTTTATTGTTGATAGTATTACAGATATCTCCGTTTCCCTTCTTCCCTTTTCGCCCCTTCTTCCCAGCCCCTACTCATCACTCTAGATCTCCACTACCCTATTGCCTGTGTCCATGCATATAAGTATATAAGTTCTTTGGTTTATCTCTTCTCGTCTCCCCACCCCACATCAAGGTATGTCAGTCACTTATTTGTGGTATCTAATGAACAAAATGAGTTGACCAACAAATAAGATCTGAAGCATGAAGGCATGGAACAAGATGGACTTTTTAATAGATAAATATAAATTCTTTGTGAACCTTTTTGTAGAAAAATATGCACGTGATTTTGTTTTGGACTTTTATTTACAATTAAAATATAGTCCAGCTAGTGTTCAGTGGATTGAGCATTGTCCCATGGACCAAGAGGTCCTTGGTTCCATGGGTACATGCCCAGGTTACGGGCTCCATCCCCAGTAGGGGCACGCAAGAGGCAGACAAGCAGTGATGTTTTTCTTGTACCGGTATTTCTATCTCCCTCTCCCTTCCTATCTAAAAATCAATGAAAACCTTTTTTAAAATTACAATATAAAGTGTTTGTAATAAAATCTATCCTAGTTCTTCATTTCCTCTCTTCAAATACAGTTATATTTAATAATTCTCTTTGTGATATTTGTGACTAATGCAACCACATATATGAATTAATTTTTATGCAAATTGAAGTATACTACTTTGTATCTCATTGCTGATAAAATGTCTTATCCTTTACAGGCATGTGATAACTTAAACTTGAGTGATCAGTTATTAAGAGCAGTATTAAATCTCCTGAGAAGGGAAGTGTCAGACCATGGCCGTCATTTACAACAATATTTCAATCTGTTTGTAATGTATGCAAATTTAGGTAAGAGCTTTTTGTGTATTGTTTCATATGTATTAAATAATAAAAGCATTTTATTTTTTAATGTGTTTTTGTTGATTTTAGAGAGAGAGAAGAGGGAGAAAGAGAAACATCAGTGAGAGGGAGAATCATCTATTTTGCTGCCCCTACATGCCCCCTATTTGGGATCAAGCCTGCAACCTAGGCATGTACCTCAAATCAGAATCATACCATGATTTCTTGGTTCCTGGGTCAAGGTTCACCCATTGATCCATACCTCTCTGTCATGAAAGCATTTTAATGCAGTGATGACATTTTATCTTTTCCAATAGAAGCATTATTCCGTATTCATATTATTCAAAGCCATTTCAGTCCTGGCTAGTGAGGCTTGGTTGAATGTTTTGCAGTACACCCAGAGGTTGGTTGGTGGTTTGATTCCCCCATAGGCACATTCCCAGGTAGGACTCTCAATCCCTGGTAGGCAGTGTGCAGAAAGCAGCTGATTAATAATTTAATCTCCTCACCATTGATGTTTCTGTCTCTCCCTCCCTCTTTTTCTAAAAAATCAATCAACTATTCTTTTTTTAAAAAGTTTTAATTACTTATTTTTAAATGCCATTACAGATTTTCTGGATAACTTTTTGTTTTGTTTTTTGTTGCTATTAATCCTCACCTGAGGATATTTTTCCATTGCTTTTTCAGGGAGGGAGGGGGGAACGGAGAGGGGGTAAAGAGGATAATGGAGTCATTGATGCAAGAGAAACATCGATGTGAGACAGCCTCTGCCATTCACCCCAACTGGGTATAGGGACCAAACCCACAACTGCGGCATGTTCCCTTGACTGGAAATAAAACCTACAATCATTCAGTGTGAGGCTGATGCTCTAACCACTGTATATCACAAGCAAGGGCTTTCTATATAACTTTTTTATTTTTTTGAAGTCATTCTTTTTTTTGTATTTTAATTTTTATTTTTCAGTTTATTAATTACATTGTTCTCCTTTTTTCCCCCCTATATCTCCCCTCCACCTGGTACCCACCCCACCCTCTATCCTTACCTCCCCTACACTGTTTTTTTCCATAGATGTATGATTTTTGTCCAGCCTCTTGCTGCACCCCCTACACCTCTTTTCTCATCAAGAATTGTCAATCCATTCCCTCTCTATGTCCATGATTCTGTTCTATTCCTCATTTTATCCTGATCATCAGGTTGTTAATTCACTTGATTTTTAGATTCATTTGTTGATAGATGTGGATTTGTTGTTCATAATGTATATTTTTACCTTTTCTTAAACAATACCTTTCAGCATTTTATATAGTATTGGTTTGGCGGTGATGAACTCCTTTAGCTTTTTCTGAGTAATCTTGGTTGTAGATTCTTGCTATTCATCACTTTGAATATTTGTTGCCACTCCCGTCTGGCCTGCATCATTTCTGTTGAGAAATACACTGACAATCGTATGGGTGCTCCCTTATAGGTAACTATTTTTCTCTTACTGCTTTTAATATTCTCTCTTTATCTTTTGCTCTTGGCATTTTAATTATGTTGTGTCTTGGTGTGGTCCTCTTTAGATTCTTACATTTTGGGGTTCTCTGTGTACTTCTTGGGCTTTTAAGTCAGTTTCTTTCACCAGGTGGAAGTTTTAATACATTTTTTAAATCACAAATATTTTTATCTGAAATTCTGTTTTATGTTCATGCATTCCGCTTAAAAGTGTTATATGTATTAACTTAATCAGCTATTAATCACTGATTTATTTAATTAAAAGAAAATTCTTTTTCCTATCCCCTACTTTCTTTGAGGTTTATTTTCCATATTTGCCTGTCTCTCAGATATTTGTAAGAAGCAAGAGGATATCTCATGAACAAGCATAGCGAAATCATTTTCTAATTCTTAGTTTTACTTTAAAACTCCCTAATTTAAATGTTCTTCAGGGTATTATTATTATTGACTAGGGGCCCAGTGCACAAATTCATGCACCTTAAAAGAAACTGTGGGCCATGAGGCTGCTGTTGGCAGAGGGTAGTCTCAGCCCATCCTCCACATCCCTGCTGAGCCCCTCCTGCTGCAGCTCCTGGTCCCCTGTCTGCCTGTAGCCCCTCTTCCACCACTGCCCTCCAGCCCCCTAACGCCACCAGCCCCATTTGCAATCATTGACAGCATGGAGCAATTGGGGCCAATGCCAGCAACAGGTGCAAGACATGGCTGCTGGTCCCAGTTGCCCCTTGGGAGCAAGGATAGATGGAGAATCTCTGAGTGGGGATTGGGGGCCAGCAGCTGCTGCTAGCAACCACTGACAGCACCGAGCAATGGGTGCCAGAAACAGGTGTGAGCGAGACTATGGCATGTGGGATCAAAGAATTTTCAGTAACCAGAAGCTCAGCCCAGTGACAGCAACTGGCACCTCACTTTTGTCTGGTACTCCCACTCAACTGCTCTATCACCAGCTATGGCCAACACCCATCATGTTCCCTGCTTTGCTGCCAATGCTCACTATGTTCGAGTGCAACCCCTGGTGGTCAGCACATGTCCTAGCAACCAGTTGTTCAATTGTTCTGCTGTTTGGTCTATTTGTATATTAGGGTTTTATTCCTGGCTAGGAATCGAACAAGCCATCTTCTGTGCAAGTACTAAGTTTCCGCCAACTGATTTTTCTGGCCAGTACTAAAGCTATTAAATTTAATCACTACCAAAACCCTATTTAATTATTTTTATTTTATTTATTTTTAATCCGCCACTGAGTCTATGTTTTCTGGATTTAAAAGAGAGAAATATTGATGTGGTAGACAAACATGGATCAGTTGTCTCCTGGACGAACCTAACCCAATGATTGAACATACAACCATATCATGTGCCCTGACTGAGAATTGAATCAGCCTCTTACTGGTATATGGGATAACACTTCCACACAACTAAGTCAGGACTGTAATTTTTTTTAAAAAATATATTTTATTGATTTTTTACAGAGCAGAAGGGAGAAGGGTAGAAAGACAGAAACACCGATGAGAGAGAGACATCGATCAGTTGCCTCTTGCACGCCCCCTACTGGGGATGTGCCCGCAGCCAAGGTACATGCCCTTGCCGGAATCGAACCTGGGACCCTTCAGTCCTCAGTCCGACGCTCTATCCACTGAGCCAAACCGGTCTCGGCAGGACTGTAATTTTTATTTTAGATAGTTCTTATTGGTATGTCTCTCACACTTGGTCCATTACATAATCCTATATAATAAAAGAGAAACATGCAAATGTGACCGTACATTCGTTCATGATTGGCTATCCTACTAGTCAACCAGGAGCAGGGGCGGGGCCAAGTGGCACAAGCACCGGGCCCCCGGGGTGGAGATGAAACAGTGGTGGCGGTGGCAAGCGCCCAGTTCCCAGGCACTGTGAGGGGAAGCGGCAGCAGTGGTGGCGGCAGCAGCAGGGAGTGCCTGGCCTCCGAGGCCAGGTGGCCGCAGGCAGCCAGGGCTGAACTGCGCAGGGCAATGGCTGGCTTGGGGTGAACAATCAGTATATGGGACATCCATATATATGGACATCCCCTGAGGGTTCCCAGTATATGAAAAGGGACAAGTTGGGTTGAGCCACCACCCACCCCCAGTACACATATTTCATGCACCGGGCCCCGTTTGTATGTGTGTGTGTGTACACACACAGAGAGAGAGACTAGAGGCCTGGTGCACAAAATTCATGGACTGGGGACAGGGCGTGTCCCTTAGCCCATCTTGCACCCTCTCCAATCTGGGACCCCTCGAGAGATGTCCGACTGTCCGTTTAGGCCCAATCCTACTAGGCAATCAGACATCCTTCTCACAATCTAGGACTGCTGGCTCCAAACTGCTAACCTGCTTGCCTCTCTGATTGCCCCTAACTGCTTCTAACTGCCAACCTAATCACCCACTAACCACTACCCTGCCAGCCTAATTGATGTCTAACTGCTCCCCTGTCAGCCTGTTTGCCCCCAGCTTCCCTGCCAGCTTGGTCACCCCTAACTGCCCTCCCCTGTAGGCTTGATCGCCCCCAACGGGTCCTCCCTTGCAGGCCTGTTCTCTCCCAACTGTCCTCCCCTGCTGGGCTTTTTGTGGTGGCCATCTTGTGTCCTCATGGGGGCAGGATCTTTAACCACATGAAGCCAGCCCTCTTGTATGTTGGAGTGATGGTCAATCTGAGTATTTCTCTTTTATTAGATAGGATACAGGCCTGGTGCATGGGTGGGGGCCAGCTGGTTTGCCCTGAAGAGTTTTCCAGATCAGGGTGTGGGTTCCCTTGGGGTGAGGGGTGGCCTGGGTGAGGAGCCTGTGGAGGTTTGCAGTGATGGCAGCCATATTTGTTGGGGATTATTTGCATAATCTGCTTCTGATTGGTTGGTGGTTGTGGCTTGTGGGTGTGGTAAAGGTATGGTCAAATTTGCATATTACTCTTTCATTATATAGGATATATGCCTAATATGCTAAGTGTCCAACCATTTGGTTGACAGTAGTTCAGTTGCTATGTACTGACCTCTTTGGAGCAGACCCCCTGACAGGTAGGTAAACTTGCTGCTTGGGTCCAGCCGATTGGAACTGTGCAAGATGGATCAGATATGCCCTGGGCCCTCTTATTATAGTCCCTTTCCAGCCAGCCAGCCTCCATCTTTCAGAAGTAAATATCCTGTCTAATGAAAGAGTAATATGCAAATTGACCAGCCAACACACAAGATGGCTGCCCCCATTTGGACACAAGATGGCCAGCAGGGGAGGGCAGTTCAGAGGGACCAGGTCTGCAAAGGAGGGCAGTTTGGGGCAATCAGGCCAGCAGGGGAGGGCAATTGGGAGGGACCAGGCCTGCCAGCGAAGGCAGTTGGGCAATTAGGCTGGCAGGGGAGGGCAGTAAGAGGTGTCCAGGCCCAGCAGAGGAGGGAAGTGGTGGGCAACTGGCAAGGAAGGTCAGTTGGGGGTACCCTGGCCTATTGGGGAGGGCAGTTAGGGGCAAATAGGCTGTCAGAGGAGTAGTTAGGGGGTGATCAGCCTGGCAGGCAGAAGCACTGAGGGGCAGGCAGGCTAGCAAGCAGCTGGAAGCCCGCGGTCCTGGATTGTGAGAGGGATGTCCAACTGCACTCTGACATCCCTCAAGGGGTCCCAGATTAGAGATGGTACAAGCTGGGCTGAAGGGCACACCCCCAACCCCCCCATACACGACTTTCGTGCATTGGGCCTCTAGTCTGTAATAATAAAAGCGTGATTAGACTGGATGTCTTTCCAGACAACCTTCTGAAGTAAGCCAGGGCTGCGAGGAGGGAAGCCCAGGTTCCCGGTGCCAGAAGGAAGCCTTTTCTGGCAGCCAGAGGAAGGAAGGCCTACTCTTGCATGAATTCCGTGCATTGGGTCTATAGTGCAGTAACGAGAGAGGGGATTCAGAGTGTCAAGATTGAAGAATTCTTCATAATTCTACATAATTTTAAGAACTCTATTTTTAGTTTCAAACGAAAAAAATATGGCAAGTTAAATGCTCATGAGTACTAGCAAAATCAGAAAAGTGGAAATAATAATTGTATGTTTGGTTTTTTCAAACAAAGCGGGGGGGTTACTAGAGAGGAAAGAGACTGGCCATTTACAAAAGACTTTATTTTTATTTTCTATCTTAATTTAAATGAGAGTTGCTATCTAGGCTTCAGTGTTTTTTTTTTTGTTTGTTTTTTTTTTAAGTTGTTTTACACAGTGTATATTTTGCTTAGGGCTTAGTGTAATTGGAATCCCAAAATCACAGAATTTATTAAATCAGTGGATTTCTTCTACCTGCATTCAACTTGCCTTTCTGTAGAAAAACAAAGTGGATGAGCTTTAATTGTAAATGTTATAGATAGCTATATTAAACCGCATTTTTTTATTTATTATGCAACAGTTACTGTCTTTATTTTCCTTATACATTTTCCTTTTTTGTTACAGGTATGGCGGAAAAGACACAGCTTCTGAAATTGAGTGTACCTGCTACCTTTATGCTTGTGTCTTTAGATGAAGGACCAGGTCCTCCAATCAAATACCAGTATGCTGAGTTAGGGAAGTTATATTCAGTAGTTTCTCATCTTATCTGCTGTTGTAATGTCTCATCAAGAATGCAGTCTTCAATCCATGGTAAAGTTGAAGTTCTTTTTCTTGGTTTTTTTTTTTTTGTTTGTTTGTTTGTTTTTTTTTTTACAATTGATTTCAGAGAGGAGGGTGATGGAGAGAGAGAGACAGAAACATCAATTTTTAGAAAGAATCATGGAATGGCTGCTTCTATGCAACCGTCACTGGGCATATGCCCCGACTGGGAATTGAACTTTGATCTCCTGGTACATAAGTCAATGCTCAGTTGAGTTACCATAGTCAATGAATGTTCTATTCTTCACAGTAGTGAAAAGTGCTGTTCTTTAAATAAGGATACGTAATTAAAAGTTTTGAAGATTTATAAAATTATGAGTCTAAAGGTTCATGTCCTGGTGTTATATTTTTATCACATTTACTTTAAATGACACATTTTAAAGCTTATTTCTCCTAATTATGATAAATGTTTTATTTATGAGGTGGTTGATTTATGAATTTTTAAATTTATGGTTTTGCTTTTTGATGGAATTTTTTTGGTTTTATGTCATCAATCTTACTTGTCTGAATGTGAACATTTTAATGAATACTTTTATAATTAGGAGATTTTTTTTATATCTTTTGGAGTAAAAACTCAGTAACATAATTTATGAGAAATCTCTTTGCTTTTCATTGATGACAAATTTCTTCTAGGTAATCCTCCTCTTCCCAATCCATTTGGTGACCCTAATTTATCACAGCCTATAATGCCAATTCAGCATAATGTAGCAGATATTTTATTTGTGAGGACAAGTTATGTGAAGAAAATTATTGAAGATTGCAGTAACTCAGAGGAGACTATCAAATTGCTTCGTTTTTGCTGCTGGGAGAATCCTCAGTTCTCATCTACTGTCCTCAGTGAACTACTCTGGCAGGTTAGCAGAAAATAGATATATTATTACCTGTAATTAGATTACTTCTTTATGTAATGAATTTAACAATGTTTTACCTAATTTTAGGTTGCATATTCATACACCTATGAACTCTGTCCATATTTGGATCTACTTTTGCAGATTTTATGGATTGAGGATTCTTGGCAGACTCACAGGTATCTATACATTTTGCTATCAGAATATTACCTTTTTCTATGTTCTAGAAATAAATGAAATTGCAAATATTGTTTTACTTCTTGAAGCTCTGTTAAATGTTATTAAAAAATATAACAACCAAGATGAAAGAAAAGTAGCACCTTCTCTTTGTTCTTTATTCTTATTTTTTTCTCTTGAAGCTCCAGTTTCATATTTACTGCTTCATTTCCCCCACTTAATATTTTTCACTCTATTTTTTATTAAGATAACTAGCATAGACTTTTGGTAAGTATTCCAGTCCTATTAATGCCAGTTTGAGATTACAGATGTCCTTGAACAACATGGGTTTCAACTGCCTGGGTGCACTTATACAAGAATTTTTTATTTTTCAGCACACACATTAATGTAAATATACTTATATAATGTACAAAATATGTGTTTGATAATTGTTTATATTACCAGTAAACTTACTACAACAGTTTTGAGCGATACAAAAGTTATACGTGGATTGTTGTAATGCCCAGGGGTGGGTGCATCTAGCCTCTGCATTATTTAAGGGTTATCTTGTTTTTTTTTTATTAGTTAGATTAGATGAGATTTAGTTATCTAAAACTAATCCTTAGTTGTTGCTGGTTTGCCTCAGCCTGCAAACTGAAAGGTCCGAGATTTGATTCTGGTCAAGGGCATATGCCTGTGTTTTAGGCTTGAACCCCAGTCGGGACTTGCAGGAGGCAGCTTATTCATGATTTTATCTCATGGATTTTTCTCTCTCTCCCTTTTAATTCCTCTCTAAAATCAATAAAAATATATTTTTAAAAAATACATATATATTTTAGAACTAATCCCTAGATTGTTTACTGCTTTTATTAGTACCCTAGAGGCCTGGTGCACAAAATTTGTGCATGGTGCGGGGTTAGTGTCCCTCAGCTCAGCCTGCACCCTCTTCAATCTGGGACCACTTGAGGGATGTCCAACTCTTCTCTCACAATCTAGGACTGGTGGCTCCCAACTGCTTGCCTCCCTGCCTTCTTGATTGCCCCTAAGCGCTTCTGCCTGCCAGCTTGGTCAACCCCTAACCACTTCCCTTCCAGCCTAATTGATATCTAATTACTCCTCTGCCAGCCTTTTTGCCCCTAACTGCCCTCCCCTGCAGACCTGGGTCCTCCCCAACTGCCCTTTTCTGCAGGCCCGGTCGCCCGCAACTTCTGTCCTCTGCCAGCATAGTCATTCCTAACAGCCGTCCCCTGAAGACTTGATAGCCCTAACTGCCCTCCCTTGCAGGCCTGGTGCCTCCCAACTGCCCACCCCTGCTGGTCATCTTGTGGTGGCCATCTTGTGTCCACATGGGGGCAGAATCTTTGACCACATGGGGTAGCCCTTTTGTGTGTTGCAGTGATGGTCAATATGCATATTACTCTTTTATTAGATAGAATAGAGGCCTGGTGCAAGGGTGGGCCCAGGTGTTTTGCTGTGAAGGGAGTATTGGATCAGGGTGCAAGTTCCCTTAGGGTGTGGGTTGGCCTGGTCAAGGGACCTGTGGTGGTTGCAGGCTGGTCACGATCCCTGGTGACCCAAGGGCAGGCCCTGGGATCTGTTGTTTATTTTTCTTCTACAATTGAAACTTTGTAGACTGGAGTGGAGCCACACCTGCTCACTCCATGGCAGCAGCCATTGATTTACTTTCTATAATTGAAACTTTGTAGCCTTAAGCGGAGGCCTGTGCTGGCCAGAATAGGTGGAAAGCTTGGCTTCCTTCATCTCTAGGTGCAACTCAATTCTCCCGCTCTCTCCAGCTTTGGCTGCTTTCATTATCCTATCTAATAAATTAGTAATATACAAATTTGACCACACCATTGCCACACCCAAATGCCACGCCCACAGCCATGCCCACCAGGCAATCAGGAGAAGATTTTGCAAATAAACCCCAACCAAGATGGCTGCAGCCACTGAGAGCCAGGAGGAAGGCTTGGATTTCTCTGGCAACAAAGGAAGCCAAGCTTTCCACCTGTTGTTGCCTGCCTAAGCTTCCACTCAGTGTTACAAAGTTTCAGTCATAAAAGATACAGAAATGGCAGCAGCCACTGAGCTGGAGAGAACAGGGGCTTGGGTTTCCCTGGAAAGGGAGCAAGCCAAGCTTTCCACTTGTCATTGCCGGCCTACGCCTCCACTCTAGGCTACAAAGTTTCAAACAGAAATGGCTGCCACCATGGAGCGAGCAGAAGGCTTGGCTCCACTCCAGGCTACAAAGTTTCAATTGTAGACGTAGATTAATCCCAGGTCCCAGGGCCTCCACTAGGGTTGCTGGAAGCGTGGCTGACCTGCAAACCTCCACAGGCTCCTCGCCCAGGCCACCCCTCACCCCAAGAGAACCCCCAGGAACACTCCTCAGGGCAAACCAGCTGACCCGAATCTATGCACCAGGCCTTTATCCTATCTAATCCTATCTAATAATAGAGTAATTTGCAGATTGACCATCACTGCATAACACAGAAGGGCTGCCCCCATGTGGTCAAAGATCCTGCCCCATGTGGACACAAGATGACTACCACAAAATGGCCAGCAGGGGAGGGCCATTGGGAGAGACCAGGCCTGCAAGCGAGGATAGTTGTGGGGCATCAGGCCAGCAGGAGAGGGCAGTTAGGGGTGACCAGGCCAGCAGAGGAGGGAAGTTGGGGGCAAACAGGCTGGCAGGAGAGCAGTTAGACATCAATTAGGCTGGCAGGGTAGTGGTTAGGGAGTGATCAGGCTGGCAGGCAGAAGCGGTTAGGGGCAATCCAGAAGGCAGGCAGGTGAGCAGTTTGGAGCCAGCAGTCCTAGATTTTGAGAAGGATGTCCGATTGCCCAGTAGCATCAGGCCTAAACGGGCAGTCGGACATCCCTCGAGAGGTCCCAGTTTGGAGAGGGTGCAGATGGGGCTAAGGGACATCCTCTATCCCCGGTGCACGAGTTTTGTGCACCAGGCCTCTAGTCTTCGATAATTGTAATTTTGTAGAGGCCTGCGCTGGCAAGGGCTGGTGGGACACTTGGTTTCCTCCATTGCTGGAGAAACTCAAGATTCCCTCTTGTTCTCTGTGGCTGGCAGCCCTCTTGGTTGAGTTTATTTGCAAATTCACTCTAATTGACTGGTGGACATGGCTTGTGGGTATAGCACAGGTATGGTTAACATGCATATTACTCTTATTAGATAGTATGAGTCAAGAATGATAACTTTTGCTCTAACTCCTTTGGCTCAGTGGATGGTGTCGGCCTATGAACTGAAGAGACCCATGTCCAGTTCCAGCCAACAGCATGTATCTGGGTTGTGGGCTTGATCCCCAATAGGGATTGTTACGAGGCAGCTGATGGATGCTTCTTTCTCATTGGTGTTTCTAACTCTTTATCTCTCACTTCCTTTCTGTAAAAATCAATTAAAAATATATATACTTTTAAAAAATGATAGCTTTTAGTCACTTAGGACTTAAAATTTCCTCTCAGAAATTAAATTCTCTGTTTTCTTTGTAGTAAACTCAAGGATGACAATACAGAATTGGTTGCCAGCTCCTCCAGTTAACTCACTTTTCTCCCCACAGGAATTATTTTATCATGCTTTAAGAAACATTGTCACTAATTGTTCATTGTAATAACTAAAGAAAAATCTAAAAATAAATATGAGTTTTATGTAAGTGGTTTTTTAATATATATATTTAGTCCTCACCCAAGGATTTATTTGAATTGACAGAGAAAAAGAGACTAGCATCAATAGTTGCCTCCCATACATGTCCCAACCAGGGATTAAATCCACAACTTGGGTATTTGCCCAGACTGAGGATCAAACTCTCAAACTATTGGTGTATGAGACAAACTTTTCAATCAATTGAGCCACCTTGGCCAGAACTAAACTAAAGACTTACTATAAGTTTGTAAAATTCATTGCTTAAATTAAGAGAAATCATTATAATCTTGAGTGTCACAGGGAGTGAAAATGTTTAGACTTCTTGAGTTAATGTTTTTAAATAGTCATCTAATTCACGATCACATATTTCAAGTAAGTCATTTACTATTGTCATAATAGCATTACCCAGCCTTGCCACCAGTAACCTCCCTCTGTGGGGGCAACCAGTAGGACGGATAGGGGAGAGGGACCCTGTTGATAATAATTGACTGCCCTGGGACCTGCAGGCTGGGGACAGCTCCTGTATTGATTGTCTGCCCTCTGGTGGTCAGTGCATGTCATAGCAACTGGTTATTTTATCTGTCATTCCACCATTCAATCAATTTGCATATAAGGCTTTTATTGTATAGGACTAGAGTCCTGGTGCATGACATTTGTGCTCGGGAGAGGGGGGAAAGCGGTGTTCCTCAGCCCAGCCTGCACCCTCTCCAATCTGGGACCCCTCAGTCAGGCCCCAAAGGGCTGTCAGACATCGTTCTCACAAGCCAGGATTGCTGCCTTCCTGGATTGTCCCTGACCACTTCTGCCTGCCAGCCTGATTACTCCCTAAAAACTCCCTGCCAGCCTGATTGATGCCTAACTGCTTCTCTGCCAGCCTGTTTGCCCCTAACTGCCCTCTGCAGGCCTGCTCCCCCAACTGCTTTCCCCTACAGGCCTGGACCACCCTCACTGCCCTTCCTTGCAGCCTTGATTGCCCCCAACTGCTCTCTCTTGCAGGTCTGGTCTCTCCCAACTGCCCTCCCCTGCTGGCCATCTTGTGTTCAGATGGCGCAGCCATCTTGTGTGTTGGAATGATGGTCAATTTGCATATTACTCTTTTATTAGGTAGTATAGAGGCCTGGTGCATGGGTAGGGGCCAGCTGGTTTGCCCTGAAGGGTGTCCTGGATCAGGATGGGGGTTTGCTTGAGGTATGGGGCGGCCTGTGCGAAGGGCCTGTGGTGGTTTGCAGGCTGACCACGCCCCCCAGCCATCCAAGCGGAGGCCCTGTTATCTGGGATTTATTTGTCTTCTGTAATTGAAATGTAGCCTCAAGCGGAGGCCAAGGCTGGCCAGGGCTGTAGAAGTTTGGCTTCCTTCATCACCGGGGGCAACTCAAAACTTCCTGTCTCCAGCTCTGTGGCTCCTGCCATTCTTGTTAAGACTTCTTTATCTTCTATAATTGAATTTTGTAGCCTTGAGTAGAGACCTGTGGTGGCCAGGGGTGTGGAAAGCTTGGCTTCCTTTATTACTGGGGAAACTCAAGCCTCCTGCTCTCTCTGTACCCGCAGCCATCTTAATTGGGTTAATTTGCATACTCACTCCTGATTGGCTTATGGGCATGGCTTGTGGATATAGCATAATGATGGTTAATTTGCATATTATTATTTTATTAGATAGATTTAGCAAAATCAGCCATATTTTACTCTTATCAGTGAAAATGGCTGTACTATTACATATGTTTTCAAGTCATCAGTATTCAAGTTAATTTTGTACTGCCAAATTATAGGACCTTCATAGTCATTAGAATCTTACTTTACACTCTACAAATGCAAACTTTAAAAATGATAACTCAGAGTAAATTATTTTCAATTAAAGCAGTCATGAAAGCAGTTGTAGTTTAATTTAAAATGATGTAATATTGGTAAACAATTCATGTTTAGTAATGCATTTAAATTACGATATAGCACAATCATTTTGTATTGATAGTAATTTTTTAAGATTGCTGATTTTTGGGTGAAACTCTTGGCCAATTCTCCAATATGCTAGTTCTAACATCCACAAACTATTTGACTTCTATACTTGGTTTCTTATCTATTAATTGGATTTACAAATGCTGCCTTCTTGGATAATTAACTCTAGAATTAAATAGAGTAGATGATTGCATCAAAACATGTATTGAATGGCAGATAATAGTCACTACAATGTTAATCCTTGATACTACAAAATTTTCTGTCTGTTTTTGTTGTTGCTTTTTAGAATTCATAATGCACTTAAAGGAATTCCAGATGATCGAGATGGATTATTTGATACAATCCAGCGTTCTAAGAATCACTATCAAAAAAGAGCATACCAGTGCATAAAATACTTGGTAGCTTTCTTTAACAATTGTTCTGTTGGTTATCAGATATTACAGGTGAGAATTATTTCTTAAAATTTTGTTATAATCTGAATCATAAGGACTGCTTTAAAATAAATTCTGAAAGTTTAGAGTTAGTATTTTAAATTAACATAGTAAGTTCCAAATTCTTTTACATAATTGTTTGTTTGTTTTTAAGAGTAATGGAGAGCTTAAAAGAAAGTGGACCTGGGCAGTGGAATGGCTTGGAGATGAACTTGAGAGAAGACCATCTACTGGCAATCCTCAATACACTTATAGTAATTGGTCTCCACTACAGAGCAATGAGACATCAAATGGTTATTTCTTAGAGAGGTCACATAGTGCTAGGATGGTACTTGCAAAAGCTAGTGAACTCTGTCCAGAAGAGGTAAGGGGGGAAAAAAAAGCCATTAATATGCAGCAGGTAAAAGTGGAAAGAAGTTTTTTAACTTATAATCCAGTGTTTATTGTGTAAAAATGTTTGTGTTATCGTTTTATTGATTTTAATGTTTACTGTTGATTGGTTTGTTCTTAAGTAATTAAAGCATCTTAATAACTAGTTATTTTGAACAAATATGTATGAAATTATCTAAAAATTATACATCTAGTGGAATCTTAACTTTTTTTCTCTTATAAATTATTTTGTCTACAGAGGTCAGCTTTGTGGATGCTTCCAAAACTTATCTCAAAATAAGGAGATTAAGAATAAATTTAAAGTTGCAACTCCTATAAGTAATCAAGTGAACCTTATTACTACAACTATTCTAATCTGGCCTTCCGCCTTTGCCCTTCGGAATTAGCTGACTCTTTAGATTTAGTCTAACCTAGAATGGTCATGATTATCTCTCTATGATAAAGTAATCAATGAAGTAAAATATTCCTTAAATCACAAGACTCTTCAACCCTAAAAAAACAACAAAAAAAAAACAAGTTGCTTTTATAATCAAATTCTTAAGCTCTTTATATATTTAAAATCAGGAGCCAGATGACCAAGATGCCACTGATGAACATGAGTCATCTCTGCCAGAAGATGCCTCTTTATATCCTAATTCATCTGGATCTCACCATCAGCAGGTAAATAGTAGTCTGTTTAATATTTATTTCTAAACCAATTTGGGGTTTCTTAAAAAGTACTTAACTCTTTTTTTATATATACTTTTAACTTACTGGCTATGCCTTACTAGCTAGTAAGTTAAGATACATATATAAAACCCCAATATGCAAATTGACCGAATGGCAGAATGATCAGTCACTATGATGCACACCAGGAGGTAGATGCTCAATGCATAAGCTTTGAGTGTCTACCCACCAGTCATCCCACAGAGAGTGGTGGGGCAGGGCCAACCAGAGAGCATTACCAGGCCACCAATCAAATTGTGTGTCAATGGGAGCCCCCCCTGATTACTCTGCCCACTGGTCACCCCATAGATGGGCCCTGATTGTCAGCTTGCCCTAGGGACCCTGTTCTATATATTGTAAACAGACTCTTGGATTTAAAAATTAATACTTGGCAAGGCTACTCCAAAACAAGATGATGCAGTGATGACATCCGACAATGACATAGCTTTTTGTGGTCAGCCCTGATTCTGATACTTGACAAAGCCTTTACCTAACTTCTCTTTACCTCAGTTTTTCTACCCTTAAGATGGGGAAAATGGTACTACTGCCTCAGAAAGGTCATGTTGTGTACTACCTTTTATAATCAGGGCAAAAAAATCTAGCTGCCCATTCAATAGCAAGATGCCTTTCACCTGTATTAATAGGATGGTCACTGGTGCATGCAGCATCCCAGATTGCAAAAGGGATGTGCAACTGCCAATTTAGGCCTGATCCCAAGAACATACCCCAAGGGTGCAGGTAGGGTAAAGTAAATCCCTGTGCATGAATTTCATGCACCAGACCGCTAGCAACATTATAGTGTAATTAACTAAATAGCTTAGACAAGTGATCAGAAAGTAGTGGTTAAGAAGGTGTTAGGTTGGAGTATGTTTGACTTACGCCTACGGTATTTTCTTTGTCAACCAGGGACTAATAGTTATAGTTAATAAAAATATATTTCATAGTAACATAAAACTATCAAATGTTAACAAACATCTTGCTTTTACTGCACTATTTAGTTGTAAAAGAATCAGCAATTTGATTTTAATAGATTAGTCACTTGAAAAAATAACATGAAAAATATAGATAATGAAATTTTTATTCAAAAAGAAAATTTTTAGGGAAAAGTTGCTGATTTTTTGAGTTTATAACTCAAATGTCAATAATTTGGATCTTTTAAGATAATGATTCTGAAATTGAATGTGCCACATAATCTTCAAAAGGCACTTGTTTAAAACAGCTTGCTGAATTCCCCACATTATTTAATTCAATAGGTAGGGAGGTGGGGTGCAATAATTTATATATCTAACAAATTCCTAAGTGACATTGTTGCTGCTGGTGTAGGGACCACACTTTGAAAATCAATTGTCTTAGTAGTTGGAAATAAGCATTCTTAAAACACTCTTGGTGGAAATTAAATCAGTCTCACAGATTTGTTGTTTTTTTTGGTTCGAATATCATTTGGTACTTTCCTTACAAAATGGAATGGATATAAAAATAATTTAAGAACTACTATATGAGTTTTTTTAAATATAAATCCCTAGAAATAAGAGACATATATGCTTTTTAATTTTAATATGTGAAAAGTTTGACATGCAGATCTCTTTTACACTCTCTGAATAATCATGTGCTTGGACAGCCATATACAGGGCCAGCAGCACATCACTTGGACACCCATCAGAAAAGAGACCAGCGAGCACAAGAAAGTGATGAATGCAATGAAGATGTATCCTCATCTCAAATGAGGGATTAGTGAAATGCCCATAACTTGTTCCATTTTAAGATAATGCACTCAGGCCTTACAATCCAAACTTTCTGTGTAGCTAGTATTTAAAATTAGGCAAATGGTTAAACATGAATTGGATAGTCTGCTCACTATCTCATTAGCAAAAATTTGCTGTCAGTACATAAGCCACCTGCAGGGAAAGTATATAGTTTTATAATTAATGGTTGATATATATAAATGACAAGAGGTGCATATATATATATTTGTTAATGTTTGTTAATTCTTATGCTAAAATGTTTTTGACGGATTGACTGACAAATTTAAAAAATAATTTTTTATGCCTGCTGAATTCTGCAGACAATATTGTCTGCTTCATGGCAGTTTAACCAATTCTTTACCAAATAAATAAAGAAGGGAACATACAAGAGCATAAAAAGGGAACATATCCACATCACTGACATGAATAACATGGAAAAATTTAGCATGGCTTCACACAAAGTTTGTCTATCCAATGAAGACAAAATTAGCTGAAAATTACTATCATTACCTGAATGATAGCAGTTTCCCAAAAGTGATAGTTATATTGCTCAATATTGTTATTGATATATAAGTTAATTTACAACTATATTTATGAGCTTTTTTAAAAATATAAATCTTGTTTTTTATAACAAGAGTAAATAAAAAGCAAGGGGAAAATGTGACAGGCAGTTTTTGTTTACACATATAATTTTCATACTTAATGGTTGACAAGTCAATCTAATGGAATATAAATGTATTGGTAATAGGTGATAGGCATTTTAAAGGTTTAAAATAAATATAAAATTTTATTATGCCAAAATGTATAAAGCATAATAGAAGATTATATTTAGTGTGCTTATTTTGTTTTCTAATACAGTTTATTAGATGAATTTCTAAAGTTTTCTGTAGTCTGGTGAATTCCACATGATACCATAGCACTAAGATATCTGCCTGATTTTCTAGTCAGTCACAATTTTCTTTGAAAAAAAGAATTGTCCCAATTCCTTTTTCATTCTGAAACTTAACCCTTATGGAGTTTAATTCAAATATAAATTTATACCTTGTTAATATAATCTGAAGTAGTATTTAAGAAAAAAAAAACATTTGTTTCAGGATTCTCAGAAATTCATTAGTCAATACTATATTTAAAAAGAATTGGTAACTTTTGAACATGTATAATATTTTGGAACTTGAGTCAAATCCAAATGTTCCTGCATACAGGCCTGTCCTAAATATTTTGCTGAATTTACAAATAGAATTTGATTTATGAAGAATTTTGTCCTATGATGTTTTTGTTTCCTGTTCACTTTGGTTTTGTTCTTAAGGATTGCACTTTAAAATTAATTATTTGTCATATCTTGTCATGAATTCAACATTTGTGACACATTGAGGTTTTGTACTAACCTTTTTTGCCTTCTAACCTTTATTACCAAGATTTACATAAAAGTATTGCCAACTTAAAATTTTCTAAATCAATCTTGTACTTTGGATACATTTTTATAGTTATTTATTTATTTATTTGTTTGTTTGTTTAATGAATTAAATTGTTGTTATTGCAAGTATTACATATGTCCCTTTTTCACCCCTTGACTCTTCCAGCTGGCACCCACCACCTATTCCAGGCCTTCACTCTCCTTGTCTGTATCCATGGGTTATGCATATACACATACAAGTTTTTTGGTTGGTCTCTTCTCATCCACCCACCCTCCCCCACCTTCCTTCTTAGATTGGACAGTTTGTTTCATGCTTCCATTTTTCTGGATTTATCTTTTTGTTCAGTTTATTTTGTTAATTAGATTCCACATATGAGTGTGATCATGTGATACATACACGCGCACACACACATATATCTTTCTCCGACTGATTTATTTCACTTAGCATAATGTTCTCCCAGTCCCTCATGCTGTCTCAAATAATAAGAGATCCTTCTTTTTTACTCTTGCACAGTATTCCCAATTAGTGTCCCAGTTAGATTGGAAGAGAGACTTCCCTTGAGGCAGGTGTGCTTCCTTTCACCATACTTAATTTAAATTAAACTAAGGGAAACATTCTGGCATTTCCCCATAAGAAATTGTGGGCTTTCTTTGCTTGAATATTTTGGGCAGAAAAGGAAAAGCTGTTTCCAGTGAAGTCGATATCCCGTCCATGTTTATTGGCTTAATCATAAGTCCAAACCCTTGAGTCTCATTTCAGAAGATGGTGATGCAGATGGCTTCTAAAGTAAGGCCTATATTGTCTGATGAAACAAGTAAGGAGGACATAGACGTATATAAATAAAAATGAAACAGAGGTTAATGCACAGAGCAAATCATGAATCAGTTGTAAAGATTTCCAAATACAAAGCTTTTTCTGGAGTGAAAACATTAGGATAGTTAGAACATCTCTGGTAATATCAGGTGCTGAGGGAAATTTTTTAACAATTCCCCTATGAAATCTGTATGCTATTCATACACATAGTCTTAAAAATAAACTTTGAAGACAGTTAACCATAATGATATTCATAGTTGAGTACTGTGGTCTCCATTGAAACACAGTTTTGTTTTTTCATAAGATTATTCTCACATTTAAGGAGACTATTAAGTCCAGTTTTAGTTTGGCTTGCTTATTCACATAAACACAATAGTAGTAATTGATTGCACAAGTTTTCTCAAATTTGATTGGCTAGAATATTCACAAGGAATTCTTAGGTTGAGCTCTAGTAAGTAGGCTCTCAAGACAGGGAAGCCAAGGCCACAGTTACCATCACACGGTGCCTGGACTACCTATAGGTTTGGATCATGTCCTTAAGTCTTTGAAGCACTAAAGGTGTCTTGAGGTTCCTTTCTTATCAGCTATATAAGAAACCATCTTTTATTCCTTTCCTGCAAAGATTATCATGACCACATAACTAAACAAGATATCAGGTCATTTTTGCAATTGGTTTTGAGAGTCCATCTCAATTCCTCAAAGCTTTCTGGCAACATTCAGAATTCAGGTATGTCTTAGACATCACTTGTCTTACTGGATTTTTGCAAAAAAAAAAAAAAATGCATTGTCTTACCGTGTGTGTGTGTGTGTGTGTGTGTGTGTGTGTGTGTATACATATATATATATATATACATATATATATGTATACACACACACACACATATATATATATATATGTATACACACACACACACACACTCACACTAGAGGCCCGATGTACAAAGATCTGTGCAAGAATAGACCTTCCTTCCCCTGGCTGCCGGCATCACCTTCCCTCCAGCCAGAACCACCTTTCCACCTTTGCTCTGACCAGAGCCACCTTTTGCCTTGTGTAAATTTGCATGTTCCCTCCTTATTTGCTGTGGTTGGCACCATATTTGTTGCAGAGTTGTGGTCAATTTGCATATTCCATCTTTACTAGATAGGACTAGAGGAGCAGTGCATGAAAATTCATGCACTGGGGAGAGGGTGGTCATGTCAAGGAGCCTTTAGGGGCGGGAGATGACTCGGCAATCAAGGCAAGACGACAACCATCACACCTCTGTTGTTGCCATTGCCAGCAGCGCAAGCCTCAGGTGGACCTGAGCTGCTGGCAGCTGACATCTGAGGCTTTCCTGAACCTCAGGCATTGGCTGGGCAGTCATCCTCCAAGGCTTTTCTGCGCCTCGGGCCAGCCCTGGGTGACTCGGGACTGAGGAGACTGGGGCAATTAAGAGGCAGGCGTGAGGGACTGGGCACTGCCATCTTGTGGTTGGTGCTGCCATCTTTGAGGGTGTGGTAGCAAATTAGCATATTTCCTACTTATTGCTGTTAACATGCCCATTATTTTCATAACTATAGCCCAGTGCATGAAATTCATTAATTAGGGGCAGAATGAGGGTTTTGCTCAGCCAAGCCTTTCACAGTCTAGGAGCCCTCAGAGGATGTCTGATTGTGGCTGTGGAGGCAGGCCACTGCACTTGCCCCTTGGTGGTCAGTGCATAATAGAGACTGGTGGTTCCCCAGTTCATTTGCATATTTCCCTTTTATTACATAGGACTAGAGGCCTAGTGTATGAAATTCATGCGGGGCGGGGGGCGGTGTTCCACAGCCCAGCCTGCACCCTCTCCAATCTGGGACCCCTCGAGGGATGTCCAACTATCAATCCCAGGACTGCTGAGTCTCAACCACTTGCCTGCATGCCTGCCTAATAGGCCCTAACCACTTCAGCCTGATTGATGCCTAACTGTTCCCCTGCCAGCTTGATTGCCTCTAACTGCCTTCCCCTGCAGGGCTGTTATCCAAAAACTGCCCTCCCCTTCAGGCCAGTTCTCCCCCCCAACCCCCCATTGCCTTCTCTGCTGGCCCAGTCACTCCTAACTGCCCTTCCCTAAAAGCCTGATTGCCCAGTAGTACCCTCAAGGTGGCTACTATATTGTGATGACCATATTGAGTCCACATGGGGGCAGTCATCTTGTGTGTGGAGTGATGGTCAATTTGCATATTACCTCTTTATTATATAGGAGTAGAGGCCCCGTGCATAAAAATTCATGCACTGGAGGAATTTTCCTCAGCCTGGCCTGCCTTCTCCTCACAGTCCAGGAGCCCGCAGTGGCAGCAGGTGACCTGGCTATCGGGAAGGTGTTGCTCCATCACACCTCTGCTGCTGCCACTGCTAGCAACACAAGCCTCAGCCAGCGCTGGTGGGCAGTCCTGGGCAACTAGGCAGCAGAATCCAAGGTTTGCCTGCACTTTGGGCCGACTCTGGTAGCTGAGGGGATTAGGGGACTCCTGAGGCAGGCACATGGAGCAACAGTGCCCGCCTCGAAGTGGGCTTGCCCCTGCCAAGTGCCTGCTGCCCTGATGGCAATGAAGATACTGAATGCTGCCATCTTGTGGCTGTGGGCATCACCATATTTGAGAATGTGTCAGTCAATTAGCATATTCATTCTTCATTGGCTGTGGGCACCACCATCTTTGCAATGGTATGAGGGTCAATTAGTTTGTCTCTTATTCATTAGATAGGATTAGAGGCCAAGTACATGAAATTTGTGCATACTGGTGGGGTGGGGTGTGTCCCTCAGCCCAGCCTGCACCTTCTGCAATCCTGGACCTTTCAGGGAATGTCCAATTGACAAGAGTAGACCTAAACCAGCAGTCAGACATCCCTTTCACATTCTTGGAATGCTGGCTCCTAACTGCTTGCCAGCCTGCTTGCCTATCTGATTTCGCCTAACTGCTTCTGCCTGCCAGCCTGACCACCCTCCAGCCACTACCCTGCTAGACTGATTGACCCTTAACTGCTCCTCTGACACTTGATGGCCCAACCTGCCCTCCCCTGCCACCCATCTTGTGATAACATTGGGGGGGGGGGGCATCTTGTGATGACTTGAGAGAATTGAGCAAAGGCCACTTAGGCTTTAGTTAGAATAGATGTATAGTGTGTGTGTGTGTGTAATTGACTTCAGAGAGGAAAGGAGAAAGAAATACCAATGATAGAATCATTGATCAGCTACCTCCTGCACTCCCCATACTGTAAATACAACCACAACCTAAGCATGCACCCTTGACCAGAATTGAACCTAGGACTGTGATGGCAAACCTATGACAAGCATGTCAACACTGACACATATCCATTTTTGATGACACACGGCCCCATACAGAGATGGGGCCGCATGCCAAGAAGGACATTTCATCCTCAGCTACGTCACGTGCAGCAGGTACAATAGCCGAGAAAGAAAGTTTTGCTTTAGTGTAGTGTAGATACTCTGTGCCAGAAGTCTGTAGGCCAAAGCAACGGAACTTCAGCACAGAACATCTAGTTCTGGGACTTCCAGTTAGGCCTTTATGGGATCTTTGACCTCACTTCCGGCCAGCAGATGTATCTCTGGGGGGGGCCCTGTGATCTCCATTACCAGCAACCACAGCAACCATTATTCAAACTACTGTTGTGGGGTGTCGTGGATTTCTAATTGACCATCATTACTGAGATAACAGGAGGAGGCTGGGAGAGGCAAGGGCTTGTACTATCCATGCTGTTTCCCACCATTAGAAATAGCAGTCATCTTTATATGAGGAACCTCATTTTGCAGCATAGTGCAGACTCCATTTCACTATTTCTGTTGTGCATCCTTATTAACTTTCATTTCTGCTTATTAACCCTACGCTTTCTTAAAAGACAGTTATATGTGCTATCTTGTAGTCAGCCTAATTAACCCCTAATTGCCTGTAGGGCTAGCAGGTCATCTATAATTCTATCTTCTGTCACTGTGCCCCTGATGGAGAACCCAAAAAATAAAAAACTAAGGTTAAGTAAAGGAAATGGTAGTAGCCTTGGCCGGACCTTTCAAGAGACATGGACTGAGATATATGACATTATAGAAAAAAGGAGCAGATTCTATATACTGAAACAGTAGTCAGCAGAATGTGGAATATAAGTAGATGCTTGGAAACTAATGGTTCACAGCTCTTGGAAAAAAGTGAGGATGAAAGTAAGGAATACATTGATGAAAGGCAGCTACACCTTTGTAAGAACAAATCTAATTCCATCCTTAAATTTATAAAGGTTCTACAGATTTAACATCTGCAAGTTTGAGCATTGCTCACTCCATAGCTCAGCATGGAAAAGCACTCAGGGAGAATTTATTAAAGAAACTCTCCTAAGATGTGCACCAGTTCTATTTCACAATATGCAGAATAAAGATGCAATTATTAAGAGAATATCTGAGTTGCCACTCAGGAGAAATACCATAAAAGACCAAATAATGAGACTGAACACAAATTTACAACATCAAAGAGAGACATAAGTAATTATAAATATTTTTCAATCTCTCTTGATGAAACTGATGTCACATCACATGCTCAGTTGGCCATTGTTGGTCGATATTCTGATGATCTTACAATGAGAGAAGAGTTGATAAAGTTAGTATCAGTGCCAACAAGTACATCAGGAAGCGAAATATTTAAGGTTGTTAAATACAAACATTTCATGACTTAAGCATTGATATCTCTAAAGTTGTGTCAGTGACCACAGATGGGGCACCAAACGTGGTGGGAGGAAAAGTTGGATTTGTCAAATTGCTTACAGAGGCTATTGAACATCCGATTGTGCCTTTTCATTGTATTATCCATCAGGAGGTTTTATGTGCCAAGGCAGGATTCACCTACTTAAACGACTTAATGTCAGTTGTTACAAAAATAGTTAATAGCTGCTCACCCACTTCACAAGGGAGAATTTTCTGCACTTCTACTGGAGGTTGATTCCACCTACAGCGGACTGCTGATGTACAATAATGTAAGATGGCTGAGCTGAGGCAATGTTCTTGAGTATTTTGTGGGGTATTTGAAGAAACTTTCTTAAGGGTAAGGATCTGGGAAACTTCTTGGCTCGATGATAAGTGGATCAACACCCTGATATTTTTTATAGATCTCTCTATTCATATTAATGAACTGAACTTAAAGTTACATGGTTTAGGCAAAAGTATTAATGTTATGTTTGGATTCATAAAAGGTTTTGAAAGTAAACTTAAAATTTTCACGCGAGCTGTAGAAACTAAAACTTATAAGTATTTTCCTCGAGTAACAAAGTATTTTGAGAAGGCCAGTGCAGCTGTACAAAATGAAATGGAATCCTTGCATATAAAGTACCAGCATGTTTTAGACTCCTTACTTGTCCAGTTCAGTGATAGATTTAATCAATGTAGAAGCCTAGAACAGACCATAAAAATAATTAAGTATCCTATGTAATAGTCTACAATAGTTTGGAATTAATGCTTTCCAATGGATGCAAATTGATGATTTGGAGATGCAACTTGCAGAATTTCAAGACTGCATTTGGGCTCAGGTGTTTGTCGACTTGAGGTCAAAGCTTGAGAATCTGGAAAGGTGCTGCTTAGAGAATCCAGGAGATTGCCACTATGAACAGAAATTTGGAGTGCCTGGAACCGATTACCAGACACTTTTAGCACCCTGAAAAATATAGCAATGGCTTTACTCAGAATTTTTCCCTCTACATACTTTTGTGAGACCTTATTCTCAGCGTTAAATAATATCAAAACCACCAAAAGAAGCAGATTGACAGATGAAGTTAGTAGTGCTTGCTTGGGCTTGTAGTGTACAAAATATCAATCTTCAATTGAAGGTTTAGCCAATGAAATTCAGCAACAAAAAAGTCACTGATAGGCAGGTTAGTAAAGAATTTCCTCTCTCCCTCACTTATCTTAGTTCACAACAACCCACACAAGTTAAATAATACCAAGACCAACAAAAGAAACCGACTTAAGAATTGCCACATTATGGAGGAATAAGATAGAGAGAAAAGGTAAAAATGAGCAATAAGCATTCCCTTGATTGACAAACATTTTGTAATTTTCAGAAACATAGGATTCTTTACTGGCAAATATATTTACACTTTAAAAGACATGCTTCTATAAAGATAGGTATAGTAGTATAGTAAAATTCTATGCTTATTGGTGAATGGTGATGTTGACTGGTGTTAGTGGTGTGTTTCTATATAAAGACATTTAATATATGTTTTTATTAACATATACTCAAGTCCTCTAACTCACACCTACCTGATTCTTATCTATTATATGTGTTTTCTCCTTCAGACACATCCCAGTCTTCTTGTGCACTAAGAAGCCCTATATACTTTCCTTACAAGGCATTTTATTAACATAAAAATACTCAAACCTGTAAAGATTTTTGTGAGTTTATTTGAGCCAAACTGTCAACAAATGCAGGGAAGCAGGACCTCAACAGATTGAGATAATGCTCCAGAGAATGGCAGGTTACATCTGTATTTAGATATTGCAATAAAAGGAAGGGATGTAGGTGGATTAGGTAGAAATGCAGGAGAAAGCAAAGTGGGGACACCCACTTACAATCATTGAGCTGAGAAAAGTTTCCCAGATTCTTATCCTCAAAAAATACCTTAATTTCTTCAAAGCATGCCACAATTACTGGGATTGGATAAAAAGTAAAGTGTTAGACACATACTTAGGTGTGTGTAGGAACAATTAACATTATTAACAATGAAAGAATTTGTGGTATCTGTCATGGTGCCCAGGCATATTAATTTGTACCACAAGGGGTCCAGAAAAAGAAGTTACAAGGTACCCAGACATTTTAAGGGTATTTTATTATAGATGCAAAAAGACAGATAAGCTCAGCTATGGTTAATGTTGACCTTGTCAGGGAAGATACCGGACTAGGAGGTGACTAGCACCATAACTGCTTTTCATAAAAGTTTAATTTCAGACCATCCTTTGTGGTTTCTTTAGGTCTTTGCGTCTGCAAGACCGCTGTGCAGGCCTCCCCTAAGCTGAGTAGGCAAGTTGTTAAATACAGAATCTACAAATGAGGGTTGACTTTATTTGTATGAATTAATGAGCTCAAGTTTAATTGAATTGATAGAAAAAACACTTATTGTTTAAATTGAAGCATGGTCATCCCTCCTTTGGAAAACTGCTGTTTGAGCCCTAATCAGTTTGACTCAGTTGATAGAGTGTTGGCCTTCGGACTCAAGGATCCCAGGTTCAATTCCAGTCAGATGGTTGTGGACACATACCAGTAAGGGGTGTGCAAGGAGGCTGCTGATGTAGGTTTCTCTTTCATTGATGTTTCTAATTCTTACCCCGCTCCGTTACTCTCTGTTAAAAATCAGTAAAATATATTTTTTTAAGTACTGCTGTTTGAACTACTCTGTTATTTTTAGATAATCTCTTGTTCTGTAAAACATAACTTTGTTTTTTAGCTTGAATAACAGAGAAGATAAAATTTACTGTCTCACCTTGCAAGCTAGCCAGCTAAGGGGACTGACAGCTGATATTGATAGTAATTCCCATATTCTCATGCTGAAATAAACCCACGAAAATTTTTTACAGGTTTGAATATTTTTATGTTAATAGTAGTGATTATTTTCTGTGATTATCCCTTTTAATCACAATTGTATTTGTTTTGTTCAATACTGTTATGGGCGAAAAAGTGCCACATGGCAACCTAACTCAAGGAAGGCTTGAGTGATTCCTTTGCAAACTAAGGAGGCCTAAAATAATCACAAAGGATGGTTTGAAAACCTGTGATTGAAAAGCAGTTGTCTAGTTTGGCTCAGTGGATAGAGCATCGGCCTGGGGACAGGTTATAGGTGTCTGTATACATATGATATGTACTCAGAGTTATATGTTGTCTGTATACATATGACAGATGTTTGTTAGATATGATATATACTCAAGGTTACAAGCTGTCTGTAAAAACTTACACAAAGAAATGGAAGGATATAAAAGCGGAATACTCCTTTCTGTGTTTGTTTAGAATTTGACAGAGATATTCTGCTCTGAAGCTGTCAACAATAAAGACGATTCCTAACTAATTGGCTCTTTAAGGCATCTTGTCTAGCTTGCTGATTGACAATACAACAACATAAAAACATTTAAACTTGTAAATTATTTTGTGAGTTCATTTGAGCCAAACTGTCAAAAATTGCTGAGAAGCAGAATTTCTACATATTGATACAGTGCTCCAGAGAATGGTATTTTAAAATCTATTTTTATAAATTACCATCAAAGAGGCGACGTGGGAAACTTCTGGGATTGGATAAAGAGGAAAATGCCCTTACTTATTTTACATAGGAAGGTACAGTATAGTTAACAGTCAAAAATCCTATATAATAAAATCCTAATATGCTAAGGGTCCTGTTGACCAGGACAACAAATCAAAGTGCAATATGCTAATGATATGCTAAGGCCACTCAATCATTTGCTATGATGTGCACTGACCACTAAGGGTAGGTTAGCTTGCTGCTGGGGACCAGCTGATCAGGACTGAGGAAGAGGGGTTGGGCATATCCTGGAACCTTCCCCATAGTCCCTCCCTGGCCATGATCATGCACCAGTGGAGTTTCTTGGCCTGGCCTGCACCTCTTCCAATCTGACACCCCTCAGGGGATGTTGGAGAGCTAATTTCAGCCTGATTCCACAGGCCAGGCTGAGAGACCCCACTTGGTGCAGGAATTCGTGCACCAAGCCTCTAGTTAATTAAACAGCAATTACAATGAGGGAATTTGTGGTCTCCATCCCATTACCATTTGTTGTGCCCTGAGCAGTTCAGAAAAAGGGAAGTTACAAGTTACACTGACATTCCACAGGTATATTGTCTTAGATGTAAGAAAATAGGCTCAGTAAAGATCATAATTGACCTTTGTTAGGGAAGATACTGGACTAGGACCTGATTACCCACTACAAACTGCTTTTTAAAATATATATTTTATTGATTTCAGAAAGGAAAGAGGAGAGAGAGAAAGAAACATCAAGGATGAGTGAGATCACTGATCTGCCGCACTAAGTCCGCAAACCTGGCATGTGCTCTTGACCAGAATCAAACCTGAGACCCTTCAGTCTCCAGGCAGCCGCTCTATCCAACTGAGCCAAACCAGCCAAGGCTACAAACATCTTTTCAATTACAGGTTTTCAGACCATCTTTTGTGATTACTTTAGGTCTCTTGAGTGCAAAGCAGTCACTCGGTCCTTGCTTAAGTTACCATGTGACCCTTTTTTGTCCATAATTGGATTGGACAAAACAAACACAATGTGATTAAAAGGAATAATCACAGAGAATAATTACTACTGTTAACATAAAAACATTCAGACTTGTAAAGAATTTTTGTGAGTTTATTTGAGCCAAATTGTGGTCAATTGCTGGGAAGCAGAATCTCAACTGTGGTCAGTTGCTGGGAAGCAGAATCTCAACTGATTGGGATAAATATCAAAGGAGAAGTAAGTGGCTTACTAGAAATTCATTGGTGATAGATAAGGGAAGTGAAAGAAAGCAAAAGGTGGGGGTGGAGGGAAATCTCTGAGAATGGATAAAGAGATAATAGACACATACTTCTTTTACATTGGTGGGTACAGAATAGTTAACAACATGATAACAATAACAATGAAGAAATTTGTGGTATTTGTCTTGGTGCCCAGAGCATTTGGTTATGCCCTGAGGGATTTGGAAAAAAGTTACCTGACATTTCAAAATGTTACCATATGTTCAAAAAGACAATAAACTCTTTTAAGGTAAAGATTGATCTTGTCAGGGAAGGTTCTGACCTAGAAGGTGACTACCAATCATAACTGCTTTTAGTTAAAGTTTAATTTCAGACCATTCTTTGTGGTTATTTTAGGTCTCTCAATTTGTAAGACTGCCATGCAGTGTACACTTTTGTCCACACTACATATATGTAGAGAACTCTGATATATCTTTGGTTTAGGTCTTCTCATCACTGTGAAAAGGAAAATGGATTTCATTAAGCCAGGTCAGGGCATAATTACTTCAATTTTTTATACTGAGTCAGAATATAAGGGCAACTAGTGTGGGAGTTGTGGGGGGTGCTTAGTTATCTGAATCTGTGCCAGTAACCATATCCTAATGCACATTCTTATAAACCTAAGATTAAGTCACTGCTCCTTCCGGAGGCAATAATCTGTTTTCCAAAATACAGTTTACCAGGGCCATGAACCAAGAATTTAACAGCTTAGCCAGAGGGGAGGTCACTGGCACCACCCAGGCCAGGTCTTTGGTTATAATCTCACTTCTCCCATCCCAACCCACAGAGGGACTGCAAAGACCTCAAAAAATCCAGAATCCTGGTCCATATTTGAGTCATTAAGAAACCAAAGAGATAAATGTCCCCTCCACATTCTGTACTTAGGCTTTAGAGAATGACTCCCCTGAGTCACCATACTGGTACATCTCCAAATAAAGGGTTTTTCCTGAATTTTCTGAGTACCTCCTGTGAGTTTTTTGGTTGCCAAGTAAATTCTGAAACAATGCCTGTGTGGGGGAGCACCTGTTCTCCTCTGCCAGGGGCTGTAAAACCCTTGGACAACAGGTAGTAGATGTAGATATAAGTAAACTACACTAATATAAGAGAAAGATGCAAATTGACCATACCTTCATTATGCCCACAATCAACTGGTGCAAAATAACCCAACAAAAATGGCTAGTTATTTTGCATAGACAGGCACCCAGTGGCCAGGGGTGAGACTCTTCAATGCAGGCAAGTTTTACACGGCATCAGCCTGCCTGGACCTCTGGGCAGTGTGGGAAGGTGGAAAGGCAGCGCCAGGTCAGAACAATGGTTTTCTTTGACAGCAGCCAGTATAAGGAAGGCCCATTCTGCACAAACCATGCATCAGACGTCTAGTCCTATATAATAAGTATGTAATATGCAAATTGACCATCACCCCAATACATGATTGCTGCCCTCAAGTGGACACAAGACAGCCACCACAGGAAGGCCAACAGAAGGGGGTAGTAGTGGGCAATTAGGCCAGCACAGGTGGATAAGTCGGGTTGTCAGAAGGAGCAATGGGGGGAGGGGTGGAGGACCAGGCCTGCAGGGGAGGACAGTTAGAGCTGATTGAATGGGCAGGGGAGGGCATTGGGGGGGACCAGACCAGCATTGGAAAGCAACTGGGGCTGGCAGAGGAGGACAGTTTGGGGGACCAGGCCTGCAGGAGAGGGCAGTTGGGGCACAAAGATGGCAGGGAAAATGAAAGGCTGGCAGTTAGGGTGACCGGACCGGCAGAGAAGGGCAGTTCGGGGGGACCAAGTCTGCAGGGGAGGATAGTTAGGGGTGACCAGGCTAGAAGGGGAGGGCAGTTAGAGGTCACCAGGCTGGCAAAGGAGGACAGTTGGGAAGGACCAGGCCTGCAGAAGAGGACAGTGGGGTCAAGACTGGCAGGGAAGGACAATCTGCCGGCAGAGGAGGGCAGTTAAGGGTGGCCAGGCCAGCAGAGGAGGCCAGTTGAGAGGGGTACCAGGGCTGCAAATAGGGGTTACTAGACCAACAGCAGAAGGCAATTAGGGGGGGACCAGACCTGCAAAAGACAGTTGGGAGCGATTAGGCCTGCAGGTTAGGACAGTGATGGGGAACCAGGCCTGAGGGGAGGACAGTTGGGGTGACCAGGCAACAGAAGAAAAATGTTGGGGGGAGGGACCAGAACTGCAAGGGAGGGCAATTGGGAGGGACCAGGCTGGAAAGATAGGGCAGCTGTGGGGACCAGGACTGCAGGAGAGGACAATTGGGGGAAAAAGTTTGGTAGGGGAGGACAGATGGGAAAAACCAGGCCTGAAGGGGAGGGAAGTTGGCAGTACCTGGCTTCCAGGGGCAGGCAGTTGGGGGGAACCAAGCCGTCAAGGGAGAGCAGTTAGAGGTGATTAGATTGGCAGAGGAGGGCAGTAGAGGAGTTTGAGTCCTGCAGGGGAGGGCAGTTGGGGGAACCAGGATTGCTTGGCAGGGCAGCTTTGAGTGATCAGGCTTGCAAGGGAGGGCAGTTTGAGATGGTTGGGCCATCTCAACCATGGGGAACGGAACCAGTACTGCATAGCAGGATAGTGGGGAGTGATCAGACCTGCAGGTGAGGGGAAGTAGGGAAGACTGGGTCAGCTGAAGAGGTACAGTTGGGGACAACTAGGCATACAAGGGAGGGCAGTTGGGGGGGAAGCAGGAGTGCATGGAAGGGCAGTTGGGAGTGATCAGGCCTGCAAGGGAGAGCAGAGAGGGGTGACTGGGCCAGCTGAAAAGGGTTGTTGGGGGCAATGAGGCCTGTGAAAGAGGGCAGTTGGGAGGAACCAAGACTGCATGGCAGGGCAGTGGGGAATCATCAGGGCTGCAGGTGAGGACAATTAGGGGTGATTGGGCCTGCTAAGAAGGGCAGGTTGGAGCAATCAGGCCGGGGGTGGGGGGATAGTTGAGGGAAACCATGGCTGCAGTGTAGGGTTGTGGGGAACCAGGCCTGCATGACAAGGCATTTGGGAGTGAGGGGCTGGAAAGGGAGGGCAGGTTGGGGTGATTAGGCAACTGAGAAGGGCAGTTGGGGGCAACTAGGCCTGGTAGTGTGGGCAGTTATAGGGAACTAGATTTGCAGAGGAGGGCAGTTTGTGGCGAACCAATGCTGCAGATGAGGACAATAAGAATAAACTAGGCTCCCAGGGGAGGATAGTTGGGGTGACCAGGGAAGCAGGGGAGAGAATTATCCATGACCAGACTGCAGAGGAGGGCAGATATGGGTGAATGGTCTGGCAATGGAGGGCAGGCATGGGTGAGCAGGACCACAGGAGAGGGCAGTTGGGGCCACCAGGCCTGCAGTGGAGGGCAGTGTGAGTGACAAGGTCAGCACACAAGGGCACTTTTGAAGAACCAGACCTGCAGGGGAAGTCAGTAGGGAAGAACAAGGCCTCCAGTGGACTGCAGTTTAGGGTAACCAAGTTTGGCAGGGGAGGGCAGTGGGGGTGACTAGACAGGAAGGAAAGGACAGCTGGGATTTACCTAGTAGCAGAGAAGGGCAATTTGGGATAACAAGGCCAGCAAGGGAAGCCAATTGGAGGGCACTAGGCTTACAGGTGTGAGCCATTGGCGGCAACCAAGCCTGAAAGGAAAGGCAGTTAAGAGTGAATGACCTAGCAGAAAAGAGCCGTTGTGAGGGACCATGCCTACAGCAGTGGGCTGTTGAGAGGGTCAAGGCTGGCATGGGATAGTATGTAGGGGTGACAGGGCCAGAATGGAGGGCTGCTTGGGGGCATGTTCTGCATGGGAGAGTGGTTGGGGGTGATTAGTCCATCAGGGAAGAGCAGTTAGGGTTGACATAGTCTGCTGGGGAGGGAAGTTGGGAGAAACAATCCTGGCAGAAGAGGGCAGTTAGTGGTGACTGGAGATGCAGAGGAAGGCAATTGGGATTGACCTGGCCTGTAGGGGAGGACAGTTGGGGGATCCAGGCCTGCAAAGAGGAAAGGTAGGTGGGATCGGTCCAATAGGTTGAGGGCAGTTAGTGGGGACCACCAATGTAGGAAAGGGACATTAGGATGAGCAAGATGGCACAGGAGGTTAGTTAGGGGTAACTAGGAAGGCAGGGAAGGACAGTTGGAGGGGACCAGGTTTGCAGGGGAGAACTATTAGGGATGACCAGGCTGGCAGGGGAGGGCACTTAGGAGAAACCACACCAGCAAGGGAGGGAAGTGGGGGGCCTGGATCTGTAGGGGAGAGAAGTTGGGGGTGATCCAGCCTGAAAGGACAGTTAGGGGTGACTAGGTTGGCAGAGGAGAGCAGTGGGGGCACCAGAACTGTAGAGAAGGGCAGTTGGGGGCAACCAAGCAAGCAGGGAGGGCAGATGGGAGAGACCAGGCCTGCAGGCAGGACACTTGGGAGGGATAAAGAGGACAGGTGAGGTCACTTTTGGGGAACCAGGCCTGCAGGAGGGGGAACTGAAGACGACCAGATGAGCAGGGGAGGTCAGTGGTGGGAAACAAGCCCTGCAGATGAGGGCAGCTTTGGGCATCCAGACCTGTAGGGGAGAGCAGCTAGAGGGAGGGAAACCAGGACTGCATAGCCAGTCAGTTGGGAATGAACAGGCCTACAGGGGAGGGCTGTTTTGGGTAACTGGACAGCTAAGGAGGGCAGTTCGTGGCAACCAGGCTTAGGGAAGGAAGGTTGGGGAGAACAAGACCTGCAGGGGAGGGCAGTTGGGAGGAACTATGCCTGGAGGTGAGGGCAGTTAGGAGTGATTGGGCCACCTTAAGAGGGCAGTTGGAGGCAACCAGGCCTGCAGTAGAAGGCAGATTAAGGTGACCAAGCCTGATGGAGAGGGCAATTGTGGGCAACATGGCCTACAGGGGAGGGCAGTTGCAGAGAACTAGGACTACAGGGAAGGCAGGTGGGGACAACCATTCCAGAAGAGGATAGCAGTGGGAGTCCACCACATCAACAGGTGAGGGTAGTTAGGGGTGACCAGCCCAGCAGGGAGGGCAGTTGGGAAGGACCTTGCCTGCAAAGAAGACCAGTTGTAGGTGACCAGGCTTCCAGGAAAGGGCAGTTGGGGAGAACCAGGTCTGCAGCAGAAGGCAGTTGGAGGCAATCAATCCTGTAGGAGGGGACAGTAAGGGTAAACCAGGCTAAAAGGGGAGACCATTTGGGGCAACCAGAGGAGCATGGGGAGCAGTTCTGGGTGACCTGGACTGTAGGGGAGGGCAGTTAGGGGTAACAAAGGCTGCAGGGGAGGGCATTTGGGAGAGATCAGGCCTACAGAAAGGACACTTGGGAGGGACAAAGTCAGCAGGTAAGGTAACTTTTGGGGAACCAGGTCTGCAGGAGAGGACGACTGAAGTCTACCAGGCCATCAGGGGTTGTCAGTGGTGGGAAATAAGCCCTGCAAAGGAGGGCAGTTTGGGGCATTAAAACCTGCAAGGGAGGGCAGTGGGGAGGTGGACCAGGACTGCATAGCAGGGCAGTTGGGAGTGTCCAAGCCTGCAGGGAAGGGCTGTTTGTGGTATTGGGCCAGCTGAGGAGGGTAGTTTTAGACAACCAGGCCTTCGAAAGAGGACAGTTGGAAGAAACCAAGACTGCATGGCAGGGATAATCAGGTCTGCAGCTGAGGGCAGTTAGGGGTGACTGGGCCAGCTGAGGAGGGCAGTTGGGGACCACAGGCCTGCAGGGGCAGGCATTCAGGGGCAGGGGCAACAGGACTACATAGCAGGACAGTTGAGAGTGATCAGGACTCCAGGAAAGGGCAGTTTGGGGTGATTGGGCCAGCTGAGGAGGGCAATTGGAGACAAGCAGGTCTGCGGAAGAGGGCAATTGGGGACAACAAGGCCTGTGGGAGTACAGTTCGGGGGGGAAGTAGACCTGCAGAGAAGGGCAGTTTTGGGAACCAGGACTGCAAATAGGGCAGTTGGCAATGACCAAGCCTAATGGAGAGGGCAGTTGGGGGTAACAAGGCCTGCAGAGGAGGGCAGTTGGGAGGAAGAAGACCTGTGGGGAAGGGAAGGTGGGAAGAATGAGGCCTGCAGGTGAGGGAAGTTGGGTGTGTTTGGGCCAGCTTAAGTGGACAGTTGGGGGTAACCAGGACTGCAGGGGAGGGCATATGGGGAAACCTGGTCCTCAGGGAGGGCAGTTGCGGGTGATCAGGCCAGATGGAGAGGGCAGTTCAGGGCAACAAGGCCTGCAGGGGAGGGCAGTTGTAGGGAACTAGGACTAAAGCAAGGGCAGGTGGAGGTAAGCAGGCCAAGGAGGGGCAGTTTGGGCGAACAGAGGAAAACAGGAGCCAGTTAGAAATGACCAAGGTGGCAGAACAGGGCAGTTAGGGGTTACCAGGACTGTAGGGGAGGGCAGTTTGGGGTAACAAGGCCTGCAGGTGAGGGCAGTTGGGAGCTACCACACCAGCAAGGAGGACAGTTGTGGGTATAGGACCTGCAGGAGAGGGCAGTTGGTAGTGATCAGGCCTGAAAAGGAGGGCAGCTATGTGTGATTGGGCCAGCAGAAGAAGGTAATTGGGGGGACCAGGTCTGCAGGAGAGGGCTGGTTGGGCAACACAGCTAGCAGGGGAGGGCATTTAGGGTGACCAGATTGGCAGAGAAGGGCATTTGGGGGCAACTAGGCCTACTGGGGAAGCAGTTGGGGGGAAATAGGCCAGCAGAAGAGAGCAGTTGGGGGAAACCAGGACTGCATGGCAGGGTAGTTGGAAGTGACCAGACCTGAAGGGAAGGGCACTTTGGGGTGATTGGTCTAGCTAAGGAAGACAGTTGTGGATAGCCAGGCCTGCCAGTGCAGGCAGTTCAGGGTAACTAGGAATGCAAGGAAGGGTAATTAGGAGTGATCAGGCCTGAAGGGGAGGGCAAGTTAGCTGTGACTGGGTTGGCAGGAGAGAGCAGATGGGGGAGCCAAGCCAGGAAGGGAAAGCTGTTGCAGGAAGCAGACCTGCAGAAAAGGGCTATTGGAGGTGACCAATGCTGCAGGGGAGGACAGTAGGGAGAAACCAGGCCTGAAGGGGTGGTCAAGTGAAGGCAACTGGGCAAATAGATTGAGGGCAGTTGGTGGGAACCAGCAATGCAAGCGAGGGACATTAGGGGTGACTGAGTCAGCAGAGGAGGTTAGTTGGGTGCCCCTAGGATGGCAGGGCAGAAAGTTGGAGCAAACCAGGCCTGCAGGGGAGAGCTATTGGGGGCAAACAGGCCAACAGGCAAGGGCACTTAGGAGCAACCAAGCCAGCAAGGGAGGGAAGTAGGGGAGAGAAGTTGGGGGTGATCATGTCTGAAAAGGAGGGCAGTTAGGGGTGATTAGATTGGCAGAAGAGAGCAGTGGGGGCACCAGAACTGCAGGAAAGGTCAGTTGGGGAAACCAAGCTGGCAGGGGGGGCAGTTAGGAGAGACCAGGCTTGCAGGAAGGACACTTGGGAGGGACAAAGTTAGCAGGCAAGGTCACTTTTGGAGAACCAGGCCTTCAGGAGAGGGCAACTGAAGGCGACCAGGGGAGTTCAGTGGTGGGAAACAAGCCCTGCAAAAGAAGGCAGTTTGGGGCATCTAGGCTTGTAGGGAAGGGCAATTGGAGGAGAGGAGCCAGGACTGCATAGCAGCGCAGTTGGGAATGAACAGGCATGTAGGGGAGGGCAGTTGGGATGACCAGGGAAACAGAAAAGGGTAGTTATGGGAGACCAGGGCTGTAGGGGAGGGCTATTAGGGACAACAAGGCCTGCAGAGAAAGGCAGTTGGGAGTTAACAAGCGAGCAAGGGAAGGCAATTGAGGATACAGGACCTGCAGGAGAGGACAGTTGGGAGTGCTCAGGCCTGAAAAGGAGGACAGTTATGGGTAACTGGGCTGACAGATGATGGTAGTTGGGGTGGAACAGGCCTGCAGGAAAGTGCTGGATGGGCGACCCAGCTGACAGGGGAGGGCAGTTAGGGTGACCAATCAGGCAAAGAAGGGCAGTTGAAGGCAACAGGGACTGCAGGAGAGGGCACTTGTGGGCAACTAGGCCTGTGGGCAGGCAGTTTGTGGGAACCAACCCTATAAGGCCTCTAGGGAGGGGTAGTTGAAGGTGACCAGGGTAGGGCAATTGAGGTTGACCAGGCCTGCAGAGAAGGGCAGTTAGCTATGAATGGGTTGGCAGGGAAGTGCAGGTGTGGGCAACCAAGATGGCAAGGAAGGACTTTTGTGGAAACAGGCATGCAGGAGAAAGCAGTTGGGGGGAACCAGGACTGCATGGCGAGACAGTTGGGTGTGATCAGGCCTGCAGGGGAGGGCAGTTTGGGGTGACTGGATTAGCTGAGGAGATCAGTTTGGGAAAACCAGGTCTGCAGAAGAAGGCAATTGGGGGCAACAAGACCTACAGGGGATGGTAGTTGGGGGAAACCAGGCCTGCAGGGGAGTGCAGTTTGGGGGAACCAGGACTGCAGGGAAGGGCAGCTGGAGGTGATCAGGCCTGATGGAAAGGACCGATCAGGGCAACAAGACCTGCAGAGGAGGGCAGTTGCAGAAAACTTGGACTAAAGGGAGGGCAGTTAGAAGAAAGCAGTACTTCATGGCAGGGCAGTTTGGAGTAATCAGGCTTGAAGGGAAGGGCAGATTAAGGTGATTGGGTCAGCTGACAATGGCAGATGTGGGCAATCTGGCCTGCAGGGGCAGGCAGTTGGGGGAAACCAGGATTGCATGACAGGGTAGTTGGGAGTTTTCAGGCCTGCAGGGGAGGGCAGTTTGGGGTTATTGGACCAGCTGAGGAGGGCAGTTTGGGGAAACAAAGTCGGGGAGGGGGCAGTTAGCTGTGAATGGGTTGACAGAGGAAGGCATTTGGGGGCACAAAGCTTGCAAGGAAGGAGGAAGCCAGGCTTGAAGGAAATGTCTGTTGGAAGTGACCAATCCTATAGGGGAGCACAGAGTGACAAACTAGGCCTGCAGGGGAGGGCAGTTGGTGCCACCAGGCCTGTAGGGGAGAGCAGTTAGGGGTGACCGGTCCAATGGGGAAAGAAGTTATATATGATTAGATGACAGGAGAGGGTCCTTGGGGTGACCATGCCTGCAGGAGAGAGCAGTTGGGATCAACCAGGCCTGTAGGGGAGCGCAGTTGGCAATGACCACGCCTCCAGGTGAAGGCAGTTGTGGGGAATCAGGCCAGAAGGGAGGTCAATTTGGACCAATCAGGCTAGCAATGGAGGGCAGTGTGGGGTGTCAAGCTAGCAGGATATGGCAGTTGAGGTGAACAGATCTGCAGTGGAGGTTAGTTGGGGGTGACCTGGCCTGCAGGGGAGGGTATTTGGAAGAGACCAGGCCTGCAGGAAGGACACTTGGGAGGGACAAAATTGACAGGCGAGGTCACTTTTAGGGAACCAGGCCTGCAGGAGAGGGCAACTGAAGGTGACCAGGCCATCAGAACAAGTCAGTGGTGGGAAACAAGCCCTGCAAAGGAGGGCAGTTTGGGTCATCCAGGCCTTCAGGGGAGAACAGTGAAGAGAGGAACCAGAACTGCATAGCAGGGCAGTTGGGAATGATCAGGCCTACAGGGGAGGGTTGTTGGAATGATTGGGCCAGCTGAGGAGGGCAGTTGGAGACATCAAGGAACTTGGTGGAAACCAGGAATGCAGAGAGGGCAGTTTAGGGTGACCAGGACACATGGAGAGAGCAGTATCGGAGAATAGTATTACTGGGAGGGCAGGTGGGGCTAACCAGGCCAGAAAGGGAGGGCTGTGGGACTTGACCAGGTTAGGGGAAACCAGGCCAGAGGGGAAGATGGGAAAATCCTTTTTGCATCGTGCATGTCCAGGGTTTCCATGTCAGGGTTCAGCATCTGGAGAAGGCCCCAAACAAATGAAAAGACTGGAAAAGCATCAGTTTCGGGAATTGTGGTCCACATCTTCTTTCACAAAAGGCATGTTTTAACCACTGGAAGTACTGTTGCCCATACAGGAAGAAGTATATGGCCCCTATAAGAAGAAGGCTTCATTTACAGGAAGGCCTGTTTTCACCACAGGAAGCATTGTTGCCGCTATAGGAAGTAGGCTACCTTCACAGGAAGGCCTGATCTCCTATAGGAAGAAGGCTACCTTCATAGGAAGGCCCGTTTCCAACACAGGAACAAGTGTTGCCCCTACAGGAAGAAGGCTTCCTTCAGAGGAAGGACTGTATTAACCACTGGAAGCGGTGTATCCCTTCAGGAAGTAGGCTTCCTTCACATGAAGGCCTTTTTTCACCACAGGAAGCATTGTTGGTGTTATAGAAATAGGTTCCCTTCACAGGAAGGCCAGTTTTCACCACTGAAAGCAGTGTTGCCCTTGCAGGAAGAAGCATGTTGCTCCTATAAGAAGAAGGCTTCCTTCACAGGAATGCCATTTTCACCGCAGGAAGCAGTGTTGCCCCTACAGGAAGTAGGCTTCCTTCACACAAAGCAGTGTTTCCCCTTTGGAGAGAAGGCTTCCTTCACAGAAAGGCATGTTTTCACCAAAAAAAGCAGTATTACCCCTACAGGAAGTAGGCTTCCTTCAAAGGAAGGCCGGTTTTCACCTCTGAAAGCAGTGTTGCCCCTACAGGAAGAAGGCTTCCTTTACATGAAGGCCTGTTTTAACCACAGGAAGCGGTGTATCCCTTCAGGAAAAAGGCTTCCTTCATGAATGCATGCTTTCAACACAGGAAGCATTGATGCCCGTGTAGGAAGAAGCATGTTGCTCCTATAAGAAGAAGGCCTTTTACCCCACAGGAAGCAGTGTTGCCCCTATAGAGAGAAGGCTTCCTTCGCAGGAAGGTGGGTTTTCACCACAGGAAATAGGGTTGCCCCTACAGGAAGAAGGCTTCCTTCATAGGAAGGCCAAATTTCACCACAGGACGGGTGAAAATGGGAAGATGGCTCACTTCACAGGAATGCTTGTTTTTACCAAAAAAAGGAGTGTTACCCCTACAGGTATTAGGCTTCCTTCAAAGGAAGGCCGGTTTTCACCACTGAAAGCAGTGTTGCCCCTACAGGAAGAAGCATGTTGCTCCTATAGGAAGAAGGCTTCCTTCACTGGAAGGCCTTTATCACCAAAGGAAGCAGTGTTGCCCCTACAGGAAGTAGGCTTCCTTCACACAAGGGAGTGTTGCCCCTACAGGAAGAAGGCTTCCTTCACAGAAAGCCATGTTTTCACCACAGGAGAAAGTGTTGCCCCTACAGGAAGAAGGCTTCTTTCACATGAAGGCCTTTTTCAACCACAGGAAGTGGTGTATCCTTGCAGGAAGAAGGCTTCCTTCACACAAGGCCTGTTTTCACCGCAGGAAGCAGTGTTGCTGCTATAGGAAATAAGCTTCCTTCACAGTAATTCTTTTTCACCAGAGGAAAGAGGGTTTCCCCTACAGAAAGAAGGCTTCCTTCAAAGGCTTCCTATTTTCAACAAGGGAAGGAGTGTTGCCCCTGTTGGAAGAGGGCAACCTTTACAGGAAGGCCTGTTTCCAACACAGGAAAAAGTGTTGCCCCTACAGGAAGAAGGCTTCCTTCACAAGAAGGCTTGTTTTAACGAAAGCAATCTTTTTTGCCGCTATAGGAAATAGGCTTCCTTCACAGTAATCCTTTTTTCATCAGAGGAAAAGGGTTGCCCTACAGAAAGGCTTCCTTCAAACGAAAGCCTATTTTCAACAAGGGAGGGAGTGTTAACCCTATAGGAAGAAGGCTACCTTCCCAGGAAGTCCTGTTTCCAACACAGGAAAAAGTGTTGCCCCTACAGGAAGAAGGCGTCCTTCAGAGGAAGGACCGTTTTAACCACTGGAAGCGGTGTATCCCTTCAGAAAGTAGGCTTCCTTCACATGAAGGCCTTTTTTCACCACAGGAAGCATTGTTGGCGCTATAGAAATAGGTTTCCTTCACAGGAAGGCCAGTTTTCACCACTGGAAGCAGTATTGCCATGCAGGAAGAAGCATCTTGCTCCTATAAGAAGAAGGCTTCCTTCACAGGAAGGCCTTTTTTCACTGCAGGAAGCAGTGTTGCCCCTACAGGAAGTAGGCTTCCTTCACACAAAGCAGTGTTTCCCCTATAGAGAGAAGGCTTCTATCACAGAAAGGCATATTTTCACCAAAAAAAGCAGTGTTACCCCTACAGGAAGTAGGCTTCCTTCAAAGGAAGGCCGGTTTTCACCACTGGAAGCAGTGTTGCCCCTCCAGGAAGAAGGCTTACTTCACATGAAGGACTGTTTTAACCACAGGAAGTGGTGTATCCCTTCAGGAAAAAGGCTTCCTTCAGGAAGGCATGCTTTGAACACAGGAAGCATTGATGCCAGTATAGCAAGAAGCATGTTGCTCCTATAAGAAGTATGCCTTTTAACCACAGGAAGTAGTGTTGCCCCTACAGGAAGTAGGCTTCCTTCACAGGAAGCAGTGTTGCCCTATAGAGAGAAGGCTTTCTTCACAGGAAGGCCCTTTTTCACCACAGGAAGCAGTGATGCTCCTACAGGAAGAAGGCTTCCTTCACAGGAGGGAGTGTTTCCCCAATGTGAAGAAGCAGTCCTTCGCAGGAAGGACAGGCTTCACCACAGGAAGCAGTGTTTCCCCTACAGAAAGAAGACTTCCTTCAAAGAACAGCCTATTCTCAACAAGGGGAGTGTTGCGCCTGTAGTAATAAGGCTACCCTCTCAGGAAGACCTGTTTCCAGCACAGGAAAAGTGTTGCCCCTACAGGAGGAAGGCTTCCTTTACAGGACGGACTGTTTTAACCACTGGAATCAGTGTATCACTTCAGGAAGAAGGCTTTCTTCACATGAAGGTCTTTTTTTTTTTTCCCCCACAAGAAACCTTGTTGCCGCTATAGAAATAGGTTTCCTTCAAAGGAAGGCCGGTTTTCACCACTGGAAGCAGTGTTGCCCCTGCAGGAAGAGGCATGTTGCTCCTATAAGAAGAAGGCTTCCTCCACAAGTAGGTCTTTTTGACTGCGGGAATGAGTGTTGGTCCTACAGGAAGTAGGCTTCCTACATACAAAGCAATGTTGCCCGTATAGAGAGAAGGTTCCTTCACAGGAAAGCATGTTTTCAACACAGGAAGCATTGATGCCCATATAGGAAGAAGCATGTTGCTCCTATAAGAAGAAGGCCTTTTACATCACAGGAAGCAGTGTTGTCCCTAAAGGAAGTAGGCTTCCTTCACAGGAAGGCGTGTTTTCACCACAGGAAGGAGTGTTGCAATGCAGGAAGAAGCATGTTGCTCCTATAAGAAGAAGGCTTCCTTCACAGGAAGGCCTTTTTTCACTGCAGGAAGCAGTGTTGCCCCTACAGAAAGTAGGCTTCCTTCACACAAAGCAGTGTTTCCCCTATAGAGAGAAGGCTTCTATCACAGAAAGGCATATTTTCACCAAAAAAAGCAGAGTTACCCCTACAAGTAGTAGGCTTCCTTCAAAGGAAGGCCGGTTTTCACCACTGGAAGCAGTGTTGCCCCTCCAGGAAGAAGGCTTCCTTCACATGAAGGACTGTTTTGACCACAGGAAGCATTGATGCCCATATAGGAAGAAGCATGTTCCTCCTATAAGAAGAAGGCCATTTACACCACAAGAAGCAGTGTTGCCCCTACAGGAAGTAGGCTTCCTTCACAGGAAGCTGTGTTGCCCCTATAGAGAGAAGGCTTCCTTCACAGGAAGGCGTGTTTTCACCACAGGAAGGAGTGTTGCCCCTACAGAAACAAGGCGTCTTTCACAGGAAGGTGTGTTTTCACCACAGGAAAATGGGTTGCCCCTACAGGAAGAAGGCTTCCTTCATAGGAAGGCCAAATTTCACCACAGGACGGAGTGTCGTCCCTACAGGGAAAAGGCATACCTGACATGAAGCAGTGTTGCACCTATAGGAAAACGGCTCACTTCATAGGAAGGCTTGTTTTTACCAAAAAAAGGAGTGTTACCCCTACAGGTAGTAGGCTTCCTTCACAGGAAGGCCGGTTTTCACCACTGGAAGCAGTGTTGCACCTACAGGAAGAAGCATGTTGCTCCTATAGGAAGAAGGCTTCCTTCACAGGAAGGCCGTTTTCACCAAAGGAAGCAGTGTTGCCCCTACAGGAAGTAGGCTTCCTTCACACAAGGGAGTGTTGCACTTATAGAGAGAAGGCTTCCTTCACAGAAAGGCATGTTTTCACCACAGGAAAAAGTGTTGCCCCTACAGGAAGAAGGCTTCCTTTACATGAAGGCCTTTTTCAACCACAGGAAGTGGTGTATCCCTGCAGGAAGAAGGCTTCCTTCACACAAGACCTGTTTTCACCGCAGGAAGCATTGTTGCTGCTATAGGAAATAAGCTTCCTTCACAGTAATTCTTTTTTCACCGGAAGAAAGAGGGTGCCCCTACAGAAAGAAGGCTTCCTTCAAAGGAAAGCCAATTTTCAACAAAGGAAGGATTGTTGCCCCTGTAGGTAGAGGGCTACCTTCACAGGAAGGCCTGTTTCCAACACAGGAAAAAGTGATGCCACTAGAGGAAGAAGGCTTCCTTCACATGAAGGCCTGTTTTAAACAAAGGAAGCATTTTTGCTGCTATAGCAAATAGGCTTCCTACACAGTAATCCTTTTTTCATCAGAGAAAGAGGGTTGCCCCTACAGGAAGGCTGCCATCAAACGAAAGCCTATTTTCTGCAAGGCAGGGAGTGTTGCCCCTATAGGAAGAAAGCTACCTTCACAGGAAGGCCTGTTCCCCTATAGGAAGAGGACTACCTTTACGGGAAGAGCTGTTTTCAACACAGGAAAAAGTGATGCCCCTACAGGAATAGGCTTCCTTCACATGAAGGCCTGTTTTAAACAAAGGAAGCATTTTTGCCGCTATAGCAAATAGGCTTCCTACACAGTAATCCTTTTTTCATCAGAGAAAGAGGGTTGCACCTACTGGAAGGCTTCCTTCAAACAAAGCCTATTTTCAACAAGGGAGGAAGTTTGCCACTATAGGAAGAAGGCTACCTTCACAGGAAGGACTGTTCTCCTATAGGAAGAAGGCTACCTTCACAGGAAGTCCTATTTCCCACACAGGAATAGTGTTGCCCCTACAGGAAGAAGGCTTCCTTCACAGGAAGGACTGCTTTAACCACTGGAAGTGGTGTATCCCTTCAGGAAGTAGGCTTCCATCACAAGAAGGTCTTTTTTTACCACCTGAAGCATTGTTGGCGCTATGGAAATAGGTTTCCTTCACAGGAAGGCCAGTTTTCACCACTGGAAGCAGTGTTGCCCCTACAGGAAGAAGCATGTTGCTCCTATAAGAAGAAGGATTTCTTCAAATGAAGGCCTTTTTCACTGCAGGAAGCAGTGTTGGCCCTACAGGAAGTAGGCTTCCTTCAGACAAAGCAGTGTTGCCCCTATAGAGAGAAGGTTTCTTTCATAGAAAGGCATGTTTTCACCAGAAAAAAAAAAAAAGCAGTGTTACATCTACAGGAAGTAGGCTTCCTTTAAGGAAGGCCGGTTTTCACCACTGGAAGCAGTGTTGCCCCTACAGGAAGAAGCATGTTGTTCCTATAGGAAGAAGGCTTCCTTCACAGGCACTGCTTTTTCACCAAAGGAAGCAGTGTTGCCCATACAGGAAGTAGGCTTCCTTTATAGGAAGCAGTGTTGCCCCTATAGAGAGAAGGCTTCTTTCACAGGAAGGCATGTTTTCACCACAGGAAGGAGTGTTGCCCCTACAGAAACAAGGCGTCTTTCACAGGAAGGTGTGTCTTCACCACAGGAAAATGGGTTGTCCCTACAGGAAGAAGGCTTCCTTCATAGGAAGGCCAAATTTCACCACAGGACGGAGTGTCGTCCCTACAGGGAAAAGGCTTACCTCACATGAAGCAGGGTTGCACCTATAGGAAGACCGCTCACTTCATAGGAAGGCTTGTTTTTACCAAAAAAAGGAGTGTTACCCCTACAGGTAGTAGGCTTCCTTCAAAGGAAGGCCGGTTTTCACCACTGGAAGCAGTGTTGCCCCTACAGGAAGAAGCATTTTGCTCCTATAGGAAGAAGGCTTCCTACACAGGAAGGCCTTTTTCACCATAGGAAGCAGTGTTGCAACGACAGGAAGTAGGCTTCCTTCACACAAGGGAGTGTTGCCCCTATAGAGAGAAGGCTTCTTTCCCAGAAAAGCATGTTTTCACCAAAAAAAGCAGTGTTGCCCCTACAGGAAGTAGGCTTCCTTCACACAAGGCAGTATTGCCCCTATAGAGAGAAGGCTTCCTTCACAGAAATGCATGTTTTCACCACAGGAAAAAGTGTTGCCCCTACAGGAAGAAGGCTTCCTTCACATGAAGGCCTTTTTCAACCACAGGAAGTGGTGTATCCCTACAGGAAGAAGGCTTCCTTCACAGAAGGCCTGTTTTCACCGCAGGAAGCATTGTTGCTGCTATAGGAAATAAGCTTCCTTCACAGTAATTCTTTTTTCACCAGAGGAAAGAGGGTTGCCCCTACAGAAAGAAGGCTTCCTTCAAAGAAAAGCCAATTTTCAACAAAGGAAGGATTGTTGCCCCTGCAGGAAGAGGGCTACCTTCACAGGAAGGCCTGTTTCCAACACAGGAAAAAGTGATGCCACTAGAGGAAGAAGGCTTCCTTCACATGAAGGCCTGTTTTAAACAAAGGAAGCATTTTTGCTGCTATAGCAAATAGGCTTCCTTCAGAGTAATCTTTTTTTCATCAGAGAAAGAGGGTTGCCCGTACAGGAAGGCTTCCTTCAAAGGAAAGCCTATTTTCAGCGAGGGAGGGAATGTTGCCCCTATAGGAGGAAGGCTACCTTCACAGGAAGGCCTGTTCCCCTATAGGAAGAGGGCTACCTTCACGGGAAGGCCTGTTTCCAACACCGGCACAGTGTTCCCCCTACAGGAAGAAGGCTTCCTTCACGTGAAGACCTGTTTTCACCAAAGGAAGCAGTGATGCTCCTACAGGAAGAAGGCTTCCTTCACAGGAAGCAGTGTTGCCCCTACGTGAAGAAGCAGTCCTTCGCAGGAAGGACTCTCTTCACCACAGGAAGGAGTGTTGCCCCTATAGGAAGAAGGCTTCCTTCACAGGAAGGCCTGTTTCCAACACAGGAAAAAGTGTTGCCCCTACAGAAAGAAGGCTTCGTTCACATGAAGGCCTGTTTTCACCACAGGAAGCATTGTTGCTGCTATAGGAAATAGGCTTCCTTCACAGTAATCTTTTTTTTCATTAGAGGAAGAGGGTTGCCCCTATAGGAAGAAGGCTACCCTCACAGGAAGGCCTGTTCCCCTATAGGAAGAAGGCTACCTTCACAGGAAGGCCTGTTTCCAACACAGGAAAAAGTGTTGCCCCTACAGGAAGAAGGCTTCCTTCAGAGGAAGGACTGTATTAACCACTGGAAGCGGTGTATCCCTTCAGGAAGTAGGCTTCCTTCACATAAAGGCCTTTTTTCACCATAGGAAGAATTGTTGGCTCTATAGAAATAGGTTTCCTTCACAGGAAGGCCAGTTTTCACCTCTGGAAGCAGTGTTGCCACTACAGGAAGAAGCATGTTGCTCCTATAAGAAGGCTTCCTTCACAGGAAGGCCTTTTTCACCACAGGCAGCAGTGTTGCTCCTACAGGAAGTAGGCTTCTTCACACAAAGCAGTGTTTCCCCTATAGAGAGAAGGCTTCCTTCACAGAAAGGCATGTTTTCACCAAAAAAAGCAGTGTTACCCCTACAGGAACTAGGCCTCCTTCAAAGGAAGGCCGGTTTTCACCACTGGAAGCAGTGTTGCCCCTCCAGGAAGAAGGCTTCCTTCACATGAAGGACTGTTTTAACCACAGGAAGTGGTGTATCCCTTCAGGAAAAAGGCTTCCTTCATGAAGGCATGTTTTCAACACAGGAAGCATTGATGCCCATATAGGAAGAAGCATGTTCCTTCTATAAGAAGAAGGCCATTTACACCACAGGAAGCAGTGTTGCCCCTACAGGAAGTAGGCTTCCTTCACAGGAAGCTGTGTTGCCCCTATAGAGAGAAGGCTTCCTTCACATGAAGGCCCGTTTTAACCAAAGGAAGCATTTTTGCCACTATAGGAAATAGGCTTCCTTCACAGTAATCCTTTTTTCATCAGAGAAAGAGGGTTGCCCCTACAGGAAAGCTTCCTTCAAAGGAAAGCCTATTTTCAACAAGGGAGGGAGTGTTGCCCCTATAGGTGGATGGCTACCTTCACAGGAAGGCCTGTTCCCCTACAGGAAGAAGGCTTCCTTCACAGGAAGGACTGTTTTAACCGCTATAAGCGGTGTATCCCTTTAGGAAGTAGGCTTCCTTCACATAAAGGCCTTTTTTCACCACAGGAAGCATTGTTGGCGCTATAGAAATAGGTTTCCTTCACAAGAAGGCCAGTTTTCACCACTGGAAGCAGTGTTGCCCCTACAGCAAGAAGCATGTTGCTCCTAAAAGAAGAATGCTTCCTTCACAGGAAGGCCTTTTTCACCGCAGGAAGCAGTGTTGCCCCTACAGGAAGTAGGCCTCCTTTAAAGGAAGTCCGTTTTTCACCACTGGAAGCAGTGTTGCCCCTCCAGGAAGAAAGCTTCCTTCACATGAAGGACTGTTTTAACCACAGGAAGCGGTGTATCTCTTCAGGAAAAAGGCTTCCTTCACGAAGGCAGGTTTCCAACACAGGAAGCATTGATGCCCGTATAGGAAGAATCATGTTGCTCCAATAAGAAGAAGGCCTTTTACACCACAGGAAGCAGTGTTGCCCCTACAGGAAGTAGGCTTCCTTCACACAAAGCAGTGTTGCCCCTGTAGAGAGAAGGCTTCCTTCACAGGAAGGCCTGTTTTCACCACAAGAAGCAGTGATGCTCCTACAGGAAGAAGGCTTCCTTCACAGTGAAGGAAGCAGGGTTGCCCCTATGTGAAGATGAAGTCCTTCGCAGGAAGGACTGGTTTCACCACAGGAATGTGTGTTGCCCCTACAGGAAGAAGGCTTCCTTCATAAGAAGGCCTGTTTTCACCAAAGGAAGGAGTGTTGCACATATAGGAATAAGGCTTCGTTCACATGAAGGCCTGTTTTCACCACAGGAAGCATTGTTGCTGCTATAGGAAACAGACTTCCTTCACAGTAATCTTTTTTTCATTAGAGGAAGAGGGTTGCCCCTATAGGAAGAAGGCTACCTTCACAGGAAGGCCTGTTCCCCTATAGGAAGAAGGCTACCTTCACAGGAAGGCCTGTTTCCAACACAGGAAAAGTGTTGCTTCTACAGGAAGAAGGCTTCCTTCACATGAAGGCCCGTTTTAACCAAAGGAAGCATTTTTGCTACTATAGGAAATAGGCTTCCTTCACAGTAATCCTTTTTTCATCAGAGAAAGAGGGTTGCCCCTACAGGAAAGCTTCCTTCAAAGGAAAGCCTATTTTCAACAAGGGAGGGAGTGTTGCCCCTATAGGAGGAAGGCTACCTTCACAGGAAGGCCTGTTCCCCTATAGGAAGACGGCTACCTTCACGGGAAGGCCTGTTTCCAACACAGGAAAAAGTGTTGCCCCTACAGGAAGAAGGCTTCCTTCACAGGAAGGACTGTTTTAACCGCTAGAAGCGGTGTATCCCTTCAGGAAGTAGCCTTCCTTCACATGAAGTCCTTTTTCACCACAGGAAGCATTGTTGGCGCTATAGAAATAGGCTTCCTTCACAGGAAGGCCAGTTTTCACCACTGGAAGCAGTGTTGCCCCTGCAGGAAGAAGCATGTTGCTCCTATAACAAGAAGGCTTCCTTCACAGGAAGGCCTTTTTCACTGCAGGAAGCAGTGTTGCCCCTACAGGAAGTAGGCTTTCTTCACACAAAGCAGTGTTTCCCCTATAGAGAGAAGGCTTCCTTCACAGAAAGGCATATTTTCACCAAAAAAAGCAGTGTTATCCCTACAGGAAATAGGCTTCCTTCAAAAGAAGGCCAGTTTTCACCACTGGAAACAGTGTTGCCCCTACAGGAGGAAGGCTTCCTTCACATGAAGGCCTGTTTTAACCACAGGAGGCAGTGTATCCCTTCAGGAAAAAGGCTTCCTTCACGAAGGCATGCTTTCAACACAGGAAGCATTGATGCCTGTATAGGAAGGAGCATGTTGCTCCTATAAGAACAAGGCCTTTTATACCACAGGAAGCAGTGTTGCCCCTACAGGTAGTAGGCTTCCTTCCCAGGAAGCAGTGTTGCCCTTATAGAGAGAAGGCTTCCTTCACAGGAAGGCTTGTTTTCACCACAGGAAGCAGTGTTGCCCCTACGTGAAGAAGCAGTCCTTCGCAGGAAGGACTGGCTTCACCACAGGAAGGAGTGTTGCCCCTATAGGAAGAAGGCTTCTTTCACAGGAAGCAGTGTTGCCCCCATGTGAAGAAGCAGTCCATCGCAGGAAGGACTGGCTTCCCCACAGGAAGCAGTGTTTCCCATATAGGAAGAGGACTTCCTTCAAAGAACAGCCTATTCTCAACAGGGGAGTGTTGCCCCTGTAGTAAGAATGCTACCCTCTCTGGAAGGCCTGTTTCCAGCACAGGAAAAAGTGTTGCCCCTACAGGAAGAAGGCTTCCTTTACAGGACGAACTGTTTTAACCACTGGAAGCAGTGTATAACTTCAGGAAGAAGGCTTTCTTCACATGAAGACCTTTTTTGTTGCAGGAAGCAGTGTTGGCCCTACAGGAAGTAGGCTTCCTTCATACAAAGCAGTGTTGCCCCTATAAAGAGAAGGCTTCCTTCACAGAAAGGCGTGTTTTCAGCAAAAAAAGCAGTGTTACCCCTACAGGAAGTAGGCTTTCTTCAAAGGAAGGCCGGTTTTAAACACTGGAAACACTGTTGCCCCTACAGAAAGAAGCATGTTGCTCCTGTAGGAAGAAGGCTTCCTGCACAGGAAGGGGTTTTTTACCAAAGGAAGCAGTGTTGCCCCTAGAGGAAGAAGGTGATCTTCACAGAAGGCCTGTTTCCAACACAGGAAAAAGTATTGCCCCTACAGGAAGAAGGCTACCTTCACAGGAAGGCCTGTTTCCAACACTGGAAGAGTGTTGCTTCTACAGGAAGAAGGCTTCCTTCACATGAAGGCCTGTTTAAACCAATGGAAGCATTTTTGCCACTATAGGAAATAGGCTTCCTTCACAGTAATCCTTTTTTCATCAGAGGAAGAGGGTTGCCCCTACAGGAAGGCTTCCTTCAAACGAAAGCCTATTTACAACAAGGGAGGGAGTGTTGCCCCTATAGGAAGAAGGCTACCTTCACAGGAAGGCCTGTTTCCAACACAGGAAAAAGCGTTGCCCCTACAGGAAGAAGGCTTTCTTCACAGGAAGGACTGTTTTAACCACTGGACGCGGTGTATCCCTTCAGGAAGTAGGCTTCCTTCACATGAAGGCCTTTTTTCACCACAGGAAGCATTGTTGGCATTCTAGAAATAGCTTTCCTTCACAGGAAGGCCAGTTTTCACCTCTGGAAAAAGTGATGCCCCTGCAGGAAGAAGCATGTTGCTCCTATAAGAAGAAGGCTTCCTTCACAGGAAGGCCTTTTTCACTGCAGGAAGCAGTGTTGCCTGTACAGGAAGTAGGCTTCCTTCACACAAAGCAGTGTTTCCCCTATAGATAGAAGGCTTCCTTCACAGAAAGGCATGTTTTCACCAAAAAAAGCAGTGTCACCCCCACGGGAAGTAGGCTTCCTTCACAGGAAGGCCAGTTTTAACCACAGGAGGCAGTGTATCCACTATAGGAAGATGGTATTCACTCAGGATGTTGTATTTCCCCCCACAGGAAGGAAGGTTTTCTCACAGGAAGGTGTGATTTCCTCAAAGGAAGAAATGTTTCTCCATAGGATGTTATTTTTCACCCACAGGAAGCGGGTTCCCCACAGAAAATTGCCATTAGCACAGGAAGGCCAGAATAACCCATGGGAAGGCATTTTACCCTCAAAGCAACTAGCCTTCCATCAGAGGAAGGTAAGGTCTCAGCAAAGGAAGCAGTATTGCCCCTAGGGGAAGAATGCTGTCTTCACAGGACGGCCTGTTTTCACCACAGGAGGCATTTTTGCCCTTCAGAAAGAAGGCTTCCTTCCCAGTAAGGTGTGTTTTTACCTCAGGAAATAGGGTTGCCCCTACAGGAAGAAGGCTTCCTTCATAGGAAGGCCTGTTTTCACCACCAGACAGAGTGTCGTCCCTACAGGGAATAGGCTTACCTCACATAAAGTAGAGTTGCCCCTATAGGAAGAAGGCTTACTTCACAGGAAGTCATGGTTTCACCATAATAGGAGTGGTAACCCAACAGGAAGAAGGCTTCCTTCACAGGAAGGCCTGTTTTCACCAATGAAAGCAGTGTTGCCCCTACAGGAAGAAGCATGTTGCTCCTACAAGAAGAAGCCTTCCTTCACAGGAAGGTCTTTTTCAGTGGAGGAAGCAGTGTTGTCCCTAGTGGAAGTGGGCTGCCTTCACACAAAGCAGTGTTGCCCCTATAGAGAGAAGGCTTCCTTCACAGAAATGCATGTTTTCACCACAGGAAAAAGTGTTGCCCCTACAGGAAGAAGGCTTCTTTCACAGGAAGGCATGTTTTAACCACAGGAAGCAGAGTATCCCCTTTAGGAAGAAGGGGTCCTTCACAGGAAGGTGTGTTTTCCCACAGGAAATAGGGTTGCCCCCAAAGGAAGATTGTTTCCTTCATAGGAATGCCTGTTTTCACCACAGAATTGAGTATGTTTTTACAGGGAAAAGGCTTACCTCCCATGAAGCCGTGTTGCCCCTATAGGAAGAAGACTCACTTCATAGGAAGGCTTGTTTTTACCAAAAAAAGGAGTGTTACCCCTACAAGTAGTAGGCTTCCTTCAAAGGAAGGCCAATTTTCACCACTGGAAGCAGTGTTGCCCATATAGGTGGCAGCATGTAGCTCCTATAAGAGGAAGGCTTTCTTCACAGGAAGGCCTTTTTCACTGCAGGAAGCAGTTTTGCCCCTACAGGAAGTAGGCTTCCTTCACACAAAGCAGTGGTGCCCCTATAGAGAGAAGGCTTCCTTCACAGAAAGGCATGTTTTCACCCCAGGAAAAAGTGTTGCCCCTACAGGATAAATGCTTCCTTCACAGGAAGGTGTGTTTTCACCACAGGAAGGAGTGTTGATCCTACAGAAAGAAGGCTTCCACCACAGGAAGGCCTGTTTTAACCACAGGAAGCAGAGTATCCCATACAGGAAGCAGGCATCCTTCAGGGGAAGGTGTGTTTCCAACACAGGAAAAAGCATTGCCCCTACAGGAAGAAGGCTTCCTTCACAGGAAGGCCTGTTTTAACCACAGGAAGCGGTGTATCAATTCAAGAGGTAGGCTTCCTTCACAGGACAGTGTGTTGCCCATACAGGAAGAATGCTTCCTTCACAGGAAGGCATGTTATCACCACAGAAAGTAGTGTTGCCCGTATAGAAAAAAGGCTTCCTTCACAGGAAGGCCAGTTTTAACCACAGGAAGCAGAGTACCCCCAAAGGAAGAAGGCGTCCTTCACAGGAAAGTGTGTTTTCACCACAGGATATAGGGTTGCCCCTACAAGAATAAGGGTTCCTTCATAGGAAGGCCTGTTTTCACCACAGAATGGAGTATGTTTTTACAGGGAAAAGTCTTACCTCACATGAAGCAGTGTTGCACCTATAGGAAGAAGGCTCACTTCACAGGAAGGCCTGTTTTCACAAAAAAAAGGAGTGTTACCCCTATAGGAAGTAGGCTTCCTTCAAAGGAAGGCCGGTTTTCACTGGAAGCAGTGTTGGCACTATAGGAAGAAGCATGTTGTTCCTATAAGAAGAAGGCTTTCTTCAAAGGAACGCCTTTTTCACCGCAGGAAGCAGTGTTGCCCCTACAGAAAATAGGCTTCCTTCAAACAAAGCAGTGTTTCCCCTATAGACAGAAGGCTTCCTTCACAGAAAGGCATGTTTTTTCACAGGAAGCATTGATGCACGTATAGGAAGAAGCATGCTGCTCCTATAAGAAGAAGGCCTTTTACACCACGGGAAGCAGTGTTGCCCCTACAGGAAGTAGGCTTCCTTCACAGGAAGCAGGGTTGCCCTTATGTGAAGAAGCAGTCCTTTTCAGGAAGAACTGGTTTCACCACAGGAAGAAATGTTGCCCCTATAGGAAGTAGGCTTCCTTAATAGGAAGGCCTGTTTTCACCACAGGAAGGAGTGTTGCACCTACAGGAAAGAAGTTTCATTCACAGGATGCAGTGTTGCCACTATAGTAAGAAGGCTTCCTTCACAGGAAAGCCTATTTTCAACCCTGGAAACAATGTTGCCTCTACAAGTAGAAGGCTTCCTTTAGAGGAAGGCATATTTATACCACAGGAAGCATTTTTGTCGCTACAGGAAGAATGCTTCCTTCACAGAAGGCCTGTTTGCACCACAGGAAGCATTGTTGCTGCTAGAGGAAATAGGCTTCCTTCACAGTAATCCTCTTTTCATGAGAGGAAAGAGGGTTGCCCCTACAGGAAGAAGGCTTCCTTCACAGGAAGGCCAGTGTTACCACAGGAGGCGGTGTATCCGCTATAGGAAGATGGTATTCACTCAGGATGTTGTATTTCCCCCCACAGGAAGGAAGGTTCTCTCACAGGAAGGTGTGATTTCCTCAAAGGAAGAAATGTTTCCCCATAGGATGTTATTTTTCACCCACAGGAAGAGGGTTCCTCACAGAAAATTTCCAGTAGCACAGGAAGGCCAGAATACCCCATGGGAAGGCATTTTACCCTCAAAGCAACTAGCCTTCCTTCAGAGGAAGGCAAGGTCTCAGCAAAGGAAGCAGTGTTGCCCCTAGAGGAAGAAGGTTATCTTCACAGGACGGCCTGTTTTCACCACAGGAAGCAGAGTATCCCCTTCCGGAAGAAGGCATCCTCACAGGGAGGTGTGTTTTCACCTCAGGAAATAGGGTTGCCCCTAAAGGAAGATGGTTTCCTGCATTGGAAGGCCTGTTTTCACCACAGAACGGAGTATGTTTTTACAGGGAAAAGGCTTACCTCACATGAAGCCATGTTGCCCCCATAGGAAGAAGGCTCACTTCACAGGAAGGCCTGTTTTCACCAAAAAAAGGAGTGTTAACCCTACAGTAAGTAGGCTTTCTTCAAAGGAAGGCCGGCTTTCACTGGAAGCATTGTTGCCCTTACAGGAAGAAGGATGTTGCTCCTAGAAGAATAAGGCTTCCTTCACAGGAAGGCCTTTTTCACTGCAGGAAGCAGTGTTGGCCCTACAGGAACTATGCTTCCTTCATACAAGGCAGTATTGCCCCTATAGAGAGAAGGCTTCCTTCACAGGATTGCATATTTTCAGTACAGGAAGCATTGATGCACATATTGGAAGAATCATGTTGCTCCTATAAGAAGAAGGCCTTTTACACCACAGGAAGCAATGTTGCCCCAACAGGAAGAAGGTTTCCTTTCCAGGAAGCAGTGTTGCCCCTATGGAGAGAAGGCTTCCTTCATAGGAAGGCCTCTTTTCACCTCAGGAAACAGTGATTTTTCTACAGGAAGAAGGCTTCCTTCACAGGAAGCAGGGTTGCCCCTATGTGAAGAAGCAGTCCTTCGCAGGAAGAACTGGTTTCACCACAGGAAGAAATGTTTCCCCTGCAGGAAGAAGGCTTCCTTCATAGGAAGGCCTGTTTTCAGCACAGGAAGGAGTGTTGCACCTATAGGAATAAGGCTTTATTCACAGGAAGCAGTGTTGCCACTATAGTAAGAAGACTTCCCTCACAGGAAAGCCTATTTTCACCAAGGGCACATTGTTGCCTCTACAAGTAGAAGGCTTCCTTTAGAGGAAGGCGTATTTATACCACTGGAAGCATTTTTGTCGCTACAGGAAGAATGTTTCCTTCATATGAAGTCCTGTTTTAACCACAGGAAGCGGTGTATCCCTTCAGGAAGAAGGCTTCCTTCACAGAAGGCCTGTTTGCACCACAGGAAGCATTGTTGCCACTAGAGGAAATAGGCTTCCATCACAGTAATCCTCTTTTCACGAGAGGAAAGAGGGTTGCCCCTACAGGAAGAAGGCTTCCTTCACAGGAAGGCCAGTTTTAACCACAGGAGGCAGTGTATCCACTATAGGAAGATGGGATTCACTCAGGATGTTGTATTCCCCCCCACAGGAAGGAAGGTTCTCTCACAGGAAGGTGTGATTTCCTCAAAGGAAGAAATGTTTCTCCATAGGATGTTATTTTTCACCCACAGGAAGTGGGTTCCCCACAGAAAATTTTCATTAGCACAGGAAGGCCAGAATACCCCATGAGAAGGCATTTTACCCTCAAAGCAACTAGCCTTCCATCAGAGGAAGGTAAGTTCTCAGCAAAGGAAGCAGTGTTGCCCCTGGAGGAAGAAGGCTATCTTCACAGGAAGGCCTGTTTTCACTACAGGAGGCAGTTTTGTTTTGCCCCTCATAAAGATGGCTTCCTTCCCAGTAAGGTGTGTTTTCACCTCAGGAAATAGGGTTGCCCCTACAGGAAGAAGTCTTCCTTCACAGGAAGCATTGTTGGCCTTACAGGAAGAAGGCTTCTTTCAAAGTAATGACTCTTTTCACCAAGAGAAGCAGTATTACCCCTACATGAAGATGGATTCATTCACAGGAAGGCCTGTTTTAACCACAGGAATCAAAGTTGTCCATATATAGGAAGGCTTCCTTCAGAGGAAGCAATGTTGCCCCTATAGGAAGAAGGATTTCTTCACAGGAAGACCTGTTTTATCCACAGGAAGGAGGGTTGCCCCTACAGAAAGAAGGCTTCCTTTAGAGGAAGGCCAATTTTCCCCACAGGAAGCAGTGTTGCCCCTACAAAAAAAGGCTTCCTTCACAGGAATGACTCTTTTCACCGCAGGAAGCAATGTTTCCCATAAATAGGAAGGCTTCTTTCAGAGGAAGCCGTGATGTCCCCATACAAAGGAGGCTGCCTTCACAGGAAGGCCTATATTCTCCACAGGAAGGAGTGTTGCCTCTACATGAAGAAGGCTTCCTTCATGGATGGCCTGTTTTCACCACAGGAAACAATGTTGCCCATACAGGTTGAAGGCTTCCTTCACAGGATGCAGTGTTGCCCCTGTAGGAAGAAGGCTTCCTTCACAGAAATACCTGTGTTCACAACAGAAAGCAGTGTTGTCCCCCCAGGAAGAAGGCTTCCTTGACAGGAATGCCTGTTTTCACCACAGGAAGCAGTGCTGCCCCATAAAGAAAAAGGCTTCCTTCAGAGAAAGCAGTGTTGCCCCTACAGGAAGAAGGCTTCCTTCACGGAAGGCGTCTTTATACCACAGAAAGAATTGTTGCCCCTAAAAGAAGAAGGCTTACTTCACAGGCAACAGTGTTGCCCTAAAAGAATAATGCTTTCTTCATAGGCAGTCATGATTTCACCACCGGAAGGAGTGTTGCCAATACAGAAAGAGGTTTTCCTTCACAGAAAGATGTCTTTTCACCACAGGAAGCATTGTTGCCCCTAAAAGAAGAAGGCTTAATTCACAGGAAGCAGTGTTGCCCTAAAAGAATAACGCTTCCTTCATAGGAATGCCAGTTTTCAGCACAGGAAACAGTGTTGCCCCTACAGGAAGAAGGCTTTCTTGACAGGAATGCCTGTTTTCACCACAGGAAGCAATGTTACCCTTAAAAGAACAAGGCTTCCTTCACAGGAAGCAGTGTTTCCCTATAAGAACAACGCTTCCTTCATAGGAATGCCAGTTTTCAGCACAGGAAGCAGTGTTGCCCCTACAGGAAGAAGGCTTCCTTCACAGGAATGCCTGTTTTCACCACAGGAAGCGATACTGCCCCATAAAGAAAAAGGCTTCCTTCAGAGGAAGCAGTGTTGCCCCTATAGGAAGAAGGCTTCCTTCACGGAAGGCGTCTTTTCACCACAGGAAGCATTGTTGCCCCTAAAAGAAGAAGGCTTACTTCATAGGAAGCAGTGTTGCCCTAAAAGAATAATGCTTTCTTCATAGGCAGTCATGATTTCACCACAGGAAGGAGTGTTGCCCCTACAGAAAGAGGTCTTCCTTCACAGGAAGACGTCTTTTCACCACAGGAAGCATTGTTGCCCCTAAAAGAAGAAGTCTTCCTTCACAGGAAGCAGTGTTGCCCTAAAAGAATAACGCTTCCTTCATAGGAAGGCATGTTTTCACCACAGGAAGGATTGTTGCCCCTACAGGAAGAGGCTTCCTTGACATGAATGCCTGTTTTCACCACAGGAAGCAACGCTGCCCCTTAAAGAAAAGGGCTTCCTTCAGAGGAAGCAATGTTGCCCCTATAGGAAGAAGGCTTCCTTCACGGAAGGCATCTTTTCACCACAGGAAGCATAGTTGCCCCTAAAAGAAGAAGGCTTACTTCACAGGAAACAGTATTGCCCTAAAAGAATAACGCTTTCTTCATAGGTAGTCATGATTTCACCACAGGAAGGAGTGTTGCCCCTACAGAAAGAGATCTTTCTTCACAGGAAGACGTCTTTTCACCACAGGAAGCATTGTTGCCCTAAAAGAATAACGCTTCCTTCATAGGAAGGCATGTTTTCACCACAGGAAGGATTGTTGTCCCTACAGGAAGAGGCTTCCTTGACATGAATGCCTGTTTTCACCACAGGAAGCAATGTTACCCCTAAAAAAACAAGGCTTCCTTCACAGGAAGCAGTGTTTCCGTATAAGAACAACGCTTCCTTCATAGGAATGCCAGTTTTCAGCATAGGAAGCAGTGTTGCCCCTACAGGAAGAAGGCTTCCTTCACAGGAATGCCTGTTTTCTCCAAAGGAAGCAATGTTGCCCATAATTACGATAGCTTCCTTCAGAGGAAGCAGTGTTGCACCTATACGAAGTTGGCTTCGTTCATAGGAAGGCCTATTTTAACCACAGTTAGGAGTGTTACCCCTACAGGAAGAAGGCTTCCTTCACACGAAGGCATGTTTTCACCACAAGAAGCAGTGTTTCCCATACAGATTGAAGGCTTCCTTCTCAGGAAGCAGTGTTGCCCCTATATGAAGAAGGCTTCATTCACAAAAATGCCTGTTTTCACCACAGGAAGCAGTGTTGCCCCACCAGGAAGAAGGCTTCCTTCAGAGGAATGCCTGTATTCACCACAAGAAGCAATGCTGCCCCATAAAGAATATTGCTTCCTACAGAGGAAGCAGTGATGCCCCTATAGGAAGGAGGCTTCGTTCACAGGAATGCCTGTTTTCACCACCGGAAGCAATGTTACCCATAAATAGGAAGACTTCCTTCAGAGGAAGCAGTGTTGCCCCTATACGAAGGAGGCTTCCTTCACAGGAAGGCCTGTTTTTTCCTACAGGAAGAAGGCTTCCTTTACAGGATGGCCTGTTTTCACCACAGGAAGCAGTGTTGCCCATACAGGTTGAAGACTTCCTTCACATAAAGCAGTGTTGCCCCTACAGGAAGATTTTTTCCTTCAGAGGAAGCATTATTGTCCTTAGAGAAAGAAGGCTTACTTCAGAGTAATGACTCTTTTCACCAAGGGAGCAGTGTTGCCCCTACAGGAAGAAGTCTTCCTTCACAGGAATGCCTCTTTAATCACAGGAAGCAATGTTGCCCATAAATAGGAAGGCTTCCTTCAGAGGAAGCAGTGATGTCCCTATATGAAGGAGGCTTCCCTCACAGGACAGCCTGTGTTCTCCACAGGATGAGTGTTGCCCCTACAGGGAGAAGGCTTCCTTCACAGGATGGCCTTTTTTCACCATATGAAGCAGCGTTACCCATACAGGTTGGAGGATTCCTTCACAGGAAGCAGTGTTGCTGCTATAGGAAGAAGGCTTCCTTGACAGAAATGCCTGTTTTCACAGTAGGAAGCAGTTGTTGCCCCTACATGAAGAAGGATTCCTTCACAGAAAGGCCTGTTTTCACCAAAAATGGAGTGTTGCCCCTATAGGAAGAAAACATGTCGTCTTTTTAGGAAGAAGGTTTCATTTACAGGAAGGCCTGTTTTCACCACTGGACTCAGTGTTACCCCTATAGGAAGAAGGCTTCCTTCAAAGGAGGGGCTGTTTTCACCACAGGAAATAGTGTTGCTCCTAGAGGAGGAAGGCTACTTCACAGGAAGCCCTGTTTTAACCACAGGAAGGAGTGTTGCACCTATAGGAAGAAGGCTTCCTTCATAGGAAGGCTTGTTTTCACCACAGGAAGGATGGTGCCCCTACAGGAAGAAAGATTCCTTCATAGGAAGGCCTGTTCTCACCAAAGGAAGCAGTGTTGCCCAGAGAGCAAGAAGGCTATCTTCACAGGAAGGCCTGTTTTCACCACAGGAGGCAGTGTTACCCCTACAGAAAGAAGGCTTAATTCACAGGAAGACCTTTTTTCACCACAGGGAGGAGTGTTGCCTCTTCAAGAAGAAGGTTTCCTTCACAAGATTTAGTGTTGCCCATATAGGAAGAAGGCATCTTACACAAGGACACCTGGTTTAACTAAAGGAAACATTGTTGCCACTTCAGGCAGGCGGCTTCCTTCACAGTAATCCTGTTTTCAACACAGGCAAGAGTGTTGCCCCTATAGGAAGAAGGCTTCCTTCACAGGAAGTCCTGTTTTCACCACAGGAGGAAGTGTTACCCCTACAGGAAGAATACTTCATTCACAGGAAGGCCTGTTTTCACCAAAGGGAGCAGTGTAACCCATACAAGGAGAAGGCTTAATTCACAGGAATGCCTATTTTCACCACAGGATGCAAGGTTGCCCCTACATGAAGATAGCTTCCTTCACAGGAAGGCCTATTTTCAGCTCAGGAAACATTTTTGCCGCAACAGGAAGAAAGCTTCCTTCAAAGGAGGCCTGTTTTTACCATAAGAAGGAGTTTTGCCTCTACCAGGAGTAGGCTTACTTCACATGAGGCAGTGTTGTCCTATACGAAGAAGGCTCACTTCACAGAAAGGCCTGTTTTCACCAAAAATGGATTTCTGCCCCAAAAGAGAAAGCATATTTCCCCTATAGGAAGAAGGTTTCATTTACAGGAAGCATTGTGTCCCATACAGGTAGAAGGCTTCCTTCACAGGAAGGCCTATTTTCACTGCAGGTAAGAGTGTTGTCCCTACAGGAAGAAGGCATCCTTTAAAGGAAAGCCTGTTTTGACCACAGGAAGGCGTGTTGCCCCTACAGAAAGAAGACTTCCTTCGAAGGAAGGCCTGTCTTAACCACAAAAGAGACTTGCCCCTACAGGAAGAAGGTTTCATTCACAGGAAGGCCTGCTTTCACCACAGGAAGTAGTGTTGCCCCTATAGGAAGAAGGCTTCCTTCACAGTAATCCTGTTTTCAACACAGGAAAGAGTGTTTCCCCTACAGGAAAAATGGTTCCTTCACAGGAAAGCCTGTTTTCACCACAGGATACAGTGTTGCACCTACAGGAAGAAGGCTTCCTTCTCAGAAAGCCTGTTGTCACAACAGGAAGCAGTGTTGCCCCTACAGGAAGAAGGATTCCTTTACAGGAAGCAGTGTGGCTCGTATAGGTATAAGGTTTCCTTCACAGGAAGGTCTGTTTTCACCACAGGAAGAAGTGTTTCCCCTACAGAAAGAAGGATTCCTTCACAGGAAGCTGTGTTGCCCCTACCTCAAGAAGGCTTCCTTCACAGGAGGCCTCTTTTAACCACAGGAAGCAGTGTATCCTGTACAGGAAGAAGGGTTCCTTCAATGAAAGGCCTGTTTTCACCTCAGGAAAGATTGTTGCCCATACAGGAAGAAGGCATCCTTGACAGGAAGGCCTGTTTTCACCACAAAAAAAAATGTTGCCACTACAGAAAGAAGACTTCCTTCAAAGGTAGGCCTGTCATCACTACAGGAAGCAGTGTTGACCCTACAGGAAGAATGCTTCCTTCACAGGAAGTCCTGCTTTCACCAAAAGTATCAGTGTTGCCCCTAAACGAAGAAATCTTCATTCACAGGAAGCAGTGTTGCTTCTATAGGAAGAAGGTTTCCTTCACAGGAAGGCCTGTTTAAACCACAGGAAGCCATGTTGCCCCTAAAGGAAGAAGGGTTCCTTCAAAATAATCCTCTTTTCAACACAGTCAAGAGTGTTGCCCTTACAGTAAGAAGGCTTTCTTCACAGGAAGGCCTGCTTTCACTGCAGGAAGCAGTGTTGCCAATATTGGATGAAGGCTTCTTTCCCAGAAAGGCCTGCTTCAACCACAGGAAGGAACATGTCCCTGCAGGAATATGGTTTCATTCACAGGAAGGCCTGTTCTCACCACAGGAATCAGTGTTGCTCCTAAAGGAAGAAGGCGATCTTCACAGGAAGGCCTATTTTCACTATAGGATGCAGTTTTGCCCCTACAAAAAGCAGGCTTCCTTCACAGGAAGGCCTGTTTTCACCACAGGTACTAGTGTTGCCCCTACAGGAAAAAGACTTCCTTCACAGGAAGTCCTGTTTTCACCACAGTAACGATGGTGCCCCTACAAGAAAAAGGCTTCCTTCACAGGAAGTACCATTGCACAGATCGGAGAAAGTCTCACTTCACAGGAAGGCTTGTTTTCACCAATGGAAGGAGTTTTGCCCCTACAGGAAGAATTCTTCCTTCACAGGGTGTCCTGTTTTTTCCACAGGAAAGAGTGTTGCCCCTACAGGAAGGAGGCTTTCTTCACAAGAAGCAGTTTTGCCCGTATAGGAAGGCTTTGTTCACAAAAAGGCCTGTTTTTACCACAGGAAAAAAGATTGCCCATACAGGAAGAAGGCTCCCTTCACAGGAAGGCCTGTTTTTACTCCGGGAAAAAGTTTTGCCCCTACAGGAAGAATTCTTCTAAAACAGGAAGCATGTTGCCCCTACAGGAAGAAAGTCTCCTTCACTGGAAGGCTTGTTTTCACCACAGGAAGGACCATAACACCTACGGGGAGAAGTCCTACTTCTGAGAAAGCATGGTTGCCACAGGACGCTGTGTTGCCCCTACATGAAGATGGATTCCTTCAGAGGATGGCCTGTATTCACCATAGAAAAGAGTGTTGCCCCTACAGGGAAGAAGGCTACATTCACAGGATGCAGGTTTGCTCCTATAGGAAGAAGCCTTACTTCACAGGAAGGCGTGTTTTCACCTTAGGAAGCAGTGTTGCCCTTACGGGAAGAAGGCTTCCTTCACATGAAGGCTATTTTCACCACAGGAGAAACTGTTGTCTCTAGAGGAAGAAGACTATCTACACATGAAGGCTATTTTCACCACAGGATGCAGTGCTGCCTCTAGGGGAAGTAGGCTATCTTCACAGGAGGGCCTATATTTACTACAGGACACAGTGTTGCCACAACAGGCTCAAGGCTCCCTTCACAGGAAGGCATATTTTCAGCACAGGAAGCATTGTTACTGGTACAGGAAGAAGGCTTCCTTAACAGTAATCCTGTTTTCACCACAGGAAAAACTGTTGCCCCTATTGGAAGAAGGCTTTCTTTACAGGAAGTCCTGTTTTCAACAGAGGAAGGACTGTTTGTCCCTACAGGAAGTAGGTTTGCTTCACAGGAAGGCCTATTTTCAACACAGGATGCTGTGTTGCCTCTACAGTAAGAAGAATTCCTTCAGAGGATGGCCTGTATTCACCACAGGAAAGAGTGTTGCCTCTACTGAAAGAAGGCTACCTTCACAGGATGCAGGTTTGCTCCTATAGGAAGAAGCCTTACTTCACAGGAAGGCGTGTTTTCACCACAGGAAGTAGTGTTGCCCTATAGGAAGAGGGCTTCCATCACTTGAAGGCATATTTTCACCACATGAAAGATGTTGCCACTACAGGAAGGAGGCTTCCTTCACAGGAAGCAGTGTTGCCCATACAGGAAGAAGGCTTTCTTCACAGGAAGGCCTGTTTTTACCACAGGACACAGTGTTGCCTATTGAGGAAGTAGGCTATCTTCACAGGAAGGCCTATTTTCACCACAGGATGCAGTGTTGTCTCTACAGGAAGAAGGTTACTTTCACAAGATGCAGGGTTAATCCTATGGGAAGAAGCCTTACTTTACAGGAAGTCCTGTTTACACCACAGGAAGGAGTGGTCCCCTATAGGAAGAAGGCTTCCTTCACAGGAAGTCCTGTTTTCACCACAGGAAAAGAGTGGTCCCCTACAGAGGAAGGCTTCCTTCATAGGAAGCCGTGTTGCTCCTATAGGAAGAAGGTTTCCTTCACAGTAATCCGGTTTTCAACACAGGAAATAGTGTTGCTCCTACAGGGAGAAGGCTTCCTTACAAGTAATCCTGTTTTCATCACAAGAAGGAGTGTTGCCCCAACAGGAAGAAGGCTTCCTTCACAGGAAGGCATATTTTCCCCACAGGAAGCATTGTTACTGATACCGGAAGAAGGATTCTTTTACAGGAAGTCCTGTTTTCAACACAGGAAGGAGTGTTGTCCCTACAGGAAGAAGGCTTCCTTCACAGGAAGAACTGTTTTCCCAACAGGAAGCAGTGTTGCCCCTAGAGGAAGAAGGCTTCCTTTTCAGGAAGGCCTATTGTAACCACAGAAAGCAGTATATCCCCTACAGGAAGAAGCCTTCTTTCACAGGAAGGCCTGTTTTCATTACTGGAAGAATTGTTGCCCCTACAGGAGGAAGGGTTCTTTCACAGGAAGCAGCATTCCCCCTATATGAGTATGGCTTACTTCACAGAAATGCTGGTTTTCACCACAGGAAGCAGTATCTCCCCTACAGGAAGAAGTGTTCCTTAACAGAAAGGCCTGTTTTCTCCACAGGAAGGAGCATTGCCACTGTAGGAGTAGACTTCCTTCACAGGAAGCAGTATAGCCCTATAAGAAGAATGCTTGATTCATAGAAAGGCCTGTGTTAACCACAGGAAGGAGTGTTGCCCCTACAGAAAAAAATGCTTCCTTCACAAGAAGGCCTGTTTTCTCTACAGGAAGCAGTGTTGCCTCTAAAAGAAGATGGCTTCCTTCAGAGGAAGCAGTGTTGCTACTATAGGAAGAAGGCTTTCCTCACAGTAATGCCTGTTTTCACCATAGAAAGCAGTGTTGCACTAAAAGAAGAAGACTTCCTTAAGGGGAAACATTTTTTCCCCAATATGAAGAAGGCTTCTATCACAAGAAGGCCTGTTTTCACCTAAGAAAGCAGTGTTGCCCCTACAGGAAGAAGGATTCCTTCACAGGAAGGTCTGTTTTCACTACAAGAAGCAGTGTTGCCCAAAGAGGAAGAAGGCTGCTTCTCAGGAAGCAATGTTGCCCCTATAGGAAGAATACTTCCTTCACAGGAAAGCCTGTTTCACCACAGGAAGTTGTGTTGCCCCTCAAGAAGAAGGCTTCCTTCAGAGGAAGGCCTGTTTCCATGACAGGAAGCGTTGTCGCCCCTAAAACAGAAGGATTCCTTTAGAGTAAGCAGTGTTGCCCCTATATGAACAAGGCTTCCTTCACAGGAAGGCCTGTTTTCACCACCGGAATGACGGTTGCCCCTACAGAAAGAAGGCTTCCTTTACAGGAAGCACTGTTGTGCCTATAGGAAGAAGGCTTCCTTCACAGGAATTCAGGTTTTCATTAGAGGAAGCATTGTTGCCCCTACATGATTCAGAAGGCTTCCTTCACAAGAAAGCCTGTTTTCTCTCCAGGGAGCAGTGTTGACCATATGGGAAGAAGGCTACCTTCACAGCAAGCAGTGTTTCACCTATACGAAGGCTTACTGCACAGGCATTCTTTTTTTTTTTTAACACAGGAAGGAGTGTTGCTTCTATAGAAGGAAAGATCCTTCGCATGAAGGACTGTTTTAATCACAGGAAGCAGTGTTGCTCCTACAAAAGAAGGCTTCCTTCACAGAAAGGTATGTTTTCACCACAGGAAGTAGCATTGCCTCTATAGGAAGAAGGCTTCTTTCACAGGAAACAGTATTTCCCCTATAGGAAGAAGGCTTCCTTCAGTGAAATAACTGTTTTCATCACTATAAGGAGGATTGTCCCTACAGGAAGAAGGCTTTCTTTACAGGAAGGCTTGTTTGCTCCACAGAAGGAGTGTTGCCCCTAGAGGAAGAAGGCTTCCTTCACAGGAAGACCTCTTTTCACCAAAGGAAGCAGTGTTGTCCCTACAGAAAGCAGGCTTCCTTCACAGGAAGGCCTGTTTTAACTACAGGAATTAGTGTTGCCTCTACAGGAAGAAGGCTTTCTTCACCAGAAGACATGTTTCCACCAGAGGGAGTAGTGTTGCCCTTGTAGCAAGAATTCTTCCATCACAGGAAGGCCTGTTTTCACCACAGCAAGCATTGTTGACCCTAAAAGAAGGATTCCTTCAAAGGAAGCAGTGTTGCCCATATATGAAGAAGGCTTCCTTCACAGGAAGGCTGTTTTCACAACAGGAAGGAAGTTACCCCGAGAGGAAGAGTGCTTCCTTCACAGGAAGTAGTTTTGCCTCTATAGGAAGAAGGCTTCCTTTGCAGGAATTTATGTTTTCAACAAAGGAAGAGACTGCCTCTACAGGAAGATGGCATCCTTCACAGGAAGGTCCGTTTTCACCACAGGAAGGAGTATTGCCCCTAAAAGAGGAAGGCTTCCTTCACAGGAATGCCTGTATTTACCACAGGAAGCCGTGTTGCCCCTATTGGATGAAGGCTTCCTTCATAGGAATGCCTGTATTCACCATAGAAAGCAATGTTGCCCTTATAAGAAGGCTTCCTTCAGAAGAAGCGCCGTTGCACCTATAGGAAGGAGGCTTCATTCACAGGAATGCGTGTTTTCACCACAGGAAGCAATGGTGTCCCTAAAAGAAGAAGGCTTCCTTAAGTGGGAGCAGTGTTGCTCCTCTAGGAAGGACGCTTCCCTCACAGGAAGGCCTGTTTTCAACACAGGAAGCATTGTTGCCCCTAAAAGAAGAAGGATTTTTTCAGAGGAAGCAGTGTTGCCCCTATATGAAGAAGACTTCCTTCACAGGAAGGCCTGTTTTCACCATAGGAAGGATGTTGCCTCTACAGGAAGAGGGCTTCCTTCACAGGAAGTAGTTTTTCCATAATAGGAAGAAGTCTAACTTCACAGGAAGCAGTGTTGCCCTATAAGAAGAACGCTTTCTCCATAGAAAGGCCTGTTTTCACCAAAAGATGGAGTATTGCCCTTACAGAATGAAGGCTTCCTTCACAGGAAGGCTTGTTTTCATGACAGGAAGGATTGTTGCCTCTACAGGAAGAAGGCATCCTTCACAGGAAGGTCTCACCAAAGGAAGAAGTGTTGCCCCTAAAACAAAAAGGCTTCCTTCAGAGGAACCAGTGTTGCCCATATAGGAAGAAGGCTTCTTACACAGGAATGCCTGTACTCACCATAGGAAGCAATTTTGGCCTTATAAGAAGAAGGCTTCCTTCAGAGTAATCAGTGTTGAACCTATAGGTTGGAGGCTTCCTTCACAGGAAGGCCTGTTTTCACCAGGAAGCAATGGTGTCCCTAAAAGAAGAAGGCTTCCTTAAGTGGAACCAGTGTTGCTTCTCTAGGAAGGAAGGCTTCCTTCACATGAAGGCTTGTTTTCAGCACAGGAAGCAGTGTTGCCCCTATATGAAATAGGCTTCCTTCACAGGGAGGCTTGTTTTCACAACGGGAAGGAGAGTTGCCCATACAGGAAGAAGACTTCCTTCACAGGAAGCAGTGTTGCATATATAGGAAGAAGGCTTCCTTCACAGGAGTGCCTGTTTTCACCACAGGAAGAAGTGTTGCCCCTATAGAATAAGGCTTCCTTCACCAGAAGGCATGTTTCCACCAGAGGAAGTAGTGTTGCCCATATAGTAAGAATGCTTGCTTCAGTGGAAGGCCTGTTTTCACCACAGGAAGGATTGTTGCCCTTACAGAATGAAGGCTTCCTTCACAGGAAGGACTTTTTCACCACAGGAAGGACCGTTGCCCCTACAGTAAGAAGAATTCCTTCACAGGAAGCAGTGTTGCCCCTATAGGAAGAATGGTTCCTTCACAGGAGTGCTTGTTTTCCCCAGAGGAAGTAGTGTTGCCTCTACAGACTGAAGGCTTCCCTCAAAGGAAGGCTTGTTTTCAACAAAGGAAGGAATGTTGCCCATAAAGAAGAAGGGTTCTTTCAGAGGAAGCAGTGTTGCCCTATAAGAAGAATGCTTCCTTCATAGGAAGGCATGTTTTCTCCACAGGAAGCAGTGTTGTCACTACAGAATGAAGGCTTCCTTCACAAGAAGGCTTTTTTTCTACACAGAAAGGAGTGTTGCCTCTGCAGGAGGAAGGTTTCTTTCACAGGAAGCAGTGTTGCTCCTATAGGAAAAAGGCTTCCTTCACAGAAAGGCCTGTTTTTACCACATGAAGGAGTGATGCCCATTCAGGAAGAAGGCTTCCTTCAGAGGAGGGTCTGTTTTCACCACAAGAAGGAGTGTTGCCACTAAAAGAAGAAGGATACTTTCAGAGGAAGCAGTGTTGCCCGATAAGAAAAACGCTTCTGTCATAGGTAGGACTGTTTGCTCCACTGGAAGGAGTGTTGCTCCTACAGAGTGAAGGCTTCCTTCACAGGAAGGCTTTTTTTCTACAAAGAAAGGAGTGTTGCCTCTGCAGGCGGAAGGTTTCCTTCACAGGAAGTAGTGTTACTCCTATAGGAAAAAGGCTTCCTTCACAGGAAGGCCTGTTTTCACCACATGAAGGAGCGATGCCCATTCAGGAAGAAGGCTTCCTTCAGAGGAGGGTCTGTTTTCACCACAAGAAGGAGTGTTGCCACTAAAAGAAGGATACTTTCAGAAGAAGCAGTGTTGCCTGATAAGAAAAATGCTTCTGTCACAGGTAGGACTGTTTTCACCAGAGGAAGCAGTGTTGCCACTACAGAATGATGGCTTCCTTCACACGAAGGATTGTTTTCAACGAGAGGAAGAAGGCTTCCTTCACAGGAAGGCCTGTTTTCTCTACAGGAAGGAGTGTTTTTCCTACAGTAAGAAGACTTCCTTCTCAGGAACGCCTGTTTCACTCCAGGAAGGAGTGTTGCCCCGAAAAGAAGGATACTTTCAGAGGAAGCAGTGTTGCCCTATAAGAAGAACGCTTCCTTCATAGGAATGCCTGTTTTCTCCACAGGAAGGAATGCTGCTCCTACATAATGAAGGCTTCTTTCACAGCAAGGCCTGTTTTCACCACAGCAAGCATTGTTGCCCCTAAAAGAAGGATTCCTTCAAAGGAAGCAGTGTTGCCCATATATGAAGAAGGCTTCCTTCACAGGAAGGCTGTTTTCACAACAGGAAGGAAGTTACCCCGAGAGGAAGAGTGCTTCCTTCACAGGAAGTAGTTTTGCCTCTATAGGAAGAAGGCTTCCTTCGCAGGAATTTATGTTTTCACCAAAGGAAGGACCTCCCTCTACAGGAAGATGGAATCCTTCACAGGAAGGTCCGTTTTCACCACAGGAACGAGTGTTGCCCCTAAAAGAAGAAGGCTTCCTTCACAGGAATGCCTGTATTTACCACAGGAAGCCGTGTTGCCCCTATTGGACGAAGGCTTCCTTCATAGGAATGCCTGTATTCACCATAGAAAGCAATGTTGCCCTTATAAGAAGGCTTCCTTCAGAAGAAGCGCCGTTGCACCTATAGGAAGGAGGCTTCATTCACAGGAATGCGTGTTTTCACCACAGGAAGCAATGGTGTCCCTAAAAGAAGAAGGCTTCCTTAAGTGGGAGCAGTGTTGCTCCTCTAGGAAGGACGCTTCCCTCACAGGAAGGCCTGTTTTCAACACAGGAAGCATTGTTGCCCCTAAAAGAAGAAGGATTTTTTCAGAGGAAGCAGTGTTGCACCTATATGAAGAAGGCTTCCTTCACAGGAAGGCCTGTTTTCACCATAGGAAGGATGTTGCCTCGACAGGAAGAGGGCTTCCTTCACAGGAAGTAGCTTTTCCATAATAGGAAGAAGTCTTACTTCACAGGAAGCAGTGTTGCCCTATAAGAAGAACGCTTTCTCCATAGAAAGGCCTGTTTTCACCAAAAGATGGATTGTTGCCCTTACAGAATGAAGGCTTCCTTCACAGGAAGGCTTGTTTTCACGACAGGAAGGATCGTTGCCTCTATGGGAAGAAGGCATCCTTCACAGGACGGTCTATTTTCACCAAAGGAAGAAGTGTTGCCCCTAAAACAAAAAGGCTTCCTTCAGAGGAACCAGTGTTGCCCATATAGGAAGAAGGCTTCTTACACAGGAATGCCTGTACTCACCATAGGAAGCAATTTTGGCCTTATAAGAAAAAGGCTTCCTTCAGAGTAATCAGTGTTGAACCTATAGGTTGGAGGCTTCCTTCACAGGAAGGCCTGTTTTCTCTACAGGAAGGAATGTTTTTCCTACACTAAGAAGATTTCCTTCACAGGAACGCCTGTTTCACTCCAGGAAGGAGTGTTGCCCCGAAAAGAAGGATACTTTCAGAGGAAGCAGTGTTGCTCTATAAGAAGAACGCTTCCTTCATAGGAATTCCCGTTTTCTCCACAGGAAGGAATGCTGCTCCTACATAATGAAGGCTTCTTTCACAGCAAGGCCTGTTTTCACCACAGGAAGGAGCGTTGCCCCTACAGGAAGAAGGCTTCCTTCAGAGGAAGCAGTGTTGTCCCTATAGAAAAAAGGCTTCCTTCACAGGAATGCCTGTTTTTACCAGAGGAAGCCTTGTTGCCCTACAGAATGAAAGCTTCCTTCACAGGAAGTGTTATTTTCACCACAGGAGGGACCATTGCCCCTGTAGAATAAGGCTTCCTTCACCAGAAGGAATGTTTCCACCAGAAGAAGTTGCGTTTCCCTTATAGGAAGAATGCTTTCTTCACAGGAAGGCCTGTTTTCACCACAAGAAGGAGTGTTTCCCCTGCTAGAAGAAGGTTTCCTTTACAGGAAGGACTGTTTTCACCACAGGAAGTAGTGTTGCTGGTAAAAGAAAAAGGCTTCCTTCAAAAGCAGCAGTGTTTCCCGAATATGAAGAAGGCTTCCTTCTCAGGAAGGTGTGTGTTCACACAGGAAGGAGTGTTTCTCATACAGGAAGAATGTTTCCTACACAGGAAGCAGTGTTGCCCTAATAGGAAGACGGCTTCCTTCACAGAAAGCAGTGTTGCCCTATAAGAAGAATGCTTACTTCAAAGGAAGGCCTGTTTTCATCACAGGAAGGAGTGTTTGCACATACAGGAGGAATGCTCCTTCACAGAAAGGCCTGTTTTAAGGACAGGAAGGATTGTTGCCTCTACTGGAAGAAGGCTTCCTTCACAGGAAGGCCTGTTTACACCACAGGAAGGAAATTTCCCCTGCAGAAAAAAGGCTTCTTTCACAGGAAGCAATATTAACCCTATAGGAAGAAGGCTTGCTTCACAGAAATGCTTGTTTTCACCACATGAAGCAGTATTGCCCATGCATGAAGAAGGCTTCCTTCACAAGAAAACCTGTTTTCTCAACAGGAAGGAGTGTTGTCCCTACATGGAAGAAGGTTTTCTTCTCAGGAAGGCCTGTTTTCACCCCAGGAAGGAGTGTTGCCCCTAAAAGAAGAAGGATTCCATCAGAGGAAGCAGTGTTGCCCTATAAGAAGATCGCTTCCTTCATAGGAAGGCCTGTTTTCTCCTCAGAAAGGTGTTCGCCCGACAGAATGAAGGCTTCCTTTACAGGAAGGCCAGTTTTCACCACAGGAAGGAGTGTTGCACCTACAGGAATAAGGCTTCATTCACAGGAATGCCTGTTTTCACAAGAGGAAGCAGTGTTGCCCCTACAGAATGAAGTCTTCCTTTGCAGGAAGGCTTGTTTTCAGCACATGAAGGAATATTTCCCATACAGGAGGAAGGCTTCCTTCACAGAAAGGCCTGTTTTAACCATAGGAGGGAGCATTCCTCCTGCAGGAAGAGGGCTCTTTCACAGAAATAATTATTGCCCCTATAGGAAGAAGGCTTTCTTTACAGAAATGCCTGTTTTAATCACAGGAAGCAGTGTTGCCACTATATGAAGAAGGCTTCCTTCACAGGAAGGCCTGTTTTCATCACAGGAAGGATCATTGCCCTACAGAAGGAAGGCTTCCTTCACAGGAAGCAGTGTTGCCCTATAAGAAGAACACTGCCTTCATAGGAAGGCCTGTTCTCACCAAAGGAAGTATTGTTGCCTCTACAGAATGAAGGCTTCCATCACAGGAAAGCCTATTTTCACCACAGGAAGGATCGTTGCCCCTACAGGAAGGAGGCTTCCTTACAGGAAGCAGTGTTGCTCCTATTGGAAGAAGGCTTCCTTCACAGGAATGCCTGTTTTCAATAGAGGAGGCAGTGTTGCCGCTACAGAATGAAGGCTTTCTTCACAGGAAGGATTGTTTTCAACACAGGAAGGAATGGTGCCTCAGAGGAGGAAGGCTTCCTTCAAAGGAAGGCCTGATTTCTCTAAAGGAAGGAGTGTTATCGCTACAGTAAGCAGGCAGTGTTTCCCCTATGTGAAGAAAGCTTCCTTATGAGGAAGGCCTACTTTCTCCACAGGAAGGAGTGTTGCCCCTATAGGAAGAAGGCTTCCTTCACAGGAAGGCATGTTTTCACCACAAGAAGGAGGGTTTGCCCCTACAGGAGGATTGCTCCTATAGATGAAGGCCTGTTTTAATGACAGGAACGTGTGTTACCCATACTGGAAGAAGGCTTCCTTCACAAGAAGGCCTGTTTTCACCACAGGAAGGAGCATTGCCCCAGCAGGAAGAAGGCTTCTTTCACAGGAAGCAGTATTAACGCTATAGAAGAAGCCTTCCTTCCCAGAAATGCCTGTTTTTACCAAATGAAGCAGTGTTGCCCCTACTTGAAGTAGGCTTCCTTCACAGGAAGGCTTCTTTTCTCCACAGGCAGGAGTCTTGTCCCTACAGTAAGAAGGCTTTCTTCACAGGAAGGCCTGTTTTCACCACATGAAGGATCATTGCCCTTACAGGAAGTAGGCTTCCTTCACAGGAAGGTCTGTTTTCACCACAGGTAGGAGTGTTGCTGCTAAGAGAAGGCTTCCTTCTGTGGCAGCAGTGGTGCCCCTTTCGGAAGAAGGCTTCATCCACAGAAATGCCTGTTATCACCACAGGAAGCAATGTTTCCTTTACTAGCAGAAGGCTCCTTTCAGAGCAACCAGTGTTGCACCTATAAGAAGGAAACTTCCTTCACAGAAAGGCCTGTTTTCACCACAGGAAGGATTGTTGCCCCTTCATCATCAAGGCTCCTTCAGAGGAAGGCCTGTTTTCACCAGAGTAAGTAGTAGTGCCTCTACAGGAAGAAGACTTCCTTCATAGGAAGGCCTGTATTCACCACAGGAAACAGTGTTGCCCCTATTGGAGGAAGGCTTCTTTCACATGAATGCCTGTATTCACCACGGGAAGAAATGTTGCCCCTATAAGGAGAAGGCTTCCTTCAGGGGAAGCAGTGTTGCACCTATAGGAAGGAGGCTTCCTTCACAGGAAGGCCTGTTGTCACCTGAGGAAGCAATGTTGCCCTTAAAAGAAGAAGGCTTCCTTAAGTGGAAGAAGTGTTGCTCTTAGAAAGGACGCTTCCTTCACAGGAAGTCCTGTTTTCACCACAGGAAGAAGTGCTGCCCCTATAGAATAAGGCTTCCTTCACGAGAAGGCATGTTTCCACCAGAGGAAATAGTGTTTTCCTTATAGAAAGAATACTTTCTTCAGAGAAAGGCCTATTTTCACCACAGGAAGCCGTGATGCCACTAAAAGAAGATGGCTTCCTTCAGAATAAACAGTGTTGCCCCTATATAAAAAATGCTTCCTTCTCAGGAAGGCCTGTTTTCACCACAGGAAGGAGTATTATCCCTACAGGAAGGAGGCTTCCTTAACAGGAAGCAGTGCTGCTCCTATTGGAAGAAGGCTTCCTTCACAGGAAGCAGTGTTGCCCTATAAGAAGAACGCTTCCCTCAGAGGAAGGCATGTTTTCACCACAGGAAGGAGTGTTTACCCCTACAGAAGGAAGGCTACTTCACAGGAAGGCCTGTTTTCACCACAGGAAGAAGTGTTGCCCCGACAGAAAGACAGCTGCCTTCAAAGGAAGTAGTTTTGCCCCTATAAGAAGGCTTTCTTCACAGAAAGCAGTGTTGTCTTATAAGAAGAACACTTCCTTAATAGGAAGGCTTGTTTTTTCAGAAGAAGGAATGTTGCCCCTACAGAATGAAGGCTTCCTTCACAGGATGGCCTGTTTTCACAACAGGAAGGAGTGTTGCCTCTGAAAGAAAAAGGCTTCCCTCACTTTAAGGCCTGTATTCACCATAGGAAGCAGTGTTGCACCTATAGGAAGAAGGCTTCCTTCACAACAAGCAGTGTTGCACATATAGATAGAAGGCTTCCTTCACAGAAATTACTATTTTCTCCACAGGAGTCAGTGTTGCCCGTACAGGAAGAAAACTTCATTCACAGGAATGCCTGTATTCATCAAAGGGATGATTGTTGCCCCTACATGAATAAGGCTCCTTCACAGGAAGGCCTGTTTTCACCACAGGAAGGAGTGTTACTTCTACAGAAAGAAGGCTTCTTTCACAGGAAGCAGTGTTGCCTCTAGAGGAAGAAGGGCTCCTTCACAGGAATGCCTGTTTTCACCACTGGAACAAGTGTTGATCCTATAGAGTAAGGCTTCCTTCACCAGAAGGCATGTTTCTACCAAAGGAAGTAGTGTTGCTCTTATAGCAAGAATGCTTCCTACACAGGAAGGTGTGTTTTCACCACAGGAAGCATTGTTGCCCCTAAAAGAAGAAAGATTACTTAAGAGGAATCAGTGTTGCCCCTATATGAAGAAGGCTTCCTTAAAGGAAAGCCTGTTTTCACCACGGGAAGGATGTTGTCCTGACAGGAAGAAGGCTTCATTCAAAGGAAGCAGTGTTGCCCTATAGGAAGAAGGGTACCTTCACATGAAGCAGTGTTGCCCTATAAGAAGAAGGCTCCCTTCATAGGAAGGCCTGTTTTCAGCACAAGTAGGAGTGTTGCCCTTACAGAATGAAGGCTTCCTTCACAGGAAGGCCAGTTTTCACCACAGGAAGTAGTGTTGCCCCTAAAAGAAGAAGACTTCCTTCATAGGAAGCAGTGTTGATCCTATAGGAAGAAGGCTTCCTTCACAGGAATGCCTGTATTCACCACAGGAAGCATTGTTGCTCCTATTGGACTAAGGCTTCCTTCACAGAAAATACTGTATTCACCACAGGAAACAATGTTGCCCATATAAGAAGAAGGCTTCCTTCAGAGAAATCAGTGTTGCACCTATAGGAAGCAGGCTTCCTTCACAGGAAGCAGTGTTGCTCCTATAGGAGAAAGGCTTCCTAACACAGGAATTCATGTTTTCATCAGAGGAAGCAGTGTTGCCCCTACAGAATGAAGGCATCCTTCACAGGAAGGCTTGTTTTAAACAGAGAAAGAAGTGTTGCCCATACAAGAGGAAGGCTTCCTTCACAGGAAGGCCTGTTTTTCACAACAGGTGGAAGCATTGCCCCTGCATGAAGAGGGCTCTTTCACAGGAATAAGTTTTGCCCCTATAGGAATAAGGCTTACCTCACAGAAATGCCTGTTTTCACCTCATGAAGGAGCATTGCCCCTACAGGAAGAATGCTTCCTTCACAGGAAGTTCTATTTTCACTACAGGAAGGAGTTTTGCCCCTAAAAGAGGAAGGATTCCATCAGTGGAAGCAGTGTTGCCTCATAAGAAGAACGCTTCCTTGATAGGAAGGCCAGTTTTCACCACAAGAAGGATTGTTGCCCTTACAGAATGAAGGATTCCTACATGGGAAGGCCTGTTTTCACCACATGTAGGAGCGTTGCCCCTACAGGAAGAAGGCTTCCTTCACAGAAAGGTCTGTTATCTTCACAGGAAGTAGTTTTGCACCTAAAAGAAGAAGGCATCCTTTAGAGGAAGCAGTGTTGCACCTAAAGGAAGGAGGCTTCCTTCACAGGAAGTCCTGTTTTCACTACAGGAAGCAATGTTGCCACTAAAAGAAGAAGGCTTCCTTAAGTGGAAGCAGTGTTGCCCTTCTAGGAATTATGCTTCCTTCACAGGAATGCCTGTTTTCACTACAGGAAGTAGTTTTGCCCATACAGGAAGAAGGCTTATTTCACAAGAAGCAGTGTTGCCCCTATAAGAAGAAGGCTTCCTTCGCCACTAGGCATGTTTCCACCAGAGGAAGTAGTGTTGCCCTTATAGCAAGAATGCTTTCTTCACAGGAAGAACTGTTTCATCACAAGAAGGAGTGTTGCCCCTGCAAGAAGAAGGTTTCCTTGACAGGAAGGCCTGTTATCACCACTGGAAGCAGTCTTACCACTAAAAGAAGAAGGCTTCCTTCAGAAGAAGCAGTGTTTTGCCTATAAGAAGAAGGCTTCCTTCTCAGCAAGGCCTGTTTTCACTACAGGAAGGAGTGTTGTCCCTACAGGAAGAAGGCTTCCTTCACAGGAAGCAGTGTTGCCCTAATAAGAAGAACGCTTCCTTCATAGGAAGGCCTGTTTTCACCACAGGAAGAAGTGTTTTCCCGCACAGGAGGAATGCTCCTATACAGGAGGGCCTGCTTTAATGACAGGAAGGAGTGCTGCCCCTACTGGAAGATGGCTTCCTTCACAGGAAAGCCTGTTTTCACCACAGTAAGTAGCATTGCCCCTGCTGGAAGAAGGCTTCTTTCAAAGGAAGCAGTATTAACCCTATAGGAAGAAGGCTTCCTTCACAGAAATGCCTGTTTTTTTTCCAAGGGAAGCAGTGTTGCCGCTACATGAAGAAGGCTTACTTCACGGGAAGGCCTCTATTCTCCACAGGAAGGAGTGTTGTTCCAACAGGAAGCAGGATTCCTTCATAGGAAGGCCTGTTTTCACCACATGAAGGAGCGTTGCCCCTACAGAAGGAAGCTTTCCTTCACAGGAAACAGTGTTGCTCCTATGGGAAAAAGGCTTCCTTCACAGGAATGCCTGTTATCACCAGAGGAAACAATGTTGTCCCTATAGAATGAAGGCTTCCTTCACAGGAAGGCCTGTTTTCACCACAGGAAAGAGTCTTGCCCCTACAGGAAGAATGCTTCCTTCACAGGAAGACTTGTTTTCACTACAGGAAGTAGTGTTGCCAATACAGGGTGAAGGCTTCCTTCGCAGGAAGCAGTGTTGGCCCTATTGGAAGAAGGGTTCCTTCATAGGAAGGCCTGTTTTTTTCCACAGGAAGGATTGTTGCCCCTACAGGAAGAAGGCTTCCTTCACTGGAAGGCCTATTTTCACCATTGGAAGGAGTGTTGTCCCTAAAAGAAGACAGCTTCCTTCAGAGGAAGCAGTGTTGCCCCTATAGGAAGAAGGCTTCCTTTACAGGAAGGCCGGTTTTTATCAAAGGAAGGATAGTTGCCCCTACAGGCACCAGGCTCCTTCACAGGAAGGCCTGTTTTCACCACAGGAAGGAGTGTTGCCCATACAGAAAAAAATCCTTTACAGGAAGGCTTGTTTTCTCCACAGGAAGGAGTTTTGCCCCTAATTAAGAAGGCTTCTTCCCAGGAATGCCTGTTTTCACCACAGGAAGCAGTGTTGCCCTTATAATAAATACACTTTTTTCACAGGAATGCCTGCATTCACCAGATAAAGGAGTGTTGCCCCTATAGGAAGAAGGCTTACTTCAGAGGAAGGTCTGTTTTCACCACACAAAGGATTTTAGAGCCTATAGGAAGTAGGCTATCCTCACAGGAAAGCCTGTTTTCACTACGGGAAGGAATGTTTCTTCTACTGGAAGAAGGCTTCCTTCACCGGAAGCTGTGTTGCCCTAAAAGAAGAATGCTTCCTTCATAGGAAGTCCTATTTTTATCACAGGAAGTCGTGTTGCCCCTACAGAAAGAAGTCTTTCTTCATAGGAAGCCTGTTTTCTCCATAGGAAGGAGTGTTTCCCCTACAGGGAAAAAGCTTCCTTCATATGAAGGCTTGTTTTTACCATAGGAAGGAGAGTTGCCCCTATAGGAAATTGGGCTCCAAACAGGAGGTTGCATTTTTTGCACAGGAAGAAGGGTTCTCTCAAAAGAAGTTGTGATTTCTTCACAGGAAGAAATGTTCCCCCACACGATGCATCTTTTTCCCCCTCAGGAATTTGCCATTCCCCCACAGGATGGCCAGTTTCCCCCACAGGAAGGCCTGTTTCCCCTGCAGGAAGAAGGCTTCCTACACAGGAAGGCCTGTTTTCACCACAGGAAGGAATGTTGCCCCTACAGGAAGAATGCTTCATTCACAGGAAGGCCTATTTTCACCAAAGGAAGGAGTGTTACCCCTACAGAAAGGCTTCCTTGACAGGATGGCCTGTTTTCACCACAGGAAGTAGTGTTGGCCCTACAGGAAGAAGGGTTCCTCAGAGGAAGTCCTAGTTTCACCCCAGGAAGGATTGTTGCTCCTCCAGGAGGATGGCTTCTTTCACAGGAAGGCCTGTTTTCACCATGAAGGAGTGTTGCCCCTTCAGGAAGAAGGCTTTCTTCACAGGAAGCAGTGTTGCCCTTATAGGAAGAAGGCCTCAGTCACAAGAAGGCCAGTTTCTTTCACAGGATGTAGTGTTGGCCCTACAGATAGAAGGCTTCCTTCACAGGAAGGCCTGTTTTCACCACAGGAAGGAGTGTTGCCCCTACAGGAAGTTGTGCTCCACATAGGAAGTTGCATTTCCCCTACAGGAAGTAGGGTTCCCTCAGAGGAATGTGTGATTCCCCTATAGGAAAACAAGTTCCCCCACAGGAAGGGCCGGTTTCCTCCACAGGATGATGGGTTCCGGGATAACACAATGGGGCCAGAATCTCATTACTGATGAGTAATGTCTGTGCAGTGTCACTCACTGGGGTCAAAGGCAGGCAGGTCCGGCCAGTTCCAGGTGTGTGTGGGGTCTGATCCTGTCCCTGTGTGTGTTGTGTCGCCTATTGTCCAGATGTGCGTCGGGTCCTGACCCAGTCCAGATGTGGTGGTAAGGGAGGATTATGGGGGGGAGGAAAAGGAAAACATATGTACTACTATTAAATATAAGTTATACTGCAAAAAATCAATAAAAATATATTAAAAAAAGAAAATAAATTTCCATTTGTAATGCTAACAGCAGGGCACCCATGAAAAACACGTATGGTGTCCAAATAGGCCAAAGGAAAATTATTTGGTCAAAAATTAAAAGAATACCTAGTCTAATTTACAGAAAAGTTTCCTTTATTAACTTTTGGTCGAGAATATGTTTGTGTATTTTCAGAAAACAACTCCAGCACCATATAGATTCCTGCAAAAGAGTGGAACTGACAGGTCTGTTCCAACAATGAAGACAGTCCTGTGATGCAGGACTCTGATGACACCTTGCCATGCTAGCAGTCAGTAGCTGTGCTTTGCTGCAGTTTGCCCAGGACCAAATCAGAGAGGGTGGGACCTGCATCATCACCATTTGTCCACCATCCAGATATCATTGCAGACATGTGCACATAAGGAGCTATTTGACATTGAAACTGGAATTCAAAAATGTTGAACATTGAAACTGAAATATTTTTTGTTCTTATGTTTATTTCTAGTATGCAGCTGCAAGATTTTTTAAAGAAAAGCAGGGGAAATACAGATACAGAGGCAAAGAAGCATTGATCAGACCCTCAAACTACAGTGGGAAGGCAGGGGAGGGAGACTGAAATATTTTTTGTTCTTATGTTTATTTCTAATGTGCAGCTGCAAGATTTTTTAAAGAAAAGAAACAGGGGAAATATAGATACAGAGACAAAGAAGCATTGAACAGACCCTCAAACTACAGTGGGAAGGCAGGGGAGGGTGTGGGATTGAGGCTGAAAGATATCAACCAAAGGACTTGTATGCATGCGTATAAGCATAACCAATGAATACAAGACACTGGGGGGGAGGGAGAGGTAGGCGAGAACATGTGCCAGCGGGTAGAAGAGGCCGGGGGAAGGTTAGTGCGGTGGTGGGGGAGGAAAAATATATACTACTATTTGTAATACTTTAAACAATAAACATAGATAGATTAAAAATAATAAAAAATAAAATAAAATTAGAATTGAATGTGAAGGAGTAACCTCTCCCACCACAGAGTTACAAAGGATTGTACTAAAATATGATAAACTACTATATGCCAAAAAGCTAGACAATATGGATGACAGAGACAAGTTTCTTGAAAATTACAAATTCTGAAATTTGTAATTCCCAAAACTGAATCAGGAAAGGGAAAAAAAACTGAATAGGCTACTAACTACTAAAGAAAAAGGCTAATGACAGAGAAGTGGTATTAAAAAAATCCCACCAAACAAAAGCCCAGGTGTGGATGGCTTCATGGGGGTTCTACCAAACATTAAAGAACTAACTCCTTTCACTCATCAAACTATTTCTGGAAATCCAGGAGGAAGGAACACTTCCAAACTCTTCATATGAGACTAGCATTATCCTAATTCCAAAACCAGACACACTACAAAGAAAGAACATTACAGTCCAATATCCCTACTGAACATAGTTTCCAAAATATATAAAACATTACAAATATCATCCAGGGATATATTCAAAGTATTACGATCCTTTATCAAATGGCATTTATTTTAGGGATGCAAGGCTGGTACTACATTCACACATCAATATATGTAGAGCATCAAATAAACAAATTGAATGATAAAAACACATTACCATATTGATAGGTACAGAAAAAAATATTGGACAAAAACCAAAACTCAATTTTGGCAAACACTCTCCTCTCAGCAAAGTGGTAATAGAGGGTGTATACAACAACATGTTAAAGGCCATATATGACAAACCTACAGATAACATCATACTTTGTGGGCAAAAACTAAACCCATCTCCCCTATGAACAGGAAAAAGACAGGGATGCCAAGTTTCATGATTACTGTTTGATATAGTACTGGAATGCTAGCCACTGCAATCAGACAAGAAGAAACAAAAGCCATTCCAACTTGAAAATAAGAAGTGAAACTGTCATTATTTGCAAGTGAGGTAATATTGTCCATGGAAAACTCTAAGATTCCATCACAAAAATATATTAGACCTAACAAAAGAATTTGGCAATGTGGCAGGATTCAAAATTAACACACAGATATCTATGCCTTTTTTATATACAAATAATGAACTCACAGGAATATAAACTAAACAAAAAAAATCCAATTTACCATTACAACAAAGAATTAAGATAGCTACCAATAAACTTTAGGAAGGAAGTAAAAGAACTGTACTTCAAAAATGAGAGGACATTGAAAAAAGAGGAGGACATAAACAAATGAAGGAATACACCATGTTGATGGATGGGCAAAGTCAGCATCATTAAAATGACAATATTAGGAGAGAGAGAACTAAGATGGCGGCATAGGTGAGCACCTATCTAGCTGTCCACACAACAATTCTGAAACTACAACTTAGCAACGAAACAAACAGCATCCAAAAATCGCCGGAGAGCTGGCTGAGGAGAAATTCCGCACATGAGAGTAAAGGCGGTGACTTGGGAATAGCGGTGCGCAGCTTTGAGGTTCGGAGCGCGAGAGAGCGGTGAGGGATGGGCGGCAGACAGCGGGCCCGGCTGGTTTTCTCCAGTGAGGAGGGCGGAGGTCTCCCACAACACCGACCCCCCAGTTCCAGGCGAGCTCCCAGGTCGGGGAAAGGAGGATCCCGGGTGCGGCTGAGGTCTGTGTGTTTGGGGAGAGTGCACGAGTAAATTGGAGTGTGCAACCGGGCAGAGAACGCGGGCAGAGAACGCGCGACTCACTTGCTTGGAGACCACCATACTGCTTTGTTTTACACCCCTGAGTGAGTCTTTGACTGTGCAGACTCATTTAGGGAGAGGCAGAGTTGTCTGGCAATGGGGAGACCAGCGGTGGAGTTACATAGCCACCCAACACCGAGACACGTGAGCCGCACAGATAAGCTGACTCCGCGAGCCCCATAGACCTGAAACGGGAGGGGGGGGGAGCCAGGAAGGGCGGACTTAAGTCTGACAGAGCGCGCCCATTAGACGCAAACTACGCGCCAAGCAGGGCGGACCTAAGGCTGACGCTGCGCGCACATTAGACGCAAGCTGTGCGCCAAGTAGGGCAGACCTAGGGCTGACGCTGCGTGCTGCAAAGGAAGCTGAGCCACTGGTTCCTTAGAGGATACCTATCACACACCACTAAGGAACCAACTCAGGAAAGCAACAACAATGCAGAGAAAAGGAAAGAACTCAGCAGTGAAAGAAATGGAGGAAAAAAGACGATTAGACATAGAGTTTAAAACCACAGTAATTAGGTTTATGAAGAGACTACTAGATAAGGCGGATAAAATTAATGAGAACTATGCCAAAATAAATAACACCTACAAAGAAATGAACAACGCCTATAAGGATATGAAAAAAGACCAACTAGAAATTAAGCATATACTGACTGAAACAAAAAATGTTATACAAAGACCTAAAAGCAGTCCAGACAACCGCAAAAACCAAGTCAAAGATTTGAAATACAAAAAAGCAAAATCCACTCAGCTGGAAAAGCAGAAAGCCAAAAGAGTCCAAAAAATTGAAGATAGTATAAGGGGCCTCTGGGACAACCTCAAGCATACCAACATCAGAATTATAGGGGTGCCAGAAAAAGAGAAAGAGCAAGATAATGAAAACCTACTAGAAGAAATAGTGACTGAAAACTTCCCCCACCTGGTGAAAGAAACTGACTTGAAAACCCAAGAAGTGCACAGAACCCCAAAATATAGGAATCTAAAGAGGACCACACCAAGCACATCATAATTTAGATGCCAAGAGCAAAAGATAAAGAGAGAATATTAAAAGCAGCAAGAGAGAAACAGTTGGTTACCTATAAGGGAGCACCCATACGACTGTCAGCGGATTTCTCAACAGAAACGATGCAGGCCAGACGGGAGTGGCAAGAAATATTCAAAGTGATGAACAGCAAGAATCTACAACCAAGATTGCTCTATCCAGCAAAGCTGTCATTCAGAATTGAAGGTCAGATAAAGTGCTTCGCAGATAAGAAAAAGCTAAAGGAGTTCATCACCGCCAAACCAACACTATATGAAATGCTGAAAGGTATTATCTGAGAAGAGGAAGAAGAAACAGGTAAAAATGTACATTACGAACAACAGGTACACATCTATCAACAAATGAACCTAAAAATCAAGTGAATTAACAACCAGATGATCAGGATAAAATGAGGAATAGAACTGAATCATGGACATGGAGAGGGAATGGACTGATAATGCTCGATGAGAAAAAGGGTGCAGGAAGTACAGCAAGAGACTGGACAAAGGTCATGCAACTATGGGAGAGGACAAAGGGTGGGAGGAGGTGAGGGCGTAGAGTGGGATGGGTACTGGGTGGAGGGGAGCTATTGGGGAAAAATGTAAGTAATAAACTGAACAATAAAGCTATTAAAAAATAAAAAAATGGCAATATTATCCAAATCAATCTACAGCTTCAATTCACTGGTCATTAAGATCACAGCAGAATATTTCACAGTGCTAGAATCAAGTCTTCAAATATTCATATGGAATAAAAAAGGAATAGCCACAGCAATCCTTAGAAAGAAATAGAAAGTTGGATGTATCACAAGATTAGATATTGAACTATATTACAAAGCCACGGGTTCTCAAAGAGACACATACACCAATGCAACAGAACAGAGAATCCAGAAATCTGCCCAAGCTGTTGTGCTCAATTGATATTTGACAAAGGAGAAAAGATCATACAATGGAACAAGATAGCCTCTTCAATAAATGGAATTGGGAAAATTGAACAGATACTTGCAAAAAATGAAATTGGACACCAAATTATGACATATACAAAAATAAACTCATTGGATAAAGGACCTAAATGGAAGATGGGACACTATAAAAATCTTAGCATAATCCATTGGCAGCAAAGTACCAGACATATGTCTTAGCAGTATTTTTACTGATTCAGCTCCTAAGCAATGGAAACAACAACAAAAAATATGGGATTGCATAAAAATAAAAAGCTTCGAAAAGAAACAGGGGAGAGTGATTGATATAGAAGCAGGGAGGCATTGAACAAGCTGTCAAGCTACAGGGGGAAGGCTGGGGTGGATGGGAGGCAGATGCTGGGGGAAGTCAACCAAAGGACTTGTATGCATGCATATGAGCATAACCAATGAATGAAAGACACTGGGGCGGGCAGGGGAGCAGGTGGGGACATGTGCTGGGGGTTAAGGAAGGCTAGGGGGAGGATAATGGAAGGAAAAAAGGAAAACATATGTACTACTATTAAATATAAGTTATACTGCAAAAAAATCAATAAAATATATTTAAAAAATAAAAATAAAAAGCTTCTCCTCAGCAAAAGAATCCATCAACCAAACTAGAAATCCCATTATATGGGAGAAACTTTTGTCAATGTTCTCTTCATGAAGGTGTAAGTCTCCAAAATTTACAACTCAAAAACAGGAAGATAAACATTTGAATAAGAAAAGGGAAATCACTTAAGTAGACACTTTTCCAAACAGGACTTATAGGAGGCCAAAGATATATGGAAACAGTCGAAGCCTTGTGTACCATATTCATGCACTGGGAGTTAGGGTACCAACTAGTGGGTATCTCAGCCCAGCTCCCTCTCACATTCTGGGACCCAGCAGGTTAAGGCATCAGTCAGATATTCCATGAGGTAACCTTAGTGATGGCATGGAGGCAGGAGGAGCTCCTGTCATGACTGCTGCACTTGCCAGCTGTGAGCCTGGCTTCTGACTGAGCACTGTTCCCCCTGTGAAAGTGCACACGTCACCAAGGACAGGTCCTGCATTGAATGTCTTTCTCCGGATAGTCAGTGAGCATCATAAAGATCAGTTTTCCCCCAGTTTGGTTGATATGCATGTTAAGGTTATATATAAATAAAGACTAGGTCCCCAGTGCATGAGTTTGTGCACCTTTAAAGAAACTATGGAGTGAATTGTGTTGGCAGCCGCCTCCAGCTCGCCGAGTTCCAGCCGAAGGAGAAGGGAGGTAAGTAAAGAGTCTCTGCCATGGCTCGTACCAAGCAGAGTGCCCGCAAGTCGACTGGGGGCAAAGCCCCGAGGAAGCAGCTGGCCACCAAAGCTGCTGGGAAGAGTGCACCCCCCACCGGAGGGGTGAAGAAACCTCACCGCTACAGGCCTGGTACTGTGGCACTTCGTGAAATTAGATGTTATCAGAAGTACACTGAACTTCTGATTCGCAAACTTCCCTTCCAGCGTCTGGTGCGAGAAATTGCTCAGGACTTCAAAACAGACCTGCGCTTCCAAAGTGCAGCCATTGGTGCATTGCAGGAGGCGAGTGAGGCCTATCTGGTTGGCCTTTTTGAAGACACCAACCTGTGTGCTATCCACGCCAAACGTGTAACAATTATGCCAAAAGACATCCAGCTAGCACGCCGCATACGAGGAGAATGTGCTTAAGAATCCACTATGATGGAAAACATTTCATTCTTTTAAGAAATTTCTCTTCTTCTTGTTATTGGTGCAGGCCAGATCACTACATAATGGGTTTGTAGTGATCCTAACCCTAACCCTAACCCTAACCCTAACCCTAACCCTAACCCATTAACGTTCTGAACGTTAGTTCTTTTTGTTTATTTGTTTGTTTTTCCCCATGGGGTCAAAAGGTACCTAAGTATATGATTGCAAGTGGAAAATAGGGGACAGAAATCAGGTATTGGCAGTTTTTCCATTTTCATTTGTGTGTGAATTTTTTAAATATAAATGCGGGGACATAAAGCATTAATGCAAGTCAAATGTTTCAGCGAACAAGTTTCAGCAGTTCAACTTTATAACTATAAATAAACCTGTTAAATTTTTCTGGACAATGCCAGCATTTGGATTTTTTTAAAACAAGTAAATTTCTTATTGATGGCAACTAAATGGTGTTTGTAGCATTTTTATCATACAGTAGATTCCATCCATTCACTATACTTTTCTAACTTAGTTGTCCTACATGCAAGTACATGTTTTTAATGTTGTCTGTCTTCTGTGCTGTTCCTGTAAGTTTGCTATTAAAATACATTAAACTATATATAAAAAAGAAACTATGGGGTTTGGTGGACATAGAGAAGGTCTGACTCCATGCTCTGTGCTCCCGCAGGGGCCCTCCTGCCACAGCTCCTGGTCCCCTGTCTGCCTGCATCCCTGTTTTCCCTACTTTTGCTCCCAAGTGCTGACAGTGCGGGTCCTGCTCAAACCCATTATGTAGTGATCTGGCCTGCACTATCAGTGGTTATAAGCAGCAGCTGCTGCCCCCATCACCACTGAGGAGCAGAAGGAGTTGGAGAAGCTCCCAAGGACTATCAAGGTTGGAAACCACTGCTTTTGCCTCCTATGGCACCTAGGGATTAGCGAAGTGACAGGAACTGGCAGCTCGGGCGAGATGTGGTTCCAGCACCAGCAATAAGTGAGGTGGGTTGATCACCATTAGCAGGTGCAAATGTCAGATAGAACCACAGCATGTTGGAGCAAACAATTTTTAGTAATGACCAGAGGCTCATCCTCAAAACAGCTTCCAGTGTTCCATCTTGATCTGGAGTCCCTACTCCCCTGCTCCACAATACTGTAGTGGCTGATTCCCAACATGTTCATCCCTTGTGTTAATGCTTGTCACAGCAACCAGTTGTTCTTCCTTTAGGTATATTTGCATATTAGGGTTTTCTCAATATATAGATACGCAAAGTTCCTAGTAGTCTGAGAAGTGCAAATCAAAATGATTCTGAGCTACCTGTCAGAATACCTGGCATCAACAGGTTTAAGAAATACAAGAAAATGTTGAGGAAAAAAGAACCCTTGTGCAATGCTTTTGGGAACACAGACTACTGCTCCACTGTAGAAAAAAGTATGGTGTTTCCTCAAAAAATGAAAATGAGCTACCATTTGACCCAGTACTTCTATTTCTATTCACATATTTCAAGAAATTAGAAAAACAAATCAGGAAAGGTAATGCACCCCTATGATCATACCAATACAATTTACAATAGCTAAAATTTGGAAACAGCCTAAGTGGCCATCAGCATCTGATGGATTAAGAAACTGTCATACATTTATCGAATAAAATACTACTCTGCTATAACAAAGTAGGACTGTTACAATTTTCAACAGCATGGATGGACTTGGAGAGCATTATGATAAGTGAAATAAGCCAGTTTGAGAAAGATAAATATAAGATGATCTCACTCATTGGTAGAATATAGTAAACAACATAAACTGATAAACCAAAATAGAACTAAAGGAAAGAATACATTTTAGAATATAATGGAAGTAATCTTATTCATTGCAAATTTTTAATATTTCCTAAAATTATGTGATAATATACTATGTTAGTACATTTTTGGATATATTATTATTATTATTTTAAAAATATTTTATTCATTTATTACACAGAGGAAGGGAGAAGAATAGAAAGTCAGAAACACCAATGAGCTGCCCCCCTACACACTCTCAACCAGGTATGTGCCTATAGACAAGGCACATACCCATAACCAGAATAGAACCTGGGACCCCTCACTCCACAGGCCAATGCACTATCCACTGAACGAAACTGGTTTCGGCAATATTATTATATTTGAAATATTTTGTCCATATATTTAATTTTATTGCGTGTACCATTATTACACTTAAAGTAGTGTTTCTTGAAATATTAATGTTTATTGCATGTAACATTATTATACTTATAATAGTTTGTTTTGAAATATTAAAAATAAATATAAAAATAGGTATCTGGATTAAAATGAATGCATTCTTCACTCTAGTGTTATCTATTTTTTGCCTCACTAATGGGAAGCTGAGGAATTATTTTCTGAAAATCACACAATAAGATAGTGTTCAATATAGATGTCCATCTGCCACCCCCTTTCCATTTGGCTTCCTGAAGTTAAAGTGCAGCGTTCTTTTAAAAATAGCTCATTATGCTATTCCATAAGAGACTAGCATTTACCTTGACTTCCTATCACAGTATTGTTTTGCCTTGGAGCCCAATGAGCAGATCTGGTAGGAGGAGGATATTAACTTCTTCAAGATGGACTCCTTTTAAGTGGAAGGGATGCCCTGGAGCCACTTATATGGAGATTAAGTATATGTCCACCATCATTTTGGTTAAATTGCATCATTCTGTTAGAGTATGATCACTGTTTTTAAATGGTCAAGTTGGGTTATTGTGTATGAATCTTTACTAAGCAGTATCATGGGCATAAGCATGCCGGATAACCCAAAATGATAAAATGGGATCTTTAAGTATATTCAGTACAGTACCCAGAGTTATTGGAAAATCAGTTGGAAAAACACAGAGAGAACTCAAGCAGCATTTCATATATGTGTTTAAGAAAATGATTTGGGTTGCAGAAAGTCCAGATAAAGTAAAGGCAAAAAAAATTGTACTTAAAGATTCAAGGAAAATAGTCTCAACACATCTTCACATAAGAGTCATGTCAAGAATAGCTTTTAAAATGTGGAACATCATAGTTAACAATTAAACTGTAAAAACATTTAAAACATGATTCATCAAAAAAGTATTATTTAAATAAATGTTACCACAAAAGTCTTACAGTTTATTTATAAAATATTTTTTTCATCAAAATACTATGCTCTATGTTAATAGTATTTAAGAAAAACATGGTTAAAATGAATAATTAAAATCACTACTTCCATTTCTAAATACAATATAGGCTTATGTCCCAATTCTATACTTTTTTTTATGGGAAAGAAAACCTATGAACATCCTCAATATGGCAAGATGCAAACTAGCAAATCCTTCTTAGTATCACCTTAGTGGAGAAAATGAGAACAGTGTCCTTCATCTTGGACTAACTCTGCAATAACCACTTTAGGACATTTATTCTGAAATGTCACACATAAATTATTACAAATAGACACTAAATCTTTGAATTTTGGAAAACTGGCTAACATGAAACAAAATTTTTCTGCTCCATAGGTATTTAAATGAGTATACCTTTCTTTCATACTCTGTAAATAAATTAAATAGATAAATTAATTTAAAAAACTACCTCATTGGAAATGCTAATAAATATCATTATTTAGAGTTCATTTCCCCCACTACACAACCAGAAAGGTAAATAAAACTGTTGAAACAGTTTTCTTTAGACTTTTCCCGAGTAAGAGACACCTTTGTGAACCTATTTAATACTATATACATCTCTCTTATGTAGGTTTGAAATAGAAAGTTAACTATACAGCATACATAAGTACAAGATCATCATATTGAAATAATAAGATTATTACTTTACACAGTGCAGGATTGCACATTCCTAGAGTGAAAACAATTATTTCAAGTCCAATTATAAAACAATGAAATATTTGTCCTTAGGTTTATGTAGTTATACTGACATTTATTTTGTTGGGTAGTTTCCCAAGGTATCCTGATATCCTTTTTTTTAGGATGAAAGAAGTGTACTTTCAGAGTAAATTATTAGATCAATATTAACGAATCACCAATTTAAACCTATGTAAATTTCTTGTTCCCAATGTCTAGCATTCTAACCTAAAGCAATAAAACTGAGGTCTTCAGAAAACAGTTTAAGTGAGTACAGGCAAACAAAATTAATGCTAAAATAGACTGAATTTGGCTAGAGGTTTATTTTTAAACCTGAAAGCTCATTATTGCATTCATTTTATAAATGCTGTAATTCTTTCTTTCTTTCTTTTTTTAACATTTAATTTTTTATTGATTTTTTGCAGTATAACTTATATTTAATAGTAGTACATGTTTTCATTTCCCCCTCCCTATTACCCTCCCCCCAGCCTCCGCTACCCCCCAGCACATGTCCCCACCCCCACTCCCGACCCAGTGTCTTTCATTCATTGATTATGCTCATATGTATGCATATAAGTCCTTAGGTTGATCTCCCCCGGCATTCACCACCCATCCACCCAAGCCTTCCCCCTGTAGCTTGACAGTCTGTTCAAGGCCACCCTGCCTCTATATCAACCACTCCCCCCTGTTTCTTTTCTTCAAAAATATCTTGCGTCTGAATACTAGAAACAAACGTATAAGAACAAAAGATGTTTGAGTGTCAGTTTCAATGTCCAACTGTTCTGAGTCCCAGTTTCAATGTTAAATAGTTCTTTATGTGTACTTGTCAGCAATGGTATCCAGATGGTGGACATATTGTAGCAATGCAAGATCCATCCTCTCCGGTTTGGTCCTGGGCTGCCTGCAGACATGCACAGCTGCCATCTGCTAGCATGGCAAGGTGTCTTCAGTGTCCCCCATCTCTGGACTATCTTTGTGACTGGAACAGATTCGTCCATTCCTCACATTCGCAGGAACCCACATGGTCTTGGAGTTGTTCTCTGAAAATACACAAACACCTTCTCGACCAAAAGTTAACAAAGGGATCCTCTCTGCAAAATAGACTTGGGATTCTTTTTAATTTTTGCCTAAATGATTTTCCTTTGGCTTATTTTGACACCATGTGTGTTTCTTCATGGGTGTCCTGCAGTTGGTTTTACAAATGGAATTTACTTTTCTGGAGTAAGAATGTTCTAAATGTATTTTACTTACAGGATATTTTTCCTTACATGATATTACCCCACTCCCCCCGCTCCCCTTTTTGATTAATGGGGGCTTTTGGAAATTTTAACTTGCAGTCTTGGTAATTTTAAATGTTAATTTTTGCACACAAATATGACTGCTTTAGGTTCTTTGGATGTTAGGCAATTTTACAGTGAGATGAACTACTAATAGATATTTTAGTTAATGTTTTAGGAAAAGCTTTTTGTCCAGTACAGTTAGATTTTCTTGAGTATTCACTTATTTCACTTGGCCAACTTAAATTAATCTGAAAACTTGATTACTATTTTATTGTCAATTTTAATACTCAAGCAGAAATCTTAGTTTATTCTGTAAATACTAGTGGAAAGGAATATTTCCATTTTTTGAGTAGGTTCTGAGCATTCCTGGTACTAGACTGCATTTAGATATAGAGGAGATATTGCTGGCCGAGTCTCTGTCTACCAACTGGGTTCCAGTCTGAGTTGTGCATTGGGGTCGAAGCAGCCATGGGGGTAGGAGACCTCCCTCAGGAGGGGTGAGAATTCAAGCCCCTGCAGGGTTTGTGGATGAGGGTCTGTGCCCCACCTCTGTTGACCTTTTAGTTCTCTCCTGTTGGCCCCTCTGTGACTGTGCCTGACTTAGTTTGTTCCTTCCCTGAGGAATCTTACCCATCTCTGGCTAACCAGCCATCCTCCGGGGCCAAACAGGGTGATGTGAGGTTCAGTTCTGTCTCCTTTGTAGTCTATGCCCCCATGGCCTCCACATCAAGCACCTGCGTTGGGGTCCCCTCGCCTGCTGGCGGGGTCCCGGTACTGAACACATATCTCGGGGGACCCAGGTTTCTTCTCCAGAGAGGGCCCAGCTCACACCATTGGTGGAGAGACAGATCCATGGTACCAGCTGCCCAGAGGCTTCAGCCACAGCTTGATCTGAATGCTCAGGCATCAGCTGTGTGTATTTGGATAGTAAGAAGAGGGTCCCTCTTGGCAAAAGGGCAAGAGGGGCCTATATAGAATGCTCGGATGCCTTCCCAGTGCCTTAATTCCTTCTGAAAGAGATTAATTCCTTTCCTATCCTTTTTTAAATTGCTGCCCAACATTCAAAGAATTAGTTTGTAAGTTTATTTGGGATAATTATATAATATAATATTGTCAAATATCAAATCTTATAATGACATTGTAGAATAATACCATGTAAGGGTAATTTGGTGTCATGGAAGGTTAAGGAGGGCCTAGCCTAAGGACTGGTGTCCATAGGAGATGACAAGCTCTAGGCCATGTTAATTCAATCTCAAACTAGCTGCCAGTTTTCGTTATAACTTTATATAAACTTTGTCAGGGATGTAAAAACAAAAATTACTTACCTTAGTTCAAGAGTTCACCTGCCACTTACCCTGAGGTTTGACATTCTGATGGACTTTTCTCCATCTCTAGATCCATTCTTGTTCATCAGTCTATGTCATTCATTATATTCCTCAAATGAGTGAGATCATGTGATATTTGTCTTTCTCTGCCTGGCTGATTTCACTTAGCATAATGCTCTCCAAATTCATCCATGTTGTTACAAATAGTAGGAGCTCCTTCTTTTTTACCACAGCATAGTATTCCATTGTGTAAATGTACCATAGTTTTTTAATCCACTCATCTGCTGATGGGCACTTAGGCTGTTTCCAAATCTTAGCTATGGTTAATTGTGCTGCTATGAACATAGGGGTACATATATCCTTTCTAATTCGCATTTCTCGTTTCTTGGGGTATATTCCTAGAAGTGGGGTCACTGGGTCGAATGGGAGCTCCATTTTTAGTTTTTTGAGGAAACGCCATACTGTTCTCCACAGTGGCCGCACTAGTCTACAATCCCACCAGCAGTGCAGGAGAGTTCCTTTCTCTCCGCATCCTCACCAGCACTTGTCATTTGTTTATTTGTTGATGTAAGCCATTCTGACAGGTGTGAGATGGTACCTCATAGTTGTTTTGATTTGCATCTCTCGGATAATTAGTGACTTTGAGCAAGTTTTCATATGTCTCTGGGCCTTCTTTTTTATTGCAGCATAATATTCCATTGTGTAAATGTACCATAGTTTTTTAATCTACTCATCTGCTGATGGGCACTTAGGCTGTTTCCAAATCTTAGCTGTGGTAAATTGTGCTGCTATGAACATAGGGGTACATATATCGTTTCTAATTCGCATTTCTAGTTGCTGTGGGTTTATCATATATGGCTTTTATTATGCTGAGGTATGATCCTTGTATTCCTACCTTGTTGAGAGTTTTTATCAAGAAAGGGTGTTGGATTTTATCAAATGCTTTTTCTGCATCAATTGATATGACTATGTGATTTTTATCTCTCAATTTGTTTATGTGATGTATCACATTTATTGATTTGTGGATATTGTACCATCCTTGCATTCCTAGGATAAATCCTACTTGGTCATGATGTGTGATCTCTCTTATGTACTGCTAGATCCGATTTGCTAGAATTTTATTGATGATTTTGGCATCTATATTCATGAGGGATATTGGCCTGTAATTCTCTTTCATTGTGTCATCTTTATCTGGTTTTGGTATTATGGTGATGCTAGCTTCATAGAAGGAGTTTGGAAGTGTTCCATCCTCTTGAATTTTCTGGAATAGTCTGAGGAGTATAGGTTTTAGTTCTTCCTTGAATGTTTGGGAAAACTCCCCTGTGAAGCTGTGTGGCCCCGGGCTTTTTTTTTTTTTTTTTTTTTTTTTTGCTGGAAGCTTTATGATATCTGCTTCAATTTCTTCCATAGTTATTGGTGTATTGAGCTGTTTAGATTCTTCCTGATTGAGTTTTGGGAGGTTATATTTTTCTAGAAATATATCCATTTCCTCCAGGTTGTCCAGTTTGTTGGAGTAGAGTTGTTCATAGTATTTTTTTAAACAATCCTGTGTATTTCAATGGGGTCTGTTGTTATTTTACCTCTTTCATTTCTGATTTTATTTATTAGGGTCCTCTCTCTTTGCATCTTGGTGAGTATGGCTAGAGGTTCATCAATCTTGTTTATCCTTTCAAAGAACCAGCTCTTGGTTTTGTTGATCTTCTGTATTGTTTCTTTGGTCTCTGTGTCATTTATTTCTGCTCTGATATTTACTATTTCCTTCCTTTTGCTTACACTGGACTTTTCTTGTTGCTTTCTTTCTAACTCTTTGAGTTGTTGGGTTAGATAATTTATTGCCGCTGTTTCTAGTTTTTTTCAGTAGGATTGTAGAGCTATGAACTTCCCTCTCAGAACTGCTTTCACTGTGTCCCATTGATTTTGGATTGTTGTGCTGTCGTTGTCATTTGTTTCTATGATGTTTTCTATCTCTTCCTTGATCTCTCTAGTAACCCAGTCATAGTTTAATAGCATGCTGTTTAGTTTCCATGTGTTTGATTTCTTTGGATTGTTTCTATTGTAGTTGATTTCCAGCTTTATGCCACTGTGATATGAGTATATGCTTGATATGATTTCTATCTTCTTGAATTTGGAGAGACTTTGTCTATGACCCAACACATGGTCTATCTTTGAGAATGACCCATGGGCACTTGAAAGGAATTTATATTCTGTGGCTTTGGGGTGAAATGCTCTGAAGATGTCAATTAATTCCATCTGGTCTAGTGAGTTATTGAGGATTGATGTTTCTTTACTGATTTTTTGTTTAGAGGATTTGTCCAATGGTGATAGTGGGGTATTCAAGTCTCCTACTATGACTGTATTGCTGTCTATCTCTCCCTTGATATCCTCTAGGAGTTTTTGTATGTATTTGAGTGCTCCTGTATTGGGTGTGTACATGTTTACTGGAGTTATTTCTTCTAGTTTGATTGCTCCCTTTAGTATTATGTAGTGGCCTTCTTTATTTCTTGTTACATCCATCACTTTGAGATCTAATTTGTCAGATATAAGTACTGCTACCCTAGCTTTTTTTTCCATTTCCATTCGCCTGAAGAACCGTTTTCCATCCTTTCACGCTCAGTCTGTGTGCATCTTTTTTTTGGAGGTGGGTTTCTTGTAGACAGCAGCTACATGGGTCATGTTTTCTTATCTAGTCAATTACCCTACGTCTTTTTATTGGAGCATTTAACCCATTTACATTTAAAGTTATTATTGATAGGTAGTTATTTGTAGCCATTTTTGTTCTTTGCCCCTGTGTTCTTTCTTGGCTTCCTGTTGCTTTTTACAGCAGACCCTTTAGCTTTTCTTGCATTGCTGGTTTGGTGGTAATGTATTCCCTTAGACCTTTTTTGTCTGTGAAGCTCCTGATTTGACCTTCAATTTGATTGATAGCCTTGCTGGGTACAGTATTCTAGGATTCAGACCCTACCTTTGCATGACTTAGTATATGTCATTCCATTCCCTTCGGGCCTGATAAGTTTCTGTTGAGAAATCACTTGCTAGTCTGATGGGAGTTCATTTGTAGGTGACTTTCCGTCTCTCTCTGGCAGCTTTTAAGATTCTCTCTTTGTCGTTGATGTTTGCCATTTTAATTATCATGTGCCTTGGTGTAGGTCTTTTGGATTTCATTTTGCTTTGAACTCTGTGAGCTTCTTGAATTTGTGTGGGTTTTTTCTTCCCTATATCAGGGAAGTTTTCTGTCATTATTTCTTCCAACTGGTTTTCTATTTCTTGCTCAGTTTCCTGTCCTTCCAGAAACCCTATTATTTGGATGTTGTTTTGTTTCATGTTGTCCCAAAATTCCCTTAGGCTCTCCTCCTGCTTTTTAATTTTTTTCTAGAAGCTGCTCTACTTAGTTATTTTTACCTACCTTGTCTTCCAACTCACCGATGCAGTCCTTTGCTTCATCTAGTCTACTCCTGATACTTTCCATGGAGTTCTTTACCTCAGCAATGTCACTTTTCATTTCTTCTTGGATCTTCTTCATTTCTTCATAGTTCTTCATTTCTTCATAGTTTTTCTTCATTTCTTTATTGTTCTTCTTCATTTCTAAAATGGCTCTTCTTCATTTCCTCCTGATTCCTCTTTAATTCCTCATGGTTATTACTCATATTGGCTTCTGTTCTCTTCAGCCACCCTATGACCATTTCTCTGCACTCTCTCTCTCTGACAGGTTGCTTGCTTCCATTTCGTTTACCTCTCTTTCTGGTGAGGTTTGTTTTTCTTTCATTGGTGGGCTATTTTTTGTCTCCTCCTGGTCTCTCTTCTCTGTGTGTCTTGTTATGTAGTTCTCACTCTCTTGTGTTGACTTAATGGCTCAAACTACAACACAACCAGGTGCAGCACACCAGGCACTGAAGAAGAATGTATTCACAGTATTGGTAACTCCAAATTAAAGGTGATTGCCAGAGGAAGGTAGATTAGGTGATAGTGGGAAAAAAGAGAGTACGAGAAAACACACTCACACACACAAAAGAAAAAAGAAAGGAAGAAAGAAAGGAATGCCAAAATAAAATTGGGAAAAGGGGAAGGAGTAAAAAGAAAGGAAAAGGGAGCAAACTATAAATATGGGTTGGAAACTCCCAAAGAACCGCCACTAATCCCAGCAAAAGCCCGCCATGGGTATCTGGAGGTTGATAAAAACTATATACAACAAGTATCAAGGAAGGTTAGGGAACACAGAAGCTTTAATCTATAAAAAAACAATGTAAACATCACCAAAACACAAAACAATGTCAAACCCTCCCCCACAAAACAAATTAAAAGAAAAGAATAACTAAACCAATCTCACAAACATGCATAAAATATAAACAACATCAGCAGGACCGAGAGAAAAATAGTTTAGAATAGTGAAGTTGGAGAAGCATTAGATGTGTATGGACTTGGAGCAGGTGGTTGGATATTGGATATAAAAGTGGGGAAAAATTTTAACAGTGGGTAAAAAGAGAGAATAAGGAAAATCTAAACCATAAAATGTGTATGGGGAACAAGACACTAACTAGGGAAAGGTTAGCAAGAGAGTGCTGGCATAAGAGTGAAGTTGAAGTAGAGTAAAAAGATACTAAAGGGGAGATGATATTATATAACACTAATCTCTAAGTAAAATAAAGATAAAATAAAATGACACTTAGAAAGTTTAAATAGTTGTAGAAGTAAAATTGATTCCTTAATTTGTGTTACACAAGAGTCAATTTGATTTAGCCCCTAGGTGGCAGTATTTCTAAATTAACCTCTGGGTCTATTTGTCCTCTCTATCCTGATCTAAAATCCCACTATGTCTATGGTATTCTCTGCTGATTTGTGGAAATAGGCTACCCCAGAGGTGCCTCTCCAATGGTGAGCACCTGTTCTGATCCCCAGCGTCAGAAAAACAGCTCGCCCCTGTGGTCTCCCAGGTTCTCTCCCACCAGGGGATCCCCCGTTCCTCGTTCAGTGCTGAGAAATTCGGATTTGGAGAGGACAAACGCAGGGTCCCGAACTCATGTCCTGCTCGTATGTTTGCACGTAACCCCTTCCCCCTTGGGTTTGGCAGCCCACTCCCTCCCCAAATTGCCAGCCTGGCCTTCTCTGTCAGGTCCAAAAGGGTTGCCTTCTATGTATCCCACCTGCCACCAGCTCTGAGGGCCTTCTTCCACATTTGCTGGCTCCAACAGCCACGGACTCCTCTTTCCCCGCCCCCCTCCCCCCCCCCCCCAGGTTCGAATCTCCCTGTGTTACTAGCATCCCTAACCCCAGGAGAAATCTGACCTTTCTTTGGCGGAGCACAGGGTTCCTCAGAATCCACTTCAGTGCCAACTAGGAACTGATGTTGCGGGGTGGGGGTGGGGTGGGGGGGGGTCTCAGCCGTCCAGTGGGTACTGCGACTGTAAAATCTTCAGGCTCTTCCCCTTTAAGATGGCGCAGCCGCCTCTGAGCCAGGCTCTGTGAGAGAACCCAGCCACACTGAGCCGCTCCGTTAAGGGAGGCTAATCTAAGCAGTCACCCTCCTTCTCCCAAAGCCCAGCTGTCCCCCAACTTGCCAACAAACACTCCCCGCTTGACCCTCAGCTGCTCCCTCCGTCTATCCCGGCACACAAATGATTACGTGTCCTTCTGTTCTGCCGCCATCTTATCTCCCTCAATGCTATAATTCTTTAGCAATTACAAATCATACTGACAGTCAGTATATATTCTCAATCTAATGAATAGTATCATTTCTTTTGCTTTGAAAAATAGGAATGGGAAAGTAGAGGTGTATCTCTTCAATCAATCTTACTATTTCCAGACAAATAATCATTTCATACTTATATATATATTTTTAAAAATGAGTTAATGACAGTTTCTCCACCTTTCCTTTTCAATTGAATTTACTAGAGGCCTGGTGCACAGATCATGACCAGTGGGATCTCTTGAACCTGTCCTATTGAATCAGGAAAAAACTTGCTCTCTGTTATCCCCAAGGGGTTCAGACTGAGAGAGGTAACAGGCTGATGGACTCACTCAAGGCACATTGTGGGCTGGGGAGGGACTCGGGAAGTTAGCCAGCCAGTAAGGGATTGCAAGAGAGTTCCAGGATATAACTGGGACCTCTTGCTCAGTCCGAATAAGTCAGACTTGAGCACAAGTACACTTATCAGTTAAACCTTCTGCCTCCTATGGTTAGTGAACTCTTAGTAACTGGCAGACAGGTCAACTGTCTCCTCAGGGTGGTCAGTGAATGTCTTAGTGAGAGATGGAGCAGCCATAGCCTATGACTAGTGTATTACACTTTGATTGTTTGAACAGCTGAATGGATAACCAGACCCTTAGTATATCAGGCTTTCCTTTTATAGAATGGGAGATATATTGCTTAATATGGTTACATAGGCTGTAGATCTATAACTCTATGAGACTTCAACTGCATGGTGTATTATGTGTTCACCTGACCAAGTAAAGTTTCCTTTCATTTCTATATTTTAAACATTACCTAAGTGTTCTCACACTGAGGATGACCTTTTGCTTCTCTACTCCCTCTTCTACCATCTCTTAGACTTCTTTTTTAAAAATGTTTTTTATTTTTTTTGCAGTATAACTTAGATTTAATAGTACTACATATGTTTTTCTTTTCCCCCTATTATCCACCACCAAGCCTCTTCTATCTCCCAGCACATGACCCCACCTGCCCACCCCCCATGCCAGTGTCTTTCATTCATTGGTTATGCTCATATGCATGCATACAAGTCCTTCGGTTGATCTCCCCCAGCACCTGCCCCCCACCCTCCCGAGCCTTCTCCCTGTTGCTTGACAGCCTGTTCAATGCCTCCCTTCCTCTATATCAATCATTCTCCCCTGTTTCTTTTCTTCAAAAATATCTTGCCTCTGCATACTAGAAATAAATGTAGAAGAACAAAAAATGTTTGAGTCTTAATTTCAATATCCAACTGTTCTGTGTCTCAGTTTCAATGTCAAATAGTTCTTTATGTGTATATGTCAGCAATGGTATCCAGATGGTGGACACATCATGGCAATGCAAGTTTCATCATCTCTGGTTTGGTGCTGGACCGTCTGCAGCCACGCACAGCTGCTGTTAGCATGGCAAGATGTCGTCAGCGTCCCCCATCTCTGGACCTTCCTCATGGCTGGAACAGACCCATCAGTTCCTCACTGTCGCAGGAAGCCACATGGTCTTGGAGTTGTTCTCTGAAAACACACAAACACATTCTTGACCAAAAGTTAACAAAGGGATTCTCCCTGCAAACTAGACTTAGGGTTCTTTTTATTTTTGCCTAACTGGTTTTCCTTTGGCTTATTTTGACAGCATGTGTGTTTTTAATGGGTGTCCTGCTCTTAGTATTACAAATGGAAGTTACTTTTCTTGAGTAAGAATATTGTAGATGTGTGTTACTTATAGGATATTTTTCCTTACATGATATTACCCTACTATACTCCCCCCCCCATTTTTGATTAATGGGGGCTATTGGAAATTTTAAATTGCAGTCTTGGTAATTTAAAAATTTAATTTTTGTACACAAATATGACTGCTTTAGGTTCTTTGGATGTTAGGCCATTTTAAAGTTAGATGAACTACTAATAGATATCTTAGTTATTGTTTTAGGAACAGCTTTTTGTCCAGTACACTTAAATTTTCAAGAATATTCATTTATTTCACTTGGCCAATTTAAATTAATCTGAAAACTTGATTACTATTTTACTGTCAATTTTAATACTCAAGCAGAAATCTTAGTTTACCCTGTAAATATTAGTGGAAAGGATTATTTGAATTCTTGAGTAGGCCCTGAGCATTCCTGTTATAGACTGAATTGAGATATAGAGCAGCTGTTGCTGGCCGAGTCTCTTTCTGCAACCTAGGTCCTGAACTGAGTTGTGCGTGGGAGGCAAAGTAGCCGTGGGTGAGGGTCTGTGCCCCACATCTTTTAGTTTTCCCCTGTTAGCCACTCTGCGACTGTGCCTGTCTTAGGTTGTTCCTTCCCTGAGGAATCTTACCCATCTCTGGCTAACCAGCCATCCTCCGGGGCCAGAGTGATTCTGTCTCCTTTGTAGTCTATGCTCCAGTGGCCTCCACGTCCAGCACCTGCCTTGCGGTCCCCTCGCCTGCTGGCGGGGTCCCGGTACTGAACACATATCTCGGGGGACCCAGGTTTCTTCTCCAGAGAGGGCCCAGCTCACACCATTGGTCGAGAGACAGATCCATGGTGCCAGCTGCCCAGAGGCTTCAGCCACAGCTTGATCTGAATGCTCAGGCATCATCTGTGTGTATTTGGATAGTAAGAAGAGGGTCCCTCTTGGCAAAAGGGCAAGAGGGGCCAATACAGAATGCTCGGATGCCTTCCCAGTGCCTTAATTCCTTCTGAAAGAGATTAATTTCTTTTCTATCCTTTTCTTAAATTGCTGCCCAACATTCAAAGAATTAGTTTGTAAGTTTATTTGGGATAATTATATAATATGATATTGTCAAATATCAAATCTTATAATGACATTGTAGAATAATATCATGTAAAGGTATTATGGTGTCACAGGAGGTTAAGGTGGGCCTAGCCTAAGGACTGGTGTCCATAGGAGATGACAAGCTCTAGGCCATGTCAATTCAATCTCAAACTAGCTGCCAGTTTTCGTTATAACTTTATATAAACTTTGTCAGGGATATAAATACACAAATTACTCACCTTAGTTCAAGAGTTCAAATATATTGACTCTCCCCCTTACTCCCACCTCCTCCCACTTACCCTGAGGATTGACATTCTGATGAACTGTCTCAGTTTATAGGTTTGTTCTTTTTCATCACTCTATGTCATTCATTATATTCCACAAATAAATGAGAAAATGTGATATTTATTTTTCTCTGTCTGGCTAATTTTACTTAGCATAATGCTCTCCAGCTCCATCTTTGTTGTTGCAAAACGTAGGAGCTCCTTCTTTTTTAATGCAGTGTAGTATCCCATTGGATAAATGTACCATAGTGTTTTAATCCACTCATCTACTGATGGGCACTTAGGCTGTTTCCAAATCTTAGCTATGGTAAATTGAGCTGCTGTAAACATAGGGGTGCAGATATCCTTTTTAATTCGCCTTTCTAGTTTCTTAGGATATATGCCTAGAAGTGGGAACACTGGGTTGAATGGGAGCTCCATTTTTAGTTTTTGAGGAAACTCCATACTGTTCTCAATAGTGGCTGCACTAGTCTACAATCCCACCAGCAGGGCAGGAGAGTTTCTTTCTCTCCTCATCATCACCAGCACTTGTCATTTGTTGATCTGTTGATGTAAGCCATTCTGACAGGTGTGAGATGGTACCGCATAGTCATTTTGATTTGCATCTCTCGGATAATTAGTGACTTTGAACAAGTTTTCATATGTCTCTGGGCCTTCCTTTTGTCTTCTTTCGAGAAGATTCTATTTAGGTCTGTTGCCTATTTTTTTATTGGATCATTTGTCCTCCTCTATTGAGTTGTGTGAGTTGCCTATTGATGCTTGAGATTAAACCTTTATCTCTGATAAAATTTGCAAATATGTTCTCTCATACATTGGGTTTTCTTGTTGTTTTGTTGATGGTTTCTTTATCTGTGCAAAAGCTTTTTATTCTGATGTAGTTCCGTTTGTTTATTTTGTCTTTAGCCTCCATTTCCCTAGGTGCAGTATCATTGGGGAAGTTCTTTCGGCTTATGTCTGAAATTTTTCTTCCTGTGGATTCCTTTAATATTTTTATGTTTCTCCAACTTATGTTAAAGTCTGGTATCCATTTTGAGTTTATTTTTGTGTATGGTGTAAGTTGGTGGTCTAGTTTAATTTTTTTTTGCATTTATATGTCCAATTTTCCCAACACCATTTATTGAAGAGACTGTCTTGCCTCCATTTTATGTTCATGCCTCCTTTGTCAAATATTAATTGAGCATAGTGGCTTGGTTTGATATTAGGATTCTCTATTCTATTCAATTGATCTATATGTCTGTTCTTGTGCCAGTACCAGGCTGTCATGAGAATAGTAGCTTTGTAAGACAGCTTGAAATCTGATATTGAAATCCCACCGACTTTGTGTTTCTTTCTCAGGATTGCTGTGGCTATTCGGGGCCTTTTTTAAAATTCCAAATAAATTTTTGTAGATTTCTTTTAGGTCTGTGAAATATTCCATTGGTATTTTAGTGGGGAGTGCATTAAATTTATAGATTGCTTTGGGTAGTATGGACAATTTAATGATGTTGATTCTCCCAATCCATGAACATGGTATATTCTTCCACCTGTTTAAATCTTCCTCTACCTACACCTTTTTAGTGTCCTTTAGTTTTCCTCGAATAAGTCTTTTACCTCCTTAGTTAAGTTTATTCCTAGGTACCTGAATTTTTTGGTGTGTTGGTAAATGGGATTTCCTTTTTAGTCTTGCTTTCTGTAATTTCACTATTAGTGTAGAGAAATGCCATAAATTTCTTGGCATTAATTTTGTAGCCTTCAACGTTGCTGAACTTATTTTTTAAGTCTATGATATTTTTCATGGAGTCTTTCAGGTTTTTTATGTACAATATCATGTCATCTGCAAATAAGGATATCTTTATTTCTTCTTTTCCAATTTGGATGTCTTTTATTTCTTCCTGTTGTCAAATTGTAATGGCTAATACCTCCAGTACTATGTCAAACAAGAATGGTGAGAGTGGGCATCCCTGTCTTGTTTCTGTTCTTAGGTGAAATGGTTGCAGTTTTTGCCCATTGAGTATGATATTTGTTGTGGGTTTATAACATATGGTTTTCATTATGTTGAGGTATAATCCTTCTATTCCTACCTTGTTGAGAGTTTTTATCAAGAAAGGGTGTTGGATTTTGTCAAATGCTTTTTCTGCATCTATTGATATGACTATGTGATTTTTATCTCTCAATTTGTATATGTGCTGTATTACATTTATTGATTTGCTGATATTGTACCATCCTTGCATTCCTGGGATAAATCCTACTTGGTCATGGTGTATCATCTTTCTGATGTTCTGCTGGATCTGATTTGCTAGAATTTTATTGAGGATTTTGGTATCTATATTCATGAGGGATATTGTCCTGTAATTCTCTTTCATTGAGTCATCTTTATCTGGTTTTATTATTAGGGTGATGCTAGTTTCAGAGAAGGAATTTGGAAGTGTTCCATCCTCTTGAATTTTCTGGAATAATCTCAGGAGTATAGGTTTTAGTTCTTCCTTGAATGTTTGGTAAAACTCCCTGTGTAGCCATCTGGCCCTGGGCATTTATTTGCTGGAAGCTTTTTGATGACTGCTTCAATTTCTTCCATAGTTATTGATCTATTGAGCTGTTTAAATCCTTCCTGATTCAGTTTTGGTAGGTTATATTTTTCTAGGAACATATTCATTTTCTCCAGATTGTCCTGTGGTATTTTTTAAATAATCCTTTGTATTTCAATGGGGTCTGTTGTTATTTCACCTCTTTCATTTCTGATTTTATTTATTAGGGTCCTCTCTCTTTGCCTCTTGTTGAGCCCGGCTAGAGGTTCATCAATCTTGTTTATCCTTTCAAAGAACCAGCTCTTAGTTTTGCTGATCTTCTGTATTGTGTCTTTGGTCTCTATGTTGTTTATTTCTGCTCTGATCTTTACTATTTCCTTCCTTCTGCTTACACTGGGCTTTTCTTGTTGCTCTCATTCTAACTCTTTGAGTTGTTGGTTTAGATAATTTATTGCTGCTGTTTCTTGTTCTTTGCAGTAGGATTGTAGAGCTATGAACTTCCCTCTCAAAATTACTTTCGCTGTGTCCCATAGATTTCGGATTGTTGTGCTATGGTTGTCATTTGTTTCTATGATGTTTTCTATCTCTTCCTTGATCTCTCTAGAACCCAGTAATTGTTTAATAGAATGCTGTTTAGTCTCCATCCTTTTGATTTCTTTGGATTGTTTTTATTGTAGTTGATTTCCAACTTATCCTACTGTGATCTGAGAATATCCTTGATATGATTTCTATCTTCTTAAATTTGTAGAGACTTTAACTATGACCCAACATATGGTCTATCTTTGAGAAAGACCCATGGGGACTTGAAAAGAATGTATATTCTGTGGCTTTGGGGTTAAATAATCTGAAGATGTCAATTAATTCCATCTGATCTAGTGAGTCATTGAGGATTGATGTTTCTTTTTTTTTTTTGTAGGTTCTTTTTTTTATTTACAATATAACTTATATTTAATAGTAGTACATATGTTTTGCTCCCCTCCCCAATATCCTCCCCCCAGACTCCCTTACCCCCCAGCACATGTCCCCACCTGCCCCCCTCCCCATCCCAGAGTCTTTCATTCATTGGTTATGCTTATATGTATGCATACAAGTCCTTCAGTTGATCTCCCCCAGCATCTGCCTCCCCTCCACTCCAGCCTTCCCCTTGTAGCTGACAGCCTGTTCGAGGCCACTCTGTCTTTATATCAATTACTCTCCCCTGTTTCTTTTCTTCAAAAATATCTTGCCTCTGCATACTGAAAAAAAAATGTATAAGAGCAAAAAAAGTTTGAGTGTCAGTTTCAATGTCCAACTGTTCTGAGTCCCAGTTTCAATGTTAAATAGTTCTTTATGTGTACTTGTCAGCAATGGTATCCAGATGGTGGACATATTGTAGCAATGCAAGATCCATCCTCTCTGGTTTGGTCCTGGGCTGCCTGCAGCCATGCACAGCTGCCATCTACTAGCATGGCAAGGTGTCTTCAGTGTCCCCCATCTCTGGACTATCTTTGTGACTGGAACAGATTCATCCATTCCTCACATTCGCAGGAATCCACATGGTCTTGGAGTTGTTCTCTGCAAACACACAAACACATTCTCGACCAAAGGTTAACAAAGGGATCCTCTCTGCAAAGTAGACTTGGGATTCTTTTTATTTTTGCCTAAATGATTTTCCTTTGGCTTATTTTGACACCATGTGTTTTTTTTTTTTTATGGGTATCCTGCAGCTGGTTTTACAAATGTAATTTTCTTTTCTGGAGTAAGAATTTTCTACATGTATTTTATAGGATATTTTTCCTTACATGATATTACCCCACTGTCCCCCCCCCCCCTTTTTTTTGGTTAATAGGGGCTTTTGGAAATTTTATCTTGCAGTCTTGGTAATTTTAAATTTTAATTTTTGCACATAAATATTACTGCTTTAGGTTCTTTGGATGTTATGCAATTTTGCAGTGAGATGAACTACTAATAGATAATTTAGTTAATGTTTTAGGAAAAGCTTTTTGTCCAGTACAGTTAGATTTTCTTGAGTATTCACTTATTTCACTTGGCCAACTTAAATTAATCTGAAAACTTGATTACTATTTTACTGTCAATTTTAATACTCAAGCAGAAATCTTAGTTTACCCAGTAAATACTTGTGGAAAGGAATATTTGCATTTTTGAGTAGGTACTCAGCATTCCTTGTAATAAATTAAATTTAGATATAGGGCAGCTATTGCTGGCCGAGTCTCTATCACCTGGGTCCCGGTATGAGTTGTGCATGGGAGGCATAGCAGCTGTGGGGGTAGGAGACCTTCCTCAGGAGGGGTGAGAATTCAAGCCCCTGCAAGGTTTGTGGATGAGGGTCTGTGCCCCACCTCTGTTGATCTTTTAGTTCTGTTGGCCCCTCTGCGACTGTGCCTGTCTTAGGTTGTTCCTTCCCTGAGGAATCTTACCCGTCTCTGGCTAACCAGCCATCCTCCGGGGCCAAACAGGGTGATGTGAGGTTCAGTCCTGTCGAGGATTGATGTTTCTTATTGTTTTTTTGTTTAGAGGATTTTTCCAATGGTGATAGTGGGGTATTAAAGTCTCCTACTATGATTGTACTGCTGTCTATCTCTCCCTTGATATCATGGAGGAATTTTTTTCATGTATTTGGGTGCTCCTGTATTGGGTATGTATATGTTTACCAGAGTTATTTCTTCTAGTTAGATTGCTCTCTTTAGTATTACGTAGTGGGCTTTTTTATCTCTTGTTACGTCCTTCACTTTGAGATCTAATTTGTCGGATATAAGTATTGCTATCCCAGCTTTTTTCCACTTCCATTCGCCTGAAGAACCTTTTTCCATCATTTCACCCTCAGTCAGTGTGCATCTTCTTTTTGGATGTGGGTTTCTTATAGACAGTAGATATATGGGTCATGTTTTCTTATCCAGTCCATTACCCTATGTCTTTTGATTGGAGCAAGCAAAGTTTCCTTCCATTCCTATATTTTAAACATTATCTAAGAGTTCTTTCACTGATAATGTTCTTTTGCTTCTCTACTCCCTTCTCTTCCACGTTTCAGACTTCTCACATCACCTCTGTTTCTTGATGGAAGTCTACTACCACTTTGGAAAGATGGTTTTTTGACATAGTGTACTATTTTTTAACTTTTTAAATTTTTATTTAAAAAGTGTTACAAATAGTATTACATATGTTTCCTGTTTTTTACCTTTGAACTCCCCTTGCCCTTCCCAACCCCCCAGCACAGGCCCTCTCCTGTCCCCACTCCTTAGTGTATTTTGTCATATGGTTATGCTTTTATGCATGACTATAAGTCCTTCAGTTCATCTCTTGCAGCACCCCTCCCAATATTTCCATCTTCCCACTGTAGTCAGACAATCTCATTCATATTTTCCCCCCTCTGTATCTATTCTTATTTCCTTCATTTTCTTTATTTAAAAAGTCTTGTGCCTATAGACTGGAAATAAGCATATGAGCACAAGAAATTTTTGACATCCAATCTCAATGACCTACAATACTGAGACCTAGTTTTAATGTCAACCTGTTCCTTATGTGTGCTTGTCAGCAATGGTATCTGCATGGTGAAGAACTGTTGGCAATGCAGGTCTGACTCTCTGTTGTTTGCTCCTGAGCAACCTGAATGACTCACAGCTGCTGACTGGTATCATGGCAAGGGATCATTAATGTCTTCCATCTCTGTAATATTTATCCTCCTGTCTTCATGGTATGAGCATATCTGTCAAATCCTTTTTGTTGCAGGAATCCCTATGGTCTTGGAGATGTTTTCTGAAAATATACAAACATATTCTTGACCAAAAGTTAATAAAGGCACCATTACTGTAAATTTGATGTTTGATCCTTTTTATTTTTCCCAGACAATTTTCTTTTGGCTTATTTGGATGACCTGTGTGTTTTACATGGGTGTCTTGCTTAGTTCCAAAGGCCTTTAATTGGTTTTCCATGTGCAGACTAAAATGAGTACACAAATAGTATAAACACTACATACCATTTAAATGTAACAGATGAACAACTTTTTTAAGCCTACTAATCACTGCAGCTAGAATCAAGATCAATCTCAATCTCCCAAACAAAGCATTTCCTTAAAAAATGATTTAATCATTTTTTCATGGTAAGTTTATGAAACATTTTATTTATAACAACCTTCCATTAAGGCATCCAACACAGAATAATATATGTTGGTCAATAAAAGTCCTCCAAAGAGAGGGGAAAAACCAAGATGGCAGCATAGGTAAACACCTATCTTGCTGCTCCACGCAACCTTGCAAAACCACAATTTAGGTATAGACAAACATCATCCAGAATCACTGGAGATCTGGCTGAGTGAAAATTACACAAATAAAAGTAAAGATAGGACACTGTGACTCATAGGAGTGGCTGAGGGCAGAGTTGAAGACACATGCAGAGTCAGAGGTTTGGAGCCTTGCACAAGCGAGAGCAAATAGGGTGGGCAGATGCAAACCTGGCTGGTTTTCTCAAACAGGGAGGGAGACAAAGGCACCCCACTGCACTGGTTCCCCAGTTCCTGGCGTGGTTCGGGGAACCCACACTCATATGGGGTGAAACTTTAGGTTCTTTGGATGTTAGGCAATTTTACAGTGAGATGAACTACTAATAGATTTTATAGTTAATGTTTTAGGAAAAGCTTTTTGTCCAGTACACTATAATTTTCTTGAGTATTCACATATTTCACTTGGCCAATTTAAATTAATCTGAAAACTTGATTACTATTTTCCTGTCAATTTTAATACTCAAGCAGAAATCTTAGTTTACCCTGTAAATACTAGTGGAAAGGAATATTTGCAATTTTGAGTAGGCCCTGAGCATACCTGGTAATAGACTGAATTTAGATATAGAGCAGCTATTGCTGGCCGAGTCTCTGTCTGCCGCCTGGGTCCCCGTATGAGTTGTATGTGGGAGGCGAAGCAGCCGTGGGGGTAGGAGACCTCCCTTAGGAGGGTTGAGAATTCAAACCCCTGCAAGGTTTGTGGATGAGGGTCTGTGCCCCACCTCTGTTGACCTTTTAGTTCTCTCCTGTTGGCCCCTCTGCGACTGTGCCTGTCTTAGGTTGTTCCTTCCCTGAGGAATCTTACCCGTCTCTGGCTAACCAGCCATCCTCCTGGGCCAAACAGGGTGATGTGAGGTTCAGTTTTGTCTCCTTTGTAGTGTATGCCCCCCTGTGGCCTCCACGTCCAGTACCTGCCTTGGGGTCCCCTCGCCTGCTGGCGGGGTCCCGGTACTGATCACATATCTCGGGGGACCCAGGTTTCTTCTCCAGAGAGGGCCCAGCTCACACCATTGGTCGAGATACAGATCCATGGTGCCAGCTGCCCAGAGGCTTCAGCCACAGCTGGAACTGAAAACTCAGGCATCAGCTGTGTGTATTTGGATAGTAACAAGAAGGTCCCTCTTGGCATAAAGGACAAGAAGGGCCAATATAGAATGCTCGGATACCTTCCCAGTGCCTTAATTCCTTCTGAAAGGGATTAATTTCTTTCCTATCCTTTTTTAAGTTGCTGCCCAACATTCAAAGAATTAGTTTGTAAGTTTATTTGGGATAATTGTATAATATGCTGCTGTCAAATATCAAATATTACAATGATATTGTAGAATAATCTCATGTAAGGGTATTATGGTGTCATGGGAGGTTAAGCAGGGCCTAGCCTAAGGACTGGTCTCCATAGGATATGACAAGCTCTAGGCCATGTCAATTTAATGTAAGACTAGCTGCCATTTTTTTTATAACTTTATATAAACTTTGTCAGGGATGTAAAAACACAAATCACTTACCTCAGTTCAAGAGTTCAAATATATTGACTTTTCCACTTACTCCCACCACCTGCCACTTACCCTGAGGTTTGACATTCTGATGGACTTTTCTCAGTCTCTGGATCCATTCTTGTTCATCAGTCTATGTCATTGATTGTATTCCTCAAATGAGTGAGATCATGTGATATTTGTCTTTCTCTGCCTGGCTAATTTCACTTAGCATAATGCTCTCCAAATCCATCCATGTTGTTACAAATGGTAGGAGCTCCTTCTTTTTTTCTGCGGCGTAGTATTCCATTGTGTAAATGTACCATAGTGTTTTAATCCACTCATCTGCTGATGGGCACTTCGGCTGTTTCCAAATCTTAGCCAAATGGTAAATTGTGCTGCTATGAACATAGGGGTACATATATCCTTTCTAATTCGCCTTTCTAATTTCTTGGGGAATATTCCTAGAAGTGGGATCACTGGGTCGAATGGGAGCTCCATTTTTAGTTTTTTGAGGAATCTCCATACTGTTCTCCACAGTGGCTGTACTAGTCTACAATCCCAGCAGCAGTGCACGAGAGTTCCTTTTTCTCCGCATCCTCACTAGCACTTGTTGTTTGTTGATTTGTTGATGTAAGCCATTCTGACAAGAGTGAGATGGTACTGCATAGTTGTTTTGATTTGCATCTCTCGGATAATTAGTGACTTTGAGCACGTTTTCATATGTCTCTGGGCCTTCCTATTGTCTTCTTTTGTGAATATTCTATTTAGGTCTGTTGCCCATTTTTTTTATTGGATCATTTGTCCTCCTTTTATTGAGTTGGGTAAGTTGCCTGTAGATGCTTGAGATTAAACCTTTATCACTGATAACATTTGCAAAAATGTTCTCCCATACTGTGGGTTTTCGTGTTGTTTTGTTGATGGTTTCTTTAGCTGTGCAAAAGTTTTGATTTTGATGTAGTCCCATTTGTTTATTTTCTCTTTAGCTTCCATTGCCCTCGGAACAGTATCATCAAAGAAGTTCTTTTGGCATATGTCTGAGATTTTTCTTCCTGTAGATTCCTCTAATATTTTTATGGTTTCCTGTCTTACGTTTAAGTCCTGTATCCATTTTGAGTTTATTTTTGTGTATGGTGTAAGTTGGTGCTCTAGTTTCATTTTTTTGCATGTATCTGTCCAATTTTCCCAACACCATTTATTGAAGAGACTGTCTTGACTCCATTTTATGTTCATGCCTCCTTTGTCAAATATTAATTGAGCATAGTGGATTGGGTTGATATCCGGATTCTCTATTCTATTAGATTGATCTATATGTCTGTTCTTGTGCCAGTACCAGGCTGTTTTGAGAACAGTAGCTTTGTAATACAGCTTGAAATCTGGTATGGAAATCCCACCGACTTTGTGCTTCTTTCTCAGGATTGCTGTGGCTATTCTGGGCCTTTTTTTGTTCCAGATGAATTTTTGGAGAGTTCTTTCTAGGTCTGTGAAATATGCCGTTGGTATTTTAATGAGGAGTGCATTAAATTTATAGATTGCTTTGGGTAGTATGGACATTTTAATTATGTTGATTTTCCCAATCCATGAACATGGAATGTTCTTCCACTTGTTGACATCTTCCTCTATCTCTTTTTTCAGTGTCCTGTAGTTTTCACAAATAGATCCTTTACCTCCTTAGTTAAGTTTATTCCTAGGTATCTTAATTTTTTTGGTGTGATGGTAAATGGGATTGCTTTTTTAGTCTCTCTTTCTGTAAGTTCACTATTAGTGTATAGAAATGCCATAGATTTCTTGGCATTAATATTGTAGCCTGCTACATTGCTGAACTCATTTATTAAGTCTACTAACTTTTTTATGGAGTCTTTCGGGTTTTATATGTACAATATCATGTCATCTGCAAATAAGGATAGCTTAACTTCTTCTTTTCCAATTTGGATGCCTTTTATTTCTTCTTCTTGTCTAATTGCAACGGCTAATACTTCCAGTACTATGTTGAACAGGAGTGGTGAAAGTGGGCAACCCTGTCTTGTTCCTGTTCTTAGGGGAAATGGTTGTAGTTTTTGCCCATTGAGTATGATCTATGCTGTGGGTTTATCATATATGGCTTTTATTATGTTGAGGTATGATCCTTCTATTCCTACCTTATTGAGAGTTTTTATTAAGAAAGGATGTTGGATTTTGTCAAATGCTTTTTCTGCATCAATTAATATGACTATGTGATTTTTATCTCTTAATTTGTTTATGTGATGTATCACATTTATTGATTTGCTGATATTGTACCATCCTTGCATTCCTGGGATAAATCCTACTTGGTCATGGTGTATGATCTTTCTGATGTACTGCTGGATCTGATTTGATTGAATTTTATTGAGGATTTTGGCATCTATATTCATGAGGGATATTGGCCTGTAATTCTCTTTCATTGTGTCATCTTTATCTAGTTTTGGTATTAGGGTGATGCTAGCTTCATAGAAGGAGTTTGGAAGTGTTCCATCCTCTTGAATTTTCTGGAATAGTCTGAGGAGTATAGGTTTTAGTTCTTCCTTGAATGTTTGGTAAAACTCCCCTGTGGAGCCGTCTGGCCCTGGGCTTTTGTTTGCTGGAAGCTTTATGATGACTGCTTCAATTTCTTCCACAGTTTTGATCTATTGAGTTGTTTAGATTCTTCTTGATTGAGTTTTGGGAGGTTGTATTTTTCTAGAAACATATCCATTTCATCCAAGTTGTCCAGTTTGTTGGAGTAGAGTTGTTCATAGTATTTTTTAACAATCCTTTGTATTTCAATGGGGTCTGTTGTTATTTCACCTCTTTCATTTCTGATTTTATTTATTAGGGTCCTCTCTGTTTGCTTCTTGGTGAGTCTGGCTAGAGGTTCATCAATCTTGTTTATCCTTTCAAAGAACCAGCTCTTGGTTTTGTTGATCTTCTGTATTTTTTCTTGGGTCTCTATGTCATTTATTTCTGCTCTGATCTTTACTATTTCCTTCCTTCTGCTTACACTGGGCTTTTCTTGTTGCTTTCTTTCTAACTCTTTGAGTTGTTGGGTTAGATAATTTATTGCCGCTGTTCCTAGTTTTTTGCAGTAGGATTGTAGAGCTATGAACTTCCCTCTCAGAACTGCTTTCACTGTGTCCCATAGATTTTGGATTGTTGTGCTATCATTGTCATTTGTTTCCATGATGTTTTTTTTATCTCTTGCTTAATCTCTCTAGTAACCCAGTCATAGTTTAATAGCATGCTGTTTAGTCTCCATGTGTTCGATTTCTTTGGATTGTTTCCATTGTAGTTGATTTCCAGCTTTATGCCACTGTGATCTGAGAATATCCTTGATATGATTTCTATCTTCTTGAATTTGGAGAGACTTTGCCTATGACCCAACATATGGTCTATCTTTGAGAAAGACCCATGGGGATTTGAAAAGTATGTATATTCTGTGGCTTTGGGGTGAAATGCTCTGAAGATGTCAATTAATTCCATCTGGTCCAGTGAGTCATTACGGATTGATGTTTCTTTACTGATTTTTTGTTTAGAGGATGTGTCCAATGGTGATAGTGGGGTATTAAAGTCTCCTACTATGATTGTATTGCTGTCTATCTCTCCCTTGATGTCCTCTAGGAGTTTTTGTATATATTTGGGTGCTCCTGTATTGGGTGCGTATATGTTTACCAAAGTTATTTCTTCTTGTTGGATTGCTCCCTTTAGTATTATGAAGTGGCCTTCTTTATCTCTTGTTATGTCCTTCACTTTGAGATCTAATTTGTCAGATATAAGTATGGCTACCCCAGCTTTATTTTCATTTCCATTCGCTTGAATAACTTTTTTCCAACCTTTCATCCTCAGTCTGTGTGCGTCTTTTTTTCAGAGGCGTGTTTCTTGTAGACAGCAGATACATGGGTTGTGTTTTCTTATCCAGTCTATTACCCTATGTATTTTGATTGGAGCATTTAAACCATTTACATTTAAAGTTATTATTGATAGGTGCTTATATGTTGCCATTTTTGTTCTTTACCCCTGTGTTCCTTCTTCACTTCCTATTTCTTTTTACAGCAGATCCTTTAGCATTTCTTGCATTGCTGGTTTGGTGGTGACGAATTCCCTTAGTCCTTTTTTATCTGTGAAGCTCCTGATTTGACCTTCAATTTTGATTGAGAGCCTTGCTGGGTATAGTATTCTAGGATTCAGACCCTTCTTTTGCATGACTTTGTAAATTTCATTCCACTGCCTATGGCCTGATAGGTTTCTGTTGAGAGATCACTTGTTAGTCTGATGGGGGTTCCTTTGTAGGTGACTTTCTGTCTCTCTCTGGCAGCTTTTAAGATTCTTACTTTGTCATTGGTGTTTTGCCAATTTAATTATAATGTGCCTTGGCGTAGGTCTTCTGGGGTTCATTTTGCTTGGGACTCTGTGAGCTTCTTGGATTTGTGTGGGTTTTTCCTTTCCTATATCAGGAAAGTTTTCTATCATTATTTCTTCCAACAGGTTTTCTATTCCTTGCTCAGTTTCCTGTCCTTCTGGAAGCCCAATTATATGGATGTTGTTTTTTTTTCATGTTGTCCCAAAGTTCTCTTAGGCTCTCCTCCTGCTTTTTAATGTTTTTTTCTAGTAGCTGCTCTACTTGGTTATTTTTTCCTACCTGGTCTTCTAGCTCACTGATGCGATCCTCTGCTTCTTCTAGTCTACTCTTAATACTTTCTATTGAGTTCTTTACTTCAGCAATGTCACTTTTCATTTCTTCTTGGCTCCTCTTCATTTCTTCTTGGCTCCTCTTCATTTCTTCATGGCTCTTCATCATTTCTTCCTGGGTCTTCCTCATTTCCTCTTGGTTCTTACTCATATTATGAAATTCGTCTTCCATTCTTTTCAGCCACCTTATGACCATTTCTCTGAATTCTTTCTCTGACAGGTTGTTAACTTCCATTTCGTTTACCTCCTTTTCTGGCGAGCCTTGCTTTTCTTTCATATGTGGGCTGTTTCTTTGTCTTCCCATGATCTCTCTTCTCTGTGTATCTGGTTATGTAGTTCTCACTCTCCTGCGTTGATTTAAAGGCACAAAATACAACACAACCAGGTGCAACGCACCAGACACTGAACCAGAATGTAGTCAAAGTAATTGTAATTCCAAGTAAAGGTGACCGCCAGAGAAAGGCAAATTCGGTGATACGTGGGAAAAAAGAAAGAGAACCTCCCCCAGACCCACACAGACACTCAGACACCCACACTCACACAGAAAGAGACCACCCCACACGCACACACTCACAAAAAAGAAAGACAGGGAATGCCAAAATGATAATGGGAAAAGGGGGAGAAGAAAAAAAGAAAAAAAAGGAGTAAATTATAAATGTGGGGTGAAAACTCCTATAGAACAGCCCCTAATCCGAACCAAAACCTGCAACAAATACTTGGAGATTGATACAAATTACATAAAACTACTAATATCAAGAGAGGTGAGGGAACACGGAAGCAAAAATCTATCTCAAAAACAATGCAGATGAGGACAACAAAACAAGAAACAACACCAAAAATAAAAATAACACCCCCCTACAAGACAAACCAAAATAACAGAATAAGCAAATCAATCTCATAAACCTGCTTAAAAAATCAATATAATCAACAGTCAAGTAAACAACAACAACAGGACAGGGCTAAAAACACTTTAAGATAGTGAAGTCAGAGAAGCTAGAAGTATATATGCACTTGGAGTAGGTGGTTAGAGATTAGATATATCAGTGGGGTGAAATTTTAACAGGGGGTAAGGGGAAAGAATTAGGTAAATCTAAAGTGGGAAAAGTGTAAGGGAAACAAGACACTAACTAGGGAAAGGTTAGCAAGAGAGTGGTGGCATAAAGGTGAAGTTGAGGTAGAGTAAAAGATACTAAAGTGTAGATGAAAATAGACTGTATTCCCAAGGTCGAAGAGAAAATATAATCAATTCCCTGTCACATAAGAGTCAATTTGTGATTTGGCCCCTGGGTGGCAGTGTTTCTAGATTGACTTCTGGGTCTATTGGTCCTCTCTATCCGGAACTAAACAATACTGCCTCTCTAATGGTGACTGCTGTTTTAGCAGCCAGAACCCTCCCAAAATCTTCCGGGTTTCCCTCCTCTGTCAGGTCCAAACTGATTGCACTCCAGGGATTAAGTCTGCCACTAGCTCAAAGGGCCCTCTCCCATGTTTACTAGCTCCAACAGCCACAGATTTTATTTCAGGTGCAGATCTCCAGGTTTTGAGTTCCAAGGTGCAGATCTCCCAGACTGCCAGCCCCCTCAGTTTCGCGCCCAAAGTACCCCCAGCGAAATCTGACCTTTCTGTGCTGGAGTTTAGAGCTCCCTGGGCTCTGCGCCTCTGTGCCAACTGGGCGCCTGTGCTCTGGGAGTCTCAGCGGTCCAGCCGGTACCGGTACCGTAGCTGTATATTTTCAGGCCCTTCCCCTTCAAGATGTCGTGGTCCGCCTCCGCGCGCCGCCTCGCGCAGTTGGCTCAGGGAGAGAATCCAGCAGTACTGGGGCCGCTCAGGCTGGGGAGGCCAGCCCAGCAGTCCTCTATCTTCTCCTGGAGCACAGCTGTCCCCCTAGTCGCCGACAAATGCTCCCTGTGCAACTTTCAGCTGCTCCCTCCCTCTGCCCTATGAGCAGATTCAGATCGAATCCCTCCGTTCCGCCGCCATTTTTCATTCTCTCCTCTCTTCCAACAGGTTTTCTATTCACGTTCTCCTCTTGCTTTTTAACTTTTTTTTCTAGAAGCTGCTCTACTTGGATATTTTTTCCTACCTCGTCTTCTAGCTCACTGATGCAGTCCTCTGCTTCTTCTAGTCTACTCTTAATACTTTTTATTGAGTTCTTTACTTCAGCAATGTCACTTTTCATTTCTTCTTGCGTCTTCTTCATTTCTTCTTGGCTCTTTTTCATTTCTTCCTGGGTCTTCCTCATTTCCTCTTGGTTCTTTTCCAATTCCTCTTGGTTCTTACTCATATTATGAAATTCGTCTTCCATTCTTTTCAGCCACTTTATGACCAATTCTCTGATTTCTTTCTCTGACAGGTTGTTAACTTCATTTCGTTTACCTACTTTTCTAGTGAGGCTTGTTTCTCTTTCATATGTGGGTTGTTTCTTTGTCTTCCCATGGTCTCTCTGCTCTGTGTATCTGGTTATGTAGTTCTCACTCTCCTGCACTGATTTTGTGGCACAAAATATAACACAACCAGGTGCAACGCACCAGACACCGATCCGGGATGTAGTCACAGTAATGGTAATTTCAAATAAATGTGATCGCCAGAGAAAGGCAAATTCGGTGATAGGTGAGAAAAAAGAAAGAGAACCTACCCCCCAGACCCACACAGACACTCACACACCCACATTCACACAAAAAGAAAGAGACCCCCCCCCACAAACACACTCACAAAAAAAAAAAGACAGGAATTCCAAAATGATAATGGAAAAAGGGGAAGAAGAAAAAAAGGGTGTAAATTATAAATGTTGAGTGGACACTCCTATAGGACAGGCCCTAATCCGAACAAAACCTGCAACAAGTAACTTGAGATTGATACAAACTACATACAACTACTAATATCAAAGCGGGGGTGGTGGTGGTGGATCCTCGAAGCTGTTGGCAGAGGGGATACCTAGAAAGCAACCTATTTGTACCTGACAGAGAAGGACAGCCTAACGATTTTGGGAGGTTGCAGGCCGCCAAACCCAAGGGGAAAAGGGGTTTCGCGAAGACATATGCGCGCGACTTGAGTTCATGTGCTTGCGTTTTTTCTCTCCCAAACAGAGTTTCTCAGGGCTGAACCAGGAACATGGGATTCCTTGGTGGAGGATAACCTGGGAGACCACAGAGGAGAGCTGTTTTTCTGAGGTTGGGTATCAGAATAGGTGCTCACCATTAGAGAGGCAGCTCTGCGGCAGCCTATTCCCACAAATCAGTATTGCATAACATAAGTATAGCGGGATTTTAGTTCAGGCTAGAGAGGACCAACAGACCTAGAGGTCAATCCAGAAACACTGCCATCCAGGGGCTGAATCACAAATGCCTCTTGTCTAACACAAATTAAGAAATCAATTTTATTTCTATTTCTATTTAATCTTTATTTTAAAGTGCCATTTTATTTCATCTTTATTCTACTTTGGGATTAGTGTTATACAGTCTATTTTCATCTACCCATTAGTATCTTTTTACTCTACCTCAACTTCACCCTTATGCCATCACTCTCTTTCTAACCTTTCCCTGGTTAGTGTCTTGTTCCCCTTATACTTTCTCGGCTTTAGATTTTCCTAACTCCTTTTACCCCTGTTAAAATTTCACCCCACTTTTATATCTAATGTCCAAACACCTGCTCCAAGTCCATACACATCTCTCGCTTCTCTGACATCACTATCCTAAATTGATTTTTTCTCTCTCCTGCTGATGTTGTTTACCCGACTGTTGATTATATTGATATTTTATGCGTATTTGTGAGATTGGTTTGCTTATTCTTTTTTTAAAAATTAGTTTTGTGGGGGTATTTGGCATTGGTTTTTTTTTATGTTGTTTGCGTCTTTTTTTTTTTAAATAGAGTTATGCTTCTGTGTTCCCCAAACTCCCTTGATATTAATTGTTGTATGTAGTTTGTATCAATCTCCATATACTTGTTGCTGGCTTTTGCTGGGATTAGTGGCGGTCCTTTAGGAGTTTTCAACCCATTTTTATAGTTTATTTCCCTTTTCTTTCTTTTTACTTGTTCCCCTTTTCCCAATTTCAATTTGGCATTCCCTTTTTTCTTTCTTTCTTTCTTCCTTTCTTTCTTTTTTTCTTTCTTTTGTGTGTGCGAGTGTGTTTTCTCTTACACTCTTCTTTCTCACCTGTCACCTAATTTCCCCTCCTATGGAAATCACTTTTAATTTGGAGTTATCAATACCAGGAATAGATTCCTCTTCAGTGCCTGGTGAGTTGCACCTGTTTGTGTTGTAGTTTGAGCATTTAAATCAACACAGGAGAGTGAAAACTAAATAACCAGACACACAGAGAAGAGATAGCATGGGAGACAAAGAAACAGCCAACCATTAAAAAAAAAAAAAAAGTCTCACCAGAAAAAGAGGTAAACGAAATGGAAGCAAGCAACCTGTCAGAGAGAGAGAGAGAGTTCAGAGAAATGGTCATAGGGTGGCTGAGGAGAAGAGAAGTCATTATGAGTAAGAACCAGGAGGAATTGAAGAAGAACCAAGAAGAAATGAAGAAGACCAAAGAAGAAATGAAGAAGACCCAATAAGAAATGCAAACTGACTTTGCTGAAGTAAAGAACTCCATAGAAAGTATCAGGACTAGACCAGAAGAAGCAGAGGATCCTATCAATGAGCTGGAAGATAATGTAGAAAAAAATACCCAAAGAGAGCAGCTTCTAGAAAAAATATTAAAAAACAGGAGGAGAGCCTAAGTGAACTTTGGGACAACATGAAACAAAACATCTGCATAATGGGGCTTCCAGTGGGACAGGAAGCTGAGCAAGGAATAGAAAACCTGTTGGAAGAAAAAATGACAGAAAACTTCCCTGATATAGGAAAGAAAAAACCCACACAAATCCAAGAAGCTCACAGAGTCCCAAGCAAAATGAACCCCAGAAGACCTACGCCAAGGCACATTATAATTAAATTGGCAAACATCAATGACAAAGTCAGAATCTTAAAAGCTGCCAGAGAGAGACAGAAAGTGAACTACAAAGGAACCCCCATCAGATTAGCAAGGGATTTCTCAATAGAAACTTAACAGGCCAGAAGGGATTGGAATAAAATATACAAAGTCATGCAAAGAAAGGGTCTGAATCCTAAAATACTGTACCCAGCAAGGCTATCAATAAAAGTTGAAGGTCAAATCAGGAGCTTTACAGACAAAAAAGTTCTAAGGGAATACATTACTACCAGACCATCAATGCAAGAAATTCTAAAGGGTCTGCTGTAAAAAGCGATAGGAAGTGAAGAAAGGACACAGGGGTAAAGAACAAAAATGGCCATAATAAGTAACTATAAATAATAACTTTAAATGTAAACGGATTAAATGCTCCAATAAAAAGAAATAGGATAACAGACTGGAGAAGAAAACACGACCCATATATCTGCTGTCTACAAGAAACCCACCTCCGAAAAAAAGACGCACACAGAATGAGGGTGAAAGGATGGAAAAAGGTTCTTCAGGCGAATGGAAATGGAAAAAAGCTGGGGTAGCAATACTTATATCTGACAACTTAGATCTCAAAGTTTAGGACCTAGCAAGAGATAAAGAAGGCCACTTCATAATACTAAAGGGAGCAATCCGACAAGAAGAAATAACTCTGATAAACTTATTCGCTCCCATACAGGAGCACCGAAATACATAAAAAAACGACTGGATGATATCAAGAGAGAGGTAGGCAGCAATATAATCATAGTAGGAGACTTTAATACCCCACTATCATCATTGGGCAAATCCTCTAAACAAAAAAAAATCAGTAAAGAAATATCAATCCTTAATGACTCACTAGACCAGATGGAATTAATTGACATCTTCAGAGCATTTCACCCCAAAGCCACAGAATATACATTCTTTTCAAGTGCCCATGGGTCATTTTCAAAGATAGACCATGTGCTGGGTCATAGGCAAATTCTCTCCAAGTTCAAAGAGAGAGAAATCATATCAAGCATATTCTCATATCACAGTGGCATAAAGCTGGAAATCAACTACAATAGAAACAATCCAAAGAAATCAAACACATGGAGACTAAACAGCAAGTTATTAAACAATTACTGGGTTTTAGAGAGATCAAGGAAGAAATAGAAAACATCATAGCAACAAATGACAATGATAGCACAACAATCCAAAACCTATGGGACACAGTGAAAGCAGTTTTCAGTGGGAAGTTCACAGATCTACAATGCTACTGCAAAAAACAAGAAACAGCAGCAATAAATTATCTAACCCAACAACTCAAGGAGTTAAAAAGAAAGCAACAGGAAAAGCCCACGTAAGCAGAATTAAGGAAATAGTAAAGTCACCAGCATAAATAAATGACCTAGAGACCAAAGAAACAGTACAGAAGATCAACAAAACCAAGAGCTGGTTATTTGAAAGGATAAACAACATTGATGAACCTCTAGCGAGGCTTACCAAGAAGCAAAGAGAGAGGAACCTAATAAATAAAATCAGAAATGAAAGAGGTGAAATAATGACAGACCTTCATTGAAATACAAAGGATTGTTAAAAAATACTATGAACAACTCTACTCCAACAAACTTGGCAACCTGGAGGAAATGGATATATTCCTAGAAAAATATAACCTCCCAAACTCAATCAGGAAGAATCTAAACAACTCAACAGACCAATAACTGTGGAAGAAATTGAAGCAGTCATCATAAAGCTTCCAGCAAACAAAAGCCCAGGGCCAGACAGCTTCACAGGGGAGTTTTACCGAACATTCAAGGAAGAAATAAAACATATCTTCCTCAGACTATTCCAGAAAGTTCAAGATAATGGAACACTTCCAAACTCCTTCTATGAAGCTAGCATCACCCTAACTCTAAAACCAGACAAAGATGACACAATGAAAGAGAATTACAGGCCAATATCCCTCGTGAATATAGATGCCAAAATCCTCAATAAAATTCTAGCAAATCGGATCCAGCAGTACATCAGGAAAATCATACAGCATGACCAAGTAGGATTTATCCCAGGATTGCAAGGAGGGTTCAAAAGTTGCAAATCAATAAATGTGACACATCACATAAACAAATTGAGAGATAAAAATCAGATATCAATTGATGCAGAAAAAGCATTTGACAAAATCCAACACCCTTTCTTGATAAAAACTCTCAACAAGGTAGGAATAGAAGGATTATACCTCAATATAATAAAAACCATATATGATAAACCCACAGCAAACATCATACTCAATTGGCAAAAACTGTAACCATTTTGCCTAAGAACAGGAACAAGACAGGGATGCCCACTCTCACCACTCCTGTTTGACATAGTACTGGAAGTATTAGCCATTGCCATTAGACAAGAAGAAATAAAAGACATCCAAATTGGAAAAGAAGAAGTAAAGCTATCCTTATTTGCAGATAACATGATATTGTACATAAAAACCCAAAACTCTTCATAAAAAACTCATAGACTGAATAAATAAGTTCAACAATGTAACACGCTACAAAATTAGCAACAAGAAATTTATGGCATTTCTCTACACTAATAGTGAACTTACAGAAAGAGAGACTAAAAAAGCAATCCCATTTACTAATACACCGAAAAATTCAGGTACCTAGGAATAAACTTAACTAAGGAGGTAAAAGACCTATTCGCAGAAAACTACAGGGCACTAAAAACAGATATAGAGGAAGATGTAAACAGGTGGAAGAACATACCATGTTCATGGATAGGGAGATTCAACATCATCAAAATGTCCATACTACCCAAAGCAATCTATAAATTTAATGCACTCTCCATTAAAATACCAATGGCATGTTTCACAGACCTAGAAAGAACTCGCCAAAAAATCATCTGGAATAATAAAAGACCTCGAATAACCACAGCAATCCTGAGAAAAGAAATACAAAGTCGGGGGGATTTAAATACCAGATTTCAAGCTGTATTACAAAGCTACTGTTCTCAAAACTGCCTGGCACTGGCACAAGAAAAGACATATAGAACAATGGAATAGATAGAATAGAGAATCCTAATATCAACCCAACCCTCTATGCTCAATTAATATTTAACAAAGGAGGCATGAACATAAAATGGAGTCAAGATGTTCTCTTCAATAAATGGTGCTGAGAAATTGGACAGTTATATGCAAAAAAAATGAAATGTGACCACCAAGTTATACCATACACAAAAATAAACTCAAAATGGACACAGGACTTAAACGTAAGATGGGAAACCATAAAAATATTAGAGGAATCCATAGGAAGAAAAATCTCAAACATATGCTGAAAGAACTTCTTCAGTGATACCGATCCTAGGGCAATGGAAGCTGAAGACAGAATAAACAAAGGGGAACACCTCAAAATAAAAAGCTTTTGAACAATTAAAGAAACTATCAACAAAACAAGAGAACCCAATGTATGAGAGAACATATTTGCAAATGTTATCAGAGATGAAGGTTTAATCTCAAGTATCTACAGACAACTCACACAACTCAATAAGGAGGACAAATGATCCAATAAAAAAATGGGCAACAGACCTAAATAGAATCTTCTCGAAAGAAGACAAAAGGAAGGCCCAGAGACATATGAAAACTTGCTCAAAGTCACCAATTATCCGAGAGATGCAAATCAAAATGACTATGCGGTACCATCTCACACCTGTCAGAATGGCTTACATCAACAAATCAACAAATGACAAGTGATGGCAATGATGTGGACAAAAAGGAACTCTCGTGCATGGCTGGTGGGATTGTAGACTTGTGCAGCCACTGTTGAGAACAGTATGGAGTTTCTCAAAAACTAATACTGTAACTCCCATTTGACTCTGTGATCCCACTTCTTGGAATATACCCCAAAAAACTAGAAATGCGAAATAGAAAGGATATATGCACCTGTATGTTCATAGCAACACAATTTACCATAGCTAAGATTTGGAAACATCCTAAGTGCCCATCAGCAGATGCGTGGATTCAAAAAATACTATGCTAAATCTACACAATCGAATATTCCGCTATGTTAAAAAAGAAGGAGCTCCTACCATTTGCAACAACATGGATGAATTTGGAGAGCATTATGCTAAGTGAAATTAGCCAGGCAGAGCAAGATAAATATCACATGATCTCACTCATTCGTGGAATATAGTGAAGGACATAGACTGATGAATGGATCCAGAGATGGAGAAATGTCTGTCAGAATGTCAAACCTCAGGATAAGTGGGAGATGGTAGGAGTAAGGGGGTAAGTCAATATATTTGAGCTTGTCATCTCCTTTGGACACTAGTCCTTAAGCTAGGCCCCCTCCTTAACCTCTTGTGACACCATAATACCCTTGCATGATATTATTCTACAATGTGATTATAATTTTTGATATGTGACAATAGCATATTGTACAATTATCCCAAAAATACTTACAAACTAATTCTTTGAATGTTTGGCAGCAATTTAAAAAAGGAGAGGAAAGGAATTAATCCCTTTCAGAAGAAAGTGAGGCACTGGGAAGGCACTTGAGCATTCTATATTGGCCCCGCTTGCACTTTTTGCCAAGTGGGACCCCATTCTTACAATCCAAGAGCGCAAACTCTTGCCTGAATTTTCAGTTCAAGCTGTGGTTGAAGCCTCTGGGCCATTGGCACCATGGATCTGTCTTTCACCCACTGGTGTGATCTGGGCCCTCTCTGGAGAAGAAACCTGGTTCCCCCAATATATGTGTTCAGTACTGGGACCCTGCCAGTAGGCGAGGGGACCCCAAGGCAGGTGCTGGGCATGGATATCATGGGGGCATAGACTACAAAGGAGACAGAACTGAACCTCACATCACCCTGCTTGGCCCTGGAGGATGGCTGTTTAGCCAGAGACAGGTAAGATTTCTAAGGGAAAGAACAACCTAAGACAGGCACAGTCGCAGAAGGGCCAACAGGAGAGAACTAAAAGAGGTGGGGCACAAACCCTCACCCACTAACTTTGCAGGGCCTGAACTCTCACGCCTTCTGAGAGAGGTCTCTTTCCCCCACAGCTCCTTCACCTCCCATGCACAGCTCATATCAGGACCCAGGTTTCAGAAAGAGACTCTGCCAGCAATAGCTCCTCTATATCTAAATTCAGTCTACTACCAGGAATGCTCAGGAATGCAAATAATCCTCTCCACTAATATTTACAGGGTAAACTAAGATTTCTGCTTGGGTATTAAAATTGACAGGAAAATAGTAATCAAGTTTTCCAGTTAAATTAAATTGGCCAAGTGAAATAAGTGAATATTCAAGAAAATCTAATTGTACTGGAGAAAAAGCTGTTCCTAAAAAATAACTAAAATATCTGTTAGTAGTTCATCTCACTGTAAAATGGCCTAACATACAAAGGACCTCAAGCAGTCATATTTGTGTGCAAAAATTAACATTTAAAATTACCAAGACTGCAAGATAAAATTTCCAAAAGCCCCCATTAATAAAAAAGGGGGAGGGTAGCGGGGTAATATCATGTAAGGAAAAATATCCTGTAAGTAACATACATCTAGATAATTCTTCCTCCAGAAAAGTAACTTCCATTTGTAATGCCAATAGCAGGACACCCATGAAAAAACACACATGGTGTCAAAATAAGCCAAAGGAAAATCATTTGAGCAAAACTAAAAAGAATCCCAAGTTTAATTTGTTAACTTTTGGTCAAGAATGTGATTGTGTGTTTTCAGAGTACAACTCTAAGACCATGTTGGTTACTGTGACTGTGAGGATGTGACATGTCTGTTCCAGCTACGAGGATGGTGCAGAGATGGAGGACACTGACAACACCTTGCCATGCTAGCAGTTGGCAACTGGGCATGGCTGCAGGCGGCCCCAGACCAAATCAGAGAGCATGGAACTTGCATTGCCACTATGTGTCCACCATCTGCATACCATTGCTGACATGTACAAGTAAAGAACTATTTGACATTGGAACTGGGACTCAGAAGAGTAGGATATTGAAACTGACACTCAAACAGTTTTTGTTTTTATACATTTATTTCTCATATGCAGATGCAAGATATTTTTGAAGAGAAGAAACAGGGGAGAGTGATTGATATAGAGTCAGGGAGGCATTGAACAGGCTTCAAGTTACCCGGGGGAAGGCTGGGAAGGTTGGCGGGGGTGGGTGCTGGGGGAGATCAACTGAAGAACTTGTATGCATGCATATGAACATAACAAATGAATGAAAGACACTGGGGTGGATGAGACGGGCAGATGGGGATATGTGCTGGGGCTTAGAGGAGGCTGGAGGAAGATAATTGGGGGGGGGGGGAAGGAAAACATATGTACTACTATTAAATCTAAGTTATACTGCAAAAAATAAAAAAAATATTTAAAAGTTATAAAAAATATAAGTAAGTAAGTAAGTAAGTAAGTAAGTAAGTAAGTAAGTAAATAAATAAATAAATAAGAAATAGTGACTGAAAACTTCCCCCACATGGTGAAAGTAATTGACTTAAAAGTCCAGGAAGCACACAGAACCTCAAATTATAGGAATCCAACAAGGACCACACCAAGACACATCATAATTAAAATGCCAAGAGCCAAAAGCAAAGAGAGAATATTAAAAGCAGCAAGAGGAAAACAGTTAATTACCTATAATGGAGCACCTATACCATTGTTAGCGGATTTCTCAATAGAAACTATGCTGGCCAGAAGGGAGTGGCAATAAATATTCAAAGTGATGAATAGCAAGAATCTATAACCAAGATTACTTTACCCAGCAAAGCTATTATTCAGAATTTAAGGTCAGATAAAGTGTTTCACAAAGAAGAAAAAGCTAAAAGAGTTCATTACCACCAAACCAATATTATATGAAATGCTGAAAGATATTCTTTAAGAAGAGAAAGAAGATAAAGGTAAAAATAAAAATTATGAACAAGAAATACACATCTATCAACAAATGAATCTAAAAATCAAGTGAATTAAAAATCTGATGAACAGAATAAACTGGTGAATATAACAGAATCACGCGCATAGAGTGGAAATGGATTGACAATTCTTGGGAATTAAAGAGGTGTGGGAGGTGCAGCAAGAGAGTGGAAAAAATCATACACCTATGGAAGAAGACAGTGGGGGGCTAGATAAGGGCAGATGGTGTGATGGGTACTGGGTGGAAGAGAGCTTTAGGGGGAACAGAAAGGGAATAATGTAATTTATAAACTGAACAATAAGGATTAAAATACAAAAGAAGTCCTCCAAAGACCTCTAGTAAGCAGAACTAAAATGTCTCACTTTCCAAAATAAAACACAAATATTTTTTCTTGTTTTATAATAGACTTTAATGGTTTTCCAGAGAGAAAGACAAGGAGAAGGATGGAGATATTAAAACATTGATAACAGAGAAACTTTTTGATCATCTGCCTCCTGAAATGTCCCATATGGGAGATACAACCAGCACCATTCGCAGGACTGGAGATCAGGAATGGAAGAGGGGTCACCTTGATTTATGATTAAATGCCCAACCATTAAGCAAGACTGACTTGGCAATGTGGATTACATTTTAAAATGTGTGTGTTATTTCATTTATGAATTGCCTACTTCCATTTTGTTTTTTCAGCACACACAGCTTACCTAAACAGTTTTTTAAAAATAATCAAGTCATTCATTCAAAAGGATTAGGCACTTTATTCCCAGTCTTTCTTACTATCACTATTTTTTTTTCAGTTCAAATGACAGGAACAAACATTTTCTTTATGACTGCAACTCTGTATTTACATAGTTCTGATATTTTTATGCTTTTTATCTATTTGTCAATAAGACCCTCACACACATAGTATGTTTATTTTACTATGCTGTTTTAAGTTTAATGTGTTCATAAGAAAACAAGTCATATTGAAGAGGAAACGTGCTGGGAATAGGAGCCAGCGTCACCACCACCTAGATGAGCCTCAGACATCACCTAGGACCTTAGAGTCCCTCTGGCTAAATACATGCTCCCACAGCTGAGGACCCTTGGACACCAGGACTCCAGTCCCTCACTCATCACTACCTCCTTTAAGTCTTGGGGCATAGGACTTTCCTATTAACCACCTCCATTGTCATAGACCTCTCAAATATGTCACCAGTACTCTTCAGTGATTAAACAACGGGGAAACAAAGAAACAATCCCTAAATAAAATGAGACATGGCCAGAAAAGGAACTAAATGAAACAAAGGGATGTATTAGGTCAGAAAAAATAAAGTTCATATAGGCTTAATGAAGAATGCACACTTATGTCAGAATCAGGGGGAAATCAAAAAATAGTAATAGATACAATAAAAAAAGAAATGTGGTGGATGATTTGAATAGTCGACTAGAAAAGCAGAGCACAGAATGTGTTTCTCCACAGAAAGTAATTAGAAATCAGAAAAAGAGCCTAAGGGAGGTTTTCACAACATGAATGGAAGCAACATATGGTTAATATTAGTGTCAGAAGGACAAAAAGAAGAAAAAGGATTAGTAAACCTGTTAGAAGAAACAATGACTGAAAACCTCTCTTACCTGTAGATGTAAAAAGTCACACGAACACAGAGAATCCCAAACAAGGTGAACACATATTTTTGAGAGAAAGGCAAGGAGAAGGATGGAGATATTAGAACATTGATAACAGAGAAACTTTTTGATCATCTGTCTCTGAATTACAATGGCAAATGTTTAAGGCACAAACAGATTCTTAAGACTAAAAGAGAGAGACAGATATTTATTAAGGATCTCCCATTAGTTTATCACATGATTTCTCAAAAGAAACATATCAGAGTATATGTGAATGAGAGGACACATACAAAGTGGGGCAAAGAAAGAACCTGAATCCAAGATTACTCTATCCAAGAAGACTATCATTTAAATTTGAAAGAAACTTCACAAGCTTCACAAACACAATGAACAAACAAATAAAAAGGCTAAGGAACTTAATCATTAAGGAGACAGTAATGCAAGATACGCTAAAGGTTCTGTCATATAAAGAAGAAATAGGATAAGAAGGACCATAGGCCTAAAAAACAAAAACAGCTAAAACAAGTACAAGTCTATACTAATAAAAGAGAAATATGCAAATTGTCTGTACCTTCATGAAACCCACTGGCCAATCAGAAATGAGTATGCAAATTAACATAAGAAATATGGACTGTTAAATATGCATACACAAGTGCCAAGTAGGTTAGGGTGGTATGCTTTCAACCACCTTGGCATTCTGCATATCTCCAGCCTCTCTGGGCCTCTGGGCAGCTTAGGAAGTTGGAAAAGTGGCCTCAGGGACAGTGGAGGCAGAAATTTAGTTCTGGGCTAGAGCAAAGGCAGAAAGGTGGCATCAGCCACAGCAAAAGAAGTGGTAACAGTCAGCTCAAGGAAGGCCATTCTTGCCCATTATAATCAGACATCAAGTCAATCATAATCTTAAATGTAAATGGACTAAATTATCCATTAAAAAGTCACAGAGTGACTGAAATGAAAATAAATTATGATCCATATATATATATGCTGTCTAAAAAAGACCCAACTCAGTACAAGGAACACATATTGACTGATAATGGTGAAATGTAGACATCTTTTTATAGGAAAAGTGCAATAAAAAATAGCTGGAGTAGCTATACTTAAACCTGACAAAATAAGCCACAAAGCTCAGGCCATACAAAAAAATAAGGAAGGCCACTTCTTATTAAAAAGGAATCAAGGCACAAGAGAATATAACATGGTAAGCATATATGCACCCATTGTAGGAGCACCAACTAAAAACAAACCAACAAATAAACACACAAAAAAATTTCTGGAATGTATCAAGATAGAGATACACATCAATAAAATCATAATAGGAAACTATACTACCACATTGTTATCCCTGGGTATATCCTCTGGTAAACACACACACACACACACACACACACACACACACACACACACACACACGCAAAGAAACAAACAAAAAATCAGAAAAGAAACAGCAATTTAAAAAATTACTGAATCAGATAGACTGAATTGACAAGGAACATTTTCTTATATAGACTACTTAAAACAAGAGCAGTCACTTAAAATTCAATGGATGGAAATCATACCAAGAATCCTATCAAATCACACTGGTATAATAATAGATCTATACTACAATAAAAATAACAATTCAAATACATGCAGGCTCAATAATATACTATTAAACAATATTTGTATTATCAAAAACATCAAAGAAGAAATTAAAACATCCTGAAAAAAATGACAATAAAAACACAACAACCCAAAATCAATGTAATACACTGAAAGCACGCTTGAGAGAGAAATACATGTCATTACAGGTCTTCCAAAAGAAAAAAAAAACATAGAAACAAAATAAGACAAAAACAAAGAAAAATTTCCAGCAACTTATCTAACTCTATAATTTAAAGAATTACAAATTGAGAAACAAGAATGGCCTGAGTGAGAAGGACAGAAATATAAAAAATCACAGCAGATTTAAATGGAGACCAAAAATGGAAAATAGTCACTACAAAGTCTTAATAAAACTAAGAGGTTTTTTTTTGAGTTGATAAACAAAATTGATTAACTTCTAGCCTGACTCACCAGCAAGCAAAGAGAGAGGACACGAGTAAACAAAATAAAATATAAACAAACAAAATATCAACAGACACCAAAGAAATATAAAGGTTATAAAAATAAAATCAGAAATGAAAGCAGCAAAATAACAGCAGACACCACAGATATATGAAAGGTTGTAAAAAATAATATGAAAAACTCTATTCCAAAATGCTGGTCAACATAGTACAGATGAATATATTCCAAGAAAGTACACCTTTAAAACTCAATAGGAAGTAAAAAAAAATCTGAATAAGCCAATCTGCATGTATTTAGAAAATAATTGAAGTGCTCAATGAAAAATTTCCAGGAACCAGAAGACCTGAGTCAGACAGGTTGATGGGAAAAATAGGAGGGGGGTTGCCAAACATTCAAAGAAAAACTAACACATATTGTGCTCAGAGTATTCCAAAAATTTCTAGAGGATGGAACACTTCCAAGCCCATCCTAAGAAACCAGCATTATCATAACCCCAAAAGCAGAAATATATATTACAAAGCAAGATATTTATAAGCCAATACATCTACGATGAACATAGATGCTAAAATCCTCAAGAAAATTCTAGCAAATTGGTACCAGCATTACATGAGAGAGATAACAAATCTTGTGCAAGTGGATTTAGTTGAGAATGCAAGGATAGCACAAAATATCCAAACCAGTAATGTGGTACATCAAATTGAGAGACAAAAATGAATAAACTGAGAGATAAAAATCACACAATCATATACATTTATGCAGAAAAAGCATTTGAGAAAACCCAAGATGGTTTTTGGTAAAAACTTTCAGCAAACTGGGAATAGAGGGATAATAACTCAACTTAATAAAATCTTTATATTAGAAATCTACAGCCAGCACCATATTCAATAATCCAAAAGAGAAATATGTTCCATAAGAAAAGGAAAATATCAGAGATACCCACTCTCACCACTTCTGTTTGAATGAGTACTGGACGTTATATTCAAGGCAATTAGACCAGAAGAAGTAATAAAATCTATACCAAATTGGAAATAAGTGAAAATCTCATTATTTGCAGATGACATGGTATTGTACATGTAAATTCCTAAATACTCCATCAAAAAACTACTAGATTTAATAAATGGATTTAAACTATGTAGTAGGATACAAAATTAGCATCCAGAATTCTATGGCTTTTTGATACATCAATAATGAACTCACAGAAAGACAAATAAAATAAATCCATTTACAATTGCAACAAAAACAACAAAATGAAGATACCTAGAAATAAACTTAAGAGTTAAAAGACCTGTATTCAGAAAACTAAAAGACATTGAAAAAAGAGATAGAGGGATCTAGTTGGTTTGGCTCAATGGATAGAGTGTGAGCATATGGACTGAAGGGTTTTTGATTTGTTTCCAGCCAAGGCATGGTATATTGACTGCTGGTACATCCTCAGTATGTGCAGGAGGCAGCTGATCGTTGTTTCTCTATCATTGATGTTTCTAAGTCTCTCTATCCCTCTTCCCCCTTTTTTTTCTGCAAAAAAATCAATAAAATATATTTAGGAAGTAAATAAAGTGTTAAAAAATTTAAAAAGAGATAGAGGAAGACATAAAGAAATGGAAGAATATGTCATATCCATATATTGGTAGAAACAACATTATTAAAATTGCCATGCTACCCAAAGCATTCTGTATATTTACTGAAATATATTAATGGATTTTTCATAGACCTAGAATAAAGTTTACAGAAATTCATAAAGAATAAATAAATAAATAAAAGACCCAGAATAGCAGCAGTAATCTTAAGAAAGAAGAACAAAGTTGGCTGGATCATAATACCAAAAGTCAAGTTATATTGTAAGGTCAATGTTCTCAAGCTGGCTGGTACTGGAACAAAAACAGAGATATACCTAGTGATGGCGAACCTATGACATGCATGTCAGCGCTGACAGGAGTAGCCACTTTTGATAACACCTGGGCACATGCAATTGCATACGGAGAAGTATGGGACACAAGCCCAGAAGGACATTTCATCCTTGGCTATTGCATGGCCGTGAAATAGCCAAGGAAGAAACCTTTGCTGTAGTGTATTATAGACACTCTGGGCTGGGATCTGCAGGCCAAAACAACAGAATTCTGGGACAGAGAATCTAGTTCTGGGACTTCCGGTTAGGCCATTAGGGGATCTTTGACCTCACTTCTGGCCAGCGGAACAGGGAGCAGCAGAATGCCACAGGGATTGCATCTGTGATCGCCATTACCAGCAACCACATAACCACAGCAAACATCATCCAATCTGTTCTGGGGTGTCAAGGATTTTTAATTGACCACCATTATTGAGATAAATGAGGGGGAGCCTGGGAGAGGTAAAGGCCTCTGCTATGGGTGCCATTTCTCACCATTAGAAATAGTTACAGCCATCTTAATTTATACAAGGAACATCATTTTGCAGCATAGTGCAGACTCCATTTCACCACTATACTGTTATACATTCTTATGAACCCCATTTCTGCTTAACCCTGACCTTTTCTAAAGAGAGTTACATGTGCCATCTTGTGGTCAGTTAGGGTAGTTTACCCTTTTTGCCAGCAGGGCTAATAGGCTACCTGTAATTCCATCTTCTGGCACTACTCCCCTGATGGAGAATATAAACAAACAAACAAACAAACAAACAAACAAAAAAACAAAAACAAGGATAAGTAAAGGAAGTGGTAGCAATAGTAGCTGACCATATCAAGAGACATGGACCGAGATGTATGGCATTATATAAAATAATGGCAGATCATTTTGCTTTCTATGTTCTGAAATGGTAGTAAGCACAAGGGGGAATGTAAATAGACAATTTGAAATTAATCATTCCCAGCTCTTGAAATAAAGTTAAAATGAAAGGAATACATTTCCAGGCACTTACAGCATTATAGGAGCTAATCTTATTCCATTTTTAAATTTATAAAAGACTGCAAATTTAACATCTGCAAGTTTGACCATTTCTCCCTACATAGCTCAGCACAGAAAAGCACTCAGTGAGGGGAATTTATTAAAGAAACTGTCCTAAGATGTGTACCAGTTCTGTTTCACACTATGCAGAATAAAGATGAATTATTAAGAGAATATCTGAGTTACCAATAAAAAGAAATATCACAAAGACAGAATAATAAGACTGAAAAATATGTACATCAATTAAAGAGAGATATAAGTAATTGTAAATATTTTTCAATCTCTCCTGATGAAACTAATGATGTCACATCACATGCTCAGTTGGACATTATTATTCGATATTCTGATCATCTCACAATGAGAAGAGTTGATAAAGTTAGTATCAGTGCCAACAAGTACATCAGGAAGTGAAATATGTAAGGTTTTTATTCAAACATTCTGTGACATAATCATTGATATCTCTAAAGTTGTGTCAGTGGACACAGATGAGGCACCAAAGAAGGTGGGGGAAAAAGTTGGATTTGTCAAATTGTTTACAGAGGCTATTGGACATCAGTTTGTGCCTTTTCATTGTATTATTCATCAGGATGGTTTATGTGCCAAGGCAGAATTCACCAAATTAAACAACTTAATGTCATTTGTTACAAAAATACTTAATTTAATAGCTGCTCACCCCCTTACAAGGGAGAATTTTCTGCACTTTCACTGGAGGTTGATTCTACCTGCAATGCACTGCTGATGTGCAATAATGTAAGATGGCTGAGCCGAGGCATGGTTCTTGAGCGCTTTGTGGAGTGCTTTGAAGAAATTAAGGTATTTCTTGAGGATAAGGATCTGGGAAACTTTGCTCAGCTCAATGATGATAAGTGGGTCAACACCCTGTTTTTTTTTTTTTTTTTAACAGATCTCTCCGTTAATATTAATAAACTGAACTTAAAGTTACAAAGTTTTGGCAAAAGCACTGATGTTATGTTTGGATACATAAAAGCTTTTGGAAAGTAAACTTAAAATTCGCAAGTGAGATATAGAAACTAAATCTTATAAGTATTTTCCTCAAGAAACAAAGCAATTTGAGAAGGCTGATGCAGCCGTATAAAATAAAATGGAACATTTGCATATAAAGTACCAGCATATTTAAACGCGTTACTTGACAAGTTCAGTGAAAATTTTTTTTAAATCAATTTAGAAGCCTAGAACAGACCATAAAAGTGATTAAGTATCCTGCTCTTGTAGTCTATAGTTATTAGGAATTAAGTGGTTTCTAATTGATATAAAATTGATTATTTGGAGTTGCATCTTACAGAATTTCAAGACTGCATAGGGGCTCAGCTGTTTGTTGACATGAGGTTGAAGCTTGAGAATCTTGAAAGGTGCCACTTGGAGAATCAGGAGGAGTATCACTAGGAACAGGAAATTTGATTATCAGACACTTTTAGCACCCTGAAAAATATAGCAATGGCTTTACTCACAAAATTTTTCCTCTATGTACTTTTGTGAAGTCATATTTTCAGCATTCAATAATCTCAACACCAACAAAAGAAACAAATTGACAGATGAAATTAGTAGCCCTTGCTTGGGTTTGAAGTGTACAAAATACCAAACTTGAATTCAAGTTTTAGCCAGTAAAATTCAGCAGAAAAAAGTCACTAATAGGCAGGTTAGTTAAAGAATTCCCCCTTTCCCTCACTTACCTTAATTCAGGGAACCCCACACAAGTTAAATAATATCAAGACCAACAAAAGAAATGGACTGACTGATGAACAAAAAAGTCACTAAGCAGGTAAGTTAAATAACTAGTTTTTGGTTTATTAAATACAATTATATATTACAATTATACATTTTTGTTATTTTAACTTTAAATATCATAAAATTATAGTTTATTTCTTATAGTGACACACCACCAAAGTTATAATGTTTTTTGTTGTTGTTGTTGTTCGTTTGTTTTGGCAAATTTTGATACACCAAGCTTAAAAGGTATCCCATCACTGCTCTATCCACTGAGTCATATCGGTTTTGGCAGCCATCCTCAATTTTTAGAGAGATGTCTGACTGCCTCCAGGGGTCAGGTCTTAACAGGCCTTCAGACATCCCTCATGGGGTCCCAGATTGGAGAGTGTGTAAGCTGGGCCCAGGGACTCCGCCACTGCCCCCCAGCCCCTTGCAGGATTTCATGCACCATGCCTCTAGTATTTCTATAATCTTACATGTTAACATCTTAAACCAAATGTTAGGCAATCAAATCTAAGAATAAATTAAAAGATCATATACCATGATGAGTGTAATTTATACCTGGCATGCAATATTCACAAATCAATAAAGTACTATACCACATAAACATTGAAAGGATTAAAATTACAAAGTTCTATCAATAATATAAGAGAAACATTTATATATTTTAGCACTTGTAGTAAATCTTTCAACAAAAGTAAAATACATAAAATATATTTCAACAGAACAAAAGTATTATATTTCATTTTAAGAAGATAAAAGAATATTCTTTAAAATAAAGAACACTCAAAGATGTCAAATTTCACCACAACTATTCAATGTGGAACTGATATTGTCAGGTACTGCAATCAGACAAAAAAAGAGAAAAATATATAACATATAAATTGAAAAGAAAGAACCAAAGCTGTCATTATTCCCAGAGCACATAATAGTGTGTATTGAGAAAACTAAAAAAATGGATCAGAAACTTTAGAAATTTGACCTAGAACTGATAAATTTAGTGAGGTAAATAGCACAAAATAACCTATATAATAAAAGAGTAATATGCAAATAGAACAAATGGCAGAATAACCGAACAACCAAACAAAACATAATGTACTAATGATATTCTAAGGTTACTCAATCACTCGCTATCAAGTGCAATGATCAGCAGTGGAAAGATGTGAGATGACCCAGGCATGCCCTGGAGCTCTCCTCTGGTCCCTCCCCTGCCCAATCATGCTGGAGTCTCTTAGCCTGGCCTGTATCCTCTCACAATGTGGGAGCCCTTGGGGGATATCAGAGAGCCAAATTCAGCCTTGTCCCAGGAACCACGCACGTTGGGAGAAGAAGGGATGCTTGGCTCATGGCTGGTGAGCACTGCTTTTGAAGCAAGACCCCTTCTGATCTGGACTCATTGGGCATGAGGATTCAGCAAGCACATTGGGGCCAGGGTAAACAGGAGAAGCATGTTAGAAGTGCAGGCAGTGTTGGACTGCGGATTTAAGCCTGCTCCTTGCAGGTCACCAAGCAGGCTGCCACCCACATATGATATCGTGTTCCAGGCCTCTAGTCTAATATAATAAAGAGGTAATAAACAAATTGATCCTCACCTTAGGACAATGACATATACTTAAGTCAATCTATTCTAGGTTAACATTTTAAATATCTGTGTACTCTTCAAAATTTTTCTGCAGAAGTCATATTTATTGATCATATGTTAGAATTTTCCACTTTGGGGCCAAGAAGTATATATAGGTTTAAAGTGGTGATTCAGACATACTGAACTATTATGATTGCTTGTCATACTTACTCATTAATTTTGTAACTGCAACTAGAGGCCTGGTACAGGAAATTCATACATGAGTGGTGTATCCCTCAACCCAGTCTGCACCCTCCCCAATCTGGGACCACTCTAGGGATGCCTGACAGTCTGTTTAGACTTGATTCCAGTAGGATTGGGTCTAAATAGGTGGTCAGACATCCCTCCCACAATTCAGGACTGCTGACTTCCAACTGCTCACCTACCTGCTTCCCTGATTGCTCATAACTGCTTCCGCCTGCCAGCCTGATCACACCGAACCAAACCCAGGCCAGCCTAATTGATGCCTAACTGCTCCCCTGTCAGCCTAATTGACCCTGACAGTCCTCCCCTGCAGGCCTGGCTCCTCTAGGTCTTTTTTTCATTCTCTATAAATTTCTGTAGTTTTAATCTAGGTCTATGTTATTTTAATGAGGATTTCAGTAAATCTACAGAATGCTTTGTGTAGCCTCGCAATTTTAATGATGTAGATTCTACCAATATATGGATATGACATATTCTTCCATTTTTATGTCTTACTCTATCTTTTAAAAAAAATTTAACACTTCATTTATTTTTAAATGTAGTTTATTAAGTTTTTTATAGAAAGGAAAGAAGAATAGCGAGTTAGAACTATCAATGAGAGAAACATCAATCAACTGCCTCCTGCACATACTTAGGATATGCCCTCAGCCAACATATGTTTCCTGGGCTGGAAAGGAACCTGGGACCCGTCAGTCCATAGAACTACACTCTATCCACTGAGCCAAACCAATTAGGTCCTTCTATATCTTTTTTCAATGTCCTGTAGTTTTCTGAGTACAGGTCTTTTAACACTTGAGTTTATTCATAGGTATCTTCATTTTGTTGTTGTTGCAATTGCAAATGGGATTTATTTTATTTGTCTTTCTGTGAGTTCATTATTGGTGTATCAAAAAGCCATAGAAAACCCTGGGGGTTTATTTTGTTTTGTTTGTTTTTATTTGTTTGTTTATTTCCAAATTTCTTTATTGATTAAGGTATTACATATGTGTCCTTATCCTTCTATTAACCCCCAACCCTACCCTGACTCATGCCCTCACCCTTCTGGTGTCCCTGTCCATTGATTAGGCTTATATTTAGGCATACGAGTCCTTTGGTTGATCTCCCCTCTTTCTTCCCTCCCTCCTGTACCTTCCCCTTGAGGACCAGCATGCTGATTGATGCTTCTCTGCCTCTGGATCTGTCCATGTTCATCAGCTGATGTTGTATACCATATTACACAACTGAGTGAGATCATGTAGTATTTGTTTTTCTCTGGATGGCTTATTTCACTTAGCATAATGCTTTCGAGTTTCATCCATGCTGTTGCAATGGTAAGAACTCCTTTTTTTTTTTTTTTTTTTTACTGTGGCATAGTATTCCATTGTGTAGATATACCACAGTTTTTTAATCTAATCATCTGCTGATGGGTACCTAGGCTGTTTCCAAATCTTAGCTATGGTGGATTGTGCTGCAGTGAACATAGGGGTGCATAAATCTTTTCTGATTTGTGTTTATAGTTTCTTGAGATATATTCCTAAAAGTGGGATCATTGGGTCAAATGGGAGTTTCAGTATTAGTTTTCTGAGGAAACTCCATGCTGTTCTCCACAGTGGCTGCACCAGTCTGCATTCCCACAGCAGTGTAAAAGAGTCCCTTTTTCTCTGCATCCTAACCAACACTTGTCCTTTGTTGATTTGTTGATGCTTGCTATTCTGACAGGTGTGAGATGATACCTCATTGTTTTTTAGATTTGCATCTCTCTGATAATTAGTGACTTTGAGCATGTTTTCATATGTCTCTTAACCTTCATTTTTTCCTCTTTGAAAAGTGTCTATTTAGGTCCGTTGCCCATTTTCTGGTTGGATTTTTTATCTTCATTTTGTTAAGTTGTATGAGTTCCCTGTCAATGTTGGATATTAACACCTTGTCTGTGGTGACTATGGTAATTATATTCTCTTGTTCAGTGGGATTTTTTTTGCTGTGCAAAAGCTTTTTATTTTGATGTAGTTCCATTTGTTTATTTTCTCTTTGGTTTTCATTGCTCTATGAGGAGTATCATCGAATAAATTCCTTCAGAATATGTGAAGATTTTTCTGCCTGTGGATTCCCTTCTTATGTTTTTTATGACTTCCCTTGTTATATTTAAGTTTTTTTTTATCCATTTTGAGTTTATTTTTGTGTATGGTGTAAGTTGGTGGTCTAGTTTCATTTGTTTGCATGTATCTGTCCAATTTTCCCAATACCATTTGTAGAAACTATCTTGACTCCATTTTATGTTCATGCCTCCTTTGTCAAATACTAATGGGGCATAGTGGTTTGGGTCTGATTCTGAGTTTTCAATTCTATTCCATTGATCTATATGTCTGTTCTTGTACCAGTAAACTTAAAAATTTCACATGAAATGTAGAACCTAAAATTTATAAATATTTTCCTCAAGAAACAAAGTATTTTGAGAAGGCCAGTGCAGCTGGACAAAATAAAATGGAACCCTTGCATATAAAGTAATAGCTTGTTTTAGACTCCTTACCTGACAAGTTCAGTAATATATTTAATCAATTTGGAAGCCTAGAACTAAAGAAAAATTATTAAGTATCCTGAATGTGATAGTCTAGAGGAGTTTGGAATTAAACAGTGTCCAATGGGTGCAAATTGTTGATTTGGAGATGCGACTTGCAGAATTTCAAGACCACATCTGGGCTCAGGTGTTTCTTGACTTGAGGTCAAAGCTTGAGAAGCTAGAAAGGTGACACTTGGAGAATCAAGAGGATTGAAACTATGAAGAGGAAATTTGGAGTGCCTGGAACCAATTACCATATATCCTTAGTGATCTGAAACAATTCCCCCAACCCCCACATACTTTTGTAAGACCTTATTCTGAGTGTTAAATAATCTCAAAATCAACAATAGAAACAGGAGACCCAAGATGGTGGCATAGGTAAAACACCTACCTTGCCGTCATACACAGCAATTTTAAAACTACAACTTAACAAAAGAACAAAAACCATCCAGAACCACCAGGAAGCTGGCCGAGTAAAAATAAAAGTGAAGATAAGACACTGTGACTCAGAGGAGCAGCTGAGGACAGCGTGGAAGATACGCATGGAGAGAGGTTTGGAGGAGCCTCGTGTCAGCAGATAGGGTGGGGGACTGAAAACCGGCCAGTTTTCTCGAACTGAGGAGACAAAGGCGTCCCACTGGACTGATTCTCCAGCTCTGGGCAAAGTCCAAAGAACCCACTATCATACGGGGTAAAAACTGGACAGTGGGAGGGCACGCTGAAGCTTGGGTGCTGCAGGATTCTGCCGGCTTGTGGAGAAGGCAAGCTTGTGCGGAGTGCGCGAGCACTTAGGAACAGCGCAGCTGCGTGACCATGACCACGTAGAGAGCACGCAACTTGCTCTCTCATTCGGGCAACCGTCAGACTGCTTTGTTTTACGACCATGGATGAGACGTTGGGTGTGCAGACCCATTTGGGGAGAGTCTGAATTTCCCTGCAGCTGGTGGAGCTCGGCAGCAGCTCTCTCTCAGAGGTGCTGGCAGCCATTGCCACCGGCACAGAGTCCCTGGGGCCTCATAGGGTGGAGCTAACACTGTCTGCTTGGTCTGGAGACTCCACCCATCCAACCTGAGCACAGCTGAACTTCACAGACAATTGGCCTGGAGGTCAACCCCTCCAACTGCTAACAACGATTAACTGAGCTTAACTTCAGCGAGACTGTGCAACCCATATCCACCTCAGGTAACTGTGGAGGCCTGCCATTGTCTCTTGTCAGACATCTACCACAAAAAGCTAGTTGACCAACTCAGCGAAGCAGCCAACATGCAGAGACATGGAAAGAAATTAGATATGAAAGAAATGGAGGGAAAAAAAAACGACTGGAGATGGGATTCAAAACCATGGTTATAGGGCTTCTCAAGAGGATCCTAGAAAAGGTCGAGACCTATAAAGAAATAAGCAAGACCAACAAGGATATGAATGAGACCCTCAAGGATATGAACGAGACCTGCAAGGAAATGATCAAAACCAACGTGGAAATGAATGAGTCCTACAAGGAAATGAACGAGACCTACAAGGATATGAACGAGATTCTCAAGGATATGAAAGAGACTCTCAAGGATATGAAAAAGGACCAACCAGAAAGTAGGCATACACTGACTGAAATAAAAAAATATTATACAGACCTAAAAGTACTCTAGAGCACCCCAAGAACCAAGTTAAAGATTTGAGATACAAAGAGGTAAAATCCACTCAGCTGAAAAAGCAAGAAACCAAAAAATTGAAGATAATGTAAGGGGCCTTTGGGACAACCTCAAGCATACCAATATCCAAATTATAGGGGTGCCAGAAAAAGAGAGAGAGCAAGACAACGAAAACCTATTTGAAGAAATAGTGACTGAAAACTTCCTACACCTGGTGAAAGAAATTGACTTAGGAGTCCAAGAAGCGCACAAAACCCCAATATATATGAACCTTAAGAGGACCACACCAAGGCACATTATAATTAAAATGCCAAGAGCAAAAGACAAAGAGAGAATATTAAAAGCAGCAACAGAAAAATAGGTAGTTACCTATAAGGGAGCACCCATACGATTGTCAGCGGATTTCTCAACAGAAACCATGCAGGCCAGACGGGAGTGGCAAGAAATAATCAAAGTGATGAACAGCAAGAATCTACAACCAAGATTACTCTATCCAGCAAACCTATCATTCAGAATTGAAGGTCAGATAAAGTGCTTCGCAGATAAGACAAAGCTAAAGGAGTTCATCACCACCAAACCAATATTATATGAAATGCTGAAAGATATTCTTTAAGAAGAGGAAGAAGAAGATAAAAGTTTAAATTATGAACAACAAATACACATTTATCAACAAATAAATCTAAAAAGCAAGTGAATTAATAATCTGATGAACAGGATAAACTGGTGAATGTAACAGAATCGTGGACATAGAGAGGGAATGGACTGACAACTCTTGGGGAGAAAGGGGGTGTGGGAAGTGCAGCAAGAGACTGGACAAAGATCATGCAACTATGGGAGAGGACAGTGGAGGGGGGGTGAGGTTGGAGGGTGGGATGGGTACCAGGTGGAGGGGATCTATAGGGGTAAAAATGGGAGAACAGTGTAATTAATAAACGGAACAATACAGATTAAAAAAATAAAAAATAAAATATATAAATAGTCAAAAACAAACAAACAAACAAAACACAATAGAAACAGATTGACAGGTGAAGTTCGCAGTGCTTGCTCAATTACCAGAAGGGTGCTCCACAAAGCAGCCTAGCACATGAACATTCATTCCATTACTAAGGGATATTTCTAAATGCATGTTTGGTTAATATACAATATACAATAATTCAGGTATAACCTTTGTGTTTCACATCCTCACAGCACGAAACCTGTGTTTGTCCCATTACTTGTATTTTCTGTCAAGACAGACTGAACCTGATGATAGAACTGAGGCAATCAAGTGCTCCTTGGGGTGTCTTTACCTTCCTAAGTCAGGAGTTACATTGCTACTGGAAGAGGAATCCTAGGACACCCACTCATTGTTATGTGGCACAAAGATCAGGAGTAGATCCCAGGGTGTTTGAGATTAGAGAGCTCCAATTACTTCCCTTCTCAGGGACCACAATCGGAGCTGGAGATTCCTAATGCCCTCTCAAAACCTTGTTTGCGTTTTACTCCTTTTTTATTGTTATTGCATATGTGTCCATATTTCTCCATTGCAACCCCTGCACTCCCATACCTGCCCTCATCCCTTGTTGTCTCTCTATCCATTGGTAATGCTTATAAGAATGCATATAAGTCTTTTGGGTAATCTCTTCCCCCTAATCCTCCTCTCCCATATCTTCCCTCTTAGATTTTATCATCTGATTGATTTGTCTCCTGCTCCATTTCTGTTTTAGTTCCCATTTTATATACTTCATTATAATCCCCAAATGAGTGAGATCATGTGCTATTCATCATTCTCCAACTGATAGTTCATTTAGCATAATGCTCTCTAGCTCCATCCATGCTGTTGTAAATGGTAGGAGTTCCTTCCTTTGCACACCAGCATAGTATTCCATTGTGAAGATATACCACAGTTTTCTAATCCACTCATCTGCAGATGGGCACATAGGCTGTTTCCAAATCCTAGCTTTTATAAATTGTGCTGCTGTGTACATAGGGGTGCATATATCCTTTCTGATTGTCTGCCCCCCACCCGCCGCCAGGTTATGGGGATATATTCCCAGAATTAGGATCACAGGGTCAAATGGGAGTTCCAGTTTTAGTTTTTTGATGAAACACTATTCTTTCAAATTAGATTTAGAGTTACATTAGAAAGATCATACATTGTGACTAAGTGGGATTTTTCCAGGGATGCAAGTCTGCTAAAATATCCAAAAGTCAAAAATTGTGGTACATTCTATAAACAAACTCAGAGACAAAAATCACATAATCATATCAATTGATGTGCAGAAAAGGCATTTGACAAAGCCCAACAAACTTTCTTAATTAAAACCCTAAGCAAAGTGGGAATAGCACAATCATGATAGAAGGCTTACATGACAAACATATGGCAAACATCATACTCAAAGGGCAAAAACAAAAACCATTTCCCTTAAGAGTAGAAACAAGACAGGCTTTATCAGTCCTGTTCAACATGATACTAGAAGTGCTAACCACAGAGGTCAGACCAGGAGAAGAAATAAATGGCACACAAATTGGAAAAATAGATGTAAAAATGTCATTATATGCAGATGACATGATAATATACATACAAAATCTTAAAGACTCCATCTAAAACTTAACCTGAATAAATAAATTCTGCAGTAAATTCCATTTGTAAAAACAATTGCAGGACACCCAAGAAAACACACACATGGTGTCAAAATAAGCCAAAGAAAAATCATTTAGGCAAAAATTAAAAAGAATTCCAAGTCTATTTTGCATAGAGGATCCCTTTGTTAACTTTTGGTCGAGAATGTGTTTGTGTGTTTTCAGAGAACAACTCCAAGACCATGTGGGTTCCTGAGACGGTGAGGAACTGATGGATCTGTTCTAGTCACGAGGATGGTCCAGAGATGGGGGACACTGACGACACCTTATCATGCTAGCAGTCAGCAGCTGTGCATGTCTGCAGGCAGCCCAGGACCAAACCAGAGAGGATGGATCTTGCATTGTCACGATGTGTCCACCATCTGGATACCATTGCTGACTTATACACATAAAGAATTATTTGACACTGAAACTGGGACTCAGAAAAGTTGGACATTGAAACTGAGACTGAAACATTTTTTGTTCTTATACATTTATTTCTAGTATGCAGAGGCAAGATATTTTTGAAGAAAAGAAACAGGGGAGAGTGATTGATGTAGAGGCGGGATGGCCTTGAACAGGCTGTCAAGCTGCAGAAGGAGGCTTGGGTGGATGGGAGGCAGATGCGGGGGGGAGATCAACTAAAGGACTTGTATGCATGCATATGAACATAACCAACGAATGAAAGACACTGGGGCGGGGAGGGGGGGGAAGCTGGGGATATGTGCTGGGGGGTGGGGGAGGCTGGGGGGATGATAAGGGGGAGGGGGAAAGGAAAACATGTACTACTATTATACTGCAAAAAATCAATAAATAATTTAAAAAAATAAATAAATAAATTCTGCAATTAACAGGGTACCAAATTAATAACAATAAATTTATATTATTTTCATACACCAATAGTAAAACTTACAGAACACAGATTTAAAGTGTAATCCCATTCATTGTTGCACAAAAAAATTAAGATACCTAGGAATAAACTTAATAAACTTAGCTAAGGATGTAAAATACATCTACTAAGGAAACTACAAGGCATTAAACAAAAGAGATATAGGAAGACATAAGTCAATGAAATTACTTATTTTGTTCATGGATTAGTAGAACCAACATCATTAAAATGTATATACTACATAAAGCATTCTATAGATTCAATTCATTCTCCATTAAAATACAAACAGTATATTTCACAGACCTAGAAAAAACTCTCCAAAAACACATTCAGAATAAATAAAACTACCCGAATAGCTGCAGCAATCCTAAGAAAGATGAACTGACTGGGAGGAATATCAATCACAAATATCAAGCTGTATTACAAAGCCACTATTTTCAAAACTGGAAAGTATTGGCATAAGAACAGTAACAGATTATAGTTTGCTTGGATAGAGTAGAGAACCCAGAAATTCCCCTAAACTACTATGCTCAATTAATGTGTGACAAAGGAGGCAAAAAACATACAATGGACTCTAGAGAGTCTCTTCAATAAATGGTGCTGGAAAAATTGGTCAGATGGATTAATAAAAATGAAAATAGCCCACCAACTTATTCCATACACAAATATATACTCAAAATGAATAAAGGACTTAAACGTAAGAAAGGAAACTATAAAATTATTAGAGGCAGCAAAATATCAGACATATGCAGAAGCAATAATTTCACATATGCAGAAGCAATAACTTCACCAATTAACCTAAGGCTGGGATGGTGGACCTATGACACATCTGTCAGAACTGACATGCATAGCCACTTTCCATAACACATGGCCACATGAGGTCGCATACTAGAAGTATGTGGCTGCATGCAGAGAAGGATATTTCATCCTCGGCTACTGCAGGGCCAGGTGCAGTGGCCAAGGATGAAACATTTGCTGTAGGGTAGTAGAAATATTCTGTGCCTGAGGTCTGGAGGCCAAAACAACAGAACTCCTGCAAAGACCCTCTGGTTCTGGGACTTCCAGTTAGGCCCTTGGGGGATCTTTGAGGAGACTTCTAGCCTGCTAAGCAGAGAGCAGCATTATGCCATGGGGGACAGAACTCTGGGGGCCCTGTGATCGCCATTAAGAGCAATCACATAACAATAGCAACTATCATCCAATCTGTGGTGTTGAGGATATCTAATTGACCATCAGTACTTAGGTAAATGATGGGGAGGATGGGAGAGGCAAGGGCCTGAGCTATGGGCATAGTTTCCCGCCATTAGAAATAGCAGCAGCCTTCTTAATTTTTGTAAGGTAGGTCATTTTGCAGCATAGTGCATTCTCCATTTCACCACTTTTACTGTTGTGCATCCTTATGAATGCTATTTCTGCTTATTAGCCCTGCTCATTCCTAAAAGACAGTTATATGTGCCATCTTTAATTCAGTTAGGCTAGTTAACTCCTAATTGCATGGCGGGCTAACAGACTATGTATAATTCTATCTTCTGCCACTGCCTCCCTGATACTGAAACCCCCCCCCCACCCCCCGCACAAAAAAAGAAAAAGGTTAAGTGAAGAAAGTGGTAGCAGCAGGAGCCAACCCTTTCAAGAGACATGGACCGAGATGTATGGCATTATAAAAAAAAATGGCAGATCATTTTGCATTATATGTACTGAAATGGTAGTATGCAGAACATAAAATATAAATCGGCATTTTGAAACTAACCATTGCCAGCTCTTGGAAAAAAGTGAAGATGAAAGGAAGAAATGCATTTCCAGGAAGCCTCACCCTTATAAGAGCCAATCTAATTCCACCCTTAAATTTATAAAAGGCTCTACAAATTTAACATCTATAAGTCTGAGCATTGCTCACTCCATAGCTCAGCATGGAAAATCACACAGTGAGAAAGAATTTATCAAAGCAAGTCTCCTAAGATGTGCACCAGTTCTATTTCATAATATACAGAATAAATACACAATTAAGAGAATATCTGAGTTACCACACAAAAGAAATATCATAAAAGACCGAAAAATAAGATTGAACACAAACAAACAACATCAATTAAAGCAGACATAAGTAATTGTAAATATTTTTTGATCTCTCTTGATAAAACTAGTGATGTCACATCACATTCCAGTTGGCCATTATTGGTGGATATTCTCATGATCTCACAATGAGAGAAGAGTTGATAGTATTAGTGCCAACAAGTACATCAGGAAACAAAATATGTAAGGTTGTAATACAAACATTCTGTGACCTAACCATTGATATCTCTAAAGTTGTGTCAGGGACAAAACATGGGCAGCAAACATGGACGGGAAAAAAGTTGGATTTGTGGAAATGTTTAGAGAAGGTATTGGACTTCAGATTGTGCCTTTTCATAGCATTTTCCATCAGGAGATTGTATGTGCCAAGGCAGCATTCATTGATGTAAATGAATTAATGTCATTTGTTACAAAAATAGTTAATTTAATATCTGCTAACCCCCTTCACAAGGAAGAATTTTCTGCACTTTTACAGGAGGTTTATTCCACCTAGAGTGGATTGCTGATGTATAATAATGTAAGATGGCTGAGCAGAGGCAAAGTTCTTGAGCGCTTTGTGGAGTGCTTTGAATAAACTAAGATATTTTCTTGCGGATAAGGATTCTCAGATCATTGATGGTAAGTGGGTCAACACCCTGATATTTTTCAGATCTTTCTATTCACATTAATGAACTGAACTTAATGTTAGAAGGTTTTGGCAAGAGTACTGACATTATGTTTGGATACATAAAAGCTTTTGAAAGTAAACTTAAAATTTTCAAGCGAGATGTAGAAACTAAAATTGATAAGTATTTTCCTTGAGTAACACAGTATTTTGAGAGAGCCAGTGCTGCTGTATAAAATGAAATGGATACTTTGGATATAAAGTACCAGCATATTTTAAACTTATTATTTGGAAATTCAGTGATGGATTTAATCAATTTAGAAGCCTAGAAAGACCATAAAATAATTAAAGACCATAAAATAATTAAGTATCCTGATGAGATAGTCTACAGTAGTTTGGAATTAAATGTTTTCTAATGCTTTCAAATTGATTATTTGGAGATTCACCTTTCTATATTTCAAGAGGGCATCACATCTCAGGTGTTTGTGGTCTTGAGGTCAAAGCTGGAGAATCTGGAAAGGTTCTGTTTGCAGAATCAGGTGGTGTGCCACTAAAAGCAGGAAATTTGGGGTGCCTGGAACTGATTACCAGACACTTTAAGCACACTGAAAAATATAGCAATGGCTTTACTCACAATTTTTCTCTCTAAGTACTTTTGTGAGATCTTATTCTCAGCATTAAATAATATTAAAACCAACAAAGAAAACAGATTGACAGATGAAGTTAGTAGCCCTTGCCTGGGCTTGAATTGTACAAAATACCAACCTTAAATTGAAGGTTTAACCAGTGAAATTCAGCAACAAAAAGTCACTCACAGGCAGGTTAGTGAAAGAATTCATCCTCCATCTCACTTATCTTAATTCATGGCACTCCACACTTGTTAAATAGTATCAAGACTGACAAAAGAATCCAACTGACAGATGAACAAAGAAGTCACTAAGAAAGTAAGTTAAATAATTATTTTGGTTTATTAAATACAGTTATCTAATACAATTATAGACTTTTGTTATTTAAACTATAAATATCATATCATTATGTGTTTTTTCCCCTCAAAGTGACTCATCTGAGTTATAATTTTTTTTTGGAGTATTTTGACACACCAAACTCAAAAGTTTGCCATCACTGCTCTAGGACATATTTTCAAGTAATTACCACCATAGCAAAGTCCATTTTGAGCAGAAAGTGTGCATTTGCTTTATGTTCAAATTGGGCTCATTGTTTGGTTAGTGAACTTCTTTTAAAAAAATCTGTATGAACAACTGTCTGACTGTGTTACATTTTATTGGGTAAACTATGGGCCCAACGTTTAAAGATTCTTACACAGCAGTTGGATCCCTCAGCCCAATGTGCACTCTACCAATCTGGGAACATTTAGGTAGCCCTCCACAAACCATGGGTTTCTATCTGTCTTTAGAATCATACGAGGGGATTTTCTGAGACCCCCAGATATTCAGATTTGGTGCTCACAGTGCAATAGAAGGCTCTCTCTTTCTCTCTTTTTCTTTCATCCATTGGTGGAGTTTTCCCTAGAAGCAGTAGGATATGTTCCCTTTAATATTTCCCCAAATTGTGACTTTACTTAGGTGTCTCACCTTTGCTCTCTCTCTATTCACTCGCTACCCACAGCAGTCACTTTCTCTAGACTTACTTTGCTCTAGAGTTTTGGTGATCCCACAGTGTGTCTTCCATCAGAACTAGGATTCCAAGAATTCCTGTTCCTCCCCATGCTCTTGGTTTCCACTTCTGCATAGGGGCTGCAGAAACCAAGAGGACTGTGAACTTCAGCCACCCCCAGGCAGAGCTGACAGGACCAGACAATCCAGCGTTGTTTCCAGGACCCCGCCATTTGGTATGGTATCCTGCCCCAGCTGCTCAGAACCTGGGTGCCTAGCATTGGAGCTTCCTGGGCAAGTTGAACACTTGGCCTGTCACTGTGGCGACAAAGTGGGGTTATCACCATGCTCCCAATTGTTTTTTGCTTGTACTCGCGACCAATGCCAATAGGCCCACCATCTTTTTCACTCCTGATTGTCTGTGGGCATAGTGGAGTTATGGTCAATTTACACACATTCCCTAATTTTAGAAAAGAAATTCAATGTTATACATATACTGTTTGCATATGAGGGTTGCTGGGATTCTCACAGCTCCCTCTCAAAATCCCACTAAAAACAACCAACCTGACTGTCTATGTCATGGCCCTACCACCTATCCACCTGTACATGAAATTTCCTTAAATGTGCAAAGGCACATTACCAAACTCAGCAGTTGTTATGATTTGGCCATGTTCATTTTCTCTCTCCTTTCTTCCCTCTTTTCTTCATTTTATTTTATTATTTATCTAATAAAAGAGTAATCTGCAAGTTTACATTACCTCTTATCAAGCCACACCCACAGCCATGCCCATCAGCCAATCAGAGGAAATTATGCAAATAAACTCCAACCAAGATGTCTGCAGCTACTAAGAACAGGAGGGAGGCTTGAGTTTTCCCCGAAATGGAGGAAGCCAAGCTTACCGCCTACCTTTGCCGGCCTAGGCCTCCACTCTGCTACTAAGTTTCTATGACAGAAGATATATCCCAAAAGAAATGGCAGCAACCACAGAGTTGGAGAGAGCAGAGGCTATGGTTGCATGGTCGATGGAGGAAGCCAGGCTTCTGCAGCCTTAGCACCTATAACTGTACTCCAGGATACAATGTTTCAATTAGAGAAAGTAAATGTCCCAAACAGAAATGGCTGTTGTCACAGAGCGAGCAGAAGGCTTGGCTCCACTCCATTCGACAAATTTTCAATTGTAGAACATAAATTAATCCCAGATCCGAGGGCCTCACTGGGGTCACCTGGGGTCATGTACAGTCTGAAAACCACCACAGGCTCCTCGCCCAGACTACCCCACACCACAAGGGAACCCCCACCCTGGTACGGGATACCTTTCAGGGCAAACCAACTGGCTGCCACCCAATGCACCAGGCTTCTATGCTATCTAAAAAGAGAGTAATTTGCAAATTGACCATCACTCCAATACACAAGAGGGCTGCCTCCATGTGGTCAAAAATCCTGCCTCCATGTGAACACAAGATGGCCACCACAAGATGACCAGCAAGGGAGGGTTGTTGGAAGGTTCCAGGCTTTCAAGGGAGGACAGTTAGGGGTGATCAAGCCTGAAGGAAAGGGAAATTAGTGATAACCAGCCTGGCAGAAGAGGGAAGTTGGAGGAAAACAGGCTAGCAGGGGAGCAGTTAGACATTACTTAGGCTGTCAGGGTATGGTTAGGAGGTGATCATGCTGGCAGGTAGAAGCAGTTAGGAGCAATCAGGGAGGCAGGCAGATGAGTAGTTTGGAGCCAGCAGTCCAGGATTGTGAGAAGGATGTCTGAGTGCACTGGGATCTGGCTTAAATGGGCAGTTGGACATCTCTCAAGGGGTCCCAGATTGGAGAGGGTGCAGGCTGGGCTGAGGATAACCCCCCGCCGCCATTCATGAATTTCGTGGATCAGGCCTAGTATGTGTATATGAGTGTGTGGGTGTGTGTTGTTTAAAGTATTACAAATAGCAGTATATATGTTTCCCTTCTTTTCCACCACAGACCTCCCCCAGCCTCCCTTACCACCCAGCACATGCCCTCATTTGCCCCCTTCCCAGTGTCTTCTATCGATTGGCCGCCACACCCATATGCAGGCATACACGTATTTTTTTTTTATTATCTCCCACAACCCCCAATCTCACCCTCCACTGTCTTCTCACTGGAGTTTGAGAATCTGTTCAATACTTCCTTGCCTCTGTATCTATTTCCCCCATTTTTTTCTTTAAAAAATCTTGCATTTGCACACTAGAAATAAACATATAAGAACAATAATATTTGAGTCTGTTTCAATATCTAACAGTTCTGAGTCTCAGTTTCAACGTCAAATAGTTCCTTATGTGTACATGTCAACAATGATATCTGGATGGAGGGAAAATGGTGACAATGAAGGTCCCACCCCTTTCTTCCTTCTTTTCATCTATTGTTATTTCTCAGAAGATCTTTGAAGCAAACTCTAGAATTGACATTTCTTTATACTTATACACTTATAAACTAGTCTCTAAGAATAGGATTTCTCTGTGTAACCATCGTATACCTTTAAGGATAAGAACATTTTTGTTATTATTATGAAATAGTTATTAGAATTTTTTAAATCTTAAGAAATAATTGGAAAACCCAATCTGGTTTGACTTGGTGGGTAGAGCATTGGCGAGCAAACTGAAAGGTCCTGGGATGGACTCCAGGAAAAGGAACATGCACCTGTTGTGAGATCAATGCCCAGTGGGGGCGTGCAGGAGGCAGCTTACCAATGATTCTATCTCATCATTGAGGTTTCTAAGTCTCTCTTCCTTTCCACTCCTCTGTACAATAAGTAAATATATATATGTCCAGTCAAATAATAATTGTACACTTTTATTTTAATGCATAAAATATTCACTCTCCCTCTTAAGTATCAATTTAAAGCTCTCCTTCTTCCACAACTTCTTTGGTGTTTTGTAAAAAAAAAAAAGAAAAAAAAAAGGATCCCATTGTCCTGTTTTTACAATGGCTACCTACCTCTTTTTTTTTTAAATTTAATACCAAATTTATTTATTTATTTTTTTAATTTACAATATAACTTATATTTAATAGTAGTACATATGTTTTCCTTCCCCCCCAATATCCTCCCCCAGCCTCCCTTACCCCCCAGCACATGTCCCCACCTGCCCCCTCCCTGCCTCAGTGTCTTTCATTCATTGGTTATGCTCATATGCATGCATACAAATCCTTTGGTTGATCTCCCCCAGCATCTGCCTCCCATTCACTCCAGCCTTCCCCCTGTAGCTTGACGGCCTGTTCAAGGTCACAGTGCCTCTATATCAATCACTCCCCCCTGCTTCTTTTCTTCAAAAATATCTTGCCTCTGCATACTCGAAATGTATAAGAGGAAAAAAAAACAAACGTTTGAGTGTCAGTGTCAATGTCCAACTGTTCTGAGTCCCAGTTTCAATGTCAAATAGTTCTTCATGTGTACATGTCAGCAATGGTATCCAGATGGTGGACACATTGTGGCAATGCAAGATCCATCCTCTCTGGTATGGTCCTGGGCCGCCTGCAGCCATGCATAGCTGCCAACTGCTAGCATGGCAAGGTGTCTTCAGCGTCCCCCATATCTGGACCATCCTCATGGTTGGAACAGATCCATCAGTTCCTCACTGTCTCAGGAACCCACATGGTCTTGGAGTTTTTCTCTGCAAACACACAAACACATTCTCAACCAAAAGGTAACAAAGGGATCATCTCTGCAAAATAGACTTGGGATTCTTTTTATTTTTGCCTAAATGATTTTCCTTTGGCTAATTTTGACAGCATGTGTGTTTTTTCATGGGTGTCCTGCAGTTGGTTTTACAAATGGAATTTTCTTTTCTGGAGTAAGAATTTTCTACATGTATTTTACTTATAGGGTATTTTTCCTTACATGATATTACCCCACTGTCCCCCCCTTTTTTCGGTTAATGGGGGCTTTTGGAAATTTTAACTTGCAGTCTTGGTAATTTTACATTTTAATTTTTGCACACAAATATGACTGCTTTAGGTTCTTTGGATGTTAGGCAATTTTACAGTGAAATGAACTACTAATAGATATTTTAGTTAATGTTTTAGGAAAAGTTTTTGTCCAGTACACTTAGATTTTCTTGGGTATTTACTTATTTCACTTGGCCAATTTAAATTAATCTGAAAACTTGATTACTATTTTCCTGTCAATTTTAATACTCAAGCAGAAATCTTAGTTTACCCTGTAAATACTTGTGGAAAGGAATATTTGCAATTTTGAGTAGGTCCCGAGCATTCCTGGTAATAGACTGAATTTAGATATAGAGCAGCTATTGCTGGCTGAGTCTCTGTCTGCCACCAGGGTCCCGGTGTGAGTTGTGCGTGGGAGTCGAAGCAGCCATGGGGGTAGGAGACCTTCCTCAGAAGGGGTGAGAATTCAAGCCCCTGCAGGGTTTGTGGATGAGGGTCTGTGCCCCACCTTTGTTGACCTTTTAGTTCTCTCCTGTTGGTCCCTCTGCGACTGTGCCTGTCTTAGGTTGTTCCTTCCCTGAGGAATCTTCCCCGTCTCTGGCTAACCAGCCATCCTGCTGGGCCAAACAGGGTGATGTGAGCTTCAGTTCTGTCTCCTTTGTAGTCTATGCCCCTGTGGCCTCCACGTCCAGTACCTGCCTTGTGGTCCCCTCGTCTGCTGGCGGGGTCCTGGTACTGATCACATATCTCGGGGGACCCAGGTTTCTTCTCCAGAGAGGGCCCAGCTCACACCATTGGTCGAGAGACAGATCCATGGTGCCAGCTGCCCAGAGGCTTCAGCCACAGCTTGAACTGAAAACTCAGGCATCAGCTGTGTGTATTTGGATAGTAAGAAGAGGGTCCCTCTTGGCAAAAGGGCAAGAGGGGCCAATATAGAATGCTCGGATGCCTTCCCAGTGCCTTAATTCCTTCTGAAAGGGATTAATTCCTTTCCAATCCTTTTTTAAATTGCTGCCCAACATTCAAAGAATTAGTTTGTAAATTTACTTGGGATAATTGTATAATATGCTGTTGTCAAATATCAAATATTATAATGACATTGTAGAATAATATCATGTAAGGGTATTGTGGTGTCACGGGAGGTTAAGGAGGGCTTAGCCTAAGGACTGGTGTCCACAGGAGATAACATGCTGTAGGCCATGTTATTTCAATCTCAAACTAGCTACCAATTTTTTTTATAACTTTATATAAACTTTGTCAGGGATGTAAAAACACAAATCACTTACCTTAGTTCAAGCGTTCAAATATATTGACTTTCCCCCTTACTCCCACCGCCTGCCACTTACTCTGAGATTTGACATTTTGATGGACTTTTCTCAGTCTCTGGATCCATTCTTGTTCATCAGTTTATGTCATTCATTATATTCCTCAAATGAGTGAGATCATGTGATATTTGTCTCTCTCTGCCTGGCTAATTTAACTTAGCATTATGCTCTCCAATTCCATCCATGTTGTTACAAACAGTAGGAGCTCCTTTTTTTACCTCATCATAGTATTCCATTGTGTAGATGTACCACAGTTTTTTAATCCACTCATCTACTGATGGGCATTTAGGCTGTTTCCAAATCTTAGCTATGGTTAATTGTGCTGCTATGAACATAGGGGTACATATATCCTTTCTAACTCGTGTTTCTAGTTTCTTGGGGTATATTCCTAGAAGTGTGATCACTGGGTTGAATGGGAGCTCCATTTTTAGTTTATTGAGGAATCTCCATACTCTTCTCCACAGTGGCTGCACTAGTCTACAACCCCACCACCAGTGCACGAGAGTTCCTTTTTCTCCGCATCCTCACTAGCACTTGTCATTTGTTTATTTGTTGATGTAAGCCATTCTGACAGGTGTGAGATGGCACCACATAGTCGTTTTGATTTGCATCTCTCGGATAATTAGTGACTTTGAGCAAGTTTTCATATGTCTCTGGGCCTTCCTTTTGTCTTCTTTCGTGAAGATTCTATTTAGGTCTGTTGCCCATTTTTTTTATTGGGTCATTTGTCCTCCTTTTATTGAGTTGGGTGAGTTTCCTGTAGATGCTTGAGATTAAACCTTTATCACTAATAACATTTGCAAATATGTTCTCCCATACAGTAGGTTTTCTTGTTGTTTTGTTGATGGTTTCTTTAGCTGTGCAAAAGCTTTTGATTTTGATGTAGTCCCATTTGTTTATTCTGTCTTCAGCTTCCATTGCCCTAGGATCAGTACCATCGAAGAAGTTCTTTTGGCATATGTCTGAGATTTTATTTCCTGTAGATTCCTCTAATGTTTTTATGGTTTCCCATCTCACGTTTAAGTCCTGTGTCCATTTTGAGTTTATTTTTCGTTATGGTGTAAGTTGGTGGTCTAGTTTCATTTTTTTGCCTGTATCTGTCAATATTCCCAACACCATTTATTAAAGAGACTGTCTTGACTCCATTTTATGTTCATGCCTCCTTTGTCAAATATTAATTGAGCATAGTGATTTGGGTTGATATCTGGATTCTCTATTCTATTCCATTGATCTATATGTCTGTTCTTGTGCCAGTACCAGGCAGTTTTGAGAACAGTAGCTTTGTAATAAAGCATTAAAATCTGGTATTGAAATCCCACAGACTTTGTGCTTCTTTCTCAGGATTGCTGTGGCTATCCAGGGCCCTTTTAAATTCCAGATGAATTTTTGGAGAGTTCTTCCTAGGTCTGTGAAGTATGCCATTGGTATTTTAATGGGGAGTGCATTAAATTTATAGATTGCTTTGGATAGTATGGACATTTTAATTATGTTGATTCTCCCAATCCATGAACATGGTATGTTCTTCCACCTGTTTACACCTTCCTCTATCTCTTTTTTCAGTGTCCTGTAGTTTTCCACGAATAGGTCTTTTACCTCCTTAGTTAAGTTTATTCCTAGGTATCTTAATTTTTTTGGTGTGATGGTAAATGGGATTGCTTTTTTAGTCTCTCTTTCTATAAGTTCACTATTAGTGTATAGAAATGCCATAGATTTTTTGGCATTACTTTTGTAGCCCGCTACGTTGCTGAACTCATTTATCAAGTCTATTAGTTTTTTGATGGAGTCTTTCAGGTTTTTTATGTACAATATCATGTCATCTGCAAATAAGGATAGCTTTACTTCTTCTTTTCCAATTTGGATGTCTTTTATTTCTTCTTCTTGTCTAATTACAATGGCTAATACTTCTTGTACTATTTTGAACAGGAGTGGTGAGAGTGGGCAACCTTGTCTTGTTCCTGTTCTTAGGGGAAATGGTTGCAGTCTTTGCCCATTGAGTATGATATTTGCTGTGGGTTTATAATATATGGCTTTTATTATGTTGAGGGATAATCCTTCTATTCCTACTTGGTGAGAATTTTTATCAGAAAAAGGGTGTTGGATTTTGTCAAATGCTTTTTCTGCATCGATTGATATGACTGTGATTTTTTATCTCTCAATTTGTATGTGATGTATCACATTTATTGATTTGCGGATATTGTACCATCCTTGCATTCCTGGGAGAAATCCTACTTGGTCTTGGTGTATGATCTTTCTGATATACTGCTGGATCCAATTTGCTGGAATTTTATTGAGGATTTTGGCATCTATATTCACTGTAATTCTCTTGCATTGTGTCATCTTTATCTACTTTTGGTATTAGTGTGATCCTAGCTTCATAGAAGGAGTATGGAAGTGTTCCATCCTCTTGAATTTTCTGGAATAGTCTGAGGAGTATAGGTTTTAGTTCTTCCTTGAATGTTTGGGAAAACTCCCCAGTGAAGCCGTCTGGCCCTGAGTTTTGTTTGCTGGAAGCTTTATGATGACTGCTTCAATTTCTTCCACAGTTATTGGTCTATTGAGTTGTTTAGATTCTTCCTGATTGAGTTTTGGGAGGTTGTATGTAAATATATCCATTTCCTCCAGGTTATCCAGCTTGTTGGAGTAGAGTTGTTCATAGTATTTTTTTTTAACAATCCTTTGTATTTCAATGAGTCTGTTATTATTTCACCTCTTTAATTTCTGATTTTATTTATTGGCATCCTCTCTCTTTGCTTCTTTGTGACTCTGGCTAGAGGTTCATCAATCTTGTTTAATCTTTCAAAGAACCAGCTTTTGGTTTTGTTGATATTCCGTATTGTTTCTTTGGTCTCTATGTCATTTATTTCTGCTCTGATCTTTACTATTTCCTTCCTTCTGCTTACACTGGGCTTTTCCTGTTGCTTTCTTTCTAACTCTTTGAGTTGTTCGGTCAGATAATTTATTGCCGCTGTTTCTAGTTTTTTGCAGTAGGATTGTAGAGCTATGAACTTCCCTCTCAGAACTGCTTTCACTGTGTCCCATAGATTTTGCATTGTTATGCTGTCGTTGTCATTTGTTTCCATGATGTTTTCTATCTTTTCCTTGATCTCTCTAGTAACCCAGTCATAGTTAAATAGCATGCTGTTTAGTCTCCATGTGTTTGATTTCTTTGGATTGTTTCTATTGTAGTTGATTTCCAGCTTTATGCCACTGTGAAATGAGAATATCCTTGATATGATTTCTATCTTCTTGAATTTGGAGAGACTTTGCCTATGACCCAACACATGGTCTATCTTTGAGAATGACCCATGGGCACTTGAAAGGAATGTATATTCTGTGGCTTTGGGGTGAAGTGATCTGAAGATGTCGATTAATTCCATCTGGTCTAATGAGTCATTGAGGATTGATGTTTCTTTACTGATTTTTTGTTTAGAGGATTTGTCCAATGGTGATAGTGGGGTATTAAAGTATCCTGCTATGATTGTATTGCTTTCTATCTCTCCCTTGATATCTTCTAGGAGTTTTTGTATGTATTTGGGTGCTCCTGTATTGGGTGCGTATATGTTTACCAGAGTTATTTCTTCTTGTGTGATTGCTCCCTTTAGTATTATATAGTGGCCTTCTTTATCTCTTGTTACATCCTTCACTTTGAGATCTAATTTGTCGGATATAAGTACTGCTACCCCAGCTTTTTTTCCATTTCCATTTGCCTGAAGAATCTTTTCCAATCCTTTCCCCCTCAGTCTGTGTGCATCTTTTTTTTGGAGGTGGGTTTTTTGTAGATAGCAGCTATATGGGTCATGTTTTCTTATCCAGTCTATTACCCTATGTCTTTTGATTGGAGTATTTAAACCATTTACATTTAAAGTTATTATTGATAGGTAGCTATTTGTAGCCATTTTTGTCCTTTTTCCCTATGTTTTTTCATGGCTTCCTATTGCTTTTCACAGCAGACCCTTTAGCTTTCTTGCATTGCTGGTTTGGTGGTAATGTATTCCCTGAGATCTTTTTTGTCTGTGAAGCTCCTGATTTGACCTTCAATTTTGATTGAGAGCCTTGCTGGGTACAATATTCTAGGATTCAGACCCTTTCTTTGCATAACTTTATATATTTCATTCCAATCCCTTCTGGCCTGATAAGTTTCTGTTGAGAAATCACTTGCTAATCTGATGGGGCTTCCTTTGTAGGTAACTTTCCGTCTCTCTGTGGCAGCTTTTAAGATTCTCACTTTGTCATTGGTTTTTGCCAGTTTAATTATAACGTGCGTTGGTGTAGGTCTTTTGGGGTTTAATTTGCTTGGAACTCTGTGAGCTTCTTGAATTTGTGTGGGTTTTTTCTTTCCTATATTAGGGAAGTTTTCTGTCATTATTTCTTCCACCAGGTTTTCTATTCCTTGCTCAGTTTCCTGTCCTTATGGAAGCCCTATTATGCGGATGTTATTTTGTTTCGTGTTGTCCCAAAGTTCCCTTAGGCTCTCCTCCTGCTTTTTAATTGTTTTTCTAGAAGCTGCTCTACTTGTGTGTTTTTCCTACCTTGTCTTCCAGGTCACTGATGCGGTCCTCTGCTTCATCTAGTGTACTCCTGATACTTTCTATGGAGTTCTTTAGCTCAGCAATGTCACTTTTCATTTCTTCTTGGGTCTTCTTCATTTCCTCATAGTTGTTTTTCATTTCCTCTTGATTCCTCTTCAATTTCTCATGGTTCTTACTCATATTGGCTGCTGTTCTCTTCAGCCACCCTATGACCATTTCTCTGAACTCTCTCTCTGACAGGTTGCTTTATACCATTTTGTTTACCTCTTTTTATGGTGAGGCTTGTTTTTCTTTCAATGGTGGGATATTTCTTTGTCTCCCCATGGTCTTTCTTCTCTGTGTGTCTTGTTATGTAGTTCTCACTTTCCTGTGTTGATTTAAAGGCTCAAACTACAACACAACCAGGTGCAGCACACCAGGCGCTGAAGAAGAATGTATTCACAGTATTGGTAACTCCAAATTAAAGGTGATTGCCAGAGGAAGGTAGATTAGGTGATAGGTGGGAAAAAAGAGAGTAAGAGAAAACACACTCACACACACAAAAGGAAGAAAGAAAGAAAGAAAGAAAGAAAAAGAAGAAGAAGGAGAAGGAAAGGAAGGAAGGAAGGAATAAGAAAAAAGGGAAGAAAAGGGAATGCCAAAATAAAATTGGGAAAAGGGGAAGGAGTAAGAAGAAAGGAAAAAGAAGTAAACATAAATATGGGTTGGAAACTCCCAAAGGATCGCCACTAATCCCCGTAAAAGCCAGCAACGAGTACCTGGAGATTGATACAAACTACATACAACAACTAATATCAAGGGAGGTTAGGGAACACAGAAGCTTAAATCTATCAAAAAACAATGTAAACATCACCAAAACACAAAAAAATGCCATCCCTGCCCCATAAAACAAATTAAAAGACAAGAATAACCAAGCCAATCTCACAAACATGCATAAAATATAAACAACATCAGCAGGACCGAGAGAAAAACAGTTTAGGATAGTGAATTCGGAAAAGCATTAGATGTGTATGGACTTGGACCAGCTGGTTGGAGATTGGATATAAAAGTGGGGTGAAATTTTAACAGGGGGTAAAAAGAGAGAATAAGGAAAATCTAAACCAGAAAAAGTATAAGGGGAACAAGACACTAACTAGGGAAAGGTTAGCAAGAGAGTCCTGGCATAAGGGTGAAGTTGAAGTAGAGTAAAGAGATACTAAAAGGTAGATGAAAAAAGACTTTATAACACTAATCTCTAAGTAGAATAAAGATGGAATAAAATGGCACTTAAAAAAAGTTTAAATAGTAGTAGAAATAAAATTGATTCCTTAATTTGTGTTACACAAGAGTCAATTTGTTTCAGCCCCTAGGTGGCAGTGTTTCCGAATTGACCTCTGGTTCTATTGGTCCTCTCTCTCCTGATCTAAAATCTCGCTATGTTTATGGTATTTACTACTGATTTGTGGAAATAGGCTACCCCAGAGCTGCCTCTCTAATTGTGAGGACCTGTCTGATCCCCAGCGTCAGCAAAATAGCTCACCCCTGCAGTCTCCCAGGTTATCCCCCACCAGAGGATCCCCCATTCCTCGTTCAGCGCTGAGAAATTCAGATTTAGAGAGGACAAAGGCAGCCGCGGGACCTCATGTCCTGCTCGTATGTTTGCGTGAAACTCCTTCTCCCCTTGAGTTTGGCAGCCTGCTCCCTCCCAAAACTGCCAGGCTGGCCTTCTCCTTCAGGTCCAAATGGGTTGCCCTCTATGTATCCCCCCTGTCACCAGCTCTGAGGATGCTCTTCCACTTTTGGCGGCTCCAACAGTCACGGACTGTTTTCTTTCCCCCCTCCGCCGTCCACCCCCACCAAGGCAAGACTCTCCCTGTGTTATCAGCTCCCTTAATCCCCGGAGAAATCTGACCTTTCCGTGGCTGAGCACAGGTTTCCTCGGAATCTGCTTCTTTGCCAACTAGGAACCAATGTTGGGGGTGGGGGCTTCTCAGACGCCTAGTGAGTACCTCGACTGTAAAATCTTCAGGCTCTTCCCCTTTAAGATGGTGCAGCCACCTCTGAGCCAGGCTCTGTGAGAGAACCCAGCACAATGAGCCGCTCCGTTAAGGGAGGCTAATCTAAGCAGTCGCCCTCCTTCTCCCAGAGCCCCGCTGTCCCCCAACTCGACAAAGAACACTCCCCGTGGGACCCTCAGCTGCTCCCTCCATCTACCCCGGTACACAAATGATTACTCATCCTTCTGTTCCGCCGCCATCTTTTCTCCAATCCTGGCTACCTAACTCTTAAAACTTGATTAGATTTGCAGTCAGCAAAGGTTTTCTTTCTACAAATCCAGGTGACTGCTCTCAGAACTGCACATGATAGCTATACCCTTTGTGAAAAAACCAAAAACAAACAAACAAACAAACAAAAACTGTGTCTCATGCTTCATGGGTGGTCCAATCACTCCTTGGGTAAGTTCGAAGTTTGCCTTCTGCTACTAAAATCCTCATCTCATTACATTCCAAAATCATGTTTATAGGCATTTCCGAAGAGTCATTAATTTCAGTCCACTCACTGACTGATGGCTTCTTTCAGCTAATATTAATGAGATGTCTTTCATATGAGAAGGGCCTCTAAAACTTCTAGTCAAGAATTTGGGGACATAGCATACACCTGACCCAAACTCTCTTTTCCTTTGCCCAGAGCTCCTCTGAAGTTTCAAAGGACTCAGTTAAATCTCAACTATTAACAGGGTGAGGTCTTTAGTAGGTTTCAATTGAGACAGACTCATTTCAATGTGAGAGCTACAGGAGAGAAATTCAAGGGCTGACATGAAATGACTTTGTTCTCCAAGAGAACTTAAGTCTCTGAGAGCACAGTGTCTGACAAAATTTAAATCTGGGGCATAATTCTATCAGCTATTTAAACATGTGTTCCAAAGACATTGCCTGTGAACCTTGGAATATTCAATGGTACTATTGCCTGTGGGCCAGGGACTCTTCCCTCTTTCTGCTGACAGAGCAAGTGTAAAGTAGAAGAAGCATTCTTGAGGAAATGTCCCTTGCCGGCCTGTTGTGATTTGCACAATGTCCTTAGAACTGGCAGAAAGTCACAGCCTCTTCATTAAGTGAAAGATATTGGCCCACATCCCAGGGGTTTAAAAGGAGCTTCTGAGTCCTTGGGACATTTAGGGCTGGCCTTGGGTCAAGTCTTACCCATTCTTCTTGCAGTTCAGGAATGGCTGGGAAAAGGTTACAAGGTAAAGAGTAAGTTTTCCCCCCATGAAATCTGTCCCTGAAATTTGCCTTCTTAATAGAAAAATGGGACATATATGTCTGAAACATGACCTGTATTAATTAAGTGAGTCAAACCTTTTGTTATTTGAAAAAGGAAGGACTTGGGAAATATGCTTCCGGAACCTGATACCCTGAGGAAGGTGGCACGCCTACCTCCTGCAGGTCACATGGGGACTGCCAGGACATCTGGGGCTGTGGAAAGCTATCTGTTGACCCCCCTTGGCCTTTTTTGTCAACAGAAACCAAGTGGAGAGGTCACAAGGTTCATTTGCAGGAGGTGAGTTGACCACCAAGGTGGGGTCTTCACTGGGGAAGCTGGAAAACGGGTTCCCAGCCTTGCCAAGTGCTCTTTGGGAAGGCCTAATTAAGGTTTTCACTATATTATTTTTTCACAGGAATGAGACAAGAGAATGTGTCCTGTACATTTCCCATCAGGGCAGCACACAGCGAGGGCCCCTGAGGTCAGTGGCATTACTCTCATTTTTCCCCTCTGGGAGTCCTCCCGTGGCCCAGGAGACAGGCTGCCATGTGGCATTTGAGCCTTGAGCCAGCATGGGACAGTGCCGGCCCTTTATTAGGGTACCAGGCAGGCAGGGTTCCCTGTGAGAGCAATACATTGGGGAGACCAAGCAGAGGCAGCCCCAGGACTCAGGGACAACAGCAAGTACATGACACAGTGGCTGCCCCATGAGCTGTTTCCTGACTCAGGAGTCACTTTGCCCTTTCCCCTCATTGTTCTCCTTGTTTGACACCCAATTTGGCACTTTCTTTTCCTCTCTGCCCATCTCCATCTCCAGCAATGTGTCCCATGTGAGTGACAGCCAGACCCCAAGTCAGTTTTTTCCAAGTCCAATGACCAAAGACCAATCTGCGAGGCCATCCTGTAGGCAAGCCATGGCTCCCTATCATTACACTTGCTCCTGATCACATGGATCTTCTTTGTAGGTTTCTACTTAACACTTGGGTGTCCTGAGACCACAAAAGGGATATTTCTATTGTAGAAGGACTTCAACTCTTGAAGACCTGTTCTGTGACTCTGGCCCTTTAAAAAAAAGACTATTGTCACTGGTCTGCAGGCCAGCCTTGGGAGCCATGGAAACATAAGAATGTTTGGTTTCCTCATCTCTCTTACAGACTGGCCATTGCAACTATTTGTACCTCTAAGAAATCCTTCTCCAGCCTTCTGTATTGGTTGGGTAAACATTACTTTATTTTTTACCCTAATTAAGAGAGCCCTGAGATTTCTTGGGATTGTATGGGGTGTCGCTCTATGTAATCCATTTATTTGCTGTGTCAACACATTGTCATAAGTAGTAGTGCATAGAGGTGAATATAGGCCACCTCTATTTGTTTATCCTGTATATATGACTTGTCTTTTTAAAAAATGATGTTTTTTTTATTGATTTAAGAATGAGACTGAGACAGAGGAAGGGAAAGGAAGAGGGAGATAGAAACCTCATTGATGAGAGATACTGATCTGGCCCAAAAGTATGACATTTATAAGTAAGGCATCTTCCATGAATATCTGTCCATGGGAAGGAATTACTGGGATCAGCATGTGAGATCTCTCCTATCCCTCCTACTAGGGCCCCCTTGCAATGAAGCTAGAACCCCTCAAAGCACTCCAAGAACTGGCTTTAATGTCTAATCCTCTTCACCCTTTATTCATTTCTGTGTTTATACTGCTGTACATGCCCCCATTCATCTCAACTTAATATAGAGAAATATCTCTGATAATCCTAACAGATGTCATCATATTTTATCTTTCCAATGCATTTCAAAATGGGCAAAAATAAGATCCTGCTACATTTAATTTTCTTATCCTCGTAGCATTAATTTTTAATTTCATATTATTAATTTTCATTGATATTTAGACAGAGAAGAAGGAAGAGGGAGAATAGATATATCTGTCAAGGACTTCCTGAATGCCCTTTAAAGGGGACCATGCTGGCACCTTCAGATATGTATCCTGACTAGGAATCAAACAAGCAACATTTTGGTGCACAAGATGATGCCCACCCAGCTAAGCCACATCAACCAGGGATTTTATTTTTATTTTAAGTGAAACTACCATGACCTTATCTCATGATACTGAATATTCTTCTCCTCTAATGTCCGCTGGGTAGATACTACAGGGAATGAATTGCTTAACACTAGGTATTACATCATATTTATGTAACAGAATTTATCCTCCATTGCTTGCTATTTTTTTTAAATTATTTTTTATTGATTTTTTGCAGTATAATAGTAGTACATGTTTTCCTTTCCCCCTCCAATTGCTTGCTATTTTTATTTTTATTTCAATAATTATGCTTATGACAAAAAAACTAAAAGTTTCACACAGCCACAGATTATTTAAAAACTCAGCCTGGTCATCAGGCTCTGTTGGCTGATTGTTGACCTATGAAATAGAAGGTCATGGTTAAACTCTCAGTCACTGAACATGCCCCAGTTGTGGGCTTGATCCTAAGAAAGGGATGTTCAGAAGGCTGCCAATTCATAATTGTCTCTTCTTTGATGTATCTCTCTCTCTTTCTCTCAATCTCCCTTTTCCTCTGAAATCATAGTATGAGGTTAAACTTACAATGTAACACATACTTCTCTTATTGTTTGGAACACCTTGAATGTTATAAGTGAATCTATTTTTTCAAATGTTAGAAAATTTAAATAAAGAAACAGCAATTCTGGTTCAAAAAGATTAGAATTAGCATTCAATTCTTAGTGAGATGGCCTTTGTGAAAAATCTAACTAAGAAGACTTTGTGCAAAACATGAAGGCAAAATAACTGATTAATATTTTTGTGGTGCTAAGTTATTCAGGGCTGGGCTAATAGCCAAACTAACAAAGAAAGATTGACAGGAAAACATCAGTGTTTTAATCAGTGTTTTAGTAGATGAACAAGGTGGTTTCACATAGACATGATAAATCCATTAAAATTATCAACAGACTGAGGCAACATTAGTAGTAGAGGACATTTATAACATATTTTTAAAAACACTTTTTCATTGATTTCAGACAGAAAGGAGAGGGAGAGGGAGGTTTCAACATTATCAATTGAGAATTCTGGACCAGATTCCCCCTTTGGGCACTGCACTAAAAATCCACTGAAACCTGGCATGTGCCCCAATGGGATATCCATTGGTAACTCCTGGTTTTATTTGCCAACACTCAATCACTGAACCAGGTTTGGTGGACTAACTACACTAATAAAAAAAAAGATACATATTGATCATACCTTTACTGCACACACCAGCCAAACAAGAGTAAGTACACAAATTATCCCAACAAAGATGGTGGTGTAAATTGCATACACAGGCACAGAGGGCATACTGGAGGTTGAAGACTGAGTACTGAAGAGGCTTGGCTTCTCTACTGTGGCCTGACTATAGAACCTTAGTGTCAATTTTTGGCTTCTCAGCTGCAGCCAGACAAAAGGCCTGAGTCCCAGGTGCTGGAAGAAAACTGGAGCCAGCTGCCAGGGTAAGGAAGGACTATTGCACGAATCTTCATGCAGAGAAGTAGTATCCTGTAGTATATGGCATATTTTGAACAAAGTATAAGTTGAGGAAATGGGATATTATTTTCCAGAAATGAGAAGGGAAGACTTCCAGGCAGTGGAGGAAGAACAGAACAGACATGTCAGGAAAATTAAGAAACCATGCAACTTCAGTTATCTAGCTGACAGATACATGCCTGAACCCTCATGGAGCCAATCATAAAGAATTAAAGGGTCTGATATTCTGCCAACCTGAAGGTGCTTTGGGGGATATTGATTTTCAGCTGTTTATTAAGAGGCAAAAGTCTCAGAGAGATCCTTTGGATATCCTCAAGTTCCTTCTGCCCCAAAGATTCAGATACATGGAAAGATGTTTCAGTAACGTTGTTACCTTTTCCTTATTTGAGTGAAACATGGTAAATAAGAGGGCTTCAGTAGGTGTCTATTAGATAGAATCCTTCCTCCTCAGTGACATCATCAATTAGGCATTCCAAGGTGGATCCCAGACATTGTTTATCCCAGGAGGAATGGTTATGAATTCCAGAGTGCCTGCTGCCACCAGTGTTGGAGATGGTGGCAGTTGAGCTAACCTGGAACACCTCCTGAGTCCACAGCTTGACAGGCCAGAGGCTGGGTCCAGGTATGCTGGGCCCAGGGCCTACAAAGAGGAGGAATGGAGAGGGTTGACTCAGGTGAACCTGGCAGGGAAGGAGATGAGTCAGTCCAGGTACCCACATAAACTGTCTTTGGGAACTGTCACCTGGGCCCTGAGGGAGGCTAGAGAAGGGAGTAGAGCCCAGTCCATGGGAGATAGCCCTCAGGTCTCTTCCTCCTGAGACTCTGACACTTGTAAAGGACACCCAGCACTGACTCTCTCATCCCCTTCCTAACCAGGTTCTCAGGTGAGGAGGCGTGTCCATGCAAATTTTCTGTCCTGAGTTCTGAGGATTCCAAGTTTTTTTGATCCAGCTGTGACACTTAGCAACCAGGAGAGCAACCAGTGAACACCATGTTCAAGGCAAAACTGGACCAAAATTTATGGGGCAGCCTATGACTCTTCTTCCCAACAAGTTTCTTTGAGGGTGGTCCAAGGTCCTGAAGCTGAGGGAGCCTCTCTTGTCAGTGAGCAGCTGGACTTGGGGTGAGTGTTCCACAGCACACACCCAACCTCTCCCCCAACAGTTACACACCCAGGGAGCCCCCTATCCTCTTCAAGTCAACCCTCTCAGAGCCATGAATCTGGGAAAAGGGATGCTGTCCATGGATGAAGGTCCTTCCTTTCCCTCTGTGCTCCTGTATAACTACCTCAAAAGGATTTTTAAAAGCTCTGGTTCACCCAAATGAGAACACCCCCTACCTGCCAGGGTATGCATTCTGGCTGCCCTTTCTGCTCCCCAAGGCCTTTCAAAAAGGCTAATCCTTCAGGCTACTGGGAGTCTAGAGGCCTTTGCAGGTGCCTATTACTAAATCAGGAGCCTATTGTTCAAGGGGTTTCATGGAAGCACAAGTTAGCCCCAAATTCCTTCTTGGTTAGCCCACCCTTCTTAGACCCTTGGCTTAAGCTTTCTTGTCTCAGTGCTCTCACCTGAAAGAATCTACAAAAGACAGCAAACAACAACTGACAGCATTGAAGTTTAAATGATCCTACCATGATTTTGGCTAGAAAATCACCTTCTTGGATACGTCCACAACTCTGTCTGTCACTCTATCACCCTTCCTTTTGTTGCAGACTCTCTTGTGTTCTCAAATTGGCTGAGCACTGTATTCTCTTTCAGTTTGTGTCATTCAGTCAGAGCACAGGATTCTTCTAGGCCACTAAAGGCCCCTCGTTGGTGGGGCCTCAGGCAGGAGTCTGCCTGCCTCTGTACCTTTCCATACCAACCCCTGTGTTTGTTGACAGAATTAGTTACAAAGAGCCAGTTGTAGACAATGATATTGTTTACTTCAGATGTGTGTGTGAGTGTATGTGTGTTCCATTTTCATCCTAAACCTGTAACTGAGCATGGCACTAGCAGCCACCTTAGAACAAATACATGCAGAATGCAAATAGAAGGGAGGCGGGAGGGTAGGCTGAGCTTCTCATTACAAGGTGAAATAATTGAAGTTTTGGTGGTATTTTGTATCTGCTCTGCTCTAGGTGACGATCCCAGATCCAAGGAGAATGAGTGCAATGGCCTCATTTGTACTCACAGGTTCATCCATGTGGCTAGAAAGCTAACTCTGCTAGTTCATAGGCATGGGGATAATCTGGAGGAATGGAGGGTAGGGTAACAGAACAAGATAGCCTTACCACCAGGAGTGTTTACTCTCAGCCCCACTACTTGTTCACAGCCTAAGGAATAAAGATGTGGGGCCACCTAGATGACAGGGACACAGTACCCACTGCCACTATCCTCTCAGAAAAAGTCTCACAGTTTGAGGAGTCTGAGTATTTCCCAGGCCTGAGTGAAAGGGACACAATGTGCCTGAGGCAGCTTGTCACTACTTGAACCAAAATAAGCATAGACAGGGTTGTAGCGCACACCAGTGTATTCCAATAATGTGGTCAATAAGGGGGTCAGTAGTCTCTCACCCTGGAAATTCTGTGCTGACCCACTGGGGAGAAGAGAGCTACCTACAGCTTCTAGGTGCCAGTGGAGGAGGGGAAAGAGGAGGGGAGGGCCTGAATTCCTGCCTTCAGGAGCATGAACTCCTACAATATCCTGGCTCATCTTTATGACCTTAGCAGCAGCTCACCCCCTACTGGGTCCAAAGAATGGCCAGCCTTCTTGAAAAAGCCCCCCCCCCCCCCCCCGCCATGAAGGTAAAAAAATGTCCTGTCCTGGTTTGGTCCCCCAAATGCAATTCTTTTCTGTGTAATGGGCCCATGGAAGCAGCTTATGTTTTTAGTACAGCCTGGTTCATCCTCCAGTGTCCCAGGGCATCTTGTTCATAGTTTGGTAGGAGAGTAATGATAAACAAATATGGCTCTCTTCTTATTACATGCTCTTTCCCCTTGTCAAAAGCTGATTTTAAAGCCCCCAAGGAGTTGCCTCAGGCCGGCTTAAAGGACAGGGCATGAGTCTCTGCTTTGTGCTTCCCCTCTTCCTCTCTCCTCACTATCCTGATTTTTGTCTCCTAAAGAGAATGTGGAAAAGAAGGCACCAAAACCTATCAGACTGAGGGTGGCAACCCCGGGCTCCCTTGAGGCAAAACCTGTGAGAAGAGCCCAGGTTCAGGTTAATCTAAGGGGCAGCTCTGCCAGAGGGTGTATCACAGGCAGCTGCTAGTGAGTTCCCACCTCTCCTCAGCCTTTTTGGTCTGCTCCCTCCTAGGAGCGTCCTGCTCCCTAGTTCTAGTTTCAGGTCCAGTTGGCACTTTGCCCACAGAGTTTGTTGGGGGAAGAGGCTGGGTGGAGAGAGCAGAGCAAATGCAAGATTTTGGGTTCCTGACTGAGCTCTGGTAACCCACATTCTAGTGGAGGATGAAGAGAGCACCTATGAAGAGAGACAGTGTAATTGCATGTGGCCACATTTCTCTGCCCAGGGGGTTAAAAAATGTCTATCCAGACAGGAAAGACAGTGGACCAGCCCACAGCCCATGGCAGGGAGCTCTTTTGTAGACTGAGGACTACAATTGGTTATGAGAGGGGCCTAAGCCTAGCCCAGGGACCCTGGCAAGTGAGTTGGAGCCCAAACAGCAGAGGGAAAAGGGCCTAGGGAAAGGGGTTTTGGAAAACACAGGGCAAGGCTGGTGAGTGGGGGGTAAGCTGGGGGTTGGTGCCTCCTGTCTTCCTCTACATCCCTGCCCATCCCAACCTACCCTAATACTAGAAGCAACTTGTCCATTACACAGTCACCCGAAGGTAGGCAGGACAAAGGCACCCCAATCTTGGGCTCCCTGGGAGACCGTGGTTGTTATCTGAGTATCTGGCAATATTTCTCCCCTAAGGACCCAGGGGACAGCTCCACGAAGCTTGCCAGGTGGCTGCTGCTTCTTTTACTCCAGACTCTGTGCTATGCTGAGCTAAGACCAGGTGGTGAGGTGCACAGCCTGTGGAAAAGGTAAGGTCACAATCTGGGTTCTTGCTCTCTCAGAGGTGAACTTGCTTACTCCTGGGGTGAGCTTGAGCTAGTTACTGGAAACCCACTGAAAATAAGGTCCCACCAGGGTTGGTGTGAAAAACCTGAGGACAAAACATGGCTCATTCACCTGAGGCCAGTCCCTTGTGCTGCACAAATGTGGCTCTGGCTCATGGAGGAGCCTGAAACCCAGCAATTCATGAAACTCCAGCATTGGTATTTATTCTTTGATCTCAGCTGCAGACTTGCACTTGACAAAGGGTGCCGACCAAGACTCCCTCACCTCGGGATCTGCTTCTCTGGCTCCTGTAGATTGTGGGCTCTCAGGCCAGTTAAGTCCTGCTCCAGGGCATGAGGGACATTGAGTGGCTGTGGCAATGTCCACTTGTGAAAGGTCAGTTGGAAGGAGCCTGAGGCTGGTTGCCAACATTATCCTCTGGTTCAGCAGGTGAGAAAGCGGTGGTCAGGTTTGGAGATAAGAGGTGAAGCCCACTGAGAGAACTGGGTCCTGTATCCCAGTGTGAATGTGTGTGTGTGTGTGTGTGTGTGTGTGTGTGTGTGTGTGTGTGTGTGAGTTCTCACCTGATGATATTTTTGAGTGTCCTTTTCTTATTTAGTGATTAAAGTATAATATATGTGATTTTATGCCCACTATCCCCCCGCCCCACCCCTCAGTCATGCCCTCCACCTCATCGCCTGGTGTCTGTGTCCATTGCTTAGGCTCATAGGCTTGCATACAAGTCCTTTGGTTGATTATTCCCCCTCACCCCCACCTTCCTCTTCCATCTCTTTGAGGTTTGAGTACCTGATCATGCTTCTCTGTCTCTAGATCTATTTTTATTCATCAGTTTCTGTTGTTTATTATGAGATGATGCAATAGTTATCTTTCCCTGACTGACCAACTTCACTCAGCATAATGCTCTTCAGGTCCATCCAAGCTGCTAGAAATGGTAAAATTCTCTCTCTCTCTCTCTCTCTCTCTCTCTCTCTCTCTCTCTCTCTCTCTCTCTCTCTCTTTCTGTCTCTGTACCTTTATCAATTTAAGAATGTCCATTGTGTGACTCAATGCAGCATACGCATATCCCAAAATATGGCAGGTCCTTACATGCCAAATACAACTACACCTCAAATCTTTTGAAGAGGAAGTTATATCTGTTCACTGTGCTTAAGACTTAGGGAGGACACTCTTCCCTCACAAAGTGAGTGAGATTTTAGGCCTGGGCCCACAAGGAGCTCTATGTAGCCAATTTTCCTGGGTTGTCCCCTGGGGTTGAGCAAACATTAGTTATCCATACAGAATTTGCTGTCATGTTTAGTACTCAGGCCCTGGAATTTCCTTGGTCTAATCTGCTGGCTGAGGAAGGTTGGGATGTGGAAGTGGAGAGCTCAGCTAAAGCCCTGTGGGAGAAGCTTCTTGGTAGAAGGAAACATAGGTCTTTGGCCCACATTTATTTTTGTGTGCTTCCAAGATTCCAAAGAGCCCACAAGTCTGAACCCAAAGTGGCTTTCAGAATTGGATAAGTCATCTCCCACATTCCGCTGCCACACCTGTCCTTCAGCACTGCACAGGTCACATTTTTATATTTTATTATCTCAAGCCAAATTGCTGAAGCTCATCTGATTCTTCTGAAGGAAATGCTCTTTACCTCCACAGAGGGAGGGTGATTGAACCTCTTGCCTGTATTTCCCATCAGCTTGGGTTTAAGGGATCCACCCATATTCTTCTCAACCACTAGCCTTTTCAATTCTCAAGTTTAACCAGTCAGAGTCTTTAAGTTTCCCAAGTGTTTACCCTGTCTTGGATGATTCCCTTGGTCCCATTACAAATTTGCAGCCATTTTCTTCTCCTGATCAATCTCTAGATGTAATTCAGCCCTACCTCCTTTGGATAAGGCTTGATCCTCAACATCTGGAAGAACAACTGTCCTTCTGTTCCTCTTTGAATGTGCACACAATTTCAATTGAGGTGACGTCAAGTTCCAGGGAATATTTGGTTCTCAGTACTGTCGCATTGTATTTCTTTCTTCCCTTGAGATCATAAACTGTCTGCCTAAAGGTATTTTAACAAGATTAGGGAATTTTGATGTTGTATCAAAACCCCATCAAGTCTACTCTCAGATTGGTTTCATTTTCCTTTTCTTTCATGAATAGACCTATGATTTAGTTGGAGGTGTGCAGAGTGCAAAACCCAATCCAATTAACTGTCTGGAGATCCCATACTATGGTTCAGCTTTCAGTTGGTCATTGCCATTTCAGCCAGGAACTCAAAAGTAAATTTTAATGAAATTGTTTCTGAGGAGGCTGAGGAGGGAGCAGAGGCTAGAGCATCAGTCACTGTCTAGGTGTGAGCTGAGGACTCCATGCACCACACCCACTTTGGTGAATGAGGAGCCTAAGGGGGTTTCCAAGAACCTGCAGGCCAAGGTCCCACAGAGAATTGTCCTTTCTTTCCTTACAAATGAGCAAACTTTGCTTTTATCTCTAGATGCAGGTGAGACTTAGTTCAGAACATTTTTATTTCTGTTGTGATATAAGCTATTTATGAGGGTTTACAGGGCAAATTTCCCCTGGTGTCTGGAAGTAGAGTATTCCTAAGGAATCTATTGTGGGCCAAATTGGCAAAATTCTTCTTGGGTCTTTTAGTGGCCAGATTGTGTGCCTGACCTACCTGTCTTCAGGTAGGTCTTTTGTAAAAGTCAAGTGATGTTTAGAAATAGAGGAAGGGATGAAGAGAGAACAATGATGTGAGAAATGACTAACAGCTGGCTCCTATCCACCCCCTACTGCTGGTTGTGAAAGGAACCTGATAGGAACCATTGGTTGCCAGGGAGGATGCTCAATGAACTGAACAACACACCAGAGCTTGCAGTCTTTTTTTTTTTTTTTTTTTTTTTTTGGAAAGGAGGCTTGGTTTTGACATGTGAGCCCTAATATTCATAGAAGGGACACACAATCAAATGTACACCTTAGAAATAATGGTTATTTTTCTCATCCTCAGCTCCCCCATGCTTTAAAAATATATTGTGCTGCTTTTACTGCTCCTTATTTCCAACGCCTCAAAGGCGACAAGTGTGCTCCTAAATCTTCCTCATCTATTTTATTTGTTGGAGCTTAGCAACAGGTGGTGCTAGTCCAGGGGCTGCTGCCTATTCTGGGTGCATTCAGTCGTTCAGTGATAAACATGATATCAATAAAAAGGTGGGGCCACCTCTGTGGTCTCCCAGTATTCACTGCACAGCAGAATTACAGGTTGGCAGTGGGAAGATGTGGGAGGGGGCAGTGGTCCTCTCACACCTCATTGGTGCCTGGTGAGGTGCTCGTCCTGCAGCAGAAGAGGAGAGGCAGGGCTCCCTAAGCAGAAAGTGGGATTGGAGTAAATTGGGGATGCTCTCCTTGGTGCCAGAGCAGTGCCTTTGGCTTTCAGCTGGTTCCTCTGAAAGAAGAAGGACCAAGGACAGGGTTGCTCATGCTCAGCTGACAAGATGCCTTACTCCCTGCTGTCTCCCAGGATCTCTTTCAGAGCAGCTTCATCGGGATGAGCCCCTACGCTCCACGCACACTCCTGGAACTGGCATGTCAGAGTCTCGTGAGGGATGAAACCACAGCCATTGCTGCTCTGGAGTGGCTGCCTATGGAACTCTTCCCTCCTCTGTTTTCTAAGGCCTTGGCCAGGAAACACAGCAGAGTCCTGAAGGCCATGGTACAAGCTTGGCCCTTCTCTTGCCTCCCTCTGGGGGACTTGATTAACCATCAGCAGCCTTACCACAATATCTTGAAGACTGTACTGGATGGGCTTTGTGCCCTGCTTGCCCAAGAGACTAGACCCAGGTAAGAGGGGTTCAGTAGCCTGATAAGGACCCTGGGGATCTGAGCAGTTACAGCTTGGATTGGGGAGCGTACAGGTCCAAAGGAAGAGCTCAGGGAGGCTTGGAGCCACTGAGGTCATTCTAGGAACAGGCTTTATATATATAGTGCTTTTAAAGATATACAGGGTTAATAAAGGGACATGAGCCCACCGTTTCTGATGGCACTCCAAGTTACCAGAATTGGGGGTCATGTGGGATCAAAGTAGAACTAGGAGGAGCTGATTCCCAGGGCATAGAGTAAAAATCCTGTCAGGTATATGGCCCACATGCTCAGATTCCCAGACTAATGGTCATGGTCTTATTCCTTCTTATCTCAAGGCATCCCAGAATACCACTCTATTTTCTCCATAGGAGATGTAAACTGCAGCTCCTGAATTTACAGAAGAGAGCTCATCAAGAGTTCTGGATCCTGTGGACTGGAAGCAGAGCCCAAGTGTTCTCACTGCTGGAGCCAGAGGCCTTGAAGCCCATGAGGAAGAGTGGGATAGGAGACAACTTTAGGGCGGGGCCTAATGCATCCTGGGCCCCTGTGGAGGTGTTAATAGACCTTTGTCTCAAGAGAGGTGTCCTTGATGCATCCCTGAGCTACATAATTAAGAAAGTCAGTAAGAAAAGAGGTTTACTGTATCTTTGCTGTAAGAAGGTGAATGTTTATGCGGTATCAAAGTGTGACATTAACATCCTGGATATAGTGCAACTCGATTCTGTCCAGGATTTTGAGGTAAATTGTACCTGGAAGCTGTCCACTCTGAGGAAGTTCGCTCCTTTTCTGGGCCAGATGAGCAATTTGAGTCGGTTCCTCCTGTCCCACATCTTTACATCATCTCACACCACCTTGGAGCAGGAGGAGCAGTGTGTTAGCCTGGTCAGCACTCAGTTCCTCAGCCTGACCCGCCTCCAGGAGCTCTCTTTATATGATGTCTCTTTTCTCAAAGGACACATGGATAAGATCCTCAGGTGAGTGGTGCAGAGGTTTTCCTGCAGACCAGAGGTAGCCCCTTTTCATTTCAGTCCACAGTGATGGGAACTCCTATGTGCCTTCCATCAGCAGAGCCAGAGAGCATGAGCCACTAAAGGGTCTAAGCAGTCAATGATTGTTCACTGCTCTCTCCCCTTGCAGGTTGTCAAGTAACACCCCCTCCCCAGACAAAGGTAGGGTGCATATACTAAGACAGATGCTATAGAGACTCTCCGCTAGGAATGAAAGTAACGGGTTCTTTGGGTCAGTGATAGTTGTTTGGGAATCCTTCTAAGTGGTGTCTAAGGGAAGGTGATGCAATGGAACCAAGTGAGGATGGCAGTGAGGCGGGGAAAGCCCATCAGAGATGAGTTCCAGGGGTTAAGTTCCGCACATTAGCGATTTGGTGATGGCAGCCTTTCAATACAAACCTGTCTTGAATCACCTGTGTGCCAAATATTTTCAAATCATCTACTAAGCAAATGCCTATTACATGCAGGACTCTAGAGGCAGCAATCATGAACAGGGGTAGGTGGTTTGTAGAGGATGCAGTGATCTAAGTTCCTGCAGGCTGGCAGCCCCTGATGGATGTTGCCTGGCCATGTCCAGTTAAGCCCATTCTGCATATTTATCAGTAGCCTCATTGAGCTAAGAGATGACAGTGACACACATCCAGGCGTGGCTGGAGGAAAATTTGAGTTGAAGGCATTTATGGTCATGTCTTCAATACTAAAATTTACTGTTTGATTCTGCTTGAGACATTGGGTCAGGCTCCTTTCTGAGCTTCACCCCTTTTTACCTCCCATTATTCGTGCTCACAACACTTGTTTGTTTGGAGGTGCAGCTGTAAAATGTGCTTCAGGTGAAAGATGAGCAAATGGAGTGTGTGAAGTTTCAGCCAATTGAATCCATCACAGAGCAGATAAGAGATGGAGAAATTATTCCACTCGAATATGCACTAACTTGAATAAATATTTTCACTGTGCCACATCCTGGGTTTGATCATCATCTGAAAACCTTCAGGTTTTGTTGACATAGATGTCTTTACCTTAAATCCTGCCTCATGCTCACTTTGCTAGGTCCAGCCTCCTGAATGAACTGCTCTATGTTTTTTCTAGTTGCCTGATGACCCCCTTGAAGACTCTGTCCATCATTAACTGCCAACTTTCTGAAAGTAACTTGACACATCTCTCCCAGCACCTAAACATCAGCCAGCTGAAGGTGCTGCATTTTAGAAGACTTAACCTGACAAACATCAGTTCTGGACCCCTCCGATTTCTGTTAGAGAGAGTCTCTCCCACCCTGCAGGACCTGAACTTGGATGAGTGTGGGATCATGGACACCCACTTCATGGACCTGTTGCCTGCCCTTAGCCACTGCTCTCAGCTCATGACCCTAAGCTTCTGTGAAAACCCCATCTCCACCACCGTCCTGGAGGACTTGCTTCACCACACCATCAGGCTGAGCAACCTGAATAGTGTTCGGTATGCTGCACCCCTGGAGAGTTACCAGGAAAGGAGTAACACCATCCACCTGGGCCGACTTGCCCAGGTGCATGCCACGCTGAAGCATAGGTTGCAGGACTTGGGGCGGTCTGACATGGTCTGGTTCTGTGCTTACCCCTGTCCTCACTGTGGAGGTAGAACCTTCTATAATCCAAACCTCATTCTGTGACCATTACATGTCTGTCTAGCTGGGTGCACATCTGATAGGTTTTACTCTGGACACATGAACACTGAAGCCCTGACATAAGGGTGTCATAAAGAAACACAGCATCCAGTTTGAGACTATTATTCAGTGTTTGGGAGCAATGATGACAGAGGTTTGATGATTACTTTGGGGAGATGAATCCTAAGAAGTTGGAAAAATGCAACTTAATCTCTCAGGGGTAGGGATTCAGGCTTGGGTGGGGAGATTCAGAGATTACCTTTGATTGAATGGTTATGGGAAAAAAATCAGTAATAAAGAAAATTGAATGTTAACCATCTCTTTTATTCTATGACATGTTCACCCAATTCTCCCATCTGCAGTTACTGGTCAAATATGAGAGATATTTTTGACCTACCATTGTCCCCCGCTCACCTGAAGCCTCTAATATGGTCCGGTGCGCAGTGCTAGGCTCCCATGAGCTCACTGATGTGGGCCCTTGGTTATTGGTCTTTATTTATTTACAATGCCTTCATGAACAGTGATCACACTTCCTCTGGGCTCTAGTGACCTTGAGGAGCTTCTAGGGACGGGAAGCAGCAGCAGAGCCCAAGGCAAGTTCCAGGAGGGTGGCAGGGATATTGGATCATGATGGCAGTCCTGGTCCATTGGTGCCAGGCCTATTCTCTTTAGATTAAACTTAGATGGCTAAAAAGAAAACCAGTCCCCAGTTCTGCCCCTCCTCCTATTGATTGGAGTATGAGGATGTGGAAAGGGACCAGGAAGTCTGTTTTTCAGTTGCTCACAAGTCTCCTCTGCCATTGGTGATTGGAGAATGAGGATGGGCAGAAGGAACCAGGAGGTCTGATTTTCAGCTGCTCACAAATCTCCACAAGCATTTTTAAATCAGCTCCCCATACCTTAGCTCCTTAGCCTGGTTTAGTCAATCCTTAATGATTGTGGATGTTAAGACCCTGGCTTTTTATTAGATAGACTAGAAGCCTGGTGTATGAAATTCTTGCACACTGTGGGAGGCAAGGGTTTGTCCATTAGCCCAGCCTGCACCCTCTCCAATCTGGGACACCTCGAGGGATGTCTGACTGTCCATTTAGGCCTGATCCCAGTAGGTTAGGGCCCACATGGTCCGGACAGTCAGACATCCTTCTCACAATCTAGGACTACTAGCTCCAAACTGCTCACCTGCCTGCCTTCATGATTGCCACTAAATGCTTCTGCCTGACAGCCTCATCTCCTAACCACTACCCTACCAGGCTAACTGACGTCTAACTGCTCTCCTGCTAGTCTCTTTACCCCCAACTTCCCTCCTCTGCTGTCCTCGTCACCCCTAACTGCCTTCCCCTGCAGGCTTGATCACCCCCAACTGCCCTCACTTGATTGGAGTATGAGATCTGGAATCACCCACTCTCCTCCTCTGCTGGCCATCTTGTGGTGGCCATCTTATGTCACATGGGGGAAAGATCTTTGACCACAAAGAAGCAGACCTCTTGTGTGTTGGAGTGATGCTCTATCTGCATAGTACCCTTTTATTAGATAGGATAGAGGCCTGGTGCATGGATGGTGACCAGCTGGTTTTCCCTAAAACTGTCCTAGATAAACAGTGCCATAACACAAATAAAGATCAAGGTGGAGTTTCTCTTGGAGTGTGGTGCAGCCTGGGCAAGAGGCCTATTGTGTGGTATAGTAGCTGGCCATGACCCCATCCACCCAAGTGAAGGTCCTGGGGTCTGGGATTAATTTAATTGAAACTTTGTAGCCTGGAGTCTAGCCAAGCCTTCTGCTCCCTCTGTGGTGACAACCATTTCTGTTTGAAACTCTTTAGCTTAGAGTGATGGTCTAGGTCTGCAGAAGTTTGGCTTCCTCCATTGCCCTGGCCACCCTAGCCTCTTTTTCTCTCCAGCACTGTGGCCGCCGCCATTTCTGTTGGGATTATATATCTTCTATAATTGAAACTTTATAGCATTGAGGGGACCTCAAGGCCAGCAAAGGCAGGTGGAAAGCTTGGCTTCCTCTGTTGCCAGGGAAAGACTAGCTGTCCTCCTGTTTTCAGTGGTGGCAGCCCTCTAGGTTGGGGTTTGTTTGAGAAATTTGCTCCTGATGGTTAGTGTGCGAGGATGTTGGCATGGTTCAATTGGAAGTATGGTCAATTTGCATATTACTCTTTTATTAGATAGGATATCATCCCAACCCACATTGATCACTTTTCAGCCTGTTGACAAAATACTTATATTTTATTCATGAAGATGTAAATATTTGGACTCCCTATTTCCTGAACAAGTTTATTATTGGTGGAATCACAAAATATATCTTTACGTATTTATGTGCTTTTTAGAAATTTCATTCAATGGTAAACAATGTATTGTCCTGATAAAGGGTTCTGGCCTTATCATTGAATGTCCTAATATATTTTTGAGTAGGAAACTATTACCTAGTTTTCCTCAGTAGAACATGTGTTAAAATCAAGAATATATCCTACCAATGTGGACTTTAAACAAGAGTGTTAGTTTGGTTTCATCAGTATCCAAACACAGAAAGAAACAGTAAGATACACAGCAAGTTTCAATTATTGTACGCTATTTGATTGTGCCTCAAAACACATTTCCTGTTTGTGCTATTGATTATAATGTGCATTACAGGACCTAAGGACCTTCATGGAAAACTCCCTCATGAAACCATGTGAAAGGGAAGTTTATTGAACAAGAATGTTATCAGGGACTTTAAAATTAAAAAGGAGGGATTCTTACGAGGATTAAAAATGGAGTCAGATGCTCCAGGGAAACACTCAGAGGATATTACAGCTAAAATACAGAAAGAAAAACAAACAAACAAACAAACATGAATAATCAACAGAAACTTCACAGGAAAGAAGTGTGACACTTTGGGACTGAAAAGCAAGATCTCCTAGACACTGGTAAGAAGGGAGGAGGCATCCACAATGAAAAAGTGAAGTCCTGCAAGATATCTCAGTTGTGGGGTTGCCACTGAGAACTCTAGGGGTGTAATCACCAAGATCATCCCCTAGCAGAGAGCACCAACAATAAGGAAGGTACTCACATAAAACATGGCTATTAAAAGCAGCAGAATGCTGTCTGGCAGGGAGACAGTACTGGCCATTCAGGAATCATCTTAAAGAGCCAACACACAAATTTCCCTGTACTCTGGTAAAGGGAGGTGAACTGAACTGAAACTGTGGAGACAGAAGTCAGGACTGAAGGTTCAGGAGACAGAGTTCAGAAGATAGACACACAGGGAAGATTCAGTCCCTTATGCAGAAGATGACACATACATTTGCCTTGTCTGGCAAATCAAGAAAGTTTACACACTGTTGGAAAAAACAACAACAAAAAACAAACAAACAAACTTTTCTCTGAAGTCATTTAAGAAAATAATAATGAAAATTGATATCTAGCCAGAAGCCACTACCCTACAATGTTGAAAAAAAAATTATCAGTGGAAGACTGCCTGGGGCAATTCATGTCCAAATCTTATCAGTAGGCCTTGAGTCTTTGCCTGACCTGAATAGTAAGACACAAACTTTAACATTGCCCTTCCCTAGAGACTGAAAAGGGTAGAAGATCACAGAAACTGATCATGAACTCAAACAGAAAGTCAAAACGAAGAAACAAAGAACCAACTCCAAAATGAAAGAACTAGAGAATTCTCCAGAAAGGGGGGTGGGGAGGGGAAATAAGAAATTTATCTGAATCAGTGTTTAGAGTAATGATAAAAACATTCAAAAGAATGAAAAAAAGATATAGTAACCATTAAAAAAAAAACTGTCCTAGATAAACAGTGCCATAACACAAATAATGAACAAATCAAAAAAATACTCAGCAGATTAGGGGAAACTGAAGATCAAATCAGTTAATTTTTAGTTATACAGTAAATATCCCATTTCAGGAAACCAGAAATGAAAAAAAATAAAGACAGGAGTACAGTGAGTATTCCTGAAATATAACATTATTACAATAGCTGGTGTGCCTAAAGAGGCAGAAAAGAGAAAGGCATATAGAAGGTGTTTAAAGAAACAAAGACAGAAAACTTCCCTAAGCTGGTAAAGAAAAATGTCACACAAGTTCAGGATGTACCGAAATCCTCAAACAAGAAGAATCATAACAGAGCCATGCCCAGAAACACTATACTTAAAATGCCAAAAATTAAAGACAAAGAGATCATCTTGAAGACAACAGAAAAAAATAAGTCTCTTTCCTTCAAGCCTCCATTAATCAAAAAAGAGATATCATGTAAGAAAAAATATCCTGCAAATAAAATACATCTAGAAAATTCTTATTCCAGAAGAGTAACTTTCCTTCATAATGCCAACAGCAGGACACCCATGAAAAACACACATGATGTCAAAATAAGCCAAAGGAAAATCATTTGGACAAAAATAAAAATAATCCCAAGTCTAATTTGCAGAGAGGATCCCTTTGTTAACTTTTGGTCGAGAATGTGTTTATGTCTTTTCGGAGAACAACTCCAAGACCATGTGGGATTCTGGGACAGTGAGGAACTGATGGGTCTCTTCTAATCAAGAGGATGGTCCAGAGATGGGGGACACTGATGACACCTTGCCATGCTAGCAGTAGGCAACTGTGTGTGGCTGCAGGCAGCCCAAGACCAAACCAGAGAGGATGGATCTTGCATTGCCACCATGTGTCCATCATCTGGATACCATTGCTGACATGTACACACAAAGAACTATTTGACATTGAAACTGGGACTCAGAACAGTTAGACATTGAAACTGAGACTCAAACAGTTTTTGTTCTTATACATTTATTTCTAGTATGCAGATGCAAGAAGAAAAGAGAAGGGGAAAGTGATTGATATAGAGGCAGGGAGGCATTGAACAGGTTTCAAGTTACCAGGAGGAAGGCTGGGAGGGTTGGGTGGGTGGGTGCTGGGGGAGATCAACTGAGGGACTTGTATATATGCATATGAGCATAACCAAGGAATGATAGACACTGGGGCAGGGTGGGGGCAGGTGCGGACAAGTGCTGGGGCTTAGAGGAGGCTGGGGGAGGATAAAGGCGGGGGGAAAAGGAAAACACATGTACTACTATAAAATCTAAGTTATACTGCAAAAAATAAAAAATAAAAAATATATAAAAAATTTAAAAATACAAATAAATAAGTAAATAAATAAATGATAGTGACCAAAAACGACCCCCACATGGTGAAAGAAATTGACTCAAGTGTCCAAGAAGGACACAGAACCTCAAATTATAGGAATCCAACAAGGACCACACCAAGACACATCATAATTAAAATGCCAAGATCCAAAGGCAAAGAGAGAATATTAAAAGCAGCCAGAGGAAAACAGTTAATTACCTATAAGGGAACATCTATACCATTGTCAGCAGATTTCTTAATAGAAACTATGCTGGCCAGATGGAAGTGGCAATAAATATTCAAAGTAATGAATAGAAAGAATCTACAACCAAGATTACTTTCCCCAGCAAAGCTATTATTCAGAACTGAAGGACAGATAAAGTGTTTCACAGAGAAGAAAAAGCTAAAAGAGTTCATTACCGCCAAACCGATATTATATGAAATGCTGAAAGATATTCTTTCAGAAGAGGAAGAAGAAAAAGGTAAAAATAAAAATTATGAACAACAAATACACCTCTATCAACAAATGAATCTAAAAATCAAGTGAATTAAAAATCTGATGAACAGAATAAACACCTATTGTTCTACCCTGCGCAACAATTCAAAAACTATAACAAAGAAACAAAACAAACATCATCCAGAATCACCAGACAGCTGGCTGAGTGAAAACTCCACAAATAAAAGTAAAGTGGGACACTGAGACTCAGAAGAGTGGCGGAGCGCAGCCTTGAAGATGTGCATGGAAACACAGGTTAGGAGCCCTCCTGTTCGCGCATGCGAACTGTGGCTGGCAGGAGCAACCCCGGCTGGATTTCTCCAACGGGGAGGGCAGAGACGTCCCACTGCATGAATTCCCCAGTATCAGGCGAGGTCCGAGGTATGTGGGACACACCCTGGAAGCCGGACTCGGCAGAGGTCTCCTAGTCTGAGGAGAAACCTGGTTGCTTGGAAAAGCAGTTTGTGCGTGTAAATTGTGCGACAGCACAGACGCGTGACTTGCTCCCTGACAACTTGCCCCCTGGTCCCGGAGACTACAGGACTGCTTTGTTTTACAACCCTGGGTGAGACTTGGGGTGTGCAGACGCATTTGGGGAGAGGCAGAGTTGTCTGGCATGGGTAGAGACTAGCGATTTTCTCTTGGAGGTGTCTGCAACCATTCCCATACAAGAGATCCTTGCACTAGCTACTCAGCTCAGAGACTCTGCCCATCCAACCTGAACACAGTCTCCATTCACAGCCAATTGGCCTGGAGGTCAAACCCTCCTAGGGCTAACAACAACAAGCTGGGCTTAAATTCAAAAATATTATACAACCCATAAAGGATTGCAGTAAGTGTACCCACCTCAGGTAACTGGGGAGGCTGAGCCACTGTCCCTTAGAGGACATCTACTACATAAAGCAGCCACCATGCAGAGACATGGAAAGAAATCAGGTGTGAAAGAAATGGAGGAAAAAAGACGACTAAACATAGAGTTCAAAACCACAGTTATAAGGCTTTTCAAGAGGCTCCTACATAAGGCCATTGAATTTAATGAGAATTACCAGGAAATAAACAAGACCAACCAGGAAATGAATGAGAATTACAAGGAAATGAATGAGACTTACAAGGAAATGAATGAGACCTACAAGGCAATGAGTAGGAACTCTGAGGATATGAACGAGACCCTCACGGATATGAAAAAGGACCAACTAGAAATCAAGCATACACTGACTGAAATAAAATATAATACACAAAGTCCTAAAAGCAGTCCAGAGGGCCACAAGAACTAAGTCAAAGATTTGAAATACAAAGAAGCAAAATCCACTCGGCTGGAAATGCAAGAAACAAAAAGAATCCAGATAATTGAAGATAGTGTAAGGGGCCTCTGGGAAAACCCAAGCATGCCAACATCCGAATTATTGGGGTGCCAGAAAAAGAGAGACAGCAAGGTAATGAAAACCTACTTGAAGAAATAGTGACTGAAAATTTCCCCCAGCTGGTGAAAGAAACTGACTTAAAAGCCCAAGAAGTACACAGAACCCCAAAATATAGGAATCTGATGAGGAACACACCAAGACATATCATAATTAAAATGCCAAGAGCAAAAGATAAAGAGATAATATTAAAAGCAGCAAGAGAAAAACAGTTGGTTACCAATAGGGGAGCACCCATATGATTATCAGCAGATTTCTCAAAAGATACAATGCAGGCCAGACGGGACTGGCAAGAAATATTCAAAGTGATGAATAGCAAGAATCTACAACCAAGATTACTCGATCCAACAAAGCTATCATTCAGAATTGAAGATCAGATAAAGTGCTTCACAGATAAGAAAAAGCTAAAGGAGTTCACCACTACCAAACCAATATTATATGAAATTCTGAAAGATATTCTTTAAGAAGAGGAAGAAGAAAAAGGTAAAAATATAAATTATGAACAACAAATACACATCTATCAACAAATGCATATAAAAATCAAGTGAATTGATTGTCTGATGAACAGGATAAACTGGTGACTACCACAGAAACATGGACATAGAGAGGGAATAGACTGACACATTTTGGGGAGAAAGGGGGTGTGGGAAGTACAGCAAGAAACTGGACTAAAATCTTGCAACAATGGGAGAGGACAGTGGGGAGGGGGAGGTGAGGGTGGAGGCTGTTATGGGTACAGGGTGGAGGGGAGCTATAGGGGGATAAAAAAGGGAAACAATGTGATTAATAAAATGAATAATAAAAATTTAGAGAGAACTAAATGCTTCACAATAGAGAGAACTAAGATGGCGGCATAGGTGAGCACCTATCTTGCTGTCCACACAACAATTCTGAAACTACAACTTAACAACAGAACCAAAATTGTCCAGAATCACCGGAGAGCTGGATGAGTGAATATTCCACAGATAAAAGTAAAGGTGGGACGCAGCAGTGACTCAGGAGCAGCGGTGCACAGCATTGAGGTTCAGAGCGTGAAAGAGCTGTGAGGGACGGGCAGCAGACAGCAAGTCCGCCTGGTTTTCTCCAGCGGGGAGGGCGGAGGACTCCCACAGCACCAACATCCCAGTTCCAGGGGAACTCCCAGATCAGGGAAAGGAGGATCCTGGGCTCAGCTGAGGTCTGTGAGTTTGGGGAGAGTGCATGAGTAAATTGGAGCAGCAGTTCCTGGAGTCCTCGACCAGGCTGAGAACGCACGACTCGCTCACTTGCTCGGAGACCACAATAGTGCCTTGTTTTGCAACCCTGAGTGAGACTTTGGCTGTGCAGACTCATTTGGGGAGAGGCAGAGTTGTCTGGCAACAGGGAGACCAGTGGTGGATTTACATTGTCACCCAACACTGAGACCCATGAGCCGCACAGATAAGCTGACGCCGTGAGCCCCATTGACACTGAAGCTGTGCACCACGTAGGGGGGACCTAAGCCTGACGCCCCGCGCCCGTTAGATGCTGTAGGGAGGAGCTAAGGCTGACACACGCTGCATAAGGAACCTGAGCCACTGTTCCTTAGAGGATACTAACCACACACCGATAAGGGACCAACTCAGGAAAGCACCACAATGCAGAGAAAAGGAAAGAACTCAGCTGTGAAAGAAATGGAGGAAAAAAGACTAGACATAGAGTTCAAAACCACAGTAATTAGGCTTATGAAGAGGCTACTAGAAAAGGCAGAGAAACTTAATGAGAACTACGCTGAAATAAATAACACCTACAAAGAAATGAACACTTACAAGGATATGAAAAAAGACCAGCTAGAAATTAAGCATACACTGACTGAAACAAAAAATATTATACAAAGACCTAAAAGCAGTCCAGACGACTGCAAAAACCAAGTCAAAGATTTGAAATATAAAAAAGCAAAATCCACTCAGCTGGAAAAGCAAGAAGCCAAAAGAGTCCAAAAAATTGAAGAGAGTATAAAGGGCCTCTGGGACAATCTCAAGCATACCAACATCAGAATTATTTCTACTACAAGAAATAGTGACTGAAAACTTCCCCCACCTGGTGAAAGAAATTGACTTGAAAACCCAAGAAGTGCACAGAACCCCAAAATATAGGAATCTAAAGAGGATCACACTAAGGCACATCATAATTAAAATGCCAAGAGCAAAAGACAAAGAGAGAATATTAAAAGCAGCAAGAGAAAAACAGTTACCTATAAGGGAGCACCCATACGATTGTCAGCGGATTTCTCAACAGAAACGATGCAGGCCATACGGGAGTGGCAAGAAATATTCAAAGTGATGAATAGCAAGAATCTACAACCAAGATTGCTCTATCCAGCAAACCTATCATTCAGAATTGAATATCAGATAAAGTGCTTCACAGATAAGAAAAAGCTAAAGGAGTTCATCACCGCCAAACCAATAGTATATGAAATGCTGATAGGTATTGTTTAAGAAGAGGAAGAAGAAAAAAGGTAAAAATATACATTATGAACAACAAATACACATCTATCAACATTGAATCTAAAAATGAAGTGAATTAACAACCTGATGATCAGGATAAAATGAGGAATATAACAAAATCATGGACACAGAGAGGGAATGGACTGATAATTCTTGGTGAGAAAAAGGGTGCGGGAAGTACAGCAAGAGACTGGACAAAGGTCATGCAACTATGGGAGAGGATGGGGGGGGGAGGCAAGGGCGGAGAGTGGGATGGGTACTGGGTGGAGGGGAGCTATTGGGGGAAAATGTAATTAATAAACTGAACAATAAAGATTAAATTAAAGGTCAAAAAAATTTAAAAAATAAAGAAACTGTCCTAAGATGTGTACCAGTTCTGTTTCACACTATGCAGAATAAAGATGAATTATTAAGAGAATATCTGAGTTACCAATAAAAAGAAATATCACAAAGACAGAATAATAAGACTGAAAAATATGTACATCAATTAAAGAGAGATATAAGTAATTGTAAATATTTTTCAATCTCTCCTGATGAAACTAATGATGTCACATCACATGCTCAGTTGGGCATTATTATTCGATATTCTGATCATCTCACAATGAGAAGAGTTGATAAAGTTAGTATCAGTGCCAACAAGTACATCTGGAAGTGAAATATGTAAGGTTTTTATTCAAACATTCTGTGACATAATCATTGATATCTCTAAAGTTGTGTCAGTGGAGAAAAATGAGGCACCAAAGAAGGTGGGGGAAAAAGTTGGATTTGTCAAATTGTTTACAGAGGCTATTGGACATCAGTTTGTGCCTTTTCATTGTATTATTCATCAGGATGGTTTATGTGCCAAGGCAGGACTCACCAAATTAAACAACTTAATGTCATTTGTTACAAAAATACTTAATTTAATAACTGCTCACCCCCTTTATAAGGGAGAATTTTCTGCACTTTCACTAGAGGTTAATTCAACTTACAATGGAATGCTGATGTGCAATAATGTAAGATGGCTGAGCCGAGGCAAAGTTCTTGAACGCTTTGTGGAGCGCTTTGAAGAAATTAACGTATTTCTTGAGGATAATGACCTGGGAAATTTTTTTCAGCTCAATGATGATAACTGGGTCAACATCCTGATTTTTTTTTAACAGATCTCTTCGTTCATATTAATAAACTGAACTTAAAGTTACAAGGTTTTGGCAAAAGTATTGACATTATTTTTGGATACATAAAAGCTTTTGAAAGTAAACTTAAAAGTTGAAAGTAAGATGTAGAAACTAAAATTTATAGGTATTTTCCTTGAGAAACAAAGCATTTTGAAAGGCCAGTCGGTGTACAAATTGAAATGTAATCTTTGCATATAAAGTACGAGCATATTGTAAAAGCATTACATGACAATTTCAGTGATAAATTTAATCAATTTAGAAGTCTAGAATAGACCATACATTGATTAAGTGTCTTGATGTGGTAGTCTAGAATTGTTTGGAATGAAATGGTTTCCAATGGATGCAAATTGATGATTTGGAGATGCAACTTGCAAAATCTCAAGAGAGCATCTGGGCTCAGGTGTTTGTATACTAAGGTCAAAGCTTCAGAATCTGCAACGATGCCACTTGGAGAATCAAGAGAAGTGCTACTAGGAAGAGGAAATTTGGAGTGCCTGGAGGTGATTACCAGAAACTTTTAGCACCCTGAAATATATAGCAATGGCTTTGATACTGTTAAGGGAGAACCAAGATGGCGGCATAGGTAAAACACCTATCTTGCCGTCATACACAGCAATTTTAAAACTACAACTTAACGAAAGAACAAACACCTTCCAGAATCACCAGAAAGCTGGCCGAGTGAAAATTCCACAAATAAAATGAAGATAAGACACTGTGACTTGGAGGAGCGGCTGAGGACAGCCTTGAAAATTTCCACAGAGAGAAGTTTGGAGCGTGTGCGACAGCGGAGAGGGCGGACGGCTGAAAACCGGCCAGTTTTCTTGAACGGGGGAGACAAAGACGTCCCACTGGACTGATTCTCCAGCTCTGGGCGAAGTCCAGGGAACCCACTATCACATGCGATAAAAACTGGACAATGGGAGGGCACGCCAAAGTTCGGGTGCTACAGGGGTCTGCCAACTTGTGGAGAAGGGAGCTTGGGCATCAACTTGGGAACAGTGTAGCTGCGTGACCTAGTAGAGAGCGCTCGAGACTTGCTCTCTCACTTGGAAAACCATCAGACTGCTTTGTTTTATAACCCTGGGTGAGACTTTGGGTGTGCAGACTCATTTGGGGAGAGTCTGAATTCCCTAGTAGCTGGTGGAGCTTGGCAGCAGCTCTCTCTCAGAGGTGCTGGCGGCCATTGCCCCAGGCACAAAGTCCCTGGAGCCTCACAGGGCAGAGCTAATGCTGTCTGCTTGGCCCAGAGACTCCACCCATCCAACCTGAGCACAGCTGAGCTTCACAGACAATTGGTCTGGAGGTCAACCCCTCCAAGGGCTAACAACAATTAACCTGAGCTTAATTTCAGCAAGACTGTGCAACCCATATCCAACTCAACTAACTGGGGAGGCTGAGCCCTTGTCCCTAGTAGGATGTTTACCACACAAAGCTAATTGACCAACTCAGGGAAGCAGCCACCATGCAGAGACATGGAAAGAAATCAGATGTGAAAGAAATGGAGGGAAAAAAAAAACGACTGGACATGGAATTCAAAACCACAGTTATAGGCCTTCTCAAGAGGCTCCTACAAAAGTTCGAGACCTATAAGGAAATAAGCAAGACCAAAAAGGAAATGAATGAGTCCTACATGGAAATGAATGAGACCCTCAAGGATATGAAGAAAATTCTCAAGAATATGAAAAAGGACCAACCGGAAATTAATATACACTGACTGAAATAAAAAATATTATACAAAGACCTAAAAGTGCTCTAGAGCACCTCAAGAACCAAGTTAAAGATTTGAAATACGAAGAGGTAAAATCCACTTAGCTGAAAAAGCAAGAAACCAAAAGAAACCAAAAAATTGAAGATAGTGTAAGGGCCCTCTGGGACAACCTCAAGCATACCAACATCCGAATTATAGGGGTGCCAGAAAAAGAGAGAGAGCAAGACAATGAAAACCTATTTGAAGAAATAGTGACCAAAAACTTCCCACACCTGGTGAAAGAAATTGACTTAGGAGTACAAGAAGCTCACCGAACCCCAATATATATAGGAACCCTAAGAGGACCACACCAAGGCACATCATAATTAAAATGCCAAGAGCAAAAGACAAAGAGAGAATATTAAAAGCAGCAAGAGAAAAACAGATGGTTACCTATAAAGGAGCACCCATACGATTGTCAGCGGATTTCTCAATAGAAATGATGCAGGCCAGACCGAAGTGGCAAGAAATATTCAAAGTGATGAACAGCAAGAATCTACAACCAAGATTACTATATCCAGCAAAGCTATCATTCAGAATTGAAGGTCATATAAAGTGCTTCACAGATGAGAAAAAGCTAAAAGAGTTCATCACCACCAAACCAGTATTATATGAAATGCTGAAAGATATTCTTTAAGAATAGGATGAAGAAAAAGATAAAAGTGGAAATTATGAACAACAAATACACATCTATCAACAAATGAATCTAAAAATCAAGTGAATTAATAAGCTGATGAACAGGATAAACTGGTGAATGTAACAGAATCATGGACATCGAGAGGGAATGGACTGACAATTCTTGGGGATAAAGGGGGTGTGGGAAGTGCAGCAAGAGACTGGACAAAAATCATGCAACTATGGGAGAGGACAGTGGAGGGGGGTGAGGGCAGAGGGTGGGATAGGTACAGGTTGAAGTGAGCTATAGGGGAAAAAAAGGGAACAATGTAATTAATAAACTGAACAATAAAGATAAAAATAAAAATAATATACACTGTTAATATATATATATGTATATCTATGGCAATGTCTTTACTCACAATTTTTGTCTCTATGTACTTTTGTGAGACCTTATTCTTTTTTTTTAAATTATTTTTTATTGATTTTTTGCAGTATAATAGTAGTACATGTTTTCCTTTCCCCCTCCCCCTTATCCTCCCCGCAGCCTCCCCCACCCTCCAGCACATATCCCCAGCTTCCCCCCCTCCCCGCCCCAGTGTCTTTCATTCATTGGTTATGTTCATATGCATGCATACAAGTCCTTCAGTTGATCTCCCCCCGCATCTGCCTCCCATCCACCCAAGCCTTCCCCCTGTAGCTTGACAGCCTGTTCAAGGTCATCCTGCCTCTATATCAATCACTCTCCCCTGTTTCTTTTCTTCAAAAATATGTTGCCTCTGCATACTAGAAATAAATGTATAAGAACAAAAATGTTTCAGTCTCAGTTTCAATGTCCAACTGTTCTGAGTCCCAGTTTCAGTGTCAAATAATTCTTTATGTGTATAAGTCAGCAATGGTATCCAGATGGTGGACACATCGTGTCAATGCAAGATCCATTCTCTCTGGTTTGGTCCTGGGCTGCCTGCAGACATGCACAGCTGCCGACTGCTAGCATGGCAAGGTGTCGTCAGTGTCCCCCATCTCTGGACCATCCTCATGCCTGGAACAGATCCATCAGTTCCTCACCGTCGCAGGAACCCACATGGTCTTGGAGTTGTTCTCTGAAAACACACAAACACATTCTCGACCAAAAGTTAACAAAGGGATCCTCTCTGCAAAATAGACTTGGGATTCTTTTTAATTTTTGCCTAAATGATTTTCCTTTGGCTTATTTTGACACCATGTGTGTTTTTTCATGGGTGGCCTGCAATTGTTTTTACAAATGGAATTTACTTTATTGGAGTAAGATTTTTCTAGATGTATTTTACTTACTCGATATTTTTTTTCCCCTTACATGATATTACCCCGCTGTCTCCTCCCCTTTTTTGATTAATGGGGACTTTTGGAAATTTTATATTGCATTCTTGATAATTTTAAATTTTAATTTTTGCACACAAAGTGACTGCTTTAGGTTTTTTGGATGTTAGGCAATTGTACAGTGAGAAGAACTACTAATAGATTTTTTAGTTAATGTTTTAGGAAAAGCTTATTGTCCAGTACACTATAATTTTCTTGAGTATTCTCATATTTCACTTGGCCAATTTAAATTAATCTGAAAACTTGATTACTATTTTCCTGTCAATTTTAATACTCAAGCAGAAATCTTAGTTTACCCTGTAAATACTAGTGGAAAGGAATATTTGCAATTTTGAGTAGGTCCCGAGCATTCCTGGTAATAGACTGAATTTAGATATAGAGCAGCTATTGCTGGCCGAGTCTCTGTCTGCCACCTGGGTCCCCGTATGAGTTGTGTGTGGGAGGCGAAGCAGCTGTGGGGGTAGGAGACCTCCCTTAGGAGGGCTGAGAATTCAAACCCCTGGCAGGTTTGTGGATGAGGGTCTGTGCCCCACCTCTGTTGACCTTTTAGTTCTCTCCTGTTGGCCCCTCTGCGACTGTGCCTGTCTTAGGTTGTTCCTTCCCTGAGGAATCTTACCTGTCTCTGGCTAACCAGCCATCCTCCTGGGCCAAACAGGGTGATGTGAGGTTCAGTTCTGTCTCCTTTGTAGTCTATGCCCCCCTGTGGCCTCCACATCCAGTACCTGCCTTGGGGTCCCCTCGCCTGCTGGCGGGGTCCCGGTACTGATGACATATCTCGGGGGACCCAGGTTTCTTCTCCCGTGAGGGCCCAGCTCACACCATTGGTCGAGATACAGATCCATGGTGCCAGCTGCCCAAAGGCTTCAGCCACAGCTGGAACTGAAAACTCTGGCATCAGCTGTGTGTATTTGGATAGTAACAAGAAGGTCCCTCTTGGCAGAAAGGGCAAGAAGGGCCAATATAGAATGCTCGGATGCCTTCCCAGTGCCTTAATTCCTTCTGAAAGGGATTAATTTCTTTCCTATCCTTTTTTAAGTTGCTGCCCAACATTCAAAGAATTAGTTTGTAAGTTTATTTGGGATAATTGTATAATATGCTGTTGTCAAATTTCAAATATTATAATGACATTGTAGAATAATGTCATGTAAGGGTATTATGGTGTCATGGGAGGTTAAGCAGGGCCTAGACTAAGGACTGATCTCCATAGGATATGACAAGCTCTAGGCCAAGTCAATTCAATGTCAGACTAGCTGCCATTTTTTTATAATTTTATATAAACTTTGTCAGGGATGTGAAAACACAAATCACTTACCTCAGTTCAAGAGTTCAAGTATATTGACTTTTCCACTTACTCTCACCACCTGCCACTTACCCCTGAGGTTTGACATTTTGATGGACTTTTCTCAGTCTCTGGATCCATTCTTGTTCATCAGTCTATGTCATTGATTGTATTCCTCAAATGAGTGAGATCATGTGATATTTGTCTTTCTCTGCCTGGCTAATTTCACTTAGCATAATGCTCTCCAAATCCATCCATGTTGTTACAAATGGTAGGAGCTCCTTCTTTTTTTCTGCGGCGTAGTATTCCATTGTGTAAATGTACCATAGTGTTTTAATCCACTCATCTGCTGATGGGCACATCGGCTGTTTCCAAATCTTAGCCAAATGGTAAATTGTGCTGCTATGAACATAGGGGTACATATATCCTTCCTAATTCGCCTTTCTAATTTCTTGGGGTATATTCCTAGAAGTGGGATCACTGGGTCGAATGGGAGCTCCATTTTTAGTTTTTTGAGGAATCTCCATACTGTTCTCCTCAATGGCTGTACTAGTCTACAATCCCACCAGCAGTGCACGAGAGTTCCTTTTTCTCCGCATCCTCGCCAGCACTTGTCGTTTGTTGATTTGTTGGTGTAAGCCATTCTGATAGGTGTGAGATGGTACCGCATAGTCGTTTTGATTTGCATCTCTCGGATAATTAGTGATTTTGAGCAAGTTTTCATATGTCTCTGGGCCTTCCTTTATCTTCTTTCGTGAAGATTCTATTTAGGTCTGTTGCCCTTTTTTTATTAGATCATTTGTCCTCCTTTTATTGAGTTGGGTGAGTTGCCTGTAGATGCTTGAGATTAAACCTTTATCACTAATAACATTTGCAAATATGTTCTCCCATGCAGTGGGTTTTCTTGTTGTTTTGTTGATGGTTTCTTTAGCTGTGCAAAAGCTTTTGATTTTGATGTAGTCCCATTTGTTTATTTTCTCTTTAGCTTCCATTACCCTTGGAGCAGTATCATCAAAGAAGTTCTTTTGGCATATGTCTGAGATTTTTCTTCCTGTAGATTCCTCTAATATTTTTATGGTTTCCTGTCTTACGTTTAAGTCCTGTACCCATTTTGAGTTTATTTTTGTGCATGTTGTAAGTTGGTGCTCTAGTTTCATTTTTTTGCATGTATCTGTCCAATTTTCCCAACACCATTTATTGAAGAGACTGTCTTGACTCCATTTTATGTTCATGCCTCCTTTGTCAAATATTAATTGAGCATAGTGGATTGGGTTGATATCCGGATTCTCTATTCTATTCCATTGATCTATATGTCTGTTCTTGTGCCAGTACCAGGCTGTTTTAAGAACAGTAGCCTTGTAATACAGCTTGAAATCTGGTATGGAAATCCCACTGGCTTTGTGCTTCTTTCTCAGGATTGCTGTGGCTATTCTGGGCCTTTTTTTGTTCCAGATGAATTTTTGGAGAGTTCTTTCTAGGTCTGTGAAATATGCCATTGGTATTTTAATGGGGAGTGCATTAAATTTATAGATTGCTTTGGATAGTATGGACATTTTAATTATGTTGATTCTCCCAATCCATGAACATGGAATGTTCTTCCACTTGTTGACATCTTCCTCTATCTCTTTTTTCAGTGTCCTGTAGTTTTCACAAATAGATCCTTTACCTCCTTAGTTAAGTTTATTCTTAGGTATCTTAATTTTTTTGGTGTGATGGTAAATGGGATTGCTTTTTTAGTCTCTCTTTCTGTAAGTTCACTATTAGTGTATAGAAATGCCATAGATTTCTTGGCATTAATTTTGTAGCCTGCTACATTGCTGAACTCATTTATTAAGTCTACTAACTTTTTTATGGAGTCTTTCGCATTTTTTATGTACAATATCATGTCATCTGCAAATAAGGATAGCTTAACTTCTTCTTTTCCAATTTGGATGCCTTTTATTTCTTCTTCTTGTCTAATTGCAACGGCTAATACTTTCAATACTATGTTGAACAGGAGTGGTGAAAGTGGGCAACCCTGTCTTGTTCCTGTTCTTAGGGGAAATGGTTGTAGTTTTTGCCCATTGAGTATGATGTATGCTGTGGGTTTGTCATATATGGCTTTTATTATGTTGAGGTATGATCTTTCTATTCCTACCTTATTGAGAGTTTTTATTAAGAAAGGATGTTGGATTTTGTCAAATGCTTTTTCTGCATCAATTGATATGACTATGTAATTTTTATCTCTCAATTTGTTTATGTGATGTATCACATTTATTGATTTGCGGATAGTGTCCCATCCTTGCATTCCTGGGATAAATCCTACGTGGTCGTGGTGTATGATCTTTCTGATGTACTGCTCGATCCGATATGCTAGAATTTTATTGAGGATTTTGGCATCTATATTCATGAGGGATATTGGCCTGTAATTCTCTTTCATTGTGTCTTCTTTATCTGGTTTTGGTATTAGGGTGATGCTAGCTTCATAGAAGGAGTTTGGAAGTTTTCCATCCTCTTGAATTTTCTGGAATAGTCTGAGGAGTATAGGTTTTAGTTCTTCCTTGAATGTTCGGTAAAACTCCCCTGTGAAGCTGTCTGGCCCTGGGCTTTTCTTTCCTGGAAGCTTTATGATGACTGCTTCAATTTCTTCCACAGTTATTGGTCTATTGAGTTGTTTAGATTCTTCTTGATTGAGCTTTGGGAGGTTATATTTTTCTAGAAACATATCCATTTCCTCCAGGTTATCCAGTTTGTTGGAGGAGAGTTTTTCATAGTATTTTTTAACAATCCTTTGTATTTCAATGGGGTCTGTTGTTATTTCACCTCTTTCATATCTGATTTTATTTATTAGGGTCCTCTCTCTTTGCTTCTTGGAGAGTCTGGCTAGAGGTTCATCAATCTTGTTTATCGTTTCAAAGAACCAGCTCTTGGTTTCGTTGATCTTCTGTATTTTTTCTTGGGTCCCTATGTCATTTATTTCTGCTCTGATCTTTACTATTTCCTTCCTTCTGCTTACACTGGGCTTTTCTTGTTGCTTTCTTTCTAACTCTTTGAGTTGTTGGGTTAGATAATTTATTGCCGCTGATCCTAGTTTTTTTGCAGTAGGATTGTAGAGCTATGAACTTCCCTCTCAGAACTGCTTTCACTGTGTCCCATAGATTTTGGATTGTTGTGCTATCATTGTCATTTGTTTCCATGATGTTTTTTTTTATCTCTTGCTTAATCTCTCTAGTAACCCAGTCATAGTTTAATAGCATGCTGTTTAGTCTCCATGTGTTCGATTTCTTTGGATTGTTTCCATTGTAGTTGATTTCCAGCTTTATGCCACTGTGATCTGAGAATATCCTTGATATGATTTCTATCTTCTTGAATTTGGAGAGACTTTGCCTATGACCCAATACATGGTCTATCTTTGAGAATGACCCATGGGCACTTGAAAAGAATGTATATTCTGTGGCTTTAGGGTGAAATGATCTGAAGATGTCAATTAATTCCATCTGGTCCAGTGATTCATTGAGAATTGATGTTTCTTTACTGATTTTTTGTTTAGAGGATCTGTCCAATGGTGATAATGGGGTATTAAAGTCTCCTACTATGATTGTATTGCTGTCTATCTCTCCCTTGATGTCCTCTAGGAGTTTTTGTATATATTTGGGTGCTCCTTTATTGGGTGCGTATATGTTTACAAGAGTTATTTCTTCTTGTTGAATTGCTCCCTTTAGTATTATGAAGTGGCCTTCTTTATCTCTTGTTATGTCCTTCACTTTGAGATCTAATTTGTCAGATATAAGTATGGCTACCCCAGCTTTTTTTTTCATTTCCATTCGCCTGAATAACTTTTTTCCAACCTTTCATCCTCAGTCTGTGTGCGTCTTTTTTTCGGAGGTGGGTTTCTTGTAGACAGCAGATACATGGGTTGTGTTTTCTTATCCTGTCTATTACCCTATGTCTTTTGATTGGAGAATTTAAACCGTTTACATTTAAAGTTATTATTGATAGGTGCTTATATGCTGCCATTTTTGTTCTTTGCCCCTGTGTTCCTTCTTCGCTTCCTATTTCCTTTTACAGCAGATCCTTTAGCATTTCTTGCATTGCTGGTTTGGTGGTGACGAATTCCCTTAGTCCTTTTTTATCTGTGAAGCTCCTGATTTGACCTTCAATTTTGATTGAGAGCCTTGCTGGGTACAGTATTCTAGGATTCAGACCCTTCCTTTGCATGACTTTGTAGATTTCATTCCACTGCCTTCTGGCCTGATAGGTTTCTGTTGAGAGATCACTTGTTATTCTGATGGGTGTTCCTTTGTAGGTGACTTTCTGTCTCTCTCTGGCAGCTTTTAAGATTCTTACTTTGTCATTGGTGTTTGCCAATTTAATTATAATGTGCCTTGGCGTAGGTCTTTTGGGGTTTATTTTGCTTGGGACTCTGTGAGCTTCTTGGATTTGTGTGGGTTTTTCCTTTCCTATACCAGGAAAGTTTTCTGTCATTATTTTTTCCAACAGGTTTTCTATTCCTTGCTCAGTTTCCTGTCCTTCTGGAAGCCCAATTATACAGATATTGTTTTGTTTCATGTTGTCCCACAGTTCTCTTAGGCTCTCCTCCTGCTTTTTAGTTTTTTTTTTCTAGAAGCTGCTCTACTTGGTTATTTTTTCCTACCTGGTCTTCTAGCTCACTGATGCGATCCTCTGCTTCTTCTAGTCTACTCTTAATACTTTTTATTGAGTTCTTTACTTCAGCAATGTCACTTTTCATTTCTTCTTGGCTCCTCTTCATTTCTTCGTGCCTCCTCTTCATTTCTTCATGGCTCTTCATCATTTCTTCCTGGGTCTTCCTCATTTCCTCTTGGTTCTTACTCATATTATCAAATTTGTCTTCCATTCTTTTCAGCCACCTTATGACCATTTCTCTGAATTCTTTCTCTGACAGGTTGTTAACTTCCATTTCATTTACCTCCTTTTCTGGCGAGCCTTGCTTTTCTTTCATATGTGGGCTGTTTCTTTGTCTTCCCATGGTCTCTCTTCTCTGTGTATGTGGTTATGTAGTTCTCACTCTCCTGCGTTGATTTAAAGGCACAAAATACAACACAACCAGGTGCAATGCACCAGGCACTGAACCGGAATGTAGTCAAAGTAATTGTAATTCCAAATAAAGGTGACCACCAGAGAAAGGCAAATTCGGTGATAGGTGGGAAAAAAGAAAGAGAACCTCCCCCAGACCCACACAGACACTCACACACCCACACTCACACAAAAAAGAAAAAGACCACCCCACACACATACACTCACAAAAAAGAAAGACAGGAATGCCAAAATGAAAATGGGAAAAGGGGGAAAAGAAAAAAAGAAATAAAAGGAGTAAATTATAAATGTGTGGTGAAAACTCCTATAGGACAGCCCCTAATCCGAACCAAAACCTGCAACAAGTACTTGGAGATTGATACAAATTACACAAAACTACTAATATCAAGAGAGGTGAGGGAACACAGAAGCAAAAATCTATCTCAAAAACAATGCAGATGAGGACAACAAAACAAGAAACAACACCAAAAATAAAAATAACCCCCCCTACAAGACAAACCAAAATAACAGAATAAGCAAATCAATCTCATAAACCTGCTTAAAAAATCAATATAATCAACAGTCAAGTAAACAACAACAACAGGACAGGGCTAAAAACACTTTAAGATAGTGATGTCAGAGAAGCTAGAGTTATATATGCACTTGGATTAGGTGGTTAGAGGTTAGATATATCAGTGGGGTGAAATTTTAACAGGGGGTAAGGGGAAAGAATTAGGTAAATCTAAAGCAGGAAAAGTGTAAGGGAAACAAGGCACTAAATAGGGAAAGGTTAGCCAGAGAGTGGTGGTATAAAGGTGAAGTTGAGGTAGAGTAAAAGATACTAAAGTGTAGATGAAAATAGACTGTATTCCCAAGGTTGAAGAGAAAATATAATCAATTCCCTGTCACATAAGAGTCAATTTATGATTTGGCCCCTGGGTGGCAGTGTTTCTAGATTGACTTCTGGGTCTATTGGTCCTTTTTATCCTGAACTAAACAATACTGCCTCTCTAATGGTGACTGCTGTTTTAGCAGCCAGAACCCTCCCAAAATCTTCCGGGCTTCCCCCCTCTGTCAGGTCCAAACCGATTGCGCTCCAGGGATCAACTCTGCCACCAGCTCCAAGGGCCCTCTCCCATGTTCACCAGCTTCAACAGCCACAGATTCTATTTCAGGTGCAGATCTCCAGGTTTTGAGTTCCAAGGTGCAGATCTCCCAGACTGCCAGCCCCCTCAGTTTCGCGCCCAAAGTACCCCCAGGGAAATCTGACCTTTCCATGCTGGAGTTTAGAGCTCCCTGGGCTCTGGGCGCCTCCGCCCCAACTTGGCGCCGGTGCTCCGGGAGCCCCAGTGGTCCAGCAGGTACAGTGTATGGCAGCTGTATGTTTTCCAGCTCCTCTCCTGCAAGATGTCGTGGTCCGCCTCCGCCCGCCTCCTCGCGCAGTTGGCTCAGGGAGAGAACCCAGCAGTACTGGGGCCGCTCAGGCTAGGGAGGCCAGCCCAGCAGTCCTCTATCTTCTCCTGGAGCACAGCTGTCCCCCTAGTCGCCGACAAATGCTCCCTGCGCGACTTTCAGCTGCTCCCTCCCTCTGCCCTGTGATCAGATTCAGATCCGTGAGACCTTATTCTTAATGGTAAATAATATCATAAGAAACAGATTGACAGATGAAATTAGTATCCTTTGTTTGGGCTTGAAATGTACAAAATACCAACCCTGAATGGAAGGTCTAGCCAATGAAATTCAGCAAGTAAAAAGTCACTAATAGGCAGGTTAATTAAAGAATTCCTCCTTCCCCTCACTTATCTTAGTTCACAAAACCCCAAACAAGTTAAATAATATCAAGACCAACAAAAGAAACCAGCTGACAGATGAACAAAGAAGTCACTAAGCAGGTAGGTTAAATAAGTACTTTTTGGTTTATTAAATACAGTTATATATTACAATTATACATTTTTGTTATTTAAACTATAAATATTGTGAAATTATGGTTTATTTCTTAAAGTGACACACCACCTGAGTTATAAATGGTTTTTTGGTGAATTTTGATACACCAAGCTCAACAGGTGTCTCATCGCTGCTCTATCCACTGAGCCAAATCAGTTTTGAAAGTAGTCCTCAGTTTTGAGAGAGGTGTCTGACTGCCTCTGGGGATCAGATCTGAACAGGCCGTTGGACATCCCTCTTGGGGTTCCAGATTGCAGAGTGTGTACTCTGGGCTCAGGGACTCCACCCCCACTGCCCCTTGAAGGATTTCATGCACTAGGCCTCTAGTATTCCTATAATTTTATATGTTAATATCTTTATATGTTAATATCTTAATATCTTAGTCAATTAAATCTAAGAAATAAATGAAAGGATCATACAACATGATGGAGTGTAATTTATAACTAGCATGCAATATTCACAAATCAATAAAGTAATACACCACATAAACATTAAAAGGATTAAAATTGCAAAATTCTAGCAATAGTAGCAGAGAGACATTTACATATTTTAGTACTTGCAAAAAATATTTCAGCAAAATTAAAATACAGAAAAATATCTCAACAGAACAAAATGTATATATGAAAAACACAACTATTATTATTTTCCATTATCCTATCTAATAAAAGAGTAATATACAAATTTATTGCACTTCTGATCAAGCCATGCTCACAAGCCATGCCATCAGCCAATCAGGAGCAAATAAACCACAACCAAGATGGCTGTGGTCACTGAGAGCAGGATGGAGACTCGAGTTTCCCCCAGCAACAGAGGAAGCCAAGCTTTCTGCCTGCCCTTCCTGGCCTTAGGCCTCCACTCTAGGCTACAAACTTTCAATTATAGAATTTAAATAAACCCAAACAGAAATGGCTGTTGCCATGGAGTGAACAGAAGGCTTGGCTTTGCTCCAGGATACAAAGTTTCAATTATAAAACATAAATTAGTCCCAGATCCCAGAGCCTCCACGTGGGTCGCTGGGTAGCATGGCTGCCTGCGAACCTCCACAGGTCCCTCGCCCAGGCCATCCCACACCCCAAGGGAGCCCCCACTCTGATCTGGGACACTCTTCAGGGCAAACCAGCTGATCCCCATCTATGCTTCAGACCTCTAGCCTATCTAATAAAAGAGTAATTTGCAGACTGACTAACACACAAGAGGGCTGCCCCCATGTGGTCAAAGATCCTGTCCCCATGTGGACACAAGATGACCACCATAAGATGGCCAGTAGGGGAGAAAAGTTAGGAGGGATCAGGCCTGCAAGGGAGGGCAGGTGGGGGCAATCAAGCCTGCAGTGGAGGGCAGTTAGGGGTGATCAGGCTGGCAGAGGAGAGAAGTGGGGCCAAACAGGCTGGCACGGGAGCAGTTAGGCATCAATTATGCTGGCAGGGTAGTGGTTAGGGAGTGATCAGTAAGGAATATAGGGGCAATCAGGGAGGCAGACAGTTTGAGCAGTTTGCAGCCAGCAGTCCTGGTTTGGGAGAAGGATATCCAAATGCCAGTTCTTCATGGATCTGGCCTAAAGGAGCATTCAGACATCCCTTGAGGGGTCTGAGATTGGAGAGGCTACTTGCTGGGCTAAGGGATATCCCCCACCTTTCGTGCACTAATTTCATGCAGCTGGCCTCTAGTAAGAAAATAAAAGCTTATTCCTTAAAATGAAGAATACCCAGAGATGTCAAATTTCCCACAACTATTCAATATGGAACTGATAGTGTTAGGTACTGCAATCAGACAAAGAGAAAAATATATAACATACAAATTGAAAAGAAATGAGTAAAACTCTTTCCCAGAGCACATAATAGTGTGTATTGAGAAAAAAAAAAAAAAAGATCAGAATAACTTGACCTAGAACTGATAAATTTAGTGAGGTAAAATGCACAAAATATCCTTATAATAAAAGGGTAAGATGCAAATAGAACGAATGGCAGAATAACTGAACAACCGAAGCATAATCCTCTGTAATAAAAGAGTAACATGCAAATGTGACCATACCTTGCCCCCTGATTGGCTATGCTACCAGCCAATCAGGAGCAGAGGGTGGGGCCATGCAGTGCAGGATCCTGCCTCTCCCACCACCTCCTCACTGCCTGGGAAATGAGTGCCATTGACCAAGAGAGTGGAAGCTGCGCTGATGCGCTGATGATCCCAGCAAGCCAGCGGTGCCAGTTCTCCAGGCCCCGCAATGCCACTGAGGGAAGGCCAGCCACCGCCATGCTTTACTGTGGGCGCCTGGGGTCTGAGATTTCAAAGGGCACAAGCACGGAGGTCCCAGATCACTGGTGTGCACGTGAAGGGCAGGGCCAGGAAGGCCGGAGGGGAAGACCAGCTACCGCCACGCTTCACTGCGGGTGCCAGGGGTTCCAGATCAGGAAGGGCATGTGCCCACGGAAGTCCCAGATCGCCATGGTGGAGGGGCCAAGGCAGAGGCAGTTAGGTGTGGATCAGGCCAGGAAGGGAAGGCAGTTTGGGGTGATCAGGCCAGGAGGGGTGGGCAGTTGAGGGTAATCAGGCTGATGGTGGGGATCACTTGGGGCTGAGCAGGCCGGCAGTGGGTACCAGTTGCAGAGTGGTTAGCTAGCAGAATGATTAGGGGTGATCAAGAAGTCAGGCAGATGAGCAGTTAGGAGCAGACTGTGAGGGGGTTGTCCAAGTGCCAGTTTAGGCCCAATCCCACAGGGATCTCAGATTGGAGAGATGCAGGCCGGACTGAGAGACAATTCCCAACCCCACCCCCTGCATGCACAAATTTTGTGCACCAGGCCACTAGTGTACTAATAATATGCTAAGATTATTCAACCACTTCCTATTAAGTGCAATGATCAGCAGTAGGAAGATATGAGATGACCCAGGCATGCCTTGGAGCCCTCCTATGATCTCTCCCCTGTCCAATCATGCTGGGGTCCCTTAGCCTGGCCTGTGTCCTCTCTCAATCTGGGACCATTTGAGGGATTTCAGAGAGCCAAATTCAGCCTTGTCCCAGAAGCCATTCACCTTGAGAAGGGATGCTGGGCTCATGTGTGGTGAGCACTGCTGTTGAAGCAAGACCCCTTCTGATTGGGACTCATTGGGAATAAGGATGCAGCAAACACAGTAGGGCCAGGATGAACAGGAGCAGCAGGTTGGAGCTGTAGGCAGTGTTGGACTGCAGTTTTAAGCCCACTCCTTGCAGGCCACCAAGTGAGCTGCCACCATGAATAATTTCATGATCCAGGCCTCTAGTCTTATATAATAAAGACGTAATAAACAAATTGACACCCTCACAAGTGGCTACATATGACAAGGGCAGATGAGGGCTTACTGAAGGAAAACCAAATGATTGAACAACCAGGCCAACAGGGGCTTCAGTGAGGAACAACTGAACAAGCAGGCTATGTTGGGGTGATAAGGCTGACAGTGAGGTTAGTGAGGGATGACCAAATGACTGAATAGCTGGTCGCATAGAATGACTAAGCCAGTGAGGGGAGCAAATGGGGGCAACCAGGCTGGCAGGGTGAGGCAGTTAGAGATGATAAGGCCAGCATGCAGAGGCAGCCTGGATGGTCAGTTAGGGGTGACAGGTGAACAATTAGGAGCCAGCAGCCCAGTATTGTGAGAGGGATGTCTGACTGCCAATTTAGGCCTGATTCTGCTGTTGGACATCAACCAAGGAGACCCTGATTGAAGAGGGTGCAGATTGGCCAAAGAGACAACCCCTGGCCTGAACATGGATTTCATACATGGGGTCTCTAGTATATCTATAAGTTGGTTAAATGTTTATTAACCAATAACAAATTACTAACAAATAATAAAGACATTATCTTATTGACAAATTTATTTAAAATGACCTTGCAATAACTATAACTAAACAGGCAAACGACTTGTAATCACAAAATTATAAAACATTAAATAAATGAATTGAAGGCCTGTTCGGTGGCTTTGTTGCTCAGAGCATTGTCCCATACACCAATTTGTGGACTTCATCTCCATTCCAGTCTCATTCTTAGACGGCAGTTTTGTTTCCTAGTCAGGGTTCTGCAAAAAGTAGCTTATCAATGTTTTTGTCTTTACCCTTCTTTTCTAAAATCCATAAAAATATCCTCAGGTGAGGAGTAAAAAATATTGAAGAAGTTAAAAATAAATAAGAACATATATTATGTTCATGGATAGAAAATTGATAGTTAAAATCCCACTCCTACCCAAAGAAATCCATAGTCAATCAATTTTTTTCAATACACCAATGGCTTGTATCAAAGCCAAAGACAAATGATTTAAACATTTATATAGAACCAAATGAGATCACCCACAGCAAAAGAAAACAAAACAAAACAAACAAAACCAAGTTGGGTAAATCAGACTACCTGATATTAGGCTAAATATACTATAAGGCCAATGTAACTAAAACAGCATGGTCCCAGCATATTGGTCAATTAAATAGAATAGATAGCCCAGACTAAAATATACACTGATATAGTAAATTAATATTTTACAAAGTTAGCAAGAATATAAAATATAATAAAGCAGTCTTTTCAATAAATGGTATTAAGAAAATTGAACAGATATGTAAAAATATAAAAATAAACCATTTTCTTATAGGTGAAAGAGTAAAGGAAATTTAAATTAAAAACTGTGAAAAATTCAAAATTATATAAATTATCAAGGAACATTCAAATACTAAAAAGCTTTGAAATTTTCTTAAAATATTATTTCTATATCTGTTCATTCTATAAAAACAAACAAAAATGAGGCAACAGCAAAATATATATAATTTTGCAGAGCAAAAAATCAACAGCAAATGAAGACAGTTTATGTAGTGAGAGAAAATAAAAACCAATGTTACCTCTCATAAGAGTTAATATTAAAACTGTATAAAGAATTCATACAACTCAACAGAAAATGAAAACCAAAACAAAGACAAGATCAATTCATGGATTGGTAGAATTAACATCATTAAAACGTCCATATTGCCCCACTGGCGTAGCTCAGTAGTTGAGCCTCAACCTATGAACCAAGAGGTTACAGTTCAGTTTCTGGTTAGGACACAATGCAGGGTTGCAGGCTCCATCCCCCGTACGCAGTGTTCAAAAGCAGCTGATCAATGATTCTCTTTGATCACTAATGTTTCTATCTCTTCCTTTCTCTCTGAAGTCAATAAAAATATACTTTTAAAAATTTATATGTTGGAAGAAAGTATTGGAGAAAAAATTATTTAAAAAAAAATTCCACCCACGGCAATCTACAAATTCAATGAAATCCCTATTAAAATAGTAACACATACTTCACAGATCTAGAACCAATATTCAAATATTGTATAGGGAAACAAAAGGTCCTGAAAAACTGCAGCAATCTTGAGAAAGAAGAAAAAATAGAAGGAATCAAAATACCAAATTTTATGTTGTGCTACAAAGCCACTGTGATTGAAATAATCTGACACTGGTAGAGGAAAAGTATATAGACCAATGGAACAGAATAAAGAACCCCAAAATTGACACAAGCCATTATGCTCAATTAATAACTGGCAAAGAAGGCAGGAACATACCCCTGGAGTCAAGATAGTTTCTTCAAACAATTGTCTTGGGATAATTGGACAGATAAATGCAAAAAAAAAAAAAATGAAATTAGACCTCCAACCTACACCATACACAAGAGTAAACACAAAATGAATAAAACATTTAAATGTAAGTCATGAAAGTGTAAAACTCTAAGCAAAAACCATAGGCACCTCTCAGACATCTTTGGAAGCAATATGTTTAGGAAACCATCTATAAGGCAAAGGAAAGTATGGAGAAAATAAAGAAATGGGATTACATCAACATTAAAAGCTCCTCACAACAAAAGAACCATCAATAAAACCAAAAAGGAACCTATTACATAAGATAACATACCTGATATATTGTTAAGATAACATAACAATGATACATCTGGCAAACATTAAAATCCAGAATATACAAGGATCTCGTACAACTTAACCAAAGAAATACAAACGATCCACTTAAAAATGGGGTGAGGAAATAGACTTCACTAATGGGGATATATAGTCCAAGAGACATATGAGAAAATGCTCAAGGATACCTGTGTCTCCTCTGAGACTGGGAAGCTGCACAAGACTAAGTCTTGCTGGCTCTCTTGAGAATACCATTGAGAAACTCTCTCTTCTTGGGCAACACGTGGAAGCACCTGGTTCGTCACCCAGGTAGTATTTGTACAAAGAGAACCCGGTCAGCAACTCATGGATCTGCAGCCCTGCTATCAAAAGAGGAGGGGAATGGTGCCCCTATCCTGACTCTTACTGATCTGGCATCAAGGGTGATTTGGGATACCAGGTGTGGTGGGCTGTGTACAAGGAAGGCTTTCATCTATTGGCCTTTTCTCTTTCCCAAGGGCAACCCATGCAGTGTTCACCCGCCTCCATACACCCAGGCTTTAGCACCCCTCTGGCTTGTAAAGCCACACTCCTGCTCACTTCCTGGCAAGCCTGCTCCACACAGGGAGGGTGGCAATGCCTATGTGCTCTCATCTCCACTGGGAAGGGCCCTTGGCTTCTGTTGAGCAGTGAAGCCATGTTGAAGATGTCACCTGTCTTCTGTCTGACAATGGAACGTCTATGTGACTGACTACCCAGACCCAAGGAGTTGAGAGCCCGTTAAAAGTCAGGAGCTAACATCAGGCCTCTGCACTCCTGTCCTCTGGCCATCCTGAAACACTTGTTATCACAAGTCACCCACCCTTCCATCGTCCACCCAGACAACACCCCGAAAGAAGAGAACAACACCGAAGGCTTTCTGAGAGCTGGTGTCTGCTCTGCTGCGGCCCTGTCTCTTTCCAGGCATGTTGAAACGCAGGAGAGGCTGCTTCCAGAGCCCCTTGTGAGGGCTTCTGCTCAACACTGTTCCATTTCCCTGTTCAATCAACACAGAAACAGCAACCTCTGGCAAGCTTCTTTATGATTCTTTCAGGGACACAAGTTTTTTATGGTTCTTTCAAGTCTTTGGCATTCACCCTAGGATTCTTGTTTCACTCTGTCCTTAACACTCTCATTAAGATCCTTGAATGACCTTATAGCCATTGTTTTGAACTCTGTATGCAATTGTAGGCATGCTTGCAGTTCATTTTTTTGTCTCTGCATCTTGGCTGCACCCCTGGTTTGTATCTATGCACTAGGTAGATTATCTGTGACTCTTTATTAAGTAGATTGCCCTTGTGTTCTTGCTGCTCTCTAGCAGCACAGTGGCTCAGCCTTCCTGTTACCTGAGCTGGGCCCTCCATTTGTACCTGTGTATGCTGTGTGCTTGGTCTTGTTGTAATTGAGCCTTGTTTGCTGTTGGCATCAGTGGCTGCAACTAATCTCCAAACAAATTGACCTTGAGGACCAGCTGCAGCCACAGTGGGAGAGGTGCTGGGTATGAGACATTCCTGTGGTACAGGACTTGCCTCTGTGGGCTTTTGTGCTCACTCATCTGCCCTGGAGTGCATCACTATGAGTGTGTAACATGGCATGCTTTGAAGCTATCCCACAGATACACCAGGGCCTTCCAGGTGGTGCAAACTCAGCCAGGTGACAAGGCAGGAGCTAGGGAGCTGTCTGCAGGTGGCTGGTATTTGTATTTGGATGGAAAACATCCAGGAGAGACCAAGCAAGGAAGCAAGGCATATTGTTGCTCCTGTTAGTGTTGGGCTGTTATTAATTTTTGTGGGACATACTGACCAGAGCTCCTGCTTGTTTGAGAGGTTTTAGAAAATCAGAAGCCACAGCCATGTCAGGACATTCACATCAAAAGGCTGCTTCAAATAGCTTGGCTGGAGATGCCCATTGGATAGGGTGGTGTCTCCTTAAACCTCCAAAGCACAGAGAAAAGTGGGGCCACGCTGAACTGGTGGAAATTCAGGTAAGACTTTGAGTCAGCTCTGTGCACAGGGGGCACCTATCACAGGATCAGTGCCCTCTGTGAGAACTCTCTTTGGGGAAAAAGCCTACCCTGAGTTCCTGCTCCAATTCCAGCCAAACCAGTTCCTCCCTGATTGGCCCAGAATCCCCCTAAGGGTACTGCTGGACAGCCTCCATGTCACTCAGCCACCATCCCCGCTGGTTTTCTCAGTACAAAGTTATAAGGACTTCCCTTCTCAGCTCTGGAATCCTTGGCTTTGGGTTTCTAGTGGAGCCTGGAAACCTTTCTTCTAATGGGAGGCCTCTGCAGTGAGATATCTCTCCTGTTGAAAATTACAGATCATGAAGATGTGGGGCCAGCCTGTTCTGCACCTGGCCTCCTACCAAACTGGATGTTCTTTCCTCTTTACTTCTCTAGTTGTAGGACTTCCATTCAACCTGATTTCAGCAGCTCTAAGTGATGGTTGTTCTGTGTTCTATATATCATTAAGATGTGCTTGTGGCAGGTGAGGAGAACTCCTGTTTACCTTTGCCACCCTCTTCGTTTTGGCCCCTGTAATTTTTATTTTATTGTGGAGTTTTCCACATGCCATAATTTTTTTCTAGGATGAGAAAACATTATTGTTAAGAACCAATAAGCAAATATAACGTTTATAGTTCATTATGTATGAATCACCACTTTAAACCTATATATGCTTCTTGGCCCCAAAGTGGAAAATTCTACATATGATCAATAAATGTGACTTCTGTAGAAAAATCTTGAAAAGTACACAGATATATAAATTGTTAACCTAGAATAAATTAGGTCTGAAGTATACGTCATTTGCTTAAGATGGTTATGATTGTTTATCATATCACTTATCGCATTAATTTTATAACTGCAACTAGAGGCCCAATATAGGAAACTGATGCATGAGTGGTGTGTCCCTCAACCCTGTCTGCACCCTCACCAATCTCGGACCCCTCCAAAGATGTTTGACTGCCTGTTTAGACTTGATTCCAGTAGGATTGGGCCTAAACAGGCAGTCAGACATTCCTCCCATAATTCAGGACTGCTGGCTGCCAACTGATCACCTGCCTGCCTCCCTGGTTGCTCATAACTGCTTCTGCCTGCCAGCCTGATCACACCAAACCAAACCCCTGCCATCTTAATTGATGCCTACCTGCTCCCCTGTCAGCCTGATTGCCCCCGGCAGTCCTCCCCTTCAGGCCAGGCCCCTCCAATTGTTCTTCCATGCAGGCCTGGTCCCTCCCTTCTTCCTTTCCTATCCTGCTTGCCTGAGCCCACCAACTGCCAACCCTCGCAGACCTGGTCCCTCCACTGCTGGCCATCTTGTGATGGCCACCTTGTGTTCACATGGGGGCAACAATCTTTGATGTGGGCAGCCATCTTGTGTGTTGGAGTGAAATGCCAATTTGCATATTACTCTTTTATTAGATAGGATAGGCACCTGGTGCATAGGTGGGGGCCTCGGTTTTGCATTGAAGTATTTCCTGGATGAGGGTTGGGGCTCCCTTGGGTCATGTGGTTTTCTGGGAGAGGGGCCTGTCCTGTTTTGCCAGCCAGCCATGCCACTGTTGTCCCAAGTGGAGACCCTGGTATCTATATCATTTATTTATTTATTTATTTATTTATTTATTTATTTATTTATATTATTATTTTTACAGAGAGAAAGGGAGAGGTGTAGAAAGTCAAAAACCTGGATTAAGGAGAAACATGGATCAGCTGTCTATTTCACACCCACTACTGGGGATGTAAGACACATGCCCTTGACTGAAAGCAAACCTAAGACCTTTCAGTCTGCAGACTGTCCCTCTATCCATGGAGCCACACTGGTTTCAGCTATCTGGGATTTAATCTTCTATTATTGAAACTTTGTAGCCTTGAGCGGAGGCTAGGATAGGCCAGGATGGGTGAAAAGGTTGGTTTCCTCCATCCCCAAGGGAAAACCAAGCCTTATGCTGCTCCCTGCCTGCAGGCATATTTGTTGGGATTTATTTATCTTCTATAATTAAAACTTTGTAGCCTTGAGTGGAATTAGTACAGGCCAGGGTCGATGGCTTGGCTTTCTCCATCACTGGGGGTAAGTAAAGCCTTCTGTTCTCTCCAGCTCCATGGCTGCTGCCATTTTTGTTGAGATTTATTTATTTTTCTATAATTTAAACAGTGTAGCCTTGAGTGGAAGCCTTGTCCTGCCAGGGATTGTGGGAAGCTATGATTCCTCTATCACCAGGGAACCCCAAGCCACTTGCTCTTTCCGTGGCCACAGCCTTCTTGGTTTGATTAATCTGTATATGCACTCCTAATGGGCTGGTGGACATGGCTTGTGGTTGTAGTCCAGGTAGGGTCCATTTTCATATTACTATTTTATTAGGAAGGATAATTCTTTAACATTATCAGATCAGTTTCATATGTGGTATTTCTACACTTTTGAAATTACTGTTTTTTACTCAGATAATTTCATACTGATATGTTTCATTAGTTGTTTAAATTTTCAAACATGTTAGAGTCACTGTTTGGCAATCTTCTTACTTTTATTGAATTTATGGGCATGCTATTGTAAATACCTTTACCTAGTTTTCAGGTGTACAAAACTAAAATATATCAGCTGTATATTATATTTTATACACCACCCCAAAGAAAATATCCTTTCATTGTTGTAATTTAAAACATTAACTAAGTGTGCTCCACCTGAGGGATGCCCTCTTTGCTAATTCCCTTTCTCATCTTACACATCTCAGACTTCATCATTTCTGCTTCTTTAAGAAAGTAGCGATTTCCATCCACCCCCCACTTTCACAAGATGGTGGCTTGGATTGATCTACTTTAATTGTTTTTTTCCTTCCACATATTAAATTGATTACAGATTAAGTCAACAAAATTGAGCACATTTAAATAGAATAAGCGTACAACTTTAATGCATCTCTTTATCATAGTAACCAAAACAAAATTATACATAATTTTTAAAAAATGTTTCCACACCAAAAATAATCTTTAACAAATATTCAGAGGTTCACTATGGTAACTTCATGAAACACTTACCACCACTACCTTCCATTATTTCTTCTTACACAAAACCATATATGTTGGTTATTAAAAGTTATTCAAATGCCCTATAGAAACAAAGTATAACATGTCTCATATACAATGAAAAAATACATGCATTACTTTTTTGTATTGCCAGCTTTTATTTCTTTAAAATGTACCAAGGTAGTCTAGAAATGGTACTACTTTGGAAATTAATTATTTATTCAATCATTCAAAGTGACTGTTTATTTTACTCATAGTCTGTATTGTTTTTATTATTTCTTCTGATAAAATAATTGAAGTAAAAATTCTCAGTATGAATAAATGTTTTTACTTACATAGTTTTAAAGTATTTCATTTCTTCTATTTTTAAATAGAATCTTTACACAATTTTAATATGTTCTGGTAACTCAGCTATTAAAATGTGCCCATAAATATAACTTTTGTAAATATAATCCTGTCAATATTATAAGACCTTAAATTTTCAGATGTCCCAATGTCAAAATTGTCTGTATAAACATAACTCAGGTAACAGCAATTCACCCATATAAACAACTTTGGTAAACAAATTTAGTATTATTTTATAAACAAAGCCCAATAAGATGTCTACCACACAGGGGCCCTGACATAAAGCAACAGCCATGAGAGCCCTGTGGATACTATGAGTATAAAATAGAGGTCTGTTCATCACTACCTCATTCCCAACACTCAAGATTGTGCTAATAACGCTTGTTACCCTTGATTTTTTTAAAGAATAAAAGTGTTGTCTACTTCCCCGACTAATTCTTTCTAAATTGCCGCCCTAATTTTCCTTCTTTTGTGCATAATAGTACTTACTTACTTTTCCTTAAACATCTGTTAGATGTACCAAAGAAAACAGTGCCCAATAAAATAGGGGGGTTGTCTTATTCAGAAGCATTACACACCACTCAGAAGGCATGCACCTAAATGTCTGTTGAAAGAAGACATTGAAGAATAATGGCTTCTCAACCTACATTTTGTTGTGATTAGAAACTAGAAAAAAAAAGAAATTACCAAGAATTATTCTTCCTGATTCAAACAAGTGGATCTCTGAACTCCCACATCCAACTCTTAGATACTACAAAAACCTAAATATGTAGGTAAAGTTTAAGGGTCAATACGTAATGAGCACCTTCAATATACAGACGCGAAAAGGACATTGAGCAAATTAAAAAAGCATGAGGAATCACCTCACACCTGTCAGAAGGGGTATCATGAACAAATGTCAAGTGCTGGCAAGGCAAGGACGTTGAGAAAAGGGAAACTTAGCACACTGATGTTGGAAATGCAGACTAGAACAACCATTATGGAAAAACAATATGGGATGTACTCAGAAACTTGAAAATGATTTCCCATATGACCCTGTCAGTCCATTTCTATGAATATATTTTAAGGAACCTGAAACACTCATAAGGAAGAATCCATGTTTTCCTGTATTCATAGGAGCACAATTTACAATAACTAAGATTTGGAAAGCACCTAAGTGCCTACCACAGGGGAGTGGATAAGAAAAAAACAAACAAACTTTGGTAAATTTACACAATGGAATACTACTCAGCAGAAAAAAAACAGGGCAATTCTTACCATTTGCAAAGAATGTATAGACCTGAAGAGTATTATGCTAACTGAACAAGCCAGAGAAAGACAATATCACATGATGTCACTCATATGTGGAATCTCATGAATAAAATAAAGTGATGAGCCAAAAAAGCAGGAAGAGACATGAAAGCATAGACTGACCATGGAGGCAGGAGAGGATGAGTGGGTAGTGGGTGGGAGGGAATCAACCAAGACCTTATATGCATGCATTATAACATACAGAAGCAAAGATGGTGGATAGGGCCAGGGGCAGGAAGTTACAAAAGTTGATAGTTGGAAGAAAATGGACATATGAAAAATAAAAAGCTTTTGTACAGCTAAAGAAACCCTCAACAAAACAACAAGAAAACCCACTGTGTGGGAGAACATATTTGCAAATGGTATCAGTAATAAAGGTTTGATCTCAAGCATCTACAGGCAACTCACACAACTCAATAAAAGGAGGACAAATAATCCAATAAAAAAATGAGCAACAGACCTAAATAGAACCTTATAGAGAGAAGACAAAAGGAAGGCCCAGGACATGTGAAAACTTGCTCAAAGTCATTAATTATCCAAGAGATGCAAATCAAAACGACTATGCAGTGCCATCTCACACAAGTCAGAATAGCTTTCATCAACAAGTCAACAAATGTCAAGTGCTGGCGAGGATGTGGAGAAAAAGGAACTCTCCTGCATTGCTGGTGGGATTGTAGACTAGTGCAGCCACTGTGGAGGACAGTATGGAGTTTCCTCATAAAACTAAAAATGGAGCTCCCATTTGGCCCAGTAATCCCACTTCTAGAAATATATTCCAAGAAATTAGAGACGTGTATTAGAAAGAATATATGCATCCCTATGTTCATGGCAGCACAATTTACCATTGCTAGGATTTGGAAATAGCCTAAGTGCCCATCAGTAGGTGAGTGGATTGAAAAACTATGATATATCTACACAATGGAATACTATGTTGCGGTAAAAAAGAAGGAGCTCCTACTATTTGCAACAACATGGATGGATTTGGAGACCATTATGCTGGGTGAGGGGGGCCAGGCAGAGAAAGATAAATATCACATGATCTCACTCATTTGTGAAATATAGTGAATGACATGGACTGGTGAACAGGAATGGATCCAGAGATTGAGAAAAGTCCATCAGAATGTCAAACCTCAGGGTAAGTGGCAGGTTGTGGGAGTAAGGGGCAACCTAAGACAGGCACAGTCGCAGAGGGGCCAACAGGAGAAAACTAAAAGAGGAGAGGCACAGACCCTCACCCACGCACTTTGTAGAAGCCCAAACTCTCACTCCTTCTGAGGGAGGTCTTCTGCCCTCACAGCTGCTATGCCTTCCATGCCCAGCTCAGATTGGGACCCAGGTTACAGACAGAGACTCGGTCAGCAATAGCTGCTCTATATCTCAATTCAGTCTAGTACCAGGAATGCTCAGGGCCTACTCAAGAATGCAAATAATCCTCTCCACAAATATTTACAGGGTAAACTAAGATTTTTGCTGGAGTATTAAAATTGACAGTAAAATAATAATCAAGTTTGCAGATTAATTAAATTGGCCAAGTGAAATAAATGAATACTCAAGAAAATTTAAGTGTACTGGACAAAAAGCTTCTCCTAAAACATTAACTAAAATATATATTAGTAGTTCATCTCACTGTAAAATTGCCTTACATCCAAAGAACCTAAAGCAGTCATATTCGTGTGCAAAAATTAACATTTAAAATTACCAAAATGTATAAGAACAAAAAATGTCTAAGATTTCCAAAATTCCCCATTAATCATAAAAAGGGGAGGGAGTATAGTGGGATAATATCATGTAAGAAAAAAATATCCTGTAAGTAAAATATACCTAGAAAATTCTTACTCCAGAAAAGTAACTTCCATTTGTAATACCAACAGCAGGACACCCATGAAAAACACATGGGTCAAAATAAGCCAAAGAAAAATCATTTGGACAAAAATAAAAAGAATCCCAAGTCTAATTTGTGGAGAGGATCTCTTTGTTAACTTTAGGTTGAGAATGTGTTTGTGTGTTTTCAGAGAACAACTCCAAGACCATGTGGGTTCCTGCTACAGTTAGGAACTGATGGGTCTGTTCCAGTCACGAGGATGGTCCAGAGATGGGGGACACTGATGACACCTTGCCATGCTGCTGGTGGCCCAGGACCAAACCAGAGAGGATGGAACTTGCATTGCCACCATGTGTCCACCATCTGGATACCATTGCTGACATGTACACATGAAGAACTATTTGACATTGAAACTGAGACTCGGAAGAGTGGGACATTGAAACTGAGACTCAAACAGTTTTTGTTCTTATACATTTATTTCTAGTATGCAGATGCAAGGTATTTTTTGAAGAAAAGAAACAGGAGAGTGATTGATACAGAGGCAGGAATGTATTGAACAGTCTATCAAGCTACAGGAGGAAGGCTTGAGCGAGTGGGGGGTGAGAGCTGTTGGAGATCAACTAAAGGACTTGTATGCATGCATGTGAGCATAACCTGAATGCAAGACACTGGGGCGGGGGTTTGTGGGGACAGGTTGGGACATGTGCTGGGGATAGAGGAAGCTGGGGGGAGGATCATAGGGGGAGGGAAGGAAAACATATGTACTATTATTATTCTAAGTTATACTGCAAAAAATATTAAAATAATAAAAACAAATATAAAAGAAAACTGCTTCATCTAAAAAAAAGAATAAAATGGACATATGAAATACTTTCAATAATATCCTATCTAATAAAAGAGTAACTTTCAGGTAGACCATCACTATAACACACAAGAGAGCTGACTCCATGTGGTTCAAGATCCTGCTCCCATGTGGACACAAGATGGCTACCACAAGATGGTCAGCAAGGGAGGGCTGTTGGGAGGGACCAGGTCTGCAAGGGAGAACAGTTGTGGGCAATCGGCCAGCAGGATAGGGCCATTGGGAAGGAGCAGACCTGCAAGGAAGAGCAATTGGGGACTATCATTCCTGCAGGGGAAGGCAGTTAGGGTTGACAGGGCTTGCAGAGGAGGGAATTTGGGGGCAAATAGGCTGACAAGGGAGCAGTTAGACATCAATTAGGCTGGCAGGCTGGTGGTTAGGGGGTGATCAGGCTAGCAGGAAGAAGTGGTTAGGAGCAATCAGGGAGGCAGGCAAGTGAGCAGTTGGGAGCCAGCAGTACTGGATTGTAAGAAGGATGTCCAACTGTGCATTTAGGCTGGATCCTACTGTGATCGGGCCTAAATGGGCAGTTGGACATCCCTTGAGGTGTCCCAGACTAAAGAGATTGCAGGCTGGGCTGAGAGATGTCCCCTCCACCCGTGCACGAATTTCTTGCACCAAGACTCTGACGTGTGTGTGTGTGTGTGTGTGTGTGTGTGTGTGTCCCAGGTGCACGGAATTTGTGCATGGGGCACGGGGAATGTCCTTTAGCACAGCCTGCACCCTCTTCAATCTGGGACCCTTGGAGAGATGTCCGACTGCCCGTTTAGGCCTGATCCAGAATCGGGCCTAAACGGGCAGTAGGACATCCTTCTTATAATCCAGGACTGCTGGCTCCAAACTGTTCACCTGTCTGTCTCCCTGATTGCCCCTAATTGCTTCTGCCTGGCAGCCTGATCACCCCCTATGCACTACCCTGCCAGCCTAATTGATGTCTAACTGCTCCCCTGCCAGCCTATTTGCCCACAACTGCCCTCCTTTGCTGGCCTGGTCACCCCTAACTGCCCTCCCCTGCAGGCTTGATCACCTCCAACTGCCCTCCCTTGAAGGCCTGGTCCCTCCCAACTGCCCCCTACTGCTTGCCTGATCACCCACAACTTCCCTCCCTTGCAGGTCATGGAACTTCCCAATGACCTTCCCCTGCTGGCCATCTTGTGGTGGCCATCTTGTGTCCACATGGGGCAGGATCTTTGGCCACATGGAACCAGCCCTCTTGTGTGTTGAAGTGATGGTCAATCTGCAAATTACCTTTTTATTAGATAGGATAGAGACCTGGTGCATGGGTCTGGGCCAGCTCGTTTGCCCTAAAGAGTGTTCCTTATCAGGGTGGGGGTTTCCTTGGGGTGAGTGACAGCTGGGCGAGGGACTGTGGAGGTTTTCAGGCTGGCACAGCAGAGGCAGAGGCCCTGGTATCTGGAATTAATCTATGTCTACAATTGAAACTGTGTAGCCTGGAGTAGAGCCAAGCCTTTTGCTAGCTCCATGGTGGCAGCCATTTCTGTTTAAAACTTTGTAGCCTAGAGTGGAGGCCTAGGCTGCCAATGGCATGCTGAAAGCTTGGCTTCCTCCATTGCCAGGAAAACCCAAGCCTCTGTTCTCTCCAGCTCAGTGACTACTGCCATTTTTGTATCTTTTATAATTGAAACTTTGTAACATTGAGTGGAGGCCTAGGCTGGCAGAAAGCTTGGCTTCTTCTGTTGCTGGGGAAACCCAAGCCTTCCTTCTGCTCTCAGTGGTGGCAGCCATTTGGTTGGGGTTTATTTGAATAATCTGCTCCTGATTGGCCAGTGGGCATTGCTATAGGCATTGCTTGTGGTTGTGGTGAAGGTAAGTCCAATTTGCATATTACTCCTTTATTAGATAGCATATATATATGTACGAGTGTTTGGGAATTGTTTCTCAGCACAGTCTGCACCCTCTTCAATCGGGAACCATCTAACTGCTCGCTTGCCTGCCTTCCTGATTATTCCTAACAACTTCTGCCTGCCAGCCTGATCACCCACTAACCACTCCCCTTCCAGCCTGATTGATGCCTAGCTGCTCCTCTGCCAGCCTTTTTGCCCCTAACTGCCCTCCCATGCTGGGCTTGTTCCCCCCAATTGCTCTCCCCTGCAGGCCTGGGTCATCCTCAAATGCCCTTTCTTGCAGGCCTGGATGCCCCGATTTTCCCTCCTGTGCTGGCCTGTTCACCCCTAACTGCCCTCCCCAGAAGACTTGATTGTCCCCAACTACTTTCCTTGTAGGACTGGTCCCTCCTAAGTGCCCTATCCTGCTGGCCATCTTGTGGTGGTCAACTTTGACCACATGTGTCACAATCTTTGACCACATGGAGGTAGCCATCTTTTTTGTTGGAGTGATGGTCAATCTGCTTATTACTCCTTCATTAGATAGGGTAAAAGCCTGGTGCATGCGTAGGGACCAGCTGGTTTACCCTGATGTGTGTCCCAAATCAGAGTGAGGGTTTCCTTGGGGCGTGGTGCCACCTGGGCAAAGGATCTGTGGTGGCTTTCAGGCCAGTGACTCAAGTGGAGGCCGTAGTATCTGGGATTTATATCTCCTCTACAACTGAAACTTTGTAGCCTAGAGCAGACCCAAGCCTCCTAACTCGCTCCTTGGCCACAACCCTTTGTCTTGGGTTATTTACTTTCTATTATTGAAACTTTGTGGCTTTAAGCAGATGCCAAAGCCAGCCACAGCTGCAGAACATTGACTTCCTACATTGCCGGGACAACTACCCTCTGCTCTCTCCAGCTCCGCAGCTGCCGCCATTTTTGTTGGGATATATGTTTTCTGTATAATTGAAACTTTGTAGTTTGAGTGGAGGCTTAGGCCAGCAGGGTAGGTGGAAAGGTTGGCTTCGTCCATCGCCAGGGAAACCTCCTGCTCTCAGTGGCCACAGCCATTTAGGTTGTGGGTTAAATTGCATATCACTTCTGATTGGCTGGTGGGCACGGCCGACATGGCTTGTTGGTGAAGTGGAGGTACAGTTGATTTGCATATTACTCTTTTAGTAGATAGTATATATTTTTAATAATAGTGTCATGAAAAAAAATGGAAAGAAAAAATAGACATTTTATACTTTGTCAGGGGACAGGGTCTGTGTATACTTCAGAGGACAAGGGCCTGATATTACCTCCTAATCTGCAGGTCCTCAATTCCTTTGACTCAGGCGGTCACTCTCATTACACTTTTTTTCAGACACCTACTCTTGTTAGGACAGAAAACCTGTGATGCTTTCAAGCTGATATCCCTGCTAAACTAGAATCTGGGGAACTGGACCCAGAGGCTGGCAATACTGCTCATCATGGTTCACTGCCTTGTGGATAGTTGAACATGAACTAACTGTAGGCCAAGAACCATGGAGATTTTGATTACCCAGAGTCTTATGGGGTCTCAAGGGATCCACTATCTGGCAGGGTTCTTATCTGGGCATTGGAGGTGGCTTCCATCTCCTCTAAGTCTCAAGGCATTTCAAGCAAGGTGGGGAAACCATTAGGCAAGGGTCCTGTAAACAGCCATCAAAATTAACTGAAGTCTGTCCAAAGATATACCGTGCTTTGAAAGAAGAAAGGCTTTACCATGGACCACCCAGCTTTGTGCAAAATAAGAGTTGTGAAGGAAGATTATGAATCATGAATTGTATCAGAAGACAACCAGGGACCTGATAATGAACCGGGGAGGGAGGAAAGGAGTAGGAGCAGAGCATGGTGGTAGCCATTCACTTTCTAGGGCCTTGGAGGGTCAGCAAGGGCCTGTACTTGGTAAAGTAATTTTGTTGTTAACCTTTTCTTTTTAAAGTGTCATTAGCTGTTTACTGAGGCACTCCTAATTCAACATTTATTGTGTCTGAATAGTTCCTTTTCTGGAAGTGCCAGTAACATCTCCCAACAGAGGAGGGACACGAAGGGCCTGAGACTGCATTCCCATCATTAGTGTACATGGGTTTCTTTTTTCTGCAGCTTCACCAGCACATGTTAGTTGTTGATTTGTTGATGATAGCCCTTGTATTTGTTGATGACATGTGTGAGATGGTACCTCATTGTACTTTTGATTTGCATCTCTGGGATGATTAGTGACTTTGAGCATATTCTGATATGTCTCTTGGCCTTCTTGTCCTTTTATGAAAAGTGCCCATTTAGGTCAATTGCCCATTTTTAAAATGGGGTTGGTTGCTAAGTAGTATAAATTCCCTGTGAATGTTGGAGCTTAAACCCTTATCACAGATATCATTGGCAAATACATTCTCCCATACCTTGAGTTTTCTTGATTTTTTTTTTAGCTATGCAGACACTTTTTATTTTTAATGTAGTTTTATTTGTTCACTTTGTCCTTAGTTTCTATTGCCTACGTCAGTGATGGGCAACCTTTTTAGCGTGGTGTGTCAAAATTCGCCAAAAAAAAAAAAATGAGCATAACTGGATGATGTGTCACTTTGAGAAATAAAGAATAATTTTGTGATATTCATAGTTTAAATAACAAAAATGTATAATTATAATATATAACTGTATTTAATAAACCAAAAACTAGTTATTTTACTTCCCTGCTTAGTGACTTCTTTGTTCATCTGTCAGTCGGTTTCTTTTGTTGGTCTTGATATTATTTAACTTGTGTGAGGTTCTGTGAACTAAGATAAGTGAGGTGGAGGGGAATTCTTTAACTAACCTGCCTATTAGTGACTTTTTGGTTGCTGAATTTCGTTGGCTAAACCTTCAATTCAAGGCTGGTATTTTGTACTCGTCAAGCCCAGGCAAGCACTATTAACTTCCTCTGTCAATCTGTTTATTTTGTTGGTTTTGATATTATTACTATTGAGAATAAGGACTCACAAAAGTAAATAGAGGTAAAAATTGTGAGTAAACCATTGCTATGCTTTTCAGGATACTAAAAGTTTCTAGTAATCAGTTCCAGGCACTCCAAATTTCCTGTACCTAGTGGCACTCTTCTTTCCATAATCTCAAGCTTTGACCTCTTGTCAACAAACACCTGAGCCCAGATGCAATCTTGAAATTCTATAAGTTGCATCTCCAAATCATCAATTTGAATCAATTGGAAACCATTTAATTCCAAACTATTCTGGACTACCACGTCAGGACACTTAATAATTTTTATGGTCTGTTCTATGCTTCTAAATTCAGTTCTGTTCTTATCACTGAACTTGTCAAGTAATGAGTTTAAGATATGCTGGTACTTTATATGTAAAAGTTCTATTTCATTTTGTACAGCTGCACCAGCCTTCTCAAAATGTGTTGTCTTTCAAGGAAAATACTCAGCCTTCTTATATTATTGTACATCAGCAGTCCACTGTAGGTGGAATCAACCTCAAATAAAAGTGCAAAACATTCTTGCTTGTGAAGGAGGCGAGCAACGATTATGTTTACTATTTTGTAACCACTGACATTAAATGGTTTAAGTTGGTAAATCCTGCCTTGGCACATAAACCCTCCTGTTGGATAATATCATGAAAAGGCACAATAGTTGTCCAATAGTTTCTGTAAACAATTAAAAAACTCAAACTTTTTTCACACCATGTTTGGTGCCCTACCTGTATCTGACACAACTTTAGAAATATCAATGCTTAGATCACAAAATGTTTATATGAAAACCTTACATATTTCACTTCCTAATGTACTTCTTGGCAGTTATACTAACTTTGTCAACTCTTCTCTCATTGTGAAACCATCAGAATATCGAATAATAATGCCCAACTGAGCATGTGATGTGACATCAGTAGTTTCATTAGAGAGATTGAAAACTATTTACAATTACTTATGTCTCTCTCTAATTGTTATTGTACATTTGTGTTCAGTCTCAGTATTCAGTCTTTTCTGATATTTCTATTGAGTGATAACTCAGATTTTCTTTTAATAACTGCATCTTTATTCTGCATATCATGCAAAGAACATCTTAGGAGAGCTTCTTTAATAAATTTTTTCTCACTGAGTGCTTTTCCATGCTGAGCTCTGGAGTGAGCAATGCTTAAACTTGCATATGTTAAATTTGTAGAGCCTTTTATAAATTTAAGGATGAAATTAGATCGGCTGTTGTAAAGGTGTAGCTGCCTGTAAATGTATTCCTTCCTTTTATCCTAACTTCGTATCAAGAGCTAGAAACAATTAGTTTCAAAATGTCTATTTATATTCCTCATACTGCTTACAACCATTTCAGTACATAAAATGCAAAATGATCTGCCATTTTGTTCTATAATGCTATACAACTCAGTCCGTGTCTCTTGAAAGGGTCAGCTAGTGGTGCTACCACTTCCTTTACTTAACCTTGTTTTATTTATTTTTTTTACTTCTTGGGTTTTACATCAGGGTGGCAGTGACAGAAGATAGAATTATACATAGCCTGTTAGTTCTGTAGTCAATTAGGTGTTAACTAGCCTAACTGACCGCAAGGTGGCACTTGTAACTGCCCTTTAGGAAAGAGCAAGGTTAAGAAGCAGAAATAGTGGTTAATAAGGATGCACAACGATATTAGTGGTGAAATGGAGTATGCACTATACTGCAAAATGATGTTGCTTATATAAATTAAGATGGCTGCTGCTATTTCTAATGGCGGGAAATGGCACTCAAAGCACAGACCCTCGCCTCTCCCAGTCACCTCCACTCTTTTCTCAGCAATGATGGTCAATTAGAAATCCAAACAACCCAGAACAGTAGATTGGAAGAAGATTGCTGTAGTTATGTGGTTGCTGGTAATGAAGATCACAGGGACCCAGAGATGCACCCCACCTTGGCATTCCACTGCTCCTTGCTCTGCCAGCTGGAAATGAGGTCAAAGATCCCCATATGGCCAAACCAAAAGTCCCAGAGCTAGAAGTTTTGTGCCTGGAGTTCTGTTGTTTTGGCCTACAGACCTCTGGCATAGAGTGTGCACTGTACTACAGCAAATGTTGCATCCTTGGCTACCCTACCTGCCATTCAGTAGCCCAAGATGAAACGTCTTTCTTGGCATGCTTCTCTGTGTGAGACTGCATGAGGCCAGGTGTCATCAAAAGTGCCTACATGTGTCACTGCTGACACTTGTGTCATAGGTTTGCCATTAGGACCCTAGGTGAATTGGTGAAGCTATTGCTAAAGTTATTGCTTTTGCATATGTCTGAAGACATTGCTTCTGCATGTGTCTACAATTTTACTGCCTCTAATAATTTTATAGTTTCCTTCCTTACATTTAAGTCCTTTATTCATTTTGAGTTTATATTTGTGTATGGAGTAAATTGGTGGGGTATTTTCATTTTGTTTAACACTACTGACCAATTTTCCCAGCACCATTTATTGAAGAAACTTTCTTGACTTTGCTGTATGTTTTTTATTCCTTTGTCAAACATTAATTGAGCATAGTAGTTTTGGCCAATTTCTGGGTTCTCTAATCTATCTAAGGGAACTATAATCTCTTACAGTTCTTGTGCCAGTACCAGGCAGTTTGAGGATACTGGCTTTGTAATACAGCTTGATATTTGGTATTGAGATCCCTTTTAGTTCTTCTTTCTCAGGTTTGCAGCAGCTATTTGGGTTGTTTTATTTATTCTAGATGAGTTTTTGAGAGTTTGTTCTAGGTCTGCGAAATATGCTGTTGGTATTTTAATGGGGAGTGCATTGAATCTATGGAATGCTTTGTGTAGTATAGATATTTTAATGATGTTGATGTACAAATCCATGAACAAAATAAGTACTTCCATTGATTTATGTCTTCTTCTATCTCTTATTTCCATGTCTTTTTATTTTCTGAGTAAAAGTCTTTTACCTCCTTAGTTAAATTTATTAAGTTTATTCCTAGGTATTTTAATTTTTTTAGGAGGTGTAATGATGAATGAGATTGTTTTGTAAATCTCTGTTCTGTAAGTTTACTATTGGTGTATAAAAATACCATAAATTTATTGTTATTAATTTGGTGTCCTTCTACATTGCTGAGTTTATTTATTAAGTCTAAGTTCTTGATGGCATATTTAGGGTTTTTATGTACATTATCATGTCAACTGCATATAATGAAAAATTTACATTTCCTTTTCTAATTTGTGTGCCACTTATTTCTTCTTTTTGTGTGAGCACTGTGGCTAGAACTACTAGTATCATGTTGAACAGGAGTGGTGAAACCGGTCCTGTTTCTTAAGGGAAATGGTTTTAGTTTTTGCCCATTAAGTATGATGTTGGCCATAGGTTTGTCATATAAAACTTCTATTATGATTGTGCTATTCCCACTTTGCTTAGGGTTTTAATCAGGAAACTTTGTTGGGCTTTGTCAAATGCCTTTTCTGCATCAATTGATATGATTATGTGATTTTTTTGTCTCTGAGTTTGTTTATAGGATGTATCAGGTATATTGATTTACAGATATTGTATCAGACTTGCAACCCTAGAATAAATACTATTTAATCATGATGTATGATCTTTCCAATGTAACTGAGTCCAGTTTGAAAGAGTGGAGTTTCACTGAGACCGGTTTGGCTCAGTGGATAGAGTGTCGGACTGTAGACTAAAGGGTCCCGGGTTTGATTCCGGCAAGGGCATGTACCTTGGCTGCAGGCACATCCTCAATAGGGGGCGTACAAGAGGCAGCTGATCAATGTCTCTCATCGATGTTTCTGACTTTCTATCCCTCTCCCTTCTGCTCTGTAAAAAATCAATAAAACATATTTTTAAAAAAAAGAAAGAGTGGAGTTTCATCAAAAACTAAAAATGGAACTCCCATTTGATCCAGTGATCAAATTTTAGGAATATATCATAAGAAACTAGAAAAAAAAATCAGAACGTATATATGTACCCCTATGCACATAGCAACACAAACTAATAAAAGCTAGGATTTGGAAACAGCTTATGTGCCCATCTGCAGATGAGGGGATTAGAAAACCTTGGTATATCTTCACAATGAAATACTATGCTGGTGTACAAAGGAAGGAACTCCTACCATTTGCAACAGCATGGATGGAGCTAGAGAGCATTGTGCTACGTAAAATTTCAGTTGGAGAATGATGAATATCCCATGATCTCACTCATTTGGGGATTATAATAAACTAAAAAATGTGAACTAAAATAGAAATGGAGAGACACATCAATCAGATGATGAAATCTCAGAAGTAAGGCATAGGAGAGGAGGGGTGAGAGGAAGAGATCATCCAAAAGACTTATATGCATTCATATAAGCATTTACAATTGACAGATAGAGATAGCAAGGTATGACAGCTGGTATGGGAGTTGGTGGGGGGGGGGATAATGGAGAAATATGAACACATATGTAATACTTTAATCAAAAGAAAATGAGAAACAAACAAACAAACAAAGGGGTTGAGAAGGCATTACCAATCTCTAGCTGACTGTGGTCCCTGAGAAGGAAAGTAATTGGATCTCTCTAATCTAAGCCACCCTGGGATGTACTCCTTATCTTTGTGCCACATAGCAATGGGTGGATGTCTTAGGATTCCTCTTCCAATAGCATTGTGACTCCTCCCTCCCTTAGGAAGGTAAAGACACCACAAGGAACACTTGATTGCCTCAGTTCTGCCATTGGGCTCAGTCTGTCCTGACTGAGAAAATACAAGGGATGGGACAAACACAGATTTACTGCTATAAGGATGTGAAACAGAAAGTTTATACCTGAATTATTATATATTAACCAACCATGCATTTGGAAATATCCATTGATAATGGAATGAATGTTCATATCCTGGGCTGCTCCCTGAAACATCCTTCTGGTAATTGAGCAGAGGGATTATTTTGAGAGGACACAGAACCTTTCCCTCAACTGCATACATCAAATGTTCCCTGGTTCTGGAAATATTGGGAGCACAAAAATACAGAAAAACAAGGAGGAAGGAAGGGAGAAAGGAAGGGGAGAATGTTAAGTATTTCACTTCATTGTCATTCTGAATTTATTTGTTGAGATCTAATCCAGGTTGATTTGCAAAGGTATGCAAGGCCAAGACATTTAAAGTGAGGATTTCTCAGAGCATTATGGGAAATCTGCCCTACAAGCACATGACATAGATTTCTTTTGCATGTTAAAATGAATGTTTGGAATGCACCCATCTGAATGCACAAAACTCAAGCAAAGGCAACAAACCAGTAATAGAGAGTTTCCTCCAGGATTGGGTGTGAGAAAGGAGACTATTTGAAAACAAAACAAAACATACAAAAAAAAACAACAACAACAAAAAAAACAAGCTGTGTTCTGAAAGCTTTGGGAGAGAAGGGAGGCAAAGATAGACAATGAATTATCCTTGAGGTCATGTTGCAAGAGCCCCTGATTAGGGTGGGCAAGCATTCTCAGAGCAAGGAGGGAGCCTGTGAGCCCAGAGTGGGTGTTGGCCTCACTTCACCATGACAGGTCACCACTGTGGATAGTGCCACAGCTGATGTGATGAACAACAGTAATAATCATCCCTGTCCTCCAACAGTAGTCCAGGCATGGTCAGCATAGCCTGATTCTAAATTGGAGCCAGAAAAGGGATCCATATCACCAATCACAATTTTCTTACTTTATAAACCAGAAAGTTAGGGATCATACCCTGTCATTGCTGCTACCAGGAGATATAATCATTACCACTGAATTCATCTTTGCATCTGGAACAGGAGGAGGTGACCAATGTTACAGAGCCATGGGCACTGAGGGCTGCATCAGATCAGACAGGACCCAGGACCCTGAAAACAGACAAAACACACTCTGCTGAGTTTAGTGCTGGGGTCCACGTGAGCCTGAGGAGGAGGCAAAGAATCAGGCCAAGGTGAATCCAGGGTCCCTTTTCCAGAGGCCTTATGTGGGCTCTGAGTGAGAAGCATGAACAGAAGAAGCTAGGTCATGGCATAGATACCCCAAAAGTGCTGCCTTCTAATACCCCAACCTGAGCCTGGTTTCCTACCCATCTCTTATCCTTGCCCCAGCCTCAGAGGAGGGAGCTCACTCATACAAATCTTTTTCTTTTTTTTCCCCTCACCTCAACCTGACCTAGATTCATAGGTAATCCTGGAAAGAAGAGATTTAGCAAGAATTAAGCTCTTGCCCAGGCTGGGTAGCTTAGTGGATTAGAGAATCATCCTGCTATTATAAGGTTAGTGTTTGATCCTGGATTTGGGAACAAAGAGGAATCCACCAATGAATCCTTAAGTAAGAAGAACAACAAATCCACATTTCTGCCTCTCTTCCTCTCTCTCTAAAATCAGTCAGTCAATGTCTTTAAAAGAGCCAAGCTTGTTAATATACTCTAAGTAAGGTCAGACTGAGCCTAAGAAAGCATGAAGAAATGGAGGCAACCATGCAATTCCTATCTTTTTTGTACTGGGGGAGTCCTGGTGACTCCCAGGTGAGAAAAAACAGGACTTCCCGTCTTTGTGGTGTGGGCTACGAAAGGGCAGATTGACTGAGAAGAGTCAGGTGCTAGGAGCCCGACTATCAATGGCAGAGTTGGAGACAGCAAATTGCCCTCCACTCCTCAATATTCCCTCAGGGAGGATGGCTCCTCCACATGGCTAGATCCTCTGTCTTTGCAGAGGTTTTAGACTGAAGCTGAGCCCTTGGCTTTATTAGCTCTTCTAAGAGATGATGTATTGGACACAACTGTTTGTGGACCTCAGGAGCTCCCAGGGAAGCAGTGCTTCCATCTTCATCCCAGGAGAGCATTAAGCCAACCAAGTACCTTTTCCATATCCAAGCCCTTGCTACCCATGATGACTTAAGATGGTAGAGCCCCCATGGGGCCAAGAATCTCTGTTCCTCAGGAATTGCAGCAGAGTGGGAAGAAGCTGTTGCTGATTACTTCCTTCTCTTCTTCTGTCCTTTCCAGCTCAATACCAGGCCCTCTGACTCCTTCTAATTCCCAGTGAGCCTATTGGCCTTTGTCTGTCAACTTCCTCTAGATTTAACGTGTCGTCTTCCCACAACGCGGTACAGATGCTTTTCTCAGGGCTGACTAGCATGTCCCACCTTAGACTGGGCACAAGGGTTGTGCTTGTGAGAAATCTCTTGCCTCAAGTCTGAGGACACATAAACTAAAACTAACCTGAATAGGAAGGTTGGATGAAAAACATGGGACCAGGTGAAGACAGAATGAGTTTGGGAATATTAGAAAGAAAGAATACCTCCAAAAAAGAAAAAAAAAGGTTTTGGGGGACTGTTAAGCCCCAGGGCCTTAGAATAGCAGAAGTCAGGTGAGAGATGGGCTGGTTCCTTCTGGAGATTCAAGGGAGAGTCTGTTTCCTAGATCATCCAGTTGCTAGGCTGCCAGCATTCCATGGCTATAGCAACAACACTCCATTCTCTGCTCTGTGGTCCCATCTCCTGCTCCTCTATTGTCCTCAAATCTGCCTGCTCACACCTGGTAATTGCCTTTGCATGAGTCAGGGTTCTCCAGAGCCCCTTAAGATTATGAAGACTTGTCTGGGGGTGGTTACAAAGACTGAGAACCCTATTGTCTGCAACCTGGGTGAATGGCAGGAAAGCTATTGGGTCTAATTTGGCCTGGGTCTGAGGACCTGAGAACCAGAAGAGCTGATGGGGTAGGATGTAGTCTGAGGACAGAGGACTATGAGATGAGATGTGATGTCCAAGGCCTCCAGTGATTCAGGAATAAAGGGGTGATCTCCTCCTTTTGTCCTAGGCATGCTCTCAGTGCATTGATAGTGTGCAGATAGGAACAGTGATCTCCTTTCAGGAGCCCACCAATCCAAATGCTAAATGTCTATAAACTGGTATAGAGGCCCACACAGTAATCATGTTTAAGGTGGTTGCCTGACCTGCTCTATGGGCCATGAAGCCAAGGCATACTCTTAAGTATCATAGTCACCCTCTCAAAGCTCTCATCCCATCTGCAGACTCCCTTTTGCCCTGTTAGGTAACATCACCTGGTCACAGGGATTACCAAATGCATATCTCTGGATGCTCATCCTTCAAGGCTCCAGAACCAGGCTTCCAGCCCTGCACAGGTGAAAACACACACACACACACACACACACACACACACACACACACACACACACACGAAAGTCTCTGAGGGGCTGTTCTCAGAATGTGCACAGAAGCTCACTGAGGTGTTCCTGGCACAGGAGCTACCCCAACTATTTTTAAACATCTTTTAAGTTGTCCCCCTTGTCCTTTTTCTTGAATTATTTTTGTGGTCTTGGAAACCCAAGAGGATGTTCCCATTGCTTGAGACTGCACTCAAAGCATGGGAAAGATCCTGAAATATCCATCAGTATAACCCTGCCTTGTTCACAGTGTAGCTTCTGTAGCCCTCAGAAGTGCTTCCCATTATAATATGCACTACCATAAAACAAAGAGGACATTCTCCCTCTATTTCAAAGTCCTTTTAGGAAGTCACTTATGAATTCCTACACTGGTCCTCACAGGGTTGTTATTTTAAGGAATATTTCTCCTCCATCCCAGGCAGGAAAGGTCTTTCTGTGTGAAAGCAACAGTGACATCTGTTGGTACCTCCAGCTTTCCGTCCTTTCCTTCCTTGATATCTGAGGAGTCACCAGGGCTGGCCCCTATCTTGGCATTACAGAAATGAAGGACAGGTTTTCATGGTGTAATTCCACCTGAGAGAGGAGAGAGCTCCCCAGGGGCCTGTCCACTTTGTTTCAGAGTGAGGAAGGAGAAGCATGAAGTGTGAACTGATGGCTACTCTGGTTTTGGGCAAATACTGAAGGGAGAAGGGATGCATGCACAAGAATCCAGTAAGGCAAGCAAAAGTTTATTCAGAATTCCTATACTTTGCTCAATATTTATCATGCCTATGATGAATTAATCTCTTCATGCTTTCATCTAGTCCTTTTAAGTGATGCAGTTTGAATGAAGTTGGCTCCCCAGACAAACCCCCATGCTATCTTTTGATGGGTGGGCAGAGGAGCCAATGGGGAAACATTTCATCAGGATGGAAAGGACCCTGTGCCAAGCTTGGTCCTTGGGGGAAGTCAACTATTTATAGAGGACAGGTTTTGTCTCTCCAACTCTTGCCCAGTTCAGACCCTGTGAAATACTGATTGCGAATTATGTGAAAAGAGACAGGGAGTCTAACAAAATGTCACATCTGTTTTCCTCTCTCTTCCTTCACAACAATTCTTCAAGGCTTCCCTTAGTTACCAGGGTTTCAGCAATGCACCTGCAGAATCAAGGACCCAATAAGGGACCATGATGACTAGACTGCAGGGGATGCAAGTTGAGTATGTATCCCATGTGGTACACTTGTTTTTCCAGTGACCACCAAACTGGAGAAGGTTCCTCATGTCCATGCTGAGAGGTGAGAGGAGTTCAGAAATCACTGCAGCCACAGAGACATAAATGTCCCTGCACACAGGCAAGCAGGAAGTAAGTAAACAGGGATCATGTGAGCTCAGCACAGGTTTGTTCTCATTTTCCCAGGGGCATTGCAGCCCTCTGCCATGGGCCACTAATCAGATATAAAACAGTGACATCAGCCCGCTTCTCAGGCTGGAACCTAGAGATGTACACAGAGGCTGGGTGCTGAATCTGTAGCCAGGTCAGAGATCCCAGAAGATTTAGAACTGACAGAATCCTTCAGGATTGGTGAGCCAGTGCACAGGCCTTACTGGTGTCAGGCCACCTTGTTATAAGGCTCCCCCGCCCCACACACATGCACACTGCCCCCCCTTTGTCACTGCCTCTTCCAGTGATTCTGAATGCTGAGAGGTTGCGTCAGGCAGAGTTCATGAAATTGAAAATGGAAACAAAGCATCTTTGAACTTTGAGCATAGTTTGAGCACAGACAGATTGGTAAGTCCAGGACCATGTCTCCAGGTGAGTCACTCTAAAATAACTGGTTACCCAAGAACACAAAGGATGGTTCCTGGCATGTTCCGTAATCAGGGTTGTGTGGACTACAGGATCCAAGCCATGATAGAGGCACTCTGAGTGTGGGGGGCAGCCCCAGGCAAGACACTTTGAGCATTCTTTTTGCCGGCTAAATTCAAGGGACTTGGAAAAACCAGGTCTTGGAAAAACATATTCACCAATGTTATCAGCTTGGTCTCAGCTTTTGGGGAGAGGGCCTTGATATGTAAATGTAGGCTTGCCCCAGGAATGGGTGAATGAATAGGGCATGGGCTCACCGAAACTCCTTTGATCCTAATGTTGGAGAAATTCCTTTGTACTGTGGAATATAAATGAACGCAGCTTCGTGGACTCAGCATGTGCGTGGCTGTTTCTCCATGACAGGGAGAACAGATGCCCACCTAGCTCCAGCTTTTTAATCCTACTTCTATGTCTACTCTTCTATATTTCATCTTTCTTCACCTCAGCTCCTTGACTCAGAAACTGAACCCAGTCTTTCTCCACACTGGACGTGGGAGAGAGAGAGGAAACTCTCCCTCCTCCATATCTGGTGCCCGGAACAGCGACTGAGTACAGGGGACTATGCGAGAGGGTCACTCCAGAATAGTGTGTGCACGTGAAATATGAATAATTGGAGTGGACTGTTGTGAGTTTAAATTCGCCAGGTGTAAAATATGGAAAATCCTAAAACTATGCTCAAAGTTCAAAGATGCTTTGTTAAGTGTAGGCCGATTCTTTATTTCTTAAGTCTTGTTGAAGAAATGTGTGAAAACTTCAGAAAGCAGTTGCATGACTGATATTCAACAGAAGGTCAAGAGAAGATTCCTAATTTATTTAGTTATCTAGCACAGGAGATTTTCAGAATGTCTAAGCGGGATGTAGCCACGGCCTTAAAAAAGCCTCAAGTACAGGGGTGCGAGCGAATCTCTAAGAATAGCATTTGCACCTTCTCTGCCTCCAGGTGTCCTTTCTGCAGAGGTGATTGAAGTCTGTGAGCGGGATAAGAGTTTTGCTCGCAGCTGCCCAGCTTGTAGGGCTGGATGCAGGTGCTCGCCCGAAAGTGACTCTCTTTGTTGGAGGCTAAAGGAATTTCTCAGCAACTGCCAAATGATTCTTTATCTTAAAAGTATTTTCTTTCCTTAAAAAAAATGCTTAAATAAAATAAAAACAGTAGAGGCCAGACCATCTCTGAATCCTCCAAAGCAAGAAGGATGTGGAGAAAGGGAGCCACGTGGCAATCCAATATGGATGCCACTCCTCAGAGGGCCTCCAGGATCATCTTCGCCATATTTTTTCCAGCTAGCGACTTAGAACTTTTACAAAATCTATAAATGCACCAGGGATTTCTGTACACTTTTTAAAGTGAAAGGCCAGTTTTAAAAAACTAAGACACGTTCAAGTGTCCATATTGAGACATTTTAGATAGAATTTTTTAAAGCTGAGTTCAACCTTTTACTATGTACAGAATAAAAACCCAAGACTTTTTAACCTAAAAAAGATGATGGATATGAACCTGAGAAAAGAAATTCCAAGTTAGTCCAGTAGAAGAATGTCATTTCCATAATAAAGAATGTTTTTTTAGAATGTTAATGAACGGTGTTAAAAAGTTGACTTTTAGGCCTTTAAGAAAATAAGTGAATTGTGTTAAAAAAGAATTTATCCAAAGTAAATACCTTAAAATAATTGGAATTGGATTTGAAACTCAAAAAATGTTGAAATATAGATAAATAACATTAATTATAAAGATTTAAATAGCCCAGGCAACTGGCTATGCCTTTATTTAATGGAGGAAGAAGGGTAGTTGCCCTTCCCCCAGCACACATTTCCCTCCAGCAGCCATCTTTAAAGAATGTGGTAATTTGCATTCGAATAAACCAAAATTGGTTTTCCAGAGCCACTGGCAAATAAAAATCAAAAGTTTAAATTTGCTTCCTCATGAGAAAAAACTTGAGGACAGAATTGAAGCTATTAATTGATAATGTCTTGTATTTTTCTTAGAAATGTGAAGTATTATTAATCTAGGAACTGTTAAATATTTAACTTTCCAGCTTTAAAATTTCAAAGTGCAAATTAAATTAGGAGAAATTATATAAATGTGGGAATTAAATGTCTAAAGTATAACTTGTTTGTTGAGAAAATAAAATGTTATGTTTTCTCTGGTAATTAAAAATTCAAAATATTTTATTTATTGGTCTAAATTTAAAAATAGAATTCTAGAATCTAATTTAAATTTAATTGATATTCTTTAAAATAATTTAAGTGTATAATCTTTAAATCATATATATATATATATACACATACATACATATATATAGATATGTATATTTGATCTTTCCAAGTATATTTAAAGATCTTGAGGGTAACTTTTGAATATTTCAAGGGCCCAGAAATGGTTTCAAAAGTCTGTTCTCTCTTAAAAGAAATATTTTAAAATTATACTTGAAGTAGCATGGAAAGTTTTATCAAATAAAATTAATCAATATATTTTACTTACATATATATTAAATGTTATGAAAGTCTTGGCTCTAAAGTAAGGGAAACTAAAGTACTATAACTATATTACTTAAATATAGCCAAATTTTAAACAGCAGAATCTTAAATAAGAACCAATAACTAAGATGCCTAAACTTTACTGAACAAGTTTCTTTGTTTTTTAATTAAAGATAGTTACTTAAGTTATTTTATAAATTAGCTTTTTAAAATATTATCAAGGTCTCATAAAAATTAAATTACATCGAAAAGCCAATGTTATTAAGTAATTGAATTTAAGTAAAATCTAAGAAACATTAGAAGCCACCGTTTATTACCTGATCTTGTACCCGCCTGTAATCTTAATTAAGCTATAGGTGGGGCAACATTTGTGGCTTTTGAATTAAACATTTAGTAAATGGAGATATCTACTTTAATTACTTAAATAAATTAACTTGTTAAATTATAGTCAAGGTTTTCAGCTAAATGAAAAGCCAATATTTTATATAAAATTTCAAGAAGGCAAAAAACACACCTACTATCACTACTTGTTCATGGGAAAGGTGCAAAAATATATCTTAAAACCTTGTCTGTACAAAAAGAAATTGACAGCCAGTTTGAAAATTGAATTGCCATGGCCTAGAGCAAAAGATTTCCACATGATATTATTCTACAATGTCACTATAATTTTTGATATTTTAGAGCAGCATATTGTACATTTTGTCCAAAACAAATTTACAAACTGATTCTTTGATGTTTGGCAGCAATTTAAAAAGGACATGAAAGGACTTAATCCCTTCCACTGCATGGAAGGCCTCTTGGACAGGTACTTGAGCATTCTATGTTGGCCCTTTTGCCAAGAAGAGACCCTCTTCTCACAATCTAATTGGCCACAGCTGTTGCCTGAGTTTTCTGTTCTGCTGAGGTTGAAACCTCATGGTGGCTGGTACCATGGATGTCTCTCACCCAATGGTGTGAATAGGGCCCTCCCTGGAACCCATATCCTTGGGTTCACCAAGATATGTGATCAAGTGCTGAGGCCCCACCAACAGGCAAGGGGATCCCAAGGTAGGTACTGTGTGTGGAGGCATGGGAGCATAGGCTACCAAGGAGACATAAATGAACCTCACATCAACCTGCTTGGCCCCAGAGATTGGCTGGTTAGTCAAAGACCGGTAAGATTCCTCACAGGAGGAACAACCTAAGATAGGCACAGTTGCAGAGGTGCCATTAGGAGAGAACATGGGGGCAAACAGAGGTGGGGCATAGAACCTCACCACCCCAGAATTGCAAGGGCTTGAACACTCACCCTTTCGGAGGGAGATCTCCTGCCCAATGGCTGCTTCACTTCCCATGCCTGGCCCAGATTGGGACCAAGGCAACAAACAGAAACTTGGCTAATAGCAGCTACTCTATATCTAGCACCAGAAATACTCATGGCCTATTCAAGAATACAAATAATCCTTTCCATTAATATTTACAGCATAAACTAAGATTATTGTTGGAGTATTAATTTAACAATAAATTGGCTAAACAAAATAAATAAGTATTTAAGAAAATTGTATTGGACAAAAGGCTATTCTAACAGTATTAACAAAATTTTTGTTAATAGTTCATCTTATAGTAAATTTGCTTGCCATGCAATGAACCTAAAGCAGTCATATTTTTTTGTCAAGACTACATTATAAAATTACCAAAAGTCTCCATTAATTCAAGAGATAATAGGATTTTATCATGTAGGAAAAATATCTTGTAAGTAATTTACATCTAGAAGATTTTACTTTAGAAATTTAATTTTTATTTGTAAGTCTAACACTAAGACATCCTGGAAAAAACACACATGGTGTCTAAATAAGCCAGAGAAAAATTGTTTAGGCAAAAATAAATAAGATCCCTGAAATATTAAGTAAAATTTTTATTAATAGTTCATCCTATAATAAATTGCTAAATGTGTTATGAATCCAAGCAATCAAGCTATGCATTGCTGAAGGTTGCCCAGGACCAAGGACAAGGAAGGTTAGTGTGCGCTTCCAGACCATGTGTGCGCACATAGACGTCAATGTTTGATATTTTGTGTAATACCAGGACCCATGACTTGGGGGGCTTGCCTTATTTCTGACACATTTAAAAGATGTTTTACCTCAGGCATTAACCATTTTTGCAGATGGATCCAGTTATGAAAAGGCTGGATCTACTGCAGCAGGGGAACAAAAATCCCTCAAAACCCTTATATTTCAGTAAAAATACAAGGTCTTATTTCTTATGCCTTAACAGATTTTATTATGCAGACCATCAACCTATAATAATAGTGCTGATATGGTAAGTATGGCAAAAAATTATTAAAATACCTACTATAGGGCACACTAATTCAGAGGAACTTTTCAATTATTTTTTAGCTTTTAAAAATGTCATATGAGAATAATAATTTCCATCTTTTATTGAGAATAATAATTTCCATCTTTTATTGTCCTCAGTATATTATCCACTTCCCTATGCCAACTTTAGGAGTAAATCCCCTGAGGACATAACAAATCTGGCAATATGGATGTAGCCAATTGTAGTCTTAAAATCAATTACTAAAAGAAAAAGGGTGAGAAGGATTTTATGTGTCCCCTCAAAACAAGCTCAGTCATTTATACTTAATTTTTTAAAATTGTGATTCAAAGGTCATACAGCAGCCAAAAGGCATCAGGCCTCCTGTACAACAGCCTCCACCGAATTAGCTAAGTGGAAGGAAGCACAAACCACAAAAGAGTGTTATCAGATTCGGTAATAATGTGGGGAAGAGGTTGTGTTCTTTATCTTTCCAGAAGGAGCAGTGCAGCCAATTTCGGTGCCAGAGCATGAAGTGCGCCACCACAATGGACCCAGACAAGCTCCTTGTCCCTTCACTCAAAAGGACTGTTGCCTCCATGACAGCAAAGAGGAGGAAGAAGAAAACTGAAAACTATGAAGGGACTAAGGTGTCAATATGGGGGTCAGCTGAAGAAATCAACGACTAAAGCGCAGCAGATTTTAGAAAAGCAAGAAGTTGAAGCTCCTTCTTCAACCATGTTCCTGCTCATGCTAGCAACTGTTAGCTGCCAGTCTTCTGCAAAGTCTTGCTCAGTCAAGTCCAAGGACTCTGAGTAAATATAGGACAGCAGCAAAAGAAACCTTTTCATTTAGTAGCTATAAAATGTTAACATGTCTAGTTTTGAATTTCTCTCTTATTGTTGTAATGCATTAGCATTGTTTTGTTATTATTTAATAACCAGAGTTTTGCTCTTGATGTTCAAGTTTTAAAATCATAACATGTATGCAGTTTAGTTTTTGCATTGGCATTGTTTTAATTTAGAGCTTTATTCTTGATGGTTAAAATTTATTTTTATTATAGTAGCTTTAAAACAAAAAAGGGTGAGATGTGGGAGCGGCCCCAGGAAAGACACCTTGAGCATTCTCTAAATTTTTGTGCTGGCTGAATTCAAGGTGCCTGGAAAAACCAGGTCTTGAAAAACATATTCACCGATAACAAAGTAAGCCTAGCTTACTTTGCCTCAGGTGTTGGGGAGAGGGCCTTGATATGTAAATGCAGGCTTGCCCCGAAATGGGGGAATGAATAGGGCATGGGCTCACCGAAACTCCTTTGATCCTAATGTTGGAGAAACCCCTTAGTATTGTGGAATATAAATAAACCCATCTTCCTGGGCTCAGCGTGCATGGCTCTTTCTCCATGAGAGGGAGAACAGAGGCCCACCTAGCCCCAGCTTTTTAATCCTACTTCCATGTCCTTCTCTTCTATATTTCATTTTTCTTCATCCTCAGCTCCTCCACTCAGAAACTGAACCCAGTCTCTCTCCATGCTGGATGTGGGAGAGAGAAAGAGGAAAAAACACCCCCAATAGCACTGTTTTCTGGGGTTTATTTATCTTCTACAATTGAAACTTTTTAGCCTGGAGAAGAGTCCATCCTTCTGCTCTCTCATCATGGCCACAGCCATCTTGGTTGAAGTTAATTTTCATACTCACTCCTGATTGGCTTCTGACTGTGGCTTGTGGGCATGGCTTGTGGGCGTTGCTTTTGGGTATAGTGGAGTGATGATTAATTTGTAATTAATCATTTATTAGATAGGATTGGCTTATCATTTTCTTTCTCTGTAGTGTCTTTGTCTGATTTTAAAATTAGAATAATGCTGCCTCTGTGAAATAAGCTTGGAATCCTACCTTTTGTTTAGTTTTTTTTGAAATAGTTATGAACATAGGTTTTAATTGTTTTTTATTATTTTGTAAAATTTACCCCTGAAGTCATTCATTAAAAAACTTGGGAATGTTGAAGTTTTTCTTTACTGCTTCAATTTCATTAATTTTAACAAATCTGTTTCAATTTATTAATTTTCATTGTTTTAGTTTGGAAAGAATGTGCGCTGGTATGAGCTTTTTCGAAGATTTTTAAATTATTTTTTGCATTCATTGATATAAACATATGTTTTTAATCAAAATTTTTCCTGTAGTGTACCATGTAAATTGATATGTGAATATATTACACTAGTTTTTCATCCCTGGAATATGACACATGTATTATGGTATATTTTTTCAAATACTTCAGTTGTTGACAAATAGTTTTTACAATATTGTGCTATAACCATTGTTTCCATATTTATAATGCCGGTTGTTAATTCTTATTTATTTCTGAAGAATTTTTTTATAGCATCTTTATTTTTTAATAAATACGTGTTACATTTGTTTATCTTTACAAAGAACACACTCTTGGTTTCATAGATTTGTGTAATATTTTACTCTATTTTGATTATTTTGCTGTGAGCTTTATTATCTTTTTCTGCACATTGGGCTTTGTTTTTGATGCTTTTTTTCACTTTGTAAAAAAGTAATGCTTATTTCATGAAAAAGTAAGTTAGATTTTAGTTGCTTTTATAGGTAGGCCGGTAATGCTATAAATTTTCCTCTGAGGTTTTGTTTTTTCAGTATATTTGTTATTTATTTCAAGAAGGATGGTGGAAGGAAAGAGATAGAATCATTAATGATGAGAAAAAAATCAGCTGTCTCCTCCAGGCTCCCTTCTGGGGATCAAGCTTATAGCCTGGCTTAAGTTAAAAGCAGGGATGCTTTGAAATGACAGTCTTCTTTCTCTCAGGTGTGGTACCTGAATAAATCTCTTTTATTTTCACCAGTACCAGTATCATGAGTTTAGTTTTTGTTGCTGCAGACAGATGAATCTGCATTTTAGTTAAAGTTTTTGTTAGCCCAAATAAAACAGCATGGGCATTGATAAGTCCTAAAAGGCCCAACTGGAATCCTTTCTGCATGTGGGGAACCAACCAAGAGAGGGAATGTGGAGATGTCCTAGCAGATGATAAGAGTTTTTATTGGGTAATTTCACTGGGTGTTAGCTGCCTGAAATGCTTGGGTGGTGAAAAGATCCAGTTAGTAGCATTTGCAAGTCCTCTTGGACTTGGTGACATTTAGGCCTTTTCAAGAATACTTGTGCTATCTGATGGCAGAAAATAAGGTTCTAGGACTTTCTTGTGAGTACTCATTTGCTTAGTAATAGTTCATGGAACCAAGTTATTTTCATATATGCCCACTTTGTCCAAGATTCTGTGGTTACAGTTTTAGGTTTGTACTCTTATGCCACAGGTTGTTGTTTAATTCTAAAGAGAGTCCATCTCTTTTGGACCAATTTAGCAGATTGGTCCATGCACAAATATGAGTCAACGACTAAGAAGCAATTTATTTGTTATTGTAACACTAGGGGCCCTGAGCATAAAATTCGTGCCCTGGGGGTGGGTGGTCCCTCAACCCAACCAGCCCCCTCTCAAATACTGGGAGCGCTTAGGGGATGTCCAACTGATGGCTCACCCCCATTTGACCCCAGGGGCCGGGTGCTCCCTGCCACCACAATTTCATCTCCACCCCCAGACCCCAGCGCTGGCACCACTTGGCCCCGCCCCTGCCATTGGCTGGTAGCATAGCCAATCAGGAGCGAAGGTAGAGTCAAATTTGCATGTTTCTCTTTTATTATATAGGATTGCTTGGTCTATGTATACTTTAGACTCTGAGGAAAAAATGCCACTAAATTGTTCCTTAAATTATTATATCATCATATATTTGAAATTGTTTGCTAAAGGTCAATAAAATGAAATAAAATCTTTATGTCTTAAAATTTTCTTCCTTAAAAGAAGACACCAAAGAAAAATAAACATTAAGTGATGAATCGTTTTATTGCCCTGAACCCAGGAGATAAAAGAAAGAATTACCTGTTAGATTTCCCCACCACCACATCTGCTAACACATACCCCTGAAAAAAGACTCTGAATGACAACACCTGAACTCTGTAACATGAAGGAATGGGATCCCCTTCAAAAATTACAGTAGGTACCCAATTTGGTTAGACAGCATCCCTATTCAAAGCAGGACAATTCCCTTTAAGGCAATCACCTTAGGCCAAATAAAGGAGAAAGGCCAACCCTAATGACACTATTTGCCCTATACTCCATTTGCTACATCAAGTTTACTGAATTATAAGAATTTCAGCCCCTTATATAGAGAGGATTCTTAGAAAAATATTACACTCACCATCCAAAGTAGACAACTGGACAGTCTCTTCTTTACATCCAGCTAATGCAAGGTGAAAGGCAACTAGTAATGGAGAAAGCTAATGAAGACCTCATCACTTTTACAAATCCCAATTACAGCCCTAGCATATCCAGATTGATTTTTTGACAGAGCCCAATTGGGACACTAAATGCAAGCATCCAGTTCTCTAGAAAATGACAAAAGGTACATCTTAAAAAGCCTAAGAAATGGGTACCTAAACAAAAGTCTGAATATGATACAGGCCATCCAATAGAAACCAAATGAAAATGTTTCTAAATCTCTAGGAAGAATGCATCAGGTCTGTCAAAAGCACACTGATGCTGACCCACTGGCACCAGAAAATGTCAGGATGGTAAATACTACTTTCATTGGACAAAGTGCTCTGGATATCAGAAGGAAGCTCCAATGATTACAGGATATGCTGAGAATGGTATACAGAGTGTCCCAATTGATGGACATATCCTTTAAACTTTACCATGCCCAGAAACAGGGAAATTAAAACAAACATCCACATTCTTAGTAACAGTGTGGGGAAAGCTGGAGGAGAGGCAGACTTGAAAAGAAAAGGTAAAATACCCACTAGGCACCAATCAATGTGTCTATTGAAAAAGAGGAAGGCCATTAGAGAAATATCTGCCCAGAACTTAAAAAAAAATAATGACAATAAAATTAACCCTCACCAAAAATATTAAGGAATATTGATTGATCTATGTCTCCATCAACATAGTTTTCTGAGTGCAGGCTTTTCACCTCATTGATTAGATTTATTCCTAAGTATTTTAATTTTTGTTACAGTGGTGAATGGTATTGTTTAGTTTCTATTTTTGATAATTCATTATGCCTATATAAAAATGCCATAGATTTCTGAGTGTCGATTTTGTATCCTCCTACATTGACAAAATTCTGTATTAAATCTAGCAGTTTCTCGATGGAGTCTTTATGGTTTTCCATGTTCAATATCATGTTGTCTGGAGAATAATAGTTTTACTTTCTCTTTTCCAATTGAGATACTTTTCATTTCTTCTTATTCTTCTCTGATTACTATATGTAGGACTTCCATGACTATGTTGAACAAGAGAGTTGAAAGTGGCCAACATTGATTGTACCTGTTCATGCAGAAAATGTTTTTTTTTTTTAAATCTCTTGAATAAGATGTTGCCTGTAGGTATGACATTTTGGTCTTTATTATGTTGAATATGACCCCTATTCTCACTTTACTGAGAGCTTTTATTCAAAAAGGTTTTGGATTTTGTCCCATGCCTTTTCATAAGATCAGTTGATGTGATCTTATGATTTTTGTCTTGTAATCTGTTAATGTGATTGGAAAGTATTTATTAGGCTTGCATCCCAGAATAAATTCTATTTTGTCATGATTTATAATTTTGTTAGTGGATCTAATTTTTAAAAATTTTTCTTGAGATTTATAGGGTCTGTGTTCATCAGGAATATTGGCCTGTAATTCTCTTTCTTTTTAGTATCTTTATTAGGTTTTGAAATTAGGGTATTGCTGGCCTAAAAGAAAGAATTTGAAAGTGTTACTTCTTAAATTTTTTGAATTATTTTAAGGAGGATAGATATTATTTCTGCTATGAATATTTGGTAAAACTCCCCTGTAAAGCCATCTGAACCAGAAGTTTTGTTTTGTGGGGAATGTATAATTGCTTAAATTTATATATATATATATATATATATATATATATATATATATATATATATATATAGAGAGAGAGAGAGAGAGAGAGAGAGAGAGAGAGAGAGATGCTCAGTGGATGAAATTTGTGCATGGGGAAGTGTTTGGAGAGGTGTCTTTTCTTTCTGCCCCAGTCTGCACCATTTCAAATCTGGGATGCCTCAAGGGATATCCATCTGCCTGTGAAGACCCGAACCTGGTGGGATTGTGCCTAAATGGTCAGTGGGACATCCTTCTCACAATCCAAGACTGATGGCTCCTAAATGCTTGCCTTCTTGATTACCCCTAAACACATCTGCCTGCCAGCCTGTTCACCCCCTAACCATTACCCTTCCAGCCTGATTGATGTCTAACTGCTTCCCTTCCAGTCTGTTTGCCCCCAACTTCTCTCCTCCGCTGGTCTGGTCATCTCTAACTGCCCTACCCTGTAGACTTGATTGCCACCAATTGCCCTCCCTTTCTGACCTGGTCCCTCTCAACTACCCTCTCTGATGGCCATCATGTGTCCACATGGGGGCAGGATTTTTGACCACATGAAGACAGCCATCTCATGTGTTGGAGTGATAGTCAATATGCATATTACTCTTTTATTAGATAGGATAGAGGCCTGGTGCATGGGTGGGTGCCAGCTGGTTTGCCCTGAAGGGTGTCCCGGATCAGGATGGGGTTCCCTTGGGGCATGGGGGGGCCTGTAATAGTTGGTAGGTCGGTCGCACCCCCAAAGAACCCAAGTGGAGATTCTGGTACCTGAGATTTATTTATCTTCTACAATTGAAACTTTGTAGTTTGGATCAGAGCCCAGCCTCTGCTGGTTCCATGGTGACAGACATTTCTGTTAGGATTTATTTAAATTCTATAATAGAAACTTTGTAGCCTGAAGTGGAGGCCTAGGCACTAGGGCTGCAGAAGCTTGGCTTCCTCCATTGCCGGGTAACCATAGCCTCTGCTCTTCCCAGCTCCATGGGAGCCATTTCTGTTTGGATTATGTATCTTCTATAATTGAAACTGTAGCATTGACTGGAGGCCTAGTCTAGCAAGGGTAGGCAGAAAGCTTGGCTTCCTCCATCTACAGGGGAACCCAAGTCTCCCTCCTGCTCTCAATGGCTGCATACTTCTTGGTTGGGGTTATTTACATGTTTGCTCCTGATTGGCTGGTGGGCATGGCTGGTGGGTGTAGTGGAGGTGTGGAAAATTTGCATATTACTATTTTATTAGATTATAGATATGTAAGTATATATATATAATAAAGAGTAATATGCAAATTAATCCTACATTCACTACACCCAAAAGCCACGCCCACCACACAATCCAGAGCAAGTATGTAAATTAAAACAATACAAATGGCTGTGGCCACAAAGAGAACAAGAGATTGGGTTTCTCTGGCAATGGAGGAAGACAAGTTTCTGCATGCCCTGGCCTGCCTTGGCCTCCCTTAATGCTACAAAGTTTCAATTATAGTACATAAATAAATTCCAGATACAAGGGCCTCTGATTGAGTTGATGGCAGGTCATGGCCAGCCTGAAAACAACCACAGGCCCTTCACACAGACTTCCCCACATTCAAAGAGAATCCACACCCTTATCTGGGACACCCTTCAGGGCAAATGAGCAGACCCAACATCGCACCTGGCATCTATCATATCTAATTCTATCTAATGAAAGTATAATATGCAAATTGACCATTACTATAACACACATGATGGCTGCCACCATGTGGTCAAAGATGACTGTCTTTCTGTGGAAACAAGATGGACACCACAAAATGGCCAATAGTGGATGGCAGTTGGGGGTGCTCAAGCCTGCAGGCAAAGGCAGTTAGGGGTGACCTTGTGAGAAGAGGAGGGATGTTCGGGGCCACTAGACCTGCAGGGGTGGGCAGCTGAGGGGGACCTAGACCTGCAGGGGAGAGCAGTTCTGGGGGGATGAACAAGGCTTGAAGGGGAGGGCAGTTAGTGGTGACCAGGACTGCAAGGGAGGTTAATTAAGGGCAAAGAGACTGGCAGTGTATCAGTAAGGCATCAATCAAGCTTTCAAAAAAGTGATAAGAGGATGATCAGGCTGTCAGGTAGAGGAAGTTAGGGCCAAACAGGCAAGCAGGCAGGTGAGCATTTGGAAGCCAGCAGTCCTGGATTGTGAAAGGGATGCCCGGTTGCCCATTTTGGCATGATCCTACCCTGGATCTGGCCTAAATAGGCAATCAAACATCTCTCAAGGATTCCCAGATTGGAGAGGATGCAGGGTGGTCTGAGGGACACATCCCCTTTGCAAAAATTTTGTGCACTGGGCCTCTAGTATAAATATATAGACTTAAATATATATTAGAGGTCTACTGAAAGAAATTTGTGCATGGGGGCTGTGTGTCCCTAAGCCCCGCCTGCACCCGTTCCAATCTGGGACACTTTAAGGGATGTCTTAATACCCAAATATGCCCAATACCAGTGGGTTTAGGACTAAATGGGCAATTGGACACCCTCTCACAATGCAGGACTGTGACAACCCAACCAGTGCCTGCATGCATGCCTGATTGCCCCTAACTGCTTCAGCCTACCAGCTTGATCACCCACTATCCAATCTGCATTGAGGCTGTAGGTTTTCAGGCTTCCAGTAACATCCACTTTCCCCTTCAACATGGCTGTAGGTTTTCAGGCTTCCAGTAACATCCACTTTCCCCTTCAACACAACCCCCATGCACAAATTTCTTTCAGTAGACCTCTAATATATATTTAATGCCTAACTTCTCTCTTTCGAGCCTGATTGCCCCTCACTTCCCTACTCTGCCATACTGGTCACCTCAACTTCCCTCCCCTTCCCTTCCAGCCTGATCATTCCTAACTGTCCTCCCATGCTGGTCAGTTCACTCCTAACTACCCATCTTATCAGCCTGGTCAAACCTGACTGCCCTGCCCTGCAGGCCTAGCTACCCTCAAACTTCTCTCACATGCAGACCTGGTCAACCATGATTACCTTTTGCTGTAAACCTGGTCACCTAAAACTGCCCTCCTCTGCACACACGTTTCCCCTCAAACTGCCCTCCTCCCTAGGCTTGGTTCTCCACAACTGCCCTCACTAGCAGGCCTGGTTACTCCTAACTTCCATCCTCTGCTAGCGAAGTCACCTCTAACTGCTCTCCTCTGCAGGTCTGGCTCTTTCCACCTGCCCTACCTGCTGGACTCATCACCAACAACTGCCCTCCCCTGCTGGACATCTTTTTGTGGCTCTCTAGCGTCCACATGGGGGGAGGGGCTACTTGAATGTTGGAGTGATGGTCAATTTGCATATTATGGAAACCAGGCCATGTTGAAGGGGAAAGTGGATGTTACTGGAAGCCTGAAAACCTACATCTGCGGCACTGACCAAACAGCTCCGAACACCAGAACACCAGTTGATAATTATTGCAAACATGCGGGTTCCTAGGAGCTCTACACTCCACCACAGGAAGGTCAGATTTTGCCTGAAATAAGAAGAGAGAAAACTACATAAACAGACACCCAGAGAAGAGACACCATTGGAAGATAAAGAAATAGCCCATATATGAAAGAAAAGCAGGCATCACCAGAAAAGCTAGTAAATGAAGTGGAGGCAAGCAAGCTGTCAGAGAAAGAATGCAGATAAATGGTCATAAGATGGCTGAAAAGAATGGAAGGCAAATTCGACAATATAAATAAGAACCAAGAGAATCTTGGGTCAGGGGTCATTCCAGAAGTAAGAACATTTTCTTTGTCAGCCTTGAATTCTCTTTTCAGTATGGAAAATGCAAAAGGCAAGAAGCAGAAGTTCCCAAAGAAGTCTTGGGAGTGGCAAAAAAGCTTCAAAATCCCAACAAGTACCAACTAAAGAGAAACTTGAGGCTGCTGGTGAACCAAGTCAACAAAGAACATCAGAGATGAAGACCAAATGGAAGTAGATCTCAGAAAGATGACAAAGTTTCTTGTCATCTTGGCACCAGAAAAAAAAAGAGTAAAAATTCACAAGAAGATACCAATTCCTTTGCTGCCACTTCACTTGCCACCAATTAACCTGGTTCACTGAGATGTTGTGAGGGGTTGGTGCCAGCAATTAAAGCTGAGCACCAGCAGCCAGAAATGGGAAACATTTGATAGGCTGTGTGCATATGCTTACCCTAATCAAAAGAATATTCCTGTCAAACCAGAGGAGGCAAAGATATTGACATTGGCACAAAGGAAACTGAAGATGCAAAAGAGGGAATGACTGGACAGTTCTGTCTTCCTTAACTGACTGTTCCACTGGTAGGGGGCCTGCTCTGGCAGGAGTGCTGCTGCTCTCTGGAGGAAATGGACAATATTTTCGTGACAACTTCCACCCCAGATTATGTATTTGCCTCCTGGAACAAAATTGCAGCTGCTACTGGAAGACAAGAAAGACCGGGAAGACTGAGAAGACCAGGAAGACTAAGAAGATAGAGTGTGAGATTGACCCAGGAGGCCTCTGGTTACAAGTGGTGTGTGGTCCATGGACAAAGTCTCCTTGCAGACAAAGAGGGTTGGGTTCTGCTATAGTTTTATGCTGGGCAAGCCTGGGTTCCTGAGTAAGTGTGTGCACTCTTCTTGATACCTTCCCACAATTTTCCACCCCCAAACCTGGAGGATAATATGTTGTGCCCCAAATGCATTCATAGGAATAAGGATTAGCAAGAAGCTTCCATTGCCAAGAAATAGGGTACTACTATGATTGTAATTAATATGACTACATTCAACTCCATGGTGCCACTGACAGCAACTCTGGGCTGCTTGACACCTTTCATGCTCCCTGCTTACAAGGCCCAGATGGGTGGGGAGCAGATGTTATTCTCAGACTACCAACAGTGCCTGCTGCTTCGTCTGCTGGGATATGATTATGTTTTAAAATAGACATGCATTTCACAAACTATTATTCATTGCAGTGAAAATGCAAAAGTCATACCATGAGGCAACTCCAGCAGCTTTTTCACAGTGGGAGCCTGAACTGAACCTCTCGAGGGCAGTAGAGAAACAGGTGTGCTCCCTCACTAGACTCCTGCCTCAGAACTGTGTCCTCTCCCAAAAAAACATTCTTAATATTCAAAACATTTTGGGAAGTTGTCTGAACTTGGGATTTCTGTAGTGTGTCTCTGGGATAAAAAGACGGGGCACTTGGCCAGTATCATTCCCAGTTGAACTGTTTTTTTATACTCTTGCTGTTTAAAATATGTCTAAGGTTAGTTCTGAGTCATAAATACCTAATATGCTTAAAATACATATGTAAAATAATCCATCTGCTATGTTTTGACAACTTTGTTGTATGCAAATTATTGTTGATGTTCTTGACTCAGTATAATTAAGCCAAAAGGCATGATTTTGTTTCAGTGTAATAAATAATATATACTTAAAGAAAATAAGAACCAAAATGAAATGAAGAAGAATCAAGAAAATGAAAATTGACTACACTGCTGAAAATAACTCAATAGAAAGCATCAAGAGTAGACTAGGAGAATCAGAGGACTGCATCAATGAGCTAGAAGACAAGTAATAAAAAATACCCAAGTAGAGCAGCTTCTAGGAAAAAAAAATTAAAAAGCAGGAGGAGAACCTAAAGGAACATTGGGACAACACGAAACTAAACAACATCATTGGCATAAAGATTCCAGAAGAAGAGGACATTGAGCAAAGGATAGAAAACCTGTTTGAAGAAATAATGACAAAAAAGTCCCCTGATATAGTTAAGTGAAAAACCCACACAAATCCAAGAAGCTCATAGAGTGCCAAGCAAAAGAAAACCTAAAAGATTGACGTGAAGGTACATTATAATTAAATTGTCAAACACCAACAGCAAAGTAAGAATTTTAAAAGCAGCCAGAGAGAAAAAAATATATAAAAGTTACCTACAAAGGAACCCTCATCAGACTAGCAATTCATTTCTCAACAGAAACTCATCAGGAAAGAATGCAATGGAATAAAATATAAAGAAGTCATGCAAAAAAAAAAAAGGGTCTGAAGACAAGAATACTGTACCCAGCAAGGATATTTATCAAAATTGACAGTGAAATTAGGAGCTTCATAGGCAACAAAGAATTAAGAGGATTTATTAACACCCAACCAGCAATGCAAGAAATTCTAAGGGTCTAGTATAAAAACAAACAAACAAAACAAAACAAAAAACAAAGAAACAATGAAACCAACAAAATAGGAAGCAAAGAAGGAACACAGAGGTAAACTTTAAAAGTGGTGACAAATATATACCTATCAATAATAACTGTATATGTAAATTCATTAAATACTCCAATCAAATGACATAGTGTAATGGATTGAATAAGAAAACATGACCCATTATTTGCTGTTTACAAGAAATCCACCAGATTGAGAGTTAAAGGACAGAAAAAGTTTTTCCAGGCAAATGGAAATGAGAAAAAAGCTGGAGTAGCAATACTTATATATGACAAATTAGATCTCAAAGAGAAGGACATAACAAGAGAAAAAGAAGACCACATCATAATACTAAAGGGAGCAATCCAAAAAGAAGAATTAACTTTGTTAAACATATTCACACCCAATGCAGGAGCATACAAATACATAGAAAGACTCCTAATGGATATCAAGGGAGAGATTGTTAGCAATACAATCATAATAGGAGACGTTAATACCCCACTATCACCATTGAACAAATCCTCTACACAAAAAATCAGTAAAAAAAAAAAATCAATCTTAAATGACTCACTAGACCAGATGAAATTAATTGACATCTTCAGATCATTTCACCACAAAGCCACAGAATATACATTCTCTTCACATGCATAGGAGTCATTTTCAAAGATAGACCATATGTTGTGTCATAGACAAAGTCTCTTCAAATTCAAGAAGATAGAAATCATATCAAGCATCTTTTCATATCACAGTGGAATAAAAATGGAAATCAACTACAATAAAAACAATAAAAAATCAAACACATGGAGACTAAATAGCATTCTATTAAAAAATGACTGTTATCAGAGAGATCAAGGAATAAATAAATAAATAAATAAATAAAATATCAAGACAACAAATGACAATGAAAACACAACAATCCAAAATCTAAGACACATCAGAAGCAGTATCGAGAGGGAAGTTCATAGCTGTATAAGACTATTGCCAAAAAAAAAAAAAAAAAAAAAAAAAAAAAAAAAAAAAAAAAAAGAAACAATGGTAATAAATTAAATAATCCTACAACTCAAAGAATTAGAAAGATAGCAACAAGAAAATTCCAGTGTAAGCATCAGGAAGTAAATAATGAAGATTAGAGTGGAAATAAATGACATAGAAACCAAGGAAATAATACAAAAATCAACAAAACTAAGGGCTGGTTCTTTGAAAGGATAAACAAGATTGATGAACTTCTAGCCAAACTCACCAAGAAGCAAAGAAAGAGGACCCAAATAATCAAAATCAGAAATCAAAGAGGTGAAATAACAACAGACTCCATCGAAATACAAAGGGTTGTTGAAAAGTACTATGAAAAAATCTATTCCAACAAACTGTACAACCTGGAGGAAATGCACATATTCCTAGAAAAATATAACCTTCCAAAATTCAGTCAGGAACAATCTCAATAGCTCAATAGGCAAACAATTATGAAATAAATGGAAGAAGTCATCAAAAGTGTTCAGCAAACAAAAGACCAGGGCCAAATAGCTTCTCAGGAGAGTTTTACTAAACATTCAAGGAAGAACTAAAACCAATTCTTCTCAGACTACTCCAAAAAAATTCAAGAGGGAGGAACTCTTCCAATTTTCTTACCAAAATCAGATGAAGATAATACAATGAAAGAGTGTTACAGGGCAATATCCTTCATGAACATAGATGCCAAAATCCTCAACAAAATTTTTAGTCAATCATATTCAGCAGTATGTAAGAAAGATCAGACATCATGACCTAGTAGGATTTACCTCAGAAATGCAACGATGGTACAATATCTGCAAATCAATAAATATGATACATCAAATAAACAAATTGAGAGATAAAAACCACACTGTCATATTAATTGATGCAAAAAAGCATTTGACAAAATCCAACACCCTTTCTCTGTAAAAACACTCAGACAAGTATGAATAAAAGGATCATAGTTAACATAATAAAAGCTTTATATGATAAACCCATGGATAACATCATACTCAATGGAGAAAAACCAAAACAATTTCCCCTAAGAACAGAAACAAGACAGAGATGTCCACTCTCACCACTCCTGTTCAATCTAGTACTAGAATTATTAGCCATTGCAATCAGACAAGAAGAAGAAATAAAAGGCATCCAAATGGGAAAAGAAAAAGTAATGCTGTCCTTATTTGCAGATGAAATGATATTGTACATAAAAAATGCAAAAGACTCAAGGAAAAATAATAATAGACTTAATAAATAAATTCAGCAATGTAACATTAACACCAAGAAATTTATGGCATTTCTATACACCAATAGTGAACTTATAGAAAGAGAGAATAAAAAGCAATCCCATTTATCATCACACTAAAAAAAAATAAGACATCTAGGAATAAAATTAGATACGAGATAAAAGACCTAAACATGAAAAACTATAGGACACTGAAAAAATGAAATAGAAGAAGATATAAAAAGATCCTACCTATATATTGCTAGAATACATATCATTAAAATCTCCATAATACCCAATAATCTATAGATTTAATGCATGCCCTATTAAAATACCAAGGGCATATTTTACAGACCTAGGAAGAACTGTTCAAAAATTCATCTGGAACAAAAAAGAGCTTTGAATAGCCATAGCAATCCGGAGAAAGAAGAGTAAAGTTGATGGGATCTCAATACCAGATTTCAAGCTATATTACAATGAAACTGTTCTCAAAACAGCCTGGTACTGGCAGAAGAACACATATATAGACCAACAGAATAGAAAAGAGAATCCAGATATCAACCCACACCATTATACTAAATTAATATTTTACAAAGGAGTCATGAACATATAATGGAGTCAAGATAGTCTCTTCAATAAATGATGTTGGAAGAATTGGGCAGATACATGCAAAAAAATGAAAGTAGACAACCAAATTTCTCCATACACAGAAATAAACTAGAATGGATCAATGACATACAATGGGAAACACTAAAAATACTAGAGAAATCCACAGGCAACTAAATCTCAGATATATGCCTAAAGATCTACTTCACTGATACTGCTCCTAGGGCCATGATGGTGAATCTATGACTGTGTGTCAGCACTGAAACACATTGCTATCTCTTCTGTCATGTGGCCATATGCTATCACATACAGAAAAGTAGGGGGCACGTGCCAAAGAGGACTTTCCTGCTTAGCCTCAGCAAGGCCAGGTGCAGTAGCCAAGGATGAAATATTTGCTGTAGTATAGTATCGACACTTTGTGTCGGAGGTCTATAGACCAAAACAATAGTACTCCAGCACAGAGAGTCTAGTTCTGGAACTTACAGTAAGGCTGTTAGGGGACCTTTAACCTCACTTTTGGCTAGTGAAGCAGGGAGCAGAGGAATGCCGCAGCAGACACATCTCTGGGGGCCCTGTGATCACCATTATCAGCAACCACATAACCACTGCAACCATCATCCAATCTACTGCTTTGGGGTGTCACGGATTTCTAATTGACCATCATTACTGAGCTAAGTGAGGGGGAGCCTGGGAGAGATGAGGGCCTTTGCCCTGGGTGTCATTTCCTGCCATTAGAAATATTGTCAACCATCTTAATTTATATAAGGAACATTATTTTGCAGCGTAGTAGAGACTCCATTTCACCACTCTTACTATTGTGCATCCTTATTAAACCCTATTTCTGCATATTAACCTTGCCCTTTCCTAAAAGACTGTTACCTGTGCCATCTTGTGGTCAGTTAGGCTAGTTAACCCCTAATTGCCTTCAGGTCTAATAGGCTATCTATAATTCTATCTTCTGTCACTGTCTCCCTGATGGAGAACCCCCAAAAATAAAGAAACCAAGGCTAAGTAAAGGAAGTGGTAGTAGCGTAGCAGTAGCCAATCATCTCAAGAGACATTGACTGAAATGTATGGCATTATAGAAAAAAAAATGGCAGATCATTTTGTTCTAATACTGAAACAGTTGTAAACAGAACATGGAATATAAATGGTCATTTCAAAACTAATCATTCCCAGCTCTTGAAACAAAGTGAGGATGAAAAGAATTGTGGAGAACGCCCTCAGGGAACAAAGATTCTCCAAGAGGGCGGGCCTTGGAAGGCCCTTTTGCTCTAAAGATTAGTTATGGTTTCTGCCCCCTGAGAATGGTTACCTTCAATTGTAGTTTAGCAAACAATACTGTCCTCCAGTACATAACATTGTAAATAGCCAAACTGTCTGTGGGAAAATGGGAAAAGATTTGAATGGCATCTTGGATGGAGATATAGCCTAAGGAAGTTGGTTAAGATAAGGGGTTTAGTGGGGAAACATGTTAAAAATGAAATGTAGCTTTGGGGAACAAGGAATTGTGTAATATGTAACCAAAATTGTTTAATAGAGTTGAGTGAAATAAAATCGGGGCTGCAGTCCTAAAGAAGGCTTTGTAGACCTCCTGATCCCATATCTTTTGTTTTTTCTTTATTTCTATCTATCTTTCTATCTCTATCTTTCCGTAAGCCTCGCGCCCCCCTTTCAGGTACTGTTTGACTGATGCCGGCTGGCCCCGGCATTGAGTAGCACCTGGAGATACAGGGGACTTGGTGAAGGCTGCTGCCAGTTGAACGGACGTGCATTGGATCAAGTAAGTGTCAGGCAGCAAATTGATTTGAAGGTATAGTCGGGAGTAAAATACCATGGGACAACGTAATAGTAAGGAATTGTTTGTGCAAGTGCTTAAAGATATGCTTAAAGCAAGAGGAACTAGAGTAGGATATAAGCAGCTTGAACGTTTTTTAACTTTTGTAATAGAAGTCTGTCCTTGGTTTCCTGAAGAGGGAGCGGTAAACCTTGAGACATGGGTCAGAGTTGGAAAGAAAATGCAGGAATATTACTCTGCCCATAGTCCAAAAAAGATGCCTGTAAATACTTTTTCTTTGTGGACTCTTATCTGGGATTGTCTTGATCCCAGCCATGAAGGGAAAAGGTGGAAGGAGGGATTAAGGCAAAAAAGTCCATTATGCCCTAGTCTAGAGACTGTCTTTAAAAGATAAGAACCTCTCTTGTCTTAGCCTGGATAAGTTATCCCTCCCTGAAGGGCTTAACAAATATCCTGAGCCTTCAGTGCCTTCAGAATGGCCACTGCCTGAAAACCTGTACTTAAAACCAAAAATCAAAGAGCAGGAGGTGCTGCTGGTGCAGCAAGAGGAATATCCATATGAAGAGCCCTGGGAACCTCCTCCTCCTGAGGACAGGGAGACATTGGAGGACGTGGCCGCTCATTACCAGGACAATGACAGCTGGTTCTTCTTTCAAAGAGTGCTAGCAGCAGTACCTAACCCAGCCCCTAGTTATGCAGAAAAATTTGAGGAGGAATTAACTGAGTTAAAAAGAGAACTGATAAGGCTGAACTGCTCTGAGAAACTGGGGGAAGAAGTAGGAGAAGTCAAAGAGGAACTTGGAGAAATTAAAGCAGAACTGCTGTGATTAACTTCTAATTTAAGCAGTTGTGGGTCTGCATTGCAATTTAATGGAGAAATAGAAAAATTAAGGAGCCCAAGTCATATGCCTTCCTCTGGTATAGGGATGCCACAAGATCTTTTTACCCCCAAGCTAGAGGCGGTGGGAAAAGGGGAGCCATGTCCTCTAAAGCTCCTGGTATCAGAAAATAAAGAGCTGCTCTGGGGGCCTAGCAAGCTGAGCCTGAGCTCCCCTTTGCAGCAATCCCTACAGAAAGCAGTGGAGAAAGATGAAGATACAGGGGGATTCCACATGGCTTTTCCAGTCATGGAAAGAGAGTGCAGGTTTGGACCTTTGTACTGCCTCCTACACAGTATTAACTCTTAAAATGGGAGTGCAGGCTCTGGGATTAGCCAATCAGGAAAGACTGTGTGCTTGAGCTCCAATCAAGAGCAAAGGACAGGACAGGTCATGTGCATTAGGGATAATTTGCATTACTAGCCCCAGCCATCACCCAATCAATTGGAATTGGCCAACTCATTGGTTTCAGTCTGGTCTCAACTCCCAATAAAATCACCATGCATGAAAAATTTGCTCTCTCTTTGGCTTCCTGCCACTGCAGCGGCAAGGCCAGAGGGCCAAGCATGGGCTTGTAATAAAGGTTCTATGTTATTGCATCTGTTTTGGCTCCCTGGTGGTCTTTAGGGACTATGAAATCTGGGCATAACTTTTGGGGGCCCGTCTCCCCAAGACCCACGAGGAAACCCAACCCAGAGAGCCTAATTTACCACAGTAGGTGTTTGTCTGTCTGTGATTTCTGTTCCATGCAAGCTCGTGTCTGAAGTCTGTGCCGGAAATGGTCTAAGCGGACACGCTGGTGGACCTCGGGCAGAAGGATTCAAGGGAAGCTTTGATCTTCCATCTGGAGGGGTGTAAAAGCCCTTTGAGAGGGGAGTGGGTTCCCCTCAAACCTCTGGGACGAAGTGGTTGGTGCGCAGCCATCGTCCCATTTTGCTTCCTAGGAGTTGGGAGGCTGGGTGTCCTTGTCTGTTTAGTCTCTGTGGTTTTCTGCATTTTTCTGTCTTACTCTGTGGACTACTCCTTTTAGTATTATGATTGATCATTTCAAAGAATGAGGGAAAGACCCAACAACCTCAATGTGGAGATCCAGAAGGGCCAGTAGACATTCTTGCTTTGCAGGAGGAGTTAAGCCTGTCCTGCTCAGAGAGCCACAGCTTTTGCGATCCTGTTTGTCGCCACTGAGGGGGAGGGGAGGATCCTTCCCAGAGGCTGGTTCAGGGCGTGGATGGGAATCTTAAACTTTTTTTTCCCTCTAGCTTGGCCTGAATGGGATTTCAACACAGCAGAAGGTAATGGGAGGCTCTGGCTCTACTGCCAGGCTGTAATGGGGCGGGGGGGGGGGGGGGGGTGTCCTTAGGATGACTGCTAGGGATCCAACTAATTTGGCTAAAGGAAATCTAGGAAATTTAATTGTACTGGATAGAGGCTTGGAGGTGTGGGCGGCGCCAGCAGGAAGCAGGCAGAGGCTGAGGTGGAAAGGGAGCCAGGGCAAGGCAAGCGGCTAGGCGTGGGCCCAGCCTCCACAGTCCTGTCCACCGCAAGCCCGGCCTTGCCACGCCGCCCGCCGAGCTCCTCGGCGTGGCTGCTGGGGTAGGGGGAGCATGAGCACAGGGAGCCTGCACAATGCAGCCAGGATCTGGCCAAGGATCTAGATGGCATGGGGGAAGGGTGCCACGTGGTGATCCAATATGGACGCCACTCCCCAGAGGGCATCCAGGTCTCATCTTCACCATTTAAAAAAAAAAATTTATCCAAAGTAAATGCTTTAAAATAATTGGAATTAGATTTAAAACTCGGAAATTGTTAAAGTATAAATAAATAATGTATTAGTTATAATGATCTAATAGCCCAGGTAACTGGCTACACCCTTTGTTAATGGAGGAAGAAAGGTAATCCAGGCTTGCTACAGATTGCCCCCAGGCAGAGAGTAAAAAAGTAGCCTATCTAAGGGTCAAGAAGCAGCCTGGGCTTGTTAACCAAATGATAAAAACTTGACTAATAATCTTAGTATTGCTTCCTCATGAGAAAAACCTAGAGGACAAAATTGAAGCTATTAATTGATAATGTCTCATATTTTTCTTAAAAACAAAGTATTATTAATCTAAGAATAGCTAAATGTTTGATTTTTCAGCTTTAGAAGTTCAAAATACAAATTAAATAGGGAGAAATTATATAAATGTGATAATTAAATGCCTAAAGTATCACTTGTGTTTTTTTAAAAATATGTTTTCTCTGATAATTGGAATTGTGTTGTTCTATATATCTTAAATATAGCCAAATTTTGAACAGCAGAATCTTAAATAAGAACCAATAAATAAGATACCTAAACTGGACTGAATAAATTTCTTTTTTTTAAAAAAATTAAAGATACTTACTTAAGTTAAATTATAGTCAAGGTATTCAGCTAAATGAAAATGCCAATGCTAATTGTGGGAAATTCCTGAGAAAAGATAGTTCCATTACAGAGATGATTTGGGCTTGTCAGAATGTGGGATCAGGACATTTCCTAAAGCAAGTTTTGTGGACCTGTGCCACAGGGAACTTTAGGATTGATCTTAGGGAGGAGTGGAGACACCCTTAAGTGGACTGTTTTGCCTAGAGTCATTGATTCAGATTATGAAGGAGAAATTAAAGCTAAGCTAGAATGTAATCTTGTTATGTAAATTACTCCAGGAAAAAGGTTTGCTCACATACTACTTGGACCTTATGTTCAGCAAGGGGAGGCTAAAATGAGGAAAAGAGGAATGCAAGGATTTGGAAGCTCAGACAATTATTGGATACATGAAATTAGCAAAACCCATGCTATGATTTATTTAAAAATAGAGGGAAAGCAATTTAGGGGTCTGGTGAACACACTGGAGTGGATATTAGTGTCATCAGCAAAGAATTCTGGCCTCCAAGTAAGTCCACAGCAGATGCTGTGGGCTCAGTTAGGGGGGTGGGAATTCCTCATGACACACAACGGTAGTGCCACCTTGTTAAGATGGCAAGTGAGGAAGGACTGATGGGATGGTTTCAGCCTTTCATCATCTCTGGAATTTCAGTCAACTTCATGGGACTGGGGATGTCTTAGAGAGTTTACAAGGGTATATTATTACCAGCAAAGGACAGTAGGTAATGACCCAAATGGGATATCAGACTGGTCAAGGCTCAGGAAATGATTAGGAAATTAAGGAGCCCATCCAAGCCAAAGGAAGCCCACGGAAAGAGGAGTCTTTGGCCACATATTCCCAATTAGAAGAGGAGCTCCCTAAATGGAGCTTAATAATTGCTCCAGAAAAGATACATGAAGGAACGCCTTTCCAATACCTGGGAACCATAATTGTAAACCAATGCAAACCAATGCATTAGGCCTCAGAAGCTAGAGATAAGATTGTCTTAAAACTTTAAATGAATTTCAGAAATTATTAGGGGACATTAATTGGCTAAGACCTTATCTGAGATCTGATGGAGAAATGATAACTTTATTTAATTCACTTAAAGGTGACTCTGATCTTTCCTCTCCTTGAACATTAACAGGTGAAGTTAGGAATGAGTTGCTAAGAATTGAGCAGGCAGTTTCCTCACCCAAGTAGCACAAGTAGGGCCCGAATTACCTTTGTTAGGACAAATGAACACTATTGCAAACAGTTCTTAAGGCATAGTAAAGAAGGCTAGTACAGAAGGCTGAATGAATTTGTGAAGAAATCAGAACCCCAAGAATGCCTGAGAACGTCTTTCTTGCCAGGCTAGCCGTAATCAGCTGTATGGTGATATTAGGCAATATTACCTGGGACAAAATGGGAAAGTATTTTGGACTTACATTCCTGACCCTTCATGGGTAAGAACCTTTATGTGGGTTGATCACCTTATACCAAATACCTTGGTTCATCCAGGAGCAACAGGGGTGGAGCAAGAAAGTATAATTACATAGGTGTCACTACCCAACTTCCCTTTTGTATTGACACAAATTCAAACCACTACTCCTTTGTGTACAAAATTAAAGAAAGGCTTCTGGCTTGCATGGAAACCAAAGGAGGGTAGGCAAAAGTTAAAACATGTCTACTATCACTACTTGCTCCTAGGAGAGGTGCAGAAACATGCAATTAGACCTTGTCTATACAAAAATAAATTGACTGCCAGTTTGAAATTGAATTGCAATGGCTTAAAGCAAAGAAAGAATATCTTTACAACAGTATATTGTACAATTATTTCTAACATACTTATAAACTAAATCTTTGAATGATTGGCAGCAATTTAAAAAGGTCATGAAAAGATTTAATCTCTTACACCGTGAAAGGCCTCCTTGGATAGGCAATGAGCATTCTGTGTTGGCAGTTTTGCCTTGGAGGGATCCTCTTTTCACAATCCAATTGCCCACAGCTGTTACCTGAGTTCTCTGTACATGCTGAGGTTGAAGCCTCGAGATGGCTGGTATGATAGATCTGTCTGTGGCCCAATAGTGTGAGGTGGGCCCTCCCTGGAGAGGAAACCTGAGTTCCCCAAGATATATGATCAAATGCTAGGGATCCTCCAGCAGGTGAGGGGATCCCAAGGCAGATACTGGGCATGGAGGCCATGTGGGCATAGGCTACCAAGGAGACAGAACTGAACCTCTCATCACCCTGCTTGGCCCCTGAGGATGGCTGGTTAGCCAGAGATGGGTAAGATTCCTCATGGGAGGGACAACCTAAGACAGGCACAGTCGCAGAAGGGCCATCAGGAGAGAAAATGTGGGCCAACAGAGGTGGGGCATAGAACCTCAAACCCCCCCGCCCCCCAGCATTGCAGGGGCTTGAACACTCGCCCCTTCTAAGGGAGGTCTCCTGCCCCATGGCTACTTCACTTCCCACACCCAGCTCATATCAGGACCCACGTAACAGACAAAGACTTGGACCAGTCCATAACCAAGGCAACCAATAGAAACTTGGCTAACAGCAGCTAGCACCAAGGATTCTCAGGGCTTACTCAAGAATGCAAAACAATCCTTGCCATTAATAATTACAGGGTAAACTAAGATTGTTGTTAGAATATTAAATTTGACAGTAAAATCGCAGTCAAGTTTTCAGATTAATTTAATTCAGCTAAGGTAGGAAATGTACAGCAGGAGATGGACACCTTTTCTGGATGGGTAGAGGCATGCCCAACCAAGCATAAAACAGTTCAGGTGGTGGCCAAGAAACTGCTAGAAGACATCCTACCCAGGTATGGATTTCCTGCTATTGATAGGGTCAGACAACGGGCCAGCTTTTATTTCATAGGTAACACACGCAGTAGCCAAGGCTATAGGGGAAGATTGAAAATTCCATTGTGCTTATAGGCCCCAAAGTTCAGGGAACTCTAAAAAGAGATCTTTACTAAATTAACCATAGAGACTGGTAGGGGTTGGGTGGCTGTCCTTTCGTATGCCCTTTACTAGATAAGGAACTCTCCCTACAACCTGATTTTTAGATCATATTACTAAATTTGTCTGTTAAGAAGGCTCCAGACTGTGCACAAGGACATTTGGCCATGCCTTCGTTATGAGGCTGGCCGAACCCTTTGCCTCATCAATGCGGACTTGGAGATGAGTTTTTGTCAAGAGAGACCTTTTAGCTGCGTTGGAAGGGCCCCTATGTCGTGGTGCTGACTATACCCACCGCTCTCAAGGTAGATGGCATCGCAACCTGGGTCCACGACACCCACGTCTGCCCAGCTGATCTCTCTGCAGTCCGGAAGGACTTCATTACACAATGGAGCCACAACCCGCTCAAGCTCAACTTACAGTGTATTTGACCCACCTAATGTTGGTAACTTTGTTGACTCTGTTCACTGTCACCCACACTGCCAGGAGTCCCCTCTTCTTCCTGGCAATAGTCATGGCCTGCCTCTGTATTCATGCAGCAAGAAGGCCTTTATGTAGCCCTAGGGGAGGAATGGTGTTTTCATATTGACCATTCAGGAGTAAAAACGGAAGGCGAGGTAGAAATGCAGCCTGGCTCATGATTGAGCCATAAGTTCCAAGACAATGGGGGAATGAAGGGGCAGAGTGGGACTGCAAAGAACATTTTAGACTTTGTGACTTGGCAGCTACCATGTTAGCCGTGTGAAACTTACCTGGGGACTGCCATCTTAAAATCACAAAGACCAACTCCTCCCTTTGAATTAGCCAATCGGGAAAGATTGTGCGCTTGAGCTCCAATCAAGAGCAAATGATAGGACAGGTCACGTGCGTTAGGGATTATTTGCATCACTAGCCCCAGGCATCACCCAACCAATTGGAATTGGCTAACTCATTGGTTTGAGTCTGGATCCACCTCCCAATAAAATCACCGTGCATGGGAAATTCGCTCTCTCTTTGGCTTCTTGCCGCTGCAGCAGCAGGGCCAAGGGGCCAAGCCCAAGCTTGTAATAAAGGTTCTATGCTATTGCATCTGTTTTGGCTCCTTGGTGGTCTTTGGAGATCATGAAATCTGGGAATAACAGAATCCTCTGACCTATACTGGGTTCAAGCTATTAAGGCTCAATGCTCAGAGATAACGCTTATAGTAAGTGGAAGGACATTAACAGGGGTGCTGGATATTGGAGTAGATGTATCAGTTATTACCTAAGAGCAATGGCCTTCATCCTGGCCAAAGCAGCCTGCTCTAACAGAGCTCCAAGGCATTGGTCAAGCTAGTAGTCCAGAACAAAGCAGTAATCAATTGCATTGGCAGGATAATGAGGGACATAAGGGAATATTTCAACCACACATTATTCCTAAACTTCCTGTGAACTTATGTGTTAGGGATATCTGCAGGAGATGGGAGTTTATCTTTATAGTCCCAGTGCTCCAGTAACAAGGCAAATGCTTAATCAAGGGCTACTGCAAGGTCAGGGGTTAGGAAGAGAGGGACATCCTACTTAGGTCTCCTGCCCCATGGCTACTTCACTTCCCACACCCAGCTCAGATCGGGACCCAGGTAACAGACAAAGACTTGGACCAGCCCAGAACCGATCATGCCAGAGCCCAGTCCTCCTAGAGCAGGGTTGGGTTATTTCTAGGAGGAGCCTTTGATTATCCTGCAACCCATGATCCAATTCATTGGAAGTCAGATGATCTAGTGTGGGTTGATCAATGGCCCCTAACAACTGAAAAAATACAGGCTGCTGAACAGTGGGTGCAGGGACAGCTAGACAAAGGCCATATAGCACCCTCTAACTCCCCCTGGAATTCTCCTATATTTGTTATCAAGAAAAAGTCAGGAAAGTGGAGGTTACTGCAAGACTTAAGAAAGGTTACTGAGACAATGGAACTTATGGGAGCCTTGCAACCGGGACTTCCCTCTCCTTCTGCCATTCCAGCAGATACACACAAAATAATTCTTGATCTTAAGGACTGTTTTTATACTATTCCCTTGGCACCTCAAGATTGTAAAAGGTTTGCATTTAGTATGCCATCCACTAATTTTTAGGAACCTATGAGGAGATATCATTGGTTGATTCTTCCCCAAGGGATGGCTAATAGTCCCACGTTATGTCAAAAATTTGTTGCACAAGCTCTTGTTAGTACTGGGAAAAACTTTCCTCAGGTCTACATTATACATTATATGGATGATATTCTGTTAGCTTTTCAGAATGAAGGAATGTTGCCAGCTGCAAAAAGGGCTTAAGAGGTTAATTATTGCCCCTGAGAAAGTACAGAGACAGTCTCCTTTCTCTTATTTGGGACATGCCTTAAATCAAAATTGTATTACCCCTCAGAAAATACAATTGAGAAAGGATGGGTTAAAAACGCTTAATGATATCCAGAAAATGCTAGAAGACATTAACTGCTTAAGACCTTAAAATCACCACAGGACAGCTCAAGCCTCTGTTTGAGGTACTCAAAGGAGATTCTAACCCTAACTCTCCCAGAGAGTTGTCAGAGGAAGCAAGACAGTCTTTACAGGTCATGGAAACAGCTATTGGTCAATAGCAGGTGTCATATTTGGACTATTCTCAGCCATGGGCGAGCTTATATTCTTGCTTCTCAACATACTCCCAAGGCAGTATTATGGCAGGAAGGTCCTCTATTATGGATTCACCTTCCTGTATCACCTGCAAAGGTGCTTACACCTTATTATAATCAAGTAGCTGCTCTGATTCACATGGTGAGGACTGAACCTGGCAAGTTAATTGGATGTGAGCCACCTTATATCTATCTTCCTTATTCCAAACAGCAAGTAGATTGGTTGTTGCAACATAGGAATGACTGGGGAGCAGCTATGGCTAATTACCCTGTTTAAATAGATAATCATTATCCTCACAATAAACTTCTGCAATTTGCAAGCCAGCATGCTTTTGTATTTCCTAAAATAGTATAAAATGAACCTATTAAAGAGGCTTTGTTAATTTTTACTGATGGTTCATCTAATGGTAATACAGCCTGTAGTATTCAAGGTGAGGTGACAGCTTTTTAAACTACTTATACATCTGCACAGGTGGTAGAACTGTGTGCCATCTTAGCCGTGCTACAATGTGTTCCAGATCAAGCATTTAACCTGTATTCAGACAGTCAGTATGTGGTAAGGGCAATGGAAGTAATTGAAACTGTTCCCTTTATTGGGACAGTTAATTCTATAATGCAAAGTATGTTTAGAGACATATAGCACGCCTAACAGCAGCACACCCAGCCATGTTTCTTTGGTCATCTCAGAGCTCATACTGGACTGCCTGGACCGTTATCAGAAGGGAATGAACAGGTAGACACTGCAACTAGAATAATATTATATACCCAGGAGCAATTGGCTGAGCAATCTCACCTGCTCCATCATCAAAATAGCAATAGTCCTAGGCAGCAAATTAAAATTACCAGAGAAGCTGCCAGACAAATAGTAAAGCAATGTACAAGTTCTCCTACTACTCAATCAGTACCTCATTATGGAGTTAACCCAAATTAGCTGAAGGCTAATCATTTGTGGCGAATGCATATGACTCATATCCCCAGTTTTGGGCAGGTAAAGTATGTACATGTCACTGTGGATACTTTTTCTGGCTTTATTATGGCCACAGTTCAGACAGGTGAAGCAAGTAAGCACTATATAGCCCACTGTTTAAAGTGCTTTGCAGTTATGGGACAGCCAAAATGCATTAAAACTGACAATGGCACAGGCTATACTGGAAGAAGTTTTCAACAGTTTTGCCAGAAGCTTGGTATCACTCATAAAATAGGAATCCCATACAATCCTCAAGGACAGGAGATAGTGGAGAGAGTTCATAGCATTCTTAAGCTACAATTACAAAAAATATAAAGGAGGGAGTTATATTCCCTGACACCACAGAACTTATTTCATCATACTCTATTTATTCTTAATTTTTTAAATTTTGGATGTGCATGGGCAATCAGCTGCCCAGCGGTTCTGGAATAGAAGAACTGCATCCACCTATGTTCAGGTCAGGTGGAGGGACCTTTGAGTGGACAATGGCAAGGCTCAGACCCCATGCCCATTCGGGGACGAGGGCATGTTTGTGTTTTTCCCTAGGATGCCGAAAGTGGGAGGTGGCTTCCGGAAAGGCTGTGCGCTATGCAGGAGATGGGTGACCTGGCCAAGGGAATTCGATGACTGACTCTCCAGGAGCAGCCCTACAGCCTGGCTCAAGTGACCAGGACAGTGGCATTGCCCACCTGGAACAGATGAAGAAGTTGGTGGTTGAAGCGGAACAAGTGTTGACAGAGACTTCTACCCCAAAGACAGGAGTCTCCATGTTCCTGGCTATGATGGCTATCTTAAGCTGCCAAGTGCCGAGCGTCCAAGGAGATACCCACTGGGCCTATGTTCCTGACTCTCCATTACTTCATCCAGCTGAATGGACAGACCGTCTGTTCCAGTGTATGTGAATGACACTCACACTTTGGGGATGCCTTCTAATGGACACATACGGCCAGAACTACATGTGGGTTTTAACTATTCTGGACAAGGGCATGGAATACCTATTTGTTTGTCAAAAGAGAGCAATGTAACAGGATGTTTAACAATGGATACTGTAAAAATGGCATATCTTGGCTGGACAGTGCTTCTTAGAGGATTGAGAGGAGACAAGGGAAATGTAATCGACATTCCTCCATCCCAGAACTTGCCCTCATGTGAAAAAGAATCTTCAGCTGCTGTGTATGCTGTGCCTTGAAGACGATGTCATGGTACTCAGGCAGTACAGTATATGCTCTGAGGGACTAATTTTTTCATTTATGACTGGTCTCAAACCTATAGGACATCCTGTGTGGAATTGGAAATGTATGAGGAAATATGGGGGTTGTGTAATGGGAAGTTTCAATTTGGGTTATGGAAGCTAGGAGCGAGTATGAGCATTCCTCTGGTTGCAGGAAGAAGACAACTCTCGCCTTAATGCAGAGTCATTATCATATTCTTATTTGCCTGAAAAAAGACCAGTCACTGCCTGTGTGCCAGACCTTATGCTTTATTAATAGGAAAGGTTAATATCACATTTTATGGAGATAGATACCAGTTACAGTGTGTCCCCACCTTGCATCTTCACCAATTGTGTTAAAGAATTGGACATTGGAATACAAGTTGCTGTGGTACACCAACCATCCTTTGTGATGATGCCTGTCAATCTTACTGGCCCTTGGTATTCAGACAAGGGGTTACAGGTTTGGCGGGAGATTACAGGGGCACAATCTAGGCCAAGAAGATTTATTGGCTTGCTAATAGCAGGAATCACTGCCCTCATCACTTTGATTGCCTCTGCTACTGCAGCAGCTGTGGCATTGACTCAGTCAGTGCAGACAGTGCACATCATTAATGATTTGTCAAAAAATTTTTCCCAGGCATTAGGTACTCAGGAAAATGTTGATAGAAAAATGGAGGAGAAACTGAATGCCTTGTACGACATGGTACTATACCTAGGGAATGAAGTACAGAGCCTCCAACTGAGATCTAGACTAGACTGTCATGCTGATTATAATTGGATCTGTGTCACATCTAAGAAATATAATGAGAGTGAACATGCCTGGACTAAACTAAGAAACCACTTGGAGGGTATATGTCATAGTGCAAATATGTCCTTAGACTTACTAGCTTTGCATAAAGAGATTCAAGGTTTTAGTACTTCCACACTTTGATGCTAGTCAGACTGCAAAAAATTTCTTGATCAGTTTCTTAAGACTGTTCCCTCTGTAGGAGATTTTCAACATTTAGCTTTTGGAATGATGGGCTTAGGAAGTTTTGTACTGATACTGTTTTGCTTATTTCCCATTTTAATGCGTAGGGTAGGTGAGAGCATTCTTGCAGTACTTGCTGGGTTACATGAACTAAGATTAATTGAATCTGCTTAATTAGTAAAAGGAGGGGAAATATGTGGAGAGCGCCCTCGGGGAACAAAGATTCTCTGAGAGGACATGCCTTGGAAGGCCCTTCTGCTCTAAAGATTAGTTATGGTTTCTGCCCCCTGAGAATGGTTACCTTCAACTGTAGTTTAGCAAACAATACTGCCCTCCAGCACATAACATTGCAAATAGCCAAACTGTCTGTGGGAAAATGGGCAAAGATTTAGGTTGCATCTTGGATGGAGATATAGTCTCAGGAAGTTAGTTAAGATAAGGGGTTTATTGGGGAAACATGTTTACAATAGAATGTAGCTTTGTTGTTTGGGGAACAAGGAATTGTGTAGTATGTAACCAGAACTGTTTAAAAGAGTGGAGTGAAATAAACTCAGGGCCGCAGTCCTAAAGAGGGCTTTGCGGACCTCTTGATGCCATATTTTTTGTTTCTTCTTTATTTCTATCCATCTTTCTGTCTCTATCTTTCTGTAAGCCTTGCCCCCCTTTCAGGTACTGTTTGACTGATGCCAGCTGGCAATACATTTCCAGGCAGCTACACCTTTATAAGATCTAATCTAATTCCATCCTTAAATTTATAAAAGGCTCTACAAATTTAACATGTGCAAGTTTGAGCATTGCTCACGCCATCGCTCAGCATGGAAAGGCAGTCAGAGAGCAGAATTTATTAAAGAAACTCGCCTAAAATGTGCACCAATTCTATTTCATGATATGCAGAATAAAGATGCAATTAAGAGAAAGTCTGAGTTACCACTTAGTTAAAATATCATAAAAGAATGAATATTGAGACTGAACACAAACTACAACATCAATTAAAAAGAGACATAAGTAATTGTAAATATTTTTTCATCTCTCTTGATGAAACTACTGATGTCACATCACATGCTCTGTTGGCCATTATTGTTCAATATTCTGATAGTCTCACAATGAGCAAAGAGTTAATAAAGTTAGTATCAATGCCAATAAGTTCATCAGGAAATGAAATACATAAGGTTGTTATATAAACATGCTGTGACTAAGCATTGATATCTCCAAAGTTGTGTCAGTGAAGACAGGTGGGGCACTAAACATGTGGGAGAAAAAGCCTGATTTGTTAAGGGTTTACAGAAGCTATTGAATGTTGGACTGTGCCTTTTCATTATATTATCCATCAGGAGGTTTTATGTGCCAAGGCAGAATTCACTGACTTAAATGAGTTAATGTCAGTTGATATAATAATAGTTAATTTAATACTTGCTTGCTCCCTTCACAACCGAGAATTTTCTGCATTTTTACTGGAGGTTGATTCCACCTACAGGGGACTGCTGGTGTGCAATAATGTAAAATGGCTGAGCCCAGGCAAATTTCTTGAGCGCTTTGTGGAGTGCTTTAAAGAAATTAAGATATTTCTTGAGGATAAGGATCTGGGAAACTTTTCTCAGCTTAATGATGAAAAGTGGGTTGACATCCTGATATTTTTTATAGAAGTCTCTATTCATATTAATGAACTGAACTTAAAGTTACAAGGTTTTGGCAAAACTATTGACTTTATGTTTGGATACATAACAGTTCTGAAATAAACTTAGAAATTTCAAGCAAGATATAGAAACTAAAACTTATAAGTATTTTTCTCATGCAACAAAGTATTTTGAGAAGGCCAGTGCAGCTGTACAAAATGAAATGAACTCTTGCATATAAAGTATCAGCATGTTTTAGACTCGTTACTTGAACAGTTCTGTGATAGATTTAATGAATTTAGAAGCCTAGAACAGACCATAAAAATAATTAAATATCCTGATGTGGTAGTCTACAGTAGTTTGGAATTAAATGGTTTGCAATGGATGCAAATTGATGATTTAAAGATGCAACTTGCAGAATTTCAAGAGAGCATCTGGGCTCAGGTTTTGTCAACTTGAGGAAAAACTTGAGTATCTGGAAAGGTGCCGCTTGGAGAAATCAAGAGGAGTTTCACCAAGAACAGGAAATTTGGAGTGCCTAGAATTGATTACCAAACACCTTTAGCACCCTGAAAAATATATCGATGGCTTTATTCACAATTTTTCTCTCTATATACTTTTATGAGACCTTATTCTCAGCATTAAATAATATTAAAACTAACAAAAGAAACAGATTGACAGATGAAGTTAGGAGTGCTTGCTTGGGCTTGAAGTGTACAAAATACCAAACTTCAATTGAAGGCTTAGTCAATGAAATTCAGCAACACAAAAGTCACTTATAATAGACAGCTGAATTTTACCTTCTTGGTGCAGAGACATATGAGAAGGAAAACAATACAAAACTTCCCAGAATAGAACAGATCACATTATGAACATCCTCTGAAGGAGTGGACTAGAAAGAAAGATTAAAGGAGAAGAATAGCATAAAAATTCTGACCATGACAAAGAATTTCTTCTTGAATTTCTTTTTTTTCTTTATTTTTTTAATATAATTACTTTTATTGTTTAAAGTATTACGAATAGTAGTGCATATGTTTCCCTTTCCCTGCCATTGACCTCCCCCCGGCCTCCCCTACCGCCCAGCCAATGCCCTCACCTGCCACCCCCTCCAGTATCCTGTCCATTGGTTATTCTTTTTTTAATCTTTATTGTTCACTTTATTAATTATATTATTCCCCCCCCTTTTTTATCCCCCTATAGCTACCCTTCACCCTGTACCTATCCCACCCTCCGCCCTCACCTTACTTTGTGTAATATTTTTTATTTCAGTCTGTGTATGCTTGATTTCTAATTGGTCCTTTTTTTTATCCGTGAGGGTCTGGTTCGTATCCTCAGAGGTCTTGTTCATTTCCTTGAGGGTCTCATTTATTTCCTTGTAAGTATCATTCATTTCCTTGTAATTCTCATTCATTTCCTGGTTGGTCTTGTTTATTTCCTGGTAATTCTCATTAAGTTGATCGGCCTTTTGTAGGAGCCTCTTGAAAAGCCTTATAAGCGTGGTTTTGAACTCTATGTCTTGTTGTCTTTTCGCCTCCATTTCTTTCACACCTGATTTCTTTCCATATCTCTGCATGGTGGCTGCTTTATGTGGTAGATATCCTCAAAGGGACAGTGGGTCAGCCTCCCCAGTTTCCCGAGGTGGGTACTCTTACTGCAATCCTTTATGGGTTGTATTCAGTATTTTTGAATTTAAACCCAGCTTGTTGTTGTTAGCCCTAGGAGGGTTTGACCTCCAGGCCAATTGGCTGTGAAGGGAGACTGTGTTCAGGTTGGATGGGCAGAGTCCCTGAGCTGCGAAGGCAGCATCAGCGTCAGCTGCGTCCTATGCGGCGCTCGCACGTGCGGGTCTGTGTTGGATGGGGATGGCTGCAGACACCTCCACGAGAAAGCCGCTAGTCTCTTCCTCTTGCCAGACAACTCTGCCTTTCCCCAAATGTGCCTGCACACCAAAAGTCTAGCCCAAGGTTGTAAAACAGATGGTTTCCGGAACCAGGAGACAAGTTTCCCGGGGGCAAGTCGCGGGTTTGCCCGACTCTTGCGACTAGGATCCTCTGCCGCGCCCCGCTTCCAGGGTGCGTCCCCCGGACCTCGGACCTCACCGGGCACTGGGGAATCTGTGCAGTGGGACGGCTCCACGTACCCCAGATCTCGGACCTCGCCTGGCGCTGGGGAGTCCTTGTAGTGGGACATCTCCCATCTCCGCCCTCCCCGTAGGAGAAATCCGGCAGCTCCAGCCCCAGCCCGTGCACGCGACCAGGACAGCTCCTAACCTGTTTCCGTCTGAAAGGCTGCGCTCCCGCTCCTGAGTCTCAGCATCCCACTTTTACTCTTATTAGTGGAGTTTTCATTCAGCCAGCTTTCTGGCGATTCTGGGTGCTGTCTGTTCTGCTGTTATGTTGTAGTTCTTAAATCGTTGCGCGGGGCAGAACAATAGGTGTTCACCTATGCCGCCATCTTGGTGCTCCTCTGGACTTGGTATTCTTTTTTATTTTTTTATTTTAGTTTTTTCTTTGGTTTATTTTTATACTATGTGTGTTTTTCATGGGTGTCCTGCTGTTAGCATCACAAATGGAAATTAATTTTCTGAAGTAAGAATTTTCTAGATGTAATTTACTTACAGGATATTTTTTCCTTACATTTTATTACCCCACTATCCTTCCCCCCCTTTATATTAATGAGGGCTTTTGGAAATTTTATATTGCAGTCTTTTAATTTTTGCATAAAATATGACTGCTTTAGGTTCTTTTTTTGTTAAGCAATTTTACAATGAGATGAACTACTAATAGAATTTTTAGTTGGTATTTTAGAAACAGCTTTTTATCCATTACACTTAAATTTTCTTGAGTGTTCATTTATTTCAATTGGCCAAATTTAAATTAATTACTATTTTATTGTCAAATTTAAAACTCATTCAATAATATTAGTTTACCCTGTAAATATTAGTGGAAAGGAGTATTTGCATTCTTGAGTAGGTCCTGAGCATTCCTGGTGCTAGACTAAATTTAGATATAGGATAACTGTTGCTGGCCAAGGTTCTGTCTTTAGCCTGGGTCCCAATCTGAGCTGGGTATGGGAAACAAAGCAGCTATAGGAGCACGTGACCTCCCTTAGAAAGGGTAGAAATTCAGGCTCCTATAATTTATGGGGTGAGGGTCTGTGCCCCACTTCTGTTCTCGTCTAATGGCCCCTCTGTCACTGTGCCTGGTTTTAGTTGTTCCTTGCCTGAGTAATCTTACCTGTATCTGGCTAACCAGCCATCCTCCAGGGTCAAGCGGGGTGATGTGAGGTTCAGTTCTGTCTCCTTGGTAGTCTATGCCCCTGTGGCCTCCACGCCGAGCACCTGCCTTCTGATCCTCTCGTCTGCTCACGTGGTCCCAGTACTGATCACATATCTTGGAGGACTCTGATTTATTCTCCAGGGAGGACCCAACACACACCTTTGGTTGAGAGACACATCCATGGTGCCAGCCTCCCAGAGGCTTCAACCTCAGCTTGAACTGAAAGCTCAGGCAACAGCAGTGTGCACTGGGATTGTGAGAGGAGGGTCTCTCTTGACAAAAAGCGCAAGTGGGGCCAATTTAGAATGCTCCAGTGCCTTCCCAGTGCCTTAATTTCTTCTGAAAGGATTAATTCCTTTCCTGTCCTTTTTTAAGTTGCTGCCAAACATTCAAATAATTAGTTTGTAAAGTTTCTTTGGAATAATTGTACAATATGCTGTTGTAAAATATCAAAAATTATGACAATGTAGAATAACATAATGTAAGGATATTCTTTGCTCTAGGCCCTGTCAATTCAATTTCAAACTAGTTGACATTTTTTTTATAACTTTATATAAACTTTGTCAGGGAGGTGAAAATACAAATTACTTTCCTTTGTTCAAGAGGTAAAATATATCACTTTTTCTTCTTACTTTTGCTACTCCCCACTTACCCTGAGGTTTGACATTCTGATGGACTTTTCTCAGTCTCTGGAACTGTTTTTGTTCATCAGTCTATGCCATTCATTATATTCCACAAGTGAGTGAGATTCTGTGATATTTATCTTTCTCTGCCTGGCTATTCACTTAGCATAATGCTCTTCAGCTCCATCCATGTTGTCACAAATGGTAGGAGCTCCTTTTTTATTGCAGTGTAGTATTCCATTGTGTAGATGTACTATAGTTTTTTATTCACTTATCTGCTGATGGGCACTTAGGCTGTTTCTAAATCTTAGCTATGATAAATTGTGCTGCTATGAACATAGGGGTACATATATCTTTCTAATTTGTCTTTCTAGTTTCTTGGGATATATTCCTATGTGTGGAATCACTGTGCCCAATGGGAGCTCCATTTTTAGTTTTCTGAGGAAACTTCATATTGTTCTCCACAGTTGCTGTACCAGTCTGCAGTCCCACCAGCAGTGCAAGAGGGTTCCTTTTTCTCTGCATCCTTGCCAGCACTTGTAGTTCATTGATTTGCTGATGAAAGCCATTCTGAAAGGTGTGAGATGATACTGCATTGTCCTTTTGATTTGCATCGCTCAGATAATTAGTAACTTTGAGCAAGTTTTCATATGTCTCTGGGCCTTCCTTTTGTCTTTTTTTGAAAAGATTCTATTTAGGTCCATTCTTCATTTTTTTATTGGATCATTTGTCTTGCTTTTATTAAGTTTTATAAGGTGCTTGTAGATGCTTGATATTAAACCTTTATCTGTAATAACATTTGCAAATATGTTCTCCCATACAATGGGTTTTCTTGTTGTTTTATTTATTCTTTTGCTGTGCAAAAACTCTTTTGTTATAGTCCCATTTGTTTATTTTCTCTTTAGCTTCCATTGTCCTAGGAGCAGTATCAGTGAAGAAGATCTTTCGGCATATGTCTGAGATTTTTTTCCCTGTGGATTCCTCCAGTTTTTTTTTTATGCTTTCCAGTCTTATGTTTAAGTCCTGTATCCATTTTGAGTTTATTTTTGGTGGTAATTTAGTGGTCTAGTTTTAGTTTTTTGCATGTATTTGTCTAATTTTCCCAAAACTATTTATTAAAGAGACTGTCTTGACTCCATTGTATGTTCATGCCTCCTTTGTCAAATATTAATTGAAGATAATGGTGTGAGTCGATGTCTGGATTCTCTATTCTATTCCATTGGTCTATATGTCTGTTCTTCTGCCAGTCCCAGGCTGTTTAAAGATCAGTGGCTTTATACTACAGCTAGAAATCTGGTATTGATATCTCACCTACTTTATGTTTCTCAGGATTGCTGTGGCTAGTCAAGGTCTTTTTTCATTCCAGATGAATTTTTGGAAAGTCTGTTCTAAGTCTTTGAAATAAGCCATTAGCATATTAATGGGGAGTGCATTAAATTTATAGATTGCTTTGGATAGTATGGACATTTTGGTGATATTGATTTTAGTAATCTATGAACATGGTCTGTTCTTCTATCTATTTATATTTTCCTCTATATCTTTTTTTAGTGTCCTATACATTTTCCACGAATAGTTCTTTTACCTCTTTAGTTAAGTTCATTTCTAGGTATCTTAATTTTTTTGGTACAATGGTGAATGGGATTGCTTTTTTAGTCTTTCTTTCTATAAGTTCATTTATTGGTGAATAGAAATGCCATGGATATCTTGGCATTGATTTTGTATCTTGTTACATTGCCAAATTCATTTATTAGGTCTAATAATTTTTTGATGGCATCTTTAGGATATTCTATGTACAGTATCATGTAATCTGCAAATGAGGACATTTTTACTTCTTCTTTTCCCATTTGAATGTATTTTATTTCTTTTTCTTGTCTGATCACAATGGCTAGTAGTTTCAGGACTATGTCGAACAGAAGTGGTGAGGGTGGTCATACCTGTCTTGTTCCTGTCCTTAGGGAAAATGGTTTTAGTTATTGTCCATTGAGTATGATATTGGCTATAAGTTTATCATATATGGCTTTTATTATGTTGAGAAAAGATCCTTCTGTTCCCACCTTACTGAGTTTTTATGAAGAAAGGGTGTTGGATTTTTTCAAATGCTTTTTTTTGCATCAATTGATATGACTATGCAGTTTTTAGCTCTCAATTTGATTATGTAACGTATCACATTTGTTGATTTGCAGATATTGTACCATCCTTGCATTTCTGAGATAAATCCTACTTGGTCATAGTGTATGTTCCTACTGATATACAGATGGATCGGATTCACGAGAATTTTGTTGAGGATTTTGGCATCTATGTTCATGAGGGATATTGGCCTGTAACTCCCTTTCATTGTGTTGTCTTTATCTGGTCTTGGTATTAAGGTGATTCTAGCTTCATAGAAGGAGGTTGGAAGTGTTTCTTCCTTTGGAATTTTTTAGAATATTCTGAGGAGGATAGGTTTTAGTTCTTCCTTGAATGTTTGGTAAAACTCTCCTGTGAAGCCTTCTGACCCCAAGCTTTTGTTTGGTGGAAGCTTTTTGATGACTGCTTCAATTTCTTCCATTATGATTGGCCTATTGAGATTTTTATATTCTTCTTAATTGAATTTTGGAAGGTTGTATTTTTCTAGTAATGTGTCCATTTCTTCCAGGTTGTCCAGTTTGTTGGAATAAAGTTGTTTTTAGTATTTTTGAACAATCCTTTGTATTTATGTGGGGTCTGTTGTTATTTCACCTCTTTCTTTTCTGATTTTGTTTATTTACATCCTCTCTGCTTCTTGGTGAGTTTTGCTAGAGGTTCATCAATCTTGTTTATTCTTTCAAAGAACAAGCTCTTGGGTTTGCTGATCTTTTGTATTATTTTTTTTGGCCTTTTTGTTATTCATTTCTGCTCTGATCTTTATTTCCTTCCTTCTGCTCACTTCTACTATTCTTATTGCTCTTTTTCTAATTCTTTGAGTTGTTGGGTTAGATGATTTATTGCCATTTTTTCTTGTTTTATGAAGTAGGCCTGCTTTCATTCCCTCTCAGGACTGCTTTCATTGGGTCCCATAGGATTTGCCATGTTGTGTTTTTATTGTCATTGGTCTCCATGGTGTTTTTAATTTTTCTTTGATCTCATTTATAACCCAGTCATTGTTCAGAAGCACCCTATTCAGCTTCCAAGCATTTGAGATTTTTGGAATGCTTTTGTTGTCATTTATTTCTAATATTATACCTTTATGATCTGAGATAATGTTTAATATGATTTCAATCTTTTTGAATTTGGGGAGATGTTGTTTGTGGCCCAATATGTGGTCTATTTTTGAAAATGTCCCATGTGCACTTGAGAAGAATCTATATTCCGTGGCTTTTGGGTGAAGTGCTTTGAAGATGTCAATTAGGTCCATCTGATTTAGTGTGTTATTTAGAATTGATGCTTTTTTGCTTTTTCCTAGAAGATTTATCCAGTGATGTCAGTGGTGTATTAAAGTCCCCTACTATGAAAATATTGTTGTCAATCTCTCCCTTGATATCTTCCAGGAGATTTTTTTTAATATATTCAGGTATACCTGCATTGGGTGCATATATGTTTACCAGTATTATATCTTCTTGTTGAATTGTTCCCTTTAGTATTATAAAGTGTGTTTCTTTATCTTTTATTATAGCCTTTATTTTGAGGTCTATTTTATCAGAAATAAGTAGCGCAACCCCAGCCTTTTTCTCATTTCCATTTGCTTGAAAAATATTTTTCCATCCCATCAATCTCAGTCTGTGTGAAGCTTTTGCTCTGAGGTGTGTCTCTTGTAGACAGCAAATATATGGGTCATGTTTTCTTATCCACTCAGCTATCCTATGTCTTTTGATTGGTGCATTTAATCCATTTACATTTAATGTTATTATTGATGGATACATGTCTGTTGTCATGTTTTTATCTTAGTGTGTGTGCTTTTTCTTGCCTATCTCTATCTTGTTTTTATAGCAGTCCCTCTAGTAATTCTTGCATTGCTTGTTCAGTAGTGATAAATTCCCTTAGTCCTTTTTTGTCTGTGAAGCTCCTGATTCACCTTCAGTTTTGAATGATAGCCTTGCTGGATATAGTATTCTTGCATTCAGTCCCTTGCTTTGCATCACTGTATATTTCATTCCATTCCCTTCTGGCCTGCTATGTTTCTGTTGAGAAGTCAGTTGATAATCTAATAAGTAAGTAACTTTCTGTCTCTTTCTGGAAGCCTTTAAGAATCTTACTTTGTTATCAGTGTTTGCCAATTTAATTATGATGTGTGTTAGTGTCAGTCTTTTGGGGTTCAACTTGTTTGGGACTCTATGTACTTCTTGGACTTGCATAGTTTTTTTTTGTCTTGTTTTGTTTTGTTTTGTTTTTTCTTGACAATATCAGGGAAGTTTTCTGTCATTTCTTTGAACAGGTTTTCTATCCCCTGTTTCTCTTCCTCTCCTTTTAGTATGCCAATTAAATGAATGTTGTTTTGTTTTGTGTTGTTTCAAAGCTCCCATAGTCTCTCCTCTTGTTTTTTAAGCCTTCTTTCCATTTGCAGCTGTGTTTGTGTGCTATTTCCTACCTTGTCTTCTAATTCGCTGATACAGGCCTCAGCCTCTTCTAGTCTACTGTTTAGGCCTTCCATTGTGTTCTTTATTGAAGCTATGTTGTTCTTCATCTCCTGTTGGTTTCTTTTCATGTTGGATATATTCTCATTAAACTCCTTGTAGTTCTCATTAAGTTGGATGTATTTGTCATTGAGTTGTGTATATTTGTCATCCATCTGTTTAAACATCTTATAATCATTACTTTGAATTCTGTCTCTGACAAGCTGCCAGTCTCAAACTTATCTAACTCCCTTTCTGATGGTTTCTCTTTTTCTTTCCTTTGGGGGTTGCTTTTTTGTCTTTCCATGTTTTTCTGTAATGTTTTTATTGTAGATCCAATTGCTTTGCTACCCAGGTTCTTTTGGGAATTATGCTACTGGCATAATCTCTTACTTCTCCTGCCCTACTTGAGATATTTGGGCTCTCTTGATGTGGGCCTGCTAGCTTGAGAGGCACAACTGTGGGGTCTAGAATTCAGCTGCCATGGTGGGAGGTGGAGGGGTGTCCCAATTTTTTCTGTCTTATACCCTTAATTAAAATCATGCATGCCCAGCAGGAACTCTCAGTGGTACCAAGGGACTGTCTGTTGGGGTGATGGGACTCAGGTCGGCCATACTCTGGATTGGCTTGACTGTTGTGCCCACAGTTCTGCAGTTATGAAGTGGCCAGCTTTTGCTGGTAAGTACCTCCCAGTTGCAGTTCACAGGAGAACCTGAGGTACAGTTTGCCAACAAAGCACCCTGAAGGACTTTGAGGGGCCCTGGCAGTGTGGCTGCACAATTGAGGCACCTATGGCCAGTATGCCTGATGAGAGAATTCAAAACCTCTACTGCTGGGCGAGAGTGCATCCCTGCTTGTTCAAGATTGCACCCTGGAAGAGCTCTCAGTGGCTTTCACTAGCGCTCAGATGGGTTCAGGATGCCTGCCTGTTGGCATCTCCTATCTGTGGAGGTGCGTTCATGGGGCACAGAGATCTGATGCACTCTGAGGGGTCCTGACACCATGGTTGAGGCATGGGGAGAATGTCGATAGTTATCCAGGAAGAGGAAGTTCAGAATTTCTATTGCAGGGCCACACACCTTTTTTTTTTTTTTTTTGCAGAATTTTACCTTCAGTGGCTCACCGTGGCTCCCAAGGGCTGTCTAAGGAGTGGAGTGCCCTAGCTGCCTCCTGGGCACAGCACTCATGATTCTGCAGTGGGGTACCCTGCTGCCAGCAGGGCAGATACGCGCCAATCTTGAGTGGAGTGTGTGAGAATGGTTGTGCACAAAAACGGTATGGGAGCTTGTGGGGTTGGCCAAGTGTGTGTCCGGGATGGGCCATATGGGTCTATTTGCAGACAAGTGCAAGACTGGGTTGGGGCTCACTGTGTCAGTTGCAGCCAGGTACGAGTCCCAAGTGGGGTTCTCAGGCCCCATTACAGTCAAGCATTAGATTGGATTGGGGCTCAGAGCCAATTGCAACCAAGCCTATGACCAGGACAGGGCGCTCAGGGCTGGTAGCAATGGAGCCAGAGACCAGGAAGGGTGCAAGGAGCTGGTTTCATGCACCCCTGGAGCTTTGCCCTTGGGGAGAGGGAGGGTGCATTTACCACTGCCTCCTGTGCAGTTCATCCCTTGAGGTGGAGATCCCAGGATCCACAGGTCTGCAGCTGGAGTAATGGGACTTTGCCTGGAGTGGTCCCTGAGTTGCACTGCAGTTTCAAGGCCCATCTGGTTGGTGGTATTGATGAGATCCTCAAAGAAGGACCCTTCTCCCCTTCAAGACAGTGTGGGCTCCGTGCTATGATCCTGCCATCTGGGGACTGTCCGCCACAGTGGTAAGCTCTCCCCATCAATGAGAGCCCTTTCTGCCTGTCCCTGCTGCTTCCACAGTAATCAACTTTCCCTCACTCACATATACTCCACGTACATCCATACACTCCCCTTTCATATCCCACTTGCTCACTGTCTGTCCCTCACCTCCATCTTGCCAGCTGCTATCCCCCTTCTTGAATTTCTTAAATGGATATTATAAGTTTCAAAATTCTAAGCTATTTACATACTTTTAGATATATTTATTTTTATTGTTTTCAGGAAGAAAGAGAGAGGAAGAAAGAGTTAGAACCATCAATGGTGAGAAAATCATTGATTGGCTGCTTCCTTCCTACAAGACATCTACTGGGCTTGGAGCCCACAACCTAGGCATGACCCATCCTAGGAATTGAACCCTGACCTCCTGGTTCACAGGTCAAAACTCAGCCTCTGAGCTAAACAGGCCAGGATTTGGCTTTTCTTTATTTAGAGTCTTCCTTTTGACATCCCTGTCCCCCAAACTGTCCTAAATCTAACCTATCTGAATGCTGTGCAAATGGGTGGAATCTGGGGTACATTAAATAGTAAGTAAACAACTATGTGTGCCTTACTCTCCTGCTTGCTTTCTGAGGGCCCCATCCATAGGGCTTTCATATACAGGAACCCTGTGCAACAGGAGTCACCTTTTACCCAGTGGCCTTATATGCCATCTTCACAGATGATGTCTCCATCTGAACATGCACTTTTTACGCTTCATTTCCTTGGTACTATTTCTTTTGAATATTTTGATAGAAAAGTTCAAATTCTAATGAAGAACTTCACTGGATTTCTCAGTTGTGGTCTCCAGAACAAATAGTCAAGTCCAGGAGACCCTGTTTAAAGACAGCATGCAGCGTTGTTTTTTCTATTGTTTTGACTTGTTTTAATGTGGTAAGTTTTAAAATTGATTCTTTAGAGAGAGATGAATGGAGAAAGACAGACACACAGGCAGAAAGAGAAACATTCATGTGAGCCAGAAATTTTAATGGTTACCTGAGTTTCATTCAGATCTGCTACCTGGACATGAGATCTGATCAGGAATCAAACAGGTGATCTTTGTGGTACAAAGGTCAATGCTTAGCCACATTGGCCAAAATTCACTGACTTTCAATTTTCTTTCTTATCTTGTATCTGGCAGCTAATAATCACTATTAATGCTAGTAACAATGGGTAATTCCAGAAAAAAAAAACATGCTGAAAAGTGCTTTACTAAGTTAGCCCAACAGGAGAATCTTACAATTTAATGGGACACAGTTTCTATGTGTAGTGTGGAAACAGCACACGTTTCACGTGATATTTATCCCATGCCTCACAGAACATACCCATTTTTATACATTTCCTCAAATTCCAGAGGTTCTGATGCCCATTATGAATGGTGCTCTCTGTCATGTATTGATAAGACGACAAGATGAAAGCTGGAGAGAGAATGGGCCTGATGTAAGATAAAAAGCATTTTCTGGTTCTTGGTCTCTGATCCTCTTTTTTTGGGAATCACTGTCTGTCATAGATATTTCAGGATATTTCAGAAGTAGCAGTGTGTGCCTAGCCAGTGTTGCTCAGTAGACCTGATCCAAGAGGATATAGTTTAATTATCAGATGTGACAGGTTCCGGAGTATAGGCCTGGATCCCCAGAGAGAAAGAGCAGGAGATAGCCAACCAATAATTGTGTCTCATTATTAAGGTATCTTTCCACATCTCCCTTTCCTTCCTTCTCTGATATTAATAAAAATGTACTTAAGAAAAATGGAAAAATGTGCTGCCAAGGCTACGGGCCTAAGATACAAGAGTGGAAGGTACAGAAAAAGAAAATAACTAGTAAAAAGGAATGAAGGGCATTATGTGGCAAGCTAGGAAGCTGATGATACCCAGCAGGGATCAAGAAACACATGAGTGGCTGTCACTGAATGAGAGGCAGTAGAATGAGAAAAAGCAGGACCCATTACCTCACATTCAGGGAGACTAGAGACATAAATGGAGCCCTACCCCTGGATTGGGTATATGACCTTTTCCAAGGTGCTCCTCTGGTAGGCCTCTCAGTGAGCCAAATGAGACAGACCAGGGCCAGAATTCAGGGACATGTGGGCAGGAAGCCTGATCCTTGCTGGGAAGCTAACTATCCATTGACTATGTGATCCAACTGCACAGTATGCCATTTCCCAATACAACAATACCTGGTTGTATGGCCCTTCAGGGTGGCTTTCCATACTCCCAACTCCCTAGTGTAACTGTGTCCATCTACGAGGTCCCTGGAAAATGGCTTTGGGTTTTTCCACTCTTTAGACCCAAAACCCAGAGCCTACCATTGTCCCAGTGTTGGTTGACCACCTACTTGATTGGTGGTAAAGTATCATGTGGTGAGAGTCTTCTCACATTAGACCTATCCTGCACTTAGGGTTTGATACTCTCAGTGTGACAAAGATATCAAGTAAAGGTTTATGCCAGCTTAGTATTTTACTGAAAAGAATGTAAACCTGTTTTCTGGCCACAAGTATTTGCATTCAAGCAGGGGCTGGATCCAGGGGGATGACAGGCATGTATTTGTGAGTTCAAAACTCTGTCAGGGTAATGTTCCTTTCAGTTCTGGGGGGCCTGATTTGTGCATATGGAAGCTTTACCATGGAGTGGCCAAAGGACAGCTATAGAACCTCCCACAAGGAAGCAGTGTTTGAGTCAATAGCCTGTACTAGTTACCTGTGTTGGCTCCTGAGAAGTTGTATATTAGTGAAGTCACTTGTTTTATTCAGTCCCTGTGGATGCACCTTATATGAGCTGAGCACATGTACAGTCACAGCACTGTCATGTGAAGTACATCATACAGCCCCATCCACAAACACACACGTCTTTTGAGGATGAATGATGTGATGTAAAGATGGGAAAAGCTCAGAAAGGAGCCTGACCCAGTGTCTCAAGCATGAGGCAACCAGTGAATTTGAGGATTGGAGAAATGATCAGAAATGCCTGCAACTTGGGCTCCCTTCCAGCCACAGCCTGGATGCCTGTCACTCTCATCTCTTAGCCCATGAGGCTACTGGAAGTGTTGCAGAGACTCTTGGGCAAGCAGAGTATCCAGCCCATGGAGCACAGCCTGCAAGATATTTTGGTTAGGCTGCCGATGGTTAATCAGGGCCCCAAGCGGGACGCAGGGAAAGGGTCAAGCCTGCACCATGGTCTTCAGGACTTTGCTGGGCTTCCTAGCCAAGGCCTTTGAAAAGAGATGTGGAAAGAGTTCCATAGGCAGCCAGCCCAGAGCAGCAATGACCAAGGCTTCATTCCTCAGGAGGCTCTGACATGCCAGTTTCAGGAGTGTGTGGAGCCTGGGGGCTCATCCCAATGAAGCTGCTCTGAAAAAGATTCTGGGAGACAGCAGGGAACAAGGCATCTTGTCAGCTGAGCATGAGCAACCCTTGGTCCTTCTTCTTTTAGATGAACCAGCTGAGAGCCAAAGGCACTGCTCTGGCACCAAGTGGAGCATCTCCAATTTACTCCAATCCCATTTTCTGCATAGGGAGTCCTGCCTCTCCTCTTCTGCTCGCAGAACAAGCACATCACCAGGGAACAATTAGGAGAGAGAGGACCACTGGGCCCCTCACACATCTACTCACTGCCAGCCTGTAATTCTGCTGTGCAGTGAGTACTGGGATACCACAGAGATGGCCACACCCTTTTCAGGAAAAACCTTTCTGATTATCACTGAAGGACTGAATGCAAATAGAGTAGCAGCAGTCCCTAGTCTAGCACTGCCTTTTGCTAAGCTCCAACAAATAAAATAGATGATGAAGATTAAGGAACATCTTTGTGGCCTTAGAGACATTTGAAATTAGGAACAGTGAAAGCAGTACAATAGATTTCTAAAGCATAGGGAAGCTGGAGATGAGAAAAATAACGATTAATTCGGAGATATACATTTTATTGCATGTCCTTTCTATATATATTAGAATGAACATTAATACATGAGAACAAAGCTCACATGTCACAACAAAGCCTCCTCTCAAAAAGAGAGTGCAAGCACTGGTGAGTGTTGCTCAGTTCATTGAGCATCCTGGCTGGCAGCCAAAGGTCACTATCAGGCTCCATTATCAACTCAGAGTAGGGGATGGACATGAGCCAGCTGTTGGTCATTTTTTGTTGTCTCTCCCTCTCTCTTCCTCTCTTTCTAAACATCACTTAACTTTTATGAAAGACCCACCTTAAGACCTATTGTCAGCTACACAGTCTGGCCCCTAAAAACTCAAAAAGGATTTTGCCAATTTTACCCACAATAGATTTCTTAGGGATATTCTATTTTCAGATAGCAGGGAAAACTTGCCCTCTAAACCTCTATGAATGGCATACATCACAACAGAAATCAAAATGTTCCAGATTAAGTCTAACCTGTATCTAGGGGTAAAGGCAAAGTCTGCTCATTTGTAAGGAAAGAACGGACAATTCTCTGTGGGACCTTGGCCTGTAGGTTCTTGGGGGCCACCTTAGGCTCCTGATTCACTGGAGTGGGTGAAGTGCATGGAGCCCTCTGTTCAGACCTGGGCAGAGACTCTTATGTTCTAGCCTTTGGTCCCTCCTCAGCCTCCTCAAAAGCCATTATATCCCATCTGACCACATTTCACTTTTGAGTTCCCAACTGAAATGGCAACTTCCAACTGAAAGCTGAACCTTAGTACTGGATCTCCAGAAAGTTAATCTGGTTGGGTTTTGCACTCTGCACACCTCCAACTAAATCCTAGGTCCATTCATGAAAGGAAAGGAAAATAAAACCAACCTGGAAGTAGACTTTCATGGGGTTTTGGTACCACATCAAAATTCCCTAATATTCATATTAACACACCTGTAGGCAGACAGGGTATCATATCAAGAGAAAAAGGAATACAATTCAACATTCAACAATATTGAGAACCAAATAGTCCCTGGAACTTGATGTTACCTCAATTGCAAATCCATGCCTATTCAAAAAGGTACAGAGGGACAGTTGGTCTTTAGATTTTGAGTATCAAGTCTTCCCCAATGAAGGTAGGGCCAAAACACATCTAGGGATTAATCAGGAAAAGAAAGGGGCTACAAGTTTATAATGGGACCAAGGGAATTACAGGGAAGGTGCTCTCTTGGGAAACTCAAGGACTCTGATAGGCTAAACTTGATAACTTAAAAGGCTGGTGGTTAAGAAGGAAATGGGTGGATCTCTTAAAATCCAAGTTGCTGAGGAGTACAGGCAGGAGGTTTAATCTCCCTGCATCTGAGGAGATAAAGGGCATTTTCTCAAAAGTACCAGAGGATCTCAGCAAAATAGCTTGAGAAAATTAAATGTAAAAAGGTGGGCTGTGCAGAAGCCAGAGGAGAGGTGTGACAGAGCTCTTGGGTCATGAATTATCCAATTCTGAAAGCCACTAAGGGACCAGAATTGTGGGCTCTTTGGAGTCTGGGAGGTCCAGAGAAAAATAAATGAGAATAAAAAGACCTATGTTTACTTATCAAGGAGCTGCTCCCAGAGGACATTCTAATTAGCTCAGGCCTCTTCTTTTACATCCCAATCTTCCACAGACAGCAGATTAGGCCTGGGCAAGTTCCAGGGGCTGGGCCCTAAACATGACTGCCAAGGAATGCATGGATAACTAATGTTTGCCCAACCCTAGGAAATAACCCAGGCAAATCAGCTTCAAAAAGCTCCATGTGGACCCAGGCTTAAAACTCTCACTCAGATTGTGAGGGTAGAGTGTCCTCTCTCATGATTAAGCAAAGTGCACAGATACAACTTCCCCTTCAAAAGTTCTTAAGCTGTACTATTATTTGGCATGTAAAGATCTGCCATATTTTGAGATATCGCAATGCTGCACTGAGTCACACATTGGATTTTTGAAAATGAGAGAGACTGACAGAGATATTGAGACAGAGACAGAGGGGATGGAGGAGGTAACAGGCAGAGAGAGAAAGAAAGAGGCACAACTTTTCTGCAGTCTCTTCTCTACCCAAACAACTCTTATATTACAGGGAGAAAGACCATGTGGCCAAATACCACAGGGGTGTTCACCAGAAAAATCCAGACTAGTTGATTAGATATCTGGAAGAGCTTCAAACTGTAATGAGGACAGGATTTCAATCTAGACTTATACCTTGGGACAATATTTCTCTTTAACATTGACATTATATGCACCAGGAAGAAACTGGAAAATTGTAGGAGCCCAAGCTCAGGCAGCTTCTATGAGATTCCAGTGTCCAGTAGATACAAAGAGGCAGGAGGGAACACTTAGAATGACCTAGAAACTAAGTCTGAGCCAAACATGCCTTCTTTGTGACTAAAAATTGCTCCTCTTGCCATCCCCATGCAGAGCCTGCTTTCCCAGGTCATGAGCTATAGCACTGAGGCAAGCGAGCAAAACCAGATGCTCTAGTCCAGTGGTCTGCAACTCGTGGCTCTCGAGCCACATGGGGCTCTTTGGCCCTTGAGTGTGTCTCTTCCACAAATTACCATGTACTGGATGATTCTCTTTTTAAGAAGTGGCATTAAAAGAAGTTTAAGTTAAAAAAATTTGGCTGTCAAAAGAAATTTCAATCATTGTACTGTTGATATTTGGCTCTGTTGACTAATGCCTTTGCCAACTACTACTCTAGGCTGAACAGCCAGTTCGACTGCAGTGTGTTTCCCTGGAGGTGTGCCATAAGCCTCAGGGTCACAGGAGTACTGTCCCTACTCTGTTTAGGTTACAATCACCCACTACAATCCAGATGCTCCGCAGGTCTGTGCTCAACCATGGTGTATGAGGAGATGGTGGGATAATTCTAGGGAGAATAAGGAATGATGTGCAAGCTTACAAATTGGGTGTCCCCCCAAGACTTGGGCAGCAGATATACTTGGAAGCCCCTCCCTCATCTGAGAAAGAACCTACTGCTCTCAAAACAAGGAAACAGCATGTTAACCCATGTATATAGGGATGTGGGATCCCAGTCCAACCTGGGGCCACAGAAAGCATAGTTGCAGGGCATCCCCTCCTTGGCCTGGGCTCTGCTCTGCCTTTCACCCTCACCCTCTGCACAGGTGGATCATACTAAGGAGGGCAACAGGGCTGACCTTGCTCTCTACCCCAAATTATTCTGGAGTCATGGCCCTGACATCTCCTCGCAGGTTCCAGGGCCCAATATGTCCTGTCATAGCCACTGTCAGTGTGGCTGAGTCACAGGTAACATGAGGGGTTACGACTAGGTGGCATTAGTGTCGATAAGATTTGTGTGCAACCTGGTATTCCCAATGCATGAGAACCTGGTCTATCCAGCCCCCTCCTACAGCTCCAAGGCCTCCTTTACCTACTTGGGCCAAGGACAAGTAGTGCACTATTGTTACAAGAAGTATTCCTTACCCACAATAGTGCAAGTTCTGGGGAAGAGAGACCAAAACCTACTCAACATCAAACACGAGTCAAGTAATTCTGTGGGCTGTCATGCCAGCCCTGTTCTGAGCAGAGCTGCTGAACATGAAATTCCCTAACACACTACAGCTTCTTGTCTCTCGCTTGCTCTCCATTACCTCATGAAAAGGAAGCAGAACAAATTATTTCTTTGGGGAATGATTTGAGAATACAACAACTGGTCCTGTTTCTACTCCCCAAGAGGCCTGAGGATAGAGATACCACCTATTTCCAGATGATGATAATGAGAGAGGTGTAGGGCTTCTCCAGACACCCAAGGTGGCTCCAAAACCAGCTCACCTGAAGATGTTTTCCTTACACACTGGCTCAGCTCAGAATGGCCTCAGACCCTTCATTAATTGATTGCCATAGTGTCCCATGGTCTCAGTTTCCTGCATTCACCCAGGTCTGAGATTAAGAACCAACTGCTCTCCAAACAAGAAAACAGCATGTTAACCCACATATATAGGACACCATGAGCTCCTGTGAAAATCTTTGGGAACACTGAGGAGGAAACTGAAATCTGGAGACATGCTCTGGCTGTTTGGAATTGACTGTGCATGGAAGGGCACATGGTCGGGGTGTGTGCAGGAGTCAACAGTGTTTATATTCTCTCTGTCTCACTGCTCCCTCACCTCCACCCCCCTGCTAATAAAAAAAAAAGATTTGCAGACTTGCAGACCCTAAGACCTCCTCCTCCAGAGATGCATGGAGTAGTGTGAATTTTTTCCTCCCAAGCAGCAGACCCCCAGACACCTCAGAAACACTTTTCCAGAGCACAGGCCTCCTGAGCCCACAGTTTCACAGGTCACTCTTGCGTGCCTCTGTGAGTGCCCGCTGGGAATGCTCTTATCCAAACAAGGGGACAGGGCCCTGGCAGTAGAAATTCTAAATTCCCACTTTCTGGCCACCTCCCTACAAATACCTCAGTCATGCAGCTTCAGAACCACATTGGCAGATGCACTGCAGGTGCCCCTTTGAGCTGCCACTGTTTGCATGTGTATCCAATCACAGACACAGACACAGCAGCAAAAAATGAGTCTCGCCATCCACAGCTGCTGAACTCTAGACAATAGAGTGGCACTTTTCCAGCATGCAGGCCTCCTGAGTTGATTGATACATAGGCAGATATTGTGTGCCTCCTGTGAACCCCTGCAGAGTGCAATCTTAAACAAAGAAGGGATCACAGCCCCAGCAGCAGAAATTCTGATCTCCGTATTCCTGGATACCTGCCCACAGACACTTCAGTCACGCTGTTTCAGAACTAGGGGTCCTTCAGTGTGCTACGTTGGCAAACTCATTGTGGTTGCCCCTGTGAGCTGCCACTGGACAAGTGCCCATTCAACCATGAACACACCAGCAAACACTGAGTCTTTCCACACCATAGCTGCAGAACTCTGGACACTACCATTATGCCTTTTCAGTGTGCAGGCTTTCTGAGTCCCACCATCCCAGAACACAGCATCTGGTTGCTCTGTGAGCCCCAGCTGGACACATGCTATTTCAACCATGGGTGCAAGGCAGCAACAATTGGGACACTTCCCTCCCTTATGACTGGTGACTTCTGCACCCTCAGAAGGGTCTTTATAGCAAGCAGGCCTATGGACACAACTGCTCCTGAGTGCCTCCTGGAACCTGGGTTGGGCATGCTGATATCCAAACAAGAGCACAAGACACCAGGCATAGAAATTTGGACTCCCCCTTTCCCGGATGTCTACTCACAGATACTTCAGTCATATGATTTCAGCCTGCTGTCCTCTGAGGTCACCACCCCAGCATATAACTCTCTAGTGTCTCTATGATCTCCAGGAGGCACACTTATATCCAACCAAGGGCTAAAGGCCCGGGCACAGAAACTTGGACTTTGTCCTCTTCAGCTGTTGACATCTGCTCTCTGCATTACACAGATCAAGCATGCAAGACCCCTGAGGCTGCTGTACTGATAGGCAGCCCCTTTGTGTTTCTTTGAGCCACTAGAAGTCACAACCAAGGCACAACACTGCAATCCAGTGCCCACAGTAGCCACACACTAGGACAAGTGCCCCCAGAGTCTACTGCCCCTATCAGATGGCTCCTGGACACCTCTGTAAACTGCCATTGAAGGGCATACCGATGAAGGGCATATATCCCCCAAAGTAGAAACTGAGAATTCTCCTTCACTGGGGCTGGTGGAATACCACAATCACAACAATATAGAGTGTGAGCCCCGCAAGCATATACCCTTTCCAGATAGTCCTGGGTCACTCTGTGTGATGCCATAGTGCATAAGGTTTCTCTCCAACCAATGGTGCACACTTCCCTCAATAGAATCCACAACATCCTGCTCCTAGCCAGCTACCTCCAGAGAGCCTGCTGCTGGATCCTGAACCCCTTCATGATTCAGAGAGGAAAATCAAAGTGAGCAGAGTCCCATTGCTTCAACTAGACTATGAGTTACCTGCACACTTTACCCCCACTGTCACATGCTCTGGGCCCCTTGGGACTTGCACAGTGACACTAATCCAGCAAGTGTCAACTAGACAAACCAAAGTCAGAGTTCCTGATCTTCAGGCTCTAAGTTTCCTTCCTCCCAGGCTGTGGACTCTGGAACTCACAGTGAGCACATACCTGTGAGACCTTAGACAATCTTTTCCACAGGAGCAGGAAACACAATCATAGTGAAAACAGCTTGCACAAGGAAGCTGGGGGTGAGTCACATTCCTAACCCATGACAAGACTTTCTCCATTAATAAAAACCTAATACTTAAGAACCAACCACATCAAGAGAACCCTAATAGATTAGGTAGGGAGTGCCACTAAATTACCAAACCTTGGGTAGCAAGGCAGTTGGGTCAGGGACACAGAAACAATTAAAACATTATAGCAGAACATGGGGAGACAAAAAAGATATCCCCAAAGGGGGGGGGGGGAGAAGAGGAATCAACAGAAAAGGAGTTAAATGAAATAAAGAAATAATTTAGAGTAATTGCTATGAGAATGATTAAACCGCTGAATGACAAACAACTCAATAAGAATTATAACGATTTGGGCACATGCTGTTTCAACCATGGATGCAAGGCAGCAACAATGCGGACACCTCCCTCCAGACTGGTGACTTCTGCACTTGATAATGAACCAAAAAGAAATGAAGAATGACATAGCTGCAACACAGAACACAATGGAAGGTTATACAGTAGACCAGAAGAGGCTGACAACCACATCAGAAAATTTGGAGGCAACACAGGAAAAAAACACAAATTTAGCAACAACTGGGAAGAAAACTTAAAAAGCAAGAGGAGATCCTAAGTTAGATTTTTATCAGTGATTCAAGACAGGTAGAATATCCACAAGAAAAAAAAAGTGATATATCACATAAATAAACTGAGAGATAAAAATCACATAATCATATCAATTGATACAGAAAAGGCATTTAAGGCATTTGACAAAGCCCAACACCCCTTCTTGATGAAAACCCTCAGCAAAGTGGGAATAGCACAATCATAATAAAACCTTATATGACAAAACTATGGTCAACATCATACTCAAGGTGCAAAAACCAAAACTATTTCCCTTAAGAACAGAAATAAGACAGGTTTCTCTACTTCTGTTCAACATGGTGAGGCGCTAGCCATAGTGTTCAGACAACAAGAAGAAATAAGTGGCACCAAATTGGAAAAAAGAAAGTAAAATTGTAATTATTTGCTGATGACATGATACTGTACATAGAAAACTCTAAAAACTTCATAAAAATCAGACTTAATAAATGAACTCAGCAATGTAGCAGGATAACAAAACTAATGCCAAGAAACAGATGATATTTTTATACACCAATAGTAAACTTATAGAACAGAGATTTACAAAATAATCCCATTTATCATCGCACCAAAAAAAAAAAAATCAAGATACCTAGGAATAAACTTAACTAAGGAGGTAAAAGTCATCTACTCAGAAAATTATAAGACATTGAAAAAAGAGATAGAGGAACACATAAACAGGCAGAAAAACCCACTGTGTTCATGGATTGTAGAAGCAACATTATTAAAATGATTATTCTACCCAAAGCAATTTATAGATCCTGTGCCATTAAAATACAAACCTAGAACAAACCTATACCTAGAACAAACACTTGAAAAAAAACTCATTTGGGATAAAGAAAAGATCCAGAATATGCAGCAATCCTCAGAAATAAGAACAAAGTAGAAGGGATCTCAATACTAGATATCAAGATGTATTACAAAGCCATTATTCTCAAAACTTCCTGGAACAGACATATGAAATAAATAGAGAACCCAGAAATTGATATAAACCACTATGTTCTGTTAATATTTGACAAAGGATGCATGAACATACACTGAACTCAAGACAGTGTCTCAATAAATAGTGTAGGGGTAATTGGATACTTGCAAAAATACGAAACTAGACCACCAGTGTATACCATACACAAAAATAAACTCAAAATAGATAAAGGATTTAAACATTAGATGGGAAAATATAAAAATGCTAGAGGAATCATCAGGCAGACATATGTCAAAGCAATAACTTCAAGGGTCATAGGGTAATGGAAACTAAAGAAAAAAAATGGATCTGCATCAAAATAAAAAGCTTCTGCACAGCAAAAGAAACCATCAGCAAAACAACCAGAAAGACCACTGCATGGGTGAACAAATTTGTGAATGTTATCTGTGATAAGGATTTAATCTCTAACATTTATAGGCAACTCATACAAATAAACAAAACTAAGATAAACAACCAAATCAAAAAATGGACAACAGATCTAAGTAGATAGTTTCTGAAAGGAAACAAAAGGAAGGCCAAGACATATAGGAAAACATACTCTGGGTCACTAATCATCCAAGAGATGCAAATCAAAAGGACACTGTAATACTACCTCACACACGTCATATGGCTACCATCAACATATCAACAAAGGAACAGTGCTGATGAGGATGCAGAGAAAAATGAACCCTTTGTCACTGATGGTTAGAATGGAGACTGGTACAGCCACTGTGGAGTAAAGATTTTCCTCAAAAAACTAAAAATGGAATTCCAATGTGACCCAGTGATCCCACATCTATTACTATATCCCAAGAAACTAGGAACACCAATTAGAGAGGATATATGAACCCCTATGTTCATAGCAGCACAATTCACTATAGCAAAGATTTGGAAACAGCCTAAATGCCCATCAGCAGATGAGTGGATTAAAAAATAGTGATATATTTGCACACTGGGACACTATGTTGCCATAAAAAGGAAGAGACTCTTACTAATTGCAACAGCATGGGTGGAGCTGAAGAGCATTATGCTGAGTGAAGTAGGTCAGTCAGAAAGAGCCAAATCACATGATCTCACATATTTACAGAATTTAATGAACAACAGAAATTGATGAACAAAGATAAATCTAGAGACAAAGAAGCATGATCAGGTACTCAGACCTCAGAGGGATGGAAGGGGAAGGTGGAGGTGAGAGGGGAAGATCAACCAAAGGACTTGTATGAAAGGCTATGAGCCTAACCAATGGATACAGACATCAAGGATAAGGTGGGTGGGGCATGATTGAGGAGTGGGGTGGAGGTATACGGGACATAAAAACACATATGTAATACCTTAACCAATAATAAAAAAAAGAATCCCTCAAAAATATTGTCAGGTGAGAACCCCCCCCCCCACACACACACACTCACACACACACACTCACACACACACACACACACACACACACACACTCAAACACCAGGAGACAGGACCTTGACCTCCAAATGGGCATCACCTCTTATCTCCAAATCTGACCACCACTTTCTCACTGGCTGAACCAGAGGAGAATGTTGGTGACTGGCCTCAGGCTCCAACCAAGGCAATCTTTCACAAGTAGACACTGCTCACCATCCAGCCACCACATTTCTGCCTCCTCTGTCTACCCCACACCCTGGAGCAGGTTTGGAATGCCTGAGAGGTCACAAACTGGAGGATCCAGAGGAGCAGATACCACAGGTAAGGGAGGTTTTGGAAGGCACCCTTTGTCAAGTGCAAGTCTGCCAGCTGAGATCAAACAATAAATGCCAGTGCTGGAGTTCCATGAATTGCTGGGTGTCAGTCTCCTCTGTTAGCCAATGCCAAGTTTGCACAGCACAGGGCCTGGCCTCAGGAGAATGAGGCAGGTTTTCCCTCAGGCCTTCATTCCAACTCAGGTCGGACCTCATTTTCAGAGGGAAAATGGTGGCAAGGCAGGGGGACTGTGGGTTACCCGTGACTAGAACAAATTCACCCAAGGAAGAAGCAAGTTCACCCCAGAGAGAGCAAGAACCCAGAATGTGAACTTACCTATTCCACAGAACTCACTCCTCACCACTTAGTCTCCAGCCCAGCAGAGCATAGTGGCTGGAGGGAAATAAGCAGCGGACACTTGCCAATCTTCCTGGAGCTGCACCATGGTTCCTTAGAGTTGAAACTCAGCCAGATGCTCAGATCACTAGCTGGTCTCTCAGGGAGCCCAGGAGCAAAGCGCCTGTGGACTGCTCACCTGTGGGTGGCTATGTAGGCTATGAGGTGCTTCAGGTATGAGGGGGGTTGGAATGGGTTTGGATGCGAAGGCAAACACAGGATGCCCAGACCCCCAGCTTACTTCCCACTCACCAGCCCTGCTCTGTTTCTTGGACTTCTTTTCCTAGGCCCTTCCCCTCTGCAGTTTGGACTGTCACTTACCTCGTTGGGTCCTTTAGTGAGGCTTGGGCCCCTCTCCTATCCCCACCACAACTCACTGTCTAAAAAAGGACTCCCTGCCCCAGGCTGGTCCACTGCCAACAGACTATATGGAAATTTTTGTTATCCCCTGAGCAGAGAAGAGTGGCCACATGCAATTATACTGTCTCTCTTCACAGGTGCTCTCCTCATCCTCCACTGGGATTTGGGTTACCAGAGTTCTGTCAGGAGCCCCAAATCCCATGCTTGTTCTGCTCTCTGCCCCCAGTCTCTTCCCCCAACAAACTTTTAGGCAAAATGGCCACTGGACCTGAAATCAGAACTAGGGGGCTGAAGGCTTTTAGGAGGGAGCAGGCCATAAAAGCTGAGGCCAAGTGCGGAGGCAACAGCCACAGCCTGGTGTGCAGCTTCTGGCAGAGCTGCCTCTTAGATTAACCTGAACCTGGGCTCTCCTCTTGTGTTGCCTCCAGGGGGCCCTAGGGGATGGCACCCTCAGTGTGACAGGTTTTGCTGCCTGCTTTTCCACGCTCTTTAGGAGACAAAAGTCAGACTAGTGAGGAGAGAGGGAGAGATGAAGCACAAAGCAGAGGCTCAGGCCCTGTCCTTCAAGCTGGTCTGAGGCATCTCCTTGGGGTCTTTTAAAATCAGCTTCTGACAGAGGGGAAAGTATGTGATAAGAAGAGAGTCACATTTGTTTAATCATTACTCACCTACCAAACTATGAACAAGAGGCCCTGGGACACTGGAGGATGAACCAGGCTGTACTAAAAACATAAGCTGCTTCCATGGGCCCAGAAAATAATTGCATTTGGGGAACAGACCAAGGACAGGACACCCTTTGACCCTCCCAGGGAGAGGGGGGCTTTTTCAAGAAGGCTGGGCATTCTCTGGACCTGGTAGGGGCTAAGCTGTTGCTAACATCATAGAATATGAGCCAGAGTGTTGTAGGAGATAGAGCTCCTGAAGGCTGCATTCCAGGCCCTCCCCTTCTCTTTCCATGTTATACTGTCAGCTGGCAGCTACAGGTAGCTATCCTCTCCCCAGGGGGTCGGAGCATGATTTTCAGGATGAGCGACAACTGACCCCTTTATTGACCGTATTATTTTTTAAAATTTAACAAATATTTATTTTTCAGATTATTACCATTTTCCTCCTTTTTCCGCTAAAGCTGCCCTCCACCAGGTTCCTGTCCCACCCTCTGCCCTTAACTCCCTCCATTGTCCACATTTATAGGATTATAATTATTGTCCAGTCTCTTCCTGCACCATCTCACATCTCTTACCACCTGGGAATTGTCAGTACACTCCTTTCTATGCCCCTGATTCTATTATATTCACCAGTATACTCTGTTCATCAGATTTTTTTATTCACTTAATTTTTAGATTCACTTGTTGATCTACATGTATTTGTTATTCATAATTTTTATCTTTAAGTTTTTCTTCTTCCTCTTCCTAAAAAATACCTTTCAGCATTTTATATAATACTGGTTTTGTGGTGGCTTTTTCTTATTTGTGAAACTTTTATATAAACTTCAATTCTGAATGACTGCTTTGCTGGGTAGAATATTCTTCATTTTAGATTCTTGCTATACATCACTTTGAATGTTTCTTGCCATTCCCATCTGGCCTGTATAGTTTCTGTTGTAAAATCAGCTGACAGTCATATGGGTGCTCCCTTGTAGGTAACTGTTTTTTATCTTGCTGCTTTTAATATTCTCTCTTTGGCTTTTGCTCTTGGCATTTTAACTATTATGTGTCTTGATGTTGTCCTCTTTGTATTTCTTTTGTTTCGGGTTCTGTGTGCTTCCTGAACTTGTAAGTCTGTTTTTTGTTTTTGTTTTCTCATGAGGTAGGGGAAGATTTCAGTCATGATTTCTTCAAATAGGTTTTCAGTATCTTGCTCTCTCTCTTGTTCTGGTACACCCATAATTCTGATCTTGGTACACTTGAAGTTGTCATAGAGGCTTCTTACACTATATTCAAGTTTTTGGATTCTTTTTTCTTTACCAGTTGAGTGTTTTTTGTGTTTTTGTCTTTTAAATCTTTGACTTGATTCTTGTATTCCTCTGTTGGATCTTTGTATAGCATTTTATTTTTATTTCAATCAGTGTATGTTTAATTTCTAGTTGGTCCTTTTTCATATGCTTGAGGGTCTAGCTCATATCCTTGAGGGTCTCTCTATATTAATCAGCCTTTCCTAAGAAATTCTTGAAACACTTCATGTGGTTTGGAACTCTATATCCAGTCATTTGTTTCCCTCCGTTTCTTTCATTTCTAATCTGCTACTTTGTCTCTGCATTTTTGCAGCATCCCTGAATTGGTAGGGCAGCTTTGTGTGCTAGGTGTCATATTTGGGCCAGTGGCTTTGCCTCTCTAGTTACCTGAGTGTGACACTCTTGGTGCACTTCTTTGTGGACTGTGTGTACAGCCTTGTTTTGTTAACTTTGATTGTTCTTGGTATCACTGGGAGGAGTTGACCTCCATGCCAATTGGCTGTGAGGATCAGTTGTGTCTACACTGGGAGAACTTCTGTGATAGAGACAGCCTTCTGAGACAAAACTTGAAAAATTACAAAAGCCTCTGTGCACAACTTGGATGGGGCAGAGTCTTAGGGCTAAGCAGACAGTCTTGGCTTCCTGTCATCCCTGCCCTATCTGGGTCTCACTGTTCCTTGTTAATTGCTGCAAGCACCTCTGAGAGAAAGCTGCTCTTGTGTTTCACCATCTGCCAGACAGTCCATTTCTACCCAATGAATCTGGATTCCCAGATTCTTGCCCAGAACAGGAGTTCAGTGCAGTCAGGAGCTTCTGTTTCCCTCCCACTAGAGAAAGCCATCACACACTCAGCACTTAATCCTCTCTGCGTGCACTCGTGAGCATGCCTCTAGACCTCTGTCTTTTGCCAGCTCTTCTGAATTTCTGTCCAACAATCCAGATTCACAGTCCCAAATGAACCTGGTTTTCCAGATTCTTGCCAGGAACTGGGGTTCAGTGCAATCAGAACTAGGGTTCAGTGTAATTGTGAGCTTTTGTCTCCATCCTGGTAGAGAAAACTAACCAGCACTCAGCTGCCCATCCTTTCCTTACCTCAGGCTTTTGTAGCATCTCTGATTCTCCATAACCTTTCTCTTTCCTTCTAGTTGTAGATTATCCACTCATCCAGTTGTATGTTTTCCATTTTATCTTTTAGTTGTGGTTTTGAAATCATTGTGAGAGGAAGCAGATTAGGTCTTTACCTAAGCCTCCACCTTGGTTTTGCTTCTTGACCACATTATTGGAATACACACTGATGTATGCTACAACCCTGTCTCTGCTTATTTTAGGTCAAGTAGTGACAGGCCACCTCAGACACATTGTGTCCCTTTCACTTCCTCATTCAGGCCTAGGAAATACTCACACTCCCAAATATTCAAACTGTGAGACTTTTCCTGAGAGAGATAGTGTCAGTGGGCACTATGTCCCTGTCATCCATTTGGCCCTGCATCTCTTTTCCTTAGGCTGTGAGCAAGACATGAGGCTGAGAATAATAGGCAGGGTGTTAAGGTTGCCTTGTTCTGTGTTCCTACCCTGCCATTACTCCAGACATTCCCCAAGCATATGAATTTGCAGAGTTTAGGTTTCCAACCACTTGGATGAACAGATGAGTACAAAAGAGGTATTTGAACACATCCCCAGTAGATATGGGATTGTCACATAAAAAACAGCACTACCACCAAAAACCTCAATTACTTCATCTTGTATTTAGAGGCTCAGCCTACCCTCTCTCCTTTCTTCTAGATGCATTTGGCATGCATTTCTCCAATGAAGGCTGCTACTGCCATGCTCACAGGTACACAGAGTCTCTCCTCACAAGGTTTAGGATGAAAATAGAAAACACACACACACACACACACACACACACACACACACACACACACACACCTGAAGCAGACAATACCATTGCCTACAACTGGCTCTAACTAATTCTGTCAAGAAACACAGGGATGGGATGGCAAGATACAAAGGCCAGCAGACTCCTGTCTGAGAACTGAGCAACCAGGGGCAATGGCGGGCTTGGAAGGATTCTTTTCTGGCTCAGACCGACTGCGACAGACTGGCAGAGAATATCTGAGATCACAAGAGAGACTAGGGCACAGGGGTATGTGATAGTTACAGAGAGGGCAGCAGATGTATTTGTGGAAGGTGATTTTTAAGCAGACTCATGCCAGGAGACTTAGAACTTCAATGCTGTCAGTTGTTGCTTCTTTTAGGTGAAGATACTGAGACAAGAAAGATTAAGCCAGGGGTCCAAGCAGGGTGGGCTAATCAAGAAGGTATTTGGGGCTTGTGCTTCCATGACTCCCTCTGAACAATAGGCTCCTGACTTAATAACAGGAAACTGCAATGGCCTTGGGATGCCCAGTCCTTTGCAGGATTAGATTCTGTAAATGGCCTTGGAGGGCGCACAGATCAGCCAGTGTACATTCCCTGGGATGTGTGTTCTCTTTTGGGTAAACCACACCTTTTGAAAATTCTGCTCTGAGTTCAGAGGATTCCTGTTTGCTTACTTCCTGTTTCCCTGTGTGAAGTGACATATCAGTGAACTCTTCACACCTCTTATTATAGACAAAAGGAACCTACTCCAGTTTCATGGTCACTCGAAAACAAGTTATTTATATAGGACACCACATATTCATCTTTGCTTCCCCCACAGTCTAGTCAGCATGGTCCTTTAGTGGAGCCTTGCTTATGCAGACTCATTGCTGAAATGCTGGTAACTGAGGAAAGCATTGAAGAATGGGTGGTGTGAAAGAAGAGAGAAAAGTCCTTCATTTAGGCTCACTGTCTCAGCCAACATTTTACGGGGACTGAGCTGGAAAAGAGTTGGAGGGTAAAAACCTGTGCTCTGCTCAGAGTTGGCTTCCCCAAGACCCAACCCAATGCCCTTGTACCAAGCTTGACCTAGCATCCTTTCCATCTTAATAAAATATTTCCCCATTGGCTCCTTTACCCCATCCATCAAACGATAGCATGGGAGTTTGTCTGTGAGCCAACTTCCTTCTAACTTCATCCATCTAACAGGAAGAGATGAAAGCATGAAGAGATTAATCCACCACAGGCATCATGAATGTTGAGACTAGTGAGGAACTTCTGAATAAACTTGTGCTTGTGCTTCTGTAGTATTGTGTACCCAGCTCTTCTCCCTTCACTATTTCCCCAAACTCAGTGTAGCCATCAGTCCACACTTCACGCTTCTCCTTCCTCCCTCCTGAAGCAGTGCCTCACAAGGACCTGGGGAGGTCTCTCCTTTCTCAGGTGGGGTCACTCCCTGATCACCTGTCCTTCATTTCTGTAATGCAATGTAAGGGTTGGGCCTGGTGCCTCCTCAGACAACAAGGAAGGAAAGGGCAGAATGCTCAGAGGTCTCTGCAGATGTCGACTAGGCTCTTTATACCCAAGATAGAAAGGGAGGAATCCCTTAAAAAAAGAACCACATAGGGAAAAGTGTGGGAATTCATAACTGACTTTATAAAATGTCTTTGCATATAGAAGGAGAATGTCCTCTTTGGTTTATGGCAGTGGTTGGTAAATTCATCACTCAACAGAGCCATGTATGAACAGTACAAAGATTGAAATTTTTTTTGAGAGCCAATTTTTTTAACTTAAATTTATTCTAACACCACTACTTCAAGACAGACGCACACAGGCTGTGGTATTTTGTATAAGAGCCACACTAGATGGTAGAACCAAGATGGTGGCATAGGTAAAACACCTATCTTGCCGTCATACTCAGTAATTTTAAAACAACAACTTAAAGAAAGAACAAACACCTTCCAGAATCACCAGAAAGCTGGCTGAGTGAAAATTCCACAAATAAAAGTGAAGATAAGACACTGTGACTTGGAGGAGCAGCGGTGGACAGCGTTGAAAGATTCGCGCGGAGAGAGGTTTGGAGTGCGTGACAGCAGATAGGGTGGGCAGCTGAAAACAGCCAGTTTTCTTGAACGGGGAGACAAAGTCATCCCACTGGACTGATTCTATAGCTCCAGGCAAAGTCCAGGGAACCGACTATCATACAGGGTAAAAACTGGACAGTGGGAGGGCACGCCCAAGCTTGGGTGCTGCAGGGGTCTCCTGGCTTGTGGAGAAGGGAGCCTGCGCATGAACTTGGGAACAGCTCAGCTGCATGTCCATGTAGAGAGCACTCTGCGACTTGCTATCTCATTCAGAAAACCTTCAGACTGCTTTGTTTTACGACCCTGGGTGAGACATTGCGCATGCAGACTCATTGGGAAGAATCTGAATTCCCTGGCAGCCAGTGGAGCTTGGCAGCGGCTCTCTCTCAGAGGTGCTGCCGGCCATTGCCCCCAGCACAGAGTCCCTGGGGCCTCATAGGGTGGAGCTAATGCTGACTGCTTGGCCCGGAGACTCTGCCCATCCAACCTGAGCACAGCTGAACTTCACAGACAATTGGCCTGGAGGTCAACAACCACTCCAAGTGCTAACAACGACTTACCTGAGCTTAACTTCAGCAAAACTGTACAACCCATATCCACCTCAGGTAACTGGGGAGGCTGAGCCACTGTCCCTAGTAGGAAGTCTATGACAAAAATCTAATTGACCAACTCAGGGAAGCAGCCACCATGCAGAGACATGGAAAGAAATCAGATGTGAAAGAAATGGAGGAAAACAAATGACTGGACATGGAATTCAAAACCATGGTTATAGGGCTTCTCAAGAGGCTCCTAGAAAAGGTCGAGACCTATAAGGAAATAAGCAAGACTGACAAGGAAATGAATGAGTCCAAAAAGAAATGAACAAGACCCTCAAGGATATGAACAAGACCTGCAAGGAAATGATCAAGACCAACGTGGAAATGATTGAGTCCTACAAGGAAATGAAGGAGACCCTCAAGGATATAAAGGAGACTCTCAAGGATATGAAAAAGGACCAACCAGAAATTAAGCATACACTGACTGAAATAAAAAATATTATACAAAGACCTAAAAGTGCTCTGGAGTACCCCAAGAACCAAGTTCAAGATTTGAAATACAAAGAGGGAAAATCCTCTCAGCTAAAAAATCAAGAAACCAAAAGAATCCAAAAAAATTGAAGATAGTGTAAGGGCCCTCTGGGACAACCTCAAGCATACCAACATCCGAATTATAGGGTTGCCAGAAAAAGAGAGAGAGCAAGACAATGAAAACCTATTTGAAGAAATAGTGACCAAAAACTTCCCACACCTGGTGAGAGAAATTGACTTAGGAGTCCAAGAAGCTCACCGAACCCCAATATATATAGGAACCCTAAGAGGACCACACCAAGGCACGTCATAATTAAAATGCCAAGAGCAAAAGACAAAGAGAGAATATTAAAAGCAGCAAGAGAAAAACAGATGGTTACCTATAAAGGAGCACCCATACGATTGTCAGCGGATTTCTCAACAGAAACGATGCAGGTCAGACGGGAGTGGCAAGAAATATTTAAAGTGATGAACAGCAAGAATCTACAACCAAGATTACTCTATCCAGAAAAGCTATCATCAGAATTGAAGGTCAGATAAAGTGCTTTGCAGATAAGAAAAAGCTAAAGGACTTCATCACCACTAAACCAATATTATATGAAATGCTGAAAGATATTCTTTAAGAAGAGGAAGAAGAAAAAGATAAAAGTGTAAATTACAAACAACAAATACACATCTATCAACAAATGAATCTAAAAAGCAAGTGAATTAATAAGCTGATGAACAGGATAAACTGGTGAATGTAACAGAATCCCAGACATAGAGAGGGAATGGACTGACAACTCTTGGGGAGAAAGGGGGTGTGGGAAGTGCAGCAAGAGATTGGACAAAAATCATGCAACTATGGGAGAGGACAGTGGAGGGGGCTGAGGGCGGAGGTTGGGATGGGTACCAGATGGAGGGGAACCATAGGGTGAAAAAAAAAAGGGAACAATGTAATTAATAAACTGAACAATAAAGATTAAAAAAAAAGAGCCACGCTAAAGGGGCTAAAGGCCCCCATATGGCATGCGAGCTGCAGTATGCTGACCAGGGTTTTATGGAAAGCATGCTTTAATTTAAGCACTCTTGAGAGCTGCAGCAGCTACACTTTTAGCAAGGCAGGGTTACACCAATGAATATTTCTGGATCTTTCCCTTGCTTTGTATGCAGGTTAAAGCAGTGGGAACAGCCTCTCAGGATTCTATGACTATGAAAATTATTTCAAGAAAAGGACAGCTGGGTCATCTTAAAGGATGTTTGAAAGCAGTTGGAGTGACTCCTTTCTCAGTGACCCCCTCAGTAAACTACTGTCCACAGTATCCTGAAAACAATTCTTCAGAGTCTTGTGTATGTGAGTGTGTTTGTGTGTGTGTGTGTGTGTGTGTGTGTGTGTGTGTATGTGTGTGCGCGCGCACCTATGTAGGATTTGAAGCATGGTCCCAGAGTCTGAGGGATGTGCGCCAAGCAATATCCAGGTGGTGAAACATGGGATCTGGGAATGTTACCTAATAGGGCAAAAGGGAGTTTGCAGATGAGATGAAGGCTTTGAGATGGGGACTGTGATTGTTGTGTATGCCTTGGCTTCATGGCCCATAGGACAGGCACAAGCCCAGCTTAAAAATGATTTCTGGAAGTGCCTCTGAACCAGTTTTTCAGAGAAGTTTAGTCCTTTTAGTGGACTACTAAAAGGAGATCACCTTCCCTATCTGCACAGCATCAATGCACTGAGAGCTTGTCTAGGACAAAAGGAGGAGCTCACTCCTTTATTCCTGAATCACTGGAGGGCTGGGACATCACATCTTATCTCATAGTCCTCTGTCCTCAGACTACATCTTACACCATCAGCTCTTCTGGTTCTCAGGTGCTCAGACCCAGGCCAAATTAGACCAACAGCTTTCCTGCCCTGCCACCACTGACCCCTCAACCCTCACCCCCCAGCTTACAGACCATGGAGTTCCCGGTCTTTGTAATCACACCAGTCAAGTCCTCATAATATCCAGCTGCTTCAGAGAAACCTGACTCTTGCAAAAGCAATGGATTAAGAGGTTTAACCAGGCACATGTTAGGATAGAAGAAGAGTATGAGATGAGACCACAGAGCAGAGATAGTCATATAGATGCAGCCATGGAATTTTGGCGGCCTAGAAACAGAAGAAACCAGAAAATAGACTCTCTTTGGATCTCCAGAAGGACCCAGCCCATCTCTCACCTGACTTCTGCTATTCCATGCCCATAGGGCTTCTCAATTCCACAGAGCCTTTCTTTGTGCAATACAGTTTCTCCCCAAAAATCAACAAGCCACTATGTCTTCACCTGGCAGCATGTTTTCCATCCACCGCTCTATTGGAGTGGGTTTCAGTTCATGTGTTTTCAGTCTTGAGGCAAGGGCTGCCTCACAATCATTACCCTTGGCCCAGTCTAAGGTGAGACATGCTCCCTGAGATGAGCCGTTAGGCCACCTGCTGTGGCAGAAGACACATTCCATTCTAGAGGAAATGGACAGACAAGGCCAATGGGATCACTGGGAAATAAAAGTGGTCAGGGTGCCTGGTGCTGAACTGGAAAGGACAGAAGATGAGAAGGAAGTAATCAGTGGCAACCCCTTCCCACTCTCCTGCTGTCCCTGAGGAATGCAGAGTGTTGGGCTCCAGGGGACTGAACATGGACTGTGTCCATGTCTCACAGGGGCACAAGGGTCTGGATATGGGGAAGATAATTGCTTGGCTTTATGTTGTCCTGGGATGAAGTTTGAAGTACTGTTTCAAACTGGGAGCCCCTGAAGTCTGCAAACAGTTGTGCCCAATACATCATCTCTTAGAAGAGCTAATAAAGCCAAGTGTGCAACTTCAGGCTCAAACCACAGCAAACACAGAAGATGGAGCCATGCAGAGGAGCCATCCTCACTGAGGGAATAAGAAGGAGTAGAGGGCAATATGTAGCCCCCATATCTGCCATTGACACCTCGGGAAAAGAGTGCCTGAAACTTCTCAGCCAATCTTTCCTCACCTATCCCTCACCACAGAGAGGGGAAATTCTGTCAATTATCAGCCAGGAGTCATCAGGACTCCCCCAACAGAAAAGGCAGGTATACCCTGGGCTGGCTCCATTTCTTCATGTTGTTCACAGCTAAGTATGACCTTACTTAGAGTATATTAAAGAGCTTGGCTATTTAAAAAACTTTTACTGATAGATGTCAGAGAGAGAGGAAGGGAGAGAGACACACATTGCTTTATTGTTCTGCTTACATAAGCTCATGTTACTGGATTTCTGTATATTCCCTGGCCTGGGATCAAACACACAACCTTGCCATAACAGGATAATATTGTTAACTACTATGCTAGTCAGGCAGGGCAAGAGCTTAATTCTTGCTAAAACTCTTCTTTCTTTGATAACCCGTGTATCTAGATCAGGTTGTAGTGGAATGTGGTGAGGCAAGGGAAGGGAAGGAAGCACATTTGTATGGAGGCCCTTCCCTCCTCTGAGGAAGGAGAGAGGATAAGAAGACAGGCTCAGTCTTGGGATGTAATAGGGCACCACTCTTGGGGTATGTCCTCCATGACCTGGCCTCTCACCTGCCCACCCTCCTTACTCAGAACCCAGGTGACACCTCCAGAAAAGAGACTATGGGTTCACCTTGGCCTGATTCTTTGCCTCCTCCTCAGGCTCACTGGATCCCCAACATTGAACTCAGCAAAGTGTGCTTGGGCTGTTTTAAGGGTCCTGGCCCAGTGTGACCTGATGCAGCCTCTCTCAGTGCCCACAGTTCTAGGACAGTTGGTCACCTTCTCCTGTGCAAGATGCAAGGATGATTTCAGAGGTTATGATTATGTCTCCTGGTACTAACAATGACTGGGCATGCTTCCTAAATTTCTGGTTTATAAAGGAAAAAAATCATGACCAGGGATCCAGATCACTTTGCTGGCTCCCAATTTGGAATTAGGGCTATGCTGAACACGCCTGGGTGAAGTTGGAAGACAGAGTTATTACAGTTGTTTATCACACCAGCTGTGGTATAATCCACAGTGGTGACCTGTCAAGGGAAAGTGAGGCCAACACCTGCTCTGGACTTATGGGCTCTCTCCTTGCTCTGAGGATGCTTCCCCACCCTAAGCAGGAGCTCATGCAACATGGCCTTAAGGATAATTCATTGTCTATCTGTTCTTCCCTCCTCTCCCAAAACTTTGAAAATGAAGCTTGTTTTATTCAGATAGTCTCCTCTCTCACACCCAATCCTGGAGGAAACTCTCTATTACGTGTTTGTCTTTGCATATGTTTTGTGCCTCCAGATGGCTAATCATTCCAAACATTAATTTTAACAGACAAAAGGAGGCCCCTGATGTGATTATAGGGTGGATTTCCCAAATACTAGAATGGGAAATCCTCACTTTTAATCTCCCTGCCTTACACACCTGTGCATATCTACCTGGATTAGTTCTAAACAAATGAAGGAGGAATGACAATAAAGAAAAGTATTTTACTTTCTCCTTTTCCTCTCTCCCCTCCTTCCTCCTTGTTTGTCTTTCTTCCTTTCTTTCTTTCTTTCTTTCTTTCTTTCTTTCTTTCTTTCTTTCTTTCTTTCTTTCTTTCTTTCTCTCTCTCTCTCTCTCTCTCTCTCTCTCTCTCTCTCTCTCTCTTTTCTTTCTCTCTCTCTCTCTCTCTCTCTCTCTCTCTCTCTCTCTCTCTCTCTCTCTCTCTCTCTCTTTCTTTCTTCTTTTTTTTCTTTTTGTACTCTCAATACTTCCCAGAACTAAGGAAGATTTGAGGTGGGGAGTTGATGTAAAGGTTCTGTGTCTTCTCAGAATAACCCCTCTGCTCAGGTACCAGAAGCATCCCTGCACATGAACCGTCAACCAATTAACAAGAGGTCTTTCCAAATTCATGGTTGGTTAATATATAATAATTCAGTTATAAATTTTGTGTTTTATATATTCACAGCAGTTAATCCATGTTTCCCCAATCCATGTATTTTCTCAGTCAGGACAGACTGAGCCAGATGACAGAACTGAGGCAATTAAGAACTCCTTGGGGTGTCTTTACCTTCCTTTGTCAGGAGTCACAATGTTGATGGAAGAGGAATCCTAGGACATCCACCCATTGCTGTGTGGGTCAAAGATAAGGAGTATATCCCAGGGTGGCTGAGACTGGGGAGATCCAATTAATGCCCTTCTCAGGGATCATAGTCAGATCTGGAGAATGGTAATTCCCTCTCAACCCCTTGTTTATTTTTTCTAATTTTTCATTGATTGAAATATGTGTCCATATTTCCAGGTTGCCCCCATTAATATACATTTCCTCATCCACTGCTATCTCTGTCTGTTCATCGTTAATGCTGATATGAATGCATGTAAGTTTTTTGGATGATCTATCCCCCTTATCCCTCCCTTCCCATACCTTCCATCTGAGATTTTTTCATTTTATTGATGTGTCTCTGCATCTGTTTTTGCTCATCAGGTTATGTAGTTCATTATAATCTGCAAACGAGTGAGATAATCTGTTATTTTCTTTCTCCAACTGACATTGCAATTAGCATAATGCTCCATCCATGCTATTGCAAATGGTAGGAATTCCTTCCATTTTATTCCAGCCTAATATTACATTGTGAAGATATACCACAGTTTTCTAATCCACTCATCTGCAGGTAGACACGTAGGCAGTTTCCAAATCTTAGCTTATATATATTGTGTTGCTGTGTACATAGTGATGATATATCTTCTCTAATTGGTATTTCTAGTTTCTTGGGATATATTCCTATAAGTGGGATCACTGGGTCAAATGGGAGTTTCATTTTTAGTTTTTTGATGGAACTCCATTCTAGCAAACTGGATTTAGAGTTACATTAGGAAGATGGTACACCATGAACGAGTTGGATTTATTCCAGGAATGCAAGGCTGGTACAATATCCACAAATTAATAAATGTCCTCTATAATATAAACAAACTGAAAGACAAAAATCAGATAATCATATTGATTGAGGCAGAAAAGGCATTTGACAAAGCCCAACACACTTTTCTGATAAAACCCCCAGAAAGTGTAATAGCAAGATCATATTAAAATCCTTAAATGATAAACCTATGGCCAATATCATACTCAGTGGGCAAAAATTAATGCCATTTCCCTTAAAAACGAAAAGAAGACAGGTTTCATCACTCCTGTTTTTTTTTTTTTTTAATATATTTTATTGATTTTTCACAGAGAGGAAAGGAGAGGGATAGAAAGCCAGAAACATTGATGAGAGAGAAACATTGATCAGCTGCCTCCTGCACACCCCCCACTGGGGATGTGCCCACAGCCAAGGTACATGCCCCTGACCGGAATCGAACCCAGGACCCTTCAGTCCGCAGTCCGACGCTCTATCCACTGAGCCAAACTGGTCTTGGCCACTCCTGTTTAATATGGTACTAGAAGTGCTAGCCACAGTGTTCAGAACAGGAGAAGAAAAAAAAAAAAAGGCACCCAAATTGGAATAAAAAGAAGGTGAATTGTACTATTTGCAGGTGACATGATACTATACATAGAAAACCCTAAAGATGACATAAAAAATTAGACTTAATAAATGAATTCAGCAATGTAGCAGGATACCAAATTAAAAACAAGAAATCTATTATATTTTATACCACAGTAAAATCATAGAACAGAGATATAGAAAAAATCTCATTTATCATTGCACCAAAGAAATCAAGATAACTTAGAATAAACTTAACTAAGGAGGTAAAAAAGCTCTATTCAGAAAATTACATTGAAAAAATAGAGAGGAAGACATAAATAGACGAAAGAACTCACTTTGTTCATAGACTGGTAGTAACAACATCATTAAAATGTCTATACTACCCAAAGCAATCTATAGATTCAATGCCCTCCCAACAGAATATTTCAGAGACTATAATAAACTCTCCAAAACCTCATCTGGAATAAACAAAACAACTCGAATAGTTGCAGGAATCCCGAGAAAGAAGAACAAAATAGGAGGTATCTCAAAACCATATATCAATCTGTATTACAAAGCCACTATTCTCAAAACTTCCTGGTACTGGCACAGGAACAGACATATAGTCCCATGTAATAGAATATAGAATCCAGAAATTGACTTAGACCACTATGGTCCATTAATATTTGACAAAGCAGGCAAGAACATACAATGGAGTCAACATATTCTCTTCAATAAATGGTGCTAGGAAAATCAGTCATATGCATCAAAAAAATGAAACTAGAGGAACCAAGATGGTGGCATAGGTAAAACACCTATGTTGACATCATACACAGCAATTTTAAAATTACAACTTAATGAAAGAACAAACACCATCCTGAATCACCAGAAAGCTGGTCGAGTGAAAATTCCACAAATAAAAGTGAAGATAAGACACTGTGTCACAGAGGAGCAGCAGCAGACAGCGTTGAAGGTATGTGCGGAGAGAGGTTTGGAGGAGCCATGGGTGCCAGCGGATAGAGTGGGCAGCTGAAAACCAGCCAGTTTTCTCGAATGGGGAGACAAAGACGTCCCACTGGACTGATTCTCTAGCTCTGGGCAAAGTCCAGGGAACCCACTATCATATGGGGTAAAAACTGGACAGTGGGAGGGCACGCCGAAGCTCGGGTGCTGCAGGGGTCTGCCGACTTGTGGAGAAGGCAAGCTTGTGCGGAGTGCGCATGAACTTGGGAACAGTGCAGCTGTGTGACCGTGACCATGGAGAGAGCGCTCGCAACTTGCTCTCTCATTCGAGAAACCATCAGGCTGCTTTGTTTTACAACCCTGGGTGAGACCTCGGGTGTGCACACTCATTTTGGGAGAGTCTGAATTCTCCAGCAGCTGGTGGAGCTTGGCAGCAGCTCTCTCTCAGAGATGCTGGCAGCCATTGCCCCCAGCACAGAGTCCCTGGGGATGCACAGGGTGGAGCTATCGCTGTCTACTTGGCCCGGAGACTCTGCCCATCCAACCTGAGCACAGCTGAACTTCACAGACAATTGGCCTGGAGGTCAAACCCTCCAAGTGCTAACAACAATTAACCTGAGCTTAACTTCAGCAAGACTGTGCAACCCATATCTACCTCAGGCAACTGGGGAGGCCTAGCCACTGTCCCTTGAAGGACATCTACCACAAAAATCTAATTGACCAACTCAGGGAAGCAGCCACCATGCAGAGACATGGGAAGAAATCAGATGTGAAAGAAATGGAGGAAAACAAACGACTGGACATGGAATTCAAAACCATGGTTATAGGGCTTCTTAAGAGGCTCCTAGAAAAGGTCGAGACCTATAAGGAAATAAGCAAAACTGACAAGAAAATGAAGGAGACCCTCAAGGATATGAATGAGACCTGCAAGGAAATGATCAAGACCAACATGAAAATGAATGAGTCCTATAAGGAAATGAACGAGACCCTCAAGGATATGAAGGAGACTCTCAAGGATATGAAAAAGGACCAACCAGACATTAAGCATACAGTGACTGAAATAAAAAATATTATACAAAGACCTAAAAGTGCTCTGGAGTACCCCAAGAACCAAGTTCAAGATTTGAAATACAAAGAGGGAAAATCCACTCAGCTAAAAAAGCAAGAAACCAAAAGAATCCAAAAAAATTGAAGATAGTGTAAGGGGCCTCTGGGACAACCTCAAGGATACCAACATCCGTATTATAGGGTTGCCAGAAAAAGAGAGAGAGCAAGACAATGAAAACCTATTTGAAGAAATAGTGACTGAAAATTTCCCATACCTGGTGAAAGAAATTCACCAAGAAGTGCACAAAACCCCAATATATAGGAACCCTAAGAGGACCACACCAAGGCACATCATAATTAAAATGCCAAGAGCAAAAGACCAAGAGAGAATATTAAAAGCAGCAAGAGAAAAACAGTTAGTTACCTATAAGGGAGCACCCATACAATTGTCAGTGGATTTCTCAACAGGAAAGATGCAGGCCCGAAGGGAATGGCAAGAAATATTCAAAGTGATGAATAGCAAGAATCTACAACCAAGATTACTCTATCTAGCAAAGCTATCATTCAGAATTGAAGGTCAGATAAAGTGCTTTGCAGATAAGAAAAAGCTAAAGGAGTTCATCACCATCAAACCAATATTATATGAAATGCTGAAAGATATTCTTTAAGAAGAGGAAGAAGAAAAACATAAAAGTTTAAATTATGAACAACAAATACACATCTATCAACAAATGAATCTAAAAATCAAGTGAATTAATAAGCTGATGAACAGGATAAACTGGTGAATGTAACAGAATCCCGGACATAGAGAGGGAATGGACTGACAACTCTTGGGGAGAAAGGGGGTGTGGGAAGTGCAGCAAGAGATTGGACAAAAATCATGCAACTATGGGAGAGGACAGTGGAGTGGGGGTGAGGGTGGAGGGTGTGATGGATACCAGGTGGAGGGGAGCAATAGGGGAAAAAAAGGGAATAATGTAATTAATTAAACTGAACAATAAAGATTAAAAAAATGAAACTAGACCACAAACTTACTTCATACACAAATATAAACTCAAAATGGATAAAAGACTTAAATGAAAGGATGGAAACCATAAAAGTATTTGAGGCAGGAAAATCTTAGATATACACCAAAGCAATGACTTCATCAACACAGCTCCTAGGGTAATAGAAACTAAGGAGAAAATAAACAAATGAAACTATATTTTAAAAGTCTCTGCAAAGCTAAAGAACCATCCACAAAATAAAAAGAAAGCTCACTGCATGGAAGAATATATTTGCTAATGTTATCTCTGACAAGAGTTTAATCTCCAACATTCACAAGTATTTCACACAACAAACAACCCAATAAAAAAAAAATTGGGTAATGGACCTAAATAGACACTTTTCCTAAGAGGGTAATGAGGAAGGCTAAGAGACATATGAAAACATACTCAAAGTCGCTATTCATTTCAGAGATGCAAATCAGAATGACAATGAGGTACCATCTCATACCTTGGGCCATCATCAATAAATGAACAAATGACAGGTACTGCAGAAGATGCAGAGAAAAAGGAATGCAGACTCAATTCCTTCTTACCCCCTCCATGTTGGGAGATGTTACTGGCACTTACTGAAAATAAATTATTCAGACACAATAAATGTTGAACAGGCCTTCCTTTGTGTCCCAAATAGGAATGGACAGGAAGCAGCTAATGACACTTTAAACAGGAAAGAATAACAACAAAAGTACCTTTCTCAACGACAGGCTTTTGCTGACCCTTGGAGGCCTTAGAGATTGAATGCTAAGCACCATGTTCTGCTGCTACTCCTGTCCTCCCTTCCCAGTTCATTACCAGGTCCCTGGATCACTTATGATGCAATTCATGATCCTTTGACTTGCTCCCAAATGGCATATGTCACACAAATTTGGGTGGTCAATGGTAAAACCTTTCTTCTTTGAAAGCAAGTACACCTTTGGACAGACCTCAGTGCACTTTGATTGGTGTTGACAGCACCCTAGCCTAATGATTTCTCCATCTTGGTAGGAAGGTCTTGGGACATAGAGGAGATGGAAGCCACCTGTGATGCCCAGATAAGACCTCTGCCAGTGTCTGGAAACCTCAAGTCCCCACAGGTCTCTGGGTAATCACAATCCCCATGGAGCTTCGCTGAGAGATTAATTCATGTCCAGCTATCAACAAGATAGTGAACCATAATGATTAAGGTTGCTAATTTCTGTGTGCAGTTCCACAGATTCTGGTTTAGCAGTGATGATAACTTGAAAACATCATAGCTCTTCTGCCCTGACAAGGGTTGGAGTCTGAGAAAATTGGAATGTGAGTGGCTGCCCAAATTAAAGGAATTGAGAACCTATAGGTCAGAAGGTAATATCAGTCCCCTGTCCTCTGAAGTGCATACAAACCCTGTTCCCTGACCAAGTATAACATTTCTACTTTTTCTTTCCATTTTTTTCATTGCACTATTATTACTACATATACATACATACACTACCAGCTTAGTGACTTCTTTGTTCATCTGTCAGTCAGTTTCTTTTGTTGGTCTTGATATTACTTAACTTGTGTGGAGTGCCTTGAGCTAAGATAAGTGATGAAGAAGGGTAGTTCTTTAAATAACCTGCCTATTAGTGACTTTTTTTGTTGTTGAATTTAATTTGCAAAAACTTTAATTTAAGGTTGGTACTTTGTACACTTCAAGCCCAAGTAAGTGTTACTAACTTCACCTGTCAATCTGTTTCTTTTGTTGATTTTGATATTATTTAATGCTGAGAATAAAGTCTCACAAAAGTATATAGAGAGAAAATTTTTGAATAAAGCTGTTGCTATATTTTTCAGGTTGCTTAAATTGTCTGGTAACCAATACCAGCCACTCCAAATTTCCTGATCATAGTGGCACTTCTCTTAATTCTCCAAGGGTACCTTTCCAGATTCTCAAGCTTTGACCTCAATTAACATCAGGATAGTTCATTATTTTTATGGTGTGTTCTAGGCTCCTAAATTGATTAAATTTATCACTGAATTTTTCAAGTAACAAGATAAAATATGCTGGAATTTTATATGCAAACTTTCCATTTTATTTTGCTGCTGCTCTGGCCTTCTCAAAATACTTTGTTTCTCGAGGAAAATGCTTGTAAGTTTTAGTTTCTACACCTCACTTGAAAAATTTAAGTTTACTTTCAAAAGCTTTTATGTATCCAAATATAACATCAAAACTTTTGCCAAAACCTTGTAACTTTAAGTCCAGTTCATTAATATGAACATACAGATCTATAAAAAATATGAGGGTGTTGACCCACTAATCATCATTGAACCGAGAAAAGTTTCCCAGATCCTTATCTTCAAGAAGAGGTTTGACTTACTTAAATAACACAGGTCATATTTCAAACATATATGTCCCATCCATCTGTTAAAAAGGCCTATTTTAGGGACAGATTTTATGGGGGGAAACTTATTGTGTACCTAAGAACCTTTTCCCAGCCATTCCTGAGCTGCAAGGAGAAAGGGTAAGACTTGGCCCAAGGTCAGTCCTAAATGTCCCAAGGGACCCAGAATCTTCTTTTAAACCCTTGGGATGTGGACCAGGTTCTCTCACAGAGTCTGTGACTTTCTCCCAGTTCTATGGATATTGTGCAAATCACAGCAGGCAGAGAAGGGGCATTTTTCCTCAGGAATGCTTCTACCACTTTACACTGGCTCTGTCAGATGAAAGAGAAAAGAATGCCTTGCCCATAGGAAGGGAGGGTAACATGGAATATTCTAGGGTGCGCATGCAATGTCTTTGGAACACATGTTTAAATAGATGGTATAATTATGCCACAGAGGGAAGTTTTGTCAGTGCTCTCAGAGACTTAAGTTCTCTTGGAAAAGAAAATCATTTCATGTCAACCCTTGGATTTCTCTCCTGTAGCTCTCACATTGAAATGAGTTTGTCTCAATTGAAACCTACTAAAGACCTCACTCTGGTAATAGTTGAGGTTTAATTGAGTCCTTTGAAACTTCTGAGGACCTCTAATCAATGGAACAGGGGGTTTGGGTCAAGTGTATGCTATGTCCCCAATTCTTGACTAGAAGTTTTAGAGGCACTTCTCACATGAAAGATCTCCTTAATATTAGCTTAAAGAAGCCATCAGTCAGTGAGTGAGTGGGCTAAAATTGATGTCTCCCCTGACACATCTATAAACATGATTTTGGAATGTACTGAGATGAAGATTTTTAGTAGAAGAGCACGCACTTACAACTTACCCAAGGAGTAAGTTGGACCACCCATGAAACGTGGGATAAATTTTCTTTTTCCACGCAGTTCTGAGAGCAGACACCTAGCTTTGTAGAAACAAGATCTTTGCTGACTGGGAATCTAATCAAGCCTAAGAGGTAGGTAGCCATTAAAAAAACAGGACAATGGGATTCTTTTCTTCAGCAAACCAAAATCCTTTTACAGTTTTACAGAAACAGCAAAGAAGTTGTGGAAGGAGGAGAGCTTTAAATTGAGACTGAGTGGTAATGTGAATATCTTATGCAATAAAATAAAATTGTATAATAATTATTTTTTTGTAAATAAACCTTATTTATTTCACAGAGTAGTATAGAGGGAGAGAGATTTAGAAACCTCAATGATGAGACAGAATCATTGGTAAGCTGCCTCCTACATGCACCCACTGTACATTGATCTCATAACAGGTGCAAGTTCTCTCTACCGGAATTCATCCCAGGACCTTTCAGTTTGCTGGCCAATGCCCTATCCACTGAGTCAAACCAGCTTGGACTGTTCAATTATGTCTCAAGTTTTAAAAATTCCAGTAACTGATAATAATAACAAAATGTTGATATCCTTTAAAGTATACAACCTTAAAGACTATGCAAGGAAATGTCCTATTCTTAGAGACTAGTTTAGAAGTTTATAAGTATGAAGAAATGTGATGTCTAGGGTTTCCTTCAAAGATCTTCTGAGAAACAACAATAGATGAAAAGAAGGAAGAAAGGAGAGGGAAAATGAATATGGCCAGATCATAATAACTGCTGAGTCTGGTAACGGAGAGGGATTCCTGCCACTATTCTGTTTTTGCACATTTATAGAAATTTCATATATAGATGGAGAGGAGTTAGGGCCATGACATAGAAGGTCAGGTTGGTAGTTTTTAGTGGGAGTTGGAGAGGGTGCAGTGAGAATCTCAGCAAATCTCATTTTCACACATTATATGTAAAATATTATCTTTTCTAAAATTAAAGAATATGTAAATTGACCATACATCCACAATGCCCACAGAAAATCTGAAGTGAACATGCACATTAACTAGACAAAGATGGCGGGCCTGTTGGCATTGTGCCTGAGCATAAGCAACAAGTGACTGGGAGCATGGTGGTACACCCATGTGTTGCTGTATGATGTGCCAAGTGTTCCATTTGCCCAGGAAGCTCCAGTGCTAGGCACCCAGGCACCAAGCAGCCAGGGCAGGGTAAGATGCCAAGTGGCTGGGGTCCTGGAAACAACATGGGATTGTCTGGTCCTGTCAGCTCTGCCTGAGGGTGGCTGAAGTTCACAGTCCTCTTGGTTTATGCAGCCCCTATGAAGAAATGGAAACCAAGAGCATGGGGAGCAACAGGAATTCTGGGAATCCTAATTCTGATGGCAGACACACTGTTGGATCACCAAAACTCTAGAGCAAAGTTAGCCTAGAGAAAGTGACTGGTGTGGGTAGGGGATGGCGGGAAAGCAAAGGTGAGATATCTAAGTAAAGTCACAATTTGGGGAAATATTAAAGGGAATAAATCCTGCTGCTTCTAGGAAAACCCCACCAATGGATCAAAGAGAAAAAGACAGAGCCCTCTATTACTTTGTGAGCACCAAATCAAATTATGTTGGGGTCTCAGAAAATCCACTCATGATTCCAAAGAAAGACAGAAACCAGGGTTTGTGGAGGGCTACCTAAATATTCCCAGATTGGTAGGGTGCATGTTGAGCGGAGGGACACAACTGCTGTGCAAGAATCTTCGTGCATTGGGTCTATAGTTTACCCAATAAAAATTAAGACCGCCAGACAGTTGTTGATATGAGTTTTTTTTAAAGGAAGTTCATTAACCAAACAATGAACCCTATTTGAACATAAAGCGAATGCCCACTTTCTGCTCCAAATGGCCTTTGCTATGGTAGTAATTACTTAGATACATGTCTTAGTGCAGTGATGGGCAACCTTTTGAGCTCGGTGTGTCAAAATACACCAAAAAATAAAATAAAATTATAACTCAGGTGTGTGCTCGTAATGGCGATCACAGGGATGCATCCCCTGTGGCATTCTGCTGCTTCCTGCTGTACAGGCCAGAAGTGAGATCAAAGATCTTCTCATGGCCTAATTGGAAGTCCCAGAACTAGATGCTCTGTGCTGGAGTTCTGTTGTTTTGGCCTATGGACCTTTAACACAGAGTGTATACACTACACTACAGCAAATGTTTCATTCTTGTCTGTGGGAGGCGGCCCCAAGCAAGACACCTTGAGCATTCTCTAAAAAATCTTTGTGCTGGCTGAATTCAAGACCCCTGGAAAAACCTGGTCTTGGAAAAACCTGGTTCACCAATGTTATCACCAATGTTATTAGCTTGGCCTCAGGTGTTGGGGAGAGGGCCTTGATATGTAAATGCAGGCTTGCCCAGGAATGGGTGAATGAATAGGGCCTGGGCTCATGGAAACTCCTTTGATCCTAATGTTGGAGAAACCCCTTTGTATTGTGGAATATAAATAAACCCAGCTTTCTTGGCTCAGCGTGTGTGGCTGTTTCTCAAGGAGAGGGAGAACAGATGCCCACCTAGCCCCAGCTTTTTAATCTTATTTCTGTGTATTCTCTTCTATATTTCATTTTTCTTCATCCTCAGCTCCTCCACTCAGAAACTGAACCCAGTCTCTCTCCATGCTGGATGTGGGAGAGAGAGGGAGGAAAAAACACTCTCCATATTTGGCTACTGTACATAGCCATGCAGTAGCCAAGAATGAAACGTCCTTCTCAGCATGTGGCCCCATAGTTCTCTGTATGCAACTACATGCGGCTGTGGTTATCAAAAATGGCTATGTGTGTCAGTGCTAACACATGTGTCATAGTTTTGCGATCACAGCCCTGGAAAGAAGTGGAAATCAATAGTGTGGGAGCAGCAGGAACTTTAGGAATGTTAGTTCTGATTGCAGACACATTGTGGGATCACCAAATCTCTAGAGCAAAGTTAGCATGGAGTAAGTGTCTGCTATGGGTAGGAAATGGAGGGAAAGCAAAGGTAAGAGACCTAACTAAAGTCACAGTGTTGAGGAAATATTAAAAGGCACATATCCTGCCACTTCTAGGAAAACTCCACCAATGGATCAAAGTAAAATAAGAGAGACCTCTATTACTCTGTGAGCACCAAATCAAACTGGGTTGGGGATCTCAGGTAATCTGCTCATATGTTTCCAAAAATAGACAGAAACTTGTGGATTGGAGAGGGCTTTCTAAACATTTCCAGGTTGGTAGGGTGCAGGTTGGGCTCAGGGACCCAATGGCTGTGCACAAATCTTCCTGCATTGGGCCCCTAGTTTACCCAATAATAATTAAGAAGGCTGGACAGTGGTTGGTATGGATTTTTTTTAATGGAAGTTCATTAAGCAATCAATGAGCCCAATTTGGACATAAAGTGTATGCCTACTTTCTACTCAAAATGGCCTTTGCTATGGTGGCAATTTCTTGGAAATAAGTCCTCCAGAATTCTGATAATAATTCACCCCCACAAACAGCTTATTGTGGATTTACTAAGCTATGCAACCTGGGATGTTACACTTCTGAGACCTCAGGGGACACTTGGCTGTAGTGGGGAAGCTGGTAAGAGAGGGTAAATAGCCCACTAAACAGCATCAGGAAGGCAGCCAGAACTGCCACAGGGACAGTACTGCCGAGCTTCTGCTGGTCAGGCCTGAAAGGGATGTGGAAGGATGGCGGGAAGCGTATGCCCTCTTCGTTCATCACAGAATGGTAGTTCCAAATCACAGCAGTGAAGATAAATGCACCAGCTATGATGCTCAGAACTCCGGAAGCAAAGAACAGATTGTAGGTGTTGTCTTTCTGAAGATGTGCCAAGCACGTTCTCCGCAGGCCCATGACCATGAGTACTTTCCCCAGGAGTGAGAGGAGACTGGCGGCCAGCAGCAGGTGCTGAGCTATACGAATGTTGAGCGGCAGGTAGGTGTCACTGTAGGTGTAGTGGTGACATGCTATGGCTCTGCTCTGGAGGCTGTTGGACTGGTAAGTGCAGACCTTCCACATCCCTATGCAGGCCAGTCCTGGGGAGGGGGTGGACCTGCTCTCCAGGTACCAAACCCGCCACTCAGGCAGGCCCATGCAAATCATGGAGAAGATCCATCCTACAGTGGTGACAATGAAACCTGCTACTTGGCAGTTGGCACTGTTGACCAGCGAGGTCATGACAATGTATCCCGGGGAAACTGCAAACCAACAGAGAGCATCATGAGTGTGGGACTCACCTGCCTGGATCCGCCCCCCTGGGATAAGTAGGGCTCTATTGGAGAGGGAAATGCCATGTGCCAGAATGGAGATACTTTATGCCATGCTTTGCTAGTGAAGAGTCCTTGGGATATTTTTACTAAAAGCCTTAAAAAATGCAGTCTTTTATACTGTAAGTTTCATAAGTGGTTAAAGTTTCTTCCCAACAGGCCTAATTCCTAGGTGGATCCCTGGTCAGTGCATATACAAGAAGCAACTAATGAATGGATCAGTCAGTGGAATACTAAGTGGATGTTCTTCCCCACTCCCTCTCTTGCTCCCTTTCATCCTCTTTCTTTCCCACTCTCCCTTCCCCCTCTAAGTCTCAAAAATCAAACAAAATATGTACAAACTATCAAAAGGCAGTTGCACTTCTGAGTATTTGTTGAAACACCCAATTAAGATTGGTTATATATATTTTATGATAGAGATAACCATCACAATGCTGTGTGTCATTGAACAGTAGGAAACCATGTCAAACACAACATTAGGATTGGGTGAAATAAATAATGTATGCTACATCCATAATATGCAGCTCTATACCAACCTTACAAATGCAGCCAAGTCACACTAGGTGTGATGCTCGGTATCTGGCCCTTCTCACCTGACATAATGTTTTCAAGGTTCTTATGTATGGTAGCTCCTAGGAGCAGATCATTTTTTCTATGGCAGAGCCATCTTGAATTGTATGGATGTACATAGTGTGTTTATCTCTTTGACAGGTTGGGAACATTTAGATCCATTTTAAGTTTTGGCTCTTACAAATTCCGTTGTTGTAAACATGTGTCTCTAAAACTTTGCATGGGTGTTTGTTCTCATTTATTCAGTGCAGATAGGTAGGACTGAGACGTGGTCGTGGGTTATGTTGTAACTATATGTGTGTTTAATTTTGAACAAAATACTAAGCTTTCTCCACTAGCAGCTCCCCTTTTGAAGTGCCTTTTTTATTTTTTACATTCTCACCAGCTATATATTTAGGTTCTAATGTCACCACATTTAACAGATTTTGATTAGACAATGGAATTCTAGGCACCAAACAAAAAGAAGGATCTCTTATGCTTTGAGACAGCATGGAGGGACCTGAAAAGTATCATTCTAAACAAAATAAGTCAAAGAAAGACAAGTGACCCAAGATCTCACTCTAATGTGGAATCTAATGAATAAAATAAACTGATGAACAGAGTGGATCCAGCGATATGGAAACCTGGAACAGCTGGTAGATTCTTGGAAGACAGGGAAAGGAAAGTGGGAGGGTGGGAGGTAATTATCTCAGGTCCTTGTTTCATATGTAAGGTCCATGAATACAGACAACAGATTGCTGAACCCATGGGGTGTGGGACAGTATGTGCTGAAGATTGTTGATGGGGGAAAAAAAGAGATATATAATCTTTCAACAATAAAGATTAAAAAAACAAACAGATGAACAAAATAAATCCTGGGACAAATAAGCATAGAACAGTATACCAGCTTTCTGAGAAAAGGTGTATGTGCGTGTGAGTGTGTGTGTGTGTGTGTGTGTGTGTGTGTGTGTGTGTGTAGAAGAGTGGGAGAATGGGATGAGATTAACCAAATAATGTATATGCATAATACATGCATATAGACAATAGTGCAGTGAAGGCCTGGAGTGGGTGCAGAATAGAGTGACTTAATGGGAGAGGGAAAAGGACATTATTAATAATTTTAACTATAAAGAGAAAATAAAATAAAATAAAATAAAAATATAAAGAGTAATGTGACCAAAGGAAAGATATCCACAACAAACTAACTCAATGCAGCACGTTATAAACTCATACAAACCCTGGGATAAGAAGGATGGTGAGTTTTAAAGATATTAATTTTGTTCAGTCACATTCATATAGAAAAGTGCACCAAATCTAAGTGTACAGTTCAATGAAAGGGCAAAAGGTAAATAACCTGTCTCCACTGCTCAGCTTAAAACAGCTCTGGTTTCGTGCTTGTCTTTAGTTTCCCACCTCATCAGGGATCTTCAAACATCTTGGATCCCTTCTGACTGTTTTTCAAGACAGGGATTTTGCCAGGGCATTCATGTGTAAATGGTTTCCTTGGCTCCATGACCTTATACTATGATATCAGAGGAAAAGGGAAAGTGAGAAACACACACAGAGAGAGAAAGATACACAACAATGAAGAGAGAATTAGGAATCATCTGCCTTCTGAACATCCACTATTGAGGATAAAGCCTACAATTCTGACATGCTCACTGACTGGGAGTTGAACCATGACCTCGTGTTTCATAGGTCAACAATCAGATAATGAGGCCCAAAGTCCAGGCTGAGTTATAAAACATCTGTGGCTATTTGAAATTTTTAGTTATTTGTCATAAGCATAATTTTTGAAATAAAAAATATAAAAAAGAAGCAATGGAGGATAAATTTTGATACATGAATATGCTGCAATACCTATTATTAAGCAAATCATTCCTTGTAGTAACCAGCAGACATTAGAGAAGAGGAGTATTCAGTATCATGGGATAAGGTCAGGGTGGGTTGAATTTAAAGTAAAAATAAGATCCTTGGTTGATGTGCCTTAAGTAGATGAGCATTGTACTGTGTACAAAAATCTTGCTGGTTTGATTTCTGGACGGGATACATATCTGAGCTGTCAGCATGGTCCCCATTAGGGAGCATGCAGGAAGACGCTGACAGATCTTTCTATTCTTCCTCTCCCTTTTTCTCTTACAAAAAAATCAATTAAAATTAATAATATGAAATTAAAAATCAATACAAGAAAGATAAGAAAATTATAAGGAAGTAGCAGGATCTTATTTTTGCCCATTTTGAAATGCACTGGGAAGATAAAATATGATGGCATCTGCTGGGATTAGCAGAGATATTTCTCTACATTAAGTTGGAGATGAATGGGGGCATGTACAGCAATATAAGCACAGAAATGAAAAGGGGTGAACAGGATTAGACATTGAAGCCAGTTCTTGGGTGCTTTGAGGGGTTCTGGCTTTATTGTGATGGGACACAAGTGGGAAGGAGAGAATGAGAGATCTCCCAGGCTGATTCCAGTAATTCCCTCTTATGGACAGATATTCATGGAAGATGCCTTAGTTATAAAGGTCATTCTTTTGGGTCAGATAATCCTGAACAAATTATGTGGGAGGAACACTTTAAATGGCATGTTGGGCCTGGTTGGTGTGTCTCAGGTGTTGATAGTTGAACACTGAACCAGGCAGGAGGTCAAGGTTCGAATCCTGGTCAGGGCACATGCCCAAATTGGATACTCTTTTCTCAGTAGGAGCATTGCAGTAGGCAGCTGATCAGTGTTTCTCATCAATGATGTTTCTATCCCCTTCTCTCTGTCCCTTCCCATCTCTCTTTAAAATAAATAAAAAGCATATTTTAAAAAAAGACAAGTCTTCCATACAGGATAAACAAACAAAGGTGGTCTATGTTCATCTCTCTGCAGGACTGCTAAAGGCAGTTAACGAGTTGAAAGAGCAAATGAATGGATTAGGTAGAGTGACACCCCACCCAACTCCAAGAAATCTCAGGGCTCTCTTAATTAGGGTAAAAATAGAGTGCAACGGTTACCCAACCAATACAGAAGGCTGGAGAAGGACGTCTCAGAGGAACAAATGGTTGCAACTGCCAGTCAGTAAGAGAGATGAGGAAACCAAACATTCTTATGTTTCCATGGCTCTTAGGGCTGGCTTTCAGTCCTGTGATAATAGTCTCCTTAAAGGACCAGAGTCATGTAACAGGTCTTCAAGAGTTGAAGTCTTTCTACAATAAAAATATTCTTTTGTGGTCTTAGGACAAAGAATCACTGTAATCCATCTGAGTCTTAAGTAGAAACCAGGAAGAAGAGCCCCATGATGAGGAGCAAGTATAATGATAGGGAGCCATGGCTTCCCTACAGGATGGCCTCCCTGATTGGTCATTGGACTAGGACTTTGGGAGAAAACTGCCTTGGGGTCTGGCCGTCACCTGACTCTGCTTCCAGATGGACCTCACATGGGACACATTGGACCTCACATGGGATGGAGGTGGGCAGGGAGGAGAAGAAAGGGGTAAAAGGGGGTGAAAAACAGGGAGAATATTGAAAAGGGCATAGTGATACCTCAGTCAGGAAAGAGCTCATGGGATGTCCACTGTGTCCTGCACCTGCTGTTGCCATGGGTCCACCTCTGCTGGGTCTCCCTCCTCCAGTACTCTCACAGGGAACCCTCCCTGGGTGGTACCCCAACAATGGCCCAGCACTGTCCCATGCTGGCCCTGAGCAAAAATGCCACATGGCAGCCTGTCTACTGGGTACAATGTGAGGACTCCCAGGAGGGGAAAAATGAGAGAATTGCCACTGTTCTCAGGGGCCCTCGCTGTGTGCTGTCCTGATGGGAAATGCACAGGACACATTCTCTTGTCTCATTCCTGTGAAAAAATAATAAAATGGAAACCTTAATTAGTCATTTTCAAAGAGCCCTTGACAAGGGCTGGGAACCTGATTGCCAGCTCCCCCAGTGAAGACCCTGCCTTGGTTTTCAACTCACCTCCTGCAACTGAATCTTATGACCTCTCCACTTGGTCTCTGTTGACAATGAAGGCTAAGAGGGTGAAGAGACAGCTTTTGACAGCTCCAGAGGTTCTGGCAGTTCCCCTGTGACCTGCAGGAGGTAGGCGTGCCACCCTCCCCAGGGTATAAGGTACAAGAAACCCTTCCTCATCAGAATCATATTTCCCAAGTCCTTCCTTTTACAAATAACAAGAGGGTTAGTTAACTTAGATAATACAGGTCATGTTTCAAACATATATGTCCCATCATTCTGTTAAGAAGGCCTCTTTCAGGGACAGATTTCATGGGGGAAAACTTAGTGTTTACCTTTTCCCAGCCATTCCTGAGCTGCAAGGAGAATGGGTAAGGCTTGGCCCAAGGCCAGTCCTAAATGTCCCAAGGGACCCAAAAGCACCTTTTAAACCCCTGAGATGTGAGCCAGGGTCTCTCACTCAATGCAGAGGCTGTGACTTCCTCCCAGGTCTAAGGACAATGTGCAAATCACAGCAGGCAGTGAAGGGGCATTTCCTCAAGAATGCTTCTACCACTTTACACTTGCTCTGTCAGATGAAAGAGGGAAGAATCCCTAGCACACAGGCAATGGTACAGGGTCCACAGGCAATCTCTTAGGAACACATCTTTAAATAGCTGATATAATTATGCCTCAGAGGAAAATTTTGTCATACAGTGTGCTCTCAGAGACTTAAGTTCTCTTGGAGAACAGTCATTTCATGTCAGCCCTTGGATTTATATCCTGTAGCTCTTGAATGAGTCTGTCTTAATTAAAATGTACTAAAGACCGCACTCAGTTAATAGTTGAAATTTAACTGAGTCCATGAAACTTCTTTGGAGCTCTAATCAATGGAACAGAAAGTTTGGGTCAGGTGTATGCTATGGTCCCAAATTCTTGACTAGAAGTTTCAGAGGCACTTCTAATATAAAAGACATCTCATTAATATTAGCTGAAAGAAGCCATCAGTCAGTTAGTGGGTTAAAATTGATGTCTCCCCTGACATGCCTATAAACATGATTTTGGAATGTACTGAGATGAGGATTTTAGTAAGGTCCAACTTACCCATGGAGTGAGTTGGACCACCCATGAAGCATGAGAGAAATTTTTTGTTTTTTCACTCAGGATATACCTATCAGATGAAGTTCCGAGAGCAGTCACCTAGATTTGTAGAAACAAGACTTTGGTGACTGGGAATCTAATAAGCTTTAAGATATAAGTAGCCATTATAAAATCAGGACGATGGGATCCTTTTCTTCAGGAAACCAAAATATTTTTATAAAAACAGCAAAGAACTTATAGAAGGGAAAGAGAGGCGCGAGGAGATGCGCGGAGGCAGACCACGACATCTTGAAGGGGAAGGGCCTGAAAATATACAGCTACAGTACCGGTACCAGCTGGACCGCTGAGGCTCCCGGAGCACCTGCGCCCAGTTGGCGCAGAGGCGCGCAGAGCCCAGGGAGCTCTAAACTCCAGCATGGAAAGGTCAGATTTCCCTGGGGGTACTTTGGGCACGAAACTGAGGGGGCTGGCAGTCTGGGAGATCTGCACCGTGGAACTCAAAACCTGGAGATCTGCACCTGAAATAAAATCTGTGGCTGTTGCAGCTGGTAAACATGGGAGAGGGCCCTTTGAGCTGGTGGCAGAGGTAATCCCTGGAGTACAATCAGTTTGGACCTGACAGAGGAGGGAAACCCGGAAGATTTTGGGAGGGTTCTGGCTGCTAAAACAGCAGTCTCCTATAGAGAGGCAGTATTGTTTAGTTCAGGATAGAGAGGACCAATAGACCCAGAAGTCAATCTAGAAACACTGCCACCCAGGGGCCAAATCACAAATTGACTCTTATGTGATAGGGAATTGATTATATTTTCTCTTCGACCTTGGGAATACAGTCTATTTTCATCTACACTTTAGTATCTTTTACTCTACCTCAACTTCACCTTTATACCACTACTCTCTTGCTAACCTTTCCCTATTTAGTGCCTTGTTTCCCTTACACTTTTCCTGCTTTAGATTTACCTAATTCTTTCCCCTTAACCCCCTGTTAAAATTTCACCCCAGTGATATATCTAATCTCTAACCACCTACTCCAAGTGCATATATACCTCTAGCTTCTCTGACTTCACTATCTTAAAGTGTTTTTATCCCTGTCCTGTTGTTGTTTACTTGACTGTTGATTATATTGATTTTTTAAGCAGGTTTATGAGATTGATTTGCTTATTCTGTTATTTTGGTTTGTCTTGTAGGGGGGGTTATTTTTATTTTTGGTGTTGTTTCTTGTTTTGTTGTCCTCATCTGCATTGTTTTTGAGATAGATTTTTGCTTCTGTGTTCCCTCACCTCTCTTGATATTAGTAGTTGTATGTAATTTGTATCAATCTCCAAGTACTTGTTGCAGGTTTTGGTTCGAATTAGGGGCTGTCCTATAGGAGTTTTCACCCCACATTTATAATTTACTCCTTTTATTTCTTTTTTTTTTCTTCTCCCCCTTTACCCATTATCATTTTGGCATTCCCTGTCTTTCTTTTTTGTGAGTGTGTGTGTGTGAGGGGGTCTCTTTCTTTTTGTGTGAGTGTGGGTGTGTGAGTGTCTGTGTGGGTCTGGGGGAGGTTCTCTTTCTTTTTTCCCACGTATCACCGAATTTGCCTTTCTCTGGCGGTCACCTTTATTTGGAATTACAATTACTTTGACTACATTCCGGTTCAGTGCCTGGTGTGTTACACCTGGTTGTGTTGTATTTTGTGCCTTTAAATCAACGCAGGAGAGTGAGAACTATATAACCAGATACACAGAGAAGAGAGACCATGGGAAGACAAAGAAACAGCCCACATATGAAAGAAAAGCAAGGCTCGCCAGAAAAGGAGTAAACGAAATGGAAGTTAACAACCTGTCAGAGAAAGAATTCAGAGAAATGGTCATAAGGTGGCTGAAAAGAATGGAAGACGAATTTCATAATATGAGTAAGAACCAAGAGGAAATGAGGAAGACCCAGGAAGAAATGATGAAGAGCCATGAAGAAATGAAGAGGAGCCAAGAAGAAATGAAAAGTGACATTGCTGAAGTAAAGAACTCAATAGAAAGTATTAAGAGTAGACTAGAAGAAGCAGAGGATCGCATCAGTGTGCTAGAAGACCAGGTAGGAAGAAATAACCAAGTAGAGCAGCTTCTAGAAAAAAAATTAAAAAGCAGGAGGAGAGCCTAAGAGAACTTTGGGACAACATGAAACAAAACAACATCCGTATAATTGGGCCACACCCCCCACCTGGCAGGGCTTGACAGGGAACCTCAAGGTGTGCTTATCACCCTGATGCTGGTCTAGGATAACTCAGGCTGCTCTCTCCACCCCAGCTCCAGGCTGGGGGAATTAGGCAGTGCCTCCCACCTGGTGAGGCTTGACAGTGGACTGCAGGGCACACTTCCAACCTCGAAGAGCTTGACAGGGGATCTCAGGCTGTGCCCTCACCCGACAGGGCTTGACAGGGAACCTCAAGCCGCACCCCAACACCAGCCATTGGCTGGGGGACCTCAAACCCTAACCCTCCTGCCCCCCAGCACCAGACCAGGGGACCTGAGGCTATGCCCTTCCTGCTTGGCTGGGCTTGACAGGGGACCTCAGACTATGCTCCTCACCCAGTGTGGCTTGACAGAGGATTTTAGGTTGTGTCTCTCACCTGGTGAAATTTGATGGGGGAAATTAGGCCACACACCCCATCCTGTTGCTAGGCAAATGGACCCAAGGACCCACTCTGCCCTGCGGGGTTTCACAATAGTGGGACTGGCCGGATCTGGATCTACCCCAATGAGATGGGGGTGGGTGGCTGGGTCTGGGTATCACATGATTTTGAGGCACATGTGAGTAAGTGGAGGCTTGACTCTGGCCCCCATGGTGCGCCCTAGACTCTGACAGGAGGAAGGTTTTTATATCCATTTTACTAATTTTCTTCAGTCTCTGATACTTCTATTATAGAGAAAGTGCAAATAGCAATATTAAATGATTTCCTCTAATTAATACCCTTTTAATATGCTTGAATTTCATGCACCACCAGGTCACTAGTAAATACATAAATATATATTTTGTGTTTCTAACAAAAATATTTTGTTCAGGAAATATGGAGTCCAAATAACTACCTCTTAATCAATAAAATGTATTTTGTCAACTGGCTGAAAAGTGATCAATGGGGGTTGAGATATCCTATCTAATAAAAGAGTAATGTGCAAATTGGCTGTACCTCAGATCAAACTATGCCCACAGACACGCCCAATAACCAATCAGGAGCAAATTATGGAAATAAACCTTAACCAAGATGGCTGCCATGAATGAGAGCAGGAGGGAGTCTTGGCTTTCCCCAGCAAAGGAGGAAGCCAAGCTTTCTTTCTGCCATTGTCAGCCTAGGCCTCCACTCAATGCTACAAAGTTTCAATTATAGAAGATACATAATCCCAACAGAAATGGTGATAGCCAAACTTCTGTAACCCTAACCTAGGTCTCCTCTCTAGGCTACAAAGTTTCAAACAGAAATGGCTGTTGCCACAGAGCAAACAGAAGGTTTGGCTTTGCTCCAGGCTACAAAGTTTCAATTGTAGACTATAAATTAAGCCCAGATTCCAGAGTCTTCACTTGGGTTGCTGGGGGGGCGTGGTCAGCCAGCAAACCACTATATGTGCCTTACCCAGGCTGTGTCACACCCCAAGGGAACCCACACCCTGATCTGGGACACTCTTCAGGGCAAACCAGCCAGTCTTCATCCATGCACCAGGCCTCTATCCTATCTAATAAAAGGGTAGTATGACAATTGACCATTACTCCAACACACAAGAGAGCTACCCCCATGTGGTCAAAGATCCTGCCGCCATGTGGACACAATATAGCCACCACAAGATAGCCAGCAGGGGAGGACAGTGGGAGGTTCCAGGCCTGCAAGGGAGGGCAGTTGTGGGTGATCAAGCCAGCAGATAAGGGCAGTTGGAAGGGACCAGGCCTGCAAGGGAGGATAGTTGGGGGAGATCAAGCCTGCAGAGTAGGGCAGTTAGGGGTGACCAGTCCTGCAGATGAAAGAAATTGGGGGCAAACAGGTTGGCAGGGAAGCAGTTAGACATCAATTAGGCTGGCAGAGTAGTGGTTAGGGGGTGATCTGGCTGGAAGGCAGAAGCAGTTGGGAGAAATCCAGGGAGGCAGGCAGGTGAGCAAATTAGAGCTAGCAGTCGTGGATTGTGAGAAGGATGTCTCACTGCTCATTTGGGCACGTTCCTACCAGGATAAGGCTTAAATGGGCACACAGACATCCCTGATGGGGTCTCAGATAAGAGATGGTAGAGGCTGAGAAACACCCTCTGGCTCTTCCTGTGCATGAATTTTTTACACGCAGCCTCTAGTCTATATAATAAAAAGCTGTAGTCTTAACATCCACAATTACTTAAGGATTGACTACACCTGGCTAAGGAGTTAGGGATGGTGAATTGATTGAACAGTGGCAGTGGAGACTTGCGAACAGCTGAAAATCAGACCTCTTTGTCCCTTTTCCCCAGCCTCATACTCCAATCAATAGGTGACAGAGGAGGGGCAGAACTGGGGTCTGGCTTACTTTTTAATAATCTAACTTCAATTTTAAGAGAACAGGCCAGGTACCAATAAACCAGTACTGCCATGATGATCCCAACAGCCCTGCCACCCTCCTTGAACTTTGCCTTGAGCACTGTGGCTGCTTCCCCTCGCTAGAAGTCCTCAAGGTCACTAGAGCCCAGAGAAAATGTGTTACTGTTCACAGAAGTGTTGTAAATAAATGAAAGCCAATAACCAAGGGTCCACATCAATGAGTCATGGGAACCTAGCACTGAGCACCGGATTATATTAGGGGCTTCAGGTGAGCAGGGGACAATGGTGGGTCAAAAACCTCTCTCTTATTAGACCAGTAACTACAGATAGGAGAATTGGAAATATGGAGTCCAAATAACTACCTCTTAATCAATAAAATGTATTTTTATTGATTAAGAGGAAAACTGATGGTTCAATAACTGACATTTCTTTCACAACGATTCAATCAAAGGTAATCCCTGCATCTACCTCCCAAACCTGAATCCCTACCCATGAAAGATTAAGTTGCATATTTTCAACTCCTTAGGATACATCTCCCGAAATAAATCATCAAACCTCTGTCATCATTGCCTGCCAGCAGTGAGTAATTGACTGAAACTAGATACTGTGTTCCTTTATGACACCCTTATGTCTGGGCTTCAGTGTCCATGTGCCCAGAGTAAAACCTATGAGATGTGCACACAGCTAGACAGACATGTAATGGCCACAGAATGGGGTTTGGATTACAGAAGGTTCTATGGCCACAGTGAGGACAGGGGTAAGGACACACCCATATCGTCTGGGCAGACTCAACTCCTGCAGCATATGCTTAATCATGGCATGCACTTGGGCAGGTCGGGCAGGTTCATTATGCTACTCTTTTCCTCATAATTCTCTAGGAATGCAGCATACCGAACACAATTAAGCTTTCACAGTCTGATGATGTGGCTAAGCAAGTCCTCCAGGACGGTCCTGAGATGGGGTTTTCACAGAAGCTTAGTGTCATGAGCTGAGAGCAGTGGCTCTGGGCAGGCAAAAGGTCTATGAACTGGGGATCCATGATCCCACTTTCATCAAAGTTCAGGTCTGGCAGGGTGGGGAGATTCTCTCTAACAGAAATAACAGGTGTCCAGAACTGATGTTTGTCAGATTGAGGCTTTTGAAATGCAGCACTTTCAGCTGGCTGATATTTAGTCTGGGAGAGATGTCTCGAGTTACTTTAAAAAAGCAGGCAGTTATTATAGACAGAGTCTTTTAAATGGTCATTGGCAGCTGGGGAAGACATAGAGGAGTTATGTTAGGAGGCTGGACCTGGTGGCTAGAGCAAGGTGAGCATGAGCCAGGCCTTAAGGTAAAGAGAACCATGTCAACAAAGCCTAAAAGGTTTCAAATGATGATCAAATCCAGGTTGTGGCAGAGTGCAAATATTCACTGAAGTTAGTGCAAATTTGAGTGGAATCCTTTATCTCTCATCTGCTCTGTGATGGATTCAATTGGATGAAATCTCACAACTTTGCTCAACTGTCACCTGAAGAGCATTGTACACCCATACCCCCAAACACACAGGTGTTGTGAACATGAGTGATGGGAGGTAAAGCCTGATCCAATGTCTCAAGCAGGAGACAACCAGTGAATTTTAGTATTAAAGACATGTCCATAAATGCCTTCAACTCAAATTTCCCTCTATCCAAAACCTGGATGCCTGTCACACTCATCGCTTAGCCCAATTAGGCTACTGACAGATATGCAGAAAGGGCTGACTTGGACATGGTCAAGAAACATCCAGCAGGGGCTGCCAACCTGCAGAAACTTGGATCACTGCATCCTCTACAAGCTACCTATCCCTTTTCATGATTGCTCCCTCCAGAATTCAACAGGCATTGGTTTAGTAGCAGCTTTAGCAATATTTGGCACACAGGTGATACAAGGCAGGCTTGTATTGACAGGCTGCCATCAACAAATGGTTAATCAAGTCTTTCAGAGGGAGGCAAGGGAAGTGCCAAACCTGCTCCATATCCTTCAGGACTTTGCTGTGCTTCCTGAAAAATGCCTTTGAAAACAGAGGTGGAAGTAATTCCATAGGCAGGTACCCAGAGCAACAATAGCTGAAGCTTCATCCCTCAGGAGGTTCTGACATGCCAGTTCCAGGAGTGTGCATGGAAGCTGGGGGCTCATGCTGATGAAGCTGCTGTGAAAGAGATCCTGGGAGACAGCGGGAGTAAGGCATCTTGTCAGCTGAGCATGAGCAACCCTGTCCTTGGCCCTTCTTCTTTCAGAAGATCCAGCTGAGAGCCAAAGGCACTCATATGGCACCAAGTGGAGCATCCCGAATTTACTTCAATCACATTTTCTGCTTAGGGAGCCCTGCCTCTCCTCTTGTGCTGGCAGGACAACCACCTCACCAGGCACCAATGAGGGGTGAAAGGACCACTGGGCCCCTCATACATCTACCCAGTGTCAATCTATAATTCTGCTGTGCAGTGAGTACTGGGAGACTACAGAGATGGCCCCACCCTTTTCAGGGAAATCCTTTCCGATTATTGCTGAAGGACTAAATTCACCTGGAGAAGACGTACCCCCTGGACTAGCATCACCTGTGGCTAAGCTGCAACAAATAAAATAGATGAGGAAGATTAAGGAACACCCTTGTGGCTTTTGAGTCATTTAAAATTAGGAGCAGTAAAAGCAGCACAATAGATTTCTAAAGCATGGAGGAGATGGAGAAAATTAACCATTAATTCTGAGATATACATTTTATTCTATGTCCCTTTTATATATACTAGGATACCACTTATACATGAGAATAAGAGCTCACATGTCACAACCATGCCCCTTCTCAAAAAAAGACTGCAAGCCCTGGTGAGTGTTGCTCAGTTCACTGAGCATCCTCCTTGGCAGACAAAGGTCACTATCAACTCCATTCCCAACCCACAGTAGGGGTTGTGCAGGAGCCTGCTGATGGTCTTTTCTTGCATCACTGTTTCCTCCCTCTCTCTCTCTCTCTCTCTCTCTCTCTCTCTCTCTCTCTCTCTCTCTCTCTCTCTCCCCCCCCCCTCCTCTCTTTCTAAACATCACTTGACTTTTACGAAAGACCTACCTTAAGATCTATTGTCAGACACAGAGCCTGGCTACTAAAACACCCAAAAAAGATTTTGCCAATTTGGCAAAATAGATTTCTTAGGGAAATTTTGCTTTCAGATAGCAGGGAAAACTTGTCCTGTATACCTCTATGAATGGCTTACATCACAACAGAAATGAACATGTTCTGAACTAAGTCTCACCTGCATCTAGAGGTAAAGGCAAAGTCTGCTCCTTTGTAAGGAAAGAAAGCACAATTCCCTGTGGGACCTTGGCCTTCGGGTTCTTGGAAACCCCCTTAGGCTCCTCATTCACCAGAGTGGGTGTGATACACAGAGTCCTCAGCTCACACCCAGCAGGGACTCTGATGCTCTAGCCTCTAGTTCCTCCTCAGTCTCCTCAGAAGCCATTTTACCCCATCTGATTAAAATTTACTTTTGAGTTTCTAGCTGAAATGGCAACTTCCAACTGAAAGCTGAACCACAGTACAGGATCTCCAGGCAGTTAACCTGATTGGGTTTTGCATTCTGCACACCTTCAACTAAATTCTAGGTCCAATCATGAAAGAAAAGGAAAATGAAACCAACCTGGAAGTAGATTTCAATGGAGTTTCTGTACCACATCAAAATTCCCTAATGTTCATGTTAAAACACCTTTAGGGAAATCTGATATTATTTCAGAGAAAGATGAATACAATGCAACAGTATTGAGAACCAAATAGTCCCTGGAATTTGATGTTATCTCAGTTACAAATCTGTGCCTATTCAATGAGGAACAGAAGACAGTTGGTCTCCATATTTTGAGCATCAAGCTTTCCTCAATGGAGATAGGGTTAATCACATCTAGAGATTGATCAGAAGAAGGGAGGAACTGCAAGTTTGTAATGAGACCAACAGAATCATCCAAAACAGGGTACACACTTGGGAAACTTAAAGACTCTGACTGTTTAAACTTGAGAACTGAAAAGGCTGGTAGTTAAGAAGGATATGGGTGGATCCCTTAAACCCAAGCTGATGGCAAGTATAGGCAGGAGGTTCAATTACCCTCCCTCTGTGGAGGGAAATGGCATTTTCTTCAGAAGAATCACATGAGCTCAGCAAATTGGTTGATATAATTAAATGTAAAAATGTGAGCTGTGCAGAGCCCGAAGCAAGGTGTGGCAGTGGAACCTGGGAGATGACTTATCCAATTCTGAAAGCCCCTGAGGATTCAGAGATGTGGGCTCTTTGGCATCTTGGAGGCACAAAGAAAAATAAATGTGGGCCAAAGACCTATGTTTCCTTACCAAGAAGCTTCTCCCACAGGGCTTTCTCTTTAGCTAAAGTATCCACTTCCACATCCTGACATTCCATAGCCAGCAGATTAGGCCCAGGGAAGTTCCAGGTGCCTGGGCCTGAAACATGACTGCCAAGTCTGTATGGATAACTAATGTTTGTTCAACTCCACGAAAAACCCATGTAAATTGGCTACATAAAAAGTTCCTGCTGGGCCCAGGCCTAAAAATCTCACTCAGATTGTGAGGGAAGAGTGTCTTCCCTTGGTCCTAACCACAATCACAGATATACCTTCCCCTTAAAAAGATTTGAAGATATACTTGTATTTGGCATGTAAGGATCTGCTATATTTTGGGATATCCCCATGCTGCACTGAGTCACACAGTGGACATTTTTAAATTGAGATACACACATACACACACACATACACACACACACAAAGAGAGAGAAAGACAGAAAGACAAAGAGATAGAGAGAGACGCATTCCTAAAAAATGCTTCTAGTAATGAACACATATCTAGAAAAATAAAGCTTCCAAAACTCCAACAGGAAAAAAACAATGAATAGGCCAATAATTACTGATGAAATTGAAACAGTAATCAAAAAGCTTCCAGCAAAGAAAAGCCCTGAATCAATTGGCTTCACAGTGGAATTTTAGCAAACATTGAAATAAGAACGAGAACCAGTCCTACCCAGACTATTCCAAAATACGCAAGAGACAGGCAAACTTCCATGTCCCTTCTATGAATCCAGCATTACCAAATACCAAAACCAGATAAAGACACCACAAAGAAAGAGAATTATAGGCCTATATTCTGCATTAATACTGATGCGAAAATCCAAACAAAATTCTAGCAAATCAAATCCACCATGACTTCAGAAAGATCATACAACATAACCAAGTGGGATTTACTCCAGAGTTGCAAGGTTAGTACAATATCCTCAAGTCAATAAATGTGATATATCACATAAACAAACTGAGAGACAAAAGTCACATAATAATCATAGCAATTGATGGAAAAAAGGAATTTGACAAAGCCCAACAACCTTTCTGAAAAAAAACACACACCAAAAAACACTCAGAAGAGTGTGAATAGAAGGATGATAATAAAAGCCTTATATGACAAATATCTGGGCAACATCATACTCAATGGGCCAAAACTCAAGACATTTTCCCAAGGACAGAAACAAGACAGGGATGCCCGCTTTCACCACTCCTGTTCAACATAGTACTAAAAAGCTACAACAGTGATCAGAGAATAGGAAGAAATAAATGGCATCCAAATTAGAAAAACAATGAAAAATTGTCATTATTTGATCATGACATGATACTATACTTAGAAAACTCTAAAGACTCCATCAAGAAATCATTAGACTTAAGAAATGAATTCTCCAATGTAAAACAATACCAAATTAACACAATGAACCTATGGCATTTTTATACCAATAGTAAACTTATAGAACAAATATTTTTTAAAAAATCTCATTTACCATTACATAAAAAAATAAAGATTCCTAGGACTAACCTAAGTAAAATAGCTTAATTAGAAAACTACAAGATGTTGAAAAAAGAGATATAGGCAAACATAAAGAGATGAAAGAACATGCTATATTCATGGAAATTGGTAAAATCAGTATCATTAAAATGTTTATACCACCCAAAGTGACATATAGATTTAATGCACTTCCATTAAATTACCAACAGCATATTTTACATACCTAGAATTAACTCTCCAAAAATTCATCTGGAATAAATAAAAGATCCCAGATAGCTGCAGCAATCCTGAGAAAGAAGAACTCAGAAGAAAGGATCTTAATGCCAGATATCAAGGTGTCTTGCAAAGCCACTATTCTCAAAACTGCCTGGCACTGGCACAAGAATGGACATATAGGCCAATGTAATAAATGAGAGAACCCAGAAATTGACCTAAAACACTATGCTCAATTATTTGACAAAGGAGGCAAGAACATACAATGGAGTCAACACAATCTCTTCATAAATGGTACTTGGAAGTTTGGTCAGATATATGCAAAAACATGAAGTGACCATCAATTTATACCTTATACAAAAATAAACTCAAAATGGATGAAGGACATAAACATAAGATAGCAATCCACAGGAAGCAAAGTATCAGATATATGCTGAAGCAATATGTTCAGTCATACAGATCCTAAGACAAAGGAAACCAAAGAGAAAAAAAGTATCTACATCAAGGTAGAAAAGCTTCTGCATAGCAAAAGAAACCATTCACAAAAGGACAAGAAAGCCCACTGCATGGGAAAAGTTTTTGCCAATGTTAAAACTGGTAAGTATTTAATCTCCAACATTTATAGAAAGCACATACAACTTAACGAAAGGAAGATAAACAATCCAATCAAAATGGGCAATGGACCTACATAGATAATTTTCTAAAAAGTTCTTAAGGAAGGCCAACAGAACATTAAAACATGCTTACAGTCACTAATCATTTCAGAGATGCACATCATAATGAGAATGTGGTACCAGCTCACAGTTGTCAGAATTGCTATCATCAACAAAGGGAAAGTCCTGGTGAGGATGCAGAGAAAAAGGATAACCTCGTGCACTGTGAACTGCTGGTGGGAATGCAGACTGGTGCAGCCACTGTGGAAAACTGCATGGAGGTTTTCTCATACAATTAAAAATGGAACTCCCATCTAACCCAGTAATCCCACTTCTGGAAATATATTCCAAGAATCTAGAAATGTCAATCAGAAAGGATATATGCACCCTTATTTTAATAGCAGCACAATTTATCATATTTAAGGTTAGAATCAGCCTAATAGCAGATAATCAGATTAACAAATTGTGGTACATCTACACAATGGAATATTTCACTGCTATAAAAAAAGAAGGCATTGTTACCATTTGCAGCAGCATGGATGGAGCTGAAGAGCATTATGCTGAGTGAAGTAGGTCAGTCAGAGAAATATAAATATCACATGATCTCAAGCATTTATGGAATATAATGAACAATAGAAACTGATTAACAAAAATAGATCTAGAGACAAAGAATCATTATCAGGTACTCAAACTTCAGAGGGATGGAAGGGGAAGGTGGGGGTAAGGTGGAAGATCAAGCAATGGACTTGTGTGAAAGCATATGTGCCTAACCAATGGACACATATAACAGAGGGTGAGGGGGAGGGCATGATTGAGAGGTGGGGCTGGAGGGATATGGGACATAAAAACACTTATGTAATGCTTTAATTAAAATAAAGAAATTGACCCTAAAAATATAATCAGGTGAGAACTCACACACACACACACACACACACACACACACACACACCTGGAGACAGGACACAGTCCTCTCAGTGGGCTTCACCTCTTATTTCCAAACTTGACCACAACTTTCTCACTGGCTGAATCAGAGAACAATGTTGGTGACTGGCCTCAGGTTCCATCCAACTTTACCTTCCTCCAGTGGACACTGCTCATCTTCCAGCAGCCACATTTCTGCCTCCTCTGTGTCCTCCATGTCCAGGAGCAGGTCTGGAAGGCCTGAGAGCCCACAGACTGGAGGAGACAGAGAGGCAGATCTGGGGGTGAGGGAGTCTTGGGGGCACCCTTAGTCAAATGCAATTCTGCCAGCTGAGATTAAACAATAAATGCCAATGCTGGAATTCCGTGAATTGCCTGATGTCAGTCTCCTCTGTGAGCCAGAGCCATATTTGTGCAGCACAGGGCCTGGCCTCAGGTGAATGACTCAGGTTTTGCCCTCAGGCCTTTACTCCAACCCTGGTGGGACCTCATTTTCAGAGGGAAAATGGCAGTGGGGGAGGGGCTGCGGGTTACTAGTGACTAGCTCAGCTCACCCAAGGAGTAAGTTTACCCCTGAGAGAGCAAGAACCCAGAGAGTGAACTTACCTTTTCCACAGGCTGTGCTCCTCACCACCTGGTCTCGGGCACAGCACAGCACAGAGTCTGGAGTAAAAGAAGAAGCGGCTGCTTGGCAAGCTTCCTGGAGTTGTGCCCTAGTACTTAGGGTCAAAATTTTGCCAGATGCCCAGATCACAAGCAGGGTCTCCTAGGGTGCCCAGGATGGGGATGCCTGTGTCCTGCCTTTGGGTGACTGCATAGGGGACAAAGTACTTCCAGTATAATAGGATGTTGGTGTGGCCTGGGATGTGGAGGCAGACACAGGAGGCACCAACCCCCAGTTACCTCCCACTTGCCTGCCCTGCTCTATGTTTTCTGGACCCCTTTCCCTCAGCCCCTTCTTTTCTGTGGTTTGGGCTGCCATTCTCCTCCGAGGGTCCCTGAGGGAGGCTTGGGCCTCTCTCACACCCCTACCTCAGCCTTCTGTCTACAAAAGAGCTCCCTGCCCTGGGCTGGTCCATTGTCCTTTCTGTCTGGATGGACATTTTTGTAACTCCCTGGGAAGGAGAGTGTAGCCACAAGCAATTACACTGTCTCTCTCCACAAGTGCTCTCCTCATCCTCCACTGGGGTTTGGGTTACCAGAGCTCTGTCTGGAGCCCCAAATCCCATATTTGTTCTGCTCTCTGCCCCCTGTCTCTTTCCCGAACAACCCTTTGGGGAAAGCGGCCACTGGACCTGAAATCAGAATGAAGGGGCTGAAGAGGGAGTGAAGAGTGCGGAGGCACCAGCCATAGCCTGGTGTGCAGCCTCTGGCAGAGCTGCCACTTAAATTAACCTGAACCTGGGCTCTTCTCTCAGGATATGCCTCTAGGGCATCCAGAGGAATGGTGTCCTCAGTGTGACAGGTTTTGGTGCCTTCTTTTCCGCATTCTCTTTAGAAGGAAAAATCAGGCTAGAGAGAGGAGAGGGAGAGGTGAAACTAAAGCAGAGGTTCATGTCCTGTCCTTTAAGCTGGCCTGAGGCATCTCCTTGGGGTCTTTACAAATCAGCTTTGGACAAGGAGGAAGGGCGTATGATAAGAAGAGGGCCACATTTGTTTAATCATTACTCACCTAACAAACTATGAACAAGAGGCCCTGGTCACTGGAGGACGAACCAGGCTGTACTAAAAACATAAGCTGCTTCCATGGGCCCATTACTCAGAAAATAATTGCATTTGGGGAACAGACCAAGGACAGGGCAGGCTTTGACCCTCATGGGGAGAGAGGGGACTTTTTCAAGAAGGCTGATCATTCTCTGGACCCAGTAGGGGTTGAGCTGTTGCTAAGATCACAAAGATGAGTCAGGGTGTGGTAGATTTTGTGCTCCTGAAGGCCAGCCTGCAAGCCCTCCTCTCCTCTTTCCATGTTGCACTAACAACTGGCAGCTACAGGGGAGTCAGAGCAGACTACTGACCCAGGGTGAGCGACTACTGACCCTCTTATTGACTACATTATTGGAGTACACTCAAACATGTGCTACAACCCTGTCTCTGCTTATTTTGGTTCAAGGAGTGACAAGCAGCATCAGACACATTGTGTCCCTTTCACTTTCTCACTCAGGCCTTGGAAATACTAGAATCCTCAAACTATGAGACTTTTCCTGAGAGGGATAGTGGTAGTGGGCATTGTGTCCCTGTTGTGGACAAAAGGAGCCACATGCTGGCCTAACAAGCTCAGAGGAGGCCTGCATGTTGGTCATGTCCTGGATCTGTATGTTCCCTGACAGAGTTCAACTTACATCTCTAACTTAGCCATTTGCCTCTTCTACCTCTAAGATAACATATCTATGAGATTGTCTGGGAAACTTGTAGCTTCCCTTTTTTTTCTGGAGCCCCATTGTGTAAATGTACCATAGTTTTTTAATCCACTCATCAGCTGATGGGCACTTCGGCTGTTTCCAACTCTTAGCTATGGTAAATTGTGCTGCTATGAACATAGGGGTACATATATCCTTTCTAATTCGCCTTTCTAATTTCTTGGGTATATTCCTAGAAGTGGGATCACTGGGTCGAATGGGAGCTCCATTTTTAGTTTTTTGAGGAAATTCCGTACTGTTCTCCACAGTGGCTGCACTAGTCTACAATCCTACCAGCAGTGCACGAGAGTTCCTTTTTCTCCGCAACCTCGCCAGCACTTGTCGTTTGTTGATTTGTTGATGTAAGCCATTCTGACAGGTGTGAGATGGTACCACATAGTCGTTTTGATTTGCTCAGAATTAGTGACTTTGAGCAAGTTTTCATATGTCTCTGGGCCTTCCTTTTGTCTTCTTTCGTGAAGATTCTATTTAGGTCTGTTGCCCATTTTTTTATTGGATAACTTGTCCTCCTTTTATTGAGTTGCGTGAGTTGCCTGTAGATGCTTGAGATTAAGCCTTTATCACTAATAACATTTGCAAATATGTTCTCCCATACAGTGGATTTTCTTGTTGTTTTGTTGATGGTTTCTTTAGCTGTGCAAAAACTTTTGATTTTGATGTAGACCGATTTGTTTATTTTCTCTTTAGCTTCGATTGCCCTTGGAGCAGTATCATCAAAGAAGTTCTTTTGGCATATGTCTGAGATTTTTCTTTCTGTAGATTCCTCCAATATTTTTATGGTTTCCCACCTTATATTTAAGTGCTGTATTAATTTTGAGTTTATTTTTGTATATGGTGTAAGTTGGTGCTCTAGTTTCATTTTTTTGCATGTATCTGTCCGATTTTCCCAACACCAATTATTGAACAAACTGTCTTGACTCCATTTTATGTTCATGCTTCCTTTGTCAAATATTAATTGAGCATAGTGGTTTGGGTTGATATCTGGATTCTCTATTATATTGCATTGATCTATATGTCTGTTCTTGTGCCAGTATCAGGCTGTTTTGAGAACAGTAGTTTTGTAATACAGATTGAAATCTGGTATGGAAATCCCACTGAATTTGTGCTTATTTCTCAGGATTGCTGTGGCTATTCGGGGCCTTTTTTTGTTCCAGATGAATTTTTGGAGAGTTCTTTCTAGGTCTGTGAAATATGCCATTGGTATTTTAATGGGGAGTGCATTAAATTTATAGATTGTTTTGGGTAGTTTGGACATTTTAATTATGTTGATTCTCCCAATCCATGAACCTGGTATGTTTTTCCACCTGTTTACGTCTTCCTCTATCTTTTTTTCAGTGTCCTGTAGTTTTCCATGAATAGATCTTTTACCTCCTTAGTTAAGTTTATTCCTAGGTATCTTAATTATTCTGGTGTGATGGTAAATGGGATTGCTTTTTTAGTCTCTCTTTCTGTAAGTTCACTATTAGTGTATAGAAATGCCATAGATTTCTTGGCATTAATTTTGTAGCCTTCTACATTGCTGAATTTACTTATTAAGTCTACTAACATTTTTATGGAGTCCTTCGGGTTTTTTATGTACAATATCATGTCATCTGCAAATAAGGATAACTCAACTTCTTCTTTTCCAATTTGGATGCCTTTTATTTCTTCTTCTTGTCTAATTGCAATGGCTAATACTTCCAGTACTATGTTGAACAGGAGTGGTGAAAGTGGGCAACCCTGTCTTGTTCCTGTTCTTAGGGGAAATGGTTGTAGTTTTTGCCCATTGAGTATGATGTATGCTGTGGGTTTATCATATATGGCTTTTATTATGTTGAGGTATGATCCTTCTATTCCTACCTTATTGAGAGTTTTTATTAAGAAAGGATGTTGGATTTTGTGAAATGTTTTTTCTGCATCAATTGATATGACTATGTGAGTTTTATCTCTCAATTTGTTTATGTGATGTATCACATTTATTGATTTGCGGATATTGTACCATCCTTGCATTCCTGGGATAAATCCTACTTGGTCATGGTGGATGATCTTTCTGATGTACTGCTGGATCCAATTTGCTAGAATTTTATTGAGGATTTTGGCATCTATATTCATGAGGGATATTGGCCTATAATTCTCTTTCTTTGTGTCATCTTTATCTGGTTTTGGTATTAGTGCGATGCTAGCTTCATAGAAGGAATTTGGAAGTGTTCCATCCTCTTAAATTTTCTGGAATAGTCTGAGGAGTATAGGTGTTATTTCTTCCTTGAATGTTTGGCAAAACTCCCCTGTGGAGCCGTCTGGCCCTGGGCTTTTGTTTGCTGGAAGCTTCTGATGACTGCTTCAATTTCTTCTACAGTTATTGGTGTATTGAGTTGTTTAGATTCTTTCTGATTGAGTTTTGGGAGGTTATATTTTTCTACAAATATATCCATTTCCTCCAGGTTGTCCAGTTTGTTGGAGTAGAGTTATTCATAGTATTTTTCAACAATCCTTTGTATTTCAATGGAGTCTGTTGTTATTTCACCTCTTTCATTTCTGATTTTATTTATTAGGGTCCTCTTTCTTTGCTTCTTGGTGAGTCTGGCTAGAGGTTCATCAATCTTGTTTATCCTTTCAAAGAACCAGCTCTTGGTTTTGTTGATCTTCTGTATTGTTTCTTTGGTCTCTATGTCATTTATTTCTGCTCTGATCTTTACTATTTACTTCCTTCTGCTTACACTGGGCTTTTCTTGCTGCTTTCTTTCTAACTCTTTGAGTTGTTGAGTTAGATTATTTATTGCCGCTATTTCTAGTTTTTTCCGGTAGGATTATAGAGCTATGAACTTCCCTCTCAGAACTGCTTCACTGATTCCCATAGATTTTGGATTGTAGTGCTATCATTGCCATTTGTTTCCATGATGTTTTCTTTTTTTTTATTTTTTTATTTTTATTTTTTTTAAATTATTTTTTATTGATTTTTTGCAGTATAATAGTAGTACATGTTTTCCTTTCCCCCTCCCCCTTATCATTCCCCCAGCCTCCCCCACCCTCCAGCACATATCCCCAGCTTCCCCCCTCCCCGCCCCAGTGTCTTTCATTCATTGGTTATGTTCATATGCATGCATACAAGTCCTTCCATTGATCTCCCCCCGCATCTGCCTCCCATCCACCCAAGCCTCCCCCTGTAGCTTGACAGCCTGTTCAAGGCCATCCTGCCTCTATATCAATCACTCTCCCCTGTTTCTTTTCTTCAAAAATATCTTGCCTCTGCATACTAGAAATAAATGTATAAGAACAAAAAGTGTTTCAGTCTCGGTTTCAATGTCCAACTTTTCTGAGTCCCAGTTTCAGTGTCAAATAATTCATTATATGTATAAGTCAGCAATGGTATCCAGATGGTGGACATATCGTGTCAATGCATGATCCATCCTCTCTGGTTTGGTCCTGGGCTGCCTGCAGACATGCACAGCTGCTGACTGCTAGCATGGCAAGGTGTTGTCAGTGTCCCACATCTCTGGACCGTCCTCGTGACTGGAACAGATCCATCAGTTCCTCACGGTCGCAGGAACCCACATGGTCTTGGAGTTGTTCTCTGAAAACACACAAACACATTCTCGACCAAAAGTTAACAAAGGGATCCTCTATGCAAAATAGACTTGGGATTCTTTTTAATTTTTGCCTAAATGATTTTCCTTTGGCTTATTTTGACACCATGTGTGTTTTTTCATGGGTGTCCTGCTATTGTTTTTACAAATGGAATTTACTTTACTGGAGTAAGAATTTTCTAGATGTATTTTACTTACTCGATATTTGTTTTTTGTCCCTTACATGATATTACCCCGCTGTCCCCTCCCCTTTTTTGATTAATGGGGACTTTTGGAAATTTTCTATTGCAGTCTTGATAATTTTAAATGTTAATTTTTGCACACAAAGTGACTGCTTTAGGTTCTTTGGATGTTAGGCAAATTTACAGTGAGATGAACTACTAATAGATTTTTCAGTTAATGTTTTAGGAAAAGCTTTTTGTCCAGTACACTTAAATTTTCTTGAGTATTCACTTATTTCACTTGGCCAATTTAAATTAATCTGAAAACTTGATTACTATTTTCCTGTCAATTTTAATACTCAAGCAGAAATCTTAGTTTACCCTGTGAATACTAGTGGAAAGGAATATTTGCAATTTTGAGTAGGTCCCGAGCATTCCTGGTAATAGACTGAATTTAGATATACAGCAGCTATTGCTGGCCGAGTCTCTGTCTGCCGCCTGGGTCCCCGTATGAGTTGTGTGTGGGAGGCGAAGCAGCCGTGGGGGTAGGAGACCTCCCTTAGGAGGGTTGAGAATTCAAACCCCTGCAAGGTTTGTGGATGAGGGTCTGTGCCCCATCTCTGTTGACCTTTTAGTTCTCTCCTGTTGGCCCCTCTGCGACTGTGCCTGTCTTAGGTTGTTCCTTCCCTGAGGAATCTTACCCGTCTCTGGCTAACCAGCCATCCTCCTGGGCCAAACAGGGTGATGTGAGGTTCAGTTCTGTCTCCTTTGTAGTCTATGCCCCCCTGTGGCCTCCACGTCCAGTACCTGCCTTGGGGTCCCCTCGCCTGCTGGCGGGGTCCCGGTACTGATCACATATCTCGGGGGACCCAGGTTTCTTCTCCAGAGAGTGCCCAGCTCACACCATTGGTCGAGATACAGATCCATGGTGCCAGCTGCCCAAAGGCTTCAGCCACAGCTCGAACTGAAAACTCTGGCATCAGCTGTGTGTATCTGGATAGTAACAAGAAGGTCCCTCTTGGCAGAAAGGGCAAGAAGGGCCAATATCGTATGCTCGGATGCCTTCCCAGTGCCTTAATTCCTTCTGAAAGGGATTAATTTCTTTCCTATCCTTTTTTTAAGTTGCTGCCCAACATTCAAAGAATTAGTTTGTAAGTTTATTTGGGATAATTGTATAATATGCTGTTGTCAAATATCAAATATTATAATGACATTGTAGAATAATATCATGTAAGGGTATTATGGTGTCATGGGAGGTTAAGCAGGGCCTAGCCTAAGGACTGGTCTCCATAGGATATGACAAGCTCTAGGCCATGTCAATTCAATGTCAGACTAGCTGCCATTTTTTTATAATTTTATATAAACTTTGTCAGGGATGTAAAAACACAAATCACTTACCTCAGTTCAAGAGTTCAAGTATATTGACTTTTCCACTTACTCTCAACACCTGCCACTTACCCTGAGGTTTGACATTCTGATGGACTTTTCTCAGTCTCTGGATCCATTCTTGTTCATCAGTCTATGTCATTGATTGTATTCCTCAAATGAGTGAGATCATGTGATATTTGTCTTTCTCTGCCTGGCTAATTTCACTTAGCATAATGCTCTCCAAATCCATCCATGTCTTTACAAATGGTAGGAGCTCCTTCTTTTTTTCCGCGGCGTTGTATTCCATTGTGTAAATGTACCATAGTTTTTTAATCCACTCATCTGCTGATGGGCACTTCGGCTGTTTCCAAATCTTAGCTATGGTAAATTGTGCTGCTATGAACATAGGGGTACATATATCCTTTCTAATTCGCCTTTCTAATTTCTTGGGGTATATTCCTAGAAGTGGGATCACTGGGTCGAATGGGAGCTCCATTTTTAGTTTTTTGAGGAATCTCCATACTGTTCTCCACAGTGGCTGTACTAGTCTACAATCCCACCAGCAGTGCACAAGAGTTCCTTTTTCTCCGCATCCTCGCCAGCACTTGTCGTTTGTTGATTTGTTGATGTAAGCCATTCTGATAGGTGTGAGATGGTACCGCATAGTTGTTTTGATTTGCATCTCTCGGATAATTAGTGACTTTGAGCAAGTTTTCATGTGTCTCTGGGCCTTCCTTTTGTCTTCTTTCGTGAAGATTCTATTTAGGTCTGTTGCCCATTTTTTTATTGGATCATTTGTCCTCCTTTTATTGAGTTGGGTGAGTTGCCTGTAGATGCTTGAGATTAAACCTTTATCACTAATAACATTTGCAAATATGTTCTCCCATACAGTGGGTTTTCTTGTTGTTTTGTTGATGGTTTCTTCAGCTGTGCAAAAGCTTTTTATTTTGATGTAGTCCCATTTGTTTATTTTCTCTTTAGCTTCTATTGCCCTTGGAGCAGTATCATCAAAGAAGTTCTTTTGGCATATGTCTGAGATTTTTCTTCCTGTAGATTCCTCTAATATTTTTATGGTTTCCTGTCTTACGTTTAAGTCCTGTATCCATTTTGAGTTTATTTTTGTGTATGGTGTAAGTTGGTGCTCTAGTTTCATTTTTTTGCATGTATCTGTCCAATTTTCCCAACACCATTTATTGAAGAGACTGTCTTGATTCCATTTTATGTTCCTGCCTCCTTTGTCAAATATTAATTGAGCATAGTGGATTGGGTTGATATCCGGATTCTCTATTCTATTCCATTGATCTATATGCCTGTTCTAGTGCCAGTACCAGGCTGTTTACAAGTAGCCTTGTAATACAGCTTGAAATCTGGTATGGAAATCCCACCGACTTTGTGCTTCTTTCTCAGGATTGCTGTGGCTATTCGGGGCCTTTTTTTTGTTCCAGATGAATTTTTGGAGAGTTCTTTCTAGGTCTGTGAAATATGCCATTGGTATTTTAATGGGGAGTGCATTAAATTTGTAGATTGCTTTGGGTAGTATGGACATTTTAATTATGTTGATTCTCCCAATCCATGAACATGGAATGTTCTTCCACCTGTTTACATCTTCCTCTATCTCTTTTTTCAGTGTCCTGTAGTTTTCCACAAATAGATCTTTTACCTCCTTAGTTAAGTTTATTTCTAGGTATCTTAATTTTTTTTGGTGTGATGGTAAATGGGATTGCTTTTATAGTCTCTCTTTCTGTAAGTTCACTATTAGTGTATAGAAATGCCATAGATTTCTTGGCATTAATTTTGTAGCCTGCTACATTGCTGAACTCATTTATTAAGTCTACTAACTTTTTTATGGAGTCTTTCGGGTTTTTTATATACAATATCATGTCATCTGCAAATAAGGATAGCTTAACTTCTTCTTTTCCAATTTGGATGCCTTTTATTTCTTCTTCTTGTCTAATTGCAATGGCTAAGACTTCCAGTACTATGTTGAACAGGAGTGGTGAAAGTGGGCAACCCTGTCTTGTTCCTGTTCTTAGGGGAAATGGTTGTAGTTTTTGCCCATTGAGTATGATGTATGCTGTGGGTTTGTCATATATGGCTTTTATTATGTTGAGGTATGATCCTTCTATTCCTACCTTATTGAGAGTTTTTATTAAGAAAAGATGTTGGATTTTGTCAAATGCTTTTTCTGCATCAATTGATATGACTATGTGATTTTTATCTCTCAATTTGTTTATGTGATGTATCACATTTATTGATTTGCGGATATTGTACCATCCTTGCATTCCTGGGATAAATCCTACTTTGTCGTGGTGTATGATCTTTCTGATATACTGCTGGATCCGATTTGCTAGAATTTTATTGAGGATTTTGGCATCTATATTCATGAGGGATATGGCCTGTAATTCTCTTTCATTGTGTCGTCTTTATCTGGTTTTGGTATTAGGGTGATGCTAGCTTCATAGAAGGAGTTTGGAAGTTTTCCATCCTCTTGAATTTTCTGGAATAGTCTGAGGAGTATAGGTTTTAGTTCTTCCTTGAATGTTCGGTAAAACTCCCCTGTGAAGCCGTCTGGCCCTGGGCTTTTGTTTGCTGGAAGCTTTATGATGACTGCTTCAATTTCTTCCACAGTTATTGGTCTATTGAGTTGTTTAGATTCTTCTTGATTGAGTTTTGGGAGGTTATATTTTTCTAGAAACATATCCATTTCCTCCAGGTTGTCCAGTTTGTTGGAGTAGAGTTGTTCATAGTATTTTTTAACAATCCTTTGGGATTCAATGGGGTCTGTTGTTATTTCACCTCTTTCATTTCTGATTTTATTTATTAGGGTCCTCTCTCTTTGCTTCTTGGTGAGTCTGGCTAGAGGTTCATCAATCTTGTTTATTCTTTCAAAGAACCAGCTCTTGGTTTCGTTGATCTTCTGTATTGTTTCTTTGGTCTCTATGTCATTTATTTCTGCTCTGATTTTTACTATTTCCTTCCTTCTGCTTACACTGGGCTTTTCTTGTTGCTTTCTTTCTAACTCTTTGAGTTGTTGGGTTAGATAATTTATTGCCACTGTTCCTTTTTTTTGCAGTAGGATTGTAGAGGTATGAACTTCCCTCTCAGAACTGCTTTCACTGTGTCCCATAGATTTTGGATTGTTGTGCTATCATTGTCATTTGTTTCCATGATGTTTTCTATCTCTTCCTTGATCTCTTTAGTAACCCAGTCATAGTTTAATAGCATGCTGTTTCATCTCCATGTGTTCGATTTCTTTGGATTGTTTCTATTGTAGTTGATTTCCAGCTTTATGCCACTATGATCTGAGAATATACTTGATATGATTTCTATCTTCTTGAATTTGGAGAGACTTTGCCTATGACCTAATACATGGTCTATCTTTGAGAATGACCCATGGGCACTTGAAAAGAATGTATATTCTGTGGCTTTGGGGTGAAATGATCTGAAGATGTCAATTAATTCCATCTGGTCCAGTGAGTCATTGAGAATTGATGTTTCTTTACTGATTTTTTGTTTAGAGGATCTGTCCAATGGTGATAATGGGGTATTAAAGTCTCCTACTATGATTGTATTGCTGTCTATCTCTCCCTTGATGTCCTCTAGGAGTTTTTGTATATATTTGGGTGCTCCTGTATTGGGTGCATATATGTTTACAAGAGTTATTTCTTCTTGTTGAATTGCTCCCTTTAGTATTATGAAGTGGCCTTCTTTATCTCTTGTTATGTCCTTCACTTTGAGATCTAATTTGTCAGATATAAGTATGGCTACCCCAGCTTTTTTTTCATTTCCATTCGCCTGAATAACTTTTTTCCAACCTTTCATCCTCAGTCTGTGTGCGTCTTTTTTTCGGAGGTGGGTTTCTTGTAGACAGCAGATACATAGGTTGTGTTTTCTTATCCAGTCTATTACCCTATGTCTTTTGATTGGAGCATTTAAACCATTTACATTTAAAGTTATTATTGATAGGTGCTTATATGTTGCCATTTTTGTTCTTTGCCCCTGTGATCCTTCTTCGCTTCCTATTTCTTTTTACAGCAGATCCTTTAGCATTTCTTGCATTGCTGGTTTGGTGGTGACGAATTCCCTTAGTCCTTTTTTATCTGTGAAGCTCCTGATTTGACCTTCAATTTTGATTGAGAGCCTTGCTGGGTACAGTATTCTAGGATTCAGACCCTTCCTTTGCATGACTTTGTAGATTTCATTCCACTGCCTTCTGGCCTGATAGGTTTCTGTTGAGAGATCACTTGTTAGTCTGATGGGGGTTCCTTTGTAGGTGACTTTTTGTCTCTCTCTGGCAGCTTTTAAGATTCTTACTTTGTCATTGGTATTTGCCATTTTAATTATAATGTGCCTTGGCGTAGGTCTTTTGGGGTTTATTTTGCTTGGGACTCTGTGAGCTTCTTGGATTTGTTTGGGTTTTTTCTTTCCTATATCAGGAAAGTTTTCTGTCATTATTTCTTCCAACAGGTTTTCTATTCCTTGCTCAGTTTCCTGTCCTTCTGGAAGCCCAATTATACGGATGTTGTTTGTTTCATGTTGTCCCAAAGTTCTCTTAGGCTCTCCTCCTGCTTTTTAATTTTTTTTTCTAGAAGGTGCTCTACTTGGTTATTTTTTCCTACCTGGTCTTCTAGCTCACTGATGCGATCCTCTGCTTCTTCTAGTCTACTCTTAATACTTTCTATTGAGTTCTTTACTTCAGCAATGTCACTTTTCATTTCTTCGTGGCTCCTCTTCATTTCTTTGTGGCTCCTCTTCATTTCTTCATGGCTCTTCATCATTTCTTCCTGGGTCTTCCTCATTTCCTCTTGGTTCTTACTCATATTATCAAATTTGTCTTCCATTCTTTTCAGCCACCTTATGACCATTTCTCTGAATTCTTTCTCTGACAGGTTGTTAACTTCCATTTCGTTTACCTCCTTTTCTGGTGAGCCTTGCTTTTCTTTCATATGTGGGCTATTTCTTTGTCTTCCCATGGTCTCTCTTCTCTGTGTATGTGGTTATGTAGTTCTCACTCTCCTGCGTTGATTTAAAGGCACAAAATACAACACAACCAAGTGCAACGCACCAGGCACTGAAGCGGAATGTAGTCAAAGTAATTGTAATTCCAAATAAAGGTGACTGCCAGAGAAAGGCAAATTCGGTGATAGGTGGGAAAAAAGAAAGAGATCCTCCCCCAGACCCACACAGACACTCACACACCCACACTCACACAAAAAAGAAAGAGACCCCCACACACACATACACTCACAAAAAAGAAAGACAGGAATGCCAAAATGATAATGGGAAAAGGGGGAGAAGAAAAAAAAAAGAAATACAAGGAGTAAATTATAAATGTGGGGTGAAAACTCCTATAGGACAGCCCTTAATCCGAACCAAACCTGCAACAAGTACTTGGAGATTGATACAAATTACACAAAACTACTAATATCAAGAGAGGTGAGGGAACACAGAAGCAAAAATCTATCTCAAAAACAATGCAGATGAGGACAACAAAACAAGAAACAACACCAAAAATAAAAATAACCCCCCCTACAAGACAAACCAAAATAACAGAATAAGCAAATCAATCTCATAAACCTGCTTAAAAAATCAATTTAATCAACAGTCAAGTAAACAACAACAACAGGGCAGGGCTAAAAACACTTTAAGATAGTGAAGTCAGAGAAGCTAGAGGTATATATGCACTTGGAGTAGGTGGTTAGAGATTAGATATATCAGTGGGGTGAAATTTTAACAGGGGGTAAGGCTAAAGAATTAGGTAAATCTAAAGCGGGAAAAGTGTAAGGGAAACAAGGCACTAAATAGGGAAAGGTTAGCCAGAGAGTGGTGGTATAAAGGTGAAGTTGAGGTAGAGTAAAAGATACTAAAGTGTAGATGAAAATAGACTGTATTCCCAAGGTTGAAGAGAAAATATAATCAATTCCCTGTCACATAAGAGTCAATTTGTGATTTGGCCCCTGGGTGGCAGTGTTTCTAGATTGACTTCTGGGTCTATTGGTCCTCTTTATCCTGAACTAAACAATACTGCCTCTCTAATGGTGAATGCTGTTGTAGCAGCCAGAACCCTCCCAAAATCTTCCGGGCTTCCCCCCTCTGTCAGGTCCAAACCGATTGCGCTCCAGGGATCAACTCTGCCACCAGCTCCAAGGGCCCTCTCCCATGTTCACCAGCTTCAACAGCCACAGATTCTATTTCAGGTGCAGATCTCCAGGTTTTGAGTTCCAAGGTGCAGATCTCCCAGACTGCCAGCCCCCTCAGTTTCGCGCCCAAAGTACCCCCAGGGAAATCTGACCTTTCCGAGCTGGAGTTTAGCACTCCCTGGGCTCTGCGTGCCTCTGCGCCACCTGGGCACCGGTGCTCCGGGAGCCCCAGCGGTGCAGCTGGTACTGCCTACGGCAGCTGTATGTTTTCCGGCTCCTCTCATTCAAGATGTTCGTGGTCCGCCTCCGCCCGCCTCCTCGGGCAGTTGGCTCAGGGAGAGAACCCAGCAGTACTGGGGCCGCTCAGGCTAGGGAGGCCAGCCCAGCAGTCCTCTGTCTTCTCCTGGAGCACAGCTGTCCCCCTAGTCGCGGACAAATGCTCCCTGTGCGACTTTCAGCTGCTCCCTCCCTCTGCCCTGTGAGCAGATTCAGATCGAATCCCTCTGTTCCGCCGCCATTTTTCTCCATGATGTTTTCTATCTCTTCCTTGATCTCTCTAGTAACCTAGTCATAGTTTAATAGCATGCTGTTTAGTCTCCATGTGTTTGATTTCTTTGGATTGTTTCTATTGTAGTTGATTTCCAGCTTTATGCCACTCTGATCTGAGAATATACTTGATATGATTTCTATCTTCTTTAATTTGGAGAGACTTTCCTACGACCCAACACATGGTCTATCTTTGAGAATGACCCATGGGCACTTGAAAAGAATGTATATTCTGTGGCTTTGGGGTGGAATGATCTGAAGATGTCAATTAATTCCTTCTGGTCTAATGAGTAACTGAGGATTGATGTTTCTTTACTGACTTTTTGTTTAGGGGATCTGTCCACTGGTGATAGTGGGGTATTAAAGTCTCCTACTATGATTGTATTGCTGTCTATCTTTCCCTTGATGTCATCTAGGATTTTTTGTATGTATTTGGGTGCTCCTGTATTGGGTGCGTATATGTTTACCAGAGTTATTTCTTCTTGTTGGATTGCTCAACAGGCACAGAACCCCAAAATATAGGAATCTAATGAGGACCACACCAAGACACATCATAATTAAAATGCCAAGAGCAAAAGATAAAGAGAGAATATTAAAAGTAGCATGATAAAAAACAGTTACCTGTAAGGGAACACCCATACGATTGTCATCGGATTTCTCAACAGAAATGATGCAGTCCAGACGGGAGTGGCAAGAAATATTCAAAGTGATGAATAGCAAGAATCTACAACCAAGATTACTCTGTCCAGCAAAGCTATCATTCAGAATTAAGATCAGATAAAGTGCTTCGCAGATAAGAAAAAGCTAAAGGACTTCATCACCACCAAACCAATATTATATGAAATGCTGAAAGATATTCTTTATGAAGAGGAAGAAGAAAAAGGTAAAAATTTAAATTATGAACAACAAATACACATCTATCAACATTCGAATCTAAAAATCAAGTGAATTAATAAGCTAATGAACAGAATAAACTGGTGAATGTAACAGAATCACGGACATAGAGAGGGAATGGACTGGCAATATTGGAGAGGAAAGGGTTGTGGGAAGTGCAGCAAGATACTGGACAAAAGTCTTACAATGGGAGAGGACAGTGGGGAGGGGGAGGTGAGGTTAGAGGGTGGGTTGGGTACAGAGTGAGGGGATCTACAAGTTGATGAAAATGGGGGAAATGTAATTAATAAACTGAACAATAAAGTTAAAAAAATAAAATAAGCCATGAGAAAAAAAATAATCACCAATAAAAAATTAAAACTTATATCTTAAAGAACTAGAAAGAGAAAAACAAGAAAATCCTGATGTAAGTAGATGGAACAAAATAATAAAGATTAGAGCAGAAATAAATAACATAGAGTTGAAAAATAAAAAATCAATGAAATGGGGAGCTGGTTCTTTGGAAAGATAAAAATAAAGATAAACTATTAATTAGCCAGACTCATCAAGAAAAAAGAGAGCAGACCCAAATAAATAAAATTAGAACTAAAAATGAAGGAGTAACCACTTGTACCACAGAAGTGCAACAGATTGTAATAAAATGCAATAAACTACTGTATTCCAACAAGGTAGACAATATAGATGAACTAGACAAATTCCTTGAAAATTACAAACTCCCAAAACTGAATTAGGAAGATAAAAATGAATTGGCTAATAACCACTAAAGAAAAAGGCTAATGACATAGAAGTAGTATTAAAAAATCCCACCAAACAAAAGCCTAGGTGTGGATGGATTCATGGGGGCTGCTACCAAACATTAAAGAACTAACTCCTTCAACCCATCAAACTATTTCTGGAAATCCAAGAGGAAAGAACACTTCCAATCCCTTCATATGAGTCTAGCATTACACTAATTCCAAAACCAGAGACACTACAAAGAAAGAGCATTACAGTCCAATATCCATGATGAACATAGTTGCCAAAATTCACAAAAATATTAACTAATCTCACCCAGGAATATATGCAAAGGATTATAAACTGTCATCAAATGGGATTTATTTCAGGGTACAATATTCACAAATTAACATGTATTGTGCATCAAATAAACAAATTGAATGATAAAAAACATATTATAATATTGATAGATACAGAGAAAATGTTGGACAAAATCCAAAACTCAATTTTGGCAAACACTCTCAGCAAAATGGTAATAGAGAAAGTATATCACAACATGTTAAAGGCCATATCTGACAAACATCATACTTAGTGGGCAAAAACTAAAACCATTTCCTCTATGAACAGGAAGAAGACAGGGATGCCAACTTTTATGATTACTGTTTGATATAGTACTGGAATGCTAGCCATTGCAATCAGACAAGACAAACAAAAGGCATTTTAACTTGAAAATAAGAAGTGAAACTATTATTATATGCAAATGATGTGATATTCTACATGGAAAACCCCAAAAGACTCCATTATAAAAATCTACTAGACTTAACAAATGAATTTGGCAATGTGAAAGAAAACAAAGTTAATGCACAGATATCTATGCTTTTTTATATACAAATAATGAATTCACAAAAAGAGAAACTAAACAAAAAATGGAATTTAGAATTACATCAAAGAATTAAGATAATAAGGAACAAACTTTATAAAGTAAAAGACCTGTACTTGGAAAATTAGAGGACGTTGAAAAAGGAGGAAGACATAAACAAATGAACAAATACAGGATTATATCAATATAAGAAGACACCATGTTGATGGATTGGCAAAGTCAACATCATTAAAATGACCATATTATCCAAATCAATCTACAGACTCAATTCACTGGACATTAAGATTACAGTAGAATATTTCACAGACCTAGAACCAAGTCTCCAAAACTTCATATGGAATAAAAAAGGACCCTGACAAACACAACAATCCTGAGAAAGAAGTACAAAGTTGGATGTATCACAATATTAGATATTGCACTATATTACAAAGACACTGGTTCTCAAACAGGCTTATATACCAATGGAACAGAACAGAGAATGCAGAGATCTGCCCAAAGTGTTGTGTTCAATGGATATTTGACAAAAGAGAAAAGATCATACAATGGAACAAGATAGTCTCTTCAATAAATGGAACTGGGAAAATCGGACAGGTACTTGCAAAAAAGAAAATTAGACCCCAAATTATGACAAATACAAAAATAAACTCAAGTGGATAAAGGACTTAAATGGAAGACGGGAAACTATAAAAATCTTAACAGAATACATAGGCAGCAAAATATCAGACATATGTCTTAGCAATATTTTTACTGATTCAACTCCTAAGCAATGGAAACTAAGAAGAAAAATACAGGATTATATCAATATAATCTCTTCAGCAAAGTAATCCATCAACCAAACCAGAAAGCCCACTGTATGGAAGAACATATTCGTCAATGTTCTCTTCATTAAGGGTCGAATCTCCAAAATTTATAACTTAACCAAAGTAAGGTAAACAATTCAATAAGAAAAGGGAAATGATTTAAATAGACACTTTTCCAAACAGGACCTATAGGAGGCCAAAAGATGTATGAAAAAAGTAGAGGCCTTTAGCATCCATGCACTAGGGGTAGGGTACCAACCAGGGGCTACCTAGCCCAGCCTGCACCCTCTCACAGTCTGGGACCCTGCTGGGGGTAGGTCAAAGTCATCAGTCAGATGTTCTCTGAGGTATCCTTAGTGATGTCATGGAGGAGGGAGGAGCTCTTGTCACCACTGAGGCAATTGCCTGCTTTGAGCCTGGCTTCTGACTGAGCAGTGTGCCCTCTGTGGGAGCGCACAGACCCCTCAGGGCAGGTCCTGCATTGAGTGTTCCTCCAAGTGCTCAGTGAGCTTCATAGAGATCAGTTTTGCCACAGTTTGATTGATTTGCATGTTAGGGTTTTATAATTACATATAAACTAGGTCCCCCATGCATGAGTTTGTGCATCTATAAAGAAACTATGAAGTTTGGTGGGCATGAGGATAGGTCTCAGGCCATGCTTTGTGCCCCCTCATGGGCAGTCCTGCCACAGCTCCTGGTCTCCTGTCTGAGTGCAGTCCTGTTATCCCTGCTGCTGCTTTGAAGTGCTGACAGTGAGGGCCGTGCTCAAACCCACTATTGTAATCAAGACAGCACCATTAATGGATGCAAGCAGCAGCTGCTGCCCTGATCACCATTGAGGAGCAGAGAGCTCCCAGGGATGATCGGGGCTGGCAACCACTGTTTGTGCCTCCTTATGGCACTGAGGGATTAGGTACAGTCTCAGGAATTGGCAGCTGGGCTGAGATGTGCCTCAAGCACCAGCAGTGGTTGCAGGTGGATCTGCCACAATCAGCATATGCAAGCTTCAGGTATGCTGGAGCAAACAATTTTTAGTAATGTCCAGAGGCTTACTTTGAAGACAGTGACTGGAGTCACACCTTGATCTAGTGTCTCTGCTCCCCTGCTCCTCCATACTGCAGTGGCTGATGCCAAACATGTTTCTCCCTGCAGCCTGCTGCTAATGCCTGTCATAGTGACCGGTTCTTCTGCCTTTATCTATTTTCATATTAAAAATTTTCCCCATATATAGATACTCAAAGTTACTAGTACTCCAAGAAGTGCAAATCAAAATGTTCCTGAGCTACCTGTCAAAATAGCTGTCATGAACAAATTTAACAAACTACAAGGAGAATGTTGAGAAAAAAGAAGCCTTGTGAAATGCTGGTTAATGGCAATACAGACTGCTGCAGCCACTGGGGAAAAAGTTATGGCATTTCTCAAAAAAATGGAAATGAGCTATCATTTGACCCAGTAATTCTATTTCTAGTCATATATTTCATGAAATTAGAAACACCAGTCAGGAAAGACATGCACCCCTATGTTCATAGCAATACAATTTATAAGAGCAAAAATTTGGAAACAGCCATGACTATCTAATGGATTAAGAAACTGTCCTACATCTATCCAATAGAATACTATTCTGCTGTAGCAAAGTAGGGTTCTTATCATTTACAACAGCATGGATGGACTTGGAGAGCATTATGCTAAGTGAAATAAGCCAGTTGGAGAAAGATAAATATCACATGATCTCACTCATTTATAGAATATAATAAATAATATAAACTGATAAACCAAAATTGAGCCAGAGGAAAAAATATATTTTAGAATATAATAGAAGTAATCTTATTCATTGCAGATTTTTAATATTTCATAAACTTATGTGATATTATATTATGTTAGTGCATTTTGGCAATATTATTTATATTATTATTATTATTTAATATATTTAATTGATTTTTTACAGAGTGGAAGGTAGAAGGATAGAAAGTCAGAAACGTTGATCAGCTGCCCCCTGCACACCCTCCACTTGGAATGCATCCACAGCTAAGGCACATGCCCATGGCCAGAATTGAACCTGGGATTCTCAGTCCACAGGCCAACACCCTATCCACTGAAACAAACCGATTTTGGCAATATTATTATATTTTAAATATTTTGTCCACATATTTAATTTTATTGCATGTACCATCATTACACTTAAAATACTGTTTCTTGAAATATTTCTTATTGCATGTAACATTATTATACTTAAAATAGTTTGTTTTGAAATATTAAAAAAATAAATATAAAATAGATACCTGTATTAAAATGAATGCATTACTCACTCTGGTGTTATCTACTTCTTGACTCACTAATGAGAAGCTGAGGAATTATTTTCTGACAATCACACAATAAGATAGTGTTCAATATAGAGGCCCATTCATCACTCATTTTCATTTGGCTTCCTGATATTAAATTGCAGCATTCCTTTTAAAATAGCTCATTATGTTACCAACATTTATCTTGACTTCCTATCCCAGTATTGTTTTGCCTTGGAGCCCAATGAGCAGATCTTGTAGAAGGAGGATCCTAACTTCTTCAGGATGGACCCCTTTTAGATGGAAGGAATCCCCTGGAGCCACTTCTGTGGAGATTAAGTGTATGCCCATCATCATTTGTGCTTAAATAGCATCATTCTACTAGAGTATGGTCAATGTTTGTTAAATGCTCAAGTCAGGTTGTTGTGTATAAATCTTTACTAAGTAGTATCATGGGCATAAGTATGCTGGATAGCCCAAAATGATAAAATTTGACCTTTAAATATCTTCAGTACAGTGCCCAGAGTTATTGGAAAATCAGTTGGAAAAACACACAGAGGACTCAAGCCACATGTGCCAAAGAAAATGATTTGGGTTGCAGAAAGTTCATATAGAGGAAAGGCAAAAAAAAATTATTCTTAAAGATGCAAGAAAAACAGTCTCAACACATCTTCACGTAAGTGTCATGTCAAGAAAAGCTTTTAAAATATGTAACATCATAGTTAACAATTAAAATGTAAAAACATTTAAAATGTTATTCATCAAAAAAGTATTATCTAAATAAATGTTACCACACAAGTCTTACAGTTCATTTATAAAATACTTTCTTTAATCAAAATACTATGCTGTATTTTAATAGTATTTAAGGAAAATATGTTGAATAATGAATAATTAAAAAATCACTGCTTCCATTTCTAAATATAATATAGGCTTATGTCCCAATTCTATACTGTTTTCATGGGAAAGAGGAACTAAGAACATCTTTACATATGGCAAAATACAAACTAGCAAACCCTTCTTAGTATCACCTTAGTGGAGAAAATTAGAACAGTCTCCTTCATCTTGGACTAACTCTGTAATAACCACTTTAGGACATTTATCCTGAAATGTCACACACCTAAATTATCACAAATGGATACTAAATCTTTGAGTTTTGGAAAACTGGCTAACATGAAACAAAATTTTTCTGCTCTATCATAGGTATTTAAATTAGTATACCTTTCTTTCATACTCTGTAAATCAAATAAATAGATAAATTAATTTAAAAATCTACTTCCAGAGTGGGAAAGATGAGTGACTGGTAGGAAGGGAGAGAGGGAGAGAATGTGAGAGAGAGAGGAACCCATAGTGGAGACTGTAGATGCATGTGGGGCGTGTGTATTAGCTAGGGACAATTAGACTCTGCTGGTACTCCAAGGGGCTGCCAAAGTGGGCATTCTTGGATGGCAGAACCCTGCAAACAAGGAGGACACTTTTGGGCAATTGGCTGGCATGGTAGTGGAGACTATACCATCTTAAGAAGCGGAACTGCCTAGGACTGGGACCCTGTCCTCACCCAGTTGCATCTCAGAGGCAGGCCAGAGACCTGCAGCTGCTGGGGACCGAGAACAGTAGCCACAATTTCAGACCAACAGACAACAGGAGTCCAGACTTCCCTGCAGCATATTTCTGTGAGTCAAGGAGCCTATCCCCCTCCATGCAGGATTGCAGATAGCTCCATAGTCATCAATAGACCTGCGCTTCACTCCAGCCACAACTCCCTTTGCCCCTACAGGGAGCTGTGTATACTTGGAGCTTGAAAACTGTCTTTCCCAGCTACTCCAGGGGAACTTGGATTGGGAACATGCTCTGTGTGTGTGTGTGTGTGTGCACACCTGTGGCCAAAGCTCCCAGACAGTAATTTGAGCTTGGAACTTAAAAAGTCACTCCCAAATACCACAGGGGAACTTGGGCTTGGGAATACACTCGACATGTGCATGCATGCCTATGACCGAAACTCCCTGAGACAGGGAATAGGAGCATGGAGCTTGAGAGCTCTCTTAGGGGCCCCAGAACTGCTAAGGTAATTTGAGAGACTGGAGGTGGCCTCCTGCAATGCAATCGCAGGCAGGTGACCACACCCGCAGGACGTCAGTGCCACCTGACCTGGTTACAGGGCAAACACAAATGGAAGTCAGTCTCCCACAGTGCAGGCACAGCACAGAGCTATTGTGCAACCCAGTCCCCCATGGTAATCAGGACCCAAATTCTCCCAGCAGGAGGCTGCACTGAGCACCACTGACTTGACTCTGTTTCTAACCTTATGTGTCTGGATTCCCTGAATCACAGTGCAGCCACACTAAAAGCCAGTGACTCCAATTATTGGTGCATGCACACAAGGGGACCCTGATCCTCAATGATTCTGTTGTTCATTTATTCCATTTAGATGGTATGTAGTATTTATGCTATTTGTATACTCCTTTTAGTCTGTGCATAGAAAAACAATTAAAGCCTTCTGGAACTAAAAAGACACCCAGGTAAAACAAGCATTGTGTCAAAATAAGACAAAGGAAAATATTCTGGGGAAAAATAAAAAGAATCCCATGTCAAATTTACAGTAAAGATGCCTTTATTAACTTTTAGTTGAGAATATGTTTGCATATTTTCAGAAAACAACTCCAAGACCATGTGGATTCCCACAGCAGAGAGGATTTGACAGGTCTGTTCTAACCATGAACACAAAAGGAGAAATAGTACAGAGATGGAAGACACTGATGACACCTTGCTCTGCTACCAGCCAGCCCCTCTTCATCTCTGCATGTTACCTAGGACAAAACAACAGAGTGACGGACCTGCATTGCCAACATTTGTCCACTATCCAGATACCATTGCTGATATGCACACATGAGGAACAGTTTGACATTGAAACTGGGTCTCAGAACTGTTGGTCATTGAAATTGGGTCTCAAACATTTCTACAGAGGCAATACTTTTTAAAGAATAAAAACAGAGGAAATAAAAATAGATACAGATGCAAAGAAGCATGGAACAGATTGTCGGACTACAGTGGAAAGGTGGAAACATTTGAGGGGGTGCTGTAAGAGATCAACTGAAGGACTTGTCAGCATGCATAAAAGCATAACCATAGGATAGAAGACACTATGGAGGGGGGCCAGGAGAAAGCATGTGCTGAGGTGTTGGGAAAGCCAAGAGGAGGTTAAGGGTGTAGGGGAAGAAAACATATGCAATACTATTTGTAATATTTTAAGCAATAAAAAAATAAAAAAGTAAAAGAGAAAGTACACTATATCAAGAAACCATCTTTTCAAAGTGAGGGTGGACTTCCATCAAGAAACAGAGGTGATGTAAGAAGTCTGAGAGGTGGAATTGGAGGAAGTAGAGAAGCAAAAGGACATCTTCAGTGGGAGAACACTTAGATAATGTTTAAAATATAGCAGTGGAAGGAAACTTTACTTGGTCAGGTGAACACATAATACAATATGCAAATGAAGTCTGAGTTATAGGCCTGAAACCTATGTAATCATATTAATCAACATAACTCCCATCCTATATAATGAAAGCCTCATATACTAAGTGTCTGGTCATCCAATACATCTCTACTTTCCCATTCCTATTTTTCAGGTGTTCAAACAGTCAAAGTGTAATACACTAATCATATGCTAAGGCTATTCAACCACCCACTAAGAAATGCACTGACCACTAGGGAGTAGATAGTTGACCAGTTAACTAGCTGCTATGGCATTCACTGACCACAGGGAGCAGATGCTCCAACTGGTAGGTGTGCTTGTGCTCAGGTCTGGCTGGTCGGAACTGAGTGAGATGACCCAGACACACCCTGGAACTCTCCTTTAGTCCCTCACGGGCTTGCCAACTTCGCACATCAGCTTGGCTGGTGACCTCTCTCAATCTGTACCCCTTGGGGGATGTCAGAGAGCAAGTTTTTGCCAGATTGCATAGGATAGGTTCAAGGGATCCAACTGGTGCATGATCTGTGCACTGGGTCTCTAGTAAATTCAATGAAAAGGAAACGTGGAGAAACTATCATTAACTCAATTTATTTAAAAAATATGAGTATGAAATGATTATTTGTGTGAAAATAGTAAGATTGATTAAAGAGATACACCTCTACTTTCCCATTCCTATTTTTCAAAGAAAAATATATGATACCATTCATTAGACTGAGAATATATATTTATTGTCAATATGATTTGTAATTGCTAAAGGATTATAGTACTTATAAAATGAATGCAATAATCAGCTTTCAGGTTTAGGACTTAGACCTCTAGCTAAATTCAGTCTATTTTAGCATTATTACTGTTGACCTTAATTCTTCAACAGTTATCTGAAGACCTCAGTTTTATTGCTCTATGACAGAATGTTAGACATTAGGAAGAAGAAGTTACACAAGTCCAGAGAGTCCCAAGCAGGATCAACCCTCCTCCCAGCCCCCCCCCCCAACAACAAACAAACAAACGAACAAAAAAAAAAACAGAAGGAAAGCCTAAGGGAGCTTTTGGACAATATGAAAAGAAGTAACATACGTATAATAGGGCTGCCAGAAGGACAAGAAGAGCACGAAGGATTAGAAAGTCTATTTGAAGAAATGACCAAAAACTTCCCAGATATGGGACAAGTTTATGTAAATTTAAATTGGTGATTTATACATATTGAACTACTAAGAATTTATTCTGAAAGTTCATTACCTTCATCCTAAAAAAAAAAAAAAGACATCAGGACACATTGGAAACTTCCAACAAAATAAAAGTCAGTATAACTACATAAACTTTATGGACAAATACTTCATTATTTATAATTGGACTTGAAATACTTGTTTTCACTATAGGAATGTGCAACCCTGTACTGTGTAAAATAATAATCTCTATTATTATTTCAATATAATGATCTTGAACTTAGGTATGCTGTAGAGTTAAGTTTCTATTTTGGACCTATATAAGAGATTTTTATAGTATTAAATAGATTCACAAAGGTGTATTTTACTGTGGAAAGGCTAAAGACTACTGTTTCACCAATTTTATTTACCGTTATGGTTGTGTAGGGGGAAATGAACCATGAATAATGATGTTTATGAAGTATTTTTTTCAAATTTCTTTATTGATTAAGGTATTACATATGTGTCCTATCCCTCTATTAACCCCCAACCCTCCTCCCACTCATGCCCTCACCCCCCTGATGTTCATGTCCATTGGTTTGTCTTATATTCGTGCATACAACTCCTTGGGTTGATATCTCCTCTTTCCCCCCTCCCTCTCCTACCTTTCCCCAGAGGTCCAGCATTCTGGTCGATGCTTCTCTGCCTCTGAATCTGACCCTATTCATCAATTTATGTTGTTCATTATATTCCACAAATTAGTGAGATCATGTGGAATTTGTCTTTCTGTGACTAGCTTATTTCACTTTGGAAAAATCTTCCTAACAAAGCATTTTATTAAAATATGATTGAGTCCTTTTATCATGGTAAGTTTATGAAACATTTCATTTATAACAACCTTCCATTAAAGCATCCAACACAGAACAATATATGATGGTCAATGAAAGTTCTCTAAAGACCTCCAGTAATCAGCAAAATTTCTCACATTCCAAAAAAAAACATAATTTTTTTCTTGTTTTATAATGGGCTTTTTATTAGTTTTCAAGAGAGAAAGGCAGGGAGAAGTATGGAAAGATTAAACCATTGATGATAGAGCAATATTCTGCTAATCTGCCTCCTGAAATATATCATATGGGAGATACAACTAGCACCGTTCACAGTTGTGCAGATCAGGAATGGAAGAGGGGACACCTTGATTCATGATTCAATGACTAATCATTGAGCAACACTGACTTGGCAGCATGGATTGCATTTCAGGGTATGTATGTTACTTCATTTATAAATTGCAAACTTCTACTCATTTTTTTATTGAACCCAGCTTACCGAAACTGTTTTATTTTTAAAACATATAATCCAGTCATTCATTCAAAAGTATTAGGTACTTTATTTCGTCTTTCTTACTTTTACTATTTTTTTTCAGTTCAAATGACAGTAACAAACATTTTCAGTATGACTACAATTTTTTATTTACATAGTTCTGATCTTTTCATCCATTTTATATATTTGTCAATAAGATCCTCTTACTCTCTTAGAATTTTACTTTATTATACTGTTTTAAGTTTAATGTGTTTATAGGAAAACAACTCATCTTTAAGAGAAGAGGTGCTGAGAATAGGAACCCAGTCTCACCACCACCTACATGGGCCTAAGACATCACATCACCCAGGACCCTAGAGCAACTCTGCCTAAATATATGCTCCCACAGCTGAGGACCCTCTGACACCAGAACTCCAGTCTCTGACTCTTTGCTACCTCCTGTTAATCTTGGAGTATAGGACTGTCCCATAAAGCCACCCCCATTGCCACTGACCTCTCAAATATGGCACAGTGCTCTTCAGTGATTTAAAAAAATGGGGAAACAACTCCTAAAGAAAAGGAGATATGGCCAGAAAAGTAATTAAATGAAACAAGGGATGCAGTAGGTCAGAAATAAATAAATAATAGAGTTCATACAGGATTAATGAAGAATCCACGCTTATGTAAGAATCAAGTAGAAATTCAAAAATAGTAATAGATTCAATAATAATAATAATAATAATAATAATAAAAACATGATGGATGGTTTGAACAGCAAACTTGAAAAGCAAAGCACATAATTTTTTAGAGAAACACATCCTGAACAACACAATGATTAGCAATTGCAGAAAATAATTAGAAACCAGGAAAAGAGCCTCAGGAAGGTTTTCCACAACATGAATAGAAGTAACTTATGGATAATCTTTGTGCAGAAGGACATGAAGAGGAATAAGGATTAGTAAACCTATTAGAAAAAACAATGACTGAAAACTTGCCTTATTTGTAGTTGTACAGAGAATCCCACAAGCACATAGAATCAAAAACAATATGAACACACATTGAATTATAATGCAAATGTTTAAGGCACAAACATAATCGTAAGACTACAAGAGAGAGACCATTACTAATGATCTCCCATTAGATTATCAAATGATTTCTCAAGAGAATCATATCAGGGTAGATGTGAATGTAAGAACATATACTAAGTGGGGCAAAGGAAGGACCTGGATCCAAGATTATTCTATCCACCAAAGCTATAATTTAAATTTTAAGGAAACATCATGAGCATCACAGACAACAAAAAAACAAACAAAAATGCTAAGAAAGTTTATCACTAAGGAGACAATATTGCAGGATATGATAAAGGTTCTGTCATACAAAGAAGAAATAGAAAGGTAAGAGGGACCAAAGCCTAAAAAGTAAAAATAGCTAAAACACGTACAAATATACACTAATAAAAATGAAACATGCAAATTGACTGTACCTCCATGACAACCACTGGTCAATTAGGAATGAGTATGCAAATTAACCCAAGAAAAAAGAAGCTTTAATTTGCATACACAGGTGCCAAGGGTGTGGCCTAGGGTGGTATGCTTGCAAGGACCCAGGCCTTCTGCACAGTCCCAGCTCCTTTGGGTCTTTGGGCAGTCTGAGAAGTTGGAAAAGTGGCTCCAGGAAGAGCACTCACAGAAATTTGGTTCTGGGCTAGAGCAAAGGCAGAAAGGTGGCTTCAGCCAGAGCAAAAGGAGTGCTGGCAGGCAAGCAAAGGAAGGCCATTCTTGCATGAATGTCCATGCATCAGACATTAAGTCAATCATAATCTTAAATGTAAGTGGAGTAAATGCTCCATTAACAGTCATCGAGTGACTGAAATGAAAAGAAATCATATATATAGAGAGAATATATATGATATATATGCTGTCTACAAAAGACCCAACTCAATACAAGGAACACCTATTGACTGATAGTGGTGACATGGAAACACATTTTTTAAGGAATGATAAATAAAAAAATAGCTGGGATAGCTATACTTATACCTGACAAAATAAACCTCAAAGCTAAGGCCATAAAAGAGATGAGAAAGGCCACTTTTTATTAGGAAAGTGATCAAGTCTCAAGAGAATATAACTCTGGTATACACATATGCACACAATGTAGGAGCACCAGCTAAAACTAACCAACAAATAAACACACAAAAAAACTTCTGGAATATGTCAAGGTAGAGATCCACATCAATAAAATCATAGTAGGAAACTTTAGTATCCCATTGTCATCCCTGGGTACATCCTTTGGTAAAAACACACAAACAAACAAACAAAAAACAGAGGGAAAATAATCTGAAAATAAATAGCAATTCTAAATAATTTACAGAATCACATAGACTTAATTGACAAGGAAAATTTTCTTATATAGACTACTTCAAACACAAGCAGACACTTAAAATTCAATGAGATGGGAATCATACAAAGAATCTTCGCAGATCATAATGGCATAATATTAGATCTAAACTATAATAAAAATAACACAGTTGAAATACTGAAGGCTTAATAATATGTTATTAAACAATGTTTGTATAACAAAAAACATCAAAGAAATTAAAAACATCCTGAAAAAGTGATAATAAAAGCCCAACAACCCAAAATCAATGTGATACACAAAAAGCACACCTGAGAGGGAAATACATAGCATTACAGGCCTGCTTAAATAAAAACAAGGAAACAAAAAAGACAAAAACAAAGAAAAACTACTAACAAGTTATCTAACACTTCAACTTAAGGAATTAGAAAGTGAGAAACAAGAATGGCCAGAGTGACAGAAATATCAAAAAACACCGCAGAATTCAATGGAGACCAAAAAATGGAAATAAAAAAAGTCACTACAAAATCTTAGTAAATCGAAGAGCTGTTTTTTTGTTTGTTTGTTTGTTTGTTTTTTGAGTTGATAAACAAGATTGATTAATTTCTAGCCTGGCTCACCAGCAAGCAAAGAGAGAGGACACAAATAAACAAAATCAGAAATTAATGAAGTGAAATAACAATAGACATGACAGAAAGAAAAAAAAAGATATAAAAAATCAAAAATTAAAGCAGCAAAATAACAACAGAAACCACAGAAATATAAAAAAGGTTGTAAAAAATAATATGAAAAACTCTATTCCAAAATACTGGACAACATAGAACAAATGGATATATTCCAAAAAATAGACCATCTGAAACTCAATAGGAAGTATTTTTTTAACTTTATTGTTCAGTTTTTTAATTACATTTTCCCCCTATAGCACCCCTCCATCTAGTACCAATCCCACCCCCCATCCTCACCTCCCCCAACTGTCCTCTCCCATAGTTGCATGATTTTTGTCCAGTCTCTTGCTGCACTTCCCACACCCCCTTTATCCCCAAGAATTGTCAGTCTATTCCCTCTCTATGTCCATGATTCTGTTCTATTCCTCAGTTTATCCTGTTCATCAGATTGTTAATTCACTTGATTTTTAGATTCATTTGTTGATAGATGTGTATTTGTTGTTCATAATTTACACTTTTATCTTTTTCTTCTTCCTCTTCTTAAAGAATATCTTTCAGCATTTCATATAATATTGGTTTGGTGGTGATGAAGTCCTTTAGCTTTTTCTTATCTGCAAAGCACTTTATCTGACCTTCAATTCTGATGATAGCTTTGCTGGATAGAGTAATCTTGGTTGTACATTCTTGCTATTCATCACTTTGAATATTTCTTGCCATTCCCATCTGGCTTGCATTGTTTCTGTTGAGAAATCTGCTGACAATCATATGGGTGCTCCCTTATAGGTAACTAACTGTTTTTCTCTTGCTGCTTTTAATATTCTCTCTTTGTCTTTTGCTCTTGGCATTTTAATTATGATGTGCCTTGGTGTGGTCCTCTTAGGGTTCCTATATATTGGGGTTCAGTGTGCTTCTTGGACTCCTAAGTCTATTTCTTTTACCAGGTGTGGGAAGTTTTCAGTCACTATTTCTTCAAATAGGTTTTCATTGTCTTGATCTCTCTCTTTTTCTGGCATCCCTATAATTCAGATGTTGGTATGCTTGAGGTTGTCCCAGAGGCCCCTTACACTATCTTCAATTTTTTGGATTCTTTTGGTTTCTTGCTTTTTTAGCTGAGTGGATTTTCCCTCTTTGTATTTCAAATCTATAACTTGGTTCTTGGGGTTCTAGAGTACTTTTAGGTCTTTGTATAATATTTTTTATTTCAGTCAGTATAGGCTTAATTTCTGGTTGGTCCTTTTTCATATCCTTGAGAGTCTCCTTCATATCCTTGAGGGTCTCCTTCATTTCCTTGTAGGACTCGTTCATTTCCTTGTAGGACTCTTTCATTTTCACATTGGTCTTGATCATTTCCTTGTAGTTCTCATTCATATCCTTGAGGGTCTTGTTCATTTCCTTGCCGGTCTTGCTTATTTCCTTATAGGTCTCAACCTTTTCTAGGAGCCTCTTGATAAGCCCTGTAACCGTGGTTTTGAATTCCATGTCCAGTCGTTTGTTTTCCTCCATTTCTTTCACATCTGATTTCTTTCCATGTCTCTGCATGGTGCCTGCTTCCCTGAGTTGGTCAATCAGCTTTTTGTTGTAGATGTCCTACAAGGGACAGTGGCTCAGCCTCCACAGTTACCTGAGGTGGATATGGGTTGCACAGTCTTGCTGAAGTTAAGCTCAGGTTAATTGTTGTTAGCACTTGGAGGGTTTGACCTCCAGGCCAATTGTCTGTGAAGTTCAGCTGTGCTCAGGTTGTATGGGCGGAGTCTCTGGGCCAAGCAGACAGCATTAGCTCTGCCCTATATGGCCCCAGGGACTCTGTGCTGGGGGCAATGGCTGCCAGCACCCCTGAGAGAGAGCGGCTGCCAAGCTCCACTGGCTGCCGGGGAATTCAGACTCTATCCAAATGAGTCTGCACACCCAAGGTCTCACCCAGGGTCGTAAAACAAAGCAGTCTGACGGTTTCCCGAATGAGAGAGCAAGTCACGAGCACTCTCTACGCGGTCACTCAGCTGTACTGTTCCCAAGGTCACATGAAATCCGCACAAGCTCGCCTTCTCCACAAGCCGGCAGATCCCTGCAGCACCCAAACTTCGGCATGCTCTCCCACTGTCCAGTTTTACCCCATATGATAGTGGGTTCCCTGGACTTCGCCCAAAGCTGGAGAATCAGTCCAGTGGAACCTCTTTGTCTCCCCGTTCGAGAAAACTGGCCGGTTTTCCGCCCGCCCTATCTGCTGGTGCGCGCGCTCCTCCAATCCTCTCTCTGTGCGTATCTTCAACGCTGTCCACTGCCGCTCCTCTGAGTCACAGTGTCTTATCTTCACTTTTATTTGAGGAATTTTCACTCGGCCGGCTTTCCGGTGATTCTGGAAGGTGTTTTTCTTTTGTTAAGTTGTAGTTTTAAAATTGCTGTGTATGACGGGAAGATAGGTGTTTTACCTATGCCGCCATCTTGGTTCTCCTACTCCAGCCAATCCCCACTTATGCACCAGGCCTCTATCCTATATAATAAAAGGATAATATGCAGATTGACTTTACTCCAACACATAAGGGGGCTGTCCATATATGGTCAAAGATCCTGCTCGGATGTTGACACAAGATGACCTCCAGAAGATCGCCAGCAGGAAGGACAATGGGAGCTTCAAGGCCTGCAAATGAGGGCAGGTGTGGCCCATCAGGCCAGTAGATGAGGGCAGTTGGAAGAGACCAGGTCTGCAAGGGAGGGGAGTTGAGGGTGATAAAGCCTGCAGGGGAGGGCAGTTAAGGGTAACCAGGCCTGAAGAAAAGGGAAGTTGGGGGCAAACAGGTTGTCAGGGGAGCAGTTAGACATCGATTAGGCTGGCAGGAGAGTGGTTAGGGGGTGGTCAGGATGGCAGGCAGAAGTAGTTAGGGGCAATCAGGGAGGCAGGGAGGCTAGCAGTTTGGAGCTAGCAGTCCTGGATTGTGAGAAGGTGTCTGACTGCCCATTTGGGCTTGATCCTACCAGTATCAGGCGTAAATGGTCAGTCGGAAATTCCTTGAGGTATCCTAGGTTGGAGAGGGTGCAGGCTGTGAGGAGAGATACCCCCCAAATCCCCATGCATAAATTTCATGCACCAGGCCTCTAGTCTATATAATAAAAAGTCAGGGTCTTAACATCCACAATTACCTAAGGATTGACTATACCAGGCTAAGGAGCTAAGGGATTGGGGAGGTGATTGAACAGTGACAGTGCAGACTTTTGAGCAACTGCAAAGCAGACCTTCTAGTCCCTCCTCCCCATCCTCATACTCCAATCAATAGGTGACAAAGAAGGGGTAGAACTGGGGACTGGCTCCCTTTTTAATCATCTAAGTTCAATCTAAAGAGAACAGGCCTGGCACCAATGGACCAGCATTGCCATTATGACCCCAACAGCACTGCCACCCTCCTGGAACTTTGCCTTGGGCAATGTGGCTGCTTCCCCTCGCTAGAAGCTCCTAAAGGTCAATAGAGCCTAGAGGAAGTGTGATCACTGTTCACAGAAGAGTTGTAAATAAATCAAAATCAATAACCAAGGGCCCACACCAATGAGCTTAAGCACTGAGCACCAAACTATATTAGGGGCTTCGGGTATGCAGGAGATAGAGGTGGGACAAAATACCTCTCTCTTATTTGACCAGTAACTATAGATGAGAGAATTGGGTCATAGAAGAAAACAGATGGTTAACATTCAATTTCCTTCATTACTGACGTTTTTTACACAACCATTCAATCAAAGTATCTATATCCCACGCCTGAATTTCTACCTCCAGAGATTAAGTTGCAAATTTCCAACTTCTTAGGATACATCTCCCCAAAGAAATCATCAAACCCCTGTCATCATTGCCCCCCAGCACTGAGTAATTTTCTGAAACTGAATGCTGACTTCCTTTATAATACTCTTATGTCTGGGCTTCAGTGTCCACGTGCCCAGAGTAAAACTTATGATATGTGTACCCAGCTGGACAGACATGTGACAGTCGCAGAATAGGCTATGGATTATAGAAGGTTCTATGGCTACAGTGAGGACAGGGGTAAGTACAGAAGCAGACCCTGCTGGGCTGCCCCAATTCCTACAGCATATGCTTCACCACTTGTCCAGGTGCATTATGCTACTCCTTTCCTCATAACTCTCCAGAGGTGCATAATAAAGAACACAATTAAGCTTCCTCAGCCTGATAGTGTGTCGAAGCAAGTTTTCTAGGATGGTCCTCTAGATTGGGTTTTCACAGAAGCTTAGGATCATGAGCTGAGAGCAGTGGCTCAGGACAGGCAAGTGGTCCAGGTACTAGGGGTCCATGATCCCATACTCATTAAATAGAAATCCGAGGGGTCCAGAACTGACACTTGTCAGGTTGAGCCTCCTGAAATGCAGTGCTTTCAGCTGGGTGACCTTTAGGTGCTGGGAGAGATGTCTCAAGTTACTTTCAGAAAGCAGGCAGTTATTGATGGACAGAGTCTTCAAGGGGGTCATAAGGCAACTGGGGAAGACATAGAGCAGTTAAGTCAGGAGGCTGGACCTATTGTACAGAGCAAGGTGAGCATGAGCTTAAGGTAAAGAAATCCATGTCAACAAAGCCTAAAGGTTTTCAGATGATGATCAAACCCTGGATGTAGTGAAAATATTCATTCAAGATATTGCAAATTTGAGTGGAATCCTTTCTCCATCTCTTATCTGCTCTGTGATGGATTCAATTGCATGAAACCTCACACAGTCCATCTGCTCATCTGTCACCTGAAGTGCATTGTACAGTCACACCCCCAAACACACAGCTGTGATCATGAATGATGGGAGGTAAAGATGGGTGGGCTCAGAAAGGAGCCTGACCCAATGTCTCAAGCAAGAGGCAACCAATGAACTTTAGTATTGAAGACACGATGATAAATGCCTTCAACTCATATTTCCCTCCAGCCTGGATGCCTGTCACCGTCATCTCTTAGCCCAATGAGGCTACTGACAGATATGCAAAATGGGCTAACCTGGGCATGATCAGGCAACATCCAGCAGGGGCTGCCAGACGACAAGAACTTAGATCACTGCATCTTCTATAAACCACCTTTCCCTTTTCATGATTGCTCCCTCCAGAATCCTGCATGTAACAAGCATTCGTTTAGCAGGAGCTTTGACAATATTTGACACACAGGTAATTCAAGGCAGGTTTCTATTGAAAGGCTGCCTTCACCAAATTGCTAAAGTGGGGATCTTAACCCCTGAAAACTCATGTCTGATGGGCTTTCCCCTCCTCCCTTTCATCCTCACTTGGTTCCATAGCATCATTTTCCCTTATACACCACTTGGAAGGATTCCCAACTATAATCTCTGGCCCAAAGTCCCCATTGCTTTAATTCCTAGAAGGGAGTATCTTTAGTAACATTTAATCTAGTTCATGCACCAACATGGGGCCAGAACAGTGAACAAGTCACTGACTCTGTGGACCCTCTAGTCACTCAGACTTTTGGCACTGCTGAAGGAATGCACAAAGGAGTTCCCAACACTGGACTGAAATCAGAAGGGGCTCTCTCCGGTCTGCAGGAAAATCTCTGCACCCCTCCCCTGAGGGTCTGATCCACGTGTCCTTTGAGAAAGGAGACATTGTACAAATAGAGCTCCTGAATGCAGGTGAGGCTGAAGAACTGATAGGTGACCAGGCTAATACACTGCTAATCCTGCTCCAAGTGGAGAAGACTTAAAGACATGGGAGATGGGGAACCAACACAGATTTCCCATCTGGCCTAGAAAAGGAGCTAACTTCCTCTGAGTGGACAGCTTCCAGATACAATTTACCTCCAAATCTTGGACAGAATTGATCTGCACCATATCCAGGATGTTGATGTTATACTTTGATACCCCATAAACCTTCAGCTTCTTATAGCAAAAGTGCAGTAAACCTCTTTTCTCCTTGACTTTCTTAATTACGTAGCTCAGGAATGCATTAAGGACACCTCTCTTGAGACAAAGGTCTACTAACACCTTCACAGGGGCCCAGAATATATTAGGTCTTGCCCTTAAGTTGTCCACTACACCCCCTCTTCCTCATGGGCATTGGGGCCCCAGTCTCCAGCAGTGAGAACACATTGGCTCTGCTTCCAGCCCACACCATCCAGAACTCCTGATGAGCTCTCCTCTGTAAATTCAGTAACTGCAGTTTCCATTTCCTATGGAGAAAATAGGGGGTGGACTGGGGTACGTTAATATAAAAAGGAATAAGACCATGGCCATGAGTCTGGGAATCCAGGACCTGGGCCACAAAACTGACAGTAATTTTATTCCATACCCCAGGAATCATCTGCTCCTTGTCCTACTGAGATTCTTCGTGACCCCCTGGTACCTTTATGTGCCACCAAGAAGGGCAGACTCATGTACCTTCTGTTCACCCTCTGCATTTTATCAGCTCTTTATATCAGAAGATGTTCCCAGAATGACAACAGGGGTGTCTCCAAGTCTCCCTGAGCTCTTTTTTTTGGCCCTGTATGCTCCTGGAGCCCAGCTATAAGTGCTCAAATCAGGCTAATGAATCCCTCTGACCAGGGTCGATTCTCTTGGGCAAGCAGTGCATCCAGCCCATGGAGCACAGCCTATAAGATATCCTGGTTAGGCTGCCAATGATTAATCAGGGCCACTAGAGAAAGGCAGGAGAAGAGCCAAGCCTGTACCATGGCCTTCAGGACTTTGCTGTGCTTCCCATGCGAGGCCACTGTGAACAGAGGTGGGAAGCACTCCATAGGCAGCCACTCCAACTCAGCAATGCCCGAAGATTCATCCCTCAGGAGGCTTTCCAGGAGTGTGTATGGAGCCTTGGCACTCATCCCGATGAAGCTGCTCTGAAAGAGATCCGGGAGACAACAGGGAGCAAGGCATCTTGTGAGCTGAGCATAAGCAACTCTGTCTTGGTCCTTCTTTTTTATGGAGAACCATCTAGAGCCAAAGGCACTGCTCTGGCACCAAAGTGGAGAATCCCAAATTTACTCCAATCCCATTTTCTGCTTAAGGAGCCCTGCCTCTCCTCTTCTGCTGGCAGGACAAGCACCTCACCAGGCACCAATGAAGGGTGAAAGGATAACCAGGCCCCTCCCACATCCACCCACTGCCAACCTGTAATTGTGCTGTGCAGTGAGTACTGGGAGAACACAGAGCTGGCCCCACCCCTTTCAGGAAAAACCTTTCTGATTATCACTGAAGGATTGAATGCCCTTGGAATAGGCAGCAGCCTCTGGACTAGCACTACCAAATAAAATAGATGAGTAAGATTAAGGAATACCCTTGTGGCATTCCTGACATTTTAAATGAGAAACAGTAGAATCAGCACAAAAGATCTCTAAAGTATAGGGTAGCTGGAGATGAGAAAAACAACCATTAATTCTGAGATATACTTTTATTGTGTGTCCATTCTATGGATATTAGAATTACCACTTATACATGAGAACAAGTGCTCACATGTCACAACCAAGCCTCCTATAAAAAAAGAGACTGCCAGCCCTGGTCAGGGTTGCTCAGTTCATTGAGCATCTTCCCTGGCAGCCAATGGTCACTATCAGGCTCCATTCTCAACTCACAGTAGGCTGATGGACATTTCTCCCATCAATATTTTATCTATCTCTCTCCCTTCATTTCTTTCTTAACATCGGTTGACTTTTACAAAATGCCTACCTTAAAACCTGTTGTCAGCAACATAACCTTGACCCTAAAACACTCAAAAAAGATTTTGCCAATTTGATTCACAATAGATTTCTTAGGGATATTCTACTTTCAGATAGCAGGGAAAACTTGTCCTGTAAACCTCTATGAATGGCATACATCACAACAGAAATGAAAATGTTGTGGATTGAGTCTAACCTGCATCTAGAGGTAAAGGCAAAGTCTGTTCATTTGTAAGGAAAGAAAGGACAATTTTCTGGGGGACCTTGGCCTACAGGTTCTTGGGAACCACCTTAGGCTCCTGACTCACCAGAGTGGGTGTGGTGCACGGAGCCCTTTGCTCAGAGCTGGGCAGTGACTCTCATGCTCTGGTCCCTCTGGTCCTGCCTCAGCCTCCTCAAAAGCCATTATATCCCATCTGACCACACTTTACGTTTCGGTTCCTAGCTAAAATGGCAACTTCCAACTGAAAGCTGAAACACAGTACTGCATCTACAGAAAGTTAATCTGATCGCGTTTTGCACTCTGCACACCTTCAAATAAATGCTAGGTCCATTCATGAAAGGAAAGAAAATGAATCCAATCAGGAAGTATGCTTAATGGGGTTTTGGTACCACATCAAAATTCCCTAATATATATCTTTAGGCAGACAGGGTATCATCTACAGAGAAATGCAGCAGTATGGAGAACCAAAGAGTCTCTGGAACTTTATGTTCCTGCAATTTCAAATCTGTGCCCATTTAAACAGGAAGAGAGGAACAGTTGGTCTTCAGATTTTGAGGATAAAGCTTTACCAATTGATGTAGGGCCAAAATCACACCTAGGGATTTGGTCAGGAGAGGAAAGGGGCTGAAAGTTTGAAATAGGACCAAAGGATTTACCCAAGGAAAGGTGCACACTTGGGAAACTCAGGGACTCTGACTGGATAAATTGAGAACTTAAAAGGCTGGTCGTTAAGAAGGATATGGGTGGATCCCTTAAACCCAAATTGCTGGGGAGTACAGGCAGTAGGTTCAATCACACTATCTCTGTGGAGGTAAAGGCATTTCCTCCAGAAGAACCAGAAGATCTCAGCAAACTGGCTTGAGAAAATTAAACGTAAAAATGTGGTCTGTACAGAGGCCCAAGGAGAGGTGTGGCAGCAGATTCAGAAAGATAACTTATCCAATTCTGAAAGCTACTTAGGGCCCAGAATTGTGGGCTCTATGGAGTCGTGAAGGTACAGAGAAAAATAAATGTGGGTCAAAAGACCTATGTTTCCTTATCAAGGAGGTGCTCCCAGAGGACATTCTCTTTGGCTCAGGCCTCTTCTTTTACATCCCGACCTTCCACAGGCAGCATATTAGGCCCAGGCAAGTTTCAGGGGTCAGGGCCCTAAACATGACTGCCAAGGACTGCATGGATAACTAATGTTTGCTCAACCCCAGGAAATAACCCAAGCAAATCAGCTTCAAAAAGCTCGATCTGGGCTCAGCCCTAAAACTCTCAGATTGTGAGGGTAGAGTGTCCTCTTTCATGATTAAGAACATTCACAAATAAACCTTCCCCTTCAAAAGATCTTAAGCTGTACTAGTATTTGGCATATTTTGGGATATCCCAATGCTGCACTGAGCCACACATTGGATCTTTTGAAACTGAGAGAGACTGACATAGAGAGATTGAGACAGAGAGAGGGAGGGTGGAGAAGGTGGCAGGCAAAGAGAGACAGAGACAAAGAGAGAGAGAGAGAGGCACAACTTTTCTGCAGTCTCTTCTCTACCCAAATAACTCTCATATTCCAGGGAGAAAGACCATGTAACCAAATACCACAGGGGTGTTCACCAGAAAAATCCAGACTAGTTGCCGAGACCGGTTTGGCTCAGTGGATAGAGCATCGGACTGCGGACTGAAGGGTTCCAGGTTCGATTCCGGCAACGGCATGTACCTTGGCTGTGGGCACATCCCCAGTAGGGGGTGTGCAAGAGGCAGCTGATCGATGTCTCTCTCTCATCGATGTTTCTGACTTTCTATCCCTCTCCCTTCCGCTCTGTAAAAAATCAATAAAATATATTAAAAAAAATCCAGACTAGTTGATTAGATATCTGGAAGAGTTTCAATCTGTAATGAGGGCAGGATTTCAATTTAGACTTATACCTTGGGGAAGTATTTCTCTTTGACATTGACATTATATGCACCAGGCAGAAATTGGAAAATTGTAGGAGCCCAAGCTCAGGCAGTTTCTATGAGATTCCAGTGTCCAGGAGACACAAAGAGGCAGGAGGGAACACTTAGAATGACCTAGAAACTAAGTCTGAGCCAAACATACTTCTTTATGACCAAAAATTGCTTTTCTTGCCACCCAATGAATAGCCTTCTTTCCCAGGGCATGAATTATAGCAGTGATGCTAGTAAGGAAAACCAGATGCTCTAGTCCACATCTCGTGGCTCTTGAGCCACATGAGGCTCTTTGGCCCTTGAGTGTGTCTCTTCCACAAATTACCATGTACTGGATGATTCTCTTTTTAAGAAGTGGCATTAAAAGAAGTTTAAGTTAAAAAAATTTGGCTGTCAAAAGAAATTTCAATCATTGTACTGTTGATATTTGGCTCTGTTGACTAATGCCTTTGCCAACTACTACTCTAGGCTGAACAGCCAGTTCGACTGCAGTGTGTTTCCCTGGAGGTGTGCCATAAGCCTCAGGGTCACAGGAGTACTGATTCCACTCTGGACAGAAAAATCCTCTATGCCCTGTCTTGAGGGCTGGCAGGAGGCAATGGCACAAATTATACATTTTCTCAGGAACATCTGGGTACACTGATCTTCACCTCTCAAAGCCAGAAACCTCTCCTCTCTCCTTAATTCTCTATTTACTCCAAGACATTCACTGATGCAGTAGGTTCAATCACACTATCTCTGGGTGATCGGCAGGGACACCTCATGAGAATTTCATGGTCTCCTTCAGAGCACCTCTGAGGCATGGACCCTCACTCTACTGGGTAGGCAAAAAAATAAAACTAGTGAACTGACAAACGAATAAATTACAGCCCTGACTTTCTTTACACTGTAGAGCAGGCAGGGCACAAAGAATGGTACCTGCAGTTAATACTGTGACAGCAATCTTAATAATCATCAGAAAAGTTACTTTTCAATGGCCCTTATAAGTTTTTGTCACAACATTAAAAACCATGTTAAAAATACACCATACATGTAAGTAAAGTAGTAAAACCACTACTTAGCACCCTGTAATTTTAAATGTTTGAGAATTATAAACTGAAATGAGCCTTTGTAAAACATTTCAGGAGTAGCTTAACATGGCTTGTGGTTCTGATCATACAACTTCCCACACGAAGTGGGAATCTTTTCCATGCCCTGGTGAACTGTCACACTGATTTCTAAGTTTGGATTCCTTCTAAGGTCCCATCCTTCCTGCTGCCTACATGGGGACCTGTATCTGGGAGAGTTCCTTAGTGTGAAGCTTTCTGCCTTCATGTCTTCGTCAGAAACATCTCCATCCTTTTTTATCATCACAACCATGTTCCTCATTTACACTTCTCTGAGGCCTTTATGAAGCTGGACTCTGAGCCACTATGGAGAGTAAAAGCAATTCCCCTTGTTGGCAGAGTTTAAGAACTTACCGAAGCCTTTCACTTTCCTGGTCTCCTTACTTCTCCCTCAAGACATGAGACCTGAGAAAAAAATGGCAGTGGATCAGAGGAATGTCATCTGAATCTGGTCCCAGGGCAGAGGGAGGGAGCAGCTGAGGGTCACATGGGGAGTATTTGTTGGCAAGTTGGGGGACAACTGTGCTCGGGAGAAAATAAGGGACTACTGGCTGGACTCCCTGACCGAGTGGCCCCAGTGTGGCTGGGTTCTTTCTCAGAGCTGCCAGCTCAGAGGCAGTCCATGCCATCTTGAAGGGGAAGGGCCTGAAAATATACAGCTGCAGTACCCATTGGATGGCTGAGACCCCCAGAACACCAGTGCCCAGATGGTGCAGATGCTTAGTTTCAATGGAGCGCTGCTCTCCACCATGGAAGGTTCAGATTTCTCTTGGGGTTAATTTGGGCATGAGACTTAGGGAGCTGGCAGAGCCAGGAGATGTACGCCTGAAATAAAGTCCATGGCTGTTGGAGCTGGTAAAAGTGCATGAGGGCCCTCGGAGCTGGTGGCAGAGAGAATTCCTATAAAGCAACCCATTTTGACCTGACAGAGGAGGGAAGCCCAAAAATTTTGGGAGGGTCCTGGCTGCTAAACCCAAGGGATGAAAGGGATTTGCGCAGACATATAGGCAGAACCTGATTCGCGAACTTGCGTTTTTTCCTCTCCTAATCAGAGCTTCTGAGTACTAAACCAGGATCTTGGGATCCCCTGGTGGGCGATAGATAACCTGGGAGAACTATTTTTGGAGCCTGGAAATAAAAGTCAGCAGTCTCCATTAGAGAGGTAGCTCTGGGGGAGCCCATCCTCACAAATCAGCATTAAATACCACAAGGACAGTGGGATTTTAGTTCCAGCTAGAAAGGACTAATAGACCCAGAGGTCAATCTAGAAACACTGGCACCCAGGGGCTGAGTCACAAATTGACTCTTGTGTAACACAAATTAAGGAATTAATTTTATTTTCTCTTTATTAAACTTTGGGGTTAGTGTTCTACAGTCTATTTTCATCTACTCTTTAGTATCTGTTTATTCTTACTCAATTTCATCTTTATGCAACCACTCTCTGGCTAACCTTTCCCTATTTAGTGCCTTGTTTCCTTACACTTTCCACGCTTTGGATTTACTTATTCTTTCTTTTTACCCTCTGTTAAAATTACACTCCACTTATATATCTAATCTCCTCCCACCTAATCCAAGTCCATACATACCTCTCGCCTCTCTGACTTCACTATTCTAAATTGTTTTTCACTCTGTCCTGTTGTTGTTTACTTGATTGTTGATTAAATCGATTTTTATGCAGATTTGTGAGATTGGTTTGCTTATTCTTTTCTCTTGGCTTGTTTTGCGGGGTTTTTTTGTGTTGCTTTTTTTGTTTTGTTGATTTCATTTGCATTGCTTTTTGATAAATTTCTGCTTCTTTGTTCCTTCACCTCCCTTGATACTAGTAGTTGTATGTAGTTTGTATCAATCTCCAGGTACTTGTTGCAAGCTTCCGTTCGGGTAGTGGCCGTCCTATAGGAGCTTTCACCCCACATTTATAGTTTATTCAACTTTTCTGTTTTTCTTTTTGTTTTTTTTTTTTACTTCTTCCCTTATTCCCAATATGATTTTGGCATTTCCTATCTTTCTTTGTGTATGTGTACGTGTGCTTGCATGCGTGTGTGTGTGTGTGTGTGTGTGTGTGTCTGTGTATGTGTGTGTGTGTGTGTGTGAGTGTCTATGTGTGTGTGTTTTCTCTTTCTTTTTTCTCACATATCTCCAAATTTTCCTTTCTCTGGTGATCACCTTTACTCAGAGTTACCAATACTGTGACTGTATTCCTGTTAAGTGCCTGATGCGTTGCACCTGGTTGCATTGTATTTTGTGTCTTTAAATCAACGCAGGAGAGTGAGAACTAAATAACCAGACACACAGAGAAGAGAGATCATGGGGAGACAAAGAAACAGCCCACATATGAAAGAAAATCAAGACTCACCAGAAAAGGAGGTTAACGAAATCGAAGTTAGCAACCTGTCAGAGAAAGAATTCAGAGAAATGGTCATAAGGTGGCTGAAAAGAATGTAGGACAAATTTGACAATATGAATAAGAACCAAGAGGAAATGAATAGCCAACAGGAAATGAAAAGAGACGTCGCTAAAGGAAAGAACTCAATAGAAAGTATCAAGTGTAGATTAGAAAAAGCAAGGGAATGCATCAGTGAGCTAGAACACAAGTAGGAAAAAATAACCAAGTAGAGCAGCTTCTAGAAAAAAACAATAAAAAGCAGGAAGAGAGTCTAAGGGAACTTGGGACAACATGAAACAAAACAAAATCTGTATAATAGGGCTCCCAGAAGGACAGAAAACTGAGCAAGGAATAGAAAACCTGTTGGAAAAAAATAATGACAGAAACTTTACCTGATATAGTAAAGAAAAAATCCACACAAATCCAAGAAGCTTACAGAGTCCCAAGCAAAATGAACCCCAAAAGACCTATGCCAAGACACAATATAATTAAATGGGCAAACACCAATGACAAACTAAGAATCTTAAAAGCCAACAGAGAGAGACAGAAAGTCACCTACAAAGGAACTCCCATTAGACTAACAAGTGATCTCTCAACAGAAACGTATCAGGCCAGAAGGCAGTGGAATGAAATTTACAAAGTCATGCAAAGGAAGGGTCTGAATCCGAGAATACTATAGCCAGCAAGGCTATCAATCAAAATTGAAGGTCAAATCAGGAGCTCCACAGACAAAAAAGATCTAAGGGAATTCATTATCACCAAACCAGCAATGTAAGAAATGCTAGAGGATTTGCTGTAAAAAGAAATAGGAAGTGAAGAAGGAACACAGGGGTAAAGAACAAAAATGGCAACATATAAGTACCTATCAATAATAACTTTAAATGTAAATGGTTTAAATGCTCCAATCAAAAGACATAGGGTAATGGACTGGATAAGAAAACACAACCCATGTATCTGCAATCTACAAGAAACCCTCTGAAAAAAAGACGCACATAGACTGAGGTTGAAAGGATAGAAAAAGGTTCTTCAGGCGAATGGAAATGGAAAAAAAGCTGGGGTAGCAGTACTTATATCTAACAAATTAGATCTCAAAGTGAAGGACATAACAAGAGATAAAGAACGCCACTTCATAATACTAAAACCAGCAATTCAACAAGAAGAAATAACTCTGGTAATATATACGCACCCAATACAGAAGCACCCAAATACATACAAAAACTCCTAGAGGACATCAAGGGAGAGATGGACAGCAATGCAATCATAGTAGGAGACTTTAATACCCCATTATCACCATTGGACAGATCCTCTAAACAAAAAATCAGTAAAGAAACATCAATCCTCAATGACTCACTGGACCAGATGGAATTAATTGACATCTTCAGATCATTTCACCCCAAAGCCACAGAATATACATTCTTTTCAAGTGCCCATGGGTCATTCTCAAAGAAAGACCATATGTTGGGTCATAGGCAAAGTCTCTCCAAATCCAAGAAGTTAGAAATCGTATCAAGCATACTCTCAGAACACAGTGGCATAAAGCTGGAAATCAACTACAATAAAAACAATCCACAGAAATCAAACACATGGAGACTAAACAGCATGCTATTCAACAATGACTGGGTTACCAGAGAGATCAAGAAAGAAATAGAATAAGTCATGGAGGCTCTTTTGTTTCCTGGAGGCACTGTAGTGGGGGCAGAGGGCCAAGCCCGGGCTTGTAATAAAGGTTCTATGCTATTGCATCGGGTTCGGCTTCCTGGTGGTCTTTCGGGATCATTAAATCTGGGCATAACATTTTGGGGCTTGTCCGGGATCCTCAAGACCCATGAGGGACCCTGACATGGAGAGCCTGATTGACCACGGTAGGTGTTTGTCTGTCTGTGTTTTTTTGTCCCATGAGAGCTCGCTTCTGAAGTCTGTAGTGCCCAAAACGGTCAAAGCAGACACACTCGAGGACCTCGTGTGGGAGGAATCAAGGGACACTTTGATTCTTCATCTGGAGGAGTGTAAAAGCCTCTCGCAAGGGGAGTGGGTTCCCCTTAAATCTTTGGGACAAAGCGTGTCGCTGCCACAGATTGGTGCATGGCCATCATCCAGTTTTCAGTTTTGCTTCTGTGGGGTCAGAAGCCTGTTCCTGAGTGTCTTTGTCTGTTTTATTTCTGTGTTTTTTGGTTTTATTCTGTGGACTACTCCTTTAAATATTATGATTGATCATTACAAAGAGATTAGGTCTTATAGACCCAATCAACCTCAGTTTGGAGGTCCAGATAGGCTGGTAGACCTGTTCTTGCTTTGCAGGAGGAGTTAAGCCCTCAGAGAGAGCAGCAGCTTTTACAGATCCTGTTCACTGCCAAGCGGAGGGAAAGCATCCTTCCCAGAAGCTGGTACTGGGCGCAGATGGGAATCTTAAACCTTTTTTTGTTTTTCCCTCTAGCTAGGCCTGAATAGGATTTCAACATGGCAGAAGGTAAGGGAGGCTCTGGGTCTACTGCCAGGCTCTAATAGAGGGGTCTTTGGATGGCTGCTAGGAATCCGTCTAATTTGGCTAAAGGAAATGTAGGAAATTTAATTGTACTGCATAGAGGCCCAATCCTGCCAGCGCCAGCACCGGGGCTGGGGGAGCATGATTACCGGGACCCTCCTCGGCAGCCAAGACCTGGCCCGGGATCTAGACAGCATGGGGGAAGGGTTCCATGTGGCGATCCAATATGGATGCCACTCCCCAGAGTCTGTCAGGGTCTCATCTTTGCCATGTTTATTTATTTATTTTTCCCAGCTAGGGATTTAAAATTTTTACAAAATCTATCAATGCACTGGGAATTTCTGTGCACATATGGAGGGAGGGGCCAGTTTTAAAAACTAACTTGCGCACAAATAGCCACATTTTAGATAGAGTTTTTTAGACTGAGCTTGACCTTTTACTGTGTACAGAATAAAAACCTGAGACTTTTTAACCTAAGAAAGATGGCAGATATGAACCTGAGAAAAATTCAAACTAGTCCAGGAAAATACTGTTATTTCCATAATAAAGAGTGGTTTTTAAAATGTTATGTTTTCTCTGATAATTGGACTTCGGTTTGGTCTATATTTCATAAATATAGCCAAATTTTGAACAGCAGAATCTTAAATAAGAACCAATAAATAAGATACCTAAACTTTACAGAATAAGTTTCTTTGTTTTTTTAATTAAAGATACCTACTTAAGTTACTTTGTAAATTAGCTTGTTAAATTATAGTCAAGGTTTTCATCTAAATGAAAATGCCAGTGCTGATTGTGGGAAATGCCTGAGAAAAGAGTTCCATTACAGAGATGATTCGAACTTGTCAGAATGTGGGATCAGGCACTTTTCCAGCAAGTTTAAGTGTGGAAAAAAAGGACAGTTTCTTTTTTTCTTTTCTTTTTTTAAAAATTATATTTTTATTATCTTTTTGCAGTCTAACTTATATTTAATAGTAATACATATGTTTTCTTTTTTCCCCCCCATTATCCTCCCCCAAGCCTGTCCAACCCCCCAGCACATGTTCCCCCCTCTCCCCTCCCCGCCCCAGTGTCTTTCACCCATTGGTTATGCTCATCTGCATGCATACAAGTCCTTTGGTTGATGTCCCCTGGCATCTGCCTCCCATCCACCCCAGCCTTCCCCCTGTAGCTTGACAGCCTGTTCAAGACCACCCTGCCTCTATATCAATCACTTTCCCCTGTTTCTTTTCTTCAAAAATATCTTGCCTCTGCATACTAGAAATAAATGTATAAGAACAAAAAATGTTTGAATCTCAGCTTCAATGTCCATATGTTCTGAGTCCCAGTTTCAATGTCAAATAGTTCTTTATGTGTATATGTCAGCAATGGTATCCAGATGGTAGACACATCGTGGCAATGCAAGATCCATCCTCTCTGGTTTGGTCCTGTGGAGGTCAAAGGGGCATAGACTACAAAGGAGACAAAACTAGAGCTCACATCACCCTGTCTGGCTCCGGAAGGTGGCTGGTTAGACAGAGATGAGTAAAATTCCTCAGGGAAGAAACAACCTAAAACAAGGACATTTTCTAAAGCAAGTTTTGTGGACCTGTGCCACAGGGAACTTTAAGATTAATCTTAGGGAGGAGTGGAGACACCCTTAAGTGGACTGTTTTGCCTGGAGTTATTGATTCATATTATGAAAGAGAAATTAAAGCTAAGCTAGAATGTAATCTTGTTATGTAAATTACTCCAGAACAAAGGTTTGCTCAGATATTCCTTGTACCTTATGTTCAGCAAGGTGAGGCTATAATAAGGGAAAGAGAAATACAAGAATTTGGAAGCTTGGACATCTATTGGATACATGAAATTAGCAAAATCCATGCTATGATTCATTTAAAAATATAGAGAAAACACTTCAGGGGTCTGATGGTCACTGGAGTGGGTATTAGTATTATCTGCAAAGAATTCTGGCATCCAAGTTAGTCCACAGCAGATGCTATGGGCTCAGTTAGGGGGGCGGTGAGTATTCCTGATGACACATAATGGTAGTGCCACCTTAACAAGATGAGGAAAGACTGATGGGATGGTTTCAGCCTTCCATCATCTCTGGAATTTCAGTCAACTTAATGGAGCTAGGGATGTCTTAGAGGGTTTACAGGGGTGTATTATTGCTAGCAAAGGACAGCAGGTAATGACCCAGATGGGATATCAGTCTGGTCAAGGATCGGGAAACAATGATCCGGGAATTAAGGAGCCCATCCAAACCAAAGGAAACCCAGGAAGAGGAGGATTAGGATAGCAATCATTTTGGAGAGGTTACTGCTCAGGCTCCTCACCTTTATGATGATGCTATACAATGAAAAGATGATAGAGCTGTATGGTTAGATTAGTGGCTATTAATCAAGGCCACTAATGGATTCATGGATTCATACAAGAACAAATAGAAGCTGGTCATACAGAGCTCTCCGATAGTCCTTGGAATACGCCTATATTTACAATCCCTAAAAAGGCAACAGAAAAAGGCTACTGTTAAATGATCTTAGAGCCCTTAATGCTACTGCATACCATGGGAACTTTACAACCTGGACTCCCAGCGCCTTCCCAAATCCCATTAGATTGGTCTATTATAGAAGTAGATCTTAGAGATTGTTTTTTCACCATACCCTTGGCAGCTCAGGATCAACAGAGATTTTCATTTTAAGTGCCATGTATTAATATAGAATCCTTGGAAATATATCAGTGGAAGGTTTTATTTTAAGAAATGACCAATAGTCCTATTTTGTATCAGAAATATGTGGCTCAAGCTGTTCAGCTTTAAGGGACAAACACTCCCAATGTTCCCTTATTCATCACATGGATGACTCGCTCTTGGCAAGCCCATAGGAAGAGGAGTCTTTGGCCATGTATTCCCAATTAGAAGAGGAGCTCCAAATGTGGCTTAAGAATTGCTCCAAAAAAGGTACAGAAAGAAATGCCTTTCCAATATCTGGAAACCATAATTGCAAACCAAATCATTAGACCTCAGAAGGTGGAGATAAGATTGTCTTAAAACTTTCAATAACTTTCAGAAATTATTAGGGGGCATTAACTGGCTGAGACCTTATCTGAAGATCTGGTGAAGAAATTATAACTTTATTTAATTCACTTAGAGGTGATTCTGATCTTACCTCTCCCCAAACATAAACAGGTAAAGCTAGGGATGAGTTGCTAAGAATTGAGCAGGCAGTTTCCTCAGTCCAAGTAGCACAAGTATGACCCGAATTACCTTTATTGGGACAAACAAACCCTATTGCAAACAGTCCCTGGGGCATGGTAAAGAAGGCTGGTATGGAAGGCTGAGTGAATTTGTGAGGAAACCAGAACCCCAAGAATGCCTGAGAACGTCTTTCTTGCCAGGCTAGCCATAATCAGCTGTGTGGTGATATTAGGCAATATTACCTGGGACAAAATGGGAAAGTATTTTGGACTTATATTCCTGACCTATCTTGGATGAGAACCCTTATGTGGGTTGATCACCATATACCAAACACCTTAGTTCATCCAGGAGCAACAGGAGTGGGGCGATAAAGTATAATTACATAGGGGTCGCCATCCAGCTTCTCTTTTGTATTGACACAAATTCAAACCACTACTCCTTTGTGTGCAAAATTAAAGAAAGGCTTCTGGCTTGCATGGACACCAAAGAACGGTAGGAAAAAGTTAAAACACGTCTACTATCACTACTTGCTCCTAGGAGAGGTGCAGAAACATGTAATTAGACATTGTCTATACAAAAAGAAATTGACAGCCAGTTTGAAATTAAATTGCATGGCTTAAAGCAAAGAATATCCTTACAACAGTACATTGTACAATTAATTCTAAGATACTTATAAACTAAATCTTTGAATGATTGGCAGCAATTTAAAAGAGACATAAAAAGATTTAATCCACGGCGTGGAGGGCCACCTTGGATAGGCAACGAGCATTCTATGTTGGCCCTTTTGCCAAGAAGGAATTCTCTTTTCACAATTCAATTGTTCACAGCTGTTGCCTGAGTTTGCTGTACATGTTGAGGTTGAAGCCTTGTGATGGCTGATACCACAGATCTGTCTGTGGCCCAACAGTGTGAGGTGGGCCCTCCCTGGAGAGGAAACCTGAGTTCCTCAAGATATGTGATCAAGTGTTGGGGCCCCAACAGCAGGCAAGGGGATCCCAAGGCAGGTACTGGGCGTGGAGGGTACATGGGAGGGTACCAAGGATTCAGAACTGGACCTCACATCACCCTGCTTGGCCCCTGAGGATGGCTGGTTAGCCAGAGACAGGTAAGATTCCTCATGGGAGGGACAACCTAAGACAGCACAGTCACAGAGGGGCCATCATGAGAGAACATGGGGGCCAAGAGAGGTGGGGCATAGAACCTAAGCTCCCGCTCCTGCTTTGCAGGGGCTTGAACACTCACCCTTTCTGAGGGAGGTCTCCTGCCCCATGGCTACGTCACTTCCCACGCCCACCTCAGATCGAGACCCAGGTAACAGACAAAAACTTGGACCAGCCCAGATCAGAACCAAGGCATCAAACAGAAACTTGGCTAACAGCAGCTAGCACCAAAGATGCTCAGGTCATACTCAAGAATGCAAAAAAAATATTCTTCTCATTAATAATTACAGGTTAAACTAAGATTGTTGTTAGAGTATTAAATTTGACAGTAAAACATCAGTCAAGTTTTCAGATTAATTTAGCTAAGGTGGGAAATGTACAGCAGGAGAAGGATACCCTTTCTGGATGGGTAAAGGCATACCCAACCAAGCATGAAACAGTTCAGGTGGTGACCAAGAAACTGCTAGAAGACATCCTACCCAGGTATGGATTTCCTGCTATGATAGGGTCAGACAACAGACCAGCTTTTATTTCACAGGTAACACAGGCAGTAGCCAAGGCTATAGGCGCAGATTGGAAATTGCATTGTGCTTATAGGCCCCAAAGTTCAGGACAGGTAGAGAGAATAAATACAACTCTAAAAGAGACCCTTACCAAATTAACCATGGAGACTGTTGGGGCTGGGTGGCTCTCCTTCTGTATGCCCTTTACCTGCTAAGGAACTCTCCCTATACTCTGGTTTTTAGATCATGTTACTGAATTTGTCTCTTAAGAAGGCTCCAGTGGGCACACGAGGATATTTGGCCATGCCTCCGTGATGAGGCTGGCCCGACCCCTTGACTTGTCAGTGGAGACCGGGAGACTGGGTTTTTGTCAAGAGAGACTCTTGAGCCGAGTTAGGAGGGCCCCTACATCGTGGTGCTGACTACACCCACCGCTCTCAAGGTAGATGGCATTGCAACCTGGGTCCACCACACCCATGTCTGTCCAGCTGATCTTTCTGCAGTCTGGAAAGACTTCATTACACAATGCAGCCACAACCTGCTCAAGCTCAAGTTATGGCACATTTAACCCACCTGATGTCAGTAACTCTGTTGACTCTGTTCGCTGTCGCCCACACTGCTGACAGTCCACCCTTTTTCCTGGCAATACTCATGGCCTGCCTCTGTATTCATGCAGCAAGGAGGCCTATGTGCAGCCCTAGGGAAGGAATGTTGTTTTTATGTTGACCATTCAGGAGTAAAAACGGAAGGCAAAGTAGATTGAGCCGTAAGTTTCAAGACAAGAGGGGAATGAAAGGGTAGAGCGGGACTGCAAAGAACAATTTAGACAGCCACCATTTTGAACTTTGTGACTTGGCAGCCACCATGTTGGTCACGTGATATGTAAACTTACCTGGGGGCTGCCATCTTGAAGTCACAAAGACCAACCCTCCCCTTTGAATTACCAATTGCAAAAGACTATGTGCTAGAGCTGCAATCAAGAGAAAAGGACAGGACGAGTCACGTGCATTATGGATTATTTGCACTTCTAGTCCCAGCCATCGGGCCCCAACTCCCTATAAAATCACCATGCTCAGGAAATTCATGCTCTTTTGTTTCCTGCTACCACTGTGGCAGGAAAAGAGGGCCAAGCCCAGGCTTGGAATAAAGATTCTATGCTTTTGCAAAAAAAAAAAAAAATCATGGAAACAAATGACAACTATAGCATGAAAAAATGTATGGGACACAGTGAAACCAGTTTTGAGAGGGAAGTTCATAACTCTATAATCCTACTGCAAAAAACAAGAAACAGTGGAAATAAATTATCTGACCCAGCAACTCAAAGAGTCAGAAAGAGAGCAACAAGAAAAGCCTAGTGTAAGCAGAAAGAAGAAAATAATAAAGATTAGAGCAGAAATGAATGACATAGAGACCAAAGAAACAATACAGAAGATCAACAAGACCAAGAGCTGATACTTTGAAACAATAAACAAGCTTGATGAACCTCTAGCCAGGCTCTCCAAGAAGCAAAGAGAAAGGACCCTAATAAATAAAATCAGAAGCGAAGGAGGTGAAATAACAACAGAGGCCATTGAAATACAAAGGATTGTTAAAAAAATACTATGAAAAACTCTACTCCAACAAACTGGACAACCTGAAAGAAATGGATATATTCCTAGGAAAATATAATCTCTCAAAATTCAATCAGGAGGATTCTAAACAGCTCAATAGACCAGCAACTGTGGAACAAACTGAGGCAGTCATCAGAAAGCTTCCAGGAAACAAAAGCCTAGGGCCAGATGGCTTCACATGGGAGTTTTACCAAACATTCAAGAAAGAACTAAAACTTATCCACCTCAGATTATTCCAAAAAATTCAAGAGGATGGAACACTTCCAAACTTTTCCTATGAACCAGCATCACCCTAATACCAAAACCAGATAAAGATGACACAATAAAAGAGAATTACAAGCCAATATCCCTCATGAATATAGATGTCAAAATCCTCAATAAAATTCTATCAAATCGAATCCAGCAGTACATCAGAAAGATCATACACCATGACCAAGTAGGATTTATCCCAGGAATGCAAAGATGGTACAATATCCCCAAAGCTATAAATGTGATACATCACATAACCAAATTGAGAGATAAAAATCACACAGTCATATCAATTGATGCAGAAAAAGCATTTGACAAAATCCAACACTCTTTCTTGATAAAAACTCTTAACAAGGTAGAAATAGAAGGATCATACCTCAACATAATAAAAGCCATACATGATAAACCCACAGCAAACATCATACTCAATGGGCAAAAACTACAACCATTTCCCTTAAGAACAGGAACAAGACAGGGATGCCCACTCTCACCATTCCTGTTCGACATACTACTGGAAGTATTAGCCATTGTAATTAGACAAGAAGAAGAAATAAAAGGTATCCAAATTGGAAAAGAAGAAGTAAAGATATTCTTATTTGCAGATGACATGATATTGTACACAAAAAAAGCAAAAGACTCCATAAAATAAAATAAAATAAAATAATAGACTTAATAAACGAGTTCAGCAGGCTACAAAATTAACAGCAAGAAATCTATGGCATTTCTGTACACTAATAGTGAACTTACAGAAAGAGAGACTAAAAAAACAATCCTATTTACAATTCCACCAAAAAAATTCAGATACCTAGGGATAAACTTAACTAAGGAGGTAAAAGACATATTCGTGGAAAACTACAAGACACTAAAAAATGAGATAGAGGAAGATGCAAATAGGTAAGCTGCAAATCCATGTACAGGGATTGGGAGAGTCAACATCATTAAAATGTCCATACTACCCAAAGCAATCTATGAATTCAATGCACTCCCCATTAAAATACCAATGGTATATTTCACAGACCTAGACCTAAAAAGAACTCTCCAAAAATTCATCTGAAATTAAAAAAGGCCTTGAATAGCAACAACAATCCTGAGAAAGAAGCACAAAGTCCATGGGATTTCAATATCAGATTTCAAGCTGTATTACAAAGCTACTGTTCTCAAAACAGCCTGGTACTTCCACAAGAACAGACATATTGACCAATGGAATAGAATGGAAAGTCCAGATATCAACCCAAACCACAATGCTCAATTAATATTTGACAAAGAAGGCATGAACATAAAATGGAGTCAAGATAGCCTCTGCAATAAATGGTTTTGGCAAAATTGGACAGATACATGCATAAAAAATGAAACTAGACCATCAACTTACACCATACACAGAAATAAACTCAAAATGAATACAGGACATAAACAAAGATGAGAAACCATAAAAATAATAGAGGAATCCACGGGAAGAAAAATCTCAGACATATGCGAAAAGAACTTCAGTGATACCACTCTTAGGACAATGGGAGCTAAAGAAAAAATAAACAAATGGGACTACATGAAAATAAAAAAGCTTTTGCACAGCTAAAGAAACCATCAACAAAACAACAAGAAAACCCACTGTATGGGAGAACATATTTGCAAATGTTATCTGTAATAAAGATTTAATCTAAAGCATCTACAGGCAACACATACAACTTAATAAAAGGAGGACAAATGATCCAATAAAAAATGGTCAACAGACCTAAATAGAATCTTCACGAAAGAAGACAAAAGGAAGGCCCAGAGACATATGAAAACTTGCTCAAAGTCACTAATTATCTGAGAGATGCAAATCAAAACGACTATGTGGTACCATCTCAAACCTGTCAGAATGGCTTACATCAACAAATCAACAAACGACAAGTGCTGGCGACGATGTGGAGAAAAAGGAACTCTCATGCACTGTTGGTGGGATTGTTGACTAGTGCAGCCACTGTGGAGAACAGTATGGAGTTTTCTCAAAAAACTAAAAATGGAGCTCCCATTTGACACAGTGATCCCACTCTTAGGAATATATCCCAAGAAACTATAAATGTGAATTAGAAAGCATATATGCACCCCTATGTTCATAGCAGCCCAATTTACCATAGCTAAGATTTGGAAAAAGCCTAAGTGTCCATCAGCAGATGAAAGGATTAAAAAAATATGGTACATCTACACAATGGAATACTACACTGTGGTAAAAAAAAGAAGGAGCTCGTACCATTTGTAACAACATGGATGGATTTGGAGAGCATTATGCTAAGTGAAATTAGCCAGGCAGAGAAAGACAAATATCACATGATCTCACTCATTTGTGGAATATAATGAACGACATAGACTGTTGAACAAGAATGGATCCAGAGAATGAGAAAAGTACAAAGTCTGAGAATGTCAAACCTCTGGGTAAGTGGCATGTATTGACAGTAAGGGGGAAATTCAATATATGTGACCTCTTGAACTAAGGTGAATAATTTGTGTTTTTACATCCCTGACAAAGTTTACATAAAATTATTAAAAAAAAGTTGCCAGGATGTTTGAAATTGAATTAACATGGCCTAGAGCTTGTCATCTCCTATGGACACCAGCCCTTAGGCTAGGCCCTCTTTAACCTTCTGTGACACCATAATACCCTTATATGATACTATTCTAAAATATCATTATAATTTTTTTTATATTTGACTACAGCATATTGTAAAATTATCCCAAAGAAATTTACAAACTAATTCTTTGAATGTTTGGCAGCTATTTAAAAAAGTACTGGAAAGGAATTAATCCCTTTCAACAGGAATTAAGGCACTGGGAAGGCTCTTGAGCATTCTATAGTGGCCCCTCTTGCCCTTTTTTCCAAGAGGCACCATCTTCTTACCTTCCAAATACACACAGTTGTTGCCTGAGCTTTCAGTTCAAGCTGTGGTTGAACCCACTGGGTAGCTGGCACCATGGATCTGTCTCTCGTCCAATGGTGTGAGCTGAGCCCTCTCTGGAGAAGAAACCTGGGTCCCCTGAGATATGTGGACAGTACCGGGACCCCACCAGGGGACAAGGGGACCCCAAGGCATGTGCTGGGCATGGGGGCCATGGGGGAATAGACTACAAAGGAGACAGAACTGAACCTCACATCACCCTGTTTGGCCCTCGAGGATGGCTAGTTAGGCAGAGATATGTAAGATTCCTCAGGGAAGGAACAACCTAAGACAGGCACAGATGCAGAGGGGGCCAACAGGAGTGAACTAAAAGGTAAACAGAGGTGGGGCACAGACCTTCACCCACAAACCTTGTGGCCTGAATACTCACCACTCCTGCCCCCACTGTGGCTTCGCCTCCCACGCACAGCTCAGATTGGGACCCAGGTTGCAGACAGAAACTCGGCCAGCAATAGCTGCTCTATATCTAAATGCATTCTAGTACCAGGAATGCTCAGGGCCTACTCAAGAATCCAAATAGTCCTTTCCACTAATATTTAGAGGTTAAAGTAAGATTTTTGCTTGAGTATTAAAATTGACAGTAAAAAAGTAATAAAGTTTTCAGATAAATTTAAATTGGCCAAGATAAATAAGTGAATACTCGAGAAAATTTAGGTGTACTGGACAAAAAGCTGCTCCTAAAACATTAAGTAAAATATATATTAGTAGTTCATCTCACTGTAAAATAGCCTAACATCCAAAGAACCTAAAGCAGTCATATTTGTGTGCAAAAATTAAAATTTAAAATTACCAAAACTGCAAGATAAAATTTCCAAAAGCACCCCTTAATCAAAAAAGGAGGTTGGTAAAGTGGGATAATATCATGTAAGAAAAAATATCCTGTATGTAAAATACATCTAGAAAATTCTTACTCCAGAAAAGTAACTTACATTTTTAATGCCAACAGCAAGACACCCATGAAAAACACATATGGTGTCAAAATAAGCCAAAGGAAAATCATTTAGGCAAAAATAAAAAGAATCCCAATTGTAAAATTATCCCAAAGAAATTTACAAACTAATTCTTTGAATGTTTGGCAGCTATTTAAAAAAGTCTAATTTGCAGAGAGGATCCCTTTGTTAACTTTTAGTCAAGAATGTGTTTGTGCGTTTTCAGAGAACAACTCCAAGACCACGTGGGTTCCTGTCATAGTGAGGAACTGATGGGTCTGTCCCAGCCACGAGGAAGGTACAGAATTGGGGGACACTGATGACACCTTGACATGCTAGCAGTAGGCAGCTGTGCATGGCTGCAGGAGGCTCAGGACTAAACCAGAGAGGATGAAACTTGCATTGCCACCAGTGTCCACCATCCGGATACCATTGCTGACATGTACATATAAAGAACTATTTGACATTGAAACTGGGACTCAGAACAGTTGGACATTGAAACTGAGACTCAAACATTTTTTGTTCTTATACATTTATTTCCAGTATGAAAATTCAAGATATTTTTGAAGAAAAGAAACAGGTGAAAGTGTTTGATATAGAGGCAGGGAGGCGTTGAACAAGCTACAGGGGAAGGCTGAGGAGGGTGAGAAGGCAGATGCTGTGGGAGATCAACCGAAGGACTTGTATACATGCATATGAGCATAACCAATGGATGCAAGACCCTGGAGTGGGAAGGCAGGTAGCGACATGTTCTGGGAGGTAAGGGAGGCTGGGAGGAGGACAATGGGGGCGGGGGGGAGGAAAATATATGTATTACTATTATATCTACGTTATACTGCAAAAAATAAAAATAAAATATTAAAAATAATAAAATAAATTAAAGACATGAGACCTCGCAGGGGTTTCCTTTAAAGAAGTCACCTGCACTCACTCATATCTCAGACTGGGTTATGGAAGGTTGACTCAGAATAAGGCCCCAGTTCCTGGATTAAGGCCCTCAAGGCCATCACCTGTGCCAGCCTGATGAGGTGTGCCTAGAGAAATCAGTGGAGAATGGGAACATGCCATTATATGGGTGCCAACAGTGGACAAGATCAGGGTCATGGGCAGAGAGCAGGAGTCTCCCATTAGGTTACAATCACTTATTACAATCCAGGTGCTCCACAGGTCTGTGTTCAGCCATGGTGTATAATGGGATGGTGGGCTAATCCTAGGAAGAACAAGGAACAATGCACAAGCTTACAAATTGGATGTCAAGACAAGGGCAGCAGATGTACTTAGAGGCCCCTCCCACATCTGAGAAAGAGGTGGGGATCCTAGCCCAACCCTGGGGCCACAGAACACTTAGCTCCAAGGCATTCCCCTCCTTGGCCTGGGCTCTGCTCTGCCCCTCAACTTCAAACCTCTGCACAGGTGAATCATACTAAGGAGGGAGGGCACCGGGGCTGATCTTGCTCTCTGCCCCAGACTACTCTGGAGTCATGGCCTTGACCTCTCCTCTCGGTTTCTGGGCCTGATATGTCCTGTCATAGCCAATGTCAGTGTGGCTGAGACATAGGTAACAGGAGGGATTATGACTAGGTGGCCATAGTACCAGCAGCATTTGTGTGTAACCTGGTATTCCCAATGCATGAGAACGTGGTCTATCCAGCCCCCTTCTTCAGGTCCAAGGTCTCCCTTATCTTTTTGGGCTGTAGTCACAGGACCAGTTGTGCACTATTGTTACATTGTTTCAAGAAGCATCCTTTATCCACAGTGGTGGAAGCTCTGGGGAAGAGAGACTAAAACCTACTTGATACCAAACATGAGTCAAGTAATTCTGTGGGCTGTCATGCCAGCCCTGTTTTGAGCAGAGCTGCTGAACATGAGATTCCCTAACACACTACAGCTTCTTGTTTCTCGCTTGCTCTCCATTACCTCATGAAAAGGAAGCAGAACAAATTATTTTTTTGGGAAATGATCTGAGAATACAACAGCTGGTCCTGTTTCTACTCCCCAAGAGGCCTGAGGATAGAGATACCACCTATTTCCCGATGATGATAATTGGAGAGGTGCAGGGCTTCTCCATACACCCAAATTGGCTCACAAAATCAGCTCACCTGAAGGTGTGTCTTCCTTACACCCTGGCTCAGCTCAGAATGGCCTCAGGCCCTTCATTACTTGGTTGTCCTGGTGTCCCATGGTCTCAGTTTCCTAAATCCCAGGTCTGAGATTAAGAACCAACTGCTCTCCAAACAAGAAAACAGCATGTTAAACCACATATATAGGATGCCATGGACTCCAGTGAAAATCTTTGAGAACACTGAGGAGGAAACTGAAAACTGGAGACATGCTCTGGCTATTTGGATTCGTTCTGTGCATGGAAGGGTACATGGTCGGAATGTGTGCAGGAGTCAACAGTGCTTATGTTCTCTCTGTCTCACTGATTCCTCACACCCAACCCCCTGCTAATCAAAGAAAATATTTGCAGACCTCCAGACTCTACGACCTCCTTCTCCAGAGGTGCATGGCACCTTCAGCAGTAATGCAACTTTCCTCCTCCCTAGCAGCAGGCCCCCAGACAACAGAAACACTATCATAGTACAGGCCTTCTGAGCCCGTAGGCCACTTTTGGGTGCCTCTGTGAGCTCAGCTTCTTATGCAAACACAGAGACAGGCCCCTAGCAGTAGAAATTCTGAATTCCCACTTCCTGGATACCTGCCCACAAACACCTCAGTCATGCAGATTCAGAACCAGGTTCCCTCAGAGGGAATCAGTGTGCCACACTGGCAGATGCACTGGGTACATGTGTATCCAACCATGGACACAGCAGCAAAAAATGAGCCTTGCCACCCCACAGCTGAAGAACTGTGGACAACACACTGGCACTTTTCCAGTGTGCATGCCTTCTGAGCTGACTGCTACTTGGGCAGCTCTTGTGTGCCCCCTGTAAGCCCCTGCGGAGTGCAATCTTAAACAAAGAAGGGATCACAGCCCCAGCAGCAGAAATTATGATCTCCGTATTCCTGGATACCTGCCCACAGACACTTCAGTCACACTGTTTCAGAACTAGGGGTCCTTCAGTGTGCTACGTTGGCAAACTCATTGTGGTTGCCCCTGTGAGCTGCCACTGGACATGTGCCCATCCAACCATGAACACACCAGACACTAAGTCTTCCCACACCATAGCTGCAGAACTCTTCACTCTTTACCATTATGCCTTTCCAGTGTGCAGGCTTTCTGAGTTCCACCATCCCAGAACACAGCACCTGGTTGCTCTGTGAGTCGAGGCTGGATACATGCTATTTCAACCATAGGTGCAAGGCAGTAACAATAGGGACACCACTACCACCACCACCCCTTCAAGACTTGTGACTTCTGCACATCTCAAGTAGGCATATGGTCACAACTGCCTCTATAAGCACCTTCTGGGTGTCTCTTTGAACCTGGGTTGACTGTGCTGATATCCAAACAAGAGCACAAGACACCAGGCATAAAAATTTGGACTCCCCCATTCCCGGATGTCTACCCACAGATACTTCAGTCATATGACTTCAGCCTGCTGGCCCCTGAGGTCACCACCCCAGTATACAACTTCCTGGTGCCTCTATGAGCTCCAGGAGGCACACTCATATCCAACCAAGGACTAAAGGCCCGGGCACAGAAACTTGAACTTTGTCCTCTTTAGCTATTGACATCTGGTCTCTGCATTACACAGATCAAGCATGCAATATACTTGAGGCCACTGCCCCAATAGACAGCTCCTGTGTGCTTCTTTGAACCACTAGAAGGCACAACCATGGCCACTGCAACCCAGTTCTCACAGTAGCCACACTGCAGCACAAGACCCCCAGAGCCCACTGCCCCATCAGATGACTCCTGGACACCTCTGTAAGCTGCCTTTGGACTTCCATACCAACAAAGGGAATATATTCCCCAAAGTAGAAACTGAGAATTCTCCCTCAGTGGGGCTGATGGAACACCACAATCACAATACAGAGTGTAATCCCCCGCAAGCACACACCCTTTCCAGATAGTCCTGGGTCATTCTGTGTGATGCCATAGTGCATAGGGTTTCTCTCCAACCAATGGTGCACACCTCCCTCAATAGAATCCACAACATCCTGCTCCAGCCAACCTCCAGAGAGCCTGCTGCTGGATCCTGAAACCCTTCATGATTCAGAGAGGAAAATCAACGTGAGCAGAGTCCCATTAGCTCACCCACCACAGACTATGAGTTACCTGCCCACCTTACCTCCACTGTCACATGCTCTGGGCCCCTTGGGACTTGCACAGTGACACTAATCCAGCAAGTGTCAACTATACAAACCAAAGTCAGAGTTTCTGAGCTTCAGGCTCTGAGTTCCCTTCCTTGCAGGCTGTGGACTCTGGAACTCACAGTGAGCACATACCTGTGAGACCTTAGACAATATTTTCCACAATAGAAGGAACCACAATCACAGTGAAAACAGCTTGCACAAGGAAGCTGGGGGTGAATCACATTCCTAACCCATGACAAGACTTTTTCTATGAATAATTTTAAAAAACCTCACATTTAAGAATCAACTACATCAAGAGAACCCTAACAGGCAGATAGTGGCCCTAGATTACCAAGCCAAGGAAACTTGAGAGATCACATTGTAGCACTACCACAAAAAACTTGGGTAGCAAGGCAGTTGGGTCAGGAACACAGAAACAATTAAAACATTGCAGCAAAACATGGGGAGACTAAAAAGCAATCCCCAAAGGAAAGAAAAAGAGGAAACAACAGAAAAGGACTTAAAGGCAATGGAGAAATAATTTAGAGTAATTGATATAGGGGTGCTTAATGGCTGGATGACAAATACTCAACTCAATAAGAATTATAAGAAGCTGGACACATGCTATTTCAACCATGGATGCAAGGCAGCAAAAATTGGGTCACCCTACTCCCTCCAATCTGGTGAATTCTGCACATTAAAATGAATCAAAAGGAAATAAAGAATGACATAGTTGCAAAAAAAGAACATAATGGAAGGTTATATAGGAAGAGGCTGAAGACCGCATCAGAAAATTAGGAGGCAACATAGGAAAAAAACACACAAATTCAGCAACACCTGGAAAGAATACTTAAAAAGCAAGAGAGCCTAAGGGAGCCTAGGAAAACACATAGCAAAACAACATTCACATATAGGGGTCCCTGAAGTAGAGGAATTGAAGATTTGGGTAGAAAACTTGCTTGAAGAAATAATGACAGAAAATGCCCCTGATATTGACCAGAAGAAAAAAACTATGCAAGTGCAAGAAGCACACAGTCTCAAACAAGACGAACCCAAAAACATCAGCACCAAGACACATGATAAATTAAATTGGCAAACATCAACAACAAAGGATCTTAAAGACTGCAAGAGAATCACAGAAAGATACCTCTAAGGGATCTCCCATTAGAATAGTAATTTACTTCTTAACAGAAACACATGATGCCAGAAGGAAATGAAATGAATTATAGAAAGTGATGCAAAGAAAGGGACTAACCCCAAGAATTCTATACCCAGAGAAGCTATCATTCAAAATTAAAGTTGTAATCAGGAGCTTGACAGACAAAAAAACCACTAAGAGAGTTTATTACCATTAAGCCAGCAATGCAAGAAATGCTAAAAAAAGTGCTGTAAAAAGAAGGAACAGAAATACAAGAAGAAACACAAACATTAAGAATAAAAATGATGACAAACAAGGACTTATCAATAATAACATTAAACATAGAGACACTGCCCTAACCTGTTCAGATCACTGGATAAGCTTTGGCCTGCAGACTGAAAGGTCCCATGTTTGATTTCAGCCAAAGACATAAACTTTGGTTGTGGCAACATACCCACTGGGAGATGTACACAGGCAGCTGATCGATGTTACTCTCTCACTGATGTTTCTAACTCTCTCACTTCCTCTCTGTAATAAAGTTCAATGAAATATATTTAAAAATAAGCATAAATGGATTAAATGATCCAATCAAAAGGCTAGAGTAGCTGAATGCATAAGAAAACATGACCCATATTGTTGCTGACTGCAAGAGACCCACCTCAGAACAAAGAATTCACACAGACTGATAGTGAAGGCATGGGAAAAAATTCTAGCAAATGTAAATGAGGAAAAACATTTGAGGTTGTAATACTTATATCTAACAAAATAGACCTTAATATAAAGTCCACGACAAGAAATAAGGAATGCCAGTTCATAATACTAAAGGGAGCAAGAATATTTAACTGATAAACTATATGAACCCAATATAGGAGCACTCAAACACATAAAACAACTTCTGGAAGATATCAAGAAAGAGATCAATAGCAATACATTCATTGTAGAGGATTTTATTTATTCATTTATTTATTTTTTAGTTTTATTGTTTAAAGTGTTACAAATAGTAGTACATATGTTTCTCATTTTTTCCTCCCTTGACCTCCCCCCAGCCTTCCCAAATCCCCAGCACATGCCCTCTCCTGCTCCACTTCCAGTGTCTTGCCTCCCTTGGTTATGCTTTTAAGTGTGCATGCAAGTCCTCCGGTTGATATCTTGAAATTCCCGACTCCCCAATCTTCCCTGCCTTCCTGCTGTGGTCCGATAATCTGTTCCTTGCTTCTTTGCCTCTGTATCTATTTTTATTTCCCACATTTTTAAATTTTATTTTATCATTTTCTTTTTTTTTTGACTTTTTAAAAATCTTTATTGTTCAATATATTAATTACATTGTTCCATTATTTTTGTTTCCCCTATAGCTTCCCTCCACCTGGTACCCATCCCACCCTCTGCCCTCACCCCCCTCCACTGTCCTCTCCCATAGTTGCATGATTTTTGTCCAGTCTCTTGCTGCACTTCCCACACCCTCTTTCTCCCCAAGAGTTGTCAGTCCATTCCCTCTCTATGTCCGTGATTCTGTTACATTCACCAGTTTATCCTGTTCATCAGCTTATTAATTCACTTGATTTTTAGATTCATTTGTTGATAGATGTGTATTTGTTGTTCCTAATTTACACTTTTATCTTTTTCTTCTTCCTCTTCTTAAAGAATATCTTTCAGCATTTCATATAATATTGGTTTGGTGGTGATGAACTCCTTTAGCTTTTTCTTATCTGTGAAGCACTTTATCTGACCCTCAATTCTGAATGATAACTTTGCTGGATAGAGTAATCTTGGTTGTAGATTCTTGCTGTTCATCACTTTGAATATTTCTTGCCACTCCCATCTGGCCTGCATTGTTTCTGGTGAGAAATCTGCTGACAATCATATGGGTGCTCCCTTATAGGTAACCATCTGTTTTTCTCTTGCTGCTTTTAATATTCTCTCTTTGTCTTTTGCTCTTGGCATTTTAATTATGATGTGCCTTGGTGTGGTCCTCTTAGGGTTCCTATATATTCGGGTTCGGTGCGCTTCTTGGACTCCTAAGTCAATTTCTTTCACCAGGTGTGGGAAGTTTTCGGTCACTATTTCTTCAAATAGATTTTCATTGTCTTGCTCTCTCTCTTTTTCTGGCACCCCTATAATTCAGATGTTGGTATGCTTGAGGTTGTCCCAGAGGCCCCTTACACTATCTTCAATTTTTTGGATTCTTTTGGTTTCTTGCTTTTTCAGCTTAGTGGATTTTCCCTCTTTGTATTTCAAATCTTTAACTTGTTTCTTGGGGTGCTCCAGAGCACTTTTAGGCCTTTGTATAATATTTTTTATTTCAGTCAGTGTATGCTTAATTTCTGGTTGGTCCTTTTTCATATCCTTGAGAGTCTCCTTCATTTCCATGTTGGTCTTGATCATTTCCTTGCAGGTCTCGTTCATTTCCTTGAGGGTCTCGTTCATTTTCTTGTACGACTCATTCATTTCCTTTGCGGTCTTGCTTAATTTGTTATAAGCCTCAACCTTTTGTTGGATACTCTTGAAAAACCCTATAACCGTGGTTCTGAATTCATGTCCAGTCGTTTTTTTTTTTCCCTCCATTTCTTTGACATCTGATTTCTTTCCATGTCTCTGCATGGTGGCTGCTTCCCTGAGTTGGTCAATTAGCTTTGTGTGGTAGACATCCTACAAGGGACAGTGGCTCAGCCTCCCCAGTTACCTGAGGTGGATATGGGTTGCACAGTCTTGCTGAAGTTAAGCTCAGGTTAATCGTTGTTAGCATTTGGAGGGGTTGACCTCCAGGCCAATTGTATGTGAAGCTCAACTGTGCTCGGGTTGGATGAGCGGAGTCTCCGGGCCAAGCAGACAGCGTTAGCTCCGCCCTATGTGGCCCCAGAGACTCTGTGCAGGGGGCAATGGCCGCCAGCACCTCTGAAAGAGAGCCACTGTGGAGCTCCATCGGCTGCCGGGCAATTCAGACTCTCCCCAAATGACTCTGCATGCCCAATGTCTCACCCAGGGTCATAAAACAAAGCAGTCTGATGGTTTTCTGAATGAGAGACAAGTCGCAGATTGATCGCTGCACGCTCACGCAGCCGAGCTGTTAGCGCAAGCTGCCTTCTCCACAAGCCAGGAGACCCCTGCAGCGCCCGAGCTTCAGCGTGCCCTCCCACTGTCCAGTTTTCACCCCGTATGATATTGGGTTGGTTCCCTGGACTTCGCCCAGAGCTGGAGAATCAGTCCAGTGGGACCTCTTTGTCTCCCCGTTCGAGAAAACTGGCCGGTTTTCAGCCGCCCACCCTCTCCACTGGCGCGCGCTCCAAACCACTCTCCGCACGAATCTTTCAACGCTGTCCGCCGCTGCTCCTCTGAGTCACAGTGTCTTATCTTCACTTTTATTTGTGGAATTTTCACTTGGCGAGCTTTCTGGTGATTCTGAAAGGTGTTTGCTCTTTCATTAAGTTGTAGTATTAAAATTGTTGAGTATGACAGTAAGATAGGTGTTTTACCTATGCCACCATCTTGGTTCCTCTCTCCCCCATTTTCTTTGTTAAAAAATATTACCTCTGCAGACTGGAAATCAACATAATAGCACAAGAAATGTCTGAGACCCAATTTCAATGATGACCAGATATGAGACCCAGCTTCAATATCAAACTATTCATTATGTATAGGTAGTGCTCAGTCTCATTGTAGAGGATTTTAATACTTCACTGAGAACACTGGATAAATCCTTTAAACAACAAATCATCAAAGAAACAGCAATCTTTAATGATAATATAATATTTAACCTTGCAACTTAAAAGTCAGGAAGAGAGCAACAAGAAAAGTCCACATTGCTGAAACCTGTTTGGCTCAGTGGATACAGCATAAGCCTGCAGACTGAGAGGCGCCAGTTCGATTCCAGTCAAGGTCATGTACCTTGGTTGCAGTCAAATTCCCAGTAGGGGGTGTTCAAGAGGCAGGTGATGGAAGTTTCCCTCTCATGGATGTTTTTGAATTTCTAGCCCCCTCCCTTCCTCTCTGTAAAAAAATCAATAAAATACATATTTTTTTAAAAAGAGAAGTCCACAGTATCCAGAAGGAAGGAGATAATAAAGTTCAGAGCCAAAATAAATAAAAGAACCAGCCAAACAAACAAACAAAAAAATACAAAAGATCAATGAAACCAAGAGCTGGTTCTTTGAAAGAAAAACAAGATTGATGAAACTTTGGCCACACTCAGAAAGAGGCAAATAAACAAAATCACATATGAAAGAAGTGAAGTAACAACTGACCCCACAGATGTACAAGAGACTGTAAAAAAAAAAATACTATGAATAACTAATTTCCAACTAATTGGATAACCTCGACAGAATGGATATGGAGCCAAAAAAAAAAAGAGAGCAAGATAATGAAAACCTATTTAAAGAAATAGTGACCAGCCAAACCGGTTTGGCTCAGTGGACAGAGTTTCGGCCTGCGGACTGAAAGGTCCCAGGTTAGATTCTGATCAAGGGCATGTACCTTGGCTGCGGACACATCCCCTGGTGGAGGTGTGCAAGAGGCAGCTGATCGATCTTTCTCTCTCATCGATGTTTCTGACTTTCTATCCCTCTCCCTTCCTCTCTGTGAAAAATCAATAAAATATATTTAAAAAAAAAGAAATAGTGACCCAAAACATCCCCATCCCGGTGAACGAAATTAACTTACAAGTCCAAGAAGTTCATAGAAACCCAAATTTTAGGAATCCAAAGAGGACCACACCAAGACACATCATAATTAAAATGCCAAGAGCAAAAGACAAAGAGAGAATATTAAAAGCAGCAAGAGAAAAACAGTTAGTTACCTATAAGGGAGCACCCATACGATTGTCAGTGGATTACTCAACAGAAACGATCCAGGCCAGATGGGAATGGCAAGAAATATTCAAAGTGATGAATAGCAAGAATCTACAACCAAGATTACTCTATCCAGCAGTCATATCATTCAGAATTGAAGGTCACATAAAGTGCTTCATAGATAAGAAAAGGCTAAAGGAGTTAATCACCACCAAACCAATATTATATGAAATGCTGAAAGATATTCCTTAAGAAGAGGAGAAAGAAAAAGATAAAACTATAAATTAGGAACAACAAATACACATCTATCAACAAATGAATCTAAAAATGAAGTGAATTAGTAAGCTGATGAACAGGATAAACTGGTGAATGTAACAGAATCATGGACAGAGGAAGGGAATGGACTGACAATACTGGGGAGAAAAGGGGTGTGGGAAGTGCAGAAAGAGACTGGACAAAAATCATGTAACTATGGGAGAGGACAGTGCAGGGCAGTGAGGGTGGAGGGTGGGATACATGGTAGAGGGGAGCTATAGGGGGGGGAAAAGAGAACAATGTAATTAATAAACTGAACAATAAAAATAATTTAAAAAAAGAAATGCTAAAGGATCTGCTGTAAAAAGAAATAGGAAACGAAGAAGGAACACAGAGGTAAAGACAAAAATGGCAACATATAAGTACTTATCAATAATAACGTTAAATGTAAATGGTTTAAATGCTACAATCAAAAGACATAGGGTAATAGACTGGATAAGAAAACACAACCTATGTATCTGCTGTCTACAAGAAACACACCTCTGAACAAAAGACGTACACAGACTGAGGATGAAAGGTTGGAAAAAAGTTATTCAGGCGAATGGAAATGAAAAAAAAAAAGCTGGGGTAGCAATACTTATATCCGATAAATTAGATCTCAAAGTGAAGGACATAACAAGAGATAAAGAAGGCCACTTCATAATATGAAAGGGAGCATTCCAACAAGAAGAAATAACTCTGGTATACATATACGCACCCAATACAGGAGCACCCAAATACATACAAAAATTCCTAGAGGACATCAAGGGAGAGATGGACAGCAATACGATCATAGTAGGAGACTTTAATACCCCACTATCACCATTGGACAAATCTTCTAAACAAAATATCAGTAAAGAAACATCAATCCTCAATGACTCACCAGTCCAGATGGAATTAATTGACATCTTCAGATCATCCCTAAGCCTCAGAATATACATTCTTTTCAAGTGCCCATGGGTCATTCTCAAAGATAGACTATGTGTTGGGTCATAGGCAAAGTCTCTCCAAATTCAAGAATATAGAAATCATATCAAACATATTCTCAGATCACAGTGGCATGAAGCTGGAAATCAACTAAAATAGAAACAATCCAAAGAAATCAAACACATGGAGACTAAACAACATGCTATTAAACTATTCCTGGGTTACAAAAGAGATCAAGAAAGAGATAGAAAATTCCATGGAAACAAATGACAACCATAGCAGAACAATTTAAAATCTATGGGACACAGCGAAAGCAGTTTTGAGAAGGAAGTTCATAGCTTTACAATCCTACTGCAAAAAACTAGAAACAGCGGCAATAAATTATCTAACCCAACAACTCAAAGAGTTACAAAGAAATCACCAAGGAAAGCCCAGTGTAAGCATAAGGAAGGAAATAGTAAAGATCAGAGCAGAAATAAATGACTTAGAGACCAACGAAACAATATGGAAGATAAAAAAACCAAGAGCTGGATCTTTGAAAGAATAAACAAGATTGATGAACCTCTAGCCAGACTCACCAAAAAGCAAGGAGAGAGGACCCTAAAAAATAAAATCAGAAATGAAAGGGGTGATATAACAACAAAACCCATTGAAATACAAAGGATTGTTAAAAAGTACTATGAACAACTCTACTCCAACAAACTGGACAACCTGGGGGAAATGAATATATTTCTAGAAAAATATAACCTCCCAAAACTCAATCAGGAAGAATCTGAACAACTCAATAGACCAATAACTATGGAAGAAATTGAAGCAGTCATCATAAAGCTTCCAGCAAAAAAAAAGCCCAGGGCCAAACACCTTCACAGGGGAGATTTACCAAACATTCAAGGAAGAACTAAAACTTATACTCCTCAGACTAGTCCAGAAAATTCAAGAGGATGGAACACTTCCAAACTCCTTCTATGAAGCTAACATCACCCTAATACCAAAACCAGATAAAGATGACACAATAAAAGAGAATTACAGGCCAATATCCCTCATGAATATAGATGCCAAAATCCTCAATAAAATTCTATCAAATCGGATCCAGCAGTACATCAGAAAGATCATACACCATGACCAAGTAGGATTTATCCCAGGAATGCAAGGATGGTACCATATCCGCAAATCAATAAATGTGATACATCACGTAAACAAATTGAGAGATAAAAATCACAGTCATATCAATTGATGCAGAAAAAGCATTTGACAAAATCCAGCACTCTTTCTTGATAAAAACTGTCAACAAGGTAGGAATAGAAGGATTATACCTAAACATAATAAAAGCCATATATGATAAACCCACAGCAAACATCATACTCAAGGGGCAAAAACTATGACCATTTCCCCTAAGAACAGGAACAAGACAGGGTTGCCCACTTTCACCACCTCTGTTCAACATAGTACTGGAAGTATTAGCCATTGCAATTAGACAAGAAGAAGAAATAAAAGGCATCCAAATTGGAAAACAAGAAGTAAAGCTATCCTTATTTGCAGATGACATTATATTGTACCTTAAAAAACCCAAAAGACTCCATAAAAAAGTTAGTAGACTTAATAAATGAGTACAGCAATGTCGCAGGCTACAAAACTAACGCCAAGAAATCTGTGGCATTTCTATACAGTAATAGTGAACTTACAGAAAGAGAGACTAAAAAAGCAATCTCATTTACCATCACACCAAAAAAATTAAGATACCTAGAAATAAACTTAACTAAGGAAGTAAAAGACCTATTCGCAAAAAACTACAGTAAACTAAAAAAAAAAGAGAGATAGAGGAAGATGTAAACAGGTGGAAGAACATACCATGTTCATGGATTGGGAGAATCAACATAATTAAAATGTCCATACTTCCCAAAGAAATCTATAAATTTAATGCACTCCCCATTAAAATACCAATGGCATATTTCACAGACCTAGAAAGAACTCTCCAAAAATTCATCTGGAACAAAAAAAGGCCCCGAATAGCCACAGCAATCCTGAGAAAGAAGCACAAAGTCGGTGGGATTTCAATACCAGATTTCAAGCTGTATTACAGAGCTACTGTTCTCAAAACAGCCTGGTACTGGCATAAGAACAGACATATAGATCAATGGAATAGAATAGAGAATCCAGATATCAACCAAACCACTATGCTCAATTAATATTTGACAAAGGAGGCATGAACATAAAATGGAGTCAAGATAGCCTCTGCAATAAATGGTTTTGGCAAAATTGGACAGATATATGCAAAAAATGAAACTAGAGCACCAACTTACACCATACACAAAAATAAACTCAAAATGGATACAGGACTTAAACGTAAGACAGGAAACCATAAAAACATTTAAGGAATCTACAGGGAGAAAAATCTCAGACATATGCCAAAAGAACTACTTTGATCATACTGCTCCTATGGCAATTGAAGCTAAAGAGAAAATAAGCAAATGGGACTACATCAAAATAAAAAGCTTTTGCACATCTGAAGAAACCATCAACAAAACCACAAGAAAACTCACTGTATGGAAGAATATATTTGCAAATGTTATCAGTGATAAAGGTTTAATCTCAAGCATCTACAGGCAACTCACACAATTCAGTTGAAGGAGGACAAATTGTCCAATAAAAAAAATGTGCAACAGACCCAAATAGAATTTTCTCCAAAGAAGATAAAAGGAATGCCCGGATACATATGAAAATTTGCTCAAAATCACTAATTATCCGAGAGATGCAAATCAAATGACTATGCTGTACCATCTCACACCTGTCAGAATGGCTTATGTCAACAAACGATAAGTGCTGGCCAGGATGCGGAGAAAAAGAAACTTTCGTGCGCTGGTGGTGGTATTGTAGACTAGTGCAGCCACTGTGGAGAACAGTATGGAGTTTCCTCAAAAAACTACAAATGGAGCTCCCATTCAACGCAGTGATCTCACTTCTAGAAATATACCCCAAGAAACTCGTAATGCAAATTAGAAAGGATATATATTCTATGTTCATAGCAGCACAATTTACCATAGCTAAGATTTGGAAACAGCCGAAGTGCCCATCAGGAGATGAGTGGATTAAAAAACTATGGTACATTTACACAATGGAATACTACGCTGTGGTTAAAAAAAAAAAAAACTCCTACGATTTGTAACAACATGGATGGATTTGGAGAGCATTATGCTAAGTGAAATTAGCCAGGCAGAGAAAGACAAATATCATATGATCTCACTCATTTGAGGAATATAATGAATGACATAGACTTATGAACAAGAATGGATCCAGAGACTGAGAAAAGTCTATCAAAATGTAAAACCTCAGGGTAAGTGGTAGGTTATGGGAGTAAGGAGGAAAGTCAATATATTTGACCTCTTGAAATAAGGTAAGTAATTTGTGTTTTTACATCCCTGACAAAGTTTATATAAAGTTATAAAAAAATTGGCAGCTAGTTTGAAATTGAATTGACATGGCCTAGCACTTGTCATATCCTATGGACACCAGTCCTTAGGCTAGGCCCTCCTTTACCCCCCGTGACATCATAATACCCTTACATGATATTATTCTACAATGTCATTATCATTTTTGATATTTGACAACAGCATATTATACAATTATCCCAAATAAACTTAGAAACTAATTCTTTGAATGTTGGGCATCATTTTAAAAAAGGATTGGAAAGGAATTAATCCCTTTCAGAAGGAATTAAGGCAGTGGGAAGGCATCCGACCATCTATATTGGCCCTTCTTGCCCTTTCTGCCAAGAGGGACCTTCTTCTTACTATCCAAATACACACAGCTGATGCCTGAGTTTTCAGTTCAAGCTGTGGCTGAAGCCTCTGGGCAGCTGGCACCATCGATCTGTCTCTTGCCCTTTGATGTGAGCTGGGCCCTCTCTGGAGAAGAAACCTGGGTCCCCCGAGATATGTGATCAGTACAGGGATCCTGCCAGCAGGCGAGGGGACCCCAAGGCAGGTGCTGGACTTGGAGGCCACAGGGGTATAGACTACAAAGGAGACAGAACTGAATCTCCCATTATCCTGTTTGGTCCCAGGGGATGACTGGTTAGCCAGAGATGGGTAAGATTCCTCAGGGAAGAAACAACCTAAGACAGGCACAGTTGCAGAGGGGCCAACAGGATAGAACTAAAAGGTCAACAGAGGTGGGGCACAGACCCTCATACACAAACCTTGCAGGGGCTTGAATTCTCACCCCTCCTGAGGGAGGTCCCCTACCCCCATGGCTGCTTCGCCTCCCATGCACAACTCATACCGGGACCCAGGTGGTAGACAGAGACTTGGCCAGCAATAGCTGCTCTATATCTAAATTCAGCCTATTACCAGGAATGCTCAGGACCTACTCAAAAATGCAAATATTCCTTTCCACTAGTATTTACAGGGTAAACTAAGATTTCTACTTCAGTATTGAAATTGACTGGAAAATAGTAATCAAGTTTTCAGATTAATTTACATTGGCCAAGAGAAATAAGTGAATACTCAAGAAAATTTTAGTGTACTGGACAAAAAACTTTTCCTAAAACGTTAACTAAAATATCTATTAGTAGTTCATCTCACTGTAAAATTGCCTAACATCCAAAGAACCTAAAGCAGTCATATTTGTGTGCAAAAATTAAAATTTAAAATTACCAAGACTGCAAGATAAAATTTCCAAAAGCCCCCATTAATCAAGAAAGGGGAGGGGACAGTGGCATAATATCATGTAAGGGAAATAAATCAAGTAAGTAAAATACATCTAGAAAATTCTTACTACAGTAAAGTAAATTCCATTTGTAAAACCAACTGCAGGACACCCATGAAAAAACACACATTGTGTCAAAATAAGCCAAAGGAAAATCATTTCGGCAAAAATAAAAAGAATACCAAGTCTATTTTGGAGATAGGATCTCTTTGTTAACTTTTGGTCAAGAATGTGTTTGTGTGTTTTCAGAGAACAACTCCAAGACCATGTGAGTTCCTGCTACTGTGAGGAACTGACGGATCTGTTCCAGTCACGAGGATGGTCCAGAGATCGGGGACACTGAAGACACCTTGCCATGCTAGCAGTCAGCAGCTGTGTGTGCCTGCAGGTAGCCCAGGACCAAACCAGAGAGGATGGATCTTGCATTGCCACAATGTGTCCACCATCTAGATACCATTGCTGACATGTACACATAAAGAATTATTTTACACTGAAACTGGGACTCAGAACATATGGACATTGAAACTGAGACTCAAACATTTTTTGTTCTTATACGTTTGTTTCTAGTATCCGGAGGCAAGATATTTTTGAAGAAAAGAAACAGGGGAGAGTGATTGATATAGAGGCAGGGTGGCCTTCAACAGGCTGTCAAGCTACAGGGGGAAGGCTTGGGTGGATGGGAGGTGGATCCTGGGGGAGATCAACCGAAGAACTTGTATGCATGCATATGAGAATAACCAATGAATGAAAGACACTGGGGCGGGTAGGAGGGCAGGTGGAACATGTGCTGGGGAGTCGGGGACACGGGACGATAATGGGGAGGGGGAAAGGAAAACATGTACTACTATAAGTTTTACTGCAATAAATATCAATAAAAATATGTTAAATTGGGAAAAAATAAATAATAAAAAAAGCTGTGGTACATTTATGTAATTAAATATTACATAGCAGTTAAAAAGAAGGCTGTCTTACCCTTTAACACACTACAGAGAGACCTGGAGATTATTATGCTAAACATAGTAAGTCAGTCAGAGAAAGAGAAGTAGCACAGGATCTCATTCATAGACAACAAAGTAAACTGGTGAAGAAAATAGTTTCAGAGACTTAAGGGCAAGCAACAGTCAAATATCAGAGGGAAGATGGGTGAGTAGGAAGAGATTAACCAAAGAATTTACATGAATAACCCATGAACAGAGACCACAGTGTGGGGCAAGTTTTGAGTGGGTTCAACCAAAAAGGGTTCAATGGGGAAAAAAAACAAACCAAAACAACAACAACAACAAAAACAAAACCTTTGTAATACTTTCAGCAATAAAGATAAATTAAACTAACACACACATACACACACACACACACGCACAAAAGAGGCTTTATACAATCTTAGTCTCCTTTTCAATATCCTTGAGGCATATCTGGAGCAATAGTTGTAGTACTGAATATACTCTAATGTCAATCTTTTACAATGATTTCTGTATTAATAAATTTTTGTGGGTAAACTCTGTGGATTTTTTAAATGCATAAACATGGGTCTTAGCAGATAATTGTTATGCCCAGATTTCAAGATCCCCAGAGACCACCAGGGAGCCATTATCTGATGCAAAAGCAAAAGAGTCTTTATTCAAGCCCAGGCTCGGCTCTCACAGCCCCTTTACCGGCGCAGTGGTGGGACCAGAGAGAGCGAGCCTGTTGAGACAAAGGTTATAATGATTGGTCATTTGGGTGGGCCTAGGAGAGTGGCGTGAGTTACAGAGATTGGTCACTTTGGTTAGGGTTTCATATTCTGAGATCAGAGCCGTCCCCTACTGCCCCCTGAATGGTCGATCGCGATCGATCAGGAGCAATGCAGGGGGAGCACCTTTGTGATACACCCTTATCACGGCCTAAGCCGCTCCTGTAACTTCATTGGTCCACTCCAGGGCAGTGGTTGGGGGAGTTAGGACATTCCTGGTGCTCCTGTGGTCACTCCCATCAGGCGAGGAGGGGTCAGGCTGCCCAGCTCTGCAAGATGGGGGACAGCCAATTCTGCTTTGTTCTTTAAATAACATGCTGAGATCATATCCACAAGTATTTTGCCATAGTATCAAACTTTTCAGAGCTGTGTCCTTTGTGAAGACTAATTTTAGTTATCAAGATCTTTTTCTCTGTCGTTTATCCACATGTCTGAGATTTGCAATTATGTAGAATCAGTTTACCATCATTGCCGACCAAAATATTCATAGAAAGTTCCAATTTCCTGGTCAGGAGAAGGAGCAAAGGACTGATACACATAAATAAATAGCTGTTCTGAAGTCACAGTTTCAGAAACTTTTTGTTGAAGTCAATGAGACTTTGGATGATTCAGTTTTCATTATAGAGGTGTCTCCCGCAGTCTTTAGCAGGATATCTTTTTTTTTCTTGGTGTTGCTGGCAGATTCCTCTGTTCCTGGAGACTGAGCTGGAAAAGGGGGCTCCAGTGTGACTATTCCTGGGAGGACGTTCATAGGCCCCTTGTCCCTGCCCCTCACCTGAGGGAGGGAGCAGGAGCACGGCCTCGGGTTCCTCAGCCATCTTGTTGGGTGGGAGGTGAGATAGGAAGTAGAGGACTGGAAGGAGGCTATCGCCAGGAAGTTGCTAGACTGGTAATGGTGAAAGGGGACCCAATTCTAAAGTGAGAGTTGGAATTGTCTGCTAAGCCTGTAGGATCCAAACCATTAATATTAAGACTACGGTGTCTTGGGCAGGGTATGAGGGTGACATTGGAGCATGCAGGGGTCTCTATTTTTAACTATTTGAGGAAACACCATACGGTTTTCATTATTGGATACACCAATCTGCATTCCCTTCAGCAGTTCCCCTTTCTCCACATTCTCGCCAACATTTCTATGTTAATTTTTTTTATAATAGCCATTTTAATGTTTTTCTTGACAGCCATTTTTACAGGTGTGAGATAATGTCTCATTGTGGTTTAAATTTGCATTTCTCTGATGATTCATGATTTTGAGATTTATTTTTTTTATCTCTTGGTCATTTGTATGTGCTCTTTGGAAAAATGTTTATTCAAGTCTTCTGCCCATTTTAAGATTGGAGTTTGTTTTCGATTTGTTGAGTTGTATGAATTATTTTATATATCTTACACATTAATTCCTTATCATTTGTATCATTGGCAAGTATGTTCTTCTATACAATGCTTCCCTTTTCATTTTGATGGTGGTTTCTTTTGCTGTGCAGAAGCTCTTTATTTTGATGTAACCCTATTCATTTGTTTTCTCCTTAGTTTATTTGCCCTTGGAGATGTGTCCATAATGATATTGCTATGTGAGATGTCTGACATTTTATGCTTTTGTTTGCCTCTAAGATTTTTATGGTCTCCATGCCTTAGATTTAAGTCTTTTGCTCATCATGAGTTTATTCTGGTAATGGTATTAGGTGGTCTAGTTTTATCTTTTTGTATTGATCTGTCCTGTTTTCTCAATACCATTTATTGAAGAAACTGTTTTTACTTAGTTATATGTTCTTGTCTTCTTTATCACATATTAATTGACCACAATGATGTGGATCAACTTCAGGGGTCTCTGTTCTGATCCATTGATCTATATATCTATTCTTGTGCCAGTACCAGGCTGTTTAGTTATAATGGCTTTGTAGTATAGTTTTATATCTGGCACTGTGATCACTTCTACTTTGTTCTTCTTTCTCAAGATTGCTACCATGATTCAAGGTCTTTTATGGTTTCATATTAATTTTTAGAGTATGTTTTTCTAACTCTATAAAGTATGCCTTTGTTTTTTTAATAGAAATTGTGTTGAATCTATATGTTGCTTTAGGTAGTTTAGGCATTTTAATGATGTTAATTCTTCCAATCCATGAATATGGTATATGATTTCATTTATTTGTATCTTCCTGTATTTCTTTTTTTAATGTTCTATTATTTTCCAAGTACAAGTCACTTTCCTCCTTGCTTAAGTTTATAAATTGGATTAATTCTGGGGATGCAAGGCTAGTACAGTAACAGTAAATAAAAAAATGTAATACATCTCATAAATAAATTTATAGGTAAAAAACACATGATCATATCAATAAATACAGAAAAAGCATTTGGCAAATCTGTCCCCCACTTTTTTGTTAAAATATTTCAGGAAAGTGGAAATAGAGGGATCATACCTCAACAAAATAAAGGCCATATATGACAAACCTATAGCAAACATCTACTGAATGGGTAAATAATAAATGTGTTCCCCTTAAGAATAGGCACAGGTAATTCTGTTCACTTTCATCACCCTCATTCAACATTAGAGGCTTGGTGCATGAAATTTTGCAGTGGGGGGTGAGAGGGGTTCCTCAACCTGGCCTGCACCCTCTCACAGTCCAGAAGCCCTCAGGAGATGTCCAACTGATGGCTGAGGTCCACTAAACTGGCAATCAGACATCCCTCTCACAATCCTCTGACTCCTAATCTCCTGCCTGATTACCCATAATCTATATGTCTGTCTGCCTGCCTCATCACCCCTAATCATTTGCCTCTTTGCCTGATTGGCCCTAACCATTCTGCCTGCCTGCCCAGTTACCCCTAACACCTCTACCTGCCTGCCTGATTACCTTTAACTGCTCATCTTCCTGCCTGATCACCCCTAACCACCTCTGCCTGCCTTCCGGATTATCTCTAACTGCTTGTCTGCCTGACTGATCGCCTCTAACCACTCACCTGCCTACATAATTGCCCCTAATCACCATTGCCTGCCTGCCTCATTGCCCATATCTGCCTGCTTGATCACCCCTAACTGTCTCTGCCTTGGCCCCTGCCACCAGGACTTCATCAAGAAGGACATCTGAGATGATGTCCAAAATATCAGTCAGCTGTCTAGTTTAATTAGAATATTATGATTTTATTATTATAAATAGGTTAATATACTTGCTTATATGAATGGTGAAAATGATTTAATTATGTTTATACATGCTCAAAATTATGTGATGAAGTGTAATTTATTTTTCTTTAATACGAATGAAGTGCACTAGATTCATATGAACATGATAAGATTTCAAAGAGTAATTTAATAGGAATTTCAGATTTGGGTGCTAATGATAAGGATTGAGCTTCTTTCTTGAGTCCTTAAGAAAATTGTTCTTCTGGAGGGGGATAACTGAGATGTGGCATAGGTAAGCACCTATTTTGCTGCCCATGCAACAATTCTGAAACTACAACTTAACAACACAACAAACATCATCCAGAATCACTAGAAAACTGGCTGAGTGAAAATTCCACAGATAAAAGTAAAGGTGGGATGCAGTGACTCAGGGGAGTAGCGGTGCGCAGCTTTGAGGTTCGGAGAACGAGCGAGCGGTGAGGGACAGGCGGAAGGCAGCAAGCCCGGCTGGTTTTCTCCAGCTAGGAGGGCAGAGGCCTCCCACAGCACCAACCCCCCAGTTCCAGGCGAGCTCCCAAGTCGGGGAAAGGAAGACCCTGGGCATGGCTGAGGTCTGTGAGTTTGGGGAGAGTGCACGAGTAAATTGGAACAGCAGTTCCTGGAGTGTGCAACAGGGCAGAGAACGCGTGACTTGCTCACTTGCTCGGAGACCACCATACTGCTTTGTTTTACAACCCGGAGTGAGAGAAGTTGGCTGTGCAGACTTATTTGGGGAGAGGCAGAGTTGTCTGGCAACGGGAAGACCAGTGGTGGATTTCCTTTGCCACCCAACACTGAGGCCTGTGAGCCGCATAGCTAAGCTGACTTTGTGAGCTCCATAGATGCTGATGCTGTGCACCACATAGGGCAGAGCTAAGGCTGATGCCACGTGCCACATAAAGAAGCTGAGCCACTGTCCCTTTGAGGATACCTATCTCACACCACTAAGGGACCAACTCAGGAAAGCAACCACAATGCAGAGAAAAGGAAAGAACTTAGCTGTGAAAGAAGTGGAGGACAAAAGACAACTAGACATAGAATTCAAAACCACAGTAATTAGGTTTATGAAGAGGCTACTAGAAAAGGCCGAGGAACTTAATGAGAACTACAAGAAAATAAACAACACCTACAAGGAAATTAACAACACCTACAAGGATATGAAAAAAGACCAGCTAGAAATTAAGCATACACTGACTGAAACAAAAAACATTATACAAAGACCTAAAAGCAGTCCAGATGACCACAAAAACCAAGTCAAAGATTTGAAATACAAAGAAGCAAAATCCACTCAGCCAGAAAAACAAGAGGCCAAAAGAGCCCAAAATATTGAAGACAGTATAAGGGGCCTCTGGTACAATCTCAAGCATACCAACATCAGAATTATTGGGGTGCCAGAAAAAGAGAGAGAGCAAGACAATGAAAACCTACTACAAGAAATAGTGACTGAAAATTTCCCCCACCGGGTGAAAGAAATTGACTTAGGAGTCCAAGAAGCACACTGAACCCCAATATATAGGAACCCTAAGAGGACCACACCAAGACACATCATAATTAAAATGCCAAGAGCAAAAGACAAAGAGAGAATATTAAAAGCAGCAACAGAAAAACAGTTAGTTACCTATAAGGGAGCACCCATATGATTGTCAGTGGATTTCTCAACAGAAACGATGCAGGCTAGACGGGAGTGGCAAGAAATATTCAAAGTGGTGAATAGCAAGAATCTACAACCAAGACTACTCTATCCAGCAAAGCTATCATTCAGAATTGAAGGTCAGATAAAGTGCTTCACAGATAAGAAAAAGCTAAAGGAGTTCATCACCACCAAACCAATATTATGTGAAATGCTGAAAGATATTTGTTAAGAAGAGGAAGAAAAAAAAGGTAAAAATAAAAATTATGAACAACAAATACACATCTATCAACAAATGAATATAAAAATCAAGTGAATTAATAAGCTGATGAACAGGATAAACTTGTGAATATAACAGAATCATGGATATAGAGAGGAAATGGACTTACAATTCTTGGGGAGGAAAGGGGTATGGGAAGTGCAGCAAGAGACTAGACAAAAATCATGCAACAATGGGAGAGGACAATGGGGAGGGGGAGGTGAGGGCAGTGGGTGGGATGGGTACTGGGTGGAAAAAAGGGGAAACAATGTAACTAATAAACTGAACAATAAAGATTAAAATATTTAAAAAAAGATATTGAGTGGATTTTCTGGAATATAATTATCAGAGTTTCCTAGAAGATCAGGATAATACTGCTATTAATATGAGTAAAAATCCTAGAATATACTTATTTGTGTAGTATGATGGAAAGGAATTATATCTATGTTAGATGGAATTTCTGTTGGGTTATTGGATCCTCTTTTCTGTAGATGATGAACTACTACTATCCTATCTAATAAAAGTGTAATATGGAAATTGACCGTACCTTCACTACACCCACAAGCCATGCCCACAGCCATGCCCACCAGCCAATGAGGAGTGGGGGTGGAACAAGGTGGCTAGTGAGGATGCTAAGTGGGGGCAGGGCCAAGGCATGTGCAAGGTGGCTGGTTAGTGTACAAGGTAGGGGGCAGAGCTGCTGAGGCATGCGTGAGGCAAGGGTTGAGGCCGAGAGGCCTGCGCTAGGCTGCTGAGACATGTGCGTGAGGCCGCTGAGTGCGGGGTGGCTCTGAGGCTGATCAGTCACCACTAGCGTTAAGGCCTGGGCTGGGGGGTGGGGGGGCGTGACCCCTGGGGGCAGAAAGTTGCCTGGTGGTCTCCAGTTGCAGGGGCTAAAGCCATGCCTGGAGGGGCAGGGCCAAGGTGGCTGGGGCAGAGCCAGCCATCGCAGAGTGATGGCTGGGTGCCGAAGGCCTAAAGCTTTGGCCAGTGGTGAGGGGTCATTAGGACATTCCCTGAGGGCTCCCAGTATGTGTGAGGAGGCAGGTTGGGCTGAGGGATCATCAAGCACAAATTTTGTGCACTGGGCCCCTAGTAGTGAAATAATAAATGGAAATTAGAACTAAAAAGCAAAAAATTGGGTGAGAGTGGCTTTGTCTATTGATAATCCTGCCTAAATTCGTTTGACAATATTTGATCCAAAATATAGCATTGCTGACAGTACATTCATAATTACTGTTATTTTCCAAAAGGATATTTGTCCTAATGGTAATAAACACCCTATAAATGCTCCTGCTATAATGGCAAATCTATATTAATAAAAATGTAATATGCTGATTAGGCATTGGGGGAACCCAGGTCTGCAGGGGAAGGCAGTTGGGGGAGCCAGACCTGCAGCGGGGGACTATTAGGAGTGACCAGGCCTACAGGAGTGGTCAGTTGGGGGTGACCATGCTGGCAGGGGAGGCAAGGTAGGGGAGATCAGGCCAGCAGGGGAGCAGTTAGGTGTCCATCAGGTGGGCAGAGGTGTGAACAGGCGTGAACAGGCTGGCAGGCAGAAGGAAGGTCAGCGGGGCACTATTAGGAGTGACCAGGCCTACAGGAGTGGTCAGTTGGGGGTGACCATGCTGGCAGGGGAGGCAAGGTAGGGGAGATCAGGCCAGCAGGGGAGCAGTTAGGTGTCCATCAGGTGGGCAGAGGTGTGAACAGGGGGTGAACAGGCTGGCAGGCAGAAGGAAGCAGTTAGGGGAAATTGGGCAGGCAGGAAGGTGAGTGGTTGGGAGCCAACAGTCTTGTATTTTGAGAGGGATGTCCAACTACCTGTTTAGGTCCAATCCCGATGGGTCTCAGATTGAAGAGGGTGCAGGTTAAGCTGAGAGACATCCCCCGCCCCATGAACAAATTTTGTGCACCAGGCTTCTCGTTTTAGAAATAAAAGTATGACTATTTTGGAATTTAGGAAGTAATATTATTATTAGAAATGTAAAACCTAGCAAAGTTATTCCCAATTAGGATGTGTTTAATTGATTACAATAGTAAGGGGCTAGTTTCATTCATTAAAATTAAAACTGGAAATGAATGTTGTCCTATTAGGACAAAGAAAATAATACAAGTATTAGAGGTTGTTAGAGATGTAGTGGCAAGATTAATTAATATGGTTTAGGCATTGATAACGATGTATTGGTGGTTTTGATTATTAGATCCTTTAGGAAAAGCCTGTTGGGAAGGATATTCCTGTCTAGTGCCAAACTCCCTATGATTAGAGCAGTAGTTGTAAATGGTAATGTTTTAAAACAGAACTTCTGTGTATTATAATTTTTTACTCATCACCTAAACTATGAATAATGGATATGAGCATACAAATAGAAAGGTTTTAGAAATTCCTGCATGCACATATAAGAAAATGCCAGGTCTTCACCAATACTAATGATTATCAGGCCTAGTTGGTTTGAAGTGGAGAAGGCCATAATTTAAAAAAATATATTTTAAATATAATTTTAAGTTAAGGGACAGATTGCTGTAAAGAGTGTAGTAATTGCTCCTAAGCATAGAGTTACAATTTGAATCATCTATTTTCTGTTGGTAGGTAGAATCAAATATGTGTGAAAATTCCTGTGATAAATATTGTGCTTGACATGAGTAAGGCTTAGATAAGTGTTGGCACATATATTGTGTAGAGTAGCCATGGATGAAATCTGAATTCAACTTATTTACCAGTGACAGCTGAGAGTGAACCTATAAATGGGTTTAGTATTGTCTAAGTTATGTGTAAAAACCTCTTGCAGTTCTCATGTATTGGAGTTGACCATAAATCATCCTATTGATATGATAAACCAAGTATCTCTGATGTGGTTATTAGGATTGCCTGTAGAGCAGTGGTGTTAGTATCTGCTCAACTTTATGAGTCAATAAGTAAAAAGGATATGATTCCTAATCCTTCTCAGCCAATGAACAATTAAAATAGGTTACTAGCAATAACTAACATTAGTAATGCAATGAGGAATATTATAAGATACTTGAAGAATTGGTTACTATTAGTGTGTAAATGTATACACTATATTGAAAATACTGTAATAGATCACGTGACAAATATTGCCACTATTACAAATATTATTGGAAATAGTCTCATAATTTTAGTGTTAATTATTTGATATAATAAAAGCCTAATATGCTAAGTGTCTGGTCATCCAACCAATCAAAGTTGGCTGTTCAACCAATCAAAGCACAATATGCTAATGATATACTGAGATTGCTCAACTGCTTGCTAAGATGTACCTAGACCACCAGGAGACAGACAATCCACTGGTCGACCAGTCACTCTGACATGCACTGACCAGTAGGGGGCATATGCTTGCTGTTGGTGGCCAACTTCTTAAGAGTGAGCAAGAGGGGCTGGTCATGTCATGAAGACCTCCCACAACCCCTCTCCAACTTGCCAACCTCCCACGTCCCTCCTGAATTCTGAACAAGCACTGGTATGGTCCCTTGGCCTGGCCTGCACCCTCTTGTAATCTGGGACTCCTCGGGGTATGTCAGAGAGCTAGTTTCAGTCTGATGCCAGAACAACCAGTTGCTATGAAATATACTGATGCTTAATGCAGGACCTGCCCCCTGGTAGCCAGTGACTCCCACAGTGGGAGTGTTGCTCAGCCAAGAGCCAGGCTCATTGCTGGCAAGTGCAGCAGCAATGATGGGAAATTCTCCTATCTCCATGGCAGTGCTAAGGATGTCTAACTATTAGCTTAGGCCTACAAGCTCCCTGTAGGTCATCTCCCAAGGGCTCCTGGACTGCAAGAGTTCACAGGCCAGCTGAGGGACATCACTCCAGTGCACAAATTTTATGCACGAGGCCTCTAATCAATAATAATAATAAGGGGTTATAGGTACAGTATCATTAATATATTTTCACATGTAGAAGAGGTTTTGATGTCATTGACTTGATAGGTATGTTTACCTCACTGAGTTAAATTATATATATAAAACCCTAATAAGTAAATGAACCAAACAGTGGAACAATGGAACAATAAGTTGCTATAACATGTGCTGACCACCAGGGGGCACACATGGAACATGGTGGGCATTGATCATGGAGAGATGGTGGAGCAGATGAGTGGGTGTTAGACCAAGGTGAGGCACCAGTAGCTGTCATCGGAGTGAACCTCTTGTGGTTACTAAAAATTCTTTGCTCCTGCACACTGCAGTCCTACTAGGTGTTTGCAACTGCTGATGGCACCCACACCTACTGCTAGCACTGGCCTTACTTGTATCCACTTCCAGCGCTGGAACCACCACTTACACCCACTGCTGGTGCCTATTGCTGCTGGTTCCAATTTCTTGGTGCTGTTGCACATGATGAGCTGCTGCTGGCCCTGATCAAACCTGAGGGCTTCTCCACCTCCCCCTGCTCCTGAGACTTGATCGGGGCAGCAACCACTGTTTGCACCCAGTGGTTGCACTGGCCCAGCTTGCACTAGCTGCTGGTGTTGGCCCAGATTGCTTCAGATCAATAAAGGGTATGAGAAGGGCTAATACTGTCACTGTGTGGGAAAGGCAGCTGTGTGAGTGAGGCTGCCAGCACACAGGACATCAGGGACCTCAGCAGGAGGGGCCAGGTAGGGGCACAAAGGATAGGCCAAGAACTGTGTCCACCATAGCTTCATAGCCCACAGTTTCTTTCAAGGTGCACAAATTCATGCACTAGGCCCCTAATCAGTATATAAAAGGTTGGCAATAATAATAGATATACTGGTTAATAATAAAGATTTTTTTCAATATGTTGATATATGTGTGTGTGTGTGTGTGTGTGTGTGTGTGTGTGTGAGTGTGATTTGATATGTATGCTAATTTGTTGTATGGACAGCAAAACTTTATATGTCAAATTTTTTGAAGGTGTTAACATCATAGATTCTTTTACATTTAAAAATATTGAATTTCATACTAAAAAAGAGCATTTATGTGAAGTTTTATTTCATTGTGTTATTTTGAAGAATAGTGCTATTGGATGTAATTGTATACTTCAGGAAGTTTATGGTGAATATGCTCCTTATAAAGATATATGTGACCGAAATCTGTTTGGCTCAGTAGATAGAGCTGTGATGGTGAACCTATGACACACATGTCAGGACTGACATGTGTAGCCATTTTCTTTGACACGTAGCTGCATGCAGTCACATAAAGGAAGTATGGGGCAGAGTGCTGAGAAGGATCTTTCATCCACAGCCACTGCACAGCCAAATGCAGTGCTGAGGATGAAACATTTGCTGTAGTGTAGTGTAGACACTCTATGCTAAAGATCTGTAGGCCAAAAATCAAAACTCCAGAAAATAGCAGCTAGTTGTGGGACTTTCAGTTAGACCCTTATGGGATCTTTGACCTCACTTCTGGCCAAGGGAGTAGGTAGCAGCAGAATGCCACTAGGGATGCATCTCTGGGGGCTCTGTGATAGCCATGACCAGTAACCACATAACCACAGCAACCATCATCCAATCTACTGTTCTGGGGTGTCATGAATTTCTAATTAACCATCATTTCTGAGTTAAGTGAGGGGGAGACTGGGAGAGATGAGGGCCTGTGCTATGGGTGCCATTTACTGCAATTAGAAATAGCAACAGCCATCTTAATTTATATAAGGAATGTCATTTTACAGTATTGTGCAGACTCCATTTCATCACTATTAATGTTGTGCATCCTTATTAACCCCTATCTCTGCTTATTAGCCCTACCCTTTTCTAAAAGGCAGTTACATGTGCCATCTTGTAGTCAGTAAGACTAGTTAACCCCTAATTCTCTGCAGGGCTAACAGGCTATCTATAATTCTACCTTCTGTCACTGCCCCATTGATGGAGAACCTCCCAAAAAACAAACAAACAAACAAACAAACAAACAAAATTAAGTAAAGGAAGTGGTAGTAGTAATAGCCGACCCTTTCAAGAGACATGGACCATGATGTATGGCATTATAGAAAAAAATGGCAGATCATTTTGCGTTCTATATACTGAAATGGTAGTAAGAAGAATGTGGGATATAAATACACATTTTGGGAGAACCAAGATGGCGGCATAGGTAAAACACCTATCTTGCCGTCATACTAAGCAATTTTAATACTACAACTTAACGAAAGAACAAACACCTTCCAGAATCACCAGAAAGATGGCCGAGTGAAAATTCCACAAATAAAAGTGAAAATAAGACACTATGACTCGGAGGAGCAACGGCGGACAGCATTGAAAGATACGCGCGGAGAGAGGTTTGGAGCGTGCGCCAGTGGAGAGGGCGGGCGGCTGAAAACCGGCCAGTTTTCTTGAACAGGAAGACAAAGACATCCCACTGACCTGATTCTCCAGCTCTGGGCAAAGTCCAGGGAACCAACCCAATATCATACGGGGTGAAAACTGGACAGTGGGAGGGCACACCGAAGCTCACCGGGTCTGCTGGCTTGTGGAGAAGGCAGCTTGCGCAAACAGCTCAGCTGCGTGACAGCGCAGCAAGTGCTCGCTCTGCAACTTGCCCTCTCATTCGGGAAACCGTCAGACTGCTTTGTTTTACGACCCTGGGTAAGACGTTGGGTGTGCAGACTCATTTGGGGGAGAGTCTGAATTCCCGGCAGCTGGTGGAGGTTGGCAGCGGCTCTCTCTCAGAGGTGCTGGTGGCCATTGCCACTGACACAGAGTCCCTGGGGCTGCATAGGGCGGAGCTAACTGTCTGCTTGGCCCAGAGACTCCGCCCATCCAACCTGAGCACAGCTGAACTTCACAGACAATTGGCCTGGAGGTCAACCCCTCCAAGCGCTAAAAATGATTAACCTGAGCTTAACTTCAGCAAGACTGTGCAACCCATATCCACCTCAGGTAACTGGGGAGGCTGAGCCACTGTCCCTTGTAGAACATCTACCACAAAAAGATAATTGACCAACTCAGGGAAGCAGCCACCATACAGCAACATGGAAAGAAATCAGATGTGAAAGAAATGGAGGAAAAGAAACGACTGGACATGAATTCAAAACCACGGTTATAGGGCTTTTCAAGAGGCTCCAACAAAAGATCGAGGCTATAAGGAAATAAGCAAGACCGCAAAGGAAATGAATGAGTCCTATAAGGAAATGAACAAGACCCTCAAGGATATGAACAAGACCTGCAAGGAAATGATCAAGACCAACGTGGAAATGAATGAGTCCTATAAGAAAATGAAGGAGACCCTCAAGGATATAAAGGCGACTCTCAAGGATATGAAAAAGGACCAACCAGAAATTAAGCATACACTGACTGAAATAAAAAAATATTATACAAAGGCCTAAAAGTGCTCTGGAGCACCCCAAGAACCAAGTTCAAGATTTGAAATACAAAGAGGTAAAATCCACTCAGCTGAAAAAGCAAGAAACCAAAAGAATCCAAAAAATTGAAGATAGTGTAAGGGGCCTTTGGGGCAACCTCAAGCATACCAACATCCGAATTATAGGGTGCCAGAAAAAGCGAGAGGCCAAGACAATGAAAACCTATTTGAAGAAATAGTGAGCAACAACTTCCCACACCTGGTGAAAGAAATTGACTTAGGAGTCCAAGAAGTGCACCGAACCGCAATATATAGGAACCCTAAGAGAACCACACCAAGGCACATCATAATTAAAATGCCAAGAGCAAAAGACAAAGAGAGAATATTAAAAGCAGCAAGAGAAAAACAGATGGTTACCTATAAGGGAGCACCCATATAATTGTCAGCGTATTTCTCAACAGAAACGATGCAGGCCAGATGGGAGTGGCAAGAAATATTCAAAGTGATGAACAGCAAGAATCTGCAACCAAGATTACTCTATCCAGCAAAGCTATTATCAGAATTGAAGATCAGATGAAGTGCTTCGCAGATAAGAAAAAGCTAAAGGAGTTCATCATCATGAAACCAATATTATATGAAATGCTGAAAGATATTCTTTAAGAAGAGGAAGAAGAAGAAGATAAAAGTATAAATTAGGAACAACAAATACACATCTATCAACAAATGAATCTAAAAATCAAGTGAATTAATAATCTGATGAACAGGATAAACTGGTGAATGTAACAGAAGCACGGACAGAGAGAGGGAATGGACTGACAACTCTTGGGGAGAAAGGGGGTGTGGGAAGTGCAGCAAGAGACTGGACAAAAATCATGCAAGTATGGGAGAGGACAGTGGAAGGGGGTGAGGGCGGGGGGTGGGATGGGTAGCAGGTGGAGGGGAACTATAGGGTGAAAAAAAAAACGAAACAAGGTAATTAATAAACTGAACAATAACGATTTAAAAAATGGAAAAAAATACAAATTTTGAAACTAATCATTCCCAGCTCTTGAAAAGAAGTGAGGATGAATAAAAGGAATACATTTCCAGGCATTTTTATTAGAGCCAATCTAATTCCATCCTTAAATTTATAACAGGCTCTACAAATTTATCATCTGAAAGTTTGAGCATATCTTACTCTATAGCTCAGCAATTTACCATCTGAAAGTTTGAGCATTGCTCACTCCATAACTCACTCAATAGCTCACTCTTGAAAAGAAGTGAGGATGAATAAAAGGAATACATTTCCAGGCACCTTTATAAGAACCAATCTAGTTCCATCCTTAAATTCATAATAGGCTCTACAAATTTACCATCTGAAAGTTTCAGCATTGTTCATTCCATAGCTCAGGATGGAAAGGCACTAATTGAGGGAGAATTTATTTTAAAAATTCAATTCAAGATGTGCACCAGTTCTCTTTTATGATATGCAGAATAATGGTGAAATTATTAAAAGAATATCTGAGTTACCACCATATCATAAAAGACCGTATAATGAGACTGGATACATACATATAACATCAATTAAAGAGGAACATAAGTAATTGTAAATATTTTTTGATCTCTTTATGAAACTACTGATGTTACATCACATGCTCAATTGTCCATTATTGGTAAATATTAAATATTCTGATGGTCTCTCAATGAGAGAAGAGTTGAAAAAGTTAGTATCAGTGCCAACAAGTACATCAGGATGTGAAATATGTAAGGTTATTATATAACAACTAGAGGCCCGGTGCACGAAATTCATGCACGGGGAGGGGGGATATCCCTTAGCCAAGCCTGCACCCATTCCAATATGGGTCCCTTTAAGGGGTGTCCGACTGCCCATTTAGGCCCAATCCTTCTGGACTGGGCCTAAATGGACAGTCAGACATCCTTCTTACAATCCAGGATTGCTGGCTCCAAACTGCTAACCTGCCTGCCTCCCTGGTTGCCCCTAACCACTTTTGCCTGCCAGCCTGATCACCTGCTAATCACTACCCTGCCAGCCTGACTGATGTCTAACTGCTCCCTTGCCAGCCTGTTTGCCTCCAACTTCCCTCCTCTGCCAGCCTGGTCACCTCTAACTACCTTCCCCTGCAGGCTTGATCACCCACAACTGCCCTCCCTTGCAGGATCTGGAACCTCCCAACGGCCCTCCCCTGCTGGCCTTCTTGTGGTGGCCATCTTGCGTCCACGTGTGTGCAGGATCTTTGACCACATGGGGCAGTCCTCTTATGTGTTGGAGTGATGGTCAATCTGCATATTTCTCTTTTATTAGATAAGATAGAGGCCTGGTACATGGGTGGGGGCCAATTTGTTTGTCCTGAAGAGTGTCCCAGAACAGGGTGGGGGTTCCCTTGGAGTGAGAGGTGGCCTAGGAAGGGGCCTGCCTAGGTTTTGCAGGCCAACCACATCCCCCAGCGATCCAAGTGGAGGCCTTGGTATCTGTTATTAATCTATGTCTACAATTGAAACTTTGTAGCCTGCTTTCTGCTGGCTCTGTGGGAGCCATTTCTGTTTGAAACTTTGTAGCCTATAGTGGAGGAGGTCTATGTCGTTAACAGCAGGCTGAAACCTTGGCTTCCTTGGTTGCCAGGGAAACCCAAGCCTCTGTTCTCTCTAGCTCAGTGGCTGCCACCATTTCTGTATCTTTTATAACTGAAACTTTGTAACATTGAGTAGGCAGGCAATGGCAGGTGGCTTGGCTTCCTCTGTTGCTGGTGAAACCCAAGGCTTCTTCCTGCTCTCAGTGGTTGTAGCCATCTTGGATGGGGTTTATTTGCATATTCTGCTCCTGATTGGCTGGTGGTCGTAGCTGTAGGCATGGCTTGTGGGTGTGGTAAAGGTATGGTCAAATTTGCGTATTACTCTTCTATTAGATAAGATTCTGTGACCTAAGCATTGATATCTCTAAAGTTGTGTCAGTGATGACAGATGGGGCAATAGACATGGTAAAAAAGTTGAATTTGTCAAATTGTTTACTGAAGCTATTGGACATCTGATTGTGCCTTTTCATATTATTATTAATCAGGAGGTTTTATGTGCAAAGGCAGGATTCACCGACTTAAAAGACTTACTGTCAGTTGTTAGAAAAATAGTTAATTTAATAGCTGCTCATTCCCTTCATAAAGGGAGGACTTTCTACACTTTTACTGTAGGTTGATTCCACCTACAGTGGACTGCTGATGTACAATAATGTCAGATGGCTGAGCCAAAGCAAAGTTTTTGAGAATTTTGTGGAGTGCTTTGATGAAATTAAGGTATTTCTTGAAGATAATCTTCTGGGAAACTTTTCTCAGCTCAATGATGATTAGTGGGTCAACACCCTGATATTTTTTACAGTTCTCTCTGTTCATATTAATGAACTGAACTTAACGTTACAATGTTTTGGCAAAAGTACTGACATTATGTTTGGATACATAAAAGCTTTTGAAAATAAACTTAAAATTTTCAAACTATATGTAGAAATTAAAACTTATGAGTATTTTCCTCAAGTAACATAGTATTTTAAGAAGGCCAGTGCAGCTGCACAAAATGAAACAGAACCCTTGCATATAAAATACCAGCATGTTTTAGACTCATTACTTGTCCAGTTCAGTGACATATTTAATCAATGCAGAAGCCTAAAGACAAACCATAAAAATAATTAAGTATCCTGATATATTCTACAATATTTTGGAATTAAATGGTTTCCTATGGGTACAAATTGATTTTTTGGAGATGCAGCTTGAAGAATTTCAAGACAACATCTGGGCTCAGTTATTTGTCAATTTGAGGTCAAAGCTTGAGAATTTGGAAAGGTGCCACTTGGAGAATCAAGAAGAGTGCAACTCTGTACAGGAAATTTGGAGTGCTTGGAACTCATTACCAGACACTTTAGCACCCTGAAAAATATAGCAATGGCTTTACTCACAATTTTTCCCTGTACATACTTTCGTGAGACCTTATTCTTAGTGTGAAATAACATCAAAACCAACAACAGAAACAGATTGACAGATGAGGTTAACAGCACTTGCTTTGGCTTGAAATGTACAAAATACCAACCTGAAGGTTATCCAATGAAATTCACAACAAAATACCAATTGAAGGTTATCCAATGAAATTCACAACAAAAACATCACTAATAGGCAGGTTAATTAAAGAATTCCTTCTCCCCCTCACTTATCTTAGATCACGGCACCCCACACAAGTTAAATAATATCAAGATAAACAAAAGAAACTGACTGACAGATGAACAAAGAAGTCACTAAACAGGTAAGCTAAATAATGCATTTTTGGTTTATTAAGTGCAATTATACATATTTGTTATTTAAACTATAAATATTGTGAAATTTTTGTTCTTTTTTTGAAGTGACATACCACCTGAGTTATGGGTTGTTTTTTTTTTTGTTTTTAGTTTTTTGTGAATTTTGATGCACCAAGCTCAAAGTTTGCCCATCACTGGGATAGACCATCGGCCTGCAGACTGAAAGGTCGCAGGTTCAATTCTGGTCAAGGGCATTTACCTTGGTTGAGGGCACATTTCCAGTAGGGGGTGTGCAAGAGGCAGCTTATGGATGTTTCACTTTCATGAATGTTTCTGACTTTCTATCCCTCTTCCTCTCTGTAAAAATCAATAAAATGTCTAAAATTAAAAAAAAATACTTGTGAATGCTATTTTAAACACTTTAAAATAATGATTTTGATATAAAAAAGAAAGAACGTCCAGTTCAACCAAAAAGTTTGAAAACCAACAATTACATACATTATTGGATAAAGATGCATGTCAAACTAAAAACAGCTTGCAGAAAGGTTAAACATTGCTTAGCAAATAATTTACAAGCAATGGGAAATCTTTTAATGGATGGAAAATGGGTGCCACATAAACTGAACAAAAGACAAATGGAAGACTGAAAAGTCATAAGTAAAAGTTGCTTCAACATCATGAAAGACAGTCTTTTTTTTGCATCAAATAGTGACAAATGATGAAAAGTGGATTTTTTTTTGAGACTCTTAAAAGCAAAAAATTATGGGTTGATCCAGGTCAACCATAAACATTGACTGCAAGGCCAAATTGCTTCAGAAAGAAGACAATGCTCTGCCTTTGGTGGGATCAGGAAGTTGTGGAGTATTATGAGCTTACCATTAATATTAATCGCTACCAACAAGAAATAATCAATTTAAACCAAGCTTTGATTTTGTAACAACCAAAATGTTCCACAAGACAAGGCAAAGTAACTTTGCTTCATGATGACACACCATTACACACTTCAAAACCAGTTAAAGACACGTTAGAAGGTCTTGCCTGAGAAATATTAACCCAAATGCTGTATTCACCAGACCTTGCTCCTTCACATGTCCACTTGTTCTGATTGATGGTGCATGCACTTTCTGAGCAGTACTTCAAAACGTACAAAGAAGTGGAAAATGGGGTCCCTAAATGGTCTGCCTCAAAACAAGAAAAGTTCTATTGGCATGGTATCCATAAATTACCTAAAAAATGGGGGAAATATGTAGCTAGCAATGGACATTAATTTGAATAAAGCACTTTTGATGTTTCTCTTGAAATTATCATGTGTTTTTTAATTACAAAATTCACATTATTAATTGGTAGACCTAGTAATAATTTCTAGTTGAGTGATAGATAAGTTAGAGCAGTTGATTATAAGATACAACTACAAATAATTCACCAATTAAGTTAATTGAGAGGGGTAATGGTAAGTTTGCAAAACTTGCTAAAAAAAATCTGGCTCCCATTTGAGGGAGTATCATCTGTAAACCACAGGCCAAAATCATGGTTTGTAGACTTCTACATGATTATAATTTGCTAAGCAGAATAGTATTAAAGCTGTGCATGTACCAATTATTAATACTGTTACTCCTATAAAATATCAAGGTGTTTGAGGAGGAAATGCTACAATTATAAGCACGATATGACTGGCAGATGGGCTTGCAATTACTGATTTTGTCTTTTTAGTGTAGGCAAATGGAGCTATGTATATTTATGCCTCATAAAATAATATTGGGAAAGGATATGATATGAACTCAGTCAAGCGACTTAATATTGTTGTAACACATAGTGTTTCATATCCCCCTAATTATAAAGTACAGCTACTCAGACAACTGAGCCTAAAATATGGGCTTCAATGTGTGCTTTGGGCAATCAAAGGTAGAAGCCATTCAGAAGTATCTATAACAAAAAAAGTATAATATGCTATTAGACCAGATGTCCTTCCAAATGTCCTTGTGTCCTTCTGGACAAGGCCTGGGCTGCGAGGGAAAATCCCGGTGCCAGGTGCCAGAAAGAAGCCGGTGCTGGAAGCTGTGTGGAGGAAGGCCTACTCTTCCATAAATTTCATGCTTCAGGCCTCTAGTTCTTAATATAAAAGTTATGCCATTGACCATGATAATATTACTTCAGGTAATTATTTAATTCAGTATTGTATAAATAGGAAATTTAAAGAACCCATAATAGTTTGTATATAAGTTTATGTGTAATTAATAGGAGTAATGACCTATTAGTGTGTAGAATAAGACATAGAGTCCTGCAGTAAATCATTCTATCTGTTCCTCAATGGGTAATGAAAATAAGAATAGAACTGGTATACTTTGTTTTTTTTAATTTTATTTTTTGTTTTTTTTTATTATTTTATATTATTTTAATTTTATTCCAATTTAATATATTTTATTGATTTTTTTGCAGTATAACTTATATTTAATAGTAGTGCATGTTTTCCTTTCCCCCTCCCCATTATCTACCCCCAGCTTCCCCTCCCCCCCAGGGCCTGTCCCCACCAGCCCCCTTCACCACCCCAGTGTCTTTCATTCATTGGTTATGCTCATCTGCATGCATACAAGTCCTTCGGTTGATCTTCCACAGGATCCACCTCCCATCCCACTAAGCCTTCCCCCTGTAGCTTCACAGCCTGTTCAGTGCCTCCCTGCCTCTATGTCAATCACTCTCCCCAGATTCTTTTCTTAAAATATATATTGCCTCTGCATACTAGAAATAAATGTATAAGAACAAAAAATGTTTGAGTGTCAGTTTCAATGTCCAACTGTTCTGAGTCCCAGTTTCAATGTCAAATAGTTCTTCATGTGTACATGTCAGCAGTGGTATCCAGATGGAGGACACATTGTGGCAATGCAAGATCCATCCTCTCTGGTTTGGTCCTGGGCTGCCTGCAGACGTGCACAGCTGCCGACTGCTAGCATGGCAAGGTGTCGTCAGTGTCCCCCATCTCTGGACCATGCTCCTGACTGGAATAGATTCATTAGTTCCTCACATTTGCAGGAACCCACATGGTCTTGGAGTTGTTCTCTGAAAACACACAAACAGAAAAAAAATGGCGGTGGAACGGAGGGTTGTGATCTGAATCTGCTCACAGGGCAGAAGGAGGGAGCAGCTGAAGGTCTCACAGGGAGCGTTTGTTGGTGAGTAGGGGAACAGCTGTGCTCCAGGAGAAGATAGGGGACTGCTGGGCAGGCCTCCCCAGCGTGAGTGGCCCCAGTACTACTGGGTTCTCTCCCTGAGCCAACTGCGCGAGGAGGCACTGCGGAGGCAGACCAAGACATCTTGAAGGGGAAGGACCTAAAAATATACAACTGCAGTGCTGGCTGGATGGTTGAGACTCCCAGAACACCAGCGCCCAGTTGACGCGGACGCGTGCAGAGTCTAGGGAGCTCTAAACTCCCGCACGGAAAGGTCAGATTTCCCTGGGAATACTTTGGGCGCAAAACTGAGGGGGCTGGCAGACTGGGATATCTGCGCCTTGGAACTCAAAGCCTGGAGATCTGCACCTGAAATAAAATCTGTGGCTGTTGGACCTGGTAAACCTGGGAGAGGGCCCTTGGAACTGGTGGCAGAGTTAATACCTGGAGCATAACCAATTTGGACCTGACAGAGGAGAGAGACCCAGAAGATTTTGGGAGGGTCCTGGCTGCTAAAACATCAGTCCTCAGTAGAGAGACAGTATGGAATACCATTGGGACAGGAAAATTTTAGTTCAGGATAGAGAGGACCAATAGACCCAGAAGTCAATCTAGAAACACTGCCACCCAGGGGCCAAATCACAAATTGACTCTTGTGTGACACAGGGAATTAATTATATTTTCTCTTCGACCTTGGGAATACAGTCTATTTTCATCTACACTTTAGTATCTTTTACTCTACCTCAACTTCACCTTTATACCACCACTCTCTTGCTAACCTTTCCCTATTTAGTGCCTTGTTTCCCTTACACTTTTCCCGCTTTAGATTTACCTTAATTCTTTCTTTTTACCCCCTGTTAAAATTTCACCCCACTTATATATCTAATCTCCAACCACCTACTCCAAGTCCATATATACCTCTAGCTTCTCTAACTTCACTATCTTAAAATGTTTTATTCCTGTTCTGTTGTTGTTGTTTACTTGACTGTTGATTATATTGATTTTTAAAGCAGGTTTATGAGATTGATTTCCTTATTCTTTTACTTTGGTTTGTCTTGTAGGGGGGTATTTTTATTTTTGGTGTTGTTTCTTGTTTTGTTGTCCTCATCTGCATTGTTTTTTAGGTAGATTTTTGCTTGTGTGTTCCCTCACCACCCTAGATATAGATGTATGTAATTTGTATCAATCTCCAGGTACTTGTTACAGGTTTTGGTTCGGATTAGGGGCTGTCCTATAGGAGTTTTCACCCCACATTTATAATTTACTCCTTTTTGTTTTTTCTTCTTCCCCTTTTCTGATTATCATTTTGGCATTCCTGTCTTTCTTTTTTGTGAGTGTGTGTGTGTGTGTGTGGCGGGGGGGGGGGGGTGTCTCTTTCTTTTTATGTGAGTGTAGGTGTGTGAATGTCTGTGTGTGTTTGGGGGAGGTTCTCTTTCTTTTTTCTCACCTATCACTGAATTTGCCTTTCTCTGGCGATCACCTTTACTTGGAATTACCATTACTGTGACTACATTCCGGTTCAGTGCCTGGTGTATTGCACCTGGTTGTGTTGTATTTTGTGCCTTTAAATGAACACAGGAGAGTGAGAACTACATAACCAGATACTCAGAGAAGAGAGACCGTGGGAAGACAAAGAAACAGCCCACATATGAAAGAAAAGCAAGGCTCACCAGAAAAGGTGGTAAACGAAATGGAAGTTAACAACCTGTCAGAGAAAGAATTCAGAGAAATGGTCATAAGGTGGCTGAAAAGAATGGAAGACAATTTTGATAATATGAGTAAGAACCAAGAGGAAATGAGGAAGACCCAGGAACAAATGATGAAGAGCCAAGAAGAAGAGAAGAAGAGCCAAGAAGAAATGAAAACTAATGTTGGTGAAGTAAAGAACTCAATAGAGAGTATTAAGAGTAGACTAGAAGAAGCAGAGGATCACATCAGTGAGCTACAAGACCAGGTAGGAAAAAATAACCAAGTAGAGCAGCATCTAGAAAAAAAAATTAAAAAGCAGGAGGAGAGCCTAAGGGAACTTTGGAACAACATGAAAAAACAACAACATCCATATAATTGGTCTTCCAGAAGGACAGGAAACTGAGCAAGGAATAGAAAACCTGTTGGAAGAAATAATGACAGAAAACTTCCCTGATATAGGAAAGAAAAAACCCACACAAAATCAAGATCACAGAGTCCCAAGCAACATGAACCCAAAAGACCTACGCCAAGGCACATTATAATTAAATTGGCAAACAACAATGACAAAATAAGAATCTTAAAAGCTGCCAGAGAGAGACAGAAAGTCACCTACAAAGGAACCCCCATCAAACTAATAAGTGTTCTCTCAACAGAAACATATCAGGCCAGAAGGCAGTGGAATGAAATTTACGAAGTCATGCAAAGGAAGGGTCTGAGTCCGAGAATACTATAGCCAGCAAGGCTATCAATCAAAATTGAAGGTCAAATCAGGAGATTCACAAGTAAAAAAGGACTAAGGGAATTCATCACCACCAAACCAGCAATACAAGAAATGCTAAAGGATCTGCTGTAAAAAAAGAAATAGGAAGCGAAGAAGGAACAAAGGGGTAAAGAACAAAAATGGCAACATATAAGTACCTATCAATAATAACTTTAAATGTAAATGGTTGAAATGCTCCAATCAAAAGACATAGGGTAATAGACTGGATAAGAAAACAAAACCCATGTATCTGCTGTCTACAAGAAACCCAACTCCGAAAAAAAGACGCACACAGACTGAGGATGAAAGGTTGGAAAAAGTTATTAAGGAGAATGAAAATGAAAAAAAAGCTGGGGTAGCCATACTTATATCCGACAAATTAGATCTCAAAGTGAAGGACATAACAAGAGATAAAGAAGGCCACTTCATAATACTAAAGGGAGCAATCCAACAAGAATAAATAACTCTGGTAAACATATACGCACCCAATACAGGAGCACCCAAATATATACAAAAACTCCTAGAGGACATCAAGGGAGAGATAGACAGCAATACAATCGTAGTAGGAGATTTTAATACCCTACTATCACCATTGGACAGATCCTCTACACAAAAAATCAGTAAAGAAACATCAATCCTCAATGACTCATTAGACCAGATGGAATTAATTAACATTTTCAGATAATTTCACCCCAAGCCACAGAATATACATTCTTTTCAAGTGCCCATGGATCATTCTCAAAGATAGACCATGTGTTGGGTCATAGGCAAAGTCTCTCCAAATTCAAGAAGATGGAAATCATATCAAGTATATTCTCAGATCACAGTGGCATAAAGCTGGAAATCAACTGCAATAGAAACAATCCAAAGAAATCAAACACATGGAGACAAAACAGCATGCTATTTAACTATGACTGGGTTACTAGAGAGATCAAGGAAGAGATAGAAAATATCATGGAAATAAATGACAACGATAGCACAACAATCCAAAATCTATGGGGCACAGGGAAAGTAGTTCTGAGAGGGAAGTTCATAGCTCTACAATCCAACTGTAAAAAAGTAGAAATAGTAGCAATAAATTATCTAACAGAACAAATCAAAGAGTTAGAAAGAAAGCAAAAAGGAAAGCCCAGTGTAGGCAGAAGGAAGGAAATAGTAAAGTTGAGAGAATAAATAAATGACATAGAGACCAATATAACAATACAGAAGATCAACAAAACCAAGAGCTGGATCTTTGAAAGGATAAACAAGATTGATGAACCTCTAACCAGACTCACCAAGAAGCAAACAGAGAGGACCGTAATAAATAAAATCAGAAATGAAAGAGGTGAAATAACAACAGACCCCATTGAATCCCAAAGGATTGTTAAAAAATACTATGAAAAACTCTACTCCAACAAACTGGACAACCTAGAGAAAATGGATATATTTCTAGAAAATATAACCTCCCAAAACTCAATCAAGAAGAATCTAAACAACTCAATAGACCAATAACTGTGGAAGAAATTAAAGCAGTCATCATAAAGCTTCCAGCAAACAAAATCCCAGGGCCAGATAACTTCACAGGGGAGTTTTACCAAATATTCAAGGAAGAACTAAAACCTATACTCCTCAGACTATTCCAGAAAATTCAAGAGGATGGAACACTTCCAAACTCCTTCTATGAAGCTAGCATCACCCTAATACCAAAACCAGAAAAAGATGACACAATGAAAGAGAATTACAGGCCAATATCCCTCATGAATATAGATGCCAAAATCCTCAATAAAATTCTATCAAATCGGATCCAGCAGTACATCAGAAAGATCATACACCATGGTCAAGTAGGATTTATCCCAGAAATGCAAGGATAGTACAATATCTACAAATCAATGAATGTGATACATCATGTAGAATAATTGAGAGATAAAAATCACACAGTCATATCAATTGATGCAGAAAAAGCATTTGACAAAATCCAACATCCTTTCTTGATAAAATTCTCAACAAGATAGGAATAGAAGGATCATATCTCAACATAATAAAAGCCATATATGATAAACCCACAGCAAACATCATACTCAATGGGCAAAAATTATAACCATTTCCCCTAAGAACAGAACTAGACAGGGTTGGCTACTTTCACCACTCCTGTTCAACATAGTACTGGAAGTATTAGCCAATGCCATTAGAGAAGAAGAAGAAATAAAAGGCATCCAAAATGGAAAAGAAGAAGTTAAGCTATCCTTATTTGCAGATGAAGTGATATTGTACATAAAAAACGGGAAAGACTCCATAAAAAAGTAAGTAGACTTAATAAATGAGTTCAGAATGTAGAAGACTAAAAATTAATGCCAAGAAATCTGTGGCATTTCTATAAACTAATAGTGAACTTACAGAAAGAGAGACTAAAAAGGCAATCCCGTTTACCATCACTCCAAAAAAATTAAGATACCTAGGAATAAACTTAAGAGGTAAAAGACCTATTCGTGGAAAACTCCAGGACACTGAAAAAAGAGATAGAGGAATATGTAAAAAGATTGAAGAACATACCATGTTCATGGTTTGGGAGAATCGACATCATTAAAATGTCCATAGTACGGAAAGCGATCAATAAATTTAATACACTCCCCATTAAAATACCAATGGCATATTTCACAGACCTTGAAAGAACTCTCCAAAAATTCATCGGGAATGAAAAAAAAAGCCCCAAATAGGCATAGCAATCCTGAGAAAGAAGCACAATGTTGGTGGGATTTCCATACCAGATTTCAAGCTGTATTACAAAGCTACTGTTCTCAAAACAGCCTAGTACTGGCACAAGAACAGACATATAGATCAATGGGATAGAATAGAGAATCCAGATATCAATCCAAACCACTATTCTCAATTAATATTTGACAAAGGAGGCATGAACACAAAATGGAGTCAAGACAGTCTCTTCAATAAATGGTGTTGGGAAACTGGACAGATACATGCGAAAAAATGAAACTAGAGAACCAACTTAACTATACACAAAAATAAACTCAAAATAGATACAGGACTTAAATGTAAGATGGAAAACCATAAAAACATTAGAGGAATGTACAGGAAAAAAATCTCAGATATATGCCAAAAGAACTTCTTCGATGGTACTGCTAGTAGCACAATGGAAGCTAAAGACAAAATAAACAAATGGGACTACATCAAAATAAAAAGCTTTCTGCACAGCTAAAGAAACCATCAACAAAACAACAAGAAAACACACTGTATGGGAGAATATATTTGCAAATGTTATTAGTGATAAAGGTTTAATCTCAAGCATCTACAGGCAACTCATCCAACTCAATAAAAGGAGGACAAATGATCCCATAAAAAAATGGGCAACAGACCTAAATAGAATCTTCACGAAAGAAGACAAAGGGAAAGCCCAGAGACATATGAAAACTTGCTCAAAGTCACTAATTATCCGAGAGATGCAAATCAAAATGACTTTGCAGTACCATCTCACACCTATCAGAATGGCTTACATCAAAAAATCAACAAACGACAAGTGCAGGAGAGGATGCGGAGAAAAAGGAACTCTCGTGCACTGCTGGTGGGATTGCAGACTAGTACAGCCACTGTGGAGAACAGTTTGGAGATTCCTCAAAAAACTAAAAATGGAGCTCCCATTCGACCCAGTGATCCCACTGCTAGGAATATACCCCAAGAAATTAGAAAGGCGAATTAGAAAAGATATATGTACCCCTATGTTCATAGCAGCACAATTTACCATAGCCAAGATTTGGAAACAGCCTAAGTGCCCATGAGTAGATGCGTGGATTAAAAAACTATAGTACATTTACACAATCTAATACAATGCCGCGGAAAAAAAGAAGGAGCTCCTATGATTTGTAACAACATGGATGGATTTGGAGAGCATTATGCTAAGTGAAATCAGCCAGGCAGAGAAAGACAAATATCACATGATCTCACTCATTTGAGGAATACAATGAATGACATAGACTGATGAACAAGAATGGATCCAGAGACTGAGAAAAGTCCATCAGAATGTCAAACCTCAGGGTAAGTGGCAGGTGGTGGGAGTAAGGGGGAAAGTCAATATATTTGACCTCTTGAACTGAGGTAAGTGATTTGTGCTTTTAAATCCCTGACAAAGTTTATATAAAGTTATAAAAAAATGGCAGCCTTTTTGAGATTGAATGGACCTGGCCTAGAGCTTGTCATATCCTATGGACTCCAGTCCTTAGGCTAGGCCCTCCTTAACCTCCCGTGACACCATAATACCCTTACATGATATTATTCTACAATGTCATTATAATATTTGATATTTGACAACAACATATTATACAATTATCCCAAATAAACTTACAAACTAATTCTTTGAATGTTGGGCAGCATTTTAAAAAGGGATTGGAAAGGAATTAATCCCTTTCAGAAGGAATTAAGGCACTGGGAATGCATCAGACCATTGTATATTGGCCCTTCTTGCCCTTTCTGCCAAGAGGGACCTTCTTCTTACTATCCAAATACACACAGCTGATGCCTGAGTTTTCAGTTCAAGCTGTGGCTGAAGCCTTTGGAGCTGGCACCATGGATCTGTATCTCGACCAATGGTGTGAGCTAGGCCCTCCCTGGAGAAGAAACCTGGGTCCCTCGAAATATGTGATCAATACAGGGATCCTGCCAGCAGACGAGGGGATCCCAAGGGAGGTACTGGACGTGGAGGCCACGGGTGCATAGAATACAAAGGAGACAGAACTGAACCTCACATCACCTTATTTGGCACCACAGGATTTCTGGTTACCAGAGACGGGTAAGATTCCTCAGGGAAGGAACAACCTAAGACCTGCACAGTTGCAGAGGGGCCAACAGGAGAGAACTAAAAGGTCAATAGAAGTGGGGCACAGACCCTCATCCACAAACCTTGCAGGGGTTTGAATTCTCACCCCTCCTGAGGGAGGTCACCTACCCCCACGGCTGCATTGCCTCCCAAGCACAACTCATACCAGGACCCATGTGGTAGACAGAGACTCAGCCAGCAATAGCTGCTCTATATCTGAATTCAGTCTATTACCAGGAATGCTCAGGACATACTCAAAATTGCAAATATTCTTTTCCTGTAGTATGTACAGGGTAAACTAAGATTTCTGCTTGAGTATTAAATTGACAGGAAAATAGTAATCAAGTTTTCAGATAAATTTCCATTGGCCAAGTGAAATCAGTGAATACTCAAGAAAATTTTAGTGTACTGGTCAAAAAGTTGTTTCTAAAACATTAACTAAAAAATCGATTAGTAGTTCATTTCACTGTAAAATTGCCTAACATCCAAAAAACCTAAAGCAATATTTGTGTTCAAAAATTAAAATTTAAAATTACCAAAACTGCATAATTAAATTTACAAAAGCCCCCATTAATCAAAAAAGGGGAGGGGACAGTAGGGTTATATCATGTAGGAAAAAAATATAGAGTAAGTAAAATACATGTAGAAAATTCTTACTTCAGTAAAGTAAATTCCATTTGTAAAACCAACTGCAGGACACCCATGAAAAAACACAAATGGTGTCAAAATAAGCCAAAGGAAAATCATTTATGCAAAAATTAAAAAGAATCCCAAGTCTATTTTGCATAGAGGATCCCTTTGTTAACTTTTCATCGAGAATGTGTTTGTGTGTTTTCAGAGAACAAATCCAAAACCATGTGGGTTCCTGTGACTGTGAGGATTTGACGGATCTGTTCTAGTCACGAGGATGGTCCAGAGATGGGGGACACTGACGACACCTTGCCATGCTAACAATCGCCAGCTGTGTATGTCTGCAGGCAGCCCAGGACCAAACCAGAGAGGATGGATCTTGCATTGCCACGATGTGTCCACCATTGGGATACCATTGCTGATATGTACACATAAAGTATTATTTGACACTGAAACTGGGACTCAGAAAAGTTGGACATTGAAACTGAGACTGAAACATTTTTTGTTCTTACACATTTATTTCTAGTATGCAGAGGCAAGATATTTTTGAAGATAAGAAACAGGGGAGAGTGATTGATATAGAGGCAGGATGGCCTTGAACAGGCTGTCAATCTACACGGGGAAGGCGTGGGTGGATGGCAGGTAGATGCTGGGGGAGATCAACCGAAGAACTTGTATGCATGCATATGAGCATAATCAATGAATGAAAGACACTGGGGCGGGGAGTGGGAGGGTGGGGATATGTGCTGGGGGGTAGGGGAGGCTTGGGAGAGGATAAGGGGATGGGGAAAGGAAAACGTGTACTACTATTTATTATAAGTTATACTGCAAAAATCAATAAAATATATATATATATATATTTAAAAAAATAAAAAAATGAAATACCTGAAAAAAAAAAAGAAAACACACAAACACATTCTCGACCAAAAGTTAAAAAAGGATCATTCTGGAAAATAGACGGGATTCTTTTTAATTTTTGCATAAATGATTTTCCTTTGGCTTATTTTGACACCATGTGTGTGTTTTCACAGTTATCCAGCAGTTGGTTCTACAAATGAAATTTACTTTACTGGAGTAAGAATTTTCTAGATGTATTTTACTTAGTCGATATTTTTTCTCCTTATATGATATTACCCCACTGTCCCCTCCCCTATTTTGATTAATGGGGGCTTTTGTAAATTTTATTTTGCAGTTTTCGTAATTTAAAATTTTAATTTTTGCACACAAATATGACTGCTTTAGTTTCTTTGGATATTAGGCTATTTTATGGTGAGATGAACTACTAATAGATATTTTATTTAATGTTTTAGGAACAACTTTTTGTCCAGTACACTAAAATTTTCTTGCGTATTCACTTATTTTACTTGGTCAATGTAAATTAATCTGAAAACTTAATTACTATTTTACTGTAAATTTTAATACTCAAGCAGAAACCTTAGTTTACCCTGAAAATGCTAGTGGAAAGGAATATTTGCATTTTTGAGTATGTCCTGAGCATTCCTGGTAATAGACTGAATTTAGTATTAGAGCAGCTATTGTTGGCTGAGTTTCTGTCTGCCACATGGATCCTGGTATAAGTTGTGCATGGGAGGCATAGTAGCCATGGGGATGGGGGTACTCCCCTCAGGAGGGGTGAGAATTCAAGCCCCTGCAAGGTTTGTGGATGAGGGTCTGTGCCCCACCCCTGTTGACCTTTTCATTCTATCCTCTTGGCCCCTCTGCGCCTATGTCTGTCTTAGGTTGTTCCTTCCCTCAGGAATCCTACCAGTCTTTGGCTAACCAGCCATCCTCCGGGGCCAAACAGGGTGATGTGAGGTTCATTTCTGTCTCCTTTGCAGTCTATGCCCCCGTGGCCTCCATGTGCAGCACCTGCCTTGGGGTCCCCTCGCCTGCTGGTGGGGTCCCGGTACTCATCACATATATCACGGGACCCAGGTTTCTTCTCCAGAGAGGGCCCAGCTCACATCATTGGTCGAGAGACAGATCCATGGTGCCAGTTGCCCACAGACTTCAGCCCCAGCTTGAACTGAAAACTCAGGCATCAGCTGTTTGTATTTGGATAGGTAGAAGAGAGTCCCTCTTGGAAAAAAGGGTAAGAGGGGCCAATATAGAGTGCTCAGATGCCTTACCAGTTCCTTAATTCCTTCTGAAAGGGATTACTTTCCTATCCTTTTTTAAAATGCTGCCCAACATTCAAAGAATTTGTTTGTAAGTTTATTTGGGATAATTGTATAATATGTTGTTGTCAAATATCAAATATTATAATGACATTGTAGAATAATATCATGTAAGGTTATTATGGTGTCACGGGAGGTTAAGTAGGGCCTAGCCTAAGGACTGGTGTCCATAGGATATGACAAGCTCTAGGCCATATCAATTCAATCTGAAACTCGCTGCCAATTTTTTTTATAACTTTATATAAACTTTGTCAGGGATGTAAAAACACAAATTACTTACCTTAGTTCAAGAGGTCAAATATATTGACTTTCCCCCTTACTCCCACCACCTGCCACTTACCCTGAGGTTTGACATTCTGATGGACTTTTCTCAGTCTCTGGATCCATTCTTGTTCATCAGTCTATGTCATTCATTGTATTCCTCAAATGAGTGAGATCATGTGATATTTGTCTTTCTCTGCCTGGCTAATTTCACTTAGCATAATGCTCTCCAAATCCATCCATGTTGTTACAAATCATAGGTGCTCCTTCTTTTTTTCCACGGTGTAGTATTAGATTGTGTAAATGTACTATAGTTTTTTAATCCACTCATCTGCTGATGGGCACTTAGGCTGTTTCAATATCTTGGCTATGGTAAATTGTGCTGCTATGAACATAGTGGTACATATATCTTCTCTAATTCACGTTTCTAGATTCTTGGGTTATATTCCTATAAGTGGAATCACTGGTTCGAATGGCAGCTCCATTTGTAGTTTTTTGAGGAAACTCCATACTGTTCTCCCCAGTGGCTGCACTAGTCTACAATCCCACCACCAGTGCAGGAGAGATCCTTATTCTCCACATCCTCGCCAGCACTTGTCGTTAGTTGATTTGTTGATGTAAGCCATTCTGATAGGTGTGAGATGGTACCGCATAGTCATTTTGATTTGCATCTCTTGGATAATTAGTGACTTGGAGCAAATTTTCATATGTCTCTGGGCTTTCTTTTGTCTTCTTTCGTGAAGATTCTATTTAGGTCTGTTGCCCATTTTTTTATTGGCTCATTTGTCCTCCTTTAATTGAGTTGTGTGAGTTGCCTGTAGATGCTTGAGATTAAACCTTTATCACTGATAACATTTGCAAATATGTTCTCCCATACAGTGGGTTTTCTTGTTGTTTTGTTGATGGTTTCTTTAGCTGTGCAAAAAGGTTTTTATTTTGATATAGTCCCATTTGTTTATTTTTTCTGTAGCTTCCATTGCCCTAGGTGCAACACCATCAAAGAAGTTCTTTTGGCATATGTCTGAGATTTTTTTCCTATAGATTCCTCTAATGTTTTTATGGTTTCCCATCTTACATTTCAGTCCGGTATCCATTTTGAGTTTATTTTGGTGCATGGTGTAGGTTGGTGCTCTAGTTTCATTTTTTTGCATGTATCTGTCCAGTTTCCCAACACCATTTATTGAAGAGACTGTCTTGACTCCATTTTATGTTCATGCCTCCTTTGTCAAATATTAATTGAGAATAGTGGTTTTGGTTGATATCTGGATTCTCTATTCTATTCCATTGATCTATATGTCTCTTCTTGTGCCAATAAAAGGCAGTTTTGAGAAAAGTAGCTTTGTAATACAGCTTGAAATCTGGTATTTATTTATTTATTTATTTATTTTTTTATTGACTTTTGCAGTATAATACTAGTACATTTTCCTTTCCCCCTCCCCCTTATCCTCCCCCCAGCCTCCCCCACCCCCCAGCACATATCCCCAGCTTCCCCCCTCCCTGCCCCAGTGTCTTTCATTCATTGGTTATGTTCATATGCATGCATACAAGGCCTTCCGTTGATCTCCCCCCGCATCTGCCTCCCATCCACCCTAGCCTCCCCCTGTAGCTTGACAGCCTGTTCAAGGCCATCCTGCCTCTATATCAATCACTCTCCCCTGTTTCTTTTCTTCAAAAATATCTTGCCTCTGCATACTAGAAATAAATGTATAAGAACAAAAGGTGTTTCAGTCTCGGTTTCAATGTCCAACTTTTCTGAGTCCCAGTTTCAGTGTCAAATAATTCATTATGTGTATAAGTCAGCACTGGTATCCAGATGGTGGACATATCGTGTCAATGCATGATCCATCCTCTCTGGTTTGGTCCTGGGCTGCCTGCAGACATGCGCAGCTGCTGACTGCTAGTATGGCAAGGTGTCGTCAGTGTCCCCCATCTCTGGACCGTCCTCATGACTGGAACAGATCCATCAGTTCCTCACCGTCACAGGAACCCACATGGTCTTGGAGTTGTTCTCTGAAAACACACAAACACATTCTCGACCAAAAGTTAACAAAGGGATCCTCTATGCAAAATAGACTTGGGATTCTTTTTAATTTTTGCCTAAATGATTTTCCTTTGGCTTATTTTGACACCATGTGTGTTTTTTCATGGGTGTCCTGCTATTGTTTTTACAAATGGAATTTACTTTACTGGAGTAAGAATTTTCTAGATGTATTTTACTTACTCGATATTTTTTTTTTGTCCCTTACATGATATTACCCCGCTGTCCCCTCCCCTTTTTTGATTAATGGGGACTTTTGGAAATTTTCTATTGCAGTCTTGATAATTTTAAATTTTAATTTTTGCACACAAAGTGACTGCTTTAGGTTCTTTGGAAGTTAGGCAATTTTAAAGTGAGATGAACTACTAATAGATTTTTCAGTTAATGATTTAGGAAAAGCTTTTTGTCCAGTACACTATAATTTTCTTGAGTATTCTCGTATTTCACTTGGCCAATTTAAATTAATCTGAAAACTTGATTACTATTTTCCTGTCAATTTTAATACTCAAGCAGAAACCTTAGTTTATCCTGTGAATACTAGTGGAAAGGAATATTTGCAATTTTGAGTAGGTCCCGAGCATTCCTGGTAATAGACTGAATTTAGATATAGAGCAGCTATTGCTGGCCGAGTCTCTGTCTGCCGCCTGGGTCCCCATATGAGTTGTGTGTGGGAGGCGAAGCAGCCGTGGGGGTAGGAGACCTCCCTTAGGAGGGTTGAGAATTCAAACCCCTGCAAGGTTTGTGGATGAGGGTCTGTGCCCCACCTCTGTTGACCTTTTAGTTCTCTCCTGTTGGCCCCTCTGCGACTGTGCCTGTCTTAGGTTGTTCCTTCCCTGAGGAATCTTACCCGTCTCTGGCTAACCAGCCATCCTCCGGGGCCAAACAGGGTGATGTGAGGTTCAGTTCTGTCTCCTTTGTAGTCTATGCCCCCCTGTGGCCTCCACGTCCAGTACCTGCCTTGGGGTCCCCTCGCCTGCTGGCGGGGTCCCGGTACTGATCACATATCTCGGGGGACCCAGGTTTCTTCTCCAGAGAGGGCCCAGCTCACACCATTGGTCGAGATACAGATCCATGGTGCCAGCTGCCCAAAGGCTTCAGCCACAGCTCGAACTGAAAACTCTGGCATCAGCTGTGTGTATTTGGATAGTAAGAAGAAGGTCCCTCTTGGCAGAAAGGGCAAGAAGGGCCAATATAGAATGCTCGGATGCCTTCCCAGTGCCTTAATTCCTTCTGAAAGGGATTAATTTCTTTCCTATTCTTTTTTAAGTTGCTGCCCAACATTCAAAGAATTAGTTTGTAAGTTTATTTGGGATAATTGTATAATATGCTGTTGTCAAATATCAAATATTATAATGACATTGTAGAATAATATCATGTAAGGGTATTATGGTGTCACGGGAGGTTAAGGAGGGCCTAGCCTAAGGACTGGTCTCCATAGGATATGACAAGCTCTAGGCCATGTCAATTCAATGTCAGAATAGCTGCCATTTTTTTATAATTTTATATAAACTTTGTCAGGGATGTAAAAACACAAATCACTTACCTCAGTTCACGAGTTCAAATATATTGACTTTTCCCCTTACTCCCACCACCTGCCACTTACCCTGAGGTTTGACATTCTGATGGACTTTTCTCAGTCTCTGGATCTATTCTTGTTCATCAGTCTATGTCATTGATTGTATTCCTCAAATGAGTGAGATCATGTGATATTTGTCTTTCTCTGCCTGGCTAATTTCACTTAGCATAATGCTCTCCAAATCCATCCATGTTGTTACAAATGGTAGGAGCTCCTTCTTTTTTTCCGCGGCGTAGTATTCCATTGTGTAAATGTACCATAGTTTTTTGATCCACTCATCTGCTGATGGGCACTTCGGCTGTTTCCAAATCTTAGCTATGGTAAATTGTGCTGCTATGAACATAGGGGTACATATATCCTTTCTAATTCGCCTTTCTAATTTCTTGGGGTATATTCCTAGAAGTGGGATCACTGGGTCGAATGGGAGCTCCATTTTTAGTTTTTTGAGGAATCTCCATACTGTTCTCCACAGTGGCTGTACTAGTCTACAATCCCACCAGCAGTGCACAAGAGTTCCTTTTTCTCCGCATCCTCGCCAGCACTTGTCGTTTGTTGATTTGTTGATGTAAGCCATTCTGATAGGTGTGAGATGGTACCGCATAGTCGTTTTGATTTGCATCTTTCGGATAATTAGTGACTTTGAGCAAGTTTTCATGTGTCTCTGGGCCTTCCTTTTGTCTTCTTTCATGAAGATTCTATTTAGGTCTGTTGCCCATTTTTTTATTGGCTCATTTGTCCTCCTTTTATTGTGTTGGGTGAGTTGCCTGTAGATGTTTGAGATTAAACCTTTATCACTAATAACATTTGCAAATATGTTCTCCCATACAGTGGGTTTTCTTGTTGTTTTGTTGATGGTTTCTTTAGCTGTGCAAAAGCTTTTGATTTTGATGTAGTCCCATTTGTTTATTTTCTCTTTAGCTTCCATTGCCCTCGGAGCGGTATCATCAAAGAAGTTCTTTTGGCATATGTCTGAGATTTTTCTTCCTGTAGATTCCTCTAATATTTTTATGGTTTCCTGTCTTACGTTTAAGTCCTGTATCCATTTTGAGTTTATTTTTGTGTATGGTGTAAGTTGGTGCTCTAGTTTCATTTTTTTTGCATGTATCTGTCCAATTTTCCCAACACCATTTATTGAAGAGACTGTCTTGACTCCATTTTATGTTCCTGCCTCCTTTGTCAAATATTAATTGAGCATAGTGGATTGGGTTGATATCCGGATTCTCTATTCTATTCCATTGATCTATATGTCTGTTCTTGTGCCAGTACCAGGCTGTTTTAAGAACAGTAGCCTTGTAATACAGCTTGAAATCTGGTATGGAAATCCCACCGACTTTGTGCTTCTTTCTCAGGATTGCTGTGGCTATTTGGGGCCTTTTTTTGTTCCAGATGAATTTTTGGAGAGTTCTTTCTAGATCTGTGAAATATGCCATTGGTATTTTAATGGGGAGTGCATTAAATTTATAGATTGCTTTGGGTAGTATGGACATTTTAATTATGTTGATTCTCCCAATCCATGAACATGGAATGTTCTTCCACCTGTTTACATCTTCCTCTATCTCTTTTTTCAGTGTCATGTAGTTTTCCACAAATAGATCTTTTACCTCCTTAGTTAAGTTTATTCCTAGGTATCTTAATTTTTTTGGTGTTATGGTAAATGGGATTGCTTTTTTAGTCTCTCTTTCTGTAAGTTCACTATTAGTGTATAGAAATGCCATAGATTTCTTGGCATTAATTTTGTAGCCTGCTACATTGCTGAACTCATTTATTAAGTCTACTAACTTTTTTATGGAGTCTTTCGGGTTTTTTATGTACAATATCATGTCATCTGCAAATAAGCATAGCTTAACTTCTTCTTTTCCAATTTGGATGCCTTTTATTTCTTCTTCTTGTCTAATTGCAATGGCTAAGACTTCCAGTACTATGTTGAACAGGAGTGGTGAAAGTGGGCAACCCTGTCTTGTTCCTGTTCTTAGGGGAAATGGTTGTAGTTTTTGCCCATTGAGTATGATGTATGCTGTGGGTTTATCGTATATGGCTTTTATTATGTTGAGGTATGATCCTTCTATTCCTACCTTATTGAGAGTTTTTATTAAGAAAGGATGTTGGATTTTGTCAAATGCTTTTTCTGCATCAATTGATATGACTATGTGATTTTTATCTCACAATTTGTTTATGTGATGTATCACATTTATTGATTTGCGGATATTGTACCATCCTTGCATTCCTGGGATAAATCCTACTTGGTCGTGGTGTATGATCTTTCTGATGTACTGCTGGATCCGATTTGCTAGAATTTTATTGAGGATTTTGGCATCTATATTCATGAGGGATATTGGCCTGTAATTCTCTTTCATTGTGTCGTCTTTATCTGGTTTTGGTATTAGGGTGATGCTAGCTTCATAGAAGGAGTTTGGAAGTGTTCCATCCTCTTGAATTTTCTGGAATAGTCTGAGGAGTATAGGTTTTAGTTATTCCTTGAATGTTCGGTAAAACTCCCCTGTGGAGCCGTCTGGCCCTGGGCTTTTGTTTGCTGGAAGCTTTATGATGACTGCTTAAATTTCTTCCACAGTTATTGGTCTATTGAGTTGTTTAGATTCTTCTTGATTGAGTTTTGGGAGGTTATATTTTTCTAGAAACATATCCATTTCCTCCAGGTTGTCCAGTTTGTTGGACTAGAGTTGTTCATAGTATTTTTTAACAATCCTTTGTATTTCAATGGGGTCTGTTGTTATTTCACCTCTTTCATTTCTGATTTTATTTATTAGGGTCCTCTCTCTTTGCTTCTTGGTGAGTCTGGCTAGAGGTTCATCAATCTTGTTTATCCTTTCAAAGAACCAGCTCTTGGTTTCGTTGATTTTCTGTATTGTTTCTTTGGTCTCTATGTCATTTATTTCTGCTCTGATCTTTACTATTTCCTTCCTTCTGCTTACACTGGGCTTTTCTTGTTGCTTTCTTTCTAACTCTTTGAGTTGTTGGGTTAGATAATTTATTGCCGCTGTTCCTAGTTTTTTGCAGTAGGATTGTAGAGCTATGAACTTCCCTCTCAGAACTGCTTTCACTGTGTCCCATAGATTTTGGATTGTTGTGCTATCATTGTCATTTGTTTCCATGATGTTTTCTATCTCTTCCTTAATCTCTCTAGTACCCAGTCATAGTTTAATAGCATGCTGTTTAGTCTCCATGTGTTCGATTTCTTTGGATTGTTTCTATTGTAGTTGATTTCCAGCTTTATGCCACTGTGTTCTGAGAATATACTTGATATGATTTCTATCTTCTTGAATTTGGAGAGACTTTGCCTATGACCTAATACATGGTCTATCTTTGAGAATGACCCATGGGCACTTGAAAAGAATGTATATTCTGTGGCTTTGGGGTGAAATGATCTTTAGATGTCAATTAATTCCATCTGGTCCAGTGAGTCATTGAGAATTGATGTTTCTTTACTGATTTTTTGTTTAGAGGATCTGTCCAATGGTGATAATGGGGTATTAAAGTCTCCTACTATGATTGTATTGCTGTCTATCTCTCCCTTGATGTCCTCTAGGAGTTTTTGTATATATTTGGGTTCTCCTGTATTGGGTGCGTATATGTTTACAAGAGTTATTTCTTCTTGTTGAATTGCTCCCTTTAGTATTATGAAGTGGCCTTCTTTATCTCTTGTTATGTCTTTCACTTTGAGATCTAATTTGTCAGATATAAGTATGGCTACCCCAGCTTTTTTTTCATTTCCATTCGCCTGAATAACTTTTTTCCAACCTTTCATCCTCAGTCTGTGTGCGTCTTTTTTTCGGAGGTGGGTTTCTTGTAGACAGCAGATACATGGGTTGTGTTTTCTTATCCAGTCTATTACCCTATGTCTTTTGATTGGAGCATTTAACCCGTTTACATTTAAAGTTATTATTGATAGGTGCTTATATGTTGCCATTTTTGTTCTTTGCCCCTGTGATCCTTCTTCGCTTCCTATTTCTTTTTACAGCAGATCCTTTAGCATTTCTTGTATTGCTGGTTTGGTGGTGACGAATTCCCTTAGTCCTTTTTTATCTGTGAAGCTCCTGATTTGACCTTCAATTTTGATTGAGAGCCTTGCTGGGTACAGTATTCTAGGATTCAGACCCTTCCTTTGCATGACTTTATAGATTTCATTCCACTGCCTTCTGGCCTGATAGGTTTCTGTTGAGAGATCACTTGTTAGTCTGATGGGTGTTCCTTTGTAGGTGACTTTTTGTCTCTCTCTGGCAGCTTTTAAGATTCTTACTTTGTCATTGGTGTTTGCCAATTTAATTATAATGTGCCTTGGCGTAGGTCTTTTGGGGTTTATTTTGCTTGGGACTCTGTGAGCTTCTTGGATTTGTGTGGGTTTTTCCTTTCCTATACCAGGAAAGTTTTCTGTCATTATTTCTTCCAACAGATTTTCTATTCCTTGCTCAGTTTCCTGTCCTTCTGGAAGCCCAATTATACGGATGTTGTTTTGTTTCATGTTGTCCCAAAGTTCTCTTAGGCTCTCCTCCTGCTTTTTAATTTTTTTTTCTAGTAGCTGCTCTACTTGGTTATTTTTTCCTACCTGGTCTTCTAGCTCACTGATGCGATCCTCTGCTTCTTCTAGTCTACTCTTAATACTTTCTATTGAGTTCTTTACTTCAGCAATGTCACTTTTCATTTCTTCATGGTTCTTCATTATTTCTTCCTGGGTCTTCCTCATTTCCTCTTGGTTCTTACTCATATTATCAAATTTGTCTTCCATTCTTTTCAGCCACCTTATGACCATTTCTCTGAATTCTTTCTCTGACAGGTTGTTAACTTCCATTTCGTTTACCTCCTTTTCTGGTGAGCCTTGCTTTTCTTTCATATGTGGGCTATTTATTTGTCTTCCCATGGTATCTCTTCTCTGTGTATGTGGTTATGTAGTTCTCACTCTCTTGCGTTGATTTAAAGGCACAAAATACAACACAACCAGGTGCAACGCACCAGGCACTGAACCGGAATGTAGTCAAAGTAATTGTAATTCCAAATAAAGGTGACTGCCAGAGAAAGGCAAATTCGGTGATAGGTGGGACAAAAGAAAGAGAACCTCCCCCAGACCCACACAGACACTCACACACCCACACTCACACAAAAAAGAAAGAGACCCCCCCACACACATACACTCACAAAAAAGAAAGACAGGAATGCCAAAATGAAAATGGGAAAAGGGGGAAAAGAAAAAAAAGAAATAAAAGGAGTAAATTATAAATGTGGGGTGAAAACTCCTATAGGACAGCCCTTAATCCGAACCAAACCTGCAACAAGTACTTGGAGATTGATACAAATTACATACAACTACTAATATCAAGAGAGGTGGGGGAACACAGAAGCAAAAATCTATCTCAAAAACAATGCAGATGAGGACAACAAAACAAGAAACAACACCAAAAATAAAAATAACCCCCCCTACAAGACAAACCAAAATAACAGAATAAGCAAATCAATCTCATAAACCTGCTTAAAAAATCAATTTAATCAACAGTCAAGTAAACAACAACAACAGGACAGGGCTAAAAACACTTTAAGATAGTGAAGTCAGAGAAGTTAGAGGTATATATGCACTTGGATTAGGTGGTTAGAGATTAGATATATCAGTGGGGTAAAATTTTAACAGGGGGTAAGGGGAAAGAATTAGGTAAATCTAAAGCGGGAAAAGTGTAAGGGAAACAAGGCACTAAATAGGGAAAGGTTAGCCAGAGAGTGGTGGTATAAAGGTGAAGTTGAGGTAGAGTAAAAGATACTAAAGTGTAGATGAAAATAGACTGTATTCCCAAGGTCAAAGAGAAAATATAATCAATTCCCTGTCACATAAGAGTCAATTTGTGATTTGGCCCCTGGGTGGCAGTGTTTCTAGATTGACTTCTGGGTCTATTGGTCTTCTTTATCCTGAACTAAACAATACTGCCTCTCTAATGGTGACTGCTGTTTTAGCAGCCAGAACCCTCCCAAAATCTTTTGGGCTTCCCCCCTCTGTCAGGTCCAAACCGATTGTGCTCCAGGGATCAACTCTGCCACCAGCTCCAAGGGCCCTCTCCCATGTTCACCAGCTTCAACAGCCACAGATTCTATTTCAGGTGCAGATCTCCAGGTTTTGAGTTCCAAGGTGCAGATCTCCCAGACTGCCAGCCCCCTCAGTTTCCAGCCCAAAGTACCCCCAGGGAAATCTGACCTTTCCAAGCTGGAGTTTAGCGCTCCCTGGGCTCTGTGAGCCTCCGAGGCACCTGGGCGCCGGTGCTCCGGGAGCCCCAGTGGTGCAGCCGGTACCTGTGTAAGGCAGCTGTATGTTTTCCGGCTCCTCTCGTTCAAGATGTTCGTGGTCCGCCTTCGCGCGCCTCCTTGTGCAGTTGGCTCAGGGAGAGAACCCAGCAGTACTGCGGCCGCTTAGGCTAGGGAGGCCAGCCCAGCAGTCCTCTATCTTCTCCTGGAGCACAGCTGTCCCCCTAGTCGCTGACAAATGCTCCCTGCGCGACTTTCAGCTGCTCCCTCCCTCTGCCCTGTGAGCAGATTCAGATCGAATCCCTCCGTTCCGCCGCCATTTTTTTTCCCTATCCCTTGAAATCTGGTATTTAAATCCCACCGACTTTGTGCTTCTTTCTTAGGATTGCTATGGCTATTTGGGGCTTTTTTAAATTCCCGATGAATTTTTGGAGAGTTCTTTCTAGGTCTGTGAAATATGCCATTGGTATTTTAATGGGGAGTGTATTAAATTTATAGATTGCTTTGAGTAGTATGGATATTTTAATTATGTTTATTCTCCCAATCCATGAACATGGTATGTTCTTCAATCTGTTTACATCTTCCTCTTTCTCTCTCTTTTTTTTTTTAGTGTCCTTCAGTTTTCTGCGAATAGGCCTTTTACCTCCTTAGTTAAGGTTATTCCTAGGTATCTTAATTTTTGTTTTGGTATGATGGTAAATGGGATTGCTTTTTTAGTCTCTCTTTCTGTAAGTTCACTATTAGTTTATAGAAATGCCACAGATTTCTTGGCTTTAATTTTGTAGCCTGCTTCGTTGCTGAACTCATTTGTTAAGTCTACTAACTTTTTTATGGAGCCTTTTCGTTTTTTATGTACAATATCACGTAATCTACAAATAAGGATAATGTTACTTCTTTTTTTCCAATTTGGATGCCTTTTATTTCTTCTTCTTGTCTAATTGCAACGGCTAATACTTCCAGTACTATGTTGAACAGGAGTGGTAAGAGTGGGCAACCCTGTCTTGTTCCTGTTCTTAGGGGAAATGGTTGTAGTTTTTGCCCATTGAGTATGATATTTGCTGTGGGTTTATCATATATGGCTTTTATTATGTTGAGATATGATCCTTCTATTCCTACCTTGTTGAGAGTTTTTATGAAGAAAGGGTGTTGGATTTTATCAAATGATTTTTCTGCATCAATTGATACGACTGTGTGATTTTTATCTCTCAATTTGTTTATTTGATGTATCACATTTATTGATTTGCGGATATTTTACCATCCTTTCATTCCTAAGATAAATCCTACTTGACCATGGTTTATGATCTTTCTGATGTACTGCTGGATCTGATTTGCTAGAATTTTATTGATGATTTTGGCATCTATATTCATGAGGGATATTGGCCTGTAATTCTCTTTCATTGTCATCTTTATCTGGTTTTGTTATTAGGGTGATGCTAGCTTCATAGAAGGAATTTGGAAGTGTTCCATCCTTTTGAATTTTCTGGTATCCTCTAAGGATTATAGGTTTAGTTCTTCTTGGAATGTTTGATAAAACACCACTCTGAAGCCATCTAGCCCAGGGCTTTTGTTTGCTGGAAGCTTTATGATGACTGCTTCAATTTCTTCCACAGTTATTGGTCTATTGAGTTTTTTAGATTCTTCCTGATTAAGTTGTGGGAGGTTAGATTTTTCTAGAAATATATCCATTTCCCCCAGATTGTCAGGTTTGTTGGAGTAGAGTTTTTCATAGTATATCTTAACAATCCTTTGTATTTCAATGGGGTCTGTTGTTATTTCACCTATTTCACTTCTGATTTTATTTATTACGTTCCTCTCTCTATGCTTCTTGGTGAGTCTGGATAGAGGTTCATTAATCTTGTTTATCCTTTCAAAGAACCAGCTCTTGGTTTTTTGATCTTCCATATTTTCATTGGTCTCCATGTCATTTATTTCTGCTCTGATCTTTACTATTTCCTTTCTTCTGCCTACACTGGGCTTTCCCTGTTGCTTTCTTTCTAACTCTTTGATTTGTTCTGTTAGATAATTTATTGCTGCTGTTTCTAGTTTTTTTGCATTATGATTGTAGAGCTATGAACTTCCCTCTCAGAACTGCTTTCCCTGTGTCCCATAGATTTTGGATTGTTGTGCTATCATTGTCATTTGTTTCCAAGATGTTTTCTATCTCTTCCTTGATCTCTTTAGTAACCCAGTCATAGTTTAATAGCATGCTGTTTTGTCTCCATGTGTTTGATTTCTTTGGATTGTTTCTATTGCAGTTGATTTCCAGCTTTATGCCACTGTGATCTGAGAATATGCTTGATATGATTTCTATCTTCTTGAATTGGGAGAGACTTTGCCTATGACCCAACACATGGTCTATCTTTGAGAATGACCCATGGGCACTTGAAAAGAATGTATATTCTGTGGCTTTGGGGCGAAATGATTTGAAAATGTTAATTAATTCCATCTGGTCTAATGAGTAATTGAGGATCGATGTTCCTTTACTGATTTTTTGTTTAGAGCATCTATTCTATGGGGATAGTGGGGTATTAAAGTCTCCTACTATGATTGTATTGCTGTCTATCTTTCCCTTGATGTCCTCTAGGAGTTTTTGTATGTATTTGGGTGCTCCTGTATTGGGTGCGTATATAGCAGAGTTATTTCTTCTTGTTGCATTGCTCCCTTTAGTGTTATGAAGTGGCCTTCTTTATCTCTTCTTTTGTCCTTCACTTTGAGATCTAATTTTTCGGATATAAGTTTGGCTACCCCAGCTTTTTTTTCATTTCCATTCGCCTGAATAATTTTTTTCCAACATTTATCCTCAGTCTATGTGCATCTTTTTTTCGGAAGTGGGTTTCTCTTGGACAGAAGATATATGGGTCGGGTTTTCTTATCCAGTCTATTACCCTATGTGTTTTGATTGCAGTATTTGCAATATTTACATTTAAAGTTATTATTGATAGGTACTTATATGTTGCCATTTTTGTTCTTTACCCCTTTGTTGCATCTTTGCTTCCTATTTCTTTTTACAGCAGATCATTTAGCATTTCTTTTGTTAATTATCTTTATCATTCAGTTTATTAATTACATTGTTCCCTTTTTTCCCTCTTAAAGCTCCCCTCCACCTGGTAAGAATCCCATCCTCCACCCTCACGACCCTCCACTGTCCTCTTCCAGAGTTGCATGATTTTTGTCCAGTCTCTTGCTGCACTTCCCACATCCCTTTTCTCCCCAAAAATTGTCAGTCCATTCCCTCTCTCTGTCCGTGATTCTGTTACATTTACCAGTTTATCCCGTTTATCAGGTTATTAATTTACTTGTTTTTTAGATTCATTTGTTGATAGATGAGTATTTTTTGTTCATAATTTACACTTTTATCGTTTTCTTCTTCCTCTTCTTAAAGAATATCTTTCAGCATTTCATATAGTATTGGTTTGGTGGTGATGAACTCCTTTAGCTTCTTGTTATATGCAAAGCACTTTATCTAACCTTCAATTCTGAATGATTGCTTTGCTGGATTGAGTAATCTTGATTTTAGATTCTTGCTATTCGTCAGATTGTATATTTCTTGCCATTCCCATCTGGCCTGCATCGTTTCTGTTGAGAAATCTGCTGACAATCGTATGGGTGCTCCCTTATAGGTAACTAATGTTTTTCTCTTGCTGATTTTAATATTCCCTCTTTGTCTTTTGCTCTTGACATTTTAATTATGATGTGCCTTGGTGTGGTACTCTTAGGGTTCCTATATTTTGGGGTTCGGTGCACTTCTTGGTCTCCTAAGTCTATTTCTCTCATTAGGTATGGAAAGTTTTCGGTCACTATTTCTTCAAATAGGTTTTCATTGTCTTGCTCTCTCTCTATTTCTGGCACCCCTATAATTCAGATGTTGGTATGCTTGAAGTTATCCCAGAGGCCCCTTACACTATCTTCAATTTTTGGATTCTTTTGGTTTCTTGCTTTTTCAGCTGAGTGTATTTTACCTCTTTGTACTTCAAATCTTGAACTTGGTTCTTGGGGTGCTCCAGAGCACTTTTAGGCCTTTGTATAATATTTTTTATTTCAGTCAGTGTATGCTTAATTTCTGGTTGGTCCTCTTTCATATCTTTGAGGATCTCATTTATTTCCTTGTAGGACTCGTTCATTTCCTTGTAGGACTCATTCATTTCCACATTGGTGTTGATCATTTCTTTGCAGGTCTAGTTTATATCCTTGAGGGTCTAGTTCATTTCCTTGCTGGTCTTGCTTATATCATTATAGGTTTCGACCTTTTCTAGGAGCCTCTTAATAAGCCCTGTAACCGTGGTTTTGAATTCCATGTCCAGTCGTTTTTTCCCTCCATTTCTTTCACATCTGATTTCTTTCCATGTCTCTGCATGTTGGCTGCTTCCCTGAGTTGGTCAATTAGCTTTTGTGGTAGATGCCCTACAAGGGACAGTGGCTCGGCCTCCCCAATTACCTGAGGTGGATATGGGTTGCACAGTCTTGCTGAAGTTAATCTCAGGCTAATCAGTGTTAGCCCTTTGAGGTTTTGACCTCCAGGCCAATTGTCTGGGAAGTTCAGCTGTGCTCAGTTTGGTTGGGCGGAGTCTCGGGCCAAGCAAACAGCGTTAGCTCTGCCCTATATGGCCCCAGGGACTCTGTGCTGGGGGCAATGGCTGCCAGCATTTCTGAGAGAGAGCCGCTGCCAAACTCTACTGGTTGCTGGGGAATTCAGACTCTCTCCAAATGAGTCTGCACCGAAAGGTCTCACCCAGGATAGTAAAACAAGCAGTCTGACGGTTTTCCTAATGAGATAGCAAGTCGCAGAGCACTCTCTACATGGTCACGCAGCTGTGCTGTTCCCAAGGTCACATGTAATCCGCACAAGCTCGCCTTATCCACATTCTGGCAGACCCCTGCAGCACCCAAGCTTCGGCATGCCCTCCCACTCTCCAGTTTTTACCCCGTATGATAGTGGGTTCCCTGCACTTCGCCCAGAGCTGGAGAATCAGTCCAGTGGGACGTCTTTGTCTCCCTGTTCGAGAAAACTGGCTGGTTTTCCACCGCCTGCTCTATCTGCTGGCATGTTCGCTCCTCCAAATCTCTCTCCCCGCTTATCTTGAATGCTGTCCTCAGCCGCTCCTCTGAGTCACTGTGTCTTATCTTCACTATTATTTGTGGAACTTTCACTCGGCCAGCTTTCTGGCAATCCTGAAGGTGTTTGTTCTTTTGTAAAGGTGTAGTTTTGAAATTGCTGTGTATGATGGCAAGATAGTTGTTTTACCTATGCCGCCATCTTGGTTCTCCCCTTTAGCATTTCTTGCATTGTTGGTTTGGTGGTAATGAAATCCCTTAGTCCTTTTCTATCTGTGAAGCTCCTGATTTGACCTTCAAATTTGATTGAGAGCCTTTCTGGGTATAGTATTCTCAGATTCAGACCCTTCCTTTGCATGACTTTGTAAATTTTATTCCACTGCCTTCTGGCCTGATACGTTTCTGTTGAGAGATCACTTGTTAGTCTGATGGGAGTTCCTTTGTAGGTGACTTTCTGTCTCTCCCTTTGGCTTTTAAGATTCTTACTTTGTCATTGGTGTTTGCCAATTTAATTATAATGTGCCTTGACATAGGGTTTCATTTTCCTTGGGATTATGTGAGCTTCTTGGATTTGTGTGGGGTTTTTCTTTCCTATATCAGGGAAGTTTTCTGTCATTATTTCTTCCAACAGGTTTTCTAGTCCTTGCTCAGTTTCCTGTCCTTCTGAAAGCCCAATTATCTAGATGTTGTTTTGTTTCATGTTGTCCCAAAGTTCCCTTAGGCTCTCCTTCTGCTTTTTTATTTTTTTTCTAGAAGCTGCTCTACTTGGTTATTTTTTCCTACCTGGTCTTCTAGCTCACTGATACAGTCCCCTGCTTCTTCTAGTCAACTCTTAATATGTTCTATTGAGTTCTTTACTTCAGTTATGTCACTTTTCATTTCTTCTTGATGCCTCTTCATTTCTTCTTGGCTCTTCATCATTTCTTCCTGGGTCTTCCTCATTTCCTCTTGCTTCTTCTTCAATTCCTCTTGGTTCTTACTCATATTATCAAATTTGTCTTCCATTATTTTCAGCCACCTTATGACCATTTCTCTGAATTCTTTCTGTGACAGGTTGTTAACTTCCATTTCGTATACCTCCTTTTTTGGTGAGGCTTGTTTTTCTTTCATATATGTGCTGTTTCTTTGTCTCTCCATGTCTCTCTTCTCTGTGTATTTGGTTATGTAGTTCTCACTCTCCTGCACTGATTTAAAGGCACAAAATACAACACAACCAGGTGCACCTCACCAGTCACTGAACCCGGAATATAGTCACAGTAATGGTATTTCCAAATTAAGGTGATCGCTAGAGAGAGGCAAAATCGGTGATAGGTGAGAAAAAAGAAAGAGAACCTCCCACCCCCAGACACACACAGATACTCACAAAAAAAGAAAGTCAGGAATGCCAAAATGGTAATTGGAAAAGGAGAAGAAGAAGAAGAAATCAAAAGGGAGTAAAATATAAATGTGGCATGAAAACTCCTATTGGACAGCCCATAATCCTAACCAAAACCCACAACAAGTACCTGGAGATTGATACAAACTACATACAACTACTAATATCAAGGGAGGTGAGGGAACACAGAAGCAAAAATCTATCTAAAAGCAATGCAGATGACGACAACAAAACAAGAAACAACATCAAAAATAAAAATAAACCCCTCCTATAAGACAAACCAAAATAAAAGAATAAGCAAATCAACCTCATAAACCTGCAAAAAAGATCGATATAATCAACAGTCAAGTAAACAACAACAATAGACAGGGATAAAAACACTTTAAGATAGTGAAATCAGATAAGCTAGAGTTATATATGGACTTGGTGTAGGTGGTTGGAGATTAGATATATAAGTGGGGTGAAATTTTAACAGTGGGTAAAAAAAAAGATTTAAGGTAAATCTAAAGTGGGAAAAGTGTAAGGGAAACAATGCACTGAATAGGGAAATGTTAGCAAGAGAGTGGTGGTATAAAGGTGAATTTGAGCAGAGTAAAAGATACTAAAGAGTAGATGAAAATAGACTGTATTCCCAAAGTCGAAGAGAAGTCACACAAGAGTCAATTTGTGATTTGTGATTTGGCCCCTGGGTGGCAGTGTTTCTAGATTGACCTCTGGGTCTATTGGTCCTCTCTAGCCTGAACTAAAATTTTGCTGTCCCTGTGATATTCAATACTGCCTCTCTAATGGTGACTGCTGTTTTAGCAGCCAGGACTCTCCCAAAATTTTCAGGGTTTCCCTCCTCCGTCATGTCCAAATTGGTTGTGCTCCAGGGATTAACTTTGCCACCAGCTCCAAGGGCCCTCTTCCACGTTTACCTGCTCCAACAGCCACAGACTTTATTTCAGGTGCAGATCTCTGGGCTTTGAATTCTAAGGCGCATATATCCCAGTCTGCCAGCCCCCTCAGTTTTGCCCCAAAGTACCCCCAGGAAATCTGACTTTTCTATTCCGGAGCACAGAGCTCCTAGGACTCTGCACGCGTCCGCGCCAACTGGGCACCGGTGTTCTGGGAGTCTCAGCTCTCCAGCCTGCACTGCAGCTTTATATTTTCAGATACTTCCCCTTCAAGATGTCGTGGTCTGCCTCCACATGCAGTTGGCTCAGGGAGAGAACCCAGCAGTATTAGGGCCGCTCAGGCTGGGGAGGCCAGCCCAGCAGTCCCCTATCTTCTACCAGAGCACAGCTGTCCCTCTATTTGCCAACAAACACTCTCTGTGCGACCTTCAGTGGCTCCCTCCTTCTGCCCTGGGAGCAGATTCAAATTGCATCCCTCCATTCCGCTGCCATTTTGTCTCTACCACAGCTGTTTTTATTCACTCATCTACTAATGGGCTCTTGGACTGTTTCCAGTTCTTAGCTATTATAAATTATGCTTTTAGGAACATAGGGGTGCATATATTCTTTCTGATTGGGTTTTTAAGTTTCTTAGAGTATATTCCTAGAATTGGTATCACTGGGTCAAATGGTAGTTCCACATTTAATTTTTGAGGAAACTCCATACTGTTTTCCCTAATGACTGCACCAATCTTCATTCCCATCAGCAGTGTTCTAGGGTTTCCTTTACTCTACATTCTCACCAGAACTTGTAATTTGTTTACAAAGGAGACAAGAGCATATAGTGGAGTCAAGACAGTCTATTCAATAAGTGATGTTTGGAAAATTAGAGAGGTAAAAATTAGAGAGGAAAAAAAAATAAAATTAGACCACCAACTTATACCATTTACAAGAATAAACTCAAAATGGTTAAAATACTTAAATGTATGTCTTGAAACCATAAAATTTTTAGAAGAAACTATAGGCAGCAAAATCTCAAGACTTTTCCTGTAGCAATATGTTTGCTGATACATCTCCTAAGTAAGGGAAAACAATGAGAAAATAAATGAGATTACATCAAAATAAAAAGCTTCTGCACAGCAAAAGAAACCAACAAAATGAAATTGGAATCTATTATAGGAGAATAAATTTGGCAATTATATATCAGATGGGTTAATGTATATACAACTTAACAAAAGAAAGACAAACCAATTAAAATATAGGCATAGAACCTAAATAGACACTTCTCCAGAATGGACATACTGATGGCCAAGAGCCATATTAAAAACTGCTCAATGTCACTAATCATCAGAGAGATGCAAATTAAAACAACAAGTACCATCTCATACCTGTCAGAATGGCACCCATCAACAAATCAATGAAACATTTTTTTTATCAAAATGACTGAAATTGTTTACTTGTAGAATTAGCACTGTAAAAATCAGTTTATCTTACTAAAGGATTATTTTTGTGCTCCTTCTGGGAAGTTCAGATTGAGGTTTGGGATATACTTTTTCTTGTATACATTTGTATCTATAGTCTTATAAAAGAAAATCTTATTGACCTGCTGTCTTTATACCTTTTGTAGTACAGTAGAGGGCAGCCCAGATGGCAGAAATAAGCAGTTTGGTTTTACATTTTTCCAGATGATAATGGAGGAGAAAACTGTTTCTAGCAAACATCTAGCCAATAGAGCATGTAGATTTACACACTGGAATTCAGCTTTGGAGACTATGCAAGGTTTAGATTTAATTATTTTATTGTGAAAAATATTTTAGACAAGCATAGGGGTTTTTTCTCTTTCCCACATCCAGCTTGGAGAGAGACTGGCTTCAGTTTCTGAGTAGAGGTGCTGGGGGTGAAGAAAAATGAAATATAGAAGAGAAGATACATAAAAGGGATAAAAAGCTGGGGCCAGGCAGGATGACTGTCCTCCCTGTCATGGAGACACAGTGACTGGAGCCCAGTAAGCTGTGTTTATTTATATTCCACAATATAAAGGGGTTTCTCCAACATTAGAATCAAAGGATTTTCAGTGAGCCCAGGCCCTATGCATTCTTCCATTCCCGGGCAAGCCTGCATTTACATATCAAGGCCCTCTCCCTGACACTTGAGGTAAAGTTAAGACCAAGTGATAAACATATCAGCCTTCTTGGTGAATCCTGTTTTTGCCAGGTGCCTTGGATTCAGCTGGACAAAGATTTTAAGAATGCTCAAGGTGTCTTGACTGGGGCAGACCCCCACAGACAAGTGAGTCATACACCTCTTTCAGTCCTAACATTTGATGATTCTGGAGTCACTGTTGTGATGTACCATCATTTTACATAGGACACCTCAAAAAAGTTGAATTATGGAGTCATTTTATTAAAAGCCGGCAGCATCTGAGTGGCTAATGCTCTCCAAACCTCACAGCCCCGAATGGCTCAATACATCTGGCTTATATGGGCAGAATATCATAAAAGTATTTATTATATCTTTGGGTCTGGAATGAGGAACCTACTTCTCAAAAAAGCATTTTTTTACAGAAGCGAAATAGAGCAAGCTAGTATGTAAGAATCACTAAGTCAACAGAAACACATTATCTAGAACCACATGGGCAATTTAGAATAATTGTCCAGGTTCTGGGATCACTGAGTGAACAGGAATGCACTATCTGTAGCTACTGAGGCAATTTAGGGTGTGTTCTGATTCTGGGACCACTGAGTCAACTGAAACTCAGTTATCTGTAGCTACTGAGACAATTTAGGATAATTGTCCTGTCCTGGTTCCCAGAGGAATGTGCTTCTATGACCAGTGAGATCACAATCAATGGAACATTCAAACCGTTAGCAAGAGAACATTCAATAATACGTAAGTTCTGAAAATCAAAATAACTCTTCTATTATTTTAGCAAGAAAGAAAATGGATAAAAAAGCCGAATAGCAAGTTAAGATTAAAACTGTAGTGTCTGCCTAACACAATTGCTACTATACTTTATCACCATGATTATAGCTATGGTGGACTTCTGTCTCTTTTACAGATCAAAAACACTCAAGTAAATATGGCAACATTTTTGAGTTTTTATAATGTACTTTCAAGTTGAAAATGCTCAAAGAAAAATTGAATAAAAGCCTTAGTTTTACCATGACTAAAAGTAATTTTTTTCCTAATGCCATTAGACTGGTAATTGCTTGAGATAAGATTTAACTTTTTAAAAATTCTGTATTATATTTGTAATGCAGCATTTAAAAAACATTCCAATAAATTGAATGGGATGTCTCAACAGTATCTAAAGTGTGCAGAGGAATTCTCTTAAGTGTTTGCTTTCTTTTTTCAAAAAATATATTTTATTGATTTTTCACAGAGGGAAGGGAGAGCGATAGAAAGTCAGAAACATTGATCAGCTGCCCCTTGCATACCCCCTACTGGGGATCGATCTGCCCGCAGCCAAGGTACATGCCCTTGACCAGAATCAAACCTGGGACCTTTAAGGTCCACTGAGCCAAACTGGTTTCGGCTTAAGTGTTTGTTTTCAAAAGTAATGTAATTTATGATGTATGATTTGCCATACATTAACATTAGGGGTGCTAAGGAAGAAAATTCCATTTATAGTGATTAAATTGCTGTTCAGTTCTCATTTTATGCTCAACAATAAATTCTTAAGTCCCCTTATACCAATGTTCTGGTGTAATAAATTAATACTGAAATAGTATAGGTTGAATTATGCAAATTTATCTTAAGATTTGGTAAGAAATTTATGTATGTGTTGAAAGCTGGAAAGTGTATTTTCAAGTCAAATAGATTGGAAGTGGGAAAGATCCGTTCTCATTTATAGTTTACTGAAGAATGTTAATGTATTTATATACATATATATTTAACAAACAGCAGCAATGTGTTTAACTTAGTATTTACCACTAAAGTTTTAGGTGGTAGTATAGGATGTATACTACTTCAATAATAAAAACTACTTGAGTTTGAGACATCAATTTAACTGTTCCTTTTTTATCTAAAGAACTTATTACTTAATTAAATCTGTCCAGGGTTGGGAGGCTGGGGGCCAGTGCCACAGTGGGGTTGGCTGGCCACCCTGCCTTGGTTGGTGTGAAAGAGGCTGATCTGGAGGGTGGTCAGCAGTGGGAGGGGCCACAGGAGGTTGGCCAACCAGGCCCCACCCCACACCTAAAAATTAAAAATGGAACTTCCATTTGACCAGCAATTCCATTTCTTAGAATATATACTAAAACCCCCAAAACAACAATAAGAAAGAATATATACAACCATATTTTCATAGCAGTATAATAGCTAAGGTTTCAAACAGCCCATCAATAAATGAATGAATAAAAAGGCTCGGGGACAATTACACAATGGGATAATAAGCAACTGTAAAAAAGAGTGGTCTCTTTACCCAATTGAACCGCATCAATGGATCTGGAGAATATTATGAAATAAGCCACTCTCAGAGAGACAGATAGTATATGATCTCACATATTTGTGAAATCTAATGAACAGAATGAAATCAGACCCCAAGCATGAAGAACTGGAATAAATCGACAAACCTCAATGGAGGATTGCAGGGACAAGAAGAGATAAATCAAAGAAATTATATACCCTGTTTCCCCGAAAGTAAGACATCTTCCGAAAATAAGACCTACTTCCAATTTTGCCTCTCACTGTAATGAAAGGCATCTCCCTGAAAATAAGACCTCCCCAATAATATTTTTATTCTTGAAACTGAAAAAGCCTGGGCCACACAAGCAGTTATAAGGAAGTGGGTCTATTTAATGCTGCCACTTGTTATGTGAGGGAGCCAAAGAGGTCTGCTAGTCTGGGATGCAGCCAGCACTCACCCCACTAAAGACATTAAGAAATTTCTTCACGAAAAAAAAATGGATCAAATAATGATTCCCGCAGGAATGTCGGCCTATTTCCTGACTCTTGATATTGCAATAAACAAGCCATTCAAGGACAATTGCACATGGAAATTAATGACTACATTGAAAATAGATTGGAGAGAAATCAGCATGGAAACTTTGTGAATCCTAAACTGCAAGAGGTTGTGACTTGGGCAAAGAATTCAGGGGATAAAATGACTGAGAGTTGCATTGCAAATGCACTACAAGCAGGCTACCTTGACAAGAAGTACTCATTTAAAGACAGTGCTATTGCTAAACATGAGAGATTTGGTCCATTGATTCTGAAGGAAATGGTTTGGATTGTTATGATGATGTTCCAGAAGATGATGACATGACTGTCATTGAATAAACCTTACTTTGTGTTCATACAGGTAAATATCAGTATCAGTAAAGTACCATAGATAGTTTAACGGAAATAATGGTAATAACAAGAAATTCTTAATACATTAGGATTCAGTTTGTCTGGTTCTGCTGGTTTGTGATGACAACAACTATCGTCCAGTATACAGGTAATAAATTGCTTTTTTTGTTGTTTGTTCAACAATAAATGTGTGCTGTATTCTTCTTCATGAAAAAATAAGACATCCCCTGAAAATAAAACTTAGTGCATCTTTGGGAGCAAAAATTAATATAAGACACTGTCTTATTTTGGTGAAAACAGGGTACTTATTACTGGCCCAGTGCATGAATTCATGCACAGTGGGGTCTGGCTGGCCTACCCCAATTGATGATAGGGCTCGGTCTGTCAGGAGGAGGAGATGGTGACAGATTGACCATCTCGGCTTCCCAGCCCTGATTGGGGCCCTATCAAAGCCAGGCTGGCAGGAGGGAGGGGCTGCAGGCAATTGATCAGCAGTCCCCAACTTCCATTAGGGTGGTGGTGCTAGTAGAGATGGTGCCAGCCATGGACATGAGCCATGAGTGGTGGGCTGTAAGACCACACCTCTGAATGGGGTGAGGGGTTGGTTGGGGTTCAGTAGCCATGAGAGGGCAATAGGAGGTTGGCTGGTCAGCGTCATCCTGGATTGATGTGGGGGACTGAACAGGAGAGGACTGGCTGGGGAGAGGGGCTATGGGATGATTAGGGTGCTGGGGGCTGGTTAGGAGTGGGGCTGGCTGTGGTGAGGGGCTGTGGGCAATGGGCTGACAGGTCCTGTCCCCAAATGGGGTGGGAGACAATTGGAGGCCAGTGGCCTAGGGGATGGACCATAGGTGCTTGGCTCCTGATCAGAGTAGCGGGCCCAATTGGAAACAGAGCTGGTTGGGGGGACGGGCCATGGGTTGACTGGGGGCTATAGGGACACATAAGGGGGTAGGATTGGCCAGGGGGAGGGGCCACTAGTGGTTGGCCAGTTGTCCCTGTCCCTGATCAGGTGATGGAGGCCTATCTGGTGTGGGTCAGCCAGAAGGAGAGTCTCCAGGAGGTTGGCTGGCCAGGGGTGATCAGGGACAGGGCTGGTTGTGGGAGGTGCTACAGGCTGTTCAGGGTTGGGGGCTGGGGCCCAACCTACCTTGATTGGTGTGGAAGAGGCCAGTAAGGAGTGTGGCCAGCCAGGGGAGGGGCCACAAAAGGTTGGCCAGCCAGACCCACTCCCCACACTGGGCAGGTTCCCTAGTTGTTACAGTGTTCTGGTCACTGGCTATATATATATATATATATATATATATATATATATATATATATATATATATATGGAGAGAGAGAGAGAGAGAGAGAGACTAGAGACCTATTGCAGGAAGATTTCTGCAAGAATTGAACTTCCTTTGGCCTGAGAAAAGCTCCCTCCCTCTTCTGTTGTCTTGCTCCCTTCTCCACTATCTCACTCTCTCCCGTTTTTGCTATCTTGCTTGCTCCCAACTCTACTGCCTTGCTCCCATCTCTGCTGCCTCACTCCCATCTCCACTGCCTAGCTTCCTCTCTTCTCCCCTGTCCTGTTTGCTTACTTCTCTGCAGCTTTGCTTCCTTCTGCAGTGCTTGGCTTCCTTCAAACCATCTTCCCTGCATGGATATGTAAATTAACCTCCATCTTGGCTGGGTTAATTTGCATATTTGCTCTGATTGGCTTGTGGGCATGGCTTGCGGGCATGGCTTATGGGTGTAGCAAAGGTACAATCAATTTGCATGTTATAGTGATATTTTATCATATAGTATAAGCATATTTCATGGACAGAGTAATATGGTAGTGAAGACATGGGGAGTGGTGACAGGGGTTGGTAAGGATGGTTGAGGAGAGTAAGGGGGATATTTCTGTCATACTATCTACAATATAATATACATTTAAAATAAATAATTATCCTACCTAATAAAAGAGTAATATGCAAATTAGCCATCACTCTGTGACAAAATGGTGGTGCCCAGTCCTTTTAGCCCCACAAGAGTCCCCCAGTCTCAGGGATAGCTACTGGTGAGAGCCAGAAGAGTAAGCAGCCTGGCAGACTGCTACTCAGAGGCCCTCCTGATCCTTTATAAAAAACAAAAAACAAAAACAAATTCTCTCCCTACTGAGTGATCCCCCTCTCAGTGGCAGCAGCCTGAGCTGGGTCTCAGCCTGGGAAAGGTGCATTCCCCCACAGTGCAATCCCCTTCCCAGTGGTGGCAGCCTGAGGTCTCAACTACTGAGTCACACCAGCCAGGCAGATATGGAGAAATTTTAAATGTTTCTTTTAAGAAATATATATTTTATTTTATTTTATTTTATTTTATTTTATTTTATTTTATTTTATTTTATTTTATTTTTACAGAGAGGAAGGAAAGGGCTAGAGAGCTAGAAACATCTATGAGAGAGAAACATTGATCAGCTGCCTCCACACTCCCTACTGGGTATATGCCCCCAACCAAGGTGCATGCCCTTGACTGGAACTGAACCTGGGACCCTTGAGAATGCAGGCTGATGTCCCACCCACTGAACCAAACCAGATAGGGCTGCAATATGTTAAGAAAAAACCCTATCTGATAAAGAGTGAATATGCAGGGGAGGGTGACTTGGTTGTTGAGGCAGCCAGTTGGAGATGATCAGGCTGTCAGGGAAGTGGTTAGGGAGTGATTAGATTGGCAAGCAGAGACAGTTAGGGGATATCAGGCAGACAGGTGAGCAGTCTCCTATTGTGAAAGGGATGTCTAACTGCCTGTTCAGACCCAATCCCTGTGGAGTCGAGCCTAAATAGACAGTTGGACATCCCAAGGTGTCCCAGATTGGAGAGGGTGCAGGTTGGGCTAAGGAACACCACCCCCTGCCAGTGCACAAATTCCATGCATGAGGCCTTTAGTTAATTAATAAAAATAAAGTCATTCATACATGATCATATCTGACAGGATTTAGGAAGTTCCATTAAATTATATAAGCAGTGGGCCATTGCCCTAGGTCTCACTTGTACTCTAGCCCTTTGCACTTGTATGAAGATTCTGATGACCTGTTGAGCAAAGAAGGAAACATATTGCTCTGCTTACAGGGCATGATATTAATGAACAACCAAATAGTGGGCAGCTGAAACCTGATAGAACATGTGTAAATATTCATGAAGAACAGTGAATAAAAAAATCATCACAAAGGGCAGGTTTTAGGGTAGTTGCTCTTGTCACTCATTTTGCTTGAATGAAGAGTGATCAGACATGAAAATGTATGCTGATTTAATGCTCTGGCCAATAGTTTCCATCAATACAAGAGACATAAAAGAAACATGATTGGAAATTTTATCACTTTGAAATTTGGGCACAGCTGTGAATAATCTTTATTCAGTGACTAAAAAATATACAAAGATAGTTGTGTCTCATGATGCATATCAAAGTAGAGGATTTAATAAATTGAAGGGATACGTTAAGATATATTCTCTCACATGTGAATTGTAATAGTCATAAAAACAAAAACACCCAACAACAACAACAACAACAACAACAACAAAAAGGAACAAAATACCTTACATACAAATAAAATCATGGCGATTACCAGAGTGAAAAGTATGAGTGAGGATAAGGAGGACAAAGGTGGTCAAATGTATAAAGACTAGACTTTGCGTGGTGAATATATAATGGAGTAATCTATGTTGTATATAAAGATGTACAGGTGAGAAAAATGTGTTAACCTGGAAGCAATGAGAAGGCAAAGATGAGTTTTACTAAAGAAATTGTATGCCTGGATGCACAGACATGCTTCCATGACCACTAGAATTACAACTAAAATATAGAAAAACTTCCTGAATTATCAGTTGAAGTCACACTGGAGAGAACCCTTGTAACTGAGGATGGGAAGTGGACTAGTATGAGGGCTGGGTGCGTAAAAGGGCTGGCTGGGCCTCCACAGAAAACAACTAAAGTTCTGAAAAGATATCTCAGCTATGGGGTATTCCCACTGAGAAAACCCTGGGGTCTAAACACCAAGTTGAACCTGCACTAGAGTGCACAGAATTGAGAAGGTTATCCACATATCATCTGGCTGTGAAAAGCTATTGGTCAGGGAGAGACAGCTGGAATTTCAGGCATCCCCTTAAAGGGCCAACACTCAAAATTTCTTGTGCACCACTCACCTTGTGCTATGGCAAAGGGTGGAGTTCAGTTGTATGAGCAGAAGTCACCGTAGGGGCTTTGTGTTAGGGCTCATAAAGAGGACACCCTAGTTTCCTATGATAAGTCATTTCCTCATGCTGTAAAGGTCATTTTTCTCACGCAGACAATTGTTATACAGGTGACTTTACCTGGGGGAAAGACAGATGGCCAACCCTATTGAAAAACACCTTGTCCAATGGTGTGTAGCTGGTGAGGTCCAGTAAGAGACTGAGGATAAAAATTAGTCTAGACCAGATGGAATTAATTGACATCTTCAGATCATTTAACCCCAAAGCCAAAGAATATACATTCTTTTCAAGTGCCCATGGGTCATTCTCGAAGATAGAACATGAGTTGGGTCATAGGCAAAGTCTCTCCAAATTCAAGAAGAAAGAAATCATATCAAGCATATTCTCAGATCACAGTGGCATAAAGCTGGAAATCAACTACAATAGAAATAATCCAAAGAAATCGAACACAAGGAGACTAAACAGCATGCTATTAAACTATGACTGAGTTACTAGAGAGATCAAGGAAGAGATAGAAAATATCATGGAAACAAATGACAACCATAGCACAACAATCCAAAATCTATGGGACACAGGGAAAGCAGTTCTGAGAGGGAAGTTCATAGCTCTACAATCATAATGCAAAATACTAGAAACAATGGCAATAAATTATCTAACCCAACAACTCAAAGCATTAGAAAGAAAGCAACAAGAAAAGCCAAGCATAAGCAGAAGGAAGGAAATAGTAAAGATTGGAGCAAAAATAAATGACATAGAGACCAACGAAACAATATGGAAGATCAAAAAACAAAGAGCTGGTTCTTTGAAAGGATAAACAAGATTGATGAACCTCTAACCAGACTCACCAAAAAGCAAAAAGAGAGGATCCTAATAAATAAAATCAGAAATGAAAGAGGTGAAATAACAACAGACCCCATTGAAATACAAATGACTGTTAAAAAATATTATGACAACTCTACTCCAACAAAATGGACAACCTGGAGGAAATGGATATATTTCTAGAAAAATATAACCTCAATCAGGAAGAATCTAAACAACTGAATAGACCAATACTATGGAAGAAATTGAAGCAGTCATCATAAAGCTACCAGCAAACAAAAGCCCAGGGCCAGACAGCTTCACAGGGGAGTTTTACCAAACATCCAAGGAAGAATTAAAACCTATACTCCTCAGACTATTCCAGAAAATTCAAGAGGATGGAACACTTCCAAACTCCTTCTATGAAGCTAGCATCACCACTCCTGTTAACATAATACTGGAAGTATTAGCCATTGCAATTAGATAAGAAGAAGAAATAAAAGGCATACAAATTGGAAAAAAAGAAGTAAAGCTATCCTTATTTGCAGAAGACATGATATAGTGCATAAAAAACCCGAAAGACTCCATAAAAAAGCTAATAGATTTAATAAATGAGTTCAACAACATGGCAGGCTACAAAATTAATGCCAAGAAATCTATGGCATTTCTATACACTAATAGTGAACTTACAGAAAGAGAGACTAAAAAAGCAATCCCATTTACCATCACTCCAAAAAAATTAAGATACCTAGGAATAAACTTAACTAAGGAGGTAAAAGACCTATTCGCGGAAAACTACAAGACAGTAATAAAGACATAGAGGAAGATGTAAACAGATGGAAGAACATAGCATTTCATGGATTGGGAGAATAAACATAATTAAAATGTCCATACTACCCAAAGCAATCTATAAATTTAAGGCACTCCCCATTAATATACCAACGGCAAATTTCACAGACCTAGAAAGAACTCTCCAAAAATTCATCTGGAATAAAAAAAGGCCCTGAATAGCCACAGCAATCCTGAGAAAGGAGCACAAAGTCAGTGGGATTTCCATACCAGATTTCAAGCTGTATGACACAGCTACTGTTCTCAAAACAGCATGGTACTGGCACAAGAACAGACATATAGATCAATGGAATAGAATAGAGAATCCAGATATCATCCCAAACCACTATGCTCAATTAATATTTGACAAAGGAGGCATGAACATAAAATGGAGCCAAGACAGTCTCTTCAATAAATGGTTTTGGCAAAATTGGACAGATACATGCAAAAAATGAAACTAGAGCACCAACTTACACCTTACACAAAAATAAACTCAAAATGGATACAGGATTTAAATGTAAGATGGGAAACTATAAAAACATAAGAGGAATCTACAGGAAGAAAAATCTCAGACATATGCCCAAACAACTTCTTTGATGGTACTGCTCTTAGGGCAATGGAAGCTAAAGACAAAATAAACAAATGGGACTACATCAAAATAAAAAGCTTTTTGGACAGCTAAAGAAACCATCAACAAAACCACAAGAAAACCCACTGTATGGGAGAATATATTTGCAAGTGTTATCAGTGATAAAGGTTTAATCTCAAGTATCTACAGGCAACTCACACAACTCAATAAAAGGAGGACAAATGATCCATTAAAAAAATGGGCAACAGACCCAAATAGAATCTTTTCTAAAGAAGACAAAAGGAAGGCCCAGAGACATATAAAAACTTGCTCAAAGTCACTAATTATCCGAGAGATGCAAATCAAAATGATTATGCTGTACCATCTCACACCTGTCAGAATGGCTTATGTCAACAAACGATAAGTGCAGGAGAGGATGCGGAGAAAAAGACACTTTCGTGCACTGGTGGTGGTATTGTAGACTAGTGCAGCCACTGTGGAGAACAGTATGGAGTTTCCTCAAAAAACTACAAATGGAGCTCCCATTCAACGCAGTGATCTCACTTCTAGAAATATACCCCAAGAAACTCGTAATGCAAATTAGAAAGGATATATATTCTATGTTCATAGCAGCACAATTTACCATAGCTAAGATTTGGAAACAGCCGAAGTGCCCATCAGGAGATGAGTGGATTAAAAAACTATGGTACATTTACACAATGGAATACTACGCTGTGGTTAAAAAAAAAAAAAAACTCCTACGATTTGTAACAACATGGATGGATTTGGAGAGCATTATGCTAAGTGAAATTAGCCAGGCAGAGAAAGACAAATATCATATGATCTCACTCATTTGAGGAATATAATGAATGACATAGACTTATGAACAAGAATGGATCCAGAGACTGAGAAAAGTCTATCAAAATGTAAAACCTCAGGGTAAGTGGTAGGTTATGGGAGTAAGGAGGAAAGTCAATATATTTGACCTCTTGAAATAAGGTAAGTAATTTGTGTTTTTACATCCCTGACAAAGTTTATATAAAGTTATAAAAAAATTGGCAGCTATTTTGAAATTGAATTGACATGGCCTAGCACTTGTCATATCCTATGGACACCAGTCCTTAGGCTAGGCCCTCCTTAACCTCCCGTGACACCATAATGCCCTTACATGATATTATTCTACAATGTCATTATAATTTTTGATATTTGACAACAGCATATTATACAATTATCCCAAATAAACTTAGAAACTAATTCTTTGAATGTTGGGCATCATTTAAAAAAAGGATTGGAAAGGAATTAATCCCTTTCAGAAGGAATTAAGGCACTGGGAAGGCATCCGTGCATTCTATGTTGGCCCCTCTTGCCCTTTTTGCCAAGAGGGACTCTCTTTTTACTACTCAAATACACACAGCTGATGCCTGAGCTTTCAGTTGAAGCTGTGGCTGAAGCCTCTGGGCAGCTGGCTCCATGGATCTGTCTCTCGACCAATGATGTGAGCTGGGCCCTCTCTGGAGAAGAAACCTGGGTCCCCCGAGATATGTGATCAGTACAGGGATCCTGCCAGCAGGCGAGGGGATCCCAAGGCAGGTGCTGGACTTGGAGGCCATGGGGGCATAGACTACTAAGGAGACAGAACTGAACCTCACATCACCCTGTTTGGCCCCGGGGGATGGCTGGTTAGCCAGAGACGGGTAAGATTCCTCAGGGAAGGAACAACCTAAGACAGGCACAGTCGCAGAGGGGCCAACAGGATAGAACTAAAAGGTCAAAAGAGATGGGGCACAGACCCTCACTCACATACCTTTATCAGTGATAAAGGTTTAATCTCAAGCATCTACAGGCAACTCACACAACTCAATAAAAGGAGGACAAATGATCCATTAAAAAAATGGCTTGAATTCTCAGCCATCCTGAGGGATGACCCCTACCCCCATGGCTGCTTCTCCTCCCACGCACAACTCATACCGGGACCCAGGTGGCAGACAGAGACTCGGCCAGCAATAGCTGCTCTATATCTAAATTCAGTCTATTACCAGGAATGATCAGGACATACTAAAAAATGCAAATATTCCTTTCCACTAGCATTTACTGGGTAAACTAAGATTTCTGCTTGAGTTTTAAAATTGACAGTAAAATAATAATAAAGTTTTCAGATTAATTTAAATTGGCCAAGAGAAATAAGTGAATACTCAAGAAAATTTTAGTATACTGGACAAAAAGCTTTTCCTAAAACATTAACTAAAATATCTATTAGAAGTTCATCTCACTGTAAAATTGCCTAACATCCAAAGAACCTAAAGCAGTCATATTTGTGTGCAAAAATTAAAATTTAAAATTACCAAGACTGTAAAATAAAATTTTCAAAAGCCCCCATTAATCAAAAAACGGGGGATAGTGGGGTAATACCATGTAAGGAAAAATATCCTGTAAGTAAAATACATCTAGAAAATTCTTACTCCAGTAAAGTAAATTCCATTTGTAAAACCAAATGCAGGACACCCATGAAAAAACACACATGGTGTCAAAATAAGCCAAAGGAAAATCATTTATGCAAAAATTGAAAAGAATCCCAAGTCTATTTTGCAGAGAGGATCCCTTTGTTAACTTTTGGTCGAGAATGTGTTTGTGTGTTTGCAGAGAACAACTCCAAGACCATGTGGGTTCCTGCCACACTGAGGAAGTGATGGGTCAATTCCAGCCACGAGGATGGTCTGGAGATGGGGGACACTGATGACACCTTGCCATGCTAGCAGTTGGCAGCTGTGCATGTCTGCAGGCAGCCCAGGACCAAACTAGAGAGGATGGATCTTGCATTGCCACAATACGTCCACCATCTGGATTCCGTTGCTGACATGTACACATAAAGAATTATTTGACAGTGAAACTGGGACTTAGAACAGTTGGACGTTGAAACTGACACTCAAACATTTTTTGTTCTTATATGTTTGTTTCTAGTGTGCAGAGGCAAGATATTTTTGAAGAAAAGAAACAGGGGGGAGTGATTGATATAGAGGCAGGATGGCCTTGAACAGGCTGTCAAGCTACAGGGGGAAGGTTGGGGTGGATGGGAGGCGGATGCTGGGGGAGATCAACCAAAGGACTTTTATGCATGCATATGAGCATAACCAATGAATGAAAGACACTGAGGTGGAGAGGGGGATAAGGGGGGACATGTGCTGGGGGGTAAGGGAGGCTGGGAAGAGGATATTGGGGGAAAAAAGAAAACATATGTACTACTATTAAATATAAGTTATATTGTAAAAAAAAGAAAATTAAAATGTGATAGCTACATTTAAAAAAAAGAATTTATGTGATATAGTAGTTTAGAATAATGATGATAAAGGTGCTTTAACTGCTGATAAAAGATATAATAACTATGAAAAAAAGAAGTAAAGAATGATAACACAAAGAAATAACAAAGCAAATTAAGAGGAGCTGAGGATCAAATCAGTGAATTAGAAGACAGGGTTGAAAAATAATCATTAAATCAGAGAACCAAAAAGAAAAATAGGAAAACAGGACAGTTTAAGGAAGCTGTGAGACAATGTGAAACATAACAATATTTGAATAATAGTTGTGCCAGAAGAGACAAAAAGGGAAAAAGGAATAGAGAATGTGTTTAAAGAAATAATGGCAAAAAAAAAAGCCTCTGGTAAAGGAAAAAAAATCTCAGAAGTTCAGGAGGCACAGAGAACCCCAAGCATGAAGAACTGAAACAGGCTCATGACCAGACAGATCATGACAAAAATGCAAAATAAATAAATAAATAAAGACAAAGACAGAATCATAAAGGCAGCAAGAGAATAGCAAACCATTATCTACAAAAGAGTTCCCATAAAGCTAATACCTGATTCTCATCAGAAACCCTACAGCCCAGAAGGAATGGCAGGAAGTACTGAAGGTAATGAAAAGAAAGAATATGAAACCAAGATTATAATATTCAAAATAGATGGTGAAATAAATAGCTTCCCAGACAATAAATAAATAAATAAATAAATAAATAAAGTGTACATCACCACCAAGCCAGCATTACAAAAAATAAAAAATAAAGGGACTGCTGTAATAAAAAAGATGAAATGAGAGAGAAATGTAAACATACAGAATTAAAATGCCAATAAATAAGCACCTATCAATAACAATAAATGTGAATGGATTAAATGCTCTCAAGAAAGACATAGAGTAACTAATAATTTTTTTTTAAAAAATGATTCAACAGTATGCTGGTGAAAAGATATCCACCTCAGAACAAAAGATGCACAGAGGATGGTGAGAGAGGTGGGAAAAACAATTTTCCATGCAAATGGAAAATGAAAATAAACTGGTAGCAATACTCATATCTGACAAAATGGAGTTGAAAATGAAGCCCATAACAAAAGACAACAAAGATAACACTAAACGGAATGATCAAACAAGAGGCTAATACCTGGAAAACATATATGCACCCAATATAGGAGCATAAAATATGTTTTTAAAACTTCTGGAGGAATTTAAGAGAGAGATTGACAGCAATGTAGTCATAGTAGAGGACTTTAACATCCCATTGACTTCACTGGATAGATCTTCCAGACAAAAATGTAACAAAGGAAACAAAAAGTCTAAAGAACACACTGTATCAAATATGTTAATTGGCATTTATAAAATGTTTCACCCAAAATTGCAGAATATACTTTCTTCTTATTTGCACATGGATCATTCACAAAAATAGATTGGACAGAAAACAAGTCTCTACAAGTATGTAAAACTCATGGCCCACAAATATTTTTTGTGGCCCAACCAAGGCAGTAGTGTGTAAGAAACATTTTAATAAAAATATCCTGCTGTACATACATACCCTGCTAGCCTAATACATTTGTTTCCTTTGTTACATTTTTGTCTGTCACATCATTAGTCTTGTACTGACTTGTTTGGTGTGCGCAGCAGGAAATATTTCTCTTTTGGAGAACAAGAAAAGGTTTGTGTTAGACTTATTAAGAAGTTACTTAGTGTCTGGTAAGTTAATGTTCAAGAAAAAAATATTAATTTTTCTTAAAATGTTTTATTATTTTTTATTAAATACTAGAGACCCAATGCAAGAATAGGCCTTCTCCTGGCTGCCAGCACCAGTTTCATTCTGACACCCAGGACCAGGGCTGCTTTGCTGTAGCTGCCACCAGGCATCTTGGATTGGGGTTATTTTGTTCTGGCTGCTGCCACATACTGGGATCCAGGGTGCTTTGCTCTAGCCACCACCAGGCATCTGGAATTAGGACTGCTTCGCTCTGAGTGCTGCCAGGCACTGGGATATAGGCTGCCTTGCTCCAGCCACCACCAGGCATCTCAGAATGGGGATGCTTCATTCTGGGTGCCATCACCAACCACCATGGGAATGCTCTGAGCTGTGCTGCATGACTGCCAATAGCATGTCCCACTCTGGAGCATGAAGTGTGTGCTCAGGGGTGAAGGGATGTGCCTTAGCCCAGCCTGCACCTACTCCAACTTGGAACTCCTTGAGGGATGTCTGACTGCCTCTATAGTCCTGATCCCTCTCATAATCCAGGATTGCTGGCTCCCAACTGCTCGCCTGCCTGCCTCCCTGATTGCCTCTAACCGCTTCTGCCTGCCAGCCTGATCACCCCTAACTACTACCATGACAGCCTGATTGATGCCTAACTGATCCCCTGTCAGTTTGTTTGCCCCTAACTGCACTTCCCTGTAGGCCTAGTCACCCCCAACTTCCCTCCTCTGCCAGCCTGGTCACCCCTAACTGCCGTCTCCTTCAGGCTTGATCTCCCCCAACTGTCCTCCCTGCTGGCCATCTTGTGGGGGCCATCTTATGTCCACATGGGGACAGGATCTTTGACCATATGGGAGAAGCTGTCTTGTGTATTGGAGAGATGGTCAATCTGCATATTACTCTTTTGTTAAATAGGATAGAGGCCTGGTGCATGGGTGGGGGCTGCCTGGTTTGCCCTAAAGAGTGTCCTGTATCAGGGTGGGAGTTCCCTTGGGACATGGAGAACCCTGGGCGAGGGGCCTGTGGTGGTTTTCAGGCCGCAATGCCCCATAGGGATCCAAGAGGAGGTCCTGGTGTATGGGAATTATTTATCTCCTACAATTGAAACTTTGTAGCCTTGAGTGGAGGCAAGCCTCCTGCTAGCTCCATGGCTGCAACTATTTTTGTTGAAATTTATTTATCTTCTATAATTGAAACTGTATAGCCTTAATCAGAGGACAAGGTAGGCCAAGGCTGTGGAATGCTTGGCTTCCTTCATCACCGGGAACAACCCTAGCCTCCTGCTCTCTTCAGCTCTGTGGTGCCACCATTTTTGATGGAATTATTTATCTTCTATAATTGAAACTTTGTAGCATTGAGTTGGGCTGCCCAAGGTGTGCGGAAAGCTTGGCTTCCTTCATAGCTGGGAAACCCAAACCTTTCTCCTAATCTCTCCATGGCCACAGCCATCTTGTTTGGGGTTAATTTGTATACTCACTCTTGACTGGCTAGTGGGCATGGCTGATGGGTGTAGTGGAGTACAGTCAATTTGCATATTACTCTTTTATTGGATAGATATATATTTCAGCCCTTTGTATTCAACATGTCTCTGTAGAAATAAACCTAAATTTCTATGAAAATTAAACCTTTTTTTTTTCAGCCCACATAACCTTAAATCTTGTTTATTTGGTCCATGTTAGCCTTTGATTTTGGCATGTTTGGCATAGAGGGAAGACATTAAGAAGTTCAAGTTTACTTAATCAGTGATATTTCAAGAGATAATTCTTTTAAAGTGATTAGTTTTAAGTGGTTACCAGAAAGATGAAATATGTAAGCACTATCTTTCAATATCTGGCCTATTTCCTATATCTTTCCTAGAATTAGAGTTATTTGTTGGAATCTGTCCTATATTCATTATAGATACAGCCTCCTTATTTTTTTTTCTTTCATTCTCTGAGCTGTGACAAAATGTGCACCCACAATAAAGAAAGTTTTGTTTTGTTTCCCATTTATATTGTGAAACAAAATCCTACATAATAAGAGGTAATGTGCAAATTGACCATCACACAAGATGGCCACCCCATGTGGTCAAAGATGGCTAACAGTGAGTGTAATTGTGGGCAATTAGGCCTGAAGGGAAGGGCAGTTGAGAGGGGGACCAGGTCATCATGGGAGGGCAGAAGGGAAAGGCAGTTGTACCTGAAAGGGAGGGTAGTTTGGGGTAACCGAGCCAGCAGGAGAGTGCAGTTGGGGGCAACCAGGTCATCAGGGGAGTGCAGTTAGGAGTGACCAGGCTATCAGGAGTGGGCAGTTGGGAGAATCAGGCTGACAGGTGAGGGCATTTGGGAGTGACCAGGCTAGCAGGGGAGTGGTTAGGGGGTAATCAGTCTTGCAGCCAAGTGAGCATTTGGAAGCCAGCAGTTTCAGATTGTGAGAGGGATTCCCCCTGTAGGATCATGCCTAAACCAGCAGTCAGACATACCCCGAGGGGTTCCAGATTGGAGAGGGTGCAGGTTGGGCTGAGGGACACCCTCCCCCTAGTGCATGAATTTTGTGCATTGGGCCTCTAATAATTTTATTAAAAAATTTTTTTGTAGGACATAAACTGTCTGCCTTGATTTGCAATACTGTGGCTAAAATTGTGAATTCTATTTAACTACAGAGATATATACTCAAAGTTGAAAGTCTTTCATTTTACTGTGAATCATATAATTCCTCCTTTTGAAAACCTGTTGTTTGAAAGTGCTGTTTGAACTACTTTGTTATTCTTAGTCTCCTATTCTATAGGTCAACTCTATTATTTTTAGACTGTAAAATAACTTTCTTTCTTTTCTGTTTTTCTTTTTCTTTTTTTTTTCTTTTTCTTTTTCTTTTTTTTTTTTTTTTGCTTGAATAGAAAATATAAACTTAATTGTCTGACCTTGCAAGCTAGGCATCAAACACATATGCTGATATTGGCGCCAAATGCCTTTATAGATATGATAGTCAAGGTTACAGTTGTCTACAAAAATAACTTATACACAGAACTAGAAGGATATAAAATAGAAATACTCCCTCCTGTGTTTGTTCAGAATTTGACAGAGGTAATCTCCTCTGAATCTGCAGGCAATAAAGATGACTTCTAACTAACTGGCTCATTAGGCATCTGGTCCAGCTTGCTGGTTTGTGTGATACAACTGAACTTTTACTATTTTTGTTGTAACAATATAAAGGGTATTTTGGCTGCATTTATGTGAACATAATAATAAAGTTTAAAAATACATAAAAAAAATAAACTTCATTTTGGTTAGTCTTTTCCTAGTCCTTTAAAAGGTAAAAGATCTTTACTCTTTTTGCCCAAAACATTACTTTCCAGGGACAAAATTGCATGTCATTTGCATTATAATCAAATCCATAAGCATGTCATTTTAAAAACAGTCACTGTTTTGTTATAATAATTTTGAAAAAAATACAATGCTGCCTATGACATTTTCAATGCATCCCATTCAAACTGGATGAAAATTATTAGAATTCCTAGAGTTTTTGGATTGACAGCCATACTAGCAGGGAAAATCAGGAGATATAAAAATTGATTATGAGACTGAATGAAATAAAAATAATTACGTTTTTATAACTTTTGTTGAAAGTATTGCTGATTCTTGCTCTTTTTGTTTTTCAGGCATTAGGAACTTTGTTTTCTCAAACCAATTTGGTAAATTGTATATTTTCATCTCTACTGGACCCCTCAAGAATTTGGCAATTTTTAATAAGTGAATCTTGGTAATACGTTTCTTTGCGTGAGTTCAATAAGATCAGTTTCCAGTGATGATTTTATTAATCAAGACTTTGACTGGACTGTCATGTTTAAAAGAGTCATGCATGGACTCTGTATATAACCAAAAGACTTGAAGCCAATAAGAGTGCCTTGAAAAAAACGCCTAGTACCTTGCATAGACATCAGTAGCCCTAAAATAGATGGCGCTGGAGTGTTGGGTCCATACCCAGCCATTGCTGGCTGTCAGAGAGGGACAGAAGTGCCTCCCTCTTCATGCACCTTATTCCTCAATGAATACTACAGGCTGCTGCAGAGAGCCTTGAAGACTAGTGGACAGGAATCCAGGTGAACAGCAGTAGATACAAATCTTGATGAGGAATTCGCCCATGTCAATAGATATTTTAACAGGCAGGCTTGATGGCAGGAAGGTGGCTTGCTTCTCTATCCTTAGGGGTTCATTAACACTCAATCATGAAATTCCAGCAGTGTAGATTTTAAAAGAGCTTGGCAGTCAATTGCTGTTTTTATTGTGTTTATGCAAACAATCAGATCAAATTGAAACTAGATTTGATACAATAAGTAAACTAGACTTACTTTGAATTTTTAACAAAAAATGAGGGTGTTGCCCTGACTGGTTTAGCTCAGTGGATAGAGCGTAGGCCTGCGGACTCAAGGGTCCTGGGTTCGGTTCTGGTCAAGAGCATGTACCTTGGTTGCGGGCATATCCTGATGTGGGGTGTGCAGGAGGCAGCTGATTTATGTTTCTAACTCTCTATCCCTCTCCATTCCCCTCTGTGAAAAAAAATCAATAAAAATATATTAAAAAAATAAAATTAAAATGAGGGTGTTTTTTGTGAGAAAAAAAAATATTTCAGTGGGTAATTATTAGAACTGAAATGTTTGGGGGGTTCTTTCGTGTGGATTTTTTTTTCTTTTAACTTTCACCAGACTGTCATAATTCCTGTTCTGACTTTTGAAATTTTATAACAGTTTGTTTCCACCAGTTTACAAACCCTTTTTATACCCAGGGAACACTACCTTTAGATACCATATTCTGTGTCCTAGTGTCATTTCCCTCTGATGAGCAAGAATCTCTTGGCTCTGAAAGAAAAAAATATACCCTTCTTCATCATGGAAATATTTTCAGAAATGACATTTCCCTCTTCAGCAGGGAAATATATCCCTGAAAGAATTCAGAGCTAAGACTCTAGAGGGGATGTGGTAGTCAGTTAGACAGACATAAGCAGAGCAAGGATAATGGGCCAATAGGAAAACAAATGGTTGAGACCCTGAGACCTTCCTCTTACCACTCCAGATGCTCTGAAGCCAGCAATGGAGGAAGTTATGAAGACTCTCTCTCTTTTCCTCTAAGAAAGCCAACAGATTTTAGAACAGCTAATAAAATTAAGATCAATTAGTGTAGATTAGTTTTTATTTTGCAAAGTTGGAAATAGCTTTGCCTTCTGATTTGAAGTCTTATCTTGGGTGGTACTGATTTTCAACTACCAATCATTCATATAAATTTGGACAAGGAATAAACTATTTTTTTGTTGGTCTCTACCATTGGCTTACAGCAGAGAATGATGCCACGGCTGGAGAGTCAACTGTGAAGATGAGATCTGTGAGGTCATAGTCTTGAAATGGATGTGGAAGAGAAGAGTGGACAAAAGAGCTAAAACACAGAGCTTTAAAGTTGGATGCTGATAGGTGGAACCAAGATGGTAGCATAGGTGAACACCTATCTTGCTGCCCCACACAACAATTTCAAAACTACAACTTAACGACAGAACGAACATCATCCAGAATCACTGGAAAGCTGGATGAGTGGAAAGTCCACAAAGAAAAATAAAGATAGGACACTGTGACTCAGAGAAGTGCAGAGTCAAAGGTTTGGAGCTGTGCATGCACAAATGGAAAAGACAGGTGGCTGAATACCCGGCTGGTTTTCTCGACCTGGAAGGGAGACAAAGGCGCCCCACTGCACTGAGTCTCTAGTTATGGCAAGGTCTGGGGAACCCACACTCATATGGGGTGAAACTGGAGGAAGCACACTGAAAACTGGGCACTGCAGAGGTCCACGAGATTGTGGAGAGGGCATGTAAACTTGGAAACTGCAGAAGCATGCGAGTACACTGAGAGGAATTGTGACTTGCTCTCTTCTTGAGAAGGGGAAAAAAAGAAAGAAAGAAGGGAAACCACAACACTGCATTATTTTACAAACCTGTGTGAGACTTTGGGTGTGCAGACTCATTTGGGGAGAGGCTGAATTGTCTGGCAACAGGTAGAGCTCGGTGGCAGCTTTCTCTCAGAAGTACATGCAGCCATTACCACCCGGCACAGAGACCCAGGTGCCGCATAGGGCAGAGCTGACAGGAAATCAAGGCTGCCTGCTCAGCCCACAGACTCTGACCATCCAAACTGAACACAGCTGATCCTCACAGCCAATTGGCCTAGAAGTCAAACCGTCCTAGTGCTAACAACAATAATCTAGGCTTAATTTCAATAAGACTATGCAACCCATAAAGTGCTGCACCAAGAGTATCCATCTCAGGTAACTGGGGAGGCTGAGCCACTGTCCCTTAGAAGACATCTACCACACACAGCTAATGGACCAACTCAGGGAAGCAGCCAAAATGCAGAGACATGGAAAGAAATCACATGTGAAAGAAATGGAGGGGAAAAAACGACTGGAAATAGAGTTCAAAACCACAGTTATAAGATTTTTAAGAGGCTTCTAAAAAAGGCAGATGAACTTAATGAAACCTTCGAGGATATGAATGAGACCCTCGAGAATAGGAAAAAGGACCAACTAGAAATTAAGTATACTATGACTGAAAATATATATATATATATATATATATATATATATATATATATATATATTATGCAAAGACCTAAAAGCAGTCTAGAGGACTTCAAGAATCTAGTCAAAGATTTGAAATACAAAGAGGCAAAATCCACATAGCCAGAAAAGCAAGAAGCAAAAAGAATCCAAAAAATTGAAGATACTGTAAGGACTCTCTGGGACAACCTCAAGCATACAAACATCCGAATTATAGGGGTGCCAGAAAAAGAGAGGGAGCAAGATAATGAAACCTATTTGAAGAAATAGTGATGAAAACTTCCCCCTCCTGGTGAAAGAAATTGATTTAAAAGTCCAAGAAGCACACAGGCTAAACTATAGGAATTCAAAGAGGACCACACCAAGACACATCGTAATTAAAATGCCAAGATGAAAAGACAAAGAGATAATATTAAAAGTAGCAAGAGAAAAACAGTTAGTTACCTATAAGGGAGCACCCATATGATTGTCAGCGGATTTATCAACAGAAACTATGCAGGCCAGACAGGAGTGGCAAAAAAAGTAATGAACAGAAAGAATCAACAACCAAGATTACTCTATCCAGCAAAGCTATCATTCAGAATTGAAGATCAGATAAAGTGCTTTGCAGATAAGAAAAAGCTAAAGGAGTTCATCACTGCCAAACCAATATTATATGAAATACTGAAAGTATTTCAATATTATATGAAATACTTCCTCAGGAAGAAGAAAAAGGTAAAAATAAAAATTATGAACAGCAAATACACATCTATCAACAAATGAATCTAAAAATCAAGTGATTTAAAAATCAGATGAACAGGATAAACTGGGGAATATAACAGAATCATGGGCATAGAGAGGGAATGGACTGACAATTCTTGGGGAGAAAGGGGTGTGGGAGGTGCAGCAAGAAACTGGACAAAAATCATATACCTATGGGAGAGGACAGGTGGTGTGGGAGGTGAGGGCAGAGGGTGGGATGGATACTGGATGGAGGGGAGTTATTGTAGGGAATAGAAGGAAAACAACGTAATTAATAAACTGAACAATAAAGATTTAAAAAAAGAAAAATAGAAAAATCAATTAGTGTAAAAAAAAAAGATAAAGTAATTTGTATAAAATAGGCCTTTATGATCCATCCTCAACATAGCCAACTTTAATGGAAACAGTTACTGAATTTCTCCAGGGCGAACAAAATGTAGGGAGGAGGGAATCCAAAATATGAACAAAGAACTATGTACCTAAACTAGCATCATGTTGGAAACTCCTAAGGCACCCAGGATGAGATACTTCATGCCAGGTCTCATGGGGAGGTGGTGATAACTAGAAAAGGCTTAAGCTAATTTTTTAAATGGCCCAATGGGAGAAATAAGATCTAGATGACTTAGGAGGAAACTATTAAACCCATGTGGAACAGGGTATTCAACCAATGTGGAACAGGAGGAGGGCCTCTGGAGCTTATGGATAAAGTTTGTGATCTCTTTATGTGCCTTTCAATCAGATAGATACAAACTCTTGCAAAAATTTATTAAAGTCTTCTTTTTACCATACTTCTTCCTGTGAGTCCATTATTTTAATTCAGACAGGTGAGCATTTCTCACACTATCACCATGGAAAGATTTACAAATTTGTGGCTGAAGCAATCTATTCCTGGGAGCACCAGCCCTCTAAAATCCTCAGTACCTCATGCTTTTTTTACTTCCCTGGGAATGGAAAAACAGGTCTAGCTGCAGGGTAACATTTAACTTAATGATAACATTAAATGACCAAGGTCTCAATTGTCCACTATATGAGTGGGGCCAGGCTATGTTGCAAAAGAAGATTAGTCTTTTTTTCTTGAGGGACCATGACTCAAATTTCTCCCAGTTGAAATGTTTGTTGCTCAAAAGAAAAGAAGAGTCTCAAGACATTTTTATCTCATTCCCCATCTATAGAGACATGTGTAGCAAACTGATAGAAGAGTCTCTACAAATCTCAGGGTATTTGGGGCCATTCTGAATAGGGTGAATTCTCTATTAAGCTTTCTCTCAGGCTTCCTATCTAATAAAAGAGTAATATGCAAATTGACTGTACCTTCACTATACCCACAAGCCATGCCCACAAAACCAATCAGAGTGAGTATGCAAATTAACCCAATCAAGATGGCAGTTAATTTGATATCCATGTGCTGAAGATAGCCTAGAAGGAATCCAACCACTGCAGAAGTGAGCAAAGCTGGGAGAAGTAAGCAAGCGGAGCAGGGGAGAAGGGAGGGAGCAAGGCAGAGGAGATGAGAGCAAGACAGGGGAGACGGGAGCCAGCAAAGCAATGGAGATGGGAGTGAGTGAGGCAGTGGAAACAGGAGAGAGCAAGGCAGCAGAGAAGGGGGTAGCTTTGCTCAGGCTACAGGAAGCTCTATTCTTGCAGGAATATTCCTGCAAAGGTCTCTAGTTTCTTAATAAGAAGAAAAGATAATTGGCAAATATTTGGTCGCTATCAATGTTATTTTCCTCTTGGGAAGTTTCCTTAAAATCATGATTTTCCCTTTTGATTCATTTAGTTCTAAAGACATATAAAACATCTGGGCATTGCTGATTTCAAAAAAGGCCCTTCTTATAAGGTAAATTGTGGGCAATTTGACCAGTAAAATGTATGTTGCCTTACTTGAAAGTTCACATTACTTGATTTTAAAAACATTCTTTGGTTGCCTACATACCCTTGCCATTTGCACAGAAACTTTACTCTGAGGGAGAGAAAATCTTAGCTGGGGAGAGTTAAGAAGAGATAAAGCAGTCGAACTATCTACATGGGCCTTACAAAAGCTCTTTTTGTAAGAAGGAAAAATACCCCCTCAAAGTCCTAGAGCAACCCTGTTTACTTCTATTTTCTATTTATAAATTATAGTTCAGGTTTTGGTTTTTGTTGTTATAAAGCATAGTGACCTCTATCTTTGGTAAAAAACTGCTGTTTAAAATTTAACCCTGTTATTCTGGTTTCTGTAAATGCTTGCCCTCTTAAATAATAGGGAATAATAAGACTACTCCCATTCCAGAGAGGTCATAAACTATGTCCCAGACAGAGTTGTCAGTGTTGGTACCAAACCAGGCCTTGAGATATGGTCTCACAGCACAGAAGACTTTTTCTCAAAAGATCCAGAAGTCTCACTCCAAATTTGGAAGACAAAGAACTGAAAAGGGTATATTTAGAAAAGACTTTCTCTATTTGGGGCTCTTTAATTTGAGAATCAATATTTCCTCTGGACCTGCCACCATGAGCAAAATAAAAAAGATTCCAATAAACTTGGCTTGTTGATTAAGGCATCTTCTGATTTACAATAAATAGTTGTTGTTTTCCACAATCTTTCTTATGGTGACCTGGTTTTTTCCAGCATGAGACCCCTCTACAGTTTTACAAAATACCTTATTTAGTAATTTTACTGTCCTCAGAAACCAGGTGTATTAAATTGAATAGGTCAGAATATCCAAGATTATATGTTCTAATACTTAAATTTTTGTAACTCCATTCATATTTCAGATAAAGCTGAGAACAATTGCTGGTTCATCTTTAAATAAGACCATCTTCTTACAAAGGAGCTATTAGAATTCCTATTCTCATTCCTTCAAGTCAGTGGTCTAGAGAAAACAGAAGAGAAAGCGAGAAAAACTGGCAACTTTCAGAAAGGAAGGGAAGAAAATGGGCATTTATTAACTTTAAAATAGTGCTGGGACAGTCTCTAAAATTTCTTATTAATATACTTTTCTTTTTAAGATTTTTTTTCTATGCTTCTCCTTTGAAACCTCTAATTAAATCAACATAGGCTTCCCATATAGTGATTCAGCTAAATTTTAGAAGACCTTCTATAGGGTTTCTGCACAAGTAAAGAATAACCTCTGACACGTCCACAAAGGTCCTTATTCACCTAAGAACAACAAAGAATGAGGTTGAGGGGTGGGTGTGCCCCTTTTTCAATAGAGCTGAAGGAGTTTAGCTCTCATTTATATGGTGAAGGTATTTTTGCTCAGCCTCTCAGAATGCAACTAGATTTGAAAAGCCAAAATCAAAACCAGTCACAATTTTTTTCCCTCCAGTTTCATTGCTAGCTGTAATGGTGAGCAGAGGTATGTTGTTTCTGGAAGTCATGTCTCAGGAAGCTGAAGAATGAGATCACAGACCAGAAGACTTAAGCAAAAGTGTGGAAATTTTATTATAAGCAGATTCAGATATCGCTCCTTGGAAGGTGGCACATTAATTTTTCACTGTAGCCTTGTGGTCTATCTCTACATTTATATTATCTAATTAAAGAGTAATATGCAAATTGACCAAACCTCTGCTATAATTATAAGCCACACCCACCAGCCAATCAGGAGTGATATGTAAATCAACCCCCAACCAAGATGGCTGTGGCCACAGAGAGCAGAAGGGAGGCTTGGGTTTCCCTAGATATGGAGAAAGCAAGGTTTTCCACCTGTCCTTGCCAGGTTAGGCCTCCACTCAATGCTACAAAGTTTCAACTATAGAAGATACACATATCCCAACAGAAATGGCAGCACAGAGCTGGAGAGAGCAGACGCTGGGGTTACTCTGGTGATGGAGAAAGCCAAGCTTCTGCAGTTCTGGCTGGCCTAGGCCTCCACTCCAGGCTACAAAGTTTCAATTATAGAAGGTAAATTTCCCAAGATAAATGGCTGTGGCCATGGAGTGAGCAGGAGGCTAGGTTTCACTTCAGACTACAAAGTTTCAAATGTAGAACATAAATAAATTCCAGATATCAGGGCCTCTGCTTGGGTCACTGGGAGTTGGGGGAGGAAGTGCCAGGCCTGCAAACCACTTCAGGCCCCTCACTCAGGTCACCCCATGCCTCAAGGGAACCCCCACCCTGATCCGGAACACTCTTCAGGGGAAACCAGCTGGCACCCACCCATTCAGCAGGCCTCTATCATATTTAATAAAAGAGTAACATGAAAATTGACCATCTTTCGAACATACAAGATGGCCACCCCGATGTAGTCAAAGATGATTTTTCCCATGTGGACACAAAATGGCCACCACAAGATGGCTACCAGGGGAGGCAGTTGTGGGCAATCAGGCCAGCATGGGAGGCAGTTAAGGATGACCAGGCCAGCAGAGGAGGACAGTTGTGACTGACTAGGCCTTCAGGGGAGGGCAATTGGGAGAAACCAGGCCTGCAGGGAAGGTTAGTTAGGGGGTACCAGGACTACAGGGGAGGCTTTTAGTGGGGACCAGGCCTGCAGGGGAGGGCAGTTGTGGGCAATCAGGCCAGCAGGGATTGCAGAAGGGGTTACTGGGCCAGCAGAAGAGGGCAATAGGGGCAACCAGGCCAGCAAAGGATGATAGTTAGTGGCAACCAGGCTGGCAGGGAGGACAGTTAGGGGTAATCAGGCCAGCAGGGGAACAGTTAGGCATTGATTAAGCTGGCAGGGGAGTTTTTAGCGGTTCATCAGGCTGGCAGGCAGAATAAGCTAGGGGCAATCAGTTAGGGAGAGAGGAAAGCAATTGGGATCCAACAGTCCTAGATTGTGATAGGGACCCCAGATTGGAGAGGGTGCAGGCTGGGCAGACACACACACACACACACACACACACACACACACACACACACACCTCCAGTGCACAAATTTTGTGCACCAGTTCTCTAATTGCAAATGAAATTTATGTATAAATAAATAAGTAAACAACACTCAAAGCTGCAAAAAATTTTTGTGAGTTTATTTGAGCCAAATTCTCTACAATTATCAGGAAGCAGATTCTCAATATACTGGGAGAATTTTCCTAAGAATTTCAGTTTTTCACCTTGTTTTATACATTACAATCAAAGAAGGAAATGTAAGTGGATTACATGAGATCCACTGGTGACTAAGGAGGTGGTAGAAAGCAAACAGAGATTGAATAAAAAGTAAAATGATATATACATACTTATTTTACATAGGAGAGTAAAGGATAGTTAATAGTCAACAACATGATAACAATAACATGAGGGAATTTGTGGTCTGTGCCTTGGCACCATTTGTTGTATCCAGAGGGATCCAGAAAAAAAGGAATTTACAAGTTACCCTGACATTTCACATATATGTTATCTTAGATGAAAATAAGACAATAGGCTCAGTAAAGATCCTCAAAGTTGATCTTTGTCAGGAGAGGTTCTGGCTTGGATATGACTAGAAAGTGGTTTTTAATTTAAAGGTTTTCAGGTCAGATTATTTTTTGAGGTTACTTTAGGTTTCTGGGTTTCCAAGGCTACCACACAGGCCTTCCCTGAACTAGTCAATTTAGCATGTGGCCCTTTTTCATCCACATTAACAAGAACTTGTAACTTTTTCTTTGAGGCCACAGATATCTTTAGTCTGAGAAGTTGGCAAAGACATCTAAAGTATATGAAGATATTCAAAAAATTAAGTGAGTCCTAAATTTATGTAAACATGAATAATATGCAGATTGACCATTACTCCAACATACAAGATGGCTGCCCCCATGTGGTCAAAGATCCTGCCCCCATGTGGACACAAGATGGCCACCACAAGATGGCCAGGAGGGAAAGGCAGTTGGGAGGGAACAGGCCTGTAAGGGAGGGCAGATACAAACACACACACATACACACACACTAGGGACCTGGTGCACAAAATTTGTGCACTAGGGGTGGGTGATCCCTCAGCCCAACCTGCCCCCTCACACATACTGGGAGCTGTCAGGGGATGTCCTATTGACCACTCACCCCTGGCCTGCCCAAGGCCTAAAGCCTCCGCCAGAGGCTTAAGCCTTGGGCACACAGCCATCACCCTGCAATGGGGCCAATGGCTGGCTCTGCCCCAGCCCTACTCCCCTCCCCAAACCCGGCTTTAGCCCCAGCGAGGGAGCACCCAGCCCCAAGGGCTACATGCTCACTGGCTGGCTCCACCCCAGCTCCTGATTGGCTTTTGGGAATGGCTGTGGACCGAGCTTGATCAGAGGTATGGTCAATTTTCATATTACTCTTTTATTAGATAGGATAGAGGCCTGGTGCATGAAATTCTTGCATGGGTGGGACGGTTGTCCCTCAGCCCATCATTCTGCATTCTTTCCAATATGGGATCCCGGTGGAATCAGTCCTAAATGGGCAGTTGAACATCCCTCTCAAAATCAAGGACTGCAAGCTCCCAACTACTCACCTGCCTGCCTTCCTGATTGCCCCTAACTACTCCTGCCTGCCTTCCTAATTGCCCCTAACTACTCCTGCCTGCCTGATTAATGTGTAACTGCTCTCCTGCCAGCCTTTTTGCCCCTAGCTGCCCTCCCCTGCAGGCCTATTCACCTCTAACTGCCCTCCCCTGGACCTAGTTTTTCCCCCAACTGCTTTCCTCTGCAGCCCTGGGTCCCCTCCAACTGTCCTTCCCTGTAGGTCTTGTCACCCCCCACTGCCCTCCCCTACAGGCTTGATCACCCCCAACTGTCTTCCCATGCTGGCCTGATCACCCACATCTGCCCTCCCTTGCAGGCCTGGTCCCTCTCATCTGCCTTCCCCTGCAGAACCTTTGACCACATGGGGGCAGCCCTCTTCTTGTTGGAGTAATGGTCAATCTGTATATTACTCTTTTATTACATAGGATAGAGGCCTCATGCATGGGTGGGGGCCAGATGGTTTGCCCTGAAGAGTGTGTCAAATCAGGGCGGGAGTTTCCTTGGGGTGAGGGGCATCCTGGGCGAGGGGCCTGTGGAGGTTTGCAGGGTGGGAACACCCCCTGTGACCCAAGCAGAGGTTCTGGAATCTGGGATTTATCTTCTACAATTAAAACTTTGTAGCCTTGAGTGGAGTCAAGCCTCCTGCTTGATCTGGGGCAGCAGCCATTTCTGTTGAGATTTGTTTTTCTTCTATAATTGAAACTTTATAGCCTTAAGTGGAGACCAAGGCAGGCCAGCGATGTTGGAGCTGGGTTCCTTCATCATTGGGGGCAACCCCAGCCTCCTGCTTTCTCAAGCTCCATTGCTAATGCCATTTTTGTTGGAATTTATTTATCTTTCATAATTGAAACTTTGTAGCCTGTAGTGCAGCTTGGAGCTGGCAAAGGCAGGCAGAAAGCTTGACTTTTTCCATTGCCAGGGAAACCCAAGACACCCTCCTGCTCTCTATGGCCACAGCAATCTTGGTTGGGTTTATTTGCATATTTGCTCTTGATTGGCTGGGGTGTGGCTTGTAGGTGTAGTGGATATATGATTAATTTGCATATTACTCTTCTATTAGATAGGATACTCATGATAGTTAGGGGTAACCAGGCTGACAGGTAGGGCAGTTAGGGGCAATTGGGCCAGCAGGAGAGCAGTTAGGCATTGATCAGACTGGCAGGAGAGTGTTTAGGAGTGATCAGGCTGGCAGGCAGAAGCATATGTTTAGAACTATATGAACTGTCATTATTATAGAAGATAAAACATAGGTTTACAACTATTTGAGCTGTCATTATTTATGTATGATACAAGTTAGATGAGTTTGCCCACCTCTAGTCTTCACTCAGAACAAATAAAATGGTTCTTTTTTCAACATGATCCTAAGAAGGGAACAATTTGATTAATATTTTAATTTTTAACTAGAGTATTTGGATTGTGGACCAATAGTAAATGCATTTCTTACTACAATATAGATTTCATGTACTTTTAAGTGTTTGTCTTAATGAAAAAAGTTTAATAATAATAAAAGAATAATAGGCAAATGGACCAAAAACTGAACAGCAGAGTGACTGTCCAGATGACCTTCTGGAGAACCACACTATTAAACACACTGGTGCCAGGCTAGCCAATGCAAATGTGATGCAATTGATCGGGGCGGGGGGGTGGAGAGATAGTCATTGCCCCACAATCACCCCGCAGAGGGATGGGACCAGTTAGGAGAGAGCAGGGAGGCAGTGCTGCACTATTGGCTAGCAGTGGCTATGGAAGGGATAAGGGCAGTTGCTGGCAGTCAGGGGAAGAAAAGCCCCAATACACCATGATTGTTAGCTAGGCCTAGGGATCCTACTTTGTGGGAAGCCACTGCTTGCCAATACTGTCATTAGCATGCACCAAGGAATGAGAGAGGCTGATGGACCTTGAGTTTTAGCAGTCCTGACACTATGCACCGATTATTCCTGTTGAAATTGTGGTGGCTCAAAGCAATTTCCTGACCTAACAGCCTGAAAGCAAATATTTATTGGATCTTACTGATCTTTACTTATATTTATGGACCTTAGAGATGGTCTGTCTGTTACCTGTTTGCTGTGCTTTTATGAGGCCAACATGTGTATCTAAAACTGAATAAAATTAGATGGGATCCAGTTTTGGTGTGACTCTTCAAGAAAGAGGCTGTAACTAGCTCTCAATGCCTTCTACATTTATATTTCTTATATAGTATCTTCATTTGCACATTGGCCCCTTCTTCAGATTCTGAATCACACCGTGAAGGTTGAGGCCCTACTCAAAGGGCCCAAATGGGGCCCAGGATTGCAAAAGTGCAAAGGCCAGAATGAAGGACACTCCTTCTAGTCTTGCCATAAAAAGGGAAATCAACTTTGTACATTGAAAGAATTTGTTAGGCCTAATACCTTAATATGCAACACTAATACTAAACATTGCCTTTTCTATTCTACCTTATACTTAAACAGAAAAAATCCTAAATTCTGCAAGAGAAAATATAGTTCTGCTTTTGAATTAACTCAGTGCCCAATATTTCAAAATACTTAATCATGCCAAATACTAGTTAAACTGAGGTTAGCTAATTATCTTTATTTAAAGGATTATTTTATGACAAGCTGGTGGTTTCAGTTGAAATCTAGGAGCCTATACAAAACTCACACAAAGGGATTTCAAAGCACAACCTTCCCTGATGTTTGTATTTTACCAGGCCATTAAAGAAAACCTTTCTAGGTGTGATGCTGCTGAGAGGCTTAAATAGATCTTTCAAAAATTTACATTCCATGAATCCAAGAAAGAATTTACAAGTTCTCTAAAGGAAATGCTCTAATAAAAAAGATGTGCAAGAATCACTTTTTATTAGGCAACATACAAAATAGCAATTTTTCCCATAGTCTCACAGAAAGTTTCTAGATAAACAAGAATACCTTTATGTTACCAAACACCAGCCCAGAATGGCTTCACTCATTTTCATACTTGTTTTTTTGATCTCCCTAGTTTAATCTGTCAGTTAAGTCTCATCTCATTGAAGATGTCAGTGGATCAGCACAAAGATTTTAAAGAATACCAAAGATATTAAAATCAAATAAAACTATGTATAACCTACAAATTTTGTGGAGAAACAGTAAGAAGGGAATACTCCAGCAGAAAATAAAGCATAAGTTTACAACTATTTGATCTGTCACTATAACTAGACAATCAATGGGTCCAGCCTGTCTGTTACTACTTGAACTAATTCAGTTAAGACAGAGTTGAATCTTATAAGAGCAATTATTCCAATAAAACTGATAGTGTGGGATAGCAGGGGGTTATCCATAAAAATCTGCTCTTCCCCCCACTATAAGCCATCTGCTTATAATGGGTACAAGAAGGAATATTACATAAAAAAATAGGCAAAAGGGATAAGGATGGGTATGTAAAATGTACAGTTTGCAAGTAATGTGGACTGGCAATTTGCAAAGGGCTGGGAGTTTTCAAAGAACTGACACCGCTGGTTTCTGCAACAAGGTTGTTCATCTTTCCATCATAGGTAGCTCCCAGAAGTAGAGGATGGGCCACATTTTTGAGCTCCCAGGTCCCACATGCAATTCCCAGCCAGGTTAGAATGTACTTTCTTCAATAAGAACAAAACAATCATGATTAACAGAACATGATTAATATTTCTTACAATTACAGATGGTTCCAAATATTCTATTCCCCTCTACCATTATGCACCCTTTAAATGCCATGAGACACAAGTCTAGAATGGTGTTTTTTATTTGTGTGTGTGTGTGTATGTGTGTGTTTTGTGTGTGTGTTTAACATAATCTTATATTAATCTTCCTAGTTTAATCTACAATTTAGGTCTCCTCTTTTATTTTATGAATTAGCACAGTTATTTTAAAGAACACCAAAGATATTAAGACCAAATAAAACTGTGTATAACCTAGGAATTTTGTGGAGAAATAGAAATGAGTGAACACTTGTTCCAGCAGAAAATAAAGTATAGGTTTACAACTATTTTAATTGTCACAGACACTCTTTTATGGTAAAATTCAAAGAAAATAATTCCAAATTTAGCTGAACATGTGTGAAAACCTCATAACTGGTAAAATTATGAAATAATATAAAAACTCCAGAAATTTTTGGTGAAGTTTTATAGATTTATCCATTCAGCAATTGTGTTATTCAGAAATTAAACTCCTAATTATTATTGGGCCAAAGTACTGAGGACATAGGTCCACTAAAAGACTTGAATTTGACTATTCATAGCACCTTTATTAATAAAATCATCAAACTTCAAACAACCCAAACATATATTAAAGAAGAGTACATCAAATGCAAACAAACATTATTTATATAACCTAAGCTGGATGAATGAAGACATGCCATAATTTGTATTTATGGTTCTTGTTAGGCACATTCTATTATGCCCTTCTTGGGGCTTTTGCCCCTTTTGGTGATTTTTCTGTTATTCTCATCACAGGTCTCATGACTGATGGCCTTCAGGGTCCAGCAAACCATCTTACCCAGTTTCCAGTGACAACCTACACCTGGCCCCCACTTACACCTGTTCCCACTGGTTACTCTGACTGACTTTTATAAGGGACATAAATACTTTGTTCCTCCTACATGGCCCTGCTAATGCTGTTTTGCCCTCAGCCCTTGTGCTGGCAGATGTAACAGTAAATTTATAACTGTTTTCTCTTTTTTTGCCTCATGAGTTCCTCCTTTGATGACCCAATCGGAGTATATGAAATTTAAGCTCAGGCAAAACTAAACTCTTTATGTAAGAAATTACCCTGTCTAATAAAAGAGTAATTTGCAGATTGACCATCACTCCAACACACAAGAGTGCTGCCTCCATGTGGTCAAAACTCCTACGCCCATGTGGACACAAGATGGCCACCACAAGATGGCCAGCAGGTGAGGGCCATAGGAGGTTCCAAGCCCTGCAAGGGACGGCAATTGGGAAAGACCAGGCCAGCAAGGAAGGGCAGTTGGGGACAATCAAGCCTGCAGGGGAGGGCAGTTAGGGGTGACCAGGCCGGCAAAAGAGGGAAGTTGGGGGCAAAAAGGCTGGCAGGGGAGCAGTTAAACATCAATTAGGCTGGCAGGGTAGTGGTTAGCGGGTGACCATGCTGGCAGGCAGAAGCGGTTAGGGGCAATAAGGGAGGTATGCTGGTGAGCAGTTGGGAGCCAGCAGTTCTGGGTTGTGAGAAGGATGTCCAATTGCCTGTCTAGGCCTGATCCTATGATCAGGCCTAGATGGGCAGTCGGACATACCTCGAGGGGTCCCAGATTGGAGAGGGTGCGGGATGGGCTAAGGCATATCTCCTGCCCCCCTCCCCTTCCATGCACAAATTTTGTGCACTGGGCCTCTAGTTCCACATAATAAAGAGGTAATGTGCAAATTGACCCTCATATCTTTGCGCAATATGGCCACCCCATTGTGGTCAAAGATGGCCACCACAAGATGATTGGCAGGTAGGGTAATTGTGGGTGATCAGGCCAGCAGGGGAGGGTGGTTGGGTTGGACCAGGGCAACCAGGCCTGCAGGAGAGGCAGTTATGGGCAATTGGCCTGGCAGGAGAGCAGTTAGGCATCAAGCAGGCTGGGAGGGGAGTGATTACAGGGTGATCAGAAGTGTTTAGGAACAATCAGGCAGGCAGCCAAGCAATGGTTGGAACCCAGCATTCCCAGATTGTGAGAGGGATGTCTGACTGGCAGTTTAGACCCAATATCTGTGGGTCCTAATTGGAGAGAGTTAAGGCTGGGGGACATCTCCTCTTCCCAGTGCATGAATTTCATGTACTGAGCCTCTTGTACCATTATTAAGGGAAACTGACTGGAAAGGGGTACAGGAAATTTTAAGGGTTGAATAAATGATCTAAATATTCTAAATTTAAATGATAATTAATCAATAGTATTGATTTGTTAGACATTCATCTGGAAATTTAAGTTGGTTCATGATCTCTTATAGATCAAGTATTAATTAAATTAGCTAAAATATTAGAATAATCTCTCAAGTAAAGTATTAGAGGTGCATATATAGAAAATAACATAAATTTATATGGGAGGGAATCTTATATTATTTGATTAAATAGTTAATGAATAAATATCTAATCAAATATATTAATAATGGCTTTTTACATTAGTCTTTCACTAAGATATTTTCTAAATGAAGCAATGTCTTTCATGTTACTAATAACTAATGGTTCTTTACCATTGCCAACCTGAAGTTATTTGTTCTTCACAGAATCCCAATGAGGCAATTTATTGATGTTATTATTTTTATTTTTATTATTAGTTGAATGTGAGAAAATTGAGAATCAGACATACGTGTAGACCTATAAAGTGGCATGGAAGTGAATCAAATTTCACCTGGAGGCCATGCTCTTGGTTTTGTCCTTCTGCCCTTTTAAAGGTAAATCCATAGAAAAAGAAAATAGATCAAAAGTTGTCTGAGAATGGGAAATGACTGCTAATAGGTGGTATGTTTCTTTTTGAGGTGATTAAAATGTTCTAGAATAAGAGAATAGTGAGAGTTACACAATATAATTGTGAATAGACTAAAAAAATCTGAATTTGTAATATTGTAAAGTAGTGCATTTTACGGTATGTGAATTATAGCTTAATGGAAAAGAACATTCATTAAAAAGGAGAGGTTTTAAGTATAAAACACTAATATATAGAATAGCCCTTACTGGTTTGGCTCAGTGGGTAGAGTACTGGCCTGTGTACTGAAGGGTCACTGGTTGATTCTGATCAAAGGCACATGCTTCGGTTTCTGGCTAGATCCCTAGTAGTAGGTGTATAGGAGGCAGTTGATCAATGATTCTCTCTCATCACTGATGCTTTTATCTCTCCCTGTCCATTGCTCTCTAAAATCAATAAAAACTACATTTTAAAAAGAAAAAATATATTTAAATCATTTTAAGCATATGCAACAAATTATGTAATTTTTTAAAGATTATGCAATATATATTTCTCATTTATATAGAACATATTTCAGATTAAACAAAATTGTTTTTGGAACAAATTATTCTGCAAAGTTAACTCCTATTTTACCCTGAACAGAGTGGAGGGGTCAATGGAGGAAAAAAAAGGAAGATGTCATCTGATAATAGTTTCAACAATAAAGATAAATTAACTCTAAAAAATATGACATTTAATTAAAAATATGTACTATTTTGGTGTTTTATTTTTTGAGGTGTTGTTTTAAAAAAGTTTTGGAATATATGTATTGAAAAGTTGATTTTCATATTTGCTACTTATTTTGACTAATTATTTTTATTCTAAAAGTAATATTTCTCTTTGCAAAATGCAAGTTTTCAAAAAATTAGGTGGCAATGGGAACAAGTACATTGACATTATCAAATGTAATTTTTCAGGAAAAGAGGCAAATGCATGTATCTCATACAGATATATGTAAAAATAAGTGAGCATGCGTTAAATTAAGATTTTATTTTACCAGATAGCTGTTATAATAGATTCAAAGTAACATCAAGGTATGTAGATTTGTGAGGAGTTAACAAATTGAATTGCAAATGGAGTAAAACTGGTTTTTCCACAATAGGGAGGAAATGTAATATAAACTACTAAAGATAGAATTTACTTATCTACGTGTAAATAATCTTTAATTTACAAATATGCTCAAAGTAGCCCCAGACCAATGAATAAACTGAAGCTAGGTTTTGTTTGTTTGTTTGTTTGTTTTCCACTGAAGTGCAAGATTTCTTTTTCTATAGAACAATTATATGGATGTTTCTCAGCCTATATTTGTTTTTGAGTTACAGCACTTAAAATAGTGACTATATACAAATAGTGGCCAATTTCTAGAAGAATTAAAATTAGATATAAAAATTGTTAAACAGATGACCTTGGGTTAGTAGTGTTAAGATATTTTCACATCAAATAAAGTACTTTCAAGCATCCAGACACACAGGCTAAATTACTTTACTAATAATGTTTGCGTGACTTATTTTTAAATTAAATTACAGGTAAAATAATAGTATATTTGACAGGAAATTTGTTACTGAGCGCAAGAAAATCGAAGAAGAGAAGGCCCGAACCGTAAACTACAGTAAAAAGTTAACCATATGTAGTCTCTTACCGGATTTTCATCCAGTTCTGCGGAGCTACTCCCCTGCTCCTGTCCCAGCAGGGAGTTGGCTGTAATCGCGGGCTGTGAGCTGCTTAGTTGGTGCTGCATTCTTAAGTGCGCATTTTTAGTAGAGACGTCCCTGTGTGAATTGGGGTTCAACCGCTTGTCCACATGCACCCGGCTGCGTGGTATTAAGAACTCTGCTGGGTGCAATATGTTATTTTTCGGTGGTACGTTGACCTTCCGACGTGGTCTATATTTATAGTCCGGATATTTCTTTCGGTGCTCTTCACGTAGCCTCTGTGCCTCCTCGAAAAACGGCCATTTTTCGGTTTCTGTAAGCATTTTCCACTGGTTTCCCAGCCTTTTGCTGATCTCAGAATTTTGTATTTTGGGATTTTCTAGAGCCATCCTGCGTCTTTGGTCTCGAGACCACAGCATGAATGCATTCATAGGTCTTTTGACGCGATCCTGGCCCTTGTCTCTACCATTTCCTCCTGTTTCACACCAATAACTTGAGTTAGGATTGCCCATCCAAAGTAGGGAAGAGGTTTCCCCAAAGTCCAGGATAGTTTGTTGCTGTTTCGCTGGACTATAACCATCATCGCTGCTTATTACTCTGAACATGGCAGAAGCATCTAAGAAATTACACCTTTAATACAGATGGAAGTAGCAAATTAGGTGTAACTGTTATAAGTTGTTTTTTGTTTGTTTGTTTTACTCAAACCTCATTTATAGCTGAGACTTCATTACTCTACCTTTCATGATAAAATATTTATTTCTCCGCCCCCAAAATCTTCCCGAAACACCCCGTGGCTAACAGACAACCCCACCCATCCATTCATGCTCAAGCAAAATTTTTTATTCTATAACAGCACACTGTTACTGTGTATGCACTCCACACCCAGTCCACAGCCCTGAACACTTTAAATCCTGAAGACTTGAAAATTTTAATAAAATACTCTGTTGTAATGAAATCAGGAGAAATTTTTTCAGTATCGTTTACAAAATGGAAATAACAACCATTGATTGCACTGAAGACAATTTATTGAAAATCTTACCAAAACTGAATACATTAAATGACCAAATTTTTAAGAAAATAAAGTTGAAGTGATTCGAATCCTGCATTACATGCAAATTATGTACACAAAACAAAGTGCAATTTGTGTAATCAATCTTATAATAAATTAATATCAGAAACTCCACACAAGTATTACTTTATTCAGCCAAAAACTGAGTATGAATCTCATAGTTAGTATTCTCACCTAATACAGTTTTCAAAATCCAGATAAAATGAGACTATATTCTTGACCCAATTTACAACAAGTAACTTAATAGAGATCCATATGTTTAAATGACTCTCAAACACAAAAGCAAATTTTGTAAATCTGGAAATAGTTTATTACATAACAAAATAATATACTACCTCAAAAATTATATTTGAAAGGGGAAAAAAAGATAAATCTTGAAAACATCATCTTGACTAAAAGAAGTTAGACACAGGAGGCAACAAACTAACTCATTTATATTCCACCTATATGAAATATCCACAATAAGCAAATATACATAGATAAATACAGGAACCAGATAAGTGGTGGTTAAAGGCTGGATTAGGGAAAGTGTTTGCTAAGTCAGTTTTTCCATCTGGCACAACATTCTGGTATATAACATATATATTATTTGAAAATAAATATAGCAATAACAAAATAGGAGGCAAATAGAATTTCACAGTTATTTGTATCTTGTTGGGGAGGACAGTCAATAAAGTTAAATTTAAAAAGAATAGAAAGATGTGGTTTTTAATCCACAGTTCTGTATATAGTGCTTGTAATATGTTACCAATTAACTACCTAATGTTTCACTGAGTGCTTTTGATGTTTCAACACATTTTAATCTCAAAACCAGACTGATTCTTAGTCACTATGCCCAGGAATAAGAATTAACATTTCTTAAAATATTGATCTTATACAGGAAAGTAAAAATATAACTTATCCCTCACACCTCTATATCCCATCTCCTGGGTAACAAATACACCATTCCCATCTCTCAAATTTAGTAAATAATATGTTAAGATCTCATTGTATTATATTACTACACTTAAAAAATTTATTAATGATTATGTCTCAAAGGTTGTTGAATATCAAACAGACTCACAAGCAACCTTAAATTGTAGAAAGTGATATTATCCTATGAATGTTAATTTCATCTGGGATTAAGTAAAAACAAAGGTTGTCAAACTAATAAACTCATTATATCTTTCAGTGAAATTACTCCAAAACATTAGATTTGAGTAACTACATACAGATATGCTCTGATCTTTTTCAAATCAGAACCAAAGTGAATAGGACCTGAAAAATAATATTTTCAACATTCCAGTAAAATCAATTGCATTTGGGATATAGCTACATACTGTATTTTCATTGGTTTAATAGCCCCCACCAGGATTAATTTTAATTTCTATAGTGAATAGAAGGATAGCTCAATACCATTTACACAATAAAATCCACAAAATTTTACATTAATAATTCATATGTTTTTTTTTCTCCTCAAAAGAAAAATAAAGCAAATTAGTACTTACTCAAATTAAGTAATGGGTAACAATAAAAGTTATATGAATATTATTCCATTTGTTCCCTCTAATTTTATCAGGACATTTCATTCAAATGTTACTAGAAAAGGTACATGGCCCTGAGCAAGTTTGACTAGAGCAAGCCAGTATTGTGAGTTCGTGACTTCATTCAGGAAAAACTTCATGAATCTAGATGAATATGAGGGTACATTTATTAAAGCTGGTAAAAAAGAAAAGGCTTAACACATAAGAAGCACAAGAGAGCTAGCTGGGCAGGACTGCTTTAGTTCTTTAAAAAATGTTATAGCTAAGAAATTGAGATAAGATTACTTTAGCTCACTGAGAAATCAGAGAAAAGGGAGTCTTTGAGACAGGTTTAAGTGGTTAACATGCAATGAGCTGCCACTGCCCATTGCTACCCTAGTTGAAAGTCTCCTTGCACTTCTCCTGAGATCCTTTGGAATTTATGAAGTATGTACCTGTGGGAAAACAGCAAAACCAGACTGGCATGCTCCATGGAGGGAGAGTATGCACTGGGTCCTTAGTCCTAAGTATAATTCTCTCTCTCTTGAAGGTGGAAATCTTAGGGGAGACCTAGGGAAGGATTTTAAAGAATATTCATCAACTTTCCAGATGTGTTTTTTTTTCAGGGTCTCATTCTCCACTAGTTATTCAGTGTCAGAGCGGAGGATCATTTGTTGATGTAGTTGATTGTGAGGAATCATTTGTCTGGTTCTGATGCTTTTCTGTACCAGGAGCTGAAAAACAATTGAGGTCTAGATGTTATTTTAGGAAGAAAAGGTTAGACAGTCTAATCTGTCTGACCAAGTGATATCCTAGGGGAGGAAAGGTTACTGTGGGGACAAGGTTCTTATTTTTCCAGTTTTGCTCCTTAATAGGCATTGTTAGAAATGCTTTCAACAATGTTACAGGAATGAGACAAACACTGGAAATTGGATCTGCTAAGCAAATTAACTTCTGCTTACAATGGTGGTCCTGCCAGGTGGAAATCATGAGCAAAAGCACAGGTTTTATGTCCTAGCAGAGTCTGCCGTGCCCCTGACTCTGAACTTTAACCTGATTGGTTAGGGATCAGTGCTTGAATTTCCATTACTGCAGGATTAGCTAATTCAGAGGAAGAGAAAGATAAGGCAGAACCTAAGATGGCAGCCCTCCTGAGACACTGAAGGTCATACCACAATCACAGAATCTAAGATGCTGCCCCTCTGAAAGAATCTGAAAGTCATACCAAATTGGCATGAACTAGGATGGTGGCAAGCTCCTTTCTTTGAGAGAAAAGAATGCTGGTTCACTTTCACAATTCCCCCTTTTTTATTTGACTCTTCTTCAAATTCTGATAGCAGTCTTTACTTTCATGTTCTGCAGTATGTAAGAAAAGGAGATCATTCTGCTGATATGCTTTTGGAATTTGTTTGGTTAATGCTGTCTTACTTAACTTTTGGATAAGGCCCCTCATACATGGAATAATGCAACATCGTATTATTGTTATAAGACTTAACAATTATTAAGGGTGCTCCCTTATAGGTAATTAACTATTTTTATCTCGCTATTTTTAATATTATCTCTCTGTCTTTCGCTCTTGGCATTTTAATTATGATCTATTTTGGTCTGGTCTTCTTTGGATTCCTTTTTTTTTTTGGATGGGTTCTGTGTGCTTCTTGGACTTGTAAGTCTATTTTTTTTTACCAGGTGAGGGAAGTTTTTGGTCATTATTTCTTCAAATAGATTTTCAGTATCTTGCTCTCTCTCTTCTTCTGGGACCCCCATAATTCTGAGGTTGGTACACTTGAGGTTGTACCAGAGGCTCCTTACACTATCTTCAATTTTTTAGATTATTGTTTTCTTTTTTGCTTTTCTGGTTGAGAATTTTTTGCTTCTTTGTATTTCAAATCTTTGACTTATTACTGTCCTTTAGTCTGCTATAAGGTCTCTGTATAATATTTTTTTAATTTAAATCAGTGTATGTTTAATTTCTAGTTGGTACTTTTTTATATTCTTGAGGGTCTTGCTAAATTTATCAGCCTTTTCTAGGAAATTCTTGAAAAACCTTAAAACTGTGGTTTTGAACTCTATAACCAGTTGTTTGCTTTTCTACATTTCTTTTATTTGTGATCTGTTTCTTTGTCTCCACATTTTTGCTGCTTCCCTGGGTTGGTAGAGTAGCTTTGTGTGCTAGATGTCTAATAGGGACCAGTGGCTCAGCCTCCCCAGTTAACTGAGGTAGAAACTCTTTTGCACACCATTGTGAACTGTGTGCATAGCCTTATTGTATTTAAGTCTTCATTGTTGTTGGTATCACTGGGTGGAATTGACCTGTAGGCCAATTGGCTATAAGGATCAGCTTTGTCTATACTGGGAGAGCTTATATGTTGGAGACAGCCTTATGAGACAAGGCTTACAAAAGCCTCTGTGCTCAGCTTGGATGGGGCGGAGTTCCAGGGTGGAGCAGACAGCCTTGGTTTCCCGTCAGCCCCACCTAAGAGGCCCCTGGGTTTCATTGTCCCTCAGTAATTTCTGCAAGCACCTCTGAGAGAAAGCTGCCCTTGGGTTTCACCTGCTGCCAGACAAAAATTTCTCTCTGAATGAGTCTGGGTCCCCAAAGTATCATCAAAACTGGAATTTAGAGCAGTCAGAAGCCCCCATCTTCCTCCTGCTTGAGAAAGCCAGCTGCACACTCAGCCACCCATGCACTCAGCCACCAGTCCGCTCTGCACACATGTGCACAGATCTGTGCCTCAGCATTTTCCAACTCCTCTGAGTCTCAATGTCCTTTTTTCTTTCTTTCTACTTGTAGAATTTCCACTTAGCCAGCTTTCCTGTGGTTCTGGATGGTCTCCATTTTGTCTTTTAGTTGTAGTTTTGAAATTGTTGTGCAAGGTAGCAATTTAGATATTTATCTATGCTGCCATCTTGGTTTTTCCTCAATTCCTAATTTTGTCATTAAATCCTGACCTTAAAAATTGGTCCCCACCTCAGATACAAAAAAAATTCTGCCTGGGCCTGCTGGGTTTTGTCCATGACTGTATTTCCTTGAAGATGGGCACATTAAAGCCTACACTCTTCACTCTTGAAACTAGTAAACCTTTATTGGATAGGCTCCTGGATATGGGGTGATATACTACAGAGAAATAGGCCACCCCTTAGTCAACCAGAAATATTACTTCCTCCCTATTGGGTCCTACTTATAAATTTATCAAGGGATCTTGGTAGGACCCTTCAACATAAAAGAGCCCCTAGCATACCTACTCTTCATCAAAAGTCAGGAGAGATACTACTCCCTCCTCTCTCTTTAATTCAGGGCATTCCATCTTGAATGTCTCTCCTTCTCACATTATAACATTTATTCTTTCCTTTTCTTTCTGTTGTCCGGGTGCTCCACTTTTCTTTGGGAGTGTCCATTGTGATGTTCTCTGTTTTTGGCTCTTAGAGTCAGTCCTTCCCTGGGTTACTTGTTTTATAGGGGTGAGTATTATTTTAGCCTTTTGGGTTTCACTTAATAGTTCCTCTAAGCAACTTTTGTCTTTCCAGTTTCTATAATTTTCTCAAAATTTTGGGCCAACTGTTATGACAAAATATAATTTTAATAATCCATGATTCAATGGGTCCTCAGGCAGACTATTTTCTCATTTGATCTTTTAGTCTTTTCAAAATATATTTTATTGATTTTTTTAACAGAGAGGCAAGAAGAGGGATAGAAAGTCAGAAACATTGATAAGAGAGAAACATGAATAAGCTGCACTCCCCTTATTGAAGATGTGCCTGCAGCCAAGGTACATGCCCTTGACTGGAATTAAACCTGGGACTGCTCAGTCTGCAGGCTGATGCTCTATCTACTGAGCCAAACCAGTTTTTATGTGATCTTTTAGTCTTAATAAAAATTCAAAAGGCCCTTCTTCTCTACCTTGTGGAATATTAAGGGTTTATTTAGGTTCTGAGACTGAGGAATTTATTTCCTAATTCCTTTAATGACTAGCTCTCTAAGGTCTCTCATGTGCCCTCAATGGTCCATGTTGTATCTCAACTCAGAGAGCTGGACAAGACGTTGTAATGAGCCAATTGATTAGGAGTCCTCTTTATTGCCTGCAGGTTCAGAACAGATTTTCTAGATTACCTCTGTTAAATTCTGAACACCCAAAGGAGGAAGAATTTTTTTTATATTTTTTAGGTCCTTGTGTAATTTATTTTATAGACAATTTGTAACTGAGTACATATCATATCTAACAAACACCTGTAACCTTGAGTATCATGTGTATATAGGCACCTGGTATCAATATCAGTGTATCAATTAGATGGCTAGTTTGCAAGGTCAGAAAATTAAGTTTATCTTTTCTATTCAGGTCTAAAACAAAGTTATTTTACAGTCTAAAAATAAAAGAGTTGATGTACAGAATAAGATACTGTCTAAGAATAACAGAATGATTAAAACAGCTGTTTTCCAATGGAGGGATTATTATGCTTCAGTTATGGTCCCACTGGGGCTTCTGGTTTTGAAATTTACCTCTGTTGGAAGTGCCTCAGGGCTAATTGGATGCTCCAGTTCCCACACTGCCATAGCCAACCTTTGAATCTTGCTCTCTCTTTTCCTGAGAATAGGATTCCCAAATGGACATTAATTCGATCCACATATAAACTTGTGGGTCTAGAAATTAATATAATTGCTCAGCTACACCATGTGGGTCTTCCAGCAGAGGCTTTAGCTCTTTCTTAAGCTCCCTCATCTCTGAACTGGTGAGTGGAACATTTACAAAGCCTATTCCCCCTCCTCCCAAGGGAACCTCTCTCAAGGGGTATATATAATTTTTTGGGAGGAGGTTGAGATGATGGGATGGGAGTTAACTGTGAATATCCTTTTAGCATTGTTCCAATTCTTTTTGTAATCTAGAAAAGGAGGTATCTGGCAGCACAGAAGCCACTTGGCCACCAGTTGAAGCTTTATCAGCACAGCCCTCTGCCTAAGGGGGAGGTTTGGGTTGTAAATTGGTCATCTTGGGTGTTTCCTCATAATGTATCCTGAGACAGGGAGAGAGAAGGCAATTAAAGGGATCTCATATGTCTGTCCACCCTTGTTCTCTTTTAGGCTTCTCTGCCTTTAGTGGGGAAAAGACGACGAATCCCTTACTCCAACATAGAGCATAGTCAATCTCCTCTTGAGTGACTGGACTTTTATCATTAACATATTCTAGGAGAAGTTGACAAACCCAATTTTCATCAGATCCAAATTTGGACTAAATATAAATGGTTTTAGAATGGGTTCCTGTGTTCCAATAAAATGGCAATATTTTATCATTTGTTGCCTACCTTTCTCTTTAGTTCTAGAGATATCTTCCCAGACCTGAAACATATGCCCCTCTGGAGGAATTTTATTTTTCTTCCCCTATCCTCTGATCATACTTCTGGAGGAATTTTTGTTGCCCATCTCTACGATTTAAGTATCTATCTACCAGAGACTCAACCCCCCTATTAAGTTTGGGATTTCTCGCACTTTTTTTTTTTTTTTTTGCTGTATGTCTACCAGGGCTCAACCCCCAATTTAGATGTTTCTTACACTCCTCTCCCAAGTTGCTTTGTCTACCTTTGTGGCTGTGAACCTTGGATAGGACCCCCACATTTGCTTAGCATCTGGGACATGTCTCATTCACATGCACACAATCTCCAGAATCTCCTCACCATAAGGAACTATTTACTTCTTCTCTCTGAATACTTTTGTACCTTAGTTTGTGTACAGAGTGGTTTGGTCACTGAGGTTTTCTGGGCCCCTCCCCTGTGTTGCTAATCTACCTTCAATCAGGAATAGCTCAGAGTGGGGTAGGCCTGCTTCTCCCAGAGGCCACCATTAGGAGAGTGTTGGCCTTGCCTCTTCCAGGAAAAGGGAGTCTACATGACCCTCTCAAACAGCTAAATCCTGGACTAGTCCCTGAATTATTAGAAATATGCAAGATTTTAGCCGAACCGGTTTGGCTCAGTGGGTAGAGCATCGGCCTGCGGACTGAAAGGTCCCAGGTTCGATTCCGGTCAGGGGCATGTACGTTGGCTGCAGGCACATCCCCAGTTGGAGGTGTGCAAGAGGGAGCTGATCGATGTTTCTCTCCCATCGATGTTTCTGACTTTCTATCCCTCTCCCTTCCTCTCTGTGAAAAAATCAATAAAATATATTTTTTTTAAAAAAGAAATATGCAAGATTTTTTAAAGAAAAGAAATTGGGGGAAATATAGATACAGAGGCAAAGAAGCATTGAACAGACTGTCAAACTACAGTGGGAAGGCAGAGAAGGGTGGGAGCGGGGCCTGTAAGAGATTAACCAAAAGACTTGTATGTGTGCATATAAGCATAACCAATGGATACAAGACACTGGGGGGAGGGGTACAAGACACTGGGGGAAGGGGGAGCAGGTGAGGGCATGTGCTTAGGTATAGGGGAGGTTTGGGGATGGTCAGTGGGAAAGAAAATAAAACATATAATACTATTTATAACACTTTAAAAAATAAAGTGTTCCCTTAAAACACTATATATATATATATATATATAGTGTGTATATATATATATATACACACACATACAATGTTCTCAACAATGCCTCAGGAATGAGATAAGCACTTGAAACTGAATCAGAAGGCAAATTTACTTCTGTGCAGAACAGTTCTCCTGCTGGAAATCATGAGCAAAAGCACACTTAAGGGAAGCCCATTTGCGTTTTTATTTCCTGGCTGGGTCTGCCATGATCCTCACTCTGAAATAGTTTTACAAACACCACATTAAGAAAATACTATTACTAGAGAACTAAGATGGCGGCAAAGGTAAAACACCTATCTTGCCGTCATAATCAGCAATTTTAATACTACAACTTAACGAAAGAACAAACACCTTCCAGAATGACCAGAAAGCTCGCCGAGTGAAAATTCCACAAATAAAAGTGAAGGTAAGACACTGTGACTCGGAGGAGCAGCGGCGAACAGCTTTGAAAGACTCGCACTGAGAGAGGTTTGGAGTGCGCGCCATGGAGAGGGCGGGTGGCTGAAAACCGGCCAGTTTTCTCGAACGGGGAGACAAAGGTGTCCCACTGGACTGATTCTCCAGCTCTGGGAAAAGTCCAGAGAACCCACTATCATACGGGGTGAAAAATGGACAGTGGGAGGGCACGCCGAAGCTTGGGTGCTGCCGGGTCTCCCGGCTTGTGGAGAAGGCAGCTTGTGCGAACAGCTCAGCTGCGTGACGGCGCAGAGAGCACACCATGACTTGCCTCTCATTCGGAAAACCGTCAGACTGCGTTGTTTTACGACCCTGGGTGAGACATTGCGCATGCAGACTCATTTTGGGAAAGTCTGAATTCCCCGGCAACCGGCAGCCGGTGGAGCTCCGCGGCGGCTCTCTCTCAGAGGTGCTGGCAGCCATTGCCCCCACACAGAGTCCCTGGGGCCGCATAGGGCGGAGCTAATGCTGTCTGCTTGGCCCGGAGACTCCGCCCACCCAACCTGAGCACAGCTGAACTTCACAGACAATTGGCCTGGAGGTCAACCCTCCAAGTGCTAACAACGATTAACTGAGCTTAACTTCAGCAAGACTGTGCAGCCCATATCCACCTCAGGTAACCGGGGAGGCTGAGCCACTATCCTTAGTAGGAAGTCTACCACACAAAGCTAATTGACCAACTCAGGGAAGCAGCCACCATGCAGCAACATGGAAAGAAATCAGATGTGAAAGAAATGGAGGAAAAAAAATGACTGGACATGGAATTCAGAACCACGGTTATAGGGTTTTTTAAGAGGCTCCAACAAAATATCGAGGCCTATAAGGAAATAAGCAAGACCACAAAGGAAATGAATGAGTCCTACAAGAAAATGAACAACACCCTCAAGGATATAAACGAGAGCTGCAAAGAAATGATCAAGACCATCGTGGAAATGATCAAGATCAACGTGGAAATGAATGAGTCCTACAAGGAAATGAAAGAAACCCTCAAGGATATAAAGCAGACTCTCAAGGATATGAAAAATGACCAACCAGAAATTAAGCATACACTGACTGAAACAAAAAATATTATACAAAGACCTGAAAGTGCCCTGGAGCACCCCAAGAAAAAAGTTAAAGATTTGAAATACAAAGAGGGAAAATCCACTCAGCTGAAAAAGCAAGAAACCAAAAGAATCCAAAAAATTGAAGATAGTGTAAGGGGCCTCTGGGACAACCTCAAGCATACCAACATCCGGATTATAGGGGTGCCAGAAAAAGAGAGAGGCCAAGACAATGAAAACCTATTTGAAGAAATAGTGACTGAAAACTTCCCACACCTGGTGAAAGAAATTGACTTAGGAGTCCAAGAAGTGCACCGAACCCCAATATATAGGAACCCTAAGAGGACCACACCGAGGCACATCATAATTAAAATGCCAAGAGCAAAAGACAAAGAGAGATTATTAAAAGCAGCAAGAGAGAAACAGTTGGTTACCTATAAGGGAGCACCCATACGACTGTCAGCGGATTTCTCAACAGTAACGATGCAGGCCAGACGCGAGTGGCAAGAAATATTCAGTGATGAATAGCAAGAATCTACAACCAAGATTACTCCATCCAGCAAAGATATCATTCAGAATTGAAGGTCAGATGAAGTGCTTCGCAGATAAGAAAAAGCTAAAGGAGTTCATCACCACAAAACCAACATTATATGAAATGCTGAAAGATATTCTTTAAGAGGAGGAAGAAGAAAAAGGTAAAGATGAAAATTATGAACAACAAATACACATCTATCAACAAATGAACATAAAAATCAAGTGAATTGATAGGCTGTTGAACAGGATAGACTGGTGAATATAACACAGACATGGACATAGAGAGGGAATGGACTGACAATTCTTGGGGAGAAAAGGGTTGTGGGAAGTGCAGCAAGAGACTGGACAAAAATCTAGCAACAATGGGAGAGGACAGTGGGGAGGGGGAGGTTAGGGTGGAGGGTGGGGTAGGTACAGGGTGGAGGGAAGCTATAGGGGGATAATGAGGAGAAACAATGTAATTAATAAACTGAACAATAAAGATTAAAAAATAAATAAATAAATAAATTTAAAAAAAAAGAAAATACTATTACTGATAGTCCCTGGACTTGTTTTATTATATTTTGTATACATTATTTTCATGAGTTCATTGCATTAAAATTGGAGACTGTTTTGATTAATTTATAATTTTGAAATATTTTGTTTATTAGTCCAATGCTCTGTTAACTTTTATAAATATTTTTCAGTTTTATGGTGAGAATTGTTATTCTCTTTAGTAATTTATATATGAGACATGTCCTTCAGTTGAAATACATTTCAGAAATATTTTTACTAAATTGGGCTATTTTTACTTATTCTTTTGTGGACAAAAAAGGGCCATATACTAAACATGACAAGTTCATAGAAGGCTCACATAGTTTTTAGGACCTAAGAATTTTTCAAAATTAAAACTTTTTAGTTCATAACAGATAGATAAATTCTAGGGCAGTATTTTTTCTTAACAAAGATCAATCTTCACATTGACTAAGTGTGTCTGTTGTTATCGTTGCATCTAGAATAATATACCTCCTAAGAATATCTTAGCAATAACAAAGTAATTTCTTTTCATGTGACACCTCAAAGCATAACCAGTACACTAGAAATCCCCTCATTGTTATTGAGCTAACTAGAGGAAAGGTGGAAAAATTCATGCAAAGATAGGGTCCATAGGCCGGGCCAGTGATCCGAGTTTTTGGGACCTTCTTGCTGCTGGCTGGGACCTCCCTTCCCTGGCTACTGGTCAGCACAGTGAGTGATCAGTGTCACAGCCTAAAATCCCCTGGGGATAATTTGCATATTAGGCTTTTATATATATATACAAGAGGCTCAGTGTATGACATTTGTGCAGTCAGGGAGAGGTGTGTCCCTCTGCCCAACCTGCACTCTCTCCAACCTAGGACTCCTCGAGGGATGTTCAACTACCTGTTTAGGCCCAATCCCACTGGTCAGTAAGAGATTCCTGTCACAATCCAGGACTGCCTGCTCTCAAATGCTTGCCTGCCTATCTTCCTGATTGTCTCTAACCATTTCTGGCTTCCAGCCTGATCACCCCCTAAAAATTCTCCTGCCAGCCTGATTAATGCCTAACTGACCCCCTGCCAGCCTGTTTGCCCCAAACTTCCCTTTCTTGCAAGCCTGGTCACCCCCAACTTCCCTTCTCTGCTAGGCTGGTCACCCTTAACTACCTTCCCCTGCTGGCCTAATTGCCCACAACTGCTCTCCTCTGCAGGCCTGGTCCTTCCCAACTGTTCTCTCCTACTGGCCATGTTGTGGTGGCCATTTTGTATCACATGTTAGCAGAATCCTTGACCACATGAGGGTAGGCATCTTGTGTGTTGGAGTGATGGTCAATCTGCATGTTACTCTTTTATTAGATAGGACTAGAGGACCAGTGCACAAAATTCATTCATGGGGGTCGGGGTATGTCCTCAGTCCAGCCTGCACCCTCTCTAATCTGGGACCCCTCGAGGGATGTTCAACTGCCCGTTTAGGCCCAATCTCATAGGAGTGTGCCTAAATGGGCAGTCAGACATTCTTCTCACAATCCAGAACTGCTGGCTCCAAACTGCTCACCTGCCTGCCTCCCTGATTGCCCCTAACCACTTCTGCCTGCTAGCCTGATCACCCACTAACCACTACCCTGCCAGCCTAATTGATGTCTAACTACTCCCTTGTTAGTCTGTTTGCCGACAATTTTTCTCCTCTGCCAGCTTGATAACCCCTAACTGCCCTCCCCTGCAGACTTGGTTGCCCTCAACTGCCCTCCCTTGAAGGCTTGGTCCCTCTCAACTGCCCTCCCCTGCTGACCATCTTGTGATGGCCATCTTTGTGTCCACATGGGGGCAGGATCTTTGACCACATGGAGGCAGCCCTCTTGTGTATTGGAGTGATGGTCAATCTGCAAATTACTCTTTTATTAGATAGAATAATTCTTTATTGTTAAAAGTATTACATAACTCTCCTCTCCCCAATTAAGGTACTCACATCCTGCCCTCATGCCTCATCCTAGACTCTTTTTTAAAAAATATATTTTATTGATTTTTTACAGAGCGGAAGGGAGAGGGAGAGAAAGTCAGAAACATCAATGAGAGAGAGACATCAATCAGCTGACTCTTGCACACCCCCTACTGGGGATGTGCCCGCAGCCAAGGTACATGCCCTTGCTGGAATCGAACCCAGGACCCTTCAGTCCGCAGTCCAATGCTCTATCCACTGAGCCAAAACGGTCTTGGCTCATCCTAGACTCTTATTTCCCCATTGTCTGGATCCATCGTCCATGCATTTATGCATAGAGGTTCTTGGTTGATTACCTCCCACCTACCCACCTTCCCTCACCTTTCCTTTGAGATTTACATACTGTTCCTTCTTCCACATCTCTGAACACACTCAGTTCATCAATTTATTTTGTTATTTAGATTCCATATATGAATGAGATTATGTGATACTTGTCTTTCTCTGACTGACTTATTTCACTTATCATGATACTTTTCATTCTGTCTCAAAGGTTAAGAGAGTCTCCTTTTTTACTGTTGCATAGTATTCAATGGTATGAATGTACCAAAGCTTTTTAATCCACTGATGGACACTTGAGCCATTTCCAGATTTTAGCTATTGTAAATTGTGCTGCTATGAACATAGGGTGCATACATTCTTTCTGACTGGTGCTTTGAATATCTTAGGATATATTCAAAGAAGTAGGATCACTGGGTCAGATAACAGTTCCATATTTAATTTTTTGAGGAAACTACATACCATTTTCCATAATTGCTGTACCAGTATGCATTCCCATCAGGAGTGCACTAGGGTTCTCTTTTCTCCAAATGCTTGTCATCAGTTGTCATTTTTTGATTTGTTGATAGTAATCATTCTGAAAGATGTTAGGTGATACCTCATTTGCAGGTGATACCTGAATCTATCTGATTATTAATCACGTTGAACATTTTTTCATATGTCTCTTGGCCTTCTGTATGTTCGCTTTGAAAAAAATGTCTATTTAGGTACTTTGCCCATTTTTAAGTTGAATTGGCAGCTATGTTCTCCTATGAAGTGAATATTCTTGTTTTTTTATGTTTTTTTTTCCTCTGCAGAAAAGCATTTTATTTTATTTTGATGCAGTCCTATTTATTTATTTTCTTATTGGTTTTCTTTGCCTTATGAGCTGTATCTCTAGTTATATGGCTTTGACAGATGTCTGAGATTTTGCTTCTATGGTTTGTTCTAGGATTTTTATTGTTTCATTTCTTACACTTAATTCTTTTATTCATTTTGAGTTTATTGTTGTATAAGGGTTAAGTTACTGGTCTAGTTTAATTTTTGTTTACATGTGTCTAATTTTCCTAACACCATTTATTGAAGGAACTGTCTTGATTCCATTGTATGTTCTTACATCTTTTGTCAAATATTAATTGAGCATAGCTGCATGGGTTGATTTCTGAGGTCTCTATTCTCTTGCATTGATTTACACACCTATTCTTGTGCCAGTACCAGGCTGTTTTGAGTATGGTGGCTTTGTAGTATAATTTGATATCTGATGTTGTAATCCCTCCAACTTTGTTTTTCTTTCTCAAGAATGCTGCAGCTACTCAAGGACTTTTGGGATTCCTAGAAACTTTTGAAGTACTTTTTCAAGATCTGTGAGATATGCTATTGGTATATTAATAGAGATTGCATTAAATTTATAGATTACTTGGGTAGAATAGACATCTTAATAATATTTATTCTACTAATTCATGAACAGAATATATTAAGAAGATCACTTTTTTTAAAGTACCTAAGTACCTGATTAAAATACCACAATATATAATTATTTCAATAATTTTATAGAACTTTTGCATCCCAGACAAATACAGGAAATCTTCTCTTTTAATTGACCAGGAAAAGACTAAAAAATGTGTATTTGATTATTTTAAATTCATTTATCTAATTAAATGATTCAGATTAGCTAAAATTTTCTTTTAAAATTTCTCATCATAACCCTTCTATCATTTTTTACAATTTTTTATTCATTTAGCTTTAGAATAAATTAATTTCATTTTCCTTCGAAAATGCATCGTCATACCTCATGCTTTATATTGCAAAACCATATAGTTTCATCCCAATTAGTTAGAATTTTAATTCTCAGAAATCTTAAATTTTAGTTGACAAGTTAGTATTTCTCAGGTTAGCAATACATTCATATTTTTAAAAGATATATTTCAAATTCTATACAATACATATTAATTAATTCAAGCCTGTCTTCTAGGTTATCTGCCTTTAAACCCAAAAGTAGAAAAACTCGGATTGATATTTCAGTATCCTGTTATTTCAAATTACCTAGATATTTAATGATTTTTACCAATTAACCTAACAAACTCTAGTTTTAAGTTGCCAAAGACTTCAGAAAACTATGTTTAGTTTAATAACTATAATTATTAATGAAAACCTTTATTATAAACCCTTCAATTTAACTATATCTCTTTAAACAACTTTGATATTTTAAAGCAAATGATTACCCAAGACATTTTCTTGGCAACTTTTATAACAGGAACTAGAGGCCCAGTTCATGAACTCATGCACCCCCAATGGTGCATGGCCTACTAATCAGGCTGAAACCATCTGTCCAATATCCCCAAGGGGTCCCAGATTGTGAGAAGGTGCAGGTAAGGCTACAGAACTCCACTATTGAATAATCAGGGCCAGGGAGAGAAGTGGGAGGTTTGTCATCCAGGGAGGGACTGCAGCAGGGCTCCCAGCTCCTGGGAGTGGCAGGGTTCTGTCAAATTTGCATCCCAAGGGTTTTCAGACCTGGCTAAATTTCTCAAAGAAGCCTTAAAAGGAGAAAAGTAGTCACCATCAACTGGGTTTATGAACAGGAGAAAGCCTTCATCACCATAAGGCAAAGTTCACTGAGCCCCCGGCACTAGGGCTATCAAATGGGACATGGGATTTTAATTTTTTTGTTCACAAGAATAGTGGGGTGGCCCTAGTAGTTCTTACCCAGGAGTTTGGACCCTGGCAAAGACTAGTAGCCTATCTCTCCAAACAGACTGACCCAGTTGCCTCTGGGTGGCCCCTGTGTCTCAGAGCCCTAGAACTCAATAAGGATAAGCATGCCAACATTTATACTGACTTGTGCTATGCCTTTGCTACCCTGCGTATCCATAGATCATATATAAGAAAAGGGGGGCTCTTGATGGCCAGAGGAAAAGGAATAAAAAATCAGAATGAGATTTTAAAGTACTAGATGCAGTCTGGGAGCCTAAGAAAATAGCTGTCATCTATTGCAAAGGTCACCAGAAAGGAAAAGACTCACTGTCAGAAGGAAACCAACATGCTGACCCCAAAGCCAAGCTGGCTGCTAAAGAACAAGTGCACCATCATGGATCATGTTGGCCCTTGAATGAAGTGAACCTCCAAAGTACACACCTCAAGAAGAGGAATAGGCCTAGCAAGAAGGGGGCAAGAGAACAAAAGAAGACTGGTGGATACTCCCAGATTATGGGTTCTATGTCCCAGAACAGTAAGACCATAAGGTAGTCCTCCAACAGCATGAATTTTTTCATTTAGAAAAGACTGACTTAGAAGTTTTATTAGGCAGATATTACCTAATTATCCATTTTCCTCTTTGTGTGCCTCAGTCTCTTAGAATTGCCTCCTCTGTGCTCAGCATGATGCCAAATAGGGTCCTATGGGACTGATAGGAGTTCAGCGACATGGATAAGCTCCTTTTAAGGACTTAGAAGTAGATTTACAAAAATAGGGCCTAGCAGAGGAAATAAATACCTGCTAGTTTTTGTTTACACCTTTTCAGTCTGGGTCGAGGCATATCCCAGTCACACAGAAAAGGTGAGAGAAATCACTTAAGGCATTGCTGAACGACATAATTCCATGGTATGGAATGCTTCTGACTATAGGGTCTGATAATGGCCCATACATTGTAGCAGAAATAGTACAACAGGTAGCTAAGGCTTTAGAAATTAAGTGAAACTACATACAGCTTACAGGTCTCAGAATTCAGGGAAGATAGAATACATGAATCAGACTCTAAAGCAATCCATGGCTAAGCTATCTGAAGAGAAAACTTAACCCTAGGCAGATATCTTACCTCTTGTACTGCTGCGGGTACACTGTGCCCCAAGTGCCAGGGTAGGTTTCTCTCCCTTTGAAATTCTATATGGTAGACTCCCTCCCTTAATTTGCCTAAAGGGAGATTTGAGGGAAATAGGAAACTTAGAAATCCAGAAGCAAGTACAAGGACTCGGAAAACTACCTTTGAGATTCACAGATGAGTTACTGACTGACTACCCATCTCTCTAGGAAACAGCCATACATCCTTATAAACCTGAAGACCAGGTTTGGGTAAATGACTGAAAAAAGGAGCCCTTCATTCTTACCTGGAAGGGACCCTATTCAGTCATATTAACCCCACAGCTCTCAAGGTTGCAAGACTGAATACCTGGATCCACCACTCTCAGGTGGAGGCATCCCACAGATGAGTGATGTCCAGCTTGAATGGAAGGTGACCTCTGACCAGAAACACTCCCTGAGGATCACTCTCAAGAAGACATCGTACCTGGCTGATCAACCTTGTTCCAAGGAATTCAGAAATGCCCTGCTGAATTCTCCCTAACACTAATCTTTCTTTCTTATCTCATCCTAAAGGTAATATGCTCTGTTATTCATGGATAATCATTGGTTTTATCTTTCTAAAAATTCTCATTTTGTCATTTTATAAGTGCCACCAGAACCTGAGGCTAGTACCAGGAGGAGAACTCATCTGATCTTGCTGGGATATAGAAGCACCATAAAATTACTTCTTCCTGCATAGCAAGGAAACAAAGGCCTCATCATAAATTGTTGGATTACACCTTGTCATGCCATCTTTGGCTACAGCTGCCTTGCAGGAATAGCCATAATACTGCTCTTTGTCCTAGCGGTTCACTGTTGTGGATCCCCATTGAACAGAAATAGAGGAAATAACATACTTCCACTAATAATATTAGCTAGTACATACTTGCTTCCCATAGGGACCACTGCCACATGTCCTTTCTTAGAAACTCACCATCCAAATAAGCTAAACTGGGTAATCTACAGGAAAGCTCCATCACGTCAGATTTTTGTTATCTATACTTACCAGCCTGCGGCATGTTAAGACTCACACTACGAAATACACATTGTGGGGAAGGGTTTGTATTGGACCTATCACGGCCAATATGCAGTTAACTAATGTTGCTCATATTTGTTTCAGCAGTATCCTGACCCAAAATCCAACAGATTGCCTCCCAGATGAACTATGCAACTCTACGCTGCAGGAACATTCAACATGTGTGGGACCACTGTTTATATCTTCCTGCCTGCAAATTGCACAGGAATGTCTTTAAATGTCACAATTCCCTATAAATATCTCACAGGATGTGCTAACTCCTTTGTCATCATTCCTTTTAAGCTGGAAGCAGTTAAGAGTGATCTTTGGCTATGTTCACTATATCATCCAAAAAAAGTCATTGTACCACAAGGCTAAGAGAAGCTTGTGGGACGGGGGATGGGAGAAAGAAAGGGGAAGGTGGCAGGGAGGGAAGAGAGAAGGCTAAAAAGGGCCAATTCCACTGTGACCCTGATATTTGAGGGCTATCAATTTGAATCCATGCCAGCCAGCTCAGTGTACATTCTTGATAACCTATAATTGAGTCACTACCTCCTTCCCAGATACTGGTCTTGCAGAACCTGTTACTGTGAATAGTGCACTGCCCCATAGGGAGGGTTATTAATACTGGTGCCAGGCCAGACCCTCAGATATGAAAGTTCTAACACCTGGGGGCCTTCTTTCAAGGCCCGTGAAAAGACTGGAAGCATAATCCATATTTGTGGGACAAAGACTACAGGAAGATAAAAAGAAAAGTGCATGCATGTTTCTTCACTCAGATTTGGAAAGCTATTCCCCCAAGTCTGCTGGTGCATTAAACAGTGTTCTACCTCTTCTTTCCAAGTGTCTCTTGGAGGAAAAAGATGGCAGCTGGTAGGATCAAGGCGAGGGAGAGGAAATGAATGAGTGGGGATATGAAAAGAGAATATGTGGATGTGTGTGGTATGCAAGTGAGTGAGGAAAAGTTGATTTTCACAGGAGCAGCAGGGGCTGGCAGACAGGCCCTCCCAAGGAGAGCCTACCTCTGCAACAGATACTCCCCAGACAATAGGATCACAGCATGGAGTCCATGCCATCTTGAAGGGGAGAAAGGCCTTATTTTAAGGAACTCATCAATACCACCAACCAGACAAGCCCTGAAAATGCCCCATAACCCAGTAGTCACTCCAGAAAAATCCCACTACTCTAGCTGCAGACCTGCAGACCCTGGGACCTCCACCTTCAGGGTGAACCACGTGGCAACGGTAAGTGAAACCTTTTCCTCCCCATCAGCAACACTTCACATTTGCCCATAACTAGCCCCATGCGGTCAGGCCCTGACTTGCACTCAGCCAGCCCCAAGCGCTTCATCATGGATTTGCTCATGGGCAGCCCCAGACACTATGCCCTGGATTCATGCAAGGCCAGCCCCAAGTGCTTCTCCCCATTTTTGCAAACAGCCAGCCCTGCTTGCTCTTCTCTTGGTTACCCCCATGACTCCACCCCATATTTACGTGCAGCCAGCACCATGCACTCCACTTCACATTTGTGCATATCAGCCCTGCTGGCAACCAGGGTACCCCATTCCAGATTTGCAAGTACCCAGCCCCACAGGGGGCAACTAGGAAACTCCCCTCCTTAGGAAGCACTTGGAAGCTGCTAAGAGCCCTCTAGGGTGGAATTTTGCAAAGACTTGCCCTGCAGTAGAAATTCTGAACTCCCTCTTTCTGGATAACTATCCACATTTCCCCCAAACCCCATGCCTTAACCATGGTGCTAAGACCCCTCAGAGTGCATCAGAACTCTATGACCTCCAAGCGCACCTCCACAGATAGGAGGCTCCAACAGGTAGGCACCCTGAGCCCATCTACCCACAGGGCACTAGTGGAAGCCACTGAGAACTCTCCCTGGTTGTGATCTTGAACAAGTGGGGTTGGACTCCCACCCAGCAGTAGAAGTTTTGAATTCACTCATCCAGGATAGTGGCCCACAGGCACCTCAATTGCACAGCTACACTACTAGGGCCCTTCAGAATCTTTCCGTGTGCCTCAGTGGCAAACTTACCTCAGGTGCTCCTGTGAACCACCACTGGGAGTAAGTGCCTATCCACCACAAGTGCAACAGCAAAAGTTAGGTCTGCCCACAACACAACTGGAGAACTCTGGGCACACAGTCACGTCTTTCCGGAGACCAGACCCTCTGAGCCCCATCATCCCAATAAATGGTTTCTTGATGTCACCGTGAGTTCCTGCAGGGCACGCGTGATTTCAGTTAAGGGTGGAAGATTGCAAAAATGGGGACACTCCCTCCAATGGCGGATGAACTCTAGACACCTCAGTTATGCTTCTCAAGTATGCACGTCTACATTCAGAGAACCCAAATAGCTCAAGAAAGGAGCTACACTAGATTAACAAGCCAGGAAAACTAAGAGATTATGCCAGTAAAACCATGCCCAAACAACCTGAGGAAGCAATTGGATCTACAATTAAGAAATTACAGGAAAACGTTGGAAGACAAAAAAAGGAATCCCCAAAGGAAAGAAAAAGAGGAACCACCAGAAAAGGAGTTAAATGAATTTGAGGCTAGGAACTTATTAGAAATAAAATTCAGAGTAATGGTTATAAGGATATTTAAATGGCTGGATGACAAATATACACAACTCAATGATAAATAAACACAACTCAATGAAAACTATAAGGAGCTGAATGAGAATGTCAACAACATAAAAGGAAACCAAGAGGAGATGAAGAATGACATAGCTGCAATAAAGAACACAATGGAAGGCTTAAACAGTAGACTAGAAGAGGCTGAGGACCTCATTAGAAGACAAGGTAGGAAATAACAAACAAACACAGCAGCAACTGGAAAGAATGCCTAAAAAATAAGAAAAGATCTAAGAGAGATTCGGAACAATACAAAATGAAACATTTTCTTAATAGGGATACCAAAAGGAGAGGAAGAGAAGCAAGGAATAGAAAACCTATTGAAGAAATAATAAGAGAAAACTTCACTGATATTGGCAAGAAAAAAATATGCAAGTCCAAAAAGTACACAGAATCTCAAACAAGTTGAACCCCAAAAGAACAACATCAAGACACATCATCATTAAATTGGCAAATACCATCGACAAAGTAAGAGTCTTAAAGGCTGCCAGAGAGAGACAGAGTTACTCACAAGGGATCTTCTATTAGAATATCAAATGACTTCTCAAAAGAAACACACCAGTCCAGAAGGGAATGGAATGAAATATACAGTGAAGCAAAGCAAGGGACTAAATCCAAGAGTATACCAGCAAGGGTATTATTCAAAATTGAAGGTGGAATCAGGAGCTTCACAGAAAAAAAGGACTTTGAGAGTTTATTGCTACAAGGCAGCAATGCAAGAATTGCTAATGGGACTGCTGTTAAAAGGAGAATGAGAAAGGCAAGAAGTAACACAAACTATAAGGAAAAATAAGACAACAAACATGTACTTGTTTAAACCTAAATGGATTAAATGCACTAATAAAAAGACATAGGGTAGCCAAATGAATAAGAAAACATGACCCATATATTTGCTTTCTACAAGAGACACATCTCAGAGCAAAGGATTCACATAGAATGAAGGACTGAAAAACATTTTTCAAGCAAATGGAAATGAGAAAAAAGCTGGGGTTGCAATAATTATATCTGATAAAATAGACCTCAAGGTAAAGGCCATATAAGAGATAAGGAAGTTCACTACATAATACTAAAGGGAACAATCCAACAAGAAGATATAACTCTGGTAAATATATTTGCACCCAATGCAGGTGTACCCAAATAAATAAAAAAATTCCTGGAAGATATTAAGGGAGAGATCAACAGCAATACAATAATAGTAGGGGACTTTAATACACCACTGACATCATTGGACAAATCCTCTAGACAAAAAAAAAATCAGTAAAGAAACATCAATCCTAAATGACACACTAGATCATATGTACCAAATTGACACCTTTAGAGCACTTCACCCATGGGATATACGTTCTTCAAAAATAAACTATATACTGGATCACAAACAAAGTCTTCTCAAATTCAAAAATATTTAAATTATATCAAGCATTTTTTTCAGACCACAAAGGCATAATACCAAAAATAAGCTATAATAAAAACATTTCAAAAAATTCAAACACTTGGAAGCTCAATAGCATGCTACTAAACAATGATTGGGTTATCAATGAGATCAAATAAGATATTAAAACATCCTAAAGACTAATGAAAATTTTAAAACAAACAAACAAAAAACATTGCAAATTCCAGGGGACACAATGAAAGCAGTCCTGAAAGAGAATTTTATAGCTCTACAGGCCTACCTAAAAAAAAAAGAAAGAAAAAAAAAAAGAAAAAAATGGTAATAAATTATCTAACTCAAAAACTCAAAGAATTAAAAAGAGAGAAACAAGAAATAGGCACAGTGATCAGAAGAAAGGAAATAATAAATATCAGAGCAGAAATGAATGACATAGAGACAAAAAAAATACAAAAGATCAACAAAACCAAGAGCTGGTTCTTCGAAAGGATAAACAAGATTGAAGAACTTCTAGCCAGGCTCACCAAGAAGCAAAGAGAGAGGACACAAATAAACAAAATCGGAAATGAAAAGGGAGACATAACAACAGATCCCAACGAAATACAAAATATAATTCAAAAATACTATGAACAACTCTATTTCAACAAACTAGACAACATGGAGGAAAGGGACATATTACTACAAAAATATAACTCCAAAACTAAATTAGGAAGAATCTAAACATCTCAATAGGCCAATAACTATGGAAGAAATTGAAGCAGTCATCAAAAACTTCCAGCAAACAAAAGCCCAGGGCCAGATGACATCACAGTGAAGTTTTACCAAACATTCAAGGAAGAACCAAAACCTATCCTCTTCAGACTGTTCCAGAAAATTTGAGAGGAAGGAACACTTCCAAGCTCCTTCAATGAAGTCAGCATAAACCTAATACCAAAACCAGATAAAGACAACACAATGAAAGAGAATCACAGGCCAATGTCCCTCATGAACATAAATGTCAAAATCCTCAACAAAATTCTAGCAAATCAAATCCAGTAGTACATCAGAAAGATCCTACACAATGACCAAATAGGATTTATCTCAGGCATGCAAAGATGGTACAATATTTGCAAATCAATAAACGTGATACATGACATAAAAAATGAGAGGTAAAAACAATAGTCATATCAATTCATGCTGAATAAGCATTTGACAAAATCCAACACCCTTTCTTGATAAAAACTTTTATCAAGATGGAAATAGAAGGATTTTATTTCAACATAATAAAAGCCACATATGACAAACCTACAGCCAACTTAATGGGCAAAAACCAAAATCATTTCCCTTAAAACAGGAACAAGACAAGGATACTCAATCTCACCTCTCCTGTTTGACATAGTGCTGGAAGTACTAGCCATTGTGATCAGACAAGAAAAAAAAGGTATCCAAATTGGAAAAGAATAAGTAAAACTGTCCTTATTTGCAGATGACATGATATGGAAAAAATCCTAAAGCCTGCATCAAAAAGTTATTAGACTTAATAAATGAATTCAGCAATGTAGCAGGATATAAAATTAATGCCAAGAAATGTATGGCATTTCTATCCATCAATAATAAACTTACAGAAAGAGAGACTAAGATAGCAATACCATTTACCATTACACCAAAAGTATTAAGATACCTAGGAATAAACTTAAATAAGGAGGTAAAAGACCTATATGTGGAAAACTACACAACACTGAAAAAAAGAGATAGTGGAAGACATAAAGAGATGGAAGAACATACCATATTCATGGATTGGTAGAATCACCATCATCAAAATATCCATACTACCTAAAGCAATGTATAAATTCAATGCACTTCCTGTTAAAATGGCATATTTCACTGATGGAAAATCACCCTTTAGCTCTGAAAACTGCTTTGGCTTCAGCGTCTCCTCAACCTGCTCTTTGTTCTGCTCCACCCTTGCTAGAGAACAACTTTCTTGCTGGCACAACCTTATCAAATATTTAATGTGAGGGGGAAAAATGTCCTAAAGTTAACTGTTGACAATAATTGTAATATCAGGCCACTAAAGAAACACCAGTAGGCCTCCTTTCCTCAACCTCCCTCACCTGTCATTTTTTTCTATATAATTCCATACATATTGGCCCTTGTCTCATGAAAGGGTCAGCTACTGCTACTTCCTTTACTTAACCTTTCCCTACCTTTCTGGCATATCTCTCTCTCTCTCTCTCTCTCTCTCTCTCTCTCTCTCTCTCTCTCTCTCTCTGTCTGTCTCTCTCTCTCTCTCTCTTTTTCTCTCTCTCTCTTCCTCTTTCTCTTTCTCTTTCTCTCCTCTCCCTTTCTCCAACACATCTCTAAGCCTTTCCAACTATTTTACTAATGATAACAGGGAATAACTATGGGGTCCTCAGCCAGTCCCTAGGACCAGTCTTCACCCCTGTAACCTACCTGTTCAGTCAGCTCAACACCTTCCTTAAAGATCATTAACTAAACTCTTTCTAGAAATTCAGAGCTCTTGGATGGACCTTCTGCCCATGTCCCTGATCAGAATTCAGGCTATACCAAGGAACCCCACCTTCTTTAGCTCTTTTCAGACAACTGATCGGGGAACATGCTGACAGGTTTCTCCCAGGCCAGAATTAGCCGACCATGACTGCTGAGGAGCAACCCTACAACTAGGGATGTTTCTTAAGTCTCGCATATTTTAACTGACCAGATTTCTTAGGCATCAGCAGGTGGAGATATTATTTTCTTCAGCAAAACAAATTCATTCATTCTTCAGTGACTTTGAACTTTCTTTCTTTCTTTCTTTCTTTCTTTCTTTCTTTATTTATTATTTATTTGTTGTTGTTGTTTTGACAAAGAGATAATACATCAGAAACTCATAGCTAATTTAGTGAGAACAAAGAGAATGGGTCAGGAAGAGGGTTTATCCTTGCAATGAAAGGCCTAATTGGTTTGTGGTAACTAGTTACAGTTTTCTATTATCTCAAGCAAAGTGTACTCTTTTTCTTCATGTTAATTATTTTAAAATTTATTTTATATTCAAAAATGTAACTGCAATCTGGCTAGAGTTTGATTTATAGCCTAATCACTTCCTCTGCAACTTGCTTTACAGCCAGGCCCCCCAAAAATGAAACATACTTTCTCAGTATTTTGACTATAAGCTACATCTGTGATGGCGAACATATGACATACATGTCAGTATTGACACGTGTAGCCATTTTTGATGACATGTGGCCGCATGCAGTCACATACAGAGATGTGTGGGGCCACATGCCAAGAAGGACATTTCATCCTTGGCTACTGCACGGCCAAGTGCAGTAGCCGAGGATAAAGCATTTGCTGCAGTACAGTATAGACATTCTGTACCAGAGGTCTCTAGGGCAAATAAAACAGAACTCCCCACAGAGCTTCAAGTTCTTGAACTTCCAGTTAGACACTTAGGGGATCATTCACCTCACTTCCAGCCTGTGGAGCAGGGAGCAGGAGAATGCATTGAGGGATGCTTATCTGGGGGCCCTGTGATCATCATTACCAGCAACCACATAACTACAGCAATCAACATTCAATCTACTGTTCTGGGGTATCATAGATTTCTAATTGATCATTTACTGAGTAAGTGAGGGGAGGCTGGGAGAGGCAAGGGCCTGTGTTATGGATTCTGATTCCCAACATTAGAAACAACAGCAATCGTCTTAATTTATATAAGGAACATCGTTTTGCATCATAGTATAGACTCCATTTAACCACTATTACTGTTGTGTATCCTTATGAACCCCATTTCTGCTTATTAACCCTGTCCTTTCCTAAAAGACTGTTACATGTGCCATCTTGTGGTCAGTTAGGCTAGTTAATCCCTAACAGGGCTAACAGGCAAACTATTATTCTATCTTCTGTTACTGGCCCCTGATGGAGAACTCCCCGCCCCCCCAAAAAAAAGGTTAAGTAAAGGAAGTAGCAATAGCTGACCCTTTCATGAGACAAGGGCCAAGATGTATGGAATTATATTTTAAAAAATGGCAGATCATTTTGCGTTCTATGTATTGAAACGGTAGTAAGCAGAATGTGGAATATAGACATTTTGAAACTAAGTATTTCCAGGTGTTGAAAAGAAATGAGGATGAAAGGAAGGAAAACATTTCCAGGCATCTAAAATTGTGTCAATGATGACAGATGGGTAACCAAACATGGTGGGGAAAAAAGTTAGATTTGTCAAGTTGTTTACAAAGCCTTTAAGACATCTGATTGTGCCTTTTCATTGTATTATCCATCAGGAGGTTTTATGTGCCAAGGCAGGATTCACCGACTTAAACTACCTAAGGTCAGTTGTTACAAAAATAGTTAATTTAATAGCTGTTCACCCACTTCACAAGCAAGAATTTTCTGCACTTTTACTGGAGGTTGATTCCACCTACAGCAGACTGCTGATGTATAATAATGTAAGATGGGTGAGCCAAGGCGAAGTTCTTGAGCGCTTTGTGGAGTGCTTTGAAAAAATTAAGGTATTTCTTGAGAATAAGGATCTGGGAAACTTTTCTCAGCTCAATGATGATAAGTGGGTCAACACCCTGATATTTTTTACAGATCTCTCTGTTCACATTAATGAACTGAACTTAAAGGCTTTGGCAAAAGTATTGATGTTATGTTTGGATACATAAAAGCTTTTGAAAGTAAACTTAAAATTTTCAAGGGAGATGTAGAAAGTAAAACTTTCTATTTTCCTTGAGTAACAAAGTATTTTGAGAATGCCTATACAGCTGTACAAAATGAAATGGAACCCTTGCATATAAAGTACCAGCATGTTTTAGACTGATTTATTGACCAGTTCAGTGATAGACTTAATCAATTTAGAAGCCTAGAAGAAACCATAAAAACAATTAAGTATCCTGATGTAGTAGTCTACCGTTTGGAATTAAATAGTTTCCAATGGATGCAAATTGAAGATGTGGAGATGCAACTTGCAGATTTTCAAGACAGCATCTGTTTTCAGGTGTTTGTTTACTTGAGGTCAAAGCTTGAGAATCTGGAAAGGTGCCACCTGGAGAATCAAGAGGAATGCCAATATTAACAGGAAATTTGGAGTGCCTGGAACCGATTACCAGACACTTTTAGCACCCTGAAAAATATAGCAATGGCTTTACTCACAATTTTTGCCTCTATATACATTTGTGAGACCTTCTTCTCAGCATTAGATAATATCAAAACCAACAAAGAAACAGATTGATAGATGAAATTAGTAGTGCTTGCTTGGGCTTGAAGTCTACAAAATACCAATCTTCAACTGAAAGTTTATCCAATAAAATTCAGAAACAAAAAAAAGTCAGTTATATATAACAATTATATATTTTTATATAACTATAAATAACACAAAATTATGGTTTCCTTCTCGAACTGATACACCGCTTGAGTTATGCTCACTTTTTTTGGCAACTTTTAATACACCAAGCTCATCACTAAGATAGAATATCAGCCTGGGGATTGATGGGCCCCAGGTTCAATTCTGGTCAAGGGCAAATTCCCAGGTTGCAGGCTTAATCCCCAGTGTGTGGCATGCAAAAGGCAGTAGATCAATGATGGGCAAACTTTTGAGCTTGCTGTATCAAAATTCGCCAAGAAAATAAGCATAACTCAGGCAGTGTGTCACTTCAAGAAAAAACTATAATTTTGTAATACTTATAGTTTAAATAAAAAACATATAATGGAAATAGATAATTGTACTTAATAAACCAAAATTAATTATTTGACTTACCTGTTTAGTGACTTCTTTGTTCATCTGTCAGTCAGTTTCTTTTGTTGGTCTTCATATTACTTAACTTGTGTGGGGTGCCGTGAACTAATATAACTGAGGGGGCAGGGAATTCTTTAATTAACCTGTCTATTAGTGATGTTTTTGTTGCTGAATTTCATTGTCTAAACCTTCAATTGAAGGTTGGTATTTTTTTACACTTCAAGCCCAAGCAAGCAGCCCTAGCTTCATCTGTAAATCTGTTTCTTTCATTGGTTTTGATATTATTTAAAGCTGAGAATAAGTTCTCACAAAAGTACTTAGAGGCAAAAATTGTTAGTAAAGCCATTGCTATATTTTTCAGGATGCTAAAAGTGTCTGGTAATCACTTATAGGCACTCCAAAATTTCAGTTCGTAGTGGCACTTTTCTTAATTCCCCAAGGGACACTTTTGCAGATACTCAGGCTTCAACGTCAAGTCCAAAAACACCTGAGCCCAGATGCTGGCTTAAAATTTTGAAAGTTGCATCTCCCAATAATCAATTTGCATTCGTTGGAAACCATTTAATTCCAAACTACTGTAGACTACTACATCAGGATACTTATTATTATTTTTTATGGTCTGTCCTAGTCTTCTAAATTGACTAAAATCTATCACTGAACTGGTCAAGTAAAACGAGTCTAAAATATGCTGGTACTTTATATGTAAGGGTTCTATTTCATTTTGTACAGCTGCACTGGCCTTCTCAAAATACTTTGTTACTCAAGGAAAATACTTATTATAAGTTTTAGTTTCTACATCTCTCTTGAAAATTTTAAGTTTACTTTCAAAAGCTTTTATGCATCCAAACATAACATCAATACTTTTGCCAAAACCTTGTAACTTTAAGTTCAGTTCATTAATATGAACAGAGAGAACTGTAAAAAAAATATCAGGGTGTTGACCCACTTATTATCATTGAGCTGAGAAAATTTTCCCAGATCCTTATCCTCAAGAAATAGCTTAATTTTATCAAAACACTCCACAAAGCTCTCAAGAACTTTGCTATGGCTCAGTCACCTTACATTAATGTACATCAACAGTTCATTGGAAGGGAGAATCAACTTTCAGTAAAAGTGCAGAAAATTCTTGCTTATGAAGGGAGCAAATAGCTATTAAATATTTTTATAACAACTGACAGTAAGTGGTTTAAGTCAGAGAATCCTGCCTTGGCATATAAAACCTCCTGATGGATAATACAATGAAAAGGCATGATTGAATGTACAATAGCTTTTGTAAACCACTTGCTAAATTTGACTTTTTCCCCACCATGTTTGGTGCCCCATCTGTTGTCACTGACACAACTTTAGAGATATCAATGCTTAAGCCACAGAATGTTTGCATAACAACCTTACATATTTTGCTTATTGATGTTCTTGTTGGCACTGATATTAAGTTTATCAACTCTTCTCTCATTGTGAGACCATTAGAATATTGATCTATAATGGCCAACTGAGCATATAATGTGACATCAGTATTTTCATAAAGAAAGATAAAAATATTTACAATTACTTATGTCTCTCCTTAACTGATGTTATACATTTGTATTTAGTCTCATTATTTGGTCTTTTTTGATATTTCTACTGAGTGGTAACTCAGATATACTCTGAATAATTGCATCTTTCTTCTCCATATCATGAAAGAGAAGTGGTGCACATATGAGGAGAGTTTCTTCAATAAATTCTCCCTCACTGAGCGCTTTTCCATGGTGAGCCATGGAGTGAGCAATGCTCAAACTTGCATATGTTAAATTTGTAGAGCCTTTTATAAATTTGAGGATGGAATTATATTGGCTCTTTTAAAGGTGTAGTTGCCTGGAAATGTATTCCTTCCTTTCATCCTCACTCTTTTCAAGAGCTGGGGATGATTTGTTTCAATATGTCTATTTATATTCCATGTTCTGCTTACTGCCATTTCAGTAAATAGAATGCAGAATTACCTGCCATTTTTTTTGCTATAATGTCAGGGTTACTTTCCTGGGGAAAATAAGTCTTTTTTTTGCGGGGTGCGGGGAGTGAGTTGAAAGGGTGCTGGTTATCTGAATCTGGCCCATGTCTTTTGAAAGGGTCTGCTACTGCTACTACCACTTCCTTTACTTAATCTTGTTTTTTGTTTGTTTCTTTTTTTGGGGGGGGGGCGTTGTGTGTTGGGGGTTCTCCATTAGGGAGCAGCAACAGAAAATAGAATAATAGATAGCCTGTTAGCCCTGCAGGCAGCTAGAAGTTAACTAGCCTAACTGACCACAAGATGGCACATGTAACTGTCTTTTAGGAAAGAGCAGGATTAATAAGTAGAAATAAGGGTTAATAAACAGTGCCCAAAAGTAATAATGCTGAAATGGAGTTGGCACTGTGCTGCAAAATGACATTTCTTATATAAATTAAGATGGCTGCCACTATTTCTAATGGTGAGAAACAGCACCCATATCACAGACCCTCGCCTCTCCCAGTCTCCTGCTTATTTATCTCAGTAATGATGGTCAATTAGAAATTCATGACTCCCCAGAACAGTAGATTAGGCTATGGTTGCTGTGGTTATGTGGTTGTTGGTAATGGTGATCACAGGATCCCCAGAGATGTATCCCAATGGCATTCTGCTGTTACCTTCCCCACCAGCTGGAGTGAGGTCACAGATCCCCTAAAGGCCTTTCATGAAGTCCCAGAACTAGAAGCTCTGTGCTGGAGTTCTTTTGTTTTGGCCTACTTACCTCTGGCATAGCAGGTCTACACTACACTACAGCAAATGTTTCCCCATACTTCTCTGTATGTGACCACATGTGGCCATGTGTCATTGAAAATGGCTATGCATGTCAGTGCTGAAATGCGTGTCATAGGTTTGCCATCATGGTAGTAGATCAATAATTCTTTGTCATCATTTATGTTTTTATCTCTTTCTCCCTGTTCCTCCCTCTCTGAAGTAAATAAATATATCCTATCTAATAAAAGAGTAATATGCAAACTGACCACACCTCTGCCACATCCAAAAGCCACACCCACAATCCATACCCATCAGTTGATCAGAGCAAGTATGCAAATTAACCCAACCAAGATGGCAGTTAATTTGCATAGCCTGGCGCAGAAGAGGGCATAGAAGGAAGCCAAGCACTGCACAAGGGAGCAAAGCTACGGAAAAGCAAGCAAGTGGAGCAGGAGAGAAGGGAGGGAGCGAGACAGAGGAGAAGGGAGATAGGCAGCAGAGAAGGGAGGGAGCTTTGCTCAGGTCACAGGAAGATCTATTCTTATAGATATCTTCCTGCGACGGGTCTCTAGTATATATATAAAAGAGGTAATGTGATTTACATGAAGTCCTTTGTGATAGATTGGAGGTGGGGAAAAAGCAAAATGGGGAAACCTCTGAGATTAGATGACAGGTAAATTGGTAAACACGTCTTTTACATAGATGGGTACCGGATAGGTAACAGTCAACAATTAACCTGATTACAATAACAATGAGAGGATTTATCTATCTATCTATCTATCTATCTATCTATCTATCTATCTATCTATCTATCTATTTATCTGTTAATCCTCACCTGAGGATATTTTTTCATTGTTTCTTATAGTGGAAGGGAGGAAGAGAGACACACAGAGAGAATCTTTAATGTGAAAGAGACACATCAATTGGATGTCTCCTGTGCATGCCCCAAACAGGGCTGGGGATCAAGCCTGCAATGGAGGTCTATGCCCTTGACCAGAGTTGAACCCAGGACCTTTAAGTTGTGTGCTGATGCTCTATCCAATAAGCAAAATTGGCCAGGATAACAATGAAAGGATTTATGGTCTGTACCCTGGTGCATTGGTTGAGCCATGAGTGGTCTGGAATAAGGAAAGTTATCCTGACATTTCAAAGGTAAGTTTGAAAAGTGGACTTTGAAAGGACTAACTGCATCCTATCCCTCACTCTCCATCTGAACCAAGGAAACTCAATCTTGTTCCCATAACCTCCATTTTGCAAGAACTGCCATTTAAAATTACCTTATAAACAAACATGGTCTTTTGTTCTGTTAATTCCAGGAAGTAACTAAACCACATAAGTAACCCTGCTATTTCGGTAAGCACACTTGCTCAAATGATGGGGAAAATAACTTTTGTTGTTTTTTTTTTGAGGGGGGATTTAAGGGGATGCTGGCAATCTGAATCTGTGCCAATAACCTAATGTACATTCTTATCAGCCTATAGTCTAGTCACTGCTCCTTCTTAATTATTTAGTTCTGCAAGATTTACTGCCATTTTAGAAAGGCCATAAAACAGAAACAATACACAACTCCTAGACAGAGTTATCAGTGCTGGCACCAGGCCAGGTCTTGAGATGTGGTCTCACTGCTCCCATCCCAACACAAGGGTTTTTTTGTTTGTTTGTTATTTGTTGTTGTTTTGTTTTGTGTTTGTTTTTGTTTTTGTTTTTTGCCTTTATAAGCTTGAGCTTAAGTTCATTTTAGAGATGCATGAAGCCTCTTGAGGCTCTGGCTTTTGAAATAAAGACTCCAAAGCTCTTTAATTATGATGTGTTCTAATTAACATTTGGAGGCCCCAACAAGATCATACCTACTGGTGCTAAGTCTCAGATACCAAGGGCAGATGGCCTCTTCTGCCCATAAGAAGTTCCAAGGCCCCAGAGACTTTTCTTGGTGGTTCTGACAGCCAGACAGGAGATGCCTGACATGTCTCTCCATCTTTTCAGAGTTAGCAGAAATACCTCCAGAGGCAAGTGAATTCGAATTCACTTTTCTCCTTATGATCAGTCATTTCATTATTGAGAGATGGAGTCATAACTTCTCTGGCAGATTCTCATCAAGATGTCAGTTGGGAATACTATTCAGGAGGACCCCCACATCTATTAGGGGAGTTAGGCAGGAACCATGTGGACTGGTTAACATCAGAGTGATTGTCTGCTGAAAATGTGTGAATCTGGAGGGAGAGGACTTGCACTCTCTTATCCATTGTGTTGCTCCAAGAACTCAGTTACAGAATCCTAGTGGGCCCTCATCTGTGGTTCCATGACTTGTCAAAAGAAATAATGGTGACTGATCCCCACTTGGACTGGGGATCAGGTGCACCTTAGCTAGACAAATCTAAGCTTCTGTGAGGGATGGAGTCAGGCAGGCATCTGAGTAGATCTTTGAAAATAGACTGCCCCTATTATCTGTGGATGGACCACATTTATCTGACTTGTCTTTTCCAGTCATTCATTAGGGTCTCTCTGGAGGATATAACCCGGTTCTTCCCCTCTTCACTTACCTGTGACAGCATCTCTGCCTAAATTACTGAGCTTTTCTATAAGAGTTTCCTCAGGAAATTTAGTTCTTGGGAAATCTCTCTGCACAGCTTTTCCCTTCTCTGCCTTCTTTCCCTATCCAACTAAAGCCATCTCTTGTTACAGGTCAGTCCCTGACCTCTGTACTGCTTCTAGTTCTGCCCAACAGTTGACTCTTTTTCTTTCTTCCTCACCATAGTAGGGTTGTTTCCCTCTGTCTCACAAGGGGGTGGGGTTGGGAGGGAAGGGCAGAATAGCTAAGAAACCTTGGGGTATATATTAAGACGTTTCTAAGAGGGTTTTTCAAATTATATTTAGAGTATTAAGTTGTCAAATGGCAGGTTGTGAACTTTGTGTGCATTAGAGTGGACCACATTCATGATGGGCTGGCCAGACACAAGATTTTTTTTTAACCATTTTATCACCAAAGCTGTCTGGAATGTAGTCATGGGAACCCAGGACACCCAGACCAATTTACCTACTTAGAAAAATCGTTAGACTTAGTTCAGACTTCCCCAATATGGTTAAAGAATTGAGCTCTGAAGACTGGAGCTAGAATATTAGTAGCTGGCCCAAGAGGAGCAAAGAAAGAAGAGCCACCTCCAAGGGGAGTGCCAAAAAGAGTCAATTCCAAATGAAGCACCGGACCCAAAAGAAGTGCCAGAGGGGGGACACCATCTAAACCCCCAGTTTTCCTTCTAATTTGTAATCCCAGGATCCCACCATCTCCACCTTTGCCACAACTTTCCTGATCACAGAGGCAGGGGGATGCTCTATACATTGAGCAAAACTGAAAGAACTGACTCCATCCTGTCCCTTGACCTCCATCTGAACCAAATGCTACAACTCTCTTTTATTCTCACCCCCTTGGATACAATAAAAGAATGGTCACTTTTATTCTCACTTTCTGCCACTCAGAGCCATACCCAGGCAAGAGAGGGCAGCACAAGAGACCTTCTGCCTGAGGGATATCTTGTACTCACAATGGAAGTTACATTGTGCCTATTAGCCCCAAAATTCTGGACAGGTAGAATGCATGCATAGGCCCATAAAAGAGGTCCTCACCAAATTTACCTTAGAAACTGGTGAAAATTGGGCCACCTTACTCCCCTTACCTTTTCCCCATATAAAATTATCTTTGTAAGACCCCCTCCCATATTCCCTAAGACTGTTTTCTTAGTCTATGTCCCCATTACAATCTCTTTAATTGGAAGACCAAAGACCCCCTTTTTTCTAAAAAGCCTCAGACCCTAATTGGCCTTCTGGAATCTGTCTTTCATACTTACCAGCCATGCTGGGATTACTTGCAACAGTTTCTCATCACTTTTTTCACTTTGGAAGAGAGAGAATTCAGCTTGAGGCCAAGAAAGCCCCGCTGGGACCCCACTCCCAGCAGGAGGGAGTGTTTCCTTGGACACTTTTCACCACATTCTCATATCAGACAAAACGGCTGCAGCTCAGAAGCCTATAAATTTATCAAAAGTCACTGAGGTCACTCACAAACCCCAGGAATTGCCCATATTTTTTTCTGGAGCACCTCTGCAAGACTTACAGGATTTACATTCCCACTGATCCAGATGCTCCAGAAAACCAAAGGGCACTACTCAATTTAGCCTTTGTAACTCAGTCTTCTTCAAGCTTCAATAATTACAGAGATTTTAGGGCACAAACCCATCTCAATTTATTGAAATAGCTCAAAAGCTATTCAACAATAGAGACTTCCCAGTGGAGGAGCAGGACAAGATACTAGCAAGGGCAGTTGTAGCAGCTCTAAAAGAAACAAACCCCCAAGGAAAAAGGGTTCACTAAAAGACCAACAGCAGGAAAGTTGACCTCCTGCTATAGTTAGGGAAAAAACAGTGTGCCTATTGTAAAAAAGACAGACTGCCTATTGTAAAAAAGACAGACTGCCCAATAGGGACAGAAAAAGAAAGCCACAGGCCCCAAGGGTCCTGAATCTAGAGGAGAATTGAGGGTTATATGGTATACATTCTGCTCAGCCCCAGGAGCTCAGAGTAACATTACATATAGGGTTAAGCCTGTTAGCTTGCTGGTAGATATTGGTGCTACTTATTCTGTCTTCATGGAGCTTATGGGACTAGTAGCCAAGAAAACTTCCATTTAGAGGGCCATGGGAAAATCAACTTTCTGCCTATGGACTTCACAAATAACAATAGACCTTACAGTAACTCACTCATTTCTAGTTATTCCAGAGTTTCCTTACCGCTTCTTAGAATGAGAACGTCTTCAAAATCTACAAACTATCATCTTGGAAGCAGACCAAACACATCTCACAGTGTATCCACATAACTGTAAAGGCAGGACAGGACTGCAAAGACCATTTTGGACTGTGTGACTTGGCAGCCACCATGTTGGCTGCTTGAAACTTACCTGGGGGCTGCCACCTTAAAATCACAAAGACCAACCCATAAACTCGGATGATGAGGGGGGACAGCAGGAATCAAGGATTTGATTACCCAATAAGACCAGTAGGGAATGTGATAGCCAGACTCAGAGCGGGGAGGAGGATAGAAGAGAAGGATGTGGTTTGTCATGCTTAGACCAGACACCACCACCGAAACCCCCTTTAGCTGTTTGTGACATTTACTCAGCCCTCCCTTGCCTGAGGACATCCTGCTGCCAGAACACTGCACAGCCAGGTACAGCCAGATACCGGGTCAACAGGGCCTACCAGCCTGGGAAGAAAATTTAAAATTTCCCGCTTCCCTGTACTGTAATTGACCTTACGCTGCCTTTCTTTGTGTGAAACCGGCCAATCACAAATTGCCAAATCTCCCTGCGTTGGAGATAAAAAGTGCTCGCTACCAAGGTTTGGGGTTCTCATTGCTCACTGCTGTGATAGTGAAGACGTGGGCCCAGGCTCGAGTTCGTTATTAAAAGGCTTCTTAAAATTTTGATCTGGCTTCTTGGTGGTTGTCACTCTCGGTTGGTCCACAACAATAACCAAAATTCCTTTTGTATCAGAATCCTTCTCAATTGCCTCTTCTATCAGAGAAGTATCTCTTATAGGATGAATTGCCTCTAGAAAGCCCACCTGTTCAAGAATCTTCCATGTACCTAGAAAAGCTCCAGAAACTTTTTCCTGCAGTATGGGATGAAAGGAATATGCTGGGACCTGCAGTATGGGATGAAAGGAATATGCTGGGACAGGTAAATTACCTAACCACCATTGTAGTCCAATTGTGGGCCATCACAACACCAGTATGAGTAAGACAGTACCCTATGAACTTAGAGCCTAAGCAGGCTATCACCACTCATATAAATAGACCATGAAGAGCAGGAACACCCCTTACTCCCAGTCCTAAAATCAGGGACTAAGATTACCTAATGGTATAGAATCAAAGGAAAGTAAATATGTGGGTTGATACCATATAACTGACAATCCCAAAATCTTACACTCTCCTGAGCCTCCTCCCTTCAGAGCTTAAATAGAACACGGTACTAGACCTAAAAAACACTTCTTTAGCATCTCTTTGGCCCCCTGAAAGCCAACTGATTTTTGCATTTGAATGGACAGACCCTGAGGCAGGGTTTTTCAATTAACCTGGACCTGACTATTGTAGAGGTTCAAGAACTCCCACACCTTGTTTGATGAAGCCTTGAACTCAGAACTGCTCACCTTTCAGGACAACTGTGCTCCAGGAGAAGATAGAGGACTGCTGGGCTGGCCTCCCCAGCCTGAGCGGCCCCAGTACTGCTGGGTTCTCTCCCTGAGCCAACTGCGCGAGGGGTCGCGCGGAGGCAGACCACGACATCTTGAAGGGGAAGGGCCTGAAAATATACAGCTTTGGTACCGGTACCAGCTGGACTGCTGAGACTCCCGGAGCACCGGCGCCCAGTTGGCACGGAGGTGCGCAGAGCCCAGGGAGCTCTAAACTCCAGCACAGAAAGGTCAGATTTCCCTGGGGGTAGTTTGGGCTAGAAACTGAGGGGGCTGGCAGTCTGGGAGATCTGCACCTTGGAACTCAAAACCTGGAGATCTGCACCTGAAATAAAATCTGTGGCTGTTGGAGCTGGTAAACGTGGGAGAGGGCCCTTGGAGCTGGTGGCAGACTTAATCCCTGGAGTGCAATCAGTTTGGACCTGACAGAGGAGGGAAACCCGGAAGATTTTGGGAGGGTTCTGGCTGCTAAAACAGCAGTCACCATTAGAGAGGCAGTATTGTTTAGTTCAGGATAAAGAGGACCAATAGACCCAGAAGTCAATCTAGAAACACTGCCACCCAGGGGCCAAATCACAAATTGACACTTGTATGACAGGGAATTGATTATATTTTCTCTTCGACCTTGGGAATACAGTCTATTTTCATCTACTCTTTAGTATCTTTTACTCTACCTCAACTTCACCTTTATACCACCACTCTCTGGCTAACCTTTCCCTATTTAGTGCCTTGTTTCCCTTATACTTTTCCCGCTTTAGATTTACCTTAATTCTTTCTCTTTACCCCCTGTTAAAATTTCACCCCATTGATATATCTAATCTCCCACTACCTACTCCAAGTGCATATATACCTCTAGCTTCTCTGACTTCACTATTTTAAAGTGTTTTTATCCCTGTCCTGTTGTTGTTTACTTGACTGTTGATTATATCAATTTTTTTAAGCAGGTTTATGAGATTCATTTGCTTATTCTGTTATTTTGGTTTGTCTTGTAGGGGGGGCTATTTTTATTTTTGGGGTTGTTTCTTGTTTTGTTGTCCTCATTTGAATTGTTTTTGAGATAGATTTTTGCTTCTGTGTACCCTCACCTCTCTTGATATTAGTAGTGGTATGTAATTTGTATCAATCTCCAGGTACTTGTTGCAGGTTTTGGTTCAGATTAGGGACTGTCCTATAGGAGTTTTCACCTCACATTTATAATTTACTTTCTTTTTCTACTCCTCCTTTTCCCATTATCATTTTGGCATTCCTGTCTTTCTTTTTTTGTGTGTGTGTTTGTGTGTGTGGGGGGGTCTCTTTCTTTTTGTGTGAGAGTGGGTGTGTGAGTGTCTGTGTGTGTCTGGGGGAGGTTCTCTTTCTTTTTTCCCACCTATCACTGAATTAGCCTTTCTCTGGCCGTTACCTTTATTTAGAAATATCATTACTTTGACTACATTCCAGTTCAGTGCCTGGTGCGTTGCACCTGGTTGTGTTGTATTTTGTGCCTTTAAATCAATGCAGGAGACTGAGAACTACATAACCAGATACGCAGAGAAGAGAGACCATGGGAAGACAAAGAAACAGTCCACATATGAAAGAAAAGCAAGGCTCACCAGAAAAGGAGGTAAGCGAAATGGAAGTTAACAACCTTTCAGAGAAAGAATTCAGAGAAATGGTTATAAGGTGGCTGAAAAGAATGGAAGACAAATTTGATAATATGAGTAAGAACCAAGAGGAAATGAGGAAGACCCAGGAAGAAATGATGAAGAGCCAACAAGAAATGAAAAGTGACATTGCTGAAGTAAAGAACTCAATAGGAAGTATTAAGAGTAGACTAGAAGAAGCAGAGGATCGCATCAGTGAGCTAGAAGACCAGGTAGGAAAAAATAACCAAGTAGAGCAGCTTCTAGAAAAAAAAATTAAAGAGCAGGAGGAGAGCCTAAGAAAACTTTGGGACAATATGAAACAAAACAACATGAGTATAATTGGTCTTCCAGAAGGACAGGAAACTGAACAAGGAATAGAAAACCTGTTGGAAGAAATAATGACAGAAAACTTTCCTGATATAGGAAAGAAAAAACCCACACAAATCCAAGAAGCTCACAGAGTCCCAAGCAAAATAAACCCCAAAAGACCTACGCCAAGGCACATTATAATTAAATTGGCAAAACACCAATGACAAAGTAAGAATCTTAAAAGCTGCCAGAGAGAGACAGAAAGTCACCTACAAAGGAACACCCATCAGACTAACAAGTGATCTCTCAACAGAAACGTATCAGGCCAGAAGGCAGTGGAATGAAATTTACAAAGTCATGCAAAGGAAGGGTCTGAATCCTAGAATACTATACCCAGCAAGGCTCTCAATCAAAATTGAAGGTCAAATCAGGAGCTTCACAGATAAAAAAGGACTAAGGGAATTCGTCACCACCAAACCAGCAATGCAAGAAATGCTAAAGGATCTGCTGTAAAAAGAAATAGGAAGCATAGAAGGAACGTAGGGGTAAAGAACAAAAATGGCAACATATAAGCACCTATCAATAATAACTTTAAATGTAAATCGTTTAAATGCTCCAATCAAATGACATAGGGTAATAGACTGGATAAGAAAACACAACCCATGTATCTGCTGTCTACAAGAAACCCACCTCCGAAAAAAAGATGCACAAAGACTGAGGATGAAAGGTTGGAAAAAAGTTATTCAGGCGAATGGAAATGAAAAAAAGCTGGGGTAGCCATACTTATATCTGACAAATTAGATCTCAAAGTGAAGGACATAACAAGAGATAAAGAAGGCCACTTCATAATACTAAAGGGAGCAATCCAACAAGCAGAAATAACTCTGGTAAACATATACGCACCCAATACAGGAGCACCCAAATACATACAAAAACTCCTAGAGGACATCAAGGGAGAGATAGACAGTAATACAATCTTAGTAGGAGACTTTAATACCCCACTATCACCATTGGACAGATCCTCTAAACAAAAAAAATCAGTAAAGAAACATCAATCCTCAATGACTCACTGGACCAGATGGAATTAATTGACATCTTCAGATCATTTCACCCCAAAGCCACAGAATATACATTCTTTTCAAGTGCCCATGGGTCATTCTCAAAGATAGACCATGTGCTGGGTCATAGGCAAAGTCTCTCCAAATTCAAGAAGATAGAAATCATATCAAGTATATTCTCAGATCACAGTGGCATAAAGCTGGAAATCAACTACAATAGAAACAATCCAAAGAAATCGAACACATGGAGACTAAACAGCATGCTATTAAACTATGACTGGGTTACTAGAGAGATTAAGGAAGAGATAGAAAACATCATGGAAACAAATGAAAATGATAGCCCAACAATCCAAAATCTATGGGACACAGTGAAAAGAGTTCTGAGAGGGAAGTTCATAGCTCTACAATGCTACTGCAAAAAACTAGAAACAGCAGCAATAAATTATCTAACCCAACAACTCAAAGAGTTAGAAATAAAGCAACAAGAAAAGCCCAGTGTAAGCAGAAGGAAGGAAATAGTAAAGATCAGAGCAGAAATAAATGACATAGAGACCAAAGAAACAAAACAGAAGATCAACAAAACTAAGAGCTGGTTCTTTGAAATGATAAACAAGATTGGTGAACCTCTAGCCAGACTCACCAAGAAGCAAAAAGAGAGGACCATAATAAATAAAATAAGAAATGAAAGAGGTGAAATAACAACAGACCCCATTGAAATACAAAGGATTGTTAAAAAATACTATGAAGAACTCTACTCCAACAAACTGGACAACCTGGAGGAAATCGATATTTTTCTAGAAAAATATAACATCCTAAAACTCAATCAAGAAGAATCTGAACAACTCAATAGACCAATAACTATGAAAGAAATTGAAGCAGTCATCATAAAGCTTCCAGCAAACAAAAGCCCAGAGCCACACGGCTTCACAGGGGAGTTTTACCAAACATTCAAGGAAGAACTAAAACCTATACTCCTCAGACTATTCCAAAAAATTCAAGAGGATGGAACACTTCCAACCTCTTTCTATAAAGCTAGCATCCCCTAATACCAAAACCAGATAAAGACAACACAATGAAAGAGAATTACAGGCCAATATCCCTCATGAATGTAGATGCCAAAATCCTCAATAAAATTCTAGTAAATTGGATCCAGCAGTACATCAGAAAAATCATACACCATGACCAAGTAGGATTTATCCCAGGAATGCAAGGATGGTACAATATCCGCAAATCAATAAATGTGATACATCACATAAACAAATTGAGAGATAAAAATCACATAGTCATATCAATTGATGCAGAAAAAGCATTTGACAAAATCCAACATCCTATCTTAATAAAAACTCTCAACAAGGTAGGTATAGAAGGATCATACCTCAACATAACAATAGCCATATATGATAAACCCAGAACATACATCATACTCAAGGGGCAAAAACTATGACCATTTCCCCTAAGAACAGGAACTAGACAAGGTTGCCCTCTTTCACCACTCCTGTTCAACATAGTATTGAAAGTATTAGCCTTTGCAATTAGACAAGAAGAAGAAATAAAAGGCATCCAAATTGGAAAAGAAGAAGTTAAGCTATCCTTATTTGCAGATGACATCATATTGCACATAAACAACCCGAAAGACTCCATAAAAAAGTTAGTAGACTTAATAAACGAGTTCAGCAATGTTGCAGGCTACAAAATTAATGCCAAGAAATCTATGGCTTTTCTATACATTAATAGTGAACTTACAGAAAGAGAGACTAAAAAAGCAATCCCATTTACCATCACACCGAAAATATTAAGATACCTAGGAATAAACTTAAATAAGGAGGTAAAAGACCTATTCGTCGAAAACTATAGGACACTGAAAAAATAGATAGAGGAAGATGTAAACAGGTGGAAGAACATACCATGTTCATGGATTGGTAGAATCAACATAATTTAAATGTCCATACTTCCCAAAGAAATCTATAAATTTAATGCACCCCCCATTAAAATACCAATGGCATATTTCACAGACCTAGAAAGAACTCTCCAAATATTTATCTGGAACAAAAAAAGGCCCCGAATAGCCACAGTAATCCTGAGAAAAAAGCACAAAGTCGGTGGGATTTCCATACCAGATTTAAAGCTGTATTACAAAGCTACTGTACTCAAAACAGCCTGGTACTGGCACAAGAACAGACATATGGATCAATGGAATAGAATAGAGAATCCGGATATCAACCCAAACCACTATGCTCAATTAATATTTGACAAAGAAGGCTTAAACATAAAATGGAGTCAAGATAGTCTCTTCAATAAATGGTGTTGGGAAAATTGGACAGATACATGCAAAAAAATGAAACTAGAGCACCAACTTACACCATATACAAAAATAAACTCAAAATGGATACAGGACTTAAACATAAGACAGGAAACCATAAAAATATTAGAGGAATCTACAGGAAGAAAAATCTCAGACATATGCCAAAAGAACTTCTTTGATGATACTGCTCCTAGGGCAATGGAAGCTAAAGAGAAAATAAACAAATGGGACTACATCAAAATCAAAAGCTTTTGCACAGCTAAAGAAACCATCAACAAAACAATAAGAAAACCCACTGTATGGGAGAACATATTTGCAAATGTTATTAGTGATAAAGGTTTAATCTCAAGCATCTACAGGAAACTCACCCAACTCAATAAAAGGAGGACAAATGATCCAATAAAAAAATGGGCAACAGACCTAAATAGAATCTTCACTAAAGAAGACAAAAGGAAAGCCCAGAGACATGAAAACGTGCTCAAAGTCACTAATTATCCGAGAGATGCAAATCAAAACAAATATGTGGTACCATCTCACACCTGTCAGAATGGCTTCCATCAACAAATCAACAAACGACAAGTGCTGGCGAGAATGCGGAGAAAAAGGAACTCTCGTGCACTGCTGGTGGGATTGTAGACTAGTGCAGGCATGTGGAGAACAGTATGGAGTTTCCTCAAAAAAACTAAAAATGGAGCTCCCATTCAACCCAGTGATCCCACTTCTAGGAATATACCCCAAGAAATTAGAAAGGCGAATAAGAAAGGATATATGTACCCCTATGTTCATAGCAGCACAATTTACCATTGCTAAGATTTGGAAACAGCCCAAGTGCCCATCAGCAGATGAGTGGATTAAAAAACTATGGTACAGGCTCCCGGAGCACCGGCGACCAGGTGGCGCGCAGAGCCCAGGGAGCTCTAAACTCCAGCACAGAAAGGTCAGATTTCCCTGGGGGTACTTTGGGCGCGAAACTGAGGGGGCTGGCAGTCTGGGAGATCTGCACCTTGGAACTCAAAACCTGGAGATCTGCACCTGAAATAGAATCTGTGGCTGTTGAAGCTGGTGAACGTGGGAGAGGGCCCTTGGAGCTGGTGGCAGAGTTGATCCCTGGAGCGCAATCAGTTTGGACCGGACAGAGGGGGGAAGCCCGGAAGATTGTGGGAGGGTTCTGGCTGCTAAAACAGCAGTCACCATTAGAGAGGCAGTATTGTTTAGTTCAGGATAAAGAGGACCAATAGACCCAGAAGTCAATCTAGAAACACTGCCACCCAGGGGCCAAATCACAAATTGACTCTTATGTGACAGGGAATTGATTATATCTTCTCTTCGACCTTGGGAATACAGTCTATTTTCATCTACACTTTAGTATCTTTTACTCTACCTCAACTTCACCTTTATACCACCACTCTCTGGCTAACCTTTCCCTATTTAGTGCCTTGTTTCCCTTACACTTTTCCTGCTTTAGATTTACCTAATTCTTTCCCCTTACCCCCTGTTAAAATTTCACCCCACTGATATATCTAATCTCTAACCACCTAATCCAAGTGCATATATACCTCTAGCTTCTCTGACTTCACTATCTTAAAGTGTTTTTAGCCCTGCCCTGTTGTTGTTGTTTACTTGACTGTTGATTATATTGATTTTTTAAGCAGGTTTATGAGATTGATTTGCTTATTCTGTTATTTTGGTTTGTCTTATAGTGGGGGTTATTTTTATTTTTGGTGTTGTTTCTTGTTTTGTTGTCCTCATCTGCATTGTTTTTGAGATAGATTTTTGCTTCTGTGTTCCCTCACCTCTCTTGATATTAGTAGTTGTATGTAATTTGTATCAATCTCCAAGTACTTGTTGCAGGTTTTGATTCGGATTAGGGGCTATCCTATAGGAGTTTTCACCCCACATTTATAATTTACTCCTTTTATTTCTTTTTTTCTTCTCCCCCTTTTCCCATTATCATTTTGGCATTCCTGTCTTTCTTTTTTGTGAGTGTATGTGTTTGGGGGGGTCTCTTTCTTTTTTGTGTGAGTGTGGGTGTGTGAGTGTCTGTGTGGGTCTGGGGGAGGTTCTCTTTCTTTTTTCCCACCTATCACCAAATTTGCCTTTCTCTGGCGGTCACCTTTATTTGGAATTACAATCACTTTGACTACATTCCGGTTCAGTGCCTGGTGCGTTGCACCTGGTTGTGTTGTATTTTGTGCCTTTAAATCAACACAGGAGAGTGAGAACTACATAACCACATACACAGAGAAGAGAGACCATGGGAAGACAAAGAAATAGCCCACATATGAAAGAAAAGCAAGGCTCGCCAGAAAAGGAGGTAAACGAAAGGGAAGTTAACAACCTGTCAGAGAAAGAATTCAGGGAAATGGTCATAAGGTGGCTGAAAAGAATGGAAGACAAATTTGATAATATGAGTAAGACCCAAGAGGAAATGAGGAAGACCCAGGAAGAAATGATGAAGAGCCATGAAGAAATGAAGAGAAGCCACGAAGAAATGAAGAGGAGCCAAGAAGAAATGAAAAATGACATTGCTGAAGTAAAGAACTCAATAGAAAGTATTAAGAGTAGACTAGAAGAAGCAGAGGATCGCATCAGTGAGCTAGAAGACCAGGTAGGAAAAAATAACCAAGTAGAGCACCTTCTAGAAAAAAAAATTAAAAAGCAGGAGGAGAGCCTAAGAGAACTATGGGACAACATGAAACAAAACAACAACCGTATAATTGGGCTTCCAGAAGGACAGGAAACTGAGCAAGGAATAGAAAACCTGTTGGAAGAAATAATGACAGAAAACTTTCCTGGTATAGGAAAGGAAAAACCCACACAAATCCAAGAAGCTCACAGAGTCCCAAGCAAAATAAACCCCAAAAGACCTACGCCAAGGCACATTATAATTAAATTGGCAAACACCAATGACAAAGTAAGAATCTTAAAAGCTGCCAGAGAGAGACAGAAAGTCACCTACAAAAGAACACCCATCAGACTAACAAGTGATCTCTCAACAGAAACGTATCAGGCCAGAAGGCAGTGGAATGAAATCTACAAAGTCATGCAAAGGAAGGGTCTGAATCCTAGAATACTGTACCCAGCAAGGCTCTCAATCAAAATTGAAGGTCAAATCAGGAGCTTCACAGATAAAAAAGGACTAAGGGAATTCGTCACCACCAAACCAGCAATGCAAGAAATGCTAAAGGATCTGCTGTAAAAAGAAATAGGAAGCGAAGAAGGAACACAGGGGCAAAGAACAAACATGGCAACATATAAGCACCTATCAATAATAACTTTAAATGTAAACGGGTTAAATGCTCCAATCAAAAGACATAGGGTAATAGACTGGATAAGAAAACACAACCCATGTATCTGCTGTCTACAAGAAACCCACCTCCAAAAAAAAGATGCACACAGACTGAGGATGAAAGGTTGGAAAAAAGTTATTCAGGCGAATGGAAATGAAAAAAAAGCTGGGGTAGCCATACTTATATCTGACAAATTAGATCTCAAAGTGAAGGACATAACAAGAGATAAAGAAGGCCACTTCATAATACTAAAGGGAGCAATTCAACAAGAAGAAATAACTCTTGTAAACATATACGCACCCAATACAGGAGCACCCAAATATATACAAAAACTCCGAGAGGACATCAAGGGAGAGATAGACAGCAATACAATCATAGTAGGAGACTTTAATACCCCATTATTACCATTGGACAGATCCTCTAAACAAAAAATCAGAAAAGAAACATCAATTCTCAATGACTCACTGGACCAGATGGAATTAATTGACATCTTCAGATCATTTCACCCCAAAGCCACAGAATATACATTCTTTTCAAGTGCCCATGGGTCATTCTCAAAGATAGACCATGTATTGGGTCATAGGCAAAGTCTCTCCAAATTCAAGAAGATAGAAATCATATCAAGTATATTCTCAGATCACAGTGGCATAAAGCTGGAAATCAACTACAATAGAAACAATCCAAAGAAATCGAACACATGGAGACTGAACAGCATGCTATTAAACTATGACTGGGTTACTAGAGAGATTAAGGAAGAGATAGAAAACATCATGGAAACAAATGACAATGATAGCACAACAATCCAAAATCTATGGGACACAGTGAAAGCAGTTCTGAGAGGGAAGTTCATAGCTCTACAATCCTACTACAAAAAACTAGGAACAGCAGCAATAAATTATCTAACCCAACAACTCAAAGAGTTAGAAAGAAAGCAGCAAGAAAAGCCTAGTGTAAGCAGAAGGAAGGAAATAATAAAGATCAGAGCAGAAATAAATGACATAGAGACCAAAGAAACAATACAGAAGATCAACGAAACCAAGAGCTGGTTCTTTGAAAGGATAAACAAGATTGATGAACCTCTAGCCAGACTCACCAAGAAGCAAAGAGAGAGGACCCTAATAAATAAAATCAGAAATGAAAGAGGTGAAATAACAACAGACCCCATTGAAATACAAAGGATTGTTAAAAAATACTATGAACAACTCTTCTCCAACAAACTGGACAACCTGGAGGAAATGGATATGTTTCTAGAAAAATATAACCTCCCAAAACTCAATCAAGAAGAATCTAAACAACTCAATAGACCAATAACTGTGGAAGAAATTGAAGCAGTCATCATAAAGCTTCCAGCAAACAAAAGCCCAGGGCCAGAGGGCTTCACAGGGGAGTTTTACCGAACATTCAAGGAAGAACTAAAACCTATACTCCTTAGACTATTCCAGAAAATTCAAGAGGATGGAACACTTCCAAACTCCTTCTATGAAGCTAGCATCACCCTAATACCAAAACCAGATAAAGACGACACAATGAAAGAGAATTACAGGCCAATATCCCTCATGAATATAAATGCCAAAATCCTCAATAAAATTCTAGCAAATCGGATCCAGCAGTACATCAGAAAGATCATACACCACGACCAAGTAGGATTTATCCCAGGAATGCAAGGATGGTACAATATCCGCAAATCAATAAATGTGATACATCACATAAACAAATTGAGAGATAAAAATCACATAGTCATATCAATTGATGCAGAAAAAGCATTTGACAAAATCCAACATCCTATCTTAATAAAAACTCTCAATAAGGTAGGAATAGAAGGATCATACCTCAACATAATAAAAGCCATATATGATAAACCCACAGCATACATCATACTCAATGGGCAAAAACTACAACCATTTCCCCTAAGAACAGGAACAAGACAGGGTTGCCCACTTTCACCACTCCTGTTCAACATAGTACTGGAAATATTAGCCACTGCAATTAGACAAGAAGAAGAAATAAAAGGCATCCAAATTGGAAAAGAAGAAGTTAAGCTATCCTTATTTGCAGATGACATGATATTGTACATAAAAAACCTGAAAGACTCCATAAAAAAGTTAGTAGATTTAATAAATGAGTTCAGCAATGTAGCAGGCTACAAAATTAATGCCAAGAAATCTATGGCATTTCTATACACTAATAGTGAACCTACAGAAAGAGAGACTAAAAAAGCAATCCCATTTACCTTAACACCAAAAAAATTAAGATACCTAGGAATAAACTTAACTAAGGAGGTAAAAGATCTGTTTGTGGAAAACTACAGGACACTGAAAAAAGAGATAGAGGAAGATGTAAACAGGTGGAAGAACATTCCATGTTCGTGGATTGGGAGAATCAACATAATTAAAATGTCCATACTACCCAAAGCAATCTATAAATTTAATGCACTCCCCATTAAAATACCAATGGCATATTTCACAGACCTAGAAAGAACTCTCCAAAAATTCATCTGGAACAAAAAAAGGCCCCGAATAGCCACAGCAATCCTGAGAAAGAAGCACAAAGTCGGTGGGATTTCCATACCAGATTTCAAGCTGTATTACAAGGCTACTGTTCTTAAAACAGCCTGGTACTGGCACAAGAACAGACATATAGATCAATGGAATAGAATAGAGAATCCGGATATCAACCCAAACCACTATGCTCAATTAATATTTGACAAAGGAGGCAGGAACATAAAATGGAGTCAAGACAGTCTCTTCAATAAATGGTGTTGGGAAAATTGGACAGATACATGCAAAAAAATGAAACTAGAGCACCAACTTACACCATATACAAAAATAAACTCCAAATGGATACAGGACTTAAACGTAAGACAGGAAACCATAAAAATATTAGAGGAATCTACAGGAAGAAAAATCTCAGACATATGCCAAAAGAACTTCTTTGATGATACCGCTCCGAGGGCAATGGAAGCTAAAGAGAAAATAAACAAATGGGACTACATCAAAATCAAAAGCTTTTGCACAGCTAAAGAAACCATCAACAAAACAACAAGAAAACCCACTGTATGGGAGAACATATTTGCAAATGTTATTAGTGATAAAGGTTTAATCTCAAGCATCTACAGGCAACTCACCCAACTCAATAAAAGGAGGACAAATGATCCAATAAAAAAATGGGCAACAGACCTAAATAGAATCTTCATGAAAGAAGACAAAAGGAAGGCCCAGAGACACATGAAAACTTGCTCAAAGTCACTAATTATCCGAGAGATGCAAATCAAAATGACTATGGGGTACCATCTCACACCTATCAGAATGGCTTACATCAACAAATCAACAAACGACAAGTGCTGGCGAGGATGCGGAGAAAAAGGAACTCTTGTGCACTGCTGGTGGGATTGTAGACTAGTACAGCCACTGTGGAGAACAGTATGGAGATTCCTCAAAAAACTAAAAATGGAGCTCCCATTCGACCCAGTGATCCCACTTCTAGGAATATACCCCAAGAAATTAGAAAGGCGAATTAGAAAGGATATATGTACCCCTATGTTCATAGCAGCACAATTTACCATAGCTAAGATTTGGAAACAGCCGAAGTGCCCATCAGCAGATGAGTGGATTAAAAAACTATGGTACATTTACACAATGGAATACTACGCCGCGGAATAAAAGAAGGAGCACCTACCATTTGTAACAACATGGATGGATTTGGAGAGCATTATGCTAAGTGAAATTAGCCAGGCAGAGAAAGACAAATATCACATGATCTCACTCATTTGAGGAATACAATCAATGACATAGACTGATGAACAAGAATGGATCCAGAGACTGAGAAAAGTCCATCAGAATGTCAAACCTCAGGGTAAGTGGCAGGTGTTGAGAGTAAGTGGAAAAGTCAATATACTTGAACTCTTGAACTGAGGTAAGTGATTTGTGTTTTTACATCCCTGACAAAGTTTATATAAAATTATAAAAAAATGGCAGCTATTCTGACATTGAATTGACATGGCCTAGAGCTTGTCATATCCTATGGAGACCAGTCCTTAGGCTAGGCCTTCCTTAACCTCCCATGACACCATAATACCCTTACATGATATTATTCTACAATGTCATTATAATATTTGATATTTGACAACAGCATATTATACAATTATCCCAAAATAAACTTACAAACTAATTCTTTGAATGTTGGGCAGCAACTTAAAAAAGGATAGGAAATAAATTAATCCCTTTCAGAAGGAATTAAGGCACTGGCTTGGGATCCGAGCATTCTATATTGGCCCTTCTTGCCCTTTCTGCCAAGAGGGACCTTCTTGTTACTATCCAAATACACACAGCTGATGCCAGAGTTTTCAGTTCCAGCTGTGGCTGAAGCCTTTGGGCAGCTGGCACCATGGATCTGTATCTCGACCAATGGTGTGAGCTGGGCCCTCTCTGGAGAAGAAACCTGGGTCCCCCGAGATATGTTATCAGTACCGGGACCCCGCCAGCAGGCCTGGGGACCCTAAGGCAGGTACTGGACATGGAGGCCACGGGGGCATAGACTACAAAGGAGACAGAACTGAACCTCACATCACCCTGTTTGGCCCCGGAGGATGGCTGGTTAGCCAGAGATGGGTAAGATTCCTCAGGGAAGGAACAACCTAAGACAGGCACAGTCGCAGTGGGGCCAACAGGATAGAACTAAAAGGTCAACAGAGGTGGGGCACAGACCCTCATACACAAACCTTGCAAGGGTTTGAATTCTCACCCCTCCTGAGGGAGGTCTCCTACCCCACAGCTGCTTCGCCTCCTACGCACAACTCATACCGGGACCCAGTTGGCAGACAGAGACTCGGCCAGCAATAACTGCTCTATATCTAAATTCAGCCTATTACCAGGAATGCTCAGGACCTACTCAAAATTGCAAGTATTCCTTTCCACTAGTATGTACAGGGTAAACTAAGATTTCCGCTTGAGTATTAAAATTGACAGGAAAATAGTAATCAAGTTTTCAGATTAATTTAAATTGGCCAAGTGAAATAAGTGAGTACTCAAGAAAATTTTAGTGTACTGGACAAAAAGCTTTTCCTAAAACATTAACTAAAAAATCTATTAGTAGTTCATCTCACTGTAAAATTGCCTAACATCCAAAGAACCTAAAGCAGTCATATTTGTGTGCAAAAATTAAAATTTAATATTACCAAGACTGCAATATAAAATTTCCAATAGCCCCCATTAATCAAAAAAGGCTAGGGGATAGTGGGGTAATATCATGTAAAGAAAAAAATATCGAGTAAGTAAAATACATCTAGAAAATTCTTACTCCAGTAAAGTAAATTCCATTTGTAAAGCCAACAGCAGGACACCCATGAAAAAACACACATGGTGTCAAAATAAGCCAAAGGAAAATAATTTAGGCAAAAATTAAAAAGAATCTTAAGTCTATTTTGCATAGAGGATCCCTTTGTTAACTTTTGGTCGAGAATGTGTTTGTGTGTTTTCAGAGAACAACTCCAAGACCATGTGGGTTCCTGCAACTGTGAGGAACTGATGGATCTGTTCCCGTCACGAGGATGGTCCAGAGATGGGAGACACTTACAACACCTTGCCATGCTAGCAGTCGGCAGCTGTGCATGTCTACAGGCAGCCCAGGACCAAACCAGAGAAAATGGATCCTGCATTGCCACGATGTGTCCACCATCTGGATACCATTGCTGACATGCACACATAAAGAATTATTTGACACTGAAACTGGGACTCAGAACAGTTGGACATTGAAACTGAGACTGAAACATTTTTTGTTCTTATACATTTATTTCTAGTATGCAGAGGCAATATATTTTTGAAGAAAAGAAACAGGGGAGAATGATTGATATAGAGGCAGCGTGGCCTTGAACAGGCTGTCAAGCTAAAGGGGAAGGCTTGGGTGGATGGGAGACGGAATCGGAGGGAGATCAACTGAAGGACTCGTATGCATGCATATGAGCTTAACCAATGAATGAAAGACACTGGGGCGGAGAGGGGGGAGTGTGGGGATATGTGCTGGGGGATAGGGGAGGCTGGGGGGAGGATAAGGGCGGGGGGAAAGAAAACATGTACTATTAATTATAAGGTATACTGCAAAAAAATCAATAAAAATATATTTTTTAAAAAAAGAACTGCTTACCTTTCCTCTTACAAATCCCAAGGGCAGTGATGGGTGACCTTTTGAGCTTTTTGTGTCAAAATTCACCAAAAAAAACCACGCATAATACAGGTGATGTGTCACTTCGAGAAAAAAAAACATACACATAATTTTGTGATATTTATAGTTTAAAAATGTATAATTACAATATATAACTGTATTTAATGAACCAAAAAAGTAATTATATAACTTACTTGCTTAGTGACTTCTTTGTTCATCTGTCAGTTTCTTTTGTTGGTCTTGTTATTATTTAACCTGTGTGGGGTCGATGAATTAAGAGAAGTGATGAGGAGAGTGAATTCTTTAACTAACCTGCCTATAAGTGCCTTATTTGCTGCTGAATTTCATTGGCAAAACCTTCAATTGAAGGTTGGTATTTTGTACACTTCAAGCACAAGCAAGCACTATTAACTTTATTTGTCAATCTGTTTCTTTTGTTGGTTTTGATATTATTTTGATATTATTTGATATTATTTTGATATAAGCTGAGAATAAGGTCTCACAAAAGTACATAAAAGGAAAAATTGTGAATAAAGCTATTGCTATATTTTTCAGAGTGCTAAAAGTGTCTGGTAATCAGTTCCAGGCACTCCAAATTTCCAGTTCATAATGGCACTCTTCTTAATTCACCAAGCTGCAACTTTCCAGATACTCAAGCTTCAACCTCAAGTCAAAAAACACCTGAACACACATGCTGTCTTGAAAATCTGCAAGTTCCATCTCCCAATCATCAATTTGCATCCATTGGAGACTATTTAATTCCAAACTACTGGACACTACTACATCAGGATACTTAATTTTTTTTTAATGGTCTGTTCTAAGCTTCTAAATTGATTAAATCTATCACTGAACTGGTCAATAAATCAGTTTAAAACATGCTGGTACCTTATTTGCAAGGGTTCCATTTCATTTTGTACATCTGCACTGGCTTTCTCAAAATACTTTGTTACTCGAGGAAAATACTTATAAGTTTTAGTTTCTACATCTCCCTTGAAAATTTTAAGTTTACTTTTAAAATATTTTATGTATCCAAACATAACATCAATACTTTTGCCAAAACTTTGTAACTTTAAGTTCAGTTCATTAGTATGAACAGAGAGATCTGTAAAATATCAGGATGTTGACCCACTTATCATCATTGAGCTGAGAAAAGTTTCCCAGATCATTATCTTCAAGAAATACCTTAATTTTTTCAAAGCACTCCACAAAGCGCTCAAGAACTTTGCCTTGCCTCAGCCATCTTATATTATTGTACATCAGCAGTCCACTGTAGGTAGAATCAACCTTCAGTAAAAGTGCAGAAAATTCTTGCTTGTGAAGGGGGTGAACAGCTATTAAATTAACTATTTTTATAACAACTGACATTAAATCGTTTAAGTCAGTGAATTCTGTCTTGGCACATAAAGCTTCTTGATGGATAATACAAAGAAAAGGCACAATCAGATGTCCAATAGCTTCCATAAACAATTTAACAAATCTAACTTTTTTCCTCACTATATTTGGTGCCCCATTTGTCATCACTGACACAACTTTAGCTGCCTGGAAATGAATTCCTTCCTTTCATTCTCACTGTTTTTCCGGAGCTGGGAAGGATTAGTTTCAAAATGTCTATTTATATTCCAAGTTCTGCTTATTAATGTTTCAGTACATATACGGCAAAATAGTCTGCCACTTTTTTTTATAATGTCATACATCTTCCGTCCATGTCTCTTGAAATGGTCGGCTACTGCTACTACCACTTCCTTCACTTAACCTTGGTTTTTTTTATTTTTTGAGTTCTGCATCCGGGGGCAGTAACAGAAGATAGATAATAGATAACTTGTTAGCCCTGCAAGCAATTAGGGGTTAACTAGGCTAACTGACCACAAGATGGCACATGTAACTGTCTTTTAGGAAAGGGTGGCATTAATAAGCAGAAATAGGAGTTAATAAGGATGCACAACAGTGAAATGGAGTCTGCACTATGCTGCAAAATGATGTTCCTTATATAAATTAAGATGGCTGCAGCTTTTTCTAATGGTGGGAAACAACATCCATAGCACAGGCCCTCACCTCTCCCAGCCTCCCCCTCACTTATCTCAGTAATGATGGTTAATTAGAAATCCATGACACCCCAGAACAGTAGATTAGATGATGTTTGCTGTGGTTATGTGTTTGCTGATAATGGTGATCACAGAGCCCTCAGAAATGCATCCTCTGTAGCATTCCACTGCTCCCTGCTCTGCTGGCTGGAAGTGAGGTGGAAGATCCCCTAACGGCCTAATTGGAAGTCCCAGAACTAAATGCTTTGTGCTGGAGTTCTATTGTTTTGGCCTATAGACCTCTAGCAGAGAGCTTCTACACTACATTACAGCAAATGTTTCATCCTCGGCTACTGCAACTGCCTGTGCAGTAGCTGAGGATGAAACATCCTTTGTGGCATGTGGCCCCATAGTTCTCTGTATGCTACTGCATGAGTCTGTGTGTTATGGAAAATGGCTATGCGTGTCAGTGTTGACATATGTGTCATAGGTTTGTCATCACCACCCTAGGGTACGTTACTGCAGTATGTAGATGATTTCCTTTTTGCTAAGGAAACTGAAGTTGAGAGTTGGAATGCTACTGCAAGTCTCCTAGACACATTAGAGACTCTAAGATACAGAGTATCAACCAAGAAGGCTTAACTCTGTACTCCAAAAGTTACATACCTAGGGTACATCTGTCAAGGCAATAGAACTATTTCTCTTGATTTGAGACAATCCTATGAATCTCCACACCCAAGATTAAGAGACAGTTAAGAGAGTTCCTAGGGGCAGTTTTATACTGCTGCCTATAAATCCTGAGGTTTATAGACATTGCTAAACCCTTACACTCCAGCACAGGAGAAACACAACTATTAGAGTGCTCTGAGGCAGAGTAGCAAGACTTGAAAAATTAAAGACTGTCCTCACTTCCACTCCTGCCCTCGTGCTACAAGATATAACTAAGTCTTTCCACCTCTATATATGTATAACAAGGAGGAGTTTCAAAGGGTTCTTACCCAAAATCTCAGCTCCTAAAAAAGGTTGGCAGTGCACATGTACAAAAGACTTGATCCCATTGCATCTGGGTTGCCCACCACTTCTGGGCAGTGGCAACCACTGCTACATTCATCTAAGGAAGCAAACAAACTAACCCCAGGGCAGGAGCTAATCCTAACTGCCCATCTGCATTATAGGCTCTACTTCAGAGAACACTGGAATGCTGGATTTCAAATGCTCAAATCTCTCAGTTTCAGGCTCTTCTAATCAACCAACACCACATTAGGTTCCACAAGACTCTTACCATCAACCCTGCCAATCTCCTCTCAGATGCTGACCCTAAAAACAGAGGTTCTTTAGGGTCACCATCTACATAACTGTTTAGAGGTCAGCTTAGTACAGACAGCCCACCTGGACCTCACTAACACCCACTGGCATCACTGAATGAGGTACTTGTCCCAATTATGCCCCAATTAATTGATTATCTATCTAGACTTAGTGGGACAAACCCAGGTGACTAGGAGTCAGCAATAATGGCCTTATCCCCTGCTGCTTCAATGTCTAGACAGCTGAGCCAAACCAGAACACATGACACACATGACAGAATTAGTATGAAATCATACAGGGTTTATTTATTTCTAGTGGGTCCTAGGCTCCAGCAAAGGCCACCCAGTGATGCATACTGAAGGACTGATGACAAAAACAGAGATAGGCAGGTGGTCCCAGTTGGTTCAGGCTCACATAGCAGAGCAGTCAGGAACTTGTCTCATGAAGCTGCATGGAGTCCTCCTCTTTTTAAAAAAAATGTATTTTAGTGATTTTTTTACAGAGGAAGGGAGAAGCATAGAAAGAAACATTGATGAGAGAGAAACATCAACCAGCCACCTCCTGCACTCTCCCTGCTGGGGATGTGCCCACAGCCAAGATATATATCCTTGATCAGAATCAAACCCAGTACACTTTAGTTCACTGGCTAATGCTCTATCCACTGAACTAAAGTGATTTTGGCTGGAGTCTTTCTCTTATCAGGTAGGAGACATAAACTGCCTGATAAGGGTTATATAGACCAAAGTAAACATCTTGTGTCCTAATCAGTGTGGGCCATACAGTGGGCCTTTTGCTAGGAGCAGGGCTTTTACACCTGAAGGGCTCATAGATTTTACATCAAGGTATTGGGGTGTTTGTTAATTTTGGAAGTTACAAAGTATTGGGGTTTCCACACAGCAAATATTTCACACAATAATTATTTCACACATTAGAAGGGTTTTCTCATGACCATAACATTATTACAAAGTAGTTTTTTGTCTAGGAAGGAATCAAGTATTCAGGGGTGGTGGTGGTTACTTTAGACCAAACAGTCTGGTCTCAGGCACTCACTTGCAGAACTTTGGTCCAGAGGATCTAGTTAATTGCCCTGAGATTCAGACTCTCAGGTGGGCAAGTGGAAAATCAGTAATAATTTATACTGATAGCAGGAATACATTAGCAAGGGCTCATGTACACAGTGCTATTTACAAAGATAGGGGAGTCTTGACTACTGCAGGGAAGGACATCAAAAACAAGGAAGAGGCTGGGGACAGTTTTGCTTAGTGGATAGAGCGTTGGCCTGCAACTCAAGGGTCCCAGGTTCTATTCTAGTCAAGGGCATGTATCTTGGTTGCGGGCACATCTCCTGTGGTGGGTGTGCAGGAGGCAGCTGATCAATGTTTCTCTTTCATCGATGTTTCTGACTTTCTGTCCTTCTCCCTTCCTCTCTATAAAAAAACAAACAAACAAACAAAAACCTCAATAAAATATATTAAAAAAAAGAAGAAATTCTAGCTCTTTTTGAAGCCATTTGGCTACCAAAGGTGGTGGCATTGGTACAGTGGTGGCAAAGGACACCGGAAAGGGGACCCCTTAGAAACAAGGGGATACCAGACTATAGACGAAGTCTTCGGAGAAGCCATCCTAAAACTAGTGGAGCCTCTACAGATTTTAGTAGCCTCACCTGTTCCTGACATTCCTATCTCACCAAAATACACAGAAGAGAAGAAAAATTGGGTATGCAGAAACAAGCCTCCCAAAACAAAGAAGGATGGTGGATATTATAAGTATGGTGATCCTTAGGGCTTTAGGTTGGATAATAGTTACCCAGTTACATCAGGCTACTCACTTAAGCTACACTAAGCTTACAGAGCTTCTAAGAGATAAGTATTATATATCCAATTTGGACAGTATCGCAGACAGCACTGTTTCTTGGTCTGTCACTTGTGCTCTAATAAATGCCAATAGGGAAAAAGACCCCCAGTAGGAATCTGGTCATGGAGAGGCTCTTCAGGAAAACAGTGGGAGCTTGATTTCAAGCCTGCAACAGCAGCGGATAAGTACCTTTTAATCTTCACAGACACCTTCTCGGGATGAGTTGAAGCTTATCCCATTAAAACAAAAACTGCCAGCCACCATTGTAACTAAAAAGTTACTCCAAGAAATTATCCCTCAATTTGGCCTGCCTATAACTTTAGGTTCAAATAATGGCCCAGACTTTATAACAAAGGTTTTAAAGGATAGCAAAAACATTAACTATTAACTGTAAGTTAAATTGTGTCTATCAGTCCCAAAGTTCTGGATAGGTAGAATATATGAAAGAGGTCCTCACCAAATTTACCTTAGAAACTGGTAAAAAATGGGCCACCTTATTTCCCTTCTCTCTAGTCAGGGCAAGATGCACTTACTTGAAACCAAGTGGAGTTCTCCCCATATGAAATTATGTTTGGCAGACTTCTTCACATACTTCCCAAATTCCAGGAAGAAATAAAAGATGATATCTATAACCAAGCTTTACTCAATTTCTTATAGGCCTAATGCTTTGTTTAAAAACTGCCAAAGAATGTGTTGGTTGATCTCTTACAGCCCCCGCTCCCCACTTTCCTCTGCCTTCCCACTGTAGTCTGACAGTCTGTTCAATGCTTCTTTGCCTCTGTATCCACTCTTCCTCCCCATTTATTTCTTTTAAAAAACCTTGCATCTGCATACTAGATATAAATATATAAGATCAAAGAAATGTTTGAGTCTCAGTTTCAATGTCCAACAGTTCTGAGTCTTAGTTTCAATGTCAAATAGTTTCTTATGTGTACATGTCAGCAATGATATCTGGATGGAGGACAAATGGTGGCAATGCAGGCTCCACACTCTCTGAAATGCCTGCAGCAACACACAGCTGCTGACTGCTAGCATGGCAGGGTGTTGTAAGCTGAACTGTCTGCATGGCTGGAACAGACCTGTTAGTTCCTCTCTGTTGCAGGAGTCCATATAATCTTGGAGTTGTTTTCTGAAAATATACAAACATATTCTCGACCAAAACTTAACAAAGGAATCTTTTCTATAAATTAGACTTGGGATTCTTTTTATTTTTGCCCAAATGATTTTCCTTTATAAGCAAATTTTGGCAAAAAAGAACTCTAAAAGCTAGTCATTACTTAGGGAAAGGGATCAGAAAAATATTTAAGAAAAAAACTTTGGGAGAACTAAGATGGCGGCAAAGGCAAAACACCTATCTTGCCGTCATAATCAGCAATTTTAATGCTACAACTTAACGAAGGAACAAACACCTTCCAGAACCACCAGAACGCTCGCCGAGTGAAAATTCCACAAATAAAAGTAAAGATAAGACACTGTGACCCGGAGAGCGGCGGTGGACGGCGTTGAAAGATTCGCGCGCAGAGAGAGGTTTGGAGTGCGCGCCGCGGAGAGGGCGGACGGCTGAAAACCGGCCAGGTTTCTCGAACGGGGAGACAGGGGCGTCCCACTGGACAGATTCTCCAGCTCTGGGCGAAGTCCAGGGAACCCACTATCACACGGGGTGAAAACTGGACAGTGGGAGGGCACGCTGAAGCTCGGGTGCTGCCGGGTCTGCCGGCTTGTGGAGAAGGCAACTCTCCCGCGAACAGCTCGGCTGTGTGACGGCGCAGAGAGCGCACCGCGACTTGTCTCTCATTCGGAAAACCGTCAGACTGCTTTGTTTTACGACCCTGGGTGAGACATTGCGAATGCAAAGTCATTTGGGGAAAGTCTGAGTTCCCCGGCAGCCGGTGGAGCTCCACAGCGGCTCTCTCTCAGAGGTGCTGGCAGCCATTGCCCCAGCACAGAGCCCCTGGGGCCGCATAGGGTGGAGCTAACGCTTTCTGCTTGGCCCGGAGACTCCGCCCATCCAACCTGAGCACAGCTGAGCTTCACAGACAATTGGCCTGGAGGTCAAACCCTCCTAGGGCTAACAACAAAAAGCTGGGTTTAAATTCAAAAACACTGAATACAACCCATAAAGGATTGCAGTAAGAGTACCCACCTCAGGTAACTGGGGAGACTGAGCCACTGTCCCTTTGAGGATATCCACCACATAAAGCAGCCACCATGCAGAGACATGGAAAGAAATCAGGTGTGAAAGAAATGGAGGAGAAAAGACGACAAGACATAGAGTTCAAAACCACGGTTATAAGGCTTTTCAAGAGGCTCCTACAAAAGGCCGATCAACTTAATGAGAATTACCAGGAAATAAACAAGACCAACCAGGAAATAAACAAGACCAACCAGCAAATGAATGAGATTTACAAGGAGATGAATTATACTTACAAAGAAATGAATGAGACCCTCAGGGAAATGTGCAAGACCTCTGAGGATACAAACCAGACCCTCACAGATAAAAAAAAGGACCAACTAGAAATCAAGCATACACAGGCTGAAATAAAAAATATTACACAAAGTCCTAAAAGCAATCCAGAGGGCCACAAGAACCAAGTCAAAGATTTGAAATACAAAGAACCAAAATCCACTCAGCTGGAAAAGCAAGAAACAAAAAGAATTCAGATAATTGAAGATAGTGTAAGGGGCCTCTGGGACAACCTCAAGCAAGCCAACATCCGAATTATTGGGGTGCCAGAAAAAGAGAGAGAGCAAGTTAATGAAAACCTACTTGAAGAAATAGTGACTGAAAACTTTCCCCACCTGGTGAAAGAAACTGACTTAAAAGCCCAAGAAGTACACAGAACCCCAAAATATAGGAATCTAAAGAGGACCACACCAAGACATATCATAATTAAAATGCCAAGAGCAAAAGATAAAGAGAGAATATTAAAAGCAGCAAGAGAAAAACAGTTGGTTACCTACAGGGGAACACCCATACGATTGTCAGCGGATTTCTCAACAGAAACGATGCAGGCCAGACGGGAGTGGCAAGAAATATTCAAAATAATGAAGAGCAAGAATCTACAACCAAGATTACTCTATCCAGCAAAGCTATCATTCAGAATTGAAGATCAGATAAAGTGCTTCGCAGATAAGAAAAAGCTAAAGGAGTTCATCACCACCAAACCAGTATTATATGAAATGCTGAAAGAAATTCTTTAAGAAGAGGAAGAAGAAAAAGGTGGAAGTATAAATTGTGAACAACAAATACACATCTGTCAACAAATGAACATAAAAATCAAGTGAACTGATAGGCTGATGAACAGGATAAACTGGAGACTATAACAGAAACATGGACATAGAGAGGGAGTGGACTGACAATTCTTGGGGAGAAAAGTGTTGTTGGAAGTGCAGCAGGAGATTGGACAAAAGTCTTGCAACAATGGGAGAGGACATTGGGGAGGGGGAGATGAGGGCGGAGGGTGGGATGGGTACAGGGTGGAGGGAAGATATAGGGGGATAAAAAAGGGGAAACAATGTAATTAATAAACTGAACAATAAAAAAAATTAAAAAAAAAACTTTGATTTGGTCTTGTTGATCTATTGTTATCTATTCAACATGTCTTTAATTTAATTGAAAAGAGAAACTTTGCACTGAATTGAAAAATCTTAAAACATATATTGTTGTTATATTTATAAAATAAAAAAGAATGAGATACTAGAATCTAACTCCAGCATTTCAGCAGGGATGAATCATCTGGAATAGTTGAGGGTATTTCCTCAAACATGAAAAGGATGCATAAGTGATTGTTTGCTGCCTTTCAATCTACATGTTATTGCCTGCTGTTGGCCAAACAACTGAAGAGTTTCCCTCAAGCTAACAATGCCTACTTGGCCTTTGATGTGTAAATCTATCTTGCCTTAGGACAAATTGTGATAATAAGAGCAAGAAGTCTAGAGATTCAAGAGAACTTGGTTCCTTTAGCTAACTCTTCTCTGATTCCTCAAAATGACTTCCGAAATTATGTTTTGTCTCTGGACTCTTTATTAATTTATACACAGAGTCTTTTCCAGATTCCTGAATCCTTCTAGATGCTGGATTAGGACCCCCAACATTATATACATTTTAATATTTCAGAAAAGAAGGAAGAGAGAAAGAGAGAAAGACAGAAAGAGAGAGACAGAGAGAGAGAGAGAGGGAGAGAGATAGAGAGAGAGAGAGAGAGAGAGAGAGAGAGAGAGAAGCATCAGTGATGAAAAAGAATAATTGATTGCCTACCTGCTTCATACCCCCAAATGGAATTGAGCCTACAACCTGCACATGCACCCTGATAAGGAATTAAACTGTGACCTCCTGTTTAATAGGTAGATGCTCAACCACTGAGATACACCAGTAGGCTAAATAATTGTTTAAATATTTTATTGATGCCAGGCCAACATATCTCAATCTATGATCCAGGAGGTCATGGTTTGATTCCCAATCAGGACATGTGACTGAGTTTTGGACTTCAATCTTTGTATTGGGCATGCCAAGAGGGAGTTGATGGATGGCTCCCTCTCATTACTGATGTTGTTATCTCTCTCTAACCTCTCACTTCAAAATCCCACCAAATATACACTGAATGGCCAGATTATTATGATCTCTGTATGCATAACAAAGTTTCAATTATAGAAGAGAAATAAATCCCAGATTATTGAGGGTTCCCTTGGGCTGTGGGGCTGTCTGGGTAAGGGGCCTGTGATAGTTTACAGGCCAGCCATGTCCCCCAGCAACCAAGCAGAGGACTTGGTATCTGGGATTTATTTTTCTTTTATAAGGTATATATAATATACATTAGAGGCTCAGTGCATGAAATTCAGGCAAAGGGGTATGTGTCCCTCAGCCCAGCCTGCACCCTCTCCAATATGAGACCATTTGAGGGATGTCTGACTACCAGAAGGATCAGGTCTAAATAGGCAGCCAGATATCCCTCTCATAATCCAGGATTGCTGGCTTCCAATTGCTCACCTGCCTGCTTTCCTGAGTGCCCTTAACTGCTTCTGCCTGCCAGCTTGATCACCTCCTAAGCACTCTTCTGCCAGCCTGATTGATGCCTAACTGCTTCCCTGCCAGCATGTTTTTCCATAACTGCCCTCCTTGTAGGCCGGGTCACCTTTAAATGTCTGCCCTGCAGGCCCAGTCACCCTCAACTTCTCTCCTCTGCCAGTCTATTTGCCCATAACTGCACGCCCCTGCAGGCTTGATCAACTCTTTGCAGGCCTGGCCTCTCCAAACTGCTCTCCCCTGCTGGCCTGATTGCCCACAACTGCCCTCTCCTGCAGGCCTGGTCTGTCCCAACTACCCTCCGCTGGTGGACATCTTGTGGCAGCCATCTTGTGTGCCCATAGGGCAGCCATCTTTAACCACATAGGAAAGCCATCTTGTGCTTTGGGGTGATAGTCAATTTGCATATTACTCTTTTATTATATAGAATGGAGGCCTGGTGCTTGGGTCAGGGCCAGCTGGTTTTCCCTGAAAGGTATCCCTGAAGGGTCATCAGGGGTGGAGGTTTTCTTGGGGTGTGGGGGAGCCTGGGCAAGGGGCCTGTGGTGGTTTGCAGGCTGGCCATGCCCCCAACCCCGGTGACTCAAGCAAAGGCTTGGTGTCTAGGATTTATTTATCTTCTATATTTGAAGCTTTGTAGCCTTGAGTGGAGCCAAGCCTCCTGCTTGCTCTGAGGCCATAATTTTTGTTGAGACTTATTTATCTTCTACAATTGAAAATTTGTAGCCCTGATTGGAGGCTTGAGCCTGCCAGGATATTCAGAAAGCTTGACTTTCTCCATTGCTGGGGAAACATAAGCCTCCTGTTCACTCTGTACAGGTTGGGTTAATTTGCATACTTGCTCCTGATTGTCTGGTGGTGGTGGCTTGTGGGTGTAGTGGAGTAATAGATGTTTTTGTCTTGGCTTTATGTCAGTAATTTTCAACCTTTTTCATCTCATGACACACAAACTAATACTAAAATACTACAGCACACCAAAATGTAATGTTTTGCCAATCTGACCAAAAAATAGGTATTTTGATGCATTTTTTTAAATTTGATCATCTAATGTTTAAGAGAATTGAACAATTTGACAATTTTTAGAAGAATTGAATTATCATGTTAAAAAAGGGTTATTTAAAATTAAACATTCTAGTTTACTTAAACAAAATTGGCTTTGTCTCCGTAGTTCCATTCACCTTTGCATAAAAACTATAACCCTGATTCAATCCCATGACTAAATTTCATGCAAAGTAGTAATGGCAATGACAATTATGAATATTGAAACTAATGGAAATTGAACAAGTAATTAAGAAATGAACTAACTTGAAGGTATGTTGTAATGATTATGAGTTCTCTAGACTCTCAAGGGGAGGATATATGGTTGTTTTTGATGAAGAGTACTTTGCTTAGTTTGTTTAGTCTTTTAAGTCATTTTAGTCCAACCCTGTATACACTTTATTTCTATGACTAGAGGGCCAGTGCATGAAATTCATGCATAGGTGAATGGGGGAATGTCTCTCAGGCAACCGTGCATCCTCTCAAATCTCGAGGGCGAGGGATATCCGACTGTCCATTTAGACTAGATTCCAGTAGGATCCCAGTAGGGCCTAAATGGGCAGTCGGACATCCTCACAATCCAGGACTGCTAGCTCCAAACTGCTCACCTGCCTGCCTCCCTGATTGCCTCTAACTGCTTCGGACTGCCAGCCTGATCAACCCCTAACTACTACCCTGCCAGCATAATTGTTGTCTAACTGCTCCCCTGCCAGCCTGTTTGGCCCCAACTTCCCACTTCTGCTGGCCTGATCACCCCTAACTGCCCGCCCTTGAAGGATTGTTCCCTCCAAATTTCCCTCCCCTGCTAGCCTGATGGTTTACAACTACCCTCCTTGCATACCTGGAACCTCCCAACGGTCCTCTCCTGCTGGACATCTTGCGGTGGCCATCTTGTGTCCACATGGGGGCAGGATCTTTCACCATGGGGGCAACCCTCTTGTGAGTTGGAATAATGGTCAATCTGTGTACTATTTTTTTATTAGATAGGATAGAGGCCTGGTGCATGGGTGGGGGCTAGCTGGTTTGCCCTGAAGAATGTCCTGGATCAGGGTAAGGCTTCTTCTGGGGTGTGGCGCGGCCTGGGTGAGGGGCCTGTGGTGGTTTTCAGGCCAGCTACATACCCCAGTGACCCAAGCAGAGGCCCTGAAATTGGATTAATTTATGTTGTACAATTGAAAATTTGTTGCCAAGCCTCCTGCTTGCTCTGTGGCAACAGCCATTTCTGTTGGAAACTTTGTAGTCTAGAGTGGAGGCCTAGGTGCTAGGGCTGCAGAGGTCTGGCTTCCTCCATTGCCTGAACAACCTTAGTCTCTGCTCTCTTGTGTTTTGTTGCTACTGCCATTTTTGTTGAAATTATGTATCTTCTATAATTGAAATTTTGTAGCATTGAGTGAAAGCCTAGGCAAGGAAGGGCAGGTGGAAAGCTTGGCTTCCTCCATTGCCAGGGAAACCCAAGCCTCCCTCCTGCTCTCAGTGGCCACAGCCACCTTGGTTGCATATTTTGCTCCTGATTGGTTTATGGACATGGCTGTGGGTGTGGCTTGATAGGAGGTATTGTCAATTTTCATATTACTCTTTTATTAGATAGGATGTTACTGAGAATAGATATGTATTGGTGAAAGATGAAACAGATGGGTCGGAGACCAGGGTATCAGTATGAAGGCTTTAATAGGAGAAGAGACAACCCTGCCTGCTCACTTCCCAAGGGAGAGAGAGTGCATGTGTGGAGTGAAGGGATCTTTGAGGAGTGGGAACGAGGCCAAGTGGAGGAGGCAAAGAAACCAGAACCAGGGAAGGGGGAGAAGAAGGGATCCAGCCAAACTGCTTCCTGAACTGCCTCGCAGAACCAGAGAACAGCCAACAGACCTGGAGAACAATCTGAGAGAAAGGTGCCCACATAGCACACTGAATACACCTTTTAAGGGGAGAACAGGAAGGTGTTGGGCATAGGGCAGAACGGGAAGGAGTGGGACACAAGGCACTCGGCAAGTTCTCTGTGGGTGGTTCAATGTTTCTGTTGCAGATGCCAATTACATTATAACTCCACCAACTACCAAAGAGAGTACCTATCATTCCAGGTTTTTGGTAATATTATTTTTAAAAAGTTTAAGAGTCTGGGCAAGATCAGGGGGTGAAGGTCCATCCTTCATAGCTACTTCCAGCTGAGAGAGGGTGTCCTTATGGGTATCTACTCGGAGTCTCAAGGATTCTGGTGTTAGGTTCTGAATTCAGTGCCAACCTTCTGGTTGGCAAATGCCTTAATTCTGCTCTGCAAGAAACTAGTGAAACAATGCATGAGACATGGGCCAAAGAGCAAAATTAAGAGTATAGATACCAGTGGGCCTAATAGTGGGATGAGCCATGGAGTAAGCGAGCCAAAAACAGGGGGTGTTTTCCATGCTTAATGAAGGTGCAGCAGCATGGTTTCCCAAAGGGACTGATTGGTGAAGTCTCTAGAGCAATCCTGTTGAGTCACTTGGAGGTAAAAGCTGGTCCGATGGCTGATATAGCATTTCCCATCTGGTTTCGCTGCTTTTCTGGTTCTGGAGCTGAAATACAACTTGGGGGTAAGGTTCTTGAGGATTACGGAGTCCTCCCAGCTAGAGGACTGGTCCTTGGGAGTCGTGGTTGGCTGGTCCTGGCCTGGGCAGAAACCTGTCAGTATGTGCCCAGAGCAGTTGCCTGAAAAGGGCTTAATAAGGTGAGGCTCCTGAAGAGAGCTTGTAGGAGGTGGGACTCCTTGGTGTAGCCCGGAATTCTGTCCGGACCATGGGCAGGAGGTCCAGCCAGAAGCTGTTAATTTCTAGAGAGAATTTAATTAGATGATCTTTAAGGATGGCGTTGAACTGTCTGGAAAGGTAGGCTAGGGGGTGAAGGCTGGCCCTCGAGGCTGGGTAAGGACCCCCATAGTTATTCCCTGTTATCATTAGTAAAAGATTGGAAGGGTTTAGAAATTTCTGGGAGAGAAAGAGGGGAGATGCCAGAAGGGTATCCTGGAGTTAGAAAAAGCCTGGCAAACAAGGGAGGATGAGGATAGGAGACCTACTGTTGTTTCTTTAGTGGCCTGGTATAGTGGGTCCTTTTGCAATTATTGTCAACAGTTAACTTTAGGACTTTTTTCCCCCTTCCATTAAATATTTGATAAGGTTGTTCCAGCAAGAAAGTTGTTTTCTAGGAAGGGTGAAGCAGGGGAAAAGGTGAGGCAAAGTGAGGAGGTGCTGAAGCCAGAACAGTTTTCAGAGCTAAAGGGTGATTTTCTGTCAGTGCCCATGCCCAAGATCATGGAAGGTTAGAGTGGCCCAGAAAAGGGAAGGCAAGACAGAGGAAGTAGCCTCTGTGTTGACCCAGAAGGAAACCTGCTCACCTGCTAACTGGAGCATTAACCTGGGCTCGGCAAGGGTTATGGGGGTTGTTGAGTCCATGCATATGCAGTCTTCTGCTAGTTCCAGCATGGCCAGTGGCTGGTTGTGTGTGACCTGGAAGGATGGCCCTTCTGCGCCGAGACATGAAGAATCCATCCAGTGGCAGTCACTATTCTAGTAGTCGTTTTGACCACAGGGCTTGTTTGAAGGCCAGGTCCAAAGGCACGGCTTTGTCCAGTGGCCTTGTTTTGGCACGTCAAGCATCCTCCAGATGGCGCTTGTCCTCTCATTGCACCCCCACCACACACAGTCCATGGGGCTGCGTATCAAGGCTTGAGTTTTGCAGATTCACTTTTTGTTGAAGGTGGGCCTACTCTGTCTGCTTCCCACTGGCATTAAACAGTTAAATGCCATATCCAGATCTTGGACCTGGGTTTGAGGCTTAAGGAAAGGAGAGGCAGAGTACGATGTGGGCAGCCACTCCAGGTGTGTCCTGAGAGGGTGGGACTTGCCATGTCAATATGACAGCCCCATGGGAATTGCAAACCATGTGGTCAGGGAAAGGCAGCTGCTCACAATATACAAGAGAAAGCAAAAACAAAAATTCCCCTTAGATGTTTAGAGTGGTGGTTGGTTCTTGCGCACTGTGCTACAACCTCTGGTCTTAGGCCTGGAGGCAGCCAGGTGGTTCCAGTGGCCTCAAGTTGGTTCCCACTATGGTGGCAGTGGCAGGAACTGGCAAGGGAAGGGGCAGTCAGGGGACAATTGGTTGCAATGCATCATGGAAATTTAGCTGTTCCGAGTGGTGGGCGGGATGGTGGGCAGATGGGTTCTATGGCTGCGTGGCAGCAGGTGCGGGAAAAGGGAGGGGCATCAGGGAGAGAAACGGCTGTGGTGCAGCCCGCAAAATTATAAGAAGCGAGAGATGGAAAGGAACAAATGGCTGGGTCGAAGTGTCAGAGATAGCGACAGAGAGGGGTGGTTTGAAGGGTTTCCCATGGGCTACGTAAACCTGGCATGTGGAACAGGAGAGGGTTGGGGGAAGGAGTGGAGGAAAGAGACAGCCTGTACAATGGGAATCTCGGAAGCTTTATTTCCTTCCAAAGTAGGCTACAGAGAGTTAAAAAACCCTTTTGTATTGTGAAATATAAATAAACTGCCGCTATTTGGGTTTGGAGTTGCTGTATCTCTATTAGAGAGAACAGACGTCCCACTTGACCCCAGCTATTTTTCCTACTTCTGTGTTTTCTCTTCTTAATCCCCAGTTCCTCTACTTAAATACTGAACCCAGTCTCTCTCTCCATTCTGTATTGGAAAAGAGAGAGAAACACCTATACAAGGAAATGGAAAGAAAGGATCTGAAATCAAGATTACTATATTCAAAAAGACTTTCATTCAAAATAAATGGCAAGTAAACAGCATTACAAGTGCAGGGGTTGGGGGCACAGCTAAAGGAGTTCATCAACACTAACCCAACATTATAAGAAATGATAAAGACACTGCTGTAATAATAAGAATAAAGAGAAACCTAGTCATACAGAATTATAATGACAATAAATAACTATTGATAACTACGAATGTAAATAGCGTAAGTACTTTAATTAAAGGACAAAGGGTAACTGAATGAAAACAAAACATGACCCAGCTATATGCTGTCTACAAGAGACTCACCTCAGAACAAAAGACACACACTGGATGAGAGTGAAGGAACAGGAAAAAATTATCATGCAAATGAAAAATAAAATAAAAGCTGAAGTAAAAATACTTATACTTGACAAAAGAGAATTTAAAATAAAGGCCATAATAAGAGATAACAAAGGTCACTAGATAATGCTAAAGGAATTGACCCAGCAAGAGAATAAAATTCTGGAAAACGTTTAAACAACCAATATAGAAGCAACTAAAAAGGGAGAACTTTAAGGGCGACATCAACAATAATACAGGTAGAGTGGAAATCATAACACCCCTCTGACTTCACTGGATAGATATTCCAGATAAAAAATTAACAAGGCTACATTGACCCTAAAGGACACAGTGGGTCAGATTAATTTAATTGACATTTATAGAACATTTCATCCCCAAACAGCACAATATGCATTATTCTCAAGTGCATATGGGTCATTCACAAAGATAGATAACATGTTAGGACACAAAACAAGTCTCTACAACTTCAAAAGGTTTAAATTATATTGAGCATCTTATCAGATCACAATGAAATGAAATGAGAACTCAATTACAGTAAAAACACCCCCTAAAATAAAGACACGTGGGGACTAATTAGAATGTTATTAAAATGAATAGATTACAAATGAGATAAAGAAATATCATGTAAGGAAAAATGTCCTGAAGTAAATTACATTGAGAAAACACTAACATCAGAAAGTTAATTTCCATGAAAAACACACATGATTTTCAAAATAAGCCAAAGGAAAATAATTTGGGCAAAAATAAAAAGAATCTCAAGTCTAATTTACAGAAAAGATTTCTTTATTAACTTTTGGTAGAGAATATGTTTGTATATTTTCAGAAAACAACACCAAGATCATATGGATTCCTACAACAAAAGAGGAACTGACAGATGTTTCAACCACAAAAACAGTCCAGAAATGGAAGATGATGACGACACCTTGCCATGCTAGCAGTCAGCAGCTGTGCATAGTTGCAGGTTTCCCAGGGCCAAACCAGATAGATTGGAATCTGCGTTGCCACCATTTCTTCATTATCCAGATATCATTACTGACATGTGCACATAAGGAACTATTTCACATTGAAACTGGGATGCAGAACTGTTGGACATTGAAAAAGAGACTCAAACTTATTTTTGTTCTTATATGTTTTAGTATGCAGATGCAAGATTTTTTAAAGAAAAGAAATGGGGGGGAAATAGGTACAGAGGCAAAGAAGCATTGAACAAACTGTCAAACTACAGTAGAAGGTCAGGGGAGTGGGGGGATCTCTAATAGATCAACCAAAGGACTTGTATGCATGCATATAAGCACAACAATGGATACAAGTCACTGGGGGTAAAAGGGCAGGTGAGGGCATGTGCTGGGGGCTAGGGGAGGCCAAGGAGAGGTCAATGAGGGGGAAAAGGAAAGATATGTACTACTATTTGTAATACTTTAAACAATAAAAAAATATTTAAAAAGAAATAAATAAAATTTTCTGAAAACAAATAAATACTAATACCCCGAATCTCTGGACACAGCAAAAGCAGTTTTGAGATGGAATTTCATAGCACTACAACCTCAAAAAACAAGAAAAATTAATAATAAATGATATAACCCCATAAGTTAAAGAAATACAAAGATAATAATAAGACAAGCCCAGGGTAAGTAGAAATAAAAAAATTAGAGCAGAAATAAATAATAGGGACTAAAAAATACAGAAAATCAATTTAAAAAAAGAACTGGTTCTTTCAAAATATAAATAAAAGTGAGAACCATTACCCAGCTTAACTCATCAAGAAACAAAGAGAGGACAAATAAAATCTGAAATGAAAGCATAAAAGTAATCATGACACCACAGATATAAAAAGAATTGTAAGAAAACACTATGAACAACTATATACCAAAAAGTTGTATAATATGAATGGAATGGAAAATTTTCTAAAAAAAATAAAGCCTCCAAAAACAGATTAAGAAAAAATCAAAAAATGTGAATATGCTGATAACAACTGAAAATACTGAATCAGTAAACAAAAAAATTATCAACAAACAAAAGCCCAAGTCTAGGTGGCTTCATAGAGGAGTTTTACCAAGCATTCTATCTTGAAGAAATCCAAGAAGTAGGAATACTTCCAAGTTCTTTTAATAAGGCTAATATTATCTTAATTCCAAAACTAGATAATCACATTATAAAGAAAGGAAATTACAGATCAATATTCCTGATGAACACAGATGATAAAATTCTTAACAGGATATTAGATAATTGGATACAGGAACATATTACAAAGATCATACACCATGTTTAAATGGATTTATTCCAGAAATGCAAGGCTGGTATATATTTGCAAATCAATAAATGTGATATATCACCAAAAAATTGAAAGATAAAGTTGATTAAAAAAAACTCTCAGCAAAGTGGGAATAAAAGGAGCATATCTCAATACGATAAAAGCCATATCTGACAATCCTATAATTAATATTACACTTAATGTGCAAAAATTAAAATGATTTTCCCTAAGAAAAGGAGTAAAGTATGGATGTCTTCTTTCATTACTGTTATTCAACACTAGAGGCCCAGAGCACAGGATTCATGCACTGGTCGGGGGAGTAACTTGTAGAGATCTGCCACTGTGGGAGCATCTGCTCATCCTGGTCAGTCGAATGTGTAGACTCACACTCTGAGCAGCTGCTGCCTGGTCCTGCATCTTTCCCGGAGCCAGAGCACTAGCCTCTTCAGAGAACCCAGTCAGGGCTGGGATCAGGGAAAATAGCACTGAGAAATGGTGAAGTAGGTCTCAGACCCATGGCAGCCACAAACACACTTCCTGGCTTCGTGGTCAGCTCTGCAAGCTTTGAGGAGGCACTATGTGGAGTGTGGGCATCTGGAGGAGGCAGCAGGGAGTGAGGAGGAGGAGCTTAAGACAAGGAGGCTACAATGGCAGCACAATTCCTGCCCATCAGCCTGGGGTTTGCAGTACGAGAAGCAATTATCCTGATCAGCCAAATGGCATCTCCACTATGGTAGTGCACTGACAATCAGGGCAGCTCCTTTATTAAGTGTCTGCCCTTTGGTGGCCAGTGCATGTTATAGTGACTGGTTGCCTGGTCGCTCTCGTCTTTCTGCTGTTAAGTCACTGGGCTTTTCTTATAGAGGAAGTCCTAGCCATAGTGATCAGATAAAAATAAAACATAAATGGCACCCAAATTGGAAAGAAGAAAGTAAAATTTTCATTATTCACAGATGACATGAAATTGTATTTGGAAAATTCTAAAGACTCCATCAAAATGTTACTAGATTTAATAAATGAATTTGGCCATGTAGCAGAATACAAGATCAAATCTAAAAATTGATGGCTTTTATATATACCAAAAATGAATTGTTAGAGAGAGACACCAAACAAATAATCCCATTTACCATTGCAACTACTACAATAAAAACGATATCAAGAATAAACTTAACCAAGGAGGTATAAAAAGCAAGTGGAAGAATATACTATGTTCATGTATTTGTAGGATTAACATCATTAAAATATCCATACTACCCAAGGAAATCTACAGATTCAATGCAATCCCAATCAAAATACCAAAGAAATATTTCACAGATCTAGAACAAACTCTCCAAAAATTTATAAAAACAAACAAACAAACAAACAAAAAACTAAAAAGACTCCAAAGAACTACATCAATCTTGAGAAAGAATAACAAAGTTGGAGAAATCACAGTACCAGATATCAAGCTATACCACAAAGCTACCATAAGCAAAACAACCTGGTATTATTATAAGAACAAGCATATGAATTAATTGAACAAAACTCAGATCACATAAATTGATGAAAGCCATTATGATCAATTAATTTTGACAAAGGAGACAAGAATATACAATAAAATCAAGATGATTTATTTAATAAATGGTGTTGGGAACATTGGACAGATTCATTAAAAAAAAAATGAAAGACACCAACTTACACCATATAAAATAAATAATTCAAAATGTGTAAAAGACCTAAATGTAGCTGTGAAATCATAAAAAAGCCTAGAAGAAATCACATGCAGCAAAATATGATGCAATATATCTAGGACAATGGAAACTAGGAGAAAATAAACAAGTATAACTACATCAAAATAAAAAGCTTCTGCAAAACAAAGGAAATTATCAACAAAAAGTAAAGAAGGTCATTGCATGGGAGAACATATGTGCCAACCATACATCTGATAGAGGATTAATATCCCAAATGTATAAGAAACACATACAACTTAAAAAAAAAAGGAAGACAAGCAATCTAATTTAAAAAGTGGCAAAGTATATAATCAGTTATCCGAAGTGGACATACAGAGGGTCTAAAGACATGAAAAAATTAGATGCCCAGTGCATGAAATTTGTGCACAGGGGGTGGGGGGGATCCTTCAGCCCAGCCTGTACCCTCTCCAATTTGGGACCCCTCAAAGAATGTCTGACTGCTCATTTAGAATTGAGCCTAAATGGGCAGTCAGAGATCCTTCTCACAATCTAGGACTGCTAGCTCCAAACTGCTCACCTACCTGCCTCCCTGCTTGCCTTTAACTGCTTCTGCCTGCCAGCCTGATCTCCCACTAACCACTCTCCTGCCAGCCTAATTGATGTCTAACTTCTCCCCTGTCAGCCTGTTTACCCACAACTGCCCTCCTCTGCCAACCTGGTCACCCTTTAACTGCCCTCCCCTGAAGGCTTTATTGCCCCCAACCACCCTCCCTTACAGGTCTGGTCCTTCCCAACTGCTCTCCCCCGCTGGCCTGATCACCCACAACTGCCCTCCCTTGCAGGCCTGGAACCTCCCAATGGCCCTCCCCTGCTGGCCATCTTGTGTCCACATGGGGGCAGAATCTTTGACCACATGGGGGCAGCCCTCTTGTGTGTTACAATGATGATCAATCTGTATATTTCTCTTTTATTAGATAGGATAGAGACCTGGTACATGGCTGGTTTTCCCTGAAGGGTGTCCTGGATCAGGGTAGGTGTTCCCTTGGGGTGTAGGGCAGCCAGGGCAAGGGGCCTATGGAGCTTTGAAGGCTGGCAATTCCCCCCAGAAACCCAAGCAGAGGCCCTAGGATCTGGAATTAATTTATGTTATACAATTGAAACTTTGTAGCCTGGAGCATAGCTGAGCCTTCTCCTTGCTCCCTGCTGACAGTCATTTCTGTTTGAAACTTTGTAGCCTACAGTGGAGGCCTAGGCTAAGGCTGCAGAGGTTTGGCTTCCTCCATTGCCCTGGCAACCCTAGCCTCTTCTCTCTCCAGTTCTGAGGCTGCTGCCATTTCTGTTGGGATTATGTATCTTCTATAATTGAAACTTTGTAGTATTCAGTGTAGGCCTAGTTCAGCAAGGTAGGCGAAAATCTAGGCTTTCTCTGTTGCTGGGGAAACCCAAGCCTCCCTCCTGCTCTCAGTGGCAGCAGCCATCTTGGTTGGGGTTTATTTGCATAATTTTCTTCTGATTGTGGCTTGATCAGAGGTCTGGTTAATTTGCATATTACTCTTTTATTAGATAGGATGTTCAAAGTCACTGATCATCAGAGGGATTCTAATTATAATGACAATGAGATATGATCTCACATTTGTTAGAATGGTTAACATCAACAAATCAACAAATGTTAATTCCTGGTGAGGATCTGGAGAAATGAAAATTCTTGTACCTGATGGTAGGTATGTAGACTGGTGCATCCACTATTAAAAAAAAAAAAGTGTAGAGGGAACACCAAGATGGCGGCATAGGTAGACACCTATTGTTCTGCCCCGTGCAACGATTTAAGAACTACAACATAACAGCAGAACAGACAGCACCCAGAATCGCCAGAAAGCTGGCTGAATGAAAACTCCACTAATAGGAGTAGAGGTGGGACACTGAGACTCAGGAGCGGCGGGAACGCAGCCTTTAAGACGGAAACAGGTTAGGAGCCGTCCTGGTTGCACGTGCGGGCTGGGCCTGGAGCAGCAACCCCGGCCGGATTTCGCCAGCGGGGAGGGTGGAGACTTCCCACTGCACGGACTCCCCAGTGCCAGGTGAGGTCCGAGGTCCGGGGGACGCACCCTGGAAGCGGGGCGCCTAGTCTGTGAGAAACCCGAGGCAGCAAAAAGAAGTTTGCGTGCAAGGGTCGCGCAAAACCACGACTTGCCCTCTGGAAACTTGTCTCCTGGTCCCAGAAACCATCTATTTTACAACCCTGGGCTAGACTTTCGGTGTGCAGACACATCTGGGGAAAGGCAGAGTTGTTTGGCAAGGGGAGGAGACTAGGGGCTTTCTCTTGGAGGTGTCTGCAGCCATCCCCATCCAACAGAAACCCGCGCGCGCGAGTGCCGCATAGGATGTAGCTTACACTGAGGCTGCCTGCGCAGCTCAGAGACTCCGCCCATCCAACCTGAACACAGTCTCCCTTCACAGCCAATATGCCGAGAGGTCAAATCCTCCTAGGGCTAACAACAACAAGCTGGGTTTAAATTCAAAAATACTGAATACAACCCATAAAGAATTGCAGTAAGAGTACCCACCTCGGGTAACTGGGGAGGCTGAGCCACTGTCCCTTTGAGGATATCTACCACATAAAGCAGCCACCATGCATAGATATGGAAAGAAATCAAGTGTGAAAGAAATGGAGGAGAAAAGATGACAAGACATAGAGTTCAAAACCACGCTTATAAGGCTTTTCAAGAGGTTCCTACAAAAGGCCGATCAACTTAATGAGAATTACTAGGAAATAAACAAGACCAACCAGGAAATGAATGAGAACTTCAAGGAAATGAATAAGTACCTCAAGGAAATGAACAAGGCATCTGAGGATACGAACCAGACCCTTAAGGATAAAAAAAAGGACCAACTAGAAATCAAGCATACACAGACTGAAATAAAAAATATTACACAAAGTCCTAAAAGCAGTCCAGAGGGCCACAAGAACCAAGTCAAAGATTTGAAATACAAAGAACCAAAATCCACTCAGCTGGAAAAGCAAGAAACAAAAAAAAATCAGATAATTGAAGATAGCGTAAGGGGCCTCTAAGACAACCTCAAGCATGCCAACATCCGAATTATTGGGGTGCCAGAAAAAGAGAGAGAGCAAGTTAATGAAAACCTACTTGAAGAAATAGTGACTGAAAACTTCCCCCACCTGGTGAAAGAAACTGACTTAAAAGCCCAAGAAGTACACAGAACCCCAAAATATAGGAATCTAAAGAGGACCACACCAAGACATAGCATAATTAAAATGCCAAGAGCAAAAGATAAAGAGAGAATATTAAAAGCAGCAAGATAAAAATAGTTGGTTACCTACAGGGGAGCACCGATACAATTGTCAGTGGATTTCTCAACAGAAACGATGCAGGCCAGACACGAGCGGCAAGAAATATTCAAAATAATGAATAGCAAGAATCTACAACCAAGATTACTCTATCCATCAAAGCTATCATTCAGAATTGAGGATCAGATGAAGTGCTTCGCAGATAAGAAAAAGCTAAAGGACTTCATCACCACCAAACCAATATTATATGAAATGCTGAAAGCTATTCTTTAAGAAGAGGAAGAAGAAAAAGGTAAAAATATAAATTATGAACAACAAATACACATCTATCAACAAATGAACATAAAAATCAAGTGAATTGATAGGCTGATGAACAAGATAAACTGGTGAATATAACAAAACATGGACATAGAGAATTGGACATAGAGGAATGGACTGAGAATTCTTGGGGAGAAAAGGGTTGTGGGAAGTACAGCAAGAGATTGGACAAAAATCTTGCAACAATGGGAGAGGACATTGGGGAGGAGGAGGTGAGGGTGGAGGGTGGGATAGGTACAGGGTGGAGAGGAGATATAGGGGGGTAAAAAAAGGGGAAACAATGTAATTAATAAACTGAACAATAAAGAAAAAAAAGAAAAAAAAGTACAATAAAAAAGTGTAATTTCCTAAAAAGAATTAAATATGAAACTGCCATTTGATCCAGTGATTCCATTATTAGAAATATATCCTAAGAAATCCATAATATCAATCAGAAAGAATGTCTGTACCCCTATGTTCGTGGTATCACAATTTACAATAGCTAAGATATGGAAGCAGCTCAAGTGCCCATCAGTAGAGGAATGGATAAAAAAAGAGAATAGCCCTGACTGGTGTGGCTCATTGGATAGAGTGTTGGCCTGTGGACTGAATGGTCCATTTCCACAATCACTCCTGAGGAAAAGCATTGCATCTGGGTCGCTGCTGCCATTCACACCCACAAATTATTTGCTGAAAATTCAGATTGATTTTGGGAAATGCAAAGCACAGATGCAATTTCTACAGCTGCACCACACTGGGACTGTCAGGAGCTTTCCCTCAAAGGAAGAGAATGTCCCATTTCCTCACTTGTATTTTAGAGGGAATTTGAAAGGAAGAATTTAAAACTATCAACTATAACGATGTCTCAGAAATCGCCCAAAATCCAGACAAAAAATCTGCTGCCTTTCTAAACTGCCTATGGAGGCAGTAGTATACCAGTATATCAGTATAGATTCAGTATCCAATGAGGGAGTCCTCTTTCTCCATATCCATTTCATCAGCCAATCAGCACCAGATATTCACAAAAAAATACAAAAATTAGAACAGAGCCCTCAGTTGCCCCAGCAAGAACTTGCACTTTAAAGTTTTTAATAGCAAACAGCAAGAAAAGAAACAGGCAGAAAGAAAAAAGGAAAGAGAGAGAGAGAGAGAGAGAGAGGAAAGGGAGGTGGCCAAGAAGGAGATGCTCACTATTTGCTGCTAGCCACCCTACTAAGGATGCCCAAACAGGATGAAAACAAATTATTCAAGGATTCCACTGAAGTGGAAACTCCACTGGGCCATTGCTTCTGCTGCAGCAGGAAGGTCATTGGGCTAAGTTCTTCCCTCAGCTGAGACCTCCTCCAGACCCATGACCTCTATGTTTCCAGATAGGACACTAGAAGGCTGACTGTCCAATGACCTTTAATGGAGAAATGGGGTTATCTCTCCATAGATGCAAGCAAATTTTCTCCCATGGATTCTTAGTGTCTGAGCTTCTGGGCCTAGCAGGAGATAGCTGATGGGACTTGTATTCTACACAGCTCGGCTCAAAGAATCACCACTTCAGACCCAGGGTTGTCTTAAAAGTGGAAGGTAAGACCATCTCTTTTATCTTAGACTAGAGACTCAGTGCACGAATTTGTGCACCAGTGGGGTCTTTCAACCTAGCCTGTGGCATCTGGCAGAAACTTGCTCTCCAACACCTCCTGAATGGTCCAAGATTGTGAGAGGGCATTGGCCAGCTTAAGCGACGTATATCCCCAGTAATATCCAACCCTTATTTTATACTCTCTCAAACACTTTCTGATACCACTCACTAGACAGTGTTAGATCTGAAGAATGCTTTCCTCACCATCCCTCTCCTTCCTAAATCACAGGATCTGTTTGCATTCACCTGGACTGATCCCATCACTTGGGTCACTATACAACTAACCTGAACAGTTCTTACCCAGAGTTTTTGAGACAGTCCCTACCTCTTTGGCCAAGCACTATCCTCTGATTTGCAACAGCTAAATCTATCCCTAGTGCTCTCCTACAAGGCATAGATGATCCCCTACTCTGTATCCCTACAGAGATCTTATCACAACATACCATACATCTTCTCAATTTCATTCAAGAAAAGGTTGTCAGGTTTCTAAGGACAAGAGACAATTTTCTAAGCATCAGATTATTTACTTAGGACTGTCCTTCTCACCCACCAAAGGAAGCCCTTTACATTTCATAAGGACACCCAGGATAGATTCACCTTAGGAGTCCTCACATAGACTTATGGCCATAACCAATGAGTCATCACATATTTCTCCAAGTCGTTGGACTTTCCTTTCTTTGGTTGGTCTGCCTGCTTAGGGCCCTGGCTTCCACCATTATACTCATACAAGAGACACTTTAACAGGCACCTTATGCCAATATCAGAGTATTTTCTCCCCATAAACTTTACAAAGCTACCAAGGTATTACCAATATATCTCTCTCCTGACTACAAACCTTACATGAACAACTATTTCTTAATCACACAGGCACAACATCCCAAATCTAGCAAGGTGTCTCACACTAAGACAAATGCATCCACCTTACCTACACATAACAGAGTACTTCTTACACTTGCTCCCTAATATTGAGATCCTCCCCTCCCACCACCTGCCATTGATTGGTTTATTGATGTCACTGCATTTAACAATTTCTCTAAACAGACTGAATATGCTATAGTTTCCTTATAGTCTATAATAGAATCTGGCCCCCCTTCCCCTAGTACTACTTCACAACAAGCAGAGGTAATTGACCTTACTCAAGTTCTTCCTCTTGCTAGACACAAATCTACTAATATCTACACTGACTCTAAATATACCTTTCATACTATTCATTCTCATATTACTATATGGAAAGAGAGAGGATACGTCACTGCAAAAAATTCACCAATCATTAACAAAATACTCATCATCAAACTCTTTCAAGCAGTGCAGTTTCCCACTTAAATAGCAGTCATCCATTGCAAAGGGCACCAAACCACCAAAAATCCAACGTGAGAGGGGAAGCAATAAGGCAGACTTAGAGGCTAGAAGACAAGCACGAAAACCCATAATATCCTCTCAACTCCTTGCCATAGCTTCTCAAACCCCAATATATTACACATGAAAACAAATGGACCTTACTCAATTCAGGATCTCCCTCAATGAGGGATGGTTTTATTTAAATAATAAGATTTTTTTAAATAATACAGCATGCTCAATAAATTTTCACAAATCTCCACAAACAATTTTACATCATTCTTAAGCTTTTAACTGTCCTTCTATCCTAGACCATCTTACATTCATCCCTTTATTATGACCTTCTAGACATAACTAGATCTTGCCCCACCTGTCAAAGGATGTCTCCACAAGGAGGGCTTACCCCATCCTTTCCTCTTTTCCACCAAGTCAGGGTATAAATCCCTGGACAGATTGGCAAATTGACTTTACACGCTTAATACCCACCAGGAAATTTAGAAAATTATTAGTATTTGTTGACATATTTACAGATTGAGTTTAGTCTTTCCCTGCATTTTCAGAAAAGGCCACCCAGGTGGCTGAAGCCCAGATGCAAAGTATCATTTCCAAATTTGGCCTCCACACATCACAATCTGACAATGGTTCTGCCTTTATTCTAAAATTGCTCAACAGATTTCCCAATCATTAGGGATTAAATGATTGCTCTACATACTATATAGATCTCAGTCATAAGGAAAGGTTGAATGAATGAATGAATGAATGAATGTCATTCTCAAGCTACACCTCACTAAGCTCAACATCCAGGCATAACTACCCTGGCTAAGATTGCTACCTCTTGTCCTTCTTACCATCAGGTCCATGCTCAGCACCTTTGAGCTCATGTATGGTAGGTCTTTATTAATGGGTCACCTATCACCTTCTGCTTCATCATATGGGTACTATCTCCCAATACTAACACACACACAGATACACAAACACACACACACACACACACACACACACACACACACACACACACACACACCCTTCTAAGGGAGTAGGCTGAAGCAATACAGCAATACTCCCTGAGGGCACACTAAGAAAACTAAATACCCACATCTCCCCAGGGGTTATGTACACATGAAAACCCTAAAGCCCAAGTCTTAAACCCCATCATAAACAGATCCCCATTTGGTTCTCACTACTTTGACCACTGTTATATCAGTAGCCATAAACCCAGGGATTCACTTATCCTGATTAAAACTCACATACAAACTTGCATAAACAAACAACTCCATGCAGCCTCCGGTACTGGAGGGCCTCACTGACCCTCCATTTCAATTCACATGTATTCACAGGTGGCTTCACACTAAAAATCTTTAAAACAAAGCCAAATGTCTAGTGAAATACGTGATCAAGCACTCTTATATTTACAAATTGTGAGTGACAATCTGTTGTAGTTCATCTCAGGCCATCACCCACAACAGTAGAAGTCATCTTTGAGCTCATCTTGGATCTCTGGCTTCAGGGACCTGTAAAAATTTTCTCCCAATTAAAACTATCTTTTCATCTTCATATTATTCCTAAGCCTAAAAGATATCCTGACCTCCTAAATGGTTTATCTACCAATCCTTTTCCTTTTATTGTGTACACCAACCTATTCCTTAGCTCTTAACCATCTCCTAAGTCAGTGATGAGCAATCTTTTGAGCTTGGTGTGTCAAAATAAGGCAAAAACTGAGCATAACTCCAGTGGTGGGTCACTTCAAGGAAAAAAACAACAACAACACATTATTTCACGATATTTATAGTTTAAATAACAAAAATGTATTATTGCAATATAAAACTGTATTTAATAAACCAAAACTAATTATTTAACTTACCTCCTTAAAACTAATTATTTAACTTACCTTCTTTGTTCATCTGTCAATCAGTTTCTTTTGTTGGTCTTGTGTGGGTTGCTGTGAACTAAGACAAGTGAGGAGGATGGGAAATTCTTTAGCCTATTACTGACTTTTTTGTTGCTGAATTTCATTGGCTAAACCTTCAATTGAAGGTTGTTATTTTGTACACTTCAAGCACAAATAAGCGCTACTAATTTCATCTGTCAATCTGTTGCTTTGGTTGGTTTTAATATTATTTAATGCTGAGAATAAGATCTCACAAAAGAATGTAGAGGAAAAAATTGTGAGTAAAGCCATTGCTATAATTTTCAGGGTTCTAAAAGTGTCTGGTAATGGGTACCAGGCACTCCAAATGTCCTGTTTGTAGTGGCACTCCTCTTGATTCTCCAAGTGGTACCTTTCCAGATTTTCAAGGTTTGACCTCAAGTTGAAAAAAACTCGAGCCCAGATGCTGTCTTGAAATTCTGCAAATTTCATCCCTAAACCATCAATTTGCATCTATTGGAAACCACTTAATTCCAAACTACTGTAGACTACTACATCAGGACTCTTAATTATTTTTATGGTCCATTCTAGGCTTCTAAATTGATTAAATCTATCACTAAACTGGTCAAGTAAAGAGTCCAAAACAGTGATGGGTAACATTTTGAGCTTGGTGTGTCAAAATTCAACAAAAAACCTAACATAACTCTGGTGGTGTGTCACTTTGAGAAAAAACACCATAATTTTGTGATAGTTTAAATAACAAAAATTTATATTTGAAATATATAACTGTATTTAATTTAAAAAAACTGATTATTTAACTTACCTTCAATGTTACATCCTAGACTACTGCACCTGGCCGTGCAGTGGCCACAGATAAAAAGTCCTGTGGCCCCATACTTCTCTTTATTCGACACATGCAGCCTCATGTCATCGAAAATGGCTATGCATGTCAGTGCTGACAAGGGTGTCATAGGTTCACCATCATGGGTCTAAAATAGGCTGATACTTTATATACAAGGATTCCATTTCATTTTGTACAGCTGCACTGGCTTTCTCAAAATATTTTGTTACTCAAGGAAAATACTTATAAGTTTTAGTAACTACATCACCCCCACAAAAAAATTTTAAGTTTACTTTGAAAAGCTTTTATGTATTCAAACATAATGTCAATATTTTTGCCAAAATTTTGTAACTTTAAGTTCAGTTCATTAATATAAACAAAGAGGTCTGTAAAATACATCAGAGTGTTGACACACTTATTATCACTGAGCTGAGAAAAGTTTCCTTATCCTCAAGAAAACCTTAATTCTTCAAAGTACTCCACAAAGCATACAAGAAGTTTGCCTCAGCTCAGCCATATTACATTATTATACCTCAGCAGTCCATTGTAGGTAGAATCAACCTCCAGTAAGAGTGCAGAAAATTCTTGCTTGTGAAGGGGGTGAGCAATTATTAAGTTAACTACTTTTTATAACAACTGATATTAAGTGGTTTAAGTCGGTGAATCCTGCCTTGGCACATAAAATCTCCTGATGGATAATACAATAAAAAGGTACAATCGAATGTTCAATAGCTTCCATAAACCATTGGAAAACTTCTACATTTTCCCCACCATGTTTGGTGCCCCATCTGTCATCACTGACACAACTTTAGATATATCAATGCTTAGGTTACGTAATGTTTGTATAACAACCTGACATATTTAACTTCCTGATGTACTTGTTGGCAATGTTACTAACTTTATCAACTCTTCTCTCATTGTAAGACCATCAGAATATCAATCAATAGTAGCCAACTGAGCATGTGATGTGACATCAGTAGTTTCATCAAGAGAGATAAAAACTATTTACAATTACTTATGTCTCTCTTTAATTGATTTTGTACATTTGTTTTCAATCTCATTATTTGGTCTTTTATAATATTTCTACTGAGTGGTAACTCAGATATTCTCTGAATAATTGCATCTTTATTCTGCATATCGTGAAAGAGAACTGGTGCACATCTTAGGAGAATTTCTTTAATAAATTCTCACTCACTGAGTGCTTTTCCATGCTGAGCTATGGAGTGAACAATGCTCAAACTTGTGGATGTTAAATTTGTAGAAGCTTTTACAAATTTAAGGATGGAATTAGATTGGCCTCGAAATGTATTCCTTCCTTTCATCCTCACTTTTCTTCCAAAGCTGGAAATGATTAGCTTCTAAATCTCTATTTATATTCCATGTTCTGCTTACTACCATTTCAGTACATAGAATGCAAAATGATCTGCCATTTTTTTCTCTCTAACGCTATACATCTCAGTTCATGTCTCATGAAAGGGTCATGAGACATTGCTACTACCATTTCCTTTACTTAACCTTGTTATTTTATTTTATTTTTGGGGGGGGGATTCTCCATCAGGGGGGTAGTGACAGAAGATAGAATTATAGATAGCCTGTTAGCCTCGCAGACAATTGTGAGTTAACTAGCCTATCTGACCACAAGATGGCACATGCAACTATCTTAGGAAAGGACAGGTTTAATAAGCAGAAATAGGGATTAATAAGGATGCACAACAGTAATAGTGGTGAAATGGAGTCTACACTATGCTGCATAATGATGTTCCTTATATAAATATGTCTATTACTATTTCTAATGGCAGAAAATGACACCAATAGCACAGGCCCTCACCTCTCTCAGACTCCCCTTACTTATCTCAGTAATGATGGTCAATTAGAAATCCATGACACCCCAGAACAGTAGATTGAATGATGGTTGCTGTGGTTATGTGGTTGCTGGTAATGGCGATCACAGGGGCCCCAGAGATGCATCCCTGGTTGCATTCCACTGCTCCTCCTTACTTCGTTGGCCAGAAGTGATGTCAAAGATTCCCTAATGGCCTAACCGGAAGTCCCAGAACTGGATGCTCTGTGCTGGAGTTCTGAAATCAATAGAAATATATATTTAAAAAGATTCTAAAGTCTATGTGAATTTTACCAAAATAAAAAAGAGATGGTGGGAGAGAAGAATGTGAACATGTATACCCCTGACCCCATTAAAGCAATGATGACAAACCAGTTTTATTTCTCTTGGCAACTGTAATCAGTGAGCTGTGCCCACCTGGAGTGCTGTCTTGTAGGGGGACAGGTGGGTGGAGGTGGAATGAGAGATACCTAATGGGTGCAAATATCACTGAGACATAGGACTGGCTCACAGCACTGCTGGCAACACTGCACAATGCAGTCACATTTTTTCAGGATTGTCTTCACTGCACACATTGGCGGTAGCCATTGGACACACAGTGCCCATAGATGCTGATGTCTTTGATGCTGTAGTAATATTGTAAGACAGAAAACAGATGTGCTGCTTATAGAAGAGCAGCAAACCTTCACTTGTCTTTAAGACATGTCTATTTTGGCTCTGCTCCTCTGTCTTCCTTCTCCCGTGAGTCCACCTCAACCCCACAAGAGCCATTTTGGGTATTATTTGTCTTCTATGCATGACAAGCACTCCTTAATGAAATACAACAGTATGATGCTGAATTTGTACCTTTTAAAAAATGAAATGTTTTAAAAGAATGGAGGGGAAACTGCCTTAGGAAAAGAATCATACCATATATACTTTTAAAAAGAGATTAAGCCGGGCTGGTGTTGTTCAATGGTTAAGCATAAACCTAGAAACCAGGAGGTCAGGGTTCAGTTCCTGACCAGGGCACATTCCAGGGCTGCAGGTTTGATCCACCGTGTGGGGCCTGCAGGAGACAGCCGATCCATGATTCTCTCTTCATTGATCTCTCTCTCTCTCTTTCTCTCTCTCTCTCTCTCTCTCTCTCTCTCTCTCTTTCTCTCTCTCTCTGTTTCTCCTACCCCCGCCTCTCTCTAAAATTAATAAAAAACATATTCTTTATTTTTATACATATATATGTATATTGTTTAAAGTATTTCAAACAGTAATACATATGTTTTTCTATCCCCCCCCCCCCCCCAATGTACCTCCCCAAGTCTCCCCTGTGCTGGAGTTCTGAAATCCTCCACCTCAGTGACTTGTATCCATTGGTTATGCTTATATGCATGCATACAAGTCCTTCAGTAGATCTCTTAAAGCTCCTCCCCCCACCCTCCCCTGCCTTCCCACTATAGTTTGACAGTCTGTTCAATGCTTCTCTGTCTCAGTATCTATTTCCTCCCCATTTATTTTCTTTTAAAAAATTTTGTATCTGCATATTAGAAATAAACATATAAGAACAAAAAATGTTTGAGTCTCAGTTTCAATGTCAAATAGTTCCTTATGTGTACATGTCAGCAATGATATCTGGATGGTGGACAAACAGTGGGAAGGCAGGTCTCACCTTCTCTGGTTTAGTCCTGGGCAACCTGCAGTGATGCATAGCTGCTGACTGCTAACATGACAAGGTGTCATTAGCGTATTCCATCTCTGGACTATCTGAGTGATTGGAACAGACTTGTCAGCTCCTCTCTGTTGCAGTAATCCAAATGGTCTTTGTTTTCTGAAAATATACAAACATATTCTCAGCTAGATGTTAATAATCTTTTCTGTAAATTAGACTTGGGATTCTTTTTATTTTTGCCCAAATGATTTTCCTGTGGCTTATTTTGACACAAGGTGTGTTTTTCAAGGGTCTCCTGAAGTTAGCATTACAAATAGAAATTAATTTTCTGAAGTAAGAATTTTCTAGATGTAATTTACTTACAAGATATTTTTACTTACACAATATTATCCCACTACTCCCCCCTTTTTATTAATTGAGTCTTTTGGAAGTTTTATATTGCAGTCTTGGCAACTTTAAATTTTAATTTTTGCACAAAAATATGACAGCTTTAGGTTCTTTACATGTTAGGTAACTTTACAATGAGATAAACTACTAATAGAAATTTTAGTTAATATTTCAGGAACAGCTTTTTGTCTAGTACTCTTAACTTTTCTTGAGTAGTCCCTTATTTCAATTGACCAATTTAAAATAACCTGAAAACTTTATTATTATTTTACTGTCAAATTTAATATTCAAACAATAATCTTAGTTTATCCTGTAAATATTAGTGGGAAGGATTATTTACATTCTTGTGTAGGCCCTGAGCATTCCTGGTGTTGGACTAAATTTAGATATATGACAGCTGTTGCTGGCCAAGTCCTTGTCTGTAACCTATGTCCTGATGTGAGCTGGGTATGGGAGGCAAAGCAGTCTCTTCTGAAGAGACATCCCTCAAAAGGGGTGTGAGTTCAGACCCCTGCAAGATTAGGGTGGTGAGGGTTTGTGCTCGATCTCTATTGACATTCAAGTTCTCTTCTGATGGCCCCTTTGCGACTGTGCCTGTCTTAGGTTGTTCCTTTCCTGAGGAATCTTATCCATCTCTGGATAACCAGCCATCCTCCAAGGCCAAGCAGGGTGATGTGAGGTTCAGTTATGTCTCCTTGGTAGACTATGCCCCCATGGCTTCCACGCCCAGCACCTGCCTTGGAATCCCCTCGCCTGCTGGCAGGGTCCCAGTACTGATCACATATCTCGGGGGACTCAGGTTACTTCTCCATGGAGGACCCAGCTTATACCATTCAGTGAGAGACAGATCCATAGTGCCAGCCACCCAGAGGCTTCAACCTCAGCTTGTACTGAAAGCTCAGGCAAATCCAAGTGTGTGTACTTGGATTGTGCGAAGATGGTGTCTCTTGGTAAAAAGGGAAAGATGGGCAAATATTGAATGCTCAAGGGCCTTCCCAGTGCCCTAATTTCTTCTAAAAGGATTAATTCCTTTCCTGTTCCATTTTAAATTGCTGCCAAACATTCAAATAATTAATTTGTAAGATTCTTTGGGATAATTGTACAATATGCTGTTGTCAAATATCAAAAATTTTAATGACATTTTAGAATAATATCATGTAAAGATATTCTTTGCTCTAGGCCATGTCAATTCAATTTCAAACTAGTTACCATTAATCAAAAAATGATGTGGTGATAGTGGGGTAATATAATGTAAGGAAAATATCCTGTAAGTAAATCACACTTAGAAAATGTTTACTTCAGAAAATTAATTTCTATTTATAATACTAATACTATGACACCCATGAAAAACACACAAGTTGTAAAAATAAGCCAAAGGAAAATCATTTGGGTAAAAATAAAGTGAATTCCAAGTCTAATATACAGAAAAGATTCCTTTATTAACTTTTGATCAAGAATGTTTGTATATTATCAGAAAACAACTCCAAGACCATATGGATTCCTGCAACAGAGAGGAACTGAGAGGTCTGTTTCAACCTCAAAGACAGTCCAGAGATGAAAGACATTGATGCTAGCAGTCAGCCGCTGTGCATCACTGCAGGTGGCTCAGGACCAAACCAGAGAGGGTGGAACCTGCATCGCCACCGTATGTCCACCATCCAGATGCCACTACTGACATGTACACATAAGGAATTATTTGAGATTGAAATGGGACTCAGAACTGTTGTACATTGAAACTGAGACTCAAATACTTTTGTTCTTGTAAGTTTGTTTCTAGTATGCAGATGAAAGATTTTTTTAGGGAAAAGAAATGGAGTGGGGGAGATAGATAGTGAGGCAGAGAAGCATTGAACAGACTGTCAAACTATAGTGGGAAGGCAAAGGAGGATGGGAGGGCTGGGGCTGTGGGAGATCATTCGAAGGACTTATATTCATGCATATAAGCATGATGAATGGATACTGAGGTTGACACTGAGGACAGATGAGGGCATGTGCTGGGGGTTGGGGAGGTTGGGGAGAAGTTAATGGGGGGAACAAAGGAAACATATGTACTACTATTTGTAATACTTTAAAGACATATCTCTATCTCTATCTATCTATCTATCTATCTATCTATCTATCTATCTATCTATAGTTTAAAAAAAGGAAAGAAGGGAGAAAAAGGCCAGTAAAAAATTAACCATACGATGATTGAAATAAAGAATAATATACAGGGATTCAACAGTTGAGTAGAGGATTCCAATAATCAAATCAGTATTTTAAAATAGGAGGAAGCAAAAATAGCCAATCAGAAGGACAAAAAGAAAACAATCCAACAATATGAAAACAGTGTAAGAATTTTCTGGATAACTTTAAGCATACCAAAATTTGTATTATGCAGGAGCCAGAAGAAGGGAGAGAGCAAGATATTGAAAACCTATTTGAAGAAATGATGACAGGAAATTTCCCTTACCTGGTGAAAGAAATAAACTTATAAGTCCAGGAAGCACAGAGAGTTAAAAAAAAAAAGAGAAACCCAAAGAGGACCAAAACAAGACACATCATAACTAAAATGCCAAGGACCAAGACAAAGAATCTTAAAAGCAGCAAGAGAAAATCATTTAGTTACTTGTAAGTTAGAGCTAATATGAATTTCAGCTGATTTCTCAATAGAAACTATGCAGATCAAAAGAGAGTAGCAAGAAATATTCAAAGTGATGAAGAACAACAACCTACAAACAAGATTACTCCAGCCAGAAAAGCTATCACTTAGAAAGCAGTATTAAAAAACAAACAAAGAAACAAACAAACAAACAAAAACAGCAAACAAAAGTCCTGGACCAAGTGGATTTAGATATTAATTTTACTAAATATTAAAAGAGCTAATATCTACCCTCCTGAAATGATGCCAAAAATAAAAGAGGAAGAAACTCTTCCAAGCTCTTTTTATGAAACCAGCATTATGCTACATACAAAACCAAATAAAGACACTAAAAATAAAGAAAAGTACAGGCCAATATCCCTGATAAACATGGATATTAAAATCTTCAACAACATTTTAGCGAAGTTCATCCAGTTTAATATATTAAACTAGAGGCATGGTGCAAAAAATCCCCCTCGGAGGATATCCCACTCCTGGTTTAGGCCTGATTTGGGACTGCTAGCTCCCAGCCACTCACCTGCCTGTCTGCCTGATTGCTCCTAACCAGATGGCATGAAATTGTACATAGAGAATCAGGCAATTAATATAGTTAATAAATGAATTTGGCAAGGTAATAGAGTACAAAATCAACATCTAAAATTTGATGGCATTTTTATTCAGTAACTACAGTCCAAGTGTATGAAATTCATGTATTGGTGAGGGAGGGTGCACATCTCATATTGCACTCTTTCCAATCTAGAATCCCATGGATCAGGCCTAACTAGACATTGGATATCTCTCTCACAATTCTAGACTACTAGGCCCTAATTGCTCACCTGCCTGTCTGCCTGGTCACCCTAAACCGCCCCCCTTGCTGGACTGATTGCCCCTAACTTCCCCCCGGCTAGTCATCCATAAAAGCCCCTGCAGCCTTCCAGGTCACCCCCAACTGCTCCCTCACTGGCTTGGTGTCTTCTAACTTCCCCTCCCCCCTGTCTACATGGTCACCCCAAGTTTTCCCCCCTCACAGCCTGGTTTCCCCAACAGTCCCTTCTACTGGCCTGGTCACCCATCATGAGGCCCTCCCTCCCCTCATGCTGGCTTGGTCACCCCACACAGCCTGCTTGTTCAGTTGTTTGGTCATCTCTTACTAACTCTCCTGCTGGCCTGGTTGCCCATTTCAGCCTGCTTGTTTAGTCATTTGGTTGTGATGTGTCTTATTGTGATCCTGGGCAACTGAGCAGTTGATACCAAATGTTTGCCTTTACCTCAGGCCAGCTCTGAGTGGCTGGGGGGCAGAGGAGATTAAGCTCCACCATCTTGTGGCTGTGGCTACTGCCATCTTTGAGGGGTGGCAGTGAATTAGCATATCCCCTTCTTATTGGCTGTGGGCACCACCATTTGGCATAAGGGTCAATTAAAATATTCCCTCTTTATTAGATAGGATAATGAATTTTCAGAAAGAAACTAAAAAACAATCCCATTTATTCTTGCAATAACAACAACAACAAAATGATACCTAGGAAAAAACTTAAGGAGGTAAAAGACCTATACTTGGAAAACTATAGGACATTGAAAAAATAAACAAAGAAATATACAAATAGAAGCATTTCATTATAGATTGGAAGAATTAATATGATTTGACTCCATTTTTATTAAAATACCAGTGGCATACTTCACAGAATTAGAACACTTTGAAAATTCATCAAAAACCTCAAATAGCTTCAGTGATCTTGAAAAAGAAGAATGACATAGGAGTTATCACAATACCTGATATCAAGTTATACTATAAAGCTACAGTAATCAAGACAGTCTGGTACTGGCACAAGAACAGGCATAGAACACATACAAATGGCTAAGAGAGATATAAAAAATCTCAGTAATCATCAGAGAAATGCAAAATAAACCAAAAGGAGATGACACCTCACACGTGTTAGAATGGCTATCATGAAGAAATCAACAAAATGCTGACAAGGATGTGGAGAAAGGGAACACTAGTTCACTGCTGCTGAAAATGCAGATTGGTAAAGGTACTATGGAAAATAGTATGGAATTTCCTCAAAAAAAATTAAAATGGAACTCCCATTTGATCCACCAGCTCCACTTCTGGAAATATATCCTAAAAAAACCAAAATACCCATCAGAAAGCATGTATATACCCTTGTGTTCATACCATGTTATCTATAATAGCTAATACTTGGAACCAGCAAAAGTGCCCATTAATAGATAAATGGATTAAAACAAAAAACAAAAAAACAATAAAAAAAATCCCAAAAACAAACAAACAAAAAACTGTGGGGTCACTCTCCAGCTGTAAAAAAAGAGTAATCTCTCAACCTTTGTGACAGCAGAGATGGACCAGGAAAATATTACACTATGTAAAAGAAGCCAACCTAAGAAAGACAAATATCACAATATTTTACTTATTTTTGAACCTATTGAACAAAATTAATTGACAAATAAAATAAGACTCAAAGCAGGGGGGGGCATGAAATAGACTGACATAGCATAATGTGATTTGGGGAAGAGAAAAAATAAACCAAAGAATTTACATACTTACTAGTGGACTGATGTACATGAATGAAGATTTATGCAAGAATGGGCCTTCATTCCCCTGGCTGCTGACACTGCCTTCACTCTGGCTGGACCCACCTTTCTGCCTTCCCCAGCTGCCTCTTCTCAGGAACCAGAGGATCATTGGCCTGGGTGCCCAGAACATCTAGGCTGGTGTGGAACATCTGCATCCCTGTCCTGTCCCTAGCTGCATATGCAAATTAACCCACTATGTTTGTTGGATTAATTTGCATGCTCACTTCTGATTGGCTGATGGTTGTCCCAAAGGTATGGCAAATTAGCATGTTACTATTTTATTAGGTAAATATGTGTAACCAATGGACATGAATTATAGGATAATGAAGAACTGGGGAGTTGAGGAGGTGCTGGGAGAATGGAGGATAAAGGGGGAATGGGAGATATGTGTAATATTATCAAATTTATAAAAATAATTTAAAAATGAAAATAAATAAGATTTGCGTGTTAATATTTCTCCCTTAGCTATGTTCAGCTTAGCTAGAAAGCACTCCATTTCCTGAGTAGAAGAGTCTGGTATTGAAAATGAAAGAAATAGACACAGATATATAAGAAAAAAGCTGGGGCAAGATGGTACTGCTGTTCTCTGATGGGGACTGGAACAGGGACCCCAAGCTAATATAGTGTGTTTATTTTATACAGCATAAAACAGGAACCTTTACTAAAAGTCAAGACAAAGAAGATTATGTGCATTCTTGGGTGGGCAGAGTAATATTCATTTCTGGTAACTGGTTGAATTTAAATAACAAAACCCATCTCTGGCACCTGAGCTGAAGGTCAAGCTGACAACACTCCTGCCTTTTGGCAAAGCGTGTTTTCAGGACATGGCTTTGCAGATACCACCATATTCAGCTGACAATAATTAAAGAAATGCTCATGTGCCTTCCCAGGCACTCTCTACATTTTGGAATGATGTCTTCTGTAGATTTCAGATATGATTTTTGTAGCAGCAGACATTCTAGTATAGATGAGAAGATAAATATATTGTTTTGTCAATAATTTCATAAAGTTGAATTTACTAATCAAGATAAGTATTAAGTTATTTTTTTCAACTAACTAATGAACTAGAAAAATAGTTTTAAATTCATGTGTCCATTAGTAAGTTAGGAGGAAAATATAAAAAAAAATAGTTGGCACAAACATATCTTGATTAAAGCCAACACAGCTTCCACCCTGAATAACACCAGGGAATTTGAATACTCCCTGAGGCCATAGGAAAGGTGTGCCTTGGATTTGTCAAAGTGGAGGGTGTTGCACTTGAAAGAACGAGCAGAGTTCTCTTTTGCCTCTTGGCATTTTTAAAGAATTAGTTTCTTCCCATAAGAGTACAGCAAAAATTGGGACACTACCCTGCACAACTGCTGACCTCTAGACACCAGAGTTGTGCCTCTCAAGCTTGCAGGCCTACATCAAGAGAACCCAAATAGCTCAAGTAGGGAGCTACACTAGATTACCAAGCTCAGGAGGACTTAGAGATTACACCAGTAGCACCATCACCAAAAGAACCTGGGTAGCAAAGCAATTGGATCTACAATTAAAATGTTAAAGGAAAACATGAGGAGACAAAAAAAAACAATTCCCAAAGGAAAGAAAAGAGGAATCACCAGAAAGGGAGGTAAATGTTATTGAGGATAGCAGCTTATCAGAGAAAGAATTCAGAGTAATGGTTATAAGGTTGTTTAAATGGATGGATGACAAATACACACAACTCATGAGAACTATAAAGAACTGAATAAGAATGTTACCAACATGAAAAGAAACCAAGAGGAGATGTAGAATGACATAGCTGCAATAAAGAACATATTGGAAGGCTTAAACAGTAGACTAGAAGAGGCTGAGGACCACATTAGTGAATCAGAAAACAAGATAGGAAAAAATACTCAAACAGAGCAGCAACTGGAAAGATTTAAAAAGCAAGAGGACAGCCTAAGGGAGCTTTGGGACAACAAAAAACAAAACAACATACACTTAATTGGGATATTAGAAGGAGTGAAAGAGAAGCATGGAATAGAAAAACTGTTTGAAGAAATAATGACAGAAAACTTCCCTGATATTGGCAAGAAAAAGCATAAGCAAATCCAAGAAGTACATAGAGTCCCAAAGTTGAACCCTAAAAGATGGACACTAAGACACATCATACTTAAATTGGCGAACACTAACAACAAAGAAAGAATCTTCAAGGCTGCCAGAGAGAGACAAAAATTTACCTACAAGGGATCTCCTATTAGAATATCAAATGATTTCTCAACAGAAACATACCAGGCGAGAAGGGAATGGAATGAAATATACAAAGTGATGCAAAGCAAAGGACTGAATCCAAGAATATTATACCCAGCAAGGCTATCATTCAAAATTGAAAGTGGAATCAGGAGCTTCACAGACAAAAAAGGGCTAAGAGAGTTTATCACTACCAAGTCAGCAGTGCAAGAAATGCTAGAGGGGATGCTGTAAATAGAAGAAAGAAAAATGCAAAAAGAAACACAAACACTAATGAAACATATGACAATAAACAAGTACTTGTCAATAATAACATTAAATGTAAATGGATTAAATGCACCAATCAAAACACATAGGGTAGCTGGATAAGAAAACATGACCCATACATATTCTGTCTACAAGAGACACACCTCAGAGTATTCACACAAACTGAAAGTGAAGGGATGTAAAATATTTTTCAGGCAAATGGAAATGAGAAAAAAGCTGGGTTTGCAATACTTATATATGATAAAATAGACCTCAAAATAAAGGCCATAAGTAGAGATAAGGAAGGCCACTGCATAATACTAAAGGGAGCAATTCAACAAGAAGATATAACTCTGGTAAACATATATGTACCCAATGCAGGAATACCCAAATACATAAAGAAAAACCTCCTGGAAAATGTCAAGGCAGAGATCAATAACAATACAATCATAGTAGGGGATTTTAATACATCACTGACATCACTGGATAAATCATCTAGACAAAATGTCAGCAAAGAAACAACAAATATAAATGACTCACTAGATCAGATGGACCTAATTGACATCTTCAGAACATTTCACCCCAAAGCCACGGAATACATGTTCTTCTCAAGTGCACATGGGACATTTTCAAAAATAGACCACATATTGGGCCACAAACAAAGTCTCCCTAAATTCAAAAAGACTGAAATAATATCAAGCACTTTCTCAGACCACATGGCATAATATTAGAAATAAACTACAATAAAAATATTCCAAAAAATTCAAACACTTGGAAGCTCAATAGCATGCTATTAAACAATGACTGGGTTATCAGTGAGATCAAGGAAGAAATTAAAAACATCCTGGAGACTAATGACAATTAGAACACAACAATGCAACTGATGTGGGACACAATGAAAGCAGTCCTGAGAAGGAAGTTTTATAGCTCTACAGGCCTATGTCAAAAACAAGAAAAAATGGGAATAAATCATCTAACTGAACAATTCAAATAATTAGAAACAGAGCAACAAAAAAAGTTCACTGTGAGCAGAAGGAAGGAAATAATAAAGATCAGAGCAGAAAAGAATGACATAGAGACCAAAAAACAATATGAAAGATCAACAAAACCAAGAGCTGATTCTTCGAAGGTTAAACAAGACGGGTGAACCTCTAGCTAGGCTCACCAAGAAGAAAAGAGAGAGGACTCAAATAAACAAAATCTGAAAGAAATGAAATAACAATAGACCCCACAGAAATACAAAGTATTGTTAAAAAATACTATGAACAACTCTATTCTTTTTAAAAAATATATAATCTTTATAGTTCAGTGTATTAATTACATTGTTCCCCCTTTTATTGTCCCCTTATAGCTCTCCTCTCCCTGGTACCTATCCCACCCTTTACCCTCACCTGCCCACCCCCCAGTGTCCTCTCCCATAGGTGCATGACTTTGACCAGTCTCTTGCTGTACCTCTCACACCCCTTTTCTCCTCAAGAATTGTTAGTCCATTCCCTCTCTATGCCCATGATTCTGTTATATTGACCAGTTTATCCATCAGATTATAAATTCACTTGATGTTTAGATTCATTTGTTGATAGATGTGTATTTGTTGTTCATAATTTTAATTTTCATCTTTTTGTTCTTCCTCTTCTTAAAGAATATCTTTCAGCATTTCATATTATATTGGTTTGATGGTGATGAACTACTTTAACTTTTTGTTAGCTGGGAAGCACTTTATCTGACCTTCAATTCTGAATGATAGTTTTGCTGGGTAGAGTAATGTTGGTTGTAGATTCTTGCTATTCATTACTTTGAATATTTCTTGCCACTCCCGCCTTCCCTGCATAGTTTCTGTTGAGAAATCCACTGACAATTGTATGGGTGCCCTTATAGGTAACTAACTGTTTTTCTCTTGCTGTTTTTAATATTCTCTCTTTATCTTTTGCTCTTGGCATTTTAATTATGATGGATCTTGGTGTGGTCCTCTTTGGATTGCTAGAGTTTGGAGTTCTGTGCACTTCTTGGACTTTTAAGTCAATTTTTTTCAAGAGGTGGGGGAAGTTTTTGGTCATTATTTCTTCAAATAGGTTTCATTATCTTGCTCTCTCTCTTTTTCTGGCACACCTATAATTTGGATGTTGGTATATTTGAGGTTGTCCTAGAGGTCTCTTACACTATCTTCAATTTTTTGGATTCTTTGGCTTCTTGATTTACCTGCTGAGTGGATTTTGCTCTTTGTGTTTCAAATCTTTGACTTGGTTCTTGCAGTCCTCTAGTGTGCTTTTAGGTCTCTGTATAATATTTTTTATTTCAGTCAGTGTATGCTTAATTTCTAGTTGGTCCTTTTTCATATCCTCATAGGTCTCGCTAATTTCCTTATAGGTCTTGTTCATTTCCTTGTAAGTCTCATTAAATTCATCGGTCTTTTCTAGGACCTTCTTGAAAAACCTTATAACTGTGGGTTTGCACTCTATGTCCAGACACTTTTTTTTCCTCCATTTCTTTCACATTGAATTTTTTTCCATGTCTTTGCATGGTGGCTGCTTTTCTGAGTTGGTTGATTAGCTTTGTGTTATAGTTGCCCTCTAAGGTATAATGGCTCAGCCTCCCCAATTACCTGAGGTGGATACTCTTGCTGCAACCCTTTATGGGTTGCACAGTGTTGTTGAAGTTAAGCCTAAATTATTGTTGTTAGCACTAGGAGGGTTTGACCTCCAAGCCAATTGGCTATGAGGGACAGCTGTGCTCAGGTTGGACGGGTGGAGTTGCTGGGCTGAGCAGGCAGTGTCAGCTCTGCCCTATGCGGCACCTGGGTCTCTTTGCCGGATGGTAATGGCTGCAAGCACCTCTGAGAGAAAGCTGCCGCCGAGCTCTGTGCGCTGCCGGACAATTTATCTTCTCCCCAAATGAGTCTGCACACCCAAAGTCTCACCCAGGGTTGTAAAACAGTGCAATCTGGTGGTTTCCAGAACGAGAGAGCAAGTCAGGAGTCCTCTCTGTGTGCTTGCACACTTCTTGCTGTTCACAAGTTTACACGCACTCTCTACAAGCTCTCCCCCTCCACAACCTCGCAGACCTTTGTAGCACCGAGTTTCATCGTGCTTCCCTACTATACAGTTTCACTCCATATGAGTGTGAGTTCCCTGGACCTCGGAACTGGGGAAACAGTGCAGTGGGATGCCTTTGTCTTTGCAGCCACCCACCCTCTCCACTTGCTAGCATGGCTCCAAACCTCTGACTCTATGTATCTTCTATGCTGCCCTCCGCCGCTCCTCTGAGTGACAGTGTCCTATCTTTTCTTTTATTTGTGAAATTTTCACTTAGCCAGCTTTCTGGTGATCCTGGATGATATTTGTTCTGCCTTTAAGTTGTAGTTTTGAAATTGCTATGTGGGGCAGCAAGATAGGTGTTTACCTATGCCACCATCTTGGCTCCTCCATCTCAAGTAAACACTTTCAGTTGTTTCTTTTTGTAGTCTTCTCAGCTCATCTTCTTCCTCTTACTATTGTGAATCTATGAACAAATCTATTCTAACAAACTACACAACCTAGAGAAAATGGACACATTCCTAGAAAAATACAGCCTTCCAAACATCACTCTGGATGATTCTCAAAATCTCAATAGACTGGTAACTATGGAAGAAATTGGAGCAGACATCAAATACCTTCCAGCAAACAAAATCCCGGAACCAGTTGGATTCACAGGGAGTTTTACCAAACATTCAAGGAAGAACTAAAACCTATCCTCCTCAGACTATGCAGAAAATTCTAGAGGAAGGCACACTTCCAAGCTCCTATTATGAAGACAGTCACATTCTAATACCAAAACCAGATGAAGACAATACAATGAAAGAGAATTATAGGCCAATATCCCTTATGTACATAGATGCCAAAATACTCATCAAAAATTCTAGCAAATCGGATCTAGCAGTACATCAGAAAGATCATACACCATAACTAAGTAGGATTTATCCCAGGAATGCAAGGATAGTATAATATCCACAAATAAATAAATGTGATCCATCACATAAACAAATTGAGAGATAAAAATCACACAGTCATATCAATTGATGCAGTAAAAGCATTTCACAAAACCCAACACCCTTTCTTGAAGAAAACTCTCAAAAAGGTGGGAATAGAGGGATCATAACTCAACATAATAAAAGCCATATATGACAAACCCCCTTCTTACTCAAGGGGGAAAAACTACAACCATTTATGCTAAAAACAGGATCAAGATGCCCACTCTCACCACTCCTATTCTATATAGTGCTGGAAGTGCTTGCCATTGTGATCAGACAAGAAAAATAAATAAAAAGCATCCAAATTGGAAAAGAAGAAGTCAAACTGTCCTTATTCACAGATGACATGATACTATACATAGAAAACCCTAAAGACTCCATCAATAAATTACTAGAATTAATAAATGAATTTGGCAATGTAGCATGATACAAAATTAATGCCAAAAATTTTGACATTTCTATATACCAATAATGAACTTACAGAAAGAGAGACTAAAAAAGCAAACCCATTTACCATTACACCAAAAATAAATTAAGATACCTAGGTATCAACTTAACTAAAAATGTAAAAGATCTATATGTGGAAAACTACAAAACACTGAAAAAAGAGATAGAAGAAGACAAACAGATGGAAGAACATACTGGTGTGCATGGATTGGGAGAATCAACATCATTTAAATGCCCATACTACCTAAAGCAATCTATAAATTCAATGCAGTTCCCATTAAAATACCAATGACATATTTCACAGACCTCGAACAAACATTCCAAAAATTTATCTGGAATAAAAAAAAAAGACCTCTAATAGCTGCAGCAATCTTGAAAAAGAAGATCAAAGTAGATGAGATCTCAATACTAGATTTCAAGATGTATTACAAAGCAATTGTTCTTAAAATAGTCTGATACTTCCACAGGAACAGACATATATATCAATGGAATAGAAGAGAGAACCCAGAAATCAAGGTTGGCTGGTTAGAAGGAACAACCTAAGACAGGCACAATTGCAGAGGATCCATCAGGAGAGCACTTGTAGGTCAACAGAGGTCAGGCACAGACCCTCAACCCCCTAACTTAGCATGGGCTTGAACTCTCACCCCTTCTGAGATAGGTCTCCTAACCCCATGGCTGCTTCGCCTCCCACACACAGTTCAGACCAGGACCCATGTTATAGGCAAAGACTTGGCCAGCAACAGCAGCCCAATATCTAAATTTAGTCTAGCACCAGGCATGCTCAGGACTACTCACAAATTCAAATGATCTTTTCTACTAATATTTACAGGATAAACTGAGATTATTGTTTGAGTATTAAATTTGACAGTAAAATAGTAGTCAAATTTTCAGATTAATTTAAATTGGCCAATAGAAATAAGGGAATACTCAAGGAAATTTAAGTGTACTGGACAAAAAGCTGTTCCTAAAATATTAATTAAAATTTCTATTAGTAGTTCATCTCATCATAAAGTTACCTAGCATGCAAAGAACCTAAGGCAATCATACTTTTGTGCAAAAAATAAAATTTAAAGTTACAAAAATTGCAATATAAAATTTCCAAAAGTCTCTATTTATCAAAAAAAGGGGAGGTGACTTTAGTTGGGTTATATTATGTAAGGAAAATCATCCTGTACATAAATTAAACCTAGAAAATTCTTACTTTAGAAAATCAATTTCCATTTGTAATGCTAACAGCAAGACACCCATGAAAAACACACATGGTGTCAAAATAAGCCACAGGAAAATCATTTGGGCAAAAATAAGAAGAATCCCTAGTCTAATTTACAGAAAAGATTCCTTTATTAACTTTTGGTCGAGAATATGTTTATATATTTTCATAAAGCAACTCCAAGACCATATGGATACCTGCAACAGAGAGGACTGACAGGTCTGTCCCAACCACAAAGAAAGTCTAGAGATGCAGGATGCTGATGACACCTTGCCATTCTAGCAGTCAGCAGCTCTGTGTTATTGCAGGTTGCTCAGGACCAAACCAGAGAGGGTGAGACCTGCATCACCACCATTTGTCCACTATCCAGATATTATTGCTGACATGTACACATAAGGAACTATTTGACGTTGAAACTGGGACTCAGAACTGTTGGACATTGAAACTGAGACTCTAACATTTTTTATTCTTATGTTTATCTCTAGTATGCAGCTGCAAGATTTTTAAAAAAAAAAGAAAAATCTTTCTTGAAGGGGAAATATAGATACAAAGACAAAAAAGCATTGAATAGACTCTCAAACTACAGCGGGAAGGCAGGGGAGGGTGGGCGTGGGGGCTATAAGAGGTCAACCCAAGGACTTGTATGCATGTATTATAAGCATAATCAATGGATAAAAGACACTGGGTGGGTGGGGGAAGGAGCAGGTTAGGGCATGTGCTGGGGAGTAGAGAATGCCAGGGGAAAGTCAGTGGGGGCGGGGGGAAGCAAACATATATACTACTATTTTTAATACTTTAAACAATAATATATATTTAAACTATACAGTGAATGATTAGCTCCGACCTTTCAGAGCTATTTAGGTTGTCGACCAGTCTTCTGGGTTTTATTTCCACATCTTTCTACTAGTGAGACAATTATCAGTTTCTGGCATCTCCCCTGTTTCTTTTCTTTAAAAAAATTTGCATCTGCAGACTACAAATAAACACATAAGAATAAAAAATAAGACAAGGAAAACTGGATATGCTGAGATACAAAAACAATCATATGTAGAAAGTTTCTTTCTGGGCCAACAGTTTTTTTGAGTTCCAATTTCAATGTCCAACAGTTTTTTGAGTCCCAGTTTCAATGTCAAACAGTTTCTTATGTGTATAGATTAGCAATGATATCTGGATGGTGGACAAATGGTGGTAATGCCGATCTGAACCTCTCTGGTTTGGTCCTACAGTGACACACAGCTGCTGGCTGCTAGTATGGCAAGGCATCATCAGCATCTCCCGTCTCTGGACTGTTTCTCTTCTTGTCTTCATGGCTGAAGCATTCCTGTCAAGTTCTCTCTGTTGCAGGAATTCGCACGGTCTTGAAATTGTTTGTTGAAAATATACAAACATATTCTCAACCAAAAGTTAATAAAGAGATCTTTTCTATAAATTTAACTTGGGGTCCCTTTTATTGTTGCCCAAATGATTTTCCTTTGGCTTATTTTGACACCATGTGTGTTTTTCATGGGTGTCTTGTATTAGGAATACAAATGAAAATTAATTTTCAAAGTAAAAATATTTCTAGATGTCATTTACTTACAGGATATTTTTCCTTACATGATATTACTCCACTATCCCCCGCCCTTTTTTATTTAATTATTAACAGGCTTTTGGAAAATGTATAATGCAGTCTTGATAACTTTAAATTTAAACATTTTTCTTGCACAAAAATATTACTGCTTTATGTTCATTGCATATTAAGCAATTTTACCATGAAATGAACTACCAATAGAAATTTTAGTTAATACTCTAGAAACAGCTTCTTGTCCAGTACAATTAAATTTTATTGAATATTGACTTATTTCAATTAGCCAATTTAAATTAATCAGAAAATTTGACTACTATTTTACTGTCAAATTTAATACTATAACAACAACCTTAGTTTACCCTGTAAATATTAGTGGAAAGGATTATTTGCAATACTGAGTAGGCTCTGAGCATTCCTGGTCCTCTATTGTCTTCAGATAAAGGGCAACAGCTGTTAGCCAAATCTCTGTCTGTTACCTGGACCTGATCTGAGCTGGGCATAGGAAGGGAAGCATCTATGGGGACAGGAGACCTCCCTCATAAAGGGTGAGATTTCAAGCCCCTGCAACATTGGGGTGAGTGAGTTTTTGTGCGCCAACTCTGTTGACTCCCAAGTTCTCTCCCGATAGTCCTTCCGTGACTGTGCCTGTCTTAGGTTGTTGCTTATACTGAAAAATCTTATCCTTCTTTGGCTAATTAGCCGTCCTCCATGGCCAAGCACAATAATATGAGATTTAGTTCTGCTTCCTTGGTAGCCTATGCCCCTATGGCCTTCACACCCAGCATCTGCCTTGGAATTCCTTCACTGGCTGGTGGGGCCCCAGCACTGATCACATATCTTGGGGAACCTAGGTTTCTTTTCCAGAGAGCCCAGCTCACACCAGTGGGTAAAAGACAGATCTATGGTACCAGCCACTATCAGGCTTCAAACTCAGCATGAACAGAAAGCTCGGGCAACAGCTGTGAACAATTAGATTGTGGGAAGAGAGTACCTCTAGGCAAGAGAGGCCAATATAGAATGCTCAAGTGCCTTTCCAGTGCCTTAATTTTTTCTAGAAGGAACTAAATTCTTTCATGTCCTTTTGTAAATTGCTGCCAAACATTCAAAGAATTAGTTTGTTAGTTTCTTGGGAAAATTGTACCATATGGTGTTGCAAAATATCATAATAACATTGTAGAATAATATCATGCAAAGATATTACTTGCTTATCCTGAGCAAGTAATGGCAATTCAATTTGAAACTGGCTTTCAATTTATTTTTGTATCTACAAGGTCTTAGTTACATTTTTTTTTTTGCACCTCTCCCAGGAGCAAGTAGTCCTAGTAAACATATATTTGCTATTGCCTCCCCTCGTTTGGTGTCCATGCAAGCTAGAAACCTCTCTAATTTTACACACAAAAGAGCAGTGGTTTGATTTTGTGTCATACAAACAAAGGAAGCTGGGTGGCAACACCTGTATCATTATACTTCCTTGTCCCACCCATGTTCCTCCTGGATGATGAAGGTATTTGATATTATTGGTGGCTAATTAGGTGGGGATATAAGCCTACATAAATGTTTTTACCCATAAAGGGTCAGGAACATAATACTTCTTCATTTATCCCAGGTAATAGTACCATATAGTTGATTATTGCTAGCATGGCAAGAAAGACATTCTCGGGCATCTATACTGTCTTCTTTACCATGTCCCAGGTGGTCTCTGGGCTTTGTGTTGTTGGGCTCCTCCTCTTCCTGCTCCTCATCTCAGGGGAGTGCTTGGAGTCACTGCACTCTGTGGCTAAGGGAGTTGATTGTTTGCACTTGCATAGTGTGGCTCCAGGTGCAAGGTAGTCATTAGTCTCTCTCGGCTGTTGCAATTTAATATTTCTAGCAAGAATCCACAAGGGTTTGGAACAATTCTCTGGAAATATACAGCCATACCTTCTGCCAAAGGATATAATGGATTGGGTCCTTTTCATAAACCAGATTTGGGATCTTGCCATTTAACTAGACCATTTTCTGTTTTGTTCTGACAGCGATGTAGCATCATGGATGTCTTTCCACCAGCATCACAAGTAAAAAATATATAAAGTATTTAAAGCTTGGTGCAGCCTACCCACAGGTCATTTTTCCATCATCCCCCTTATTTGTTTTTCAAGTTGGGATTTTAGCTGCTTATGCTGTTGTTCAATAATGGCCTGTCCTTGGGAATTGTATGGTATTCCGTAATGCGCTGAATTTTCCACCTTTTACAAAATTCTTGAAATAGACATATTGTGTAAGCAGGCCCATTTTCAGTTTTAATCATTTTTGGAACTTCCATGATGGCAGAAGCAGCTAGGCAATGATTAATAAACTGTTTTTCCATTTCCCCTCTATATGCATTAGCCCATATTACTTTTGAAAAGGTGTCTGCAGAGACATGTAATGCTATGTTAAATCCATTTACCAGATATGATCTCTTAGCAAACCTCTAGAGTTGACTCCTGTGTTAGGCCCTTGAGGGAGATGTAACATGCAAGTGGGAAATTCCTTAATAATCTGCTATGCCTATTGTTCAATGATTAAGAATTGTTTAGGCAGCATTTTGACAGGATGATGTAAAAGCTGATGAGATTCCAAGGCTTATTTTAATAAAGCAACTAGTCGATCAACATGTGCATTTATTTTTGTTGAAGGACCAGATAAGACACTATGAACCTGATGTGAGTGATATAAAAAGGATATTGTCTTTGTTGTACAATCTGATGAACTTGTTTAAATAGTAAAAATAAACTTTGGCCACCTAAGCCATTTTAACCAGGCAGTTTCAATTTTATTAACTAAGTTTGTAGCATAAAGGGAACCAGAGACAATATTAAGAGGCTCTTGGAAATCTTGCAGTGCAGCCTTAATAGCTTCAATTTAATTGTTTTTACAGAAGTGTGACTGGTCAGTATGACTCGATATAAATTTATTGTATGATGGGCAGCTTTCCCATTAAATGATCCATCAGTAAAAACAGTTAAAGCTCCAGGAGTAGGTTCGTCTCTAATATTTTTTGGTATAATGATGAAGGCATTATGTAAAAATTGTAGTAATTTATGTTTTAATAGGTGACAGCTAAGTTCCACTGGATATCCACTTAACCCAATTTGCCAATTTATATCAGTCTGAAATAACATTTCTAATTATTTCCCAGTTAGGGGGAGTTTGATACACTGGGCTCTTCTCCTCTAAGCTGTTTACAACATTTTCTAGTTTGAAATATTAATTGGGCCAATACTTCTACATATGTAATTGCAGTGTTAGAGGACTGATGCCTTAGGTAGACCCATTGAATAGTAGCAGGAGAATTTTTATTTTGAAAGATGATTCCAGACTATTTGCAGTAGGTTAACTTGTCCCAATAAAGGTAATATGGGCTGTGCCTGTGTTACTTGGGCTGAGGAAATTGCCTGCTTCATCTGTTAATGTAGGGGGAGAGGAAAGATTAGAGTCACCTCTAAGTAAATTAAATCTATTTGTCATTTCTCCTATAGAGATCTTCATATAAGGTCTTAATCGGTTAATGTCTCCTGATAATTTCTGAAAGTCATTTAAAGTTTCAAGACAATTTTTCCTTACCTCCTGCTTCTGAGGCCTAATGCATTGGCTTTCAACTATAGTTCCAGGCTATTGGAAATGTATTTCTTCCTGTACCTTTTCTGAAACAATTTTTAAGCCCCATTTAGGAAGCTCCTCTTCTAAATGGAAAAACATAGCAAAACTCTGCTCTTCCTGTGAGCTTGTTACAAGCAAGTCATCCATGTAATGAATAATGTAACATTGGGAGTACTTGTATCTGAAATGCTGAACAGCTTGAGCCACCTATATTTGACACAAAATAGGGCTATTGGGCATTTGCAGAGGTAAAACCTTCCATTGATATCTTTTCCTGGTTTTTATATTATTTATAGATGACACTGAAAATGCAAATCTCTGTTTGTCTTGAGGTGCCAAGGGAATGGTGATAAAAACAATCTTTAATATTTACTATTATAAGAGACCCATCTAAAGGGATTTGTGGAGGTACTGGGAGTCCTGGTTGTAAAGCTCCCATGGTATGCATAGTAGCATTAATTGCTCTAAGATCATGTAACCATCGCCATTTTCTTGTCACCTTTTTAGGGATTGTAAATATAGATGTATTCCAAGGACTATTGGAAGGCTCTATGTGACCAGCTTCTATTTGTTCTTGTATTAATTCATGAATATGACTTAATTTCTTCTTGGTTAAAGGCCACTGATCCACCCATACAGGCCTATCAACTTTCCATTGTTTAGGATCAGCATGAGGGTGAGGATACTAAGCTGTGACAGCTACTAAAAGGGTTGATATGCCATCTGAGTCATTAACTGTTGACCATAATTATACATGCCGGTAAACCTTCTAAAACATCCAAGCCCCATAAGTTGACTGTAATTCTAGAGATAATGTAGCACTGAAACCATCCTGTCTGTCCTTCCTCATCTTTCCTTCTTAATACTACAGCACTACTTTGTGTGTCATCAGGAACTCCTATCCCCATAACTGAGCCCGTAGCTTCTGCCACAGACCAATTTGGAGGCCAGAATTCGTTACTGATAACACTAACATCTGCTCCAGTGTCCACTAGACCCCTAAATTGTTTTTCCTCTATTCTTAAATTAATCATAAGATGGGTTTTGCTAATTTCATGTATCCAATAAGTATCTGAGCTTCAAAATCCTTGCATTCCTCTTTTCCTATTTATAGCCTCACATTGCTGAACATAATATAGAAATAGTATCTGAGCAATTCTTTGTCCTGTAGTAATTTGCTTAACACAATTACATTCTAGTATAACTTTCTCCTTTTTATTAAACCAGAATTTGTTTTTAAAGACTGTCACCTTAGGCTTATTTGTATCCATGGAGAGACCATGACAGGCTTTTAGTAATGTTAGAATATTTGATTAAATTGCTTACAAAAACACTGGCTTATTTAAAAGGAAGGGATTGGTTCCTATGGCTTCCAAGGGGACTGGCAAGCCATGTGGCCATCATGGTGGCTGCCTAATCTATTCTTTTGAAAGACAGTTAAATTTATATTGAAGACAAAGCAAAAATCTCACTTGCTGTTTCTGGTCTATTAGAATTGTTTATAAAAATATTAGCTTTTCACTTAGCTAAAAATCTTGATTATAATTTTAAAAAGCTAATTTATTTAAGTAATTAAAGTAGGCATCTTTATTTAAAAAGCAAGGCAAATTTAGTAAATGATTACATTTGATTCACAAGCTGCAAATGTTGCCCAGCCTCTAGCTTAAGTAAGAATTCAGGGGGCTATAGGTTTTTGTTCATTTTAAATTCTGCTGTTGGATTTTAAGAAATACTTAGTTTCTTCATTTTGCCCTTCTTAGAGGACAAAACCCTCATAATATTTAAAATATAGTAATTAATTTTTATTTGATAAAGCTTTCAATGCAATATCCAGTATATTAGATCTGTCAAATTTAAAAAGATTTTCTTTAAAAAGAGAGAATAAATCACTTATATTACTCTAAGCCCTTGGAGCTTTCCAAGAATCATCTCTGTTATGGCCTTAAAATTTTAACATGAGGAAAAAAATCAAAAACATATATACATATGTGTGTGTGTGTGTATACATATTCATATATTATTTAAACATTATAATAATTTTTATAATTATCTTAAGATTTCAATTAGATTTTATACTAGTTTGTGCATAGATAAATTTTGGTTGGGATCACAGAATTAACCCTCTTTTTTTTAATTAGACAAATAAGCAACTTATTTTGAATTCCCAGTTATTTTCAGAGAAAACACAACATTTCTCCCACTTTATTATGCACTTTGATTTTTTAAAGCAAGTCAAATATTTAGTAGTTCTAAGATTAATAACAATTTACATTTCTAAGAAAAATATAAGACATAATCAATTAACAGCTTCAATTCTGTCCTCTAGGTTTTTTATAAGGCAAATTTAAACTTTACTTTTTACTTGCCAGTAGCTCTGGAAAAACAGGTTTGGTTTATTTGAAGGTAAATTACCACATTTTTCAAGTATGGCTCCTGCTGGAAAACTAGATTACCTTTTTTCTGGGGGAAGGGCATGTACCCCTTTCTCCATAAACAAAGGACAACAGGGTAGCCAATAACCTGGGCTACTTATATTTTTATAATCAATACATTATTTATCTATATTTCAACTTTATTTTTTGAGATTCATAATACTATTCCAATTATTTTAAGGCATTTACTTTGGATAAATTCTATAACAGAGACAAATTTACTTATTTTCTTGAAGGCCTAAGAAGTTAACTTTGACTGAAGTTCATTAGCATTTAAAAAATTACTCTTTATTATGCAAATCCTGTTGCTGGAATAGGCTTGAATTTATTTTAAGAAGAACTTTCCACCATTATTCTTAGGGAAAAAAGAAACAAAACAGTTCTGGGTTTATTTTATTTTATTTTCTATTGCTTTTGCAGAGATATTCCAGCTGAAGACAAACTAAATGTCCAAAATCAGACCATGCCCTCATTCAGTCTTATAACTAGGTTTTCTCCCTATGAGCCCAGAAATTCCAGACACATTTCTAAATTCTTAAGACTTTTACATGGCAAGGAAGAAAACTTTAAATTAGCAAACTGGGAGATTGGGCTTCTATATTGGTTCAGTATGTGTCTCCTTTCCCTCACATCCTTTTTCCTTCAGGGGAAGTTTCAGCAACACATATGGCCACACATTTTTTTTTCCATGCTTAATAGATAAAGAGAGATCTCAAATCTTTTTCTTTCTTTTTCGCTTTCCAAAGTAATAACTAACACCCAATTTGGCCAAGATTTGCATTTCCCTTGAGATCTATAATTTTCAACAAAAATTGAAAAATCACATTGCGGAAAAGCAGATGGTCTTGCCTTCTCCTGCCTCTTTTGAAATTCTCTGCACCAAAGGTGGTTTTAGGAGTGTTTTTTCACTTCTCATTACAGATTTTAGATTTGAAATACAAATTAAGGTTTCAGTTCGAATAAGAATCCACATTATTTTATAATCTAATTCTTCCCCATTAGCCTGGCTGAAATGATGTTCCTACCCTACTGACAGATAGCTAATCTGCAACTTGATTGTGGGCTTTGCATGTGGTGAATTTCCCTCATCTTTTTCTCTGTGAATTTTCCACACCTTTTTTAAAATATATTTTTCCTCCTTCACTCCAGGCAAAAAATATCATCTTCTCCAGAAATCCTGCATTGGGAACCCCTTTCACATGCCACATGGTTCAGGGTCCAGATTCCGGGTTTAGGTTCTGAAGAAGGCCACACACAGATGAAAGCCACAAGAGAAGTATTAATTTGAAGATATTGGGGGCCAGGGAGTAGCTCACCTTGTTATGGACCACCTGCGAGTGACGACCACCAAGGAGCCAGATCAAAATTTTAAGAAGCCTTTAATAATGAACTCGAGCCCGGGCCCACGTCCCCACTGTCACAGCAGTGAGCAACGAGAGCCCTGAACCTCGGTAGCGAGCACTTTTTATCTCCAACGCAGGGAGATTTGGCAATTTGTGATTGGCCTGTTTCACACAGAGAAAGGTAGCATAAGGTCAGTTACAGTACAGGGAAGTGGGAAATTTTAAATTTTCTTCCCAGGCTGGTGACTCCTGTTGACTCGGTATCTGACTGTGCGGTGTTCTGGCAGCAGGATGTCCTCAGGCAAGGGAGGGCTGAGTAAATGTCACAAACAGCTAAAGGGGGTTTAGGTGGTGGTGTCTGGTCTGAGCATGACAAACCACGTCCTTCTCTTCTATCCTCCTCTCCCCTCTGAGTCTGGCTATCACATTTCCTACTGGTCTTATCGGGAAATCAAATCCTTGATTCCTGCTGTCCCCCCTCATCATCCGAGTTTATGGGTTGGTCTTTGTGATTTTAAGGTGGCAGCCGCCAGGTAAGTTTCAAGCAGCCAACATGGTGGCTGCCAAGTCACACAGTCCAAAATGGTCTTTGCAGTCCTGTCCTGCCTTTACAACCTTTAGTGAGAGGACTACCCACCACTCTACCCTTGCTATCTCTTTTATTGATACTGTGGAATATACCCATAGCCTTTAGGCAGGAAATTCCAATAGCAGAAATTTAGATAAGACAAACAGAGGTAGAGGCTGCTTCAGCTAACAATGTTTAAACTAAACAGTAAGTGATTAGCTCTGACCTTTCAGAGCAATTAACTGTTGTTGACCAGCCTTCTTGATTTCCTCTCCACATCTTTCTATTAGTAAGACAGTGTTTGATTTCTGGCACCTAGTTTCTCAGGTTCTGCTGTATGATGTAGAATGGAAGGGTGAAGTTTACATAATTGTCCTATATTACATAACAACACATCCCCAGGACTCTCTAAAAAATAGTAACTGAGCCTATGATTTTGAACTCCTGGATAACAGACCATTTCTGTTTTAAATATTTTTTTTTTTGCAAAGTATAAAGCTTGCTCTTTGTATCTAGAAACAACATTATTCAATGCCAAACAGATTTATTCATTTCTGCTTTGATTGTTGTTTATGATGATGATCATGCATTTAGTGACTGGATAATGCCCATTTCCCCATGCCAACAAGGTATCCAATGCCTCCATAACATTTAGATTTTTTTTCCACTGCAAGATGTGGTTTCATGTGTACCATTCCATTCATCAATATAGTTCTCAAAGAATTTGTGCAATTTATTTCACACAGATTCCAAGAATGGGCAATAGTGTTCATATACCCAATCCACTCTAAATTACAAGCCATATTATCTTTTGGGATGCACTTTCTGTATTTAAAACAGGGACATTTGCAGAGTACTGTGATAATTCTTCCAAAGACAAGCACATTTCAGGATTGACAGTTTTCATCTTGCCTTCACTGTTCTTTTTTTAAATTGCATCTACTTCAGAGTAAAACTACCACAAGAGATATCACTGTTTTTGGAAACTACATGTCTTTCCACTTATATGTTTTCCGTCCTTAACAAATCTGAAAATACCTTTCTTTCATTTAATATCAGTAACCACTCTGTCATGAATCATTATGATTTTTCTCACTTCTAGTTGGAACCATTGAGAAGATAAATCTATTCATATTTTATATCTCTTCATTCTGATTCTGCTGTTTTGGATGAAAGCCAAGGAGTCCATCAATGTCTGTGAAAGGGCAGAGCAGGACTGATTCCACTTTGTATCATGTCCTCCATCTTGTGTAACTGTGTCCCCTCTTACAGCTGCCATTTTGGGCCATGTTGCCTGCATGATGTGTAAACTTACCTGGAGGCTGCCATCTTGAAATCACAAGACCAACCTTCCCTTTGAATTAGCCAATTGCACCTGAGCTCCAATTAAGAGCAAAGGACAGGTTGTGTGTGTCAGGGATTATTTGCTTCACTAGCCCCAGCCCTCACTCAACCAATCGGAATATGCCCCACTTCTTGATCCCTAGCCCTATAAAATCATTGTGCTTTTGAAACTTGCCCTCTTTTGCATCTTGCCACTGTGTTGGTGGAGACAGAGAGCTAAGCCCATGCTTGAATAAAGGCTCTTTTGCTTTTGCATTGGACTCCTTGGTGGTCTTTGGGGATCTTGAAATCTGGGCATAACATCTATAGTTGTGGACCACATTGAATTTTTTCAGAATATCAACTTCATAACAAAAGACATGGTGATGGGGAATATAAGCTGCCTTCCAGAACTTGTTTCCCAGAATACTCCCATTTTACAGATGTTATAAACTATGAACCATACACAATCTCTCGAGGTTTGGCCAGGCTTTATGTGTAATCTAACTTCCCCCATTCCAATCCACAGGGAGATGAAAACATTGCAAAAAGTCTGGAAGGCTAATAAATATTTGAGGTACAAAGAAACTAAAAGAAATAATACAAAGGCTTCCTCTATATTTATCACTCAGGATTTAGAAACAGACTCCTTGAGTCTCTATACTAGCACATTTGAAAATACAAGTTTTTCCTGAATCTTATGAGTAGCCATTGTGCGTTTTTCAGTCACGTGATAAATTCTGCAATAAGGGGAAATACTAAAAATGCAGACTATTGGATCACCACAGCAGTCCTCAATCTTCCATATATTGATGCTTTTGGTCCAGTACTGAGAACTTTTCTTGAGTGGACACTGGGAGTAGCAATTGTATGTTTGTTTATTTTTAAACACTTAGTGCTTGATTTTTTTCCTGTAATAAAATTTTGCTCATTAAATATTTGATGTCTAATAACTTACAGTACATCTGCTATTGCCCAGTGTGAACTGAAGATCCTCCTGAGTTTTTACTGAAAATGTGGTGCATAAACAAATATATCTCCTATTATGTAAAAAAAAAAAAAAAAAAAAAGAGAGAGAAAAAAAGGCATTCCTCTTCAAAACACAGGGAGGAATAAGAAAGATTTTTTTTGAAAAATTGTTTTATTAAATGTTCCATCATGAAGTGGTTAATAAAATTATATTCATTTATTTTTTTATTGACTAAGGTATTAGAAATGTGTGGTTAACTCCCCATCCCACCCCCCACCTCCCAGTCCTGCCCTCACCCTCTATGGTCTGCATCCATTGGTTTGCTTATATCCATGCATATGAATCTCTTGGTTGGTCTCTTCCCTTTACCCCTCTGTGTGCATTGGAGATGAATGTATATTCTGTGGTTTTGGGGTGAAATATTCTATAGATGTCAATTAAGTCCATCTGCTGAAACTAGTTTGGCTCAGTGAATGGAGTGTCAGCCTGCGGACTGAGGAGTCCTGGGTTCGATTCTGGACAAGGGCATGTACCTTGGTTGTGGGCACACCCACAGTAGGAGGTGTGAGGAGGCAGCTAATCAATGTTTCTCTCTCATCAATGTCTCTAACTTTCTATCCATCTCCTTTCCTCTCTGTAAAAAATCTATAAGATATATTTTTTAAAAACTAAGTCCATCTGATCTAGTGAATCATATAGGATTGCTGTTTCCTTGCTGGCTTTTTGTTTAGATGATTTATCTAATGGTGCCAGTGGGATATTAAAGCCCCTATTGTGAATATATTGCTATTGATCTCTCCCTTGATATCATCCAGTATTTTTTTATGTAGTTGGGTGCTCCTGCATTGGGTGCATATGTTTACCAGAGTTAAATTTTCTTGTTAATGTCTTCCTTCAGCATTATGTAGTTGTGTGCCTAAAGTCTTGTCATGGGCTTTACATTGATGTCTATTTTGTCAGATATAAGTATTGCAAACCCAGCTTTTTTTTCTCATTTCTATTTGCCTGTTTTTGTTTTTTTTTCCATCCCTTCATTATTAGTCTATGTGAATACTTTGTTCTGAGGTGGGTCTCTTGTAGACAGAAAATATATGGGTCATGTATTCTTATCCATTCAGCTACCCTATGTCTTTTGATTGTTGCATTTAATCCACTTAAGTTTAATTTTATTATTGATAAGTACTTTTCATAATATTTTATACTTAATATTTTTCTTGTATTTCTGTTTCTTTTTCTTCTTTTTTTAAAAATATATTTTATTGATTTTTTTACAGAGAGAAAGAGAGAGGGATAGAAAGTCAGAAATATCGATGAGAGAGAAACATCAATCAGCTGCCTTCTGCACACTGGGGATGTGCCCACAACCAAGGTACATGCCCTTGACTGGAATCGAACCTGGGACCTTTGGTCTGCAGGCTGACACTCTATCCACTGAGCCAAACTGGTTTCGGCTCTGTTTCTTTTTTTACATAACATTTTAGCATTTTTTGAATTGCTGGCTTGATGGTTATAAACTCTATTAGCCCTTTTTTTTTGCCTGTGAATCTCCTAATTCCACCGTCAATTTTGAATATTAGCCTTGCTGGATATAGTGTTCTTAGATTAAGTCATTTTCTTTGCATCATTTTGTATATTTAATTCCATTCCCTTCTAGCCTGCTGTGTTTCTGTTGAGAAATTAGTCAGTATACTAATGGGAGTTCCATTGGATGTAACTTTCTGTCTCTCTCCAGCAGCCTTTCAGATTCTTACTTTGTCATTGATGTTTGCCAACTTGCTTATGATGTTTCAGTGCTGGTCTTTTGGGATTCATCTTGTTTGGAAATCTGTATGCTTCTTGGACTTCGGTAAGTTTTTTTTTTTTTTTCCCCTCTTGCCAATAACAGGAGGGTTTTCTTTCATTATTTTTTCAAACAGGTTTTCTATTCCTTGCTTCTCTTTCTCTCCTTATGGTAGGTACCCTTATTATCTGGATGTTTTTTGTTTTCTGTCATCTCATAGCTCCTTTAAGCAATCCTCTTGCTTTTTAAAATTCTTTTTTGTTTGCTGCTGTGTTTGTATGTTTTTCTACCATGTCTTATAGCTTGTTGATGTGGTCCTCAGTCTCTTCTAATTCCACTGTTTAAGCCTTCCATTTTGTTTATTTATTGAAGTTATGTCATTCTTCATTTCCTCTTGGTTCCTTTTCGTGTTGGTGACATTCTCATTTTGCTCTTTATAGTTCCCATTGAGTTGTGTTTATTTGTCATTGAGTTGTGTGTATTTTTCATCCAGCCATTTAAACGTCTTTATAACCATTACTCTGAATTCTTTCTCCAATAAGCTGATAGCCTCAATTTCATTTAATTCCCAACAGGAAAATTACCAACGTGAAAAGAAAAAAGAGGAGATAAAAAAATGACAAACTGCAATAAAGAACACAATGGAAGACTTAAACATTAAACTAGAAGAGGCTTAGGATGGAATCAGAAAATTAGAAGGAAAAAACACACAAACACAGAAGCTACTGAAAAGAAGACTTAAAAAGCAAGAGGAGAGCCTAAGCGAGCATTGGGGCAACACAAAACAAAATAACATTTGCATCTTAGGGATACCAGGAGGAAAATCAAAGAGTAGAAAGCCTGTTTGAAGAAATAATTACAGAAATCTTCCCTGATAAGCAGGAAAAAAAAAACTATACAAGTCCAAGAAGTACATAGAGTCCCCCCAAAAAATTGAACCCCAAAGGACTGACACCAAGACACATCATAATTAAATTGGTGAACACTAACAACAAAGTAAGAATTGTCAAGGTTGCAAGAGAGAGACAGAAAATTACCTACAAAGCGTCTCCTATTAGAATATCAACTGAGGAGGAACCAAGATGGCGGTATAGGTAAACACATATCTTACTGCTATACACAGCAATTTCAAAACTACAACTTAATGATAGAATATCAATTGATTTCTCAACAGAAACACCCCAGGCCAGAACTCAGTAAAATATACAAAATAATGCAAAGCAAGGGACTGAACCCAATAATTCTAAACCCAACAATACTATCATTTAAAATTGAAGGTGGAATCAGGAACTTCACAGACAAAAAAAGGGTGGAGAGAGTTTATCACTACCAAGCCAGTAGTGCAAGAAATGGTAAAGGAACTTCTGTAAAAAAAGATACAGAAAACAAAAAGAAACGAAAACACTAAGGAAATATATGACAACAAAATGTCAATAATAACAATAAACACAAATGGATTAAATGCTTCAATCAAAAGACAGTGTAGGTGAATGGGTAAGAAAACATGAACCATATGTTTGCTTTCTGCAAGAGACCCACCTCAGAACAAAGGGATCACACAGACTGAACGTGAAAGAATGGAATAATATTTTTCAGGGAGAAAAAAAAAAGGCTGGGGTTGCAATACTTATATCTGATAAAATAAGCTTCAAACTAAAGACCACAGCAAGAGATAAGGAAGACCACTACAGAATAGTAAAGGGAGCAATTTAACAAGAAGATGTAACTCTGTTAAACATATATGCACCCATACAGGAGCACCCAAATACATAAAGAAAAACTTCCTGGAAGGTATCAAAAGAGAGATCAACAACAATACTATCATAGTAGGGGATTTTAATATACCACTGACATCACTGGATAAATCCTCTAGACAAAAAGTTAGCAAAGAAACAACAAATCTAAATGACTCATTAGAACAAATGGACTAATTGACATCTTCAGAACATTTCACCCCAAAGCCATGGAATATATGTTCTCAAGTGCACATGGGACATTTTCAAAAATAGACCACATATAAGGCAACAAAGATGGCGACATAGGTAAACACCTATTGTGCTGGCCAACACAACAATCCAAAAACTATAACATAACAAAACAAACATCATCCAGAATTACCAGAAAGCTGGCTGAGTGAAAACTCCACAAATAAAAGTAAAGGTGGGGGGAAAAAATGGTGGCAGAATGGAGGGATGCTATCTGATTCTGCTCCCAGGGCAGAAGGAGGGAGCAGCTGAAGGTCGGGCAGGGAGCCTTTGTTGGCGAGTAGGGGGACAGCTGTGCTTTGGGAGAAGATAGGGGACTGCTGGGCTGGCCTCCCCAGCCTGAGCGGCCCCAGTACTGCTGGGTTCTCTCCCTGAGCCAACTACGCGAGGAGGCGCGCAGAGGCAGACCACGACATATTGAAGGGGAAGTACCTGAAAATATACAGCTGCAATGCTGGCTGGATGGTTGAGACTCCCAGAACACCAGGCGCCCAGTTGGGGCGGACGCGCGCAGAGTCCAGGGAGCTCTAAACTCCAGCACGGAAAGGTCAGATTTCCTGAGGGTACTTTGGGCGTGAAACTGAGGGGGCTGGCAGACTGAGATATCTGCTTCTTGGAACTCAAAGCCTGGAGATCTGCACCTGAAATAAAATCTGTGGCTGTTGGAGCTGACAAATGTGGGAGAGGGCCCTTAGAGATGTTGGCAGAGTTAATTCCTGGAGCGCAATCAATTTGGACCTGACAGAGGAGGGAGACACGGAAGATTTTGGGAGGGTCCTGGCTGCTAAAACAGCAGTCACCATTAGAGAGGGAGTATTGAATACCACAGGGACAGAAAAATTTTAGTTCAGGATAGAGAGGACCAATAGACCCAAAAGTCAATCTAGAAACACTGTCACCCCGGGGGCCAAATCACAAATTGACTCTTGTGTGACACAGGGAATTGATTATATTTTCTCTTCGACCTTGGGAATACAGTCTATTTTCATCTACTCTTTAGTATCTTTTACTCTACCTCAACTTCACCTTTATACCACCACTCTCTTGCTAACCTTTTCCTATTTAGTACCTTGTTTCCCTTACACTTTTCCCGCATTAGATTTGCCTTAATTATTTCTTTTTACCCCATTAAAATTTCACCCCACTTATATATCTAATCTCCAACCACCTACTCCAAGTCCATATATACCTCTAGCTTCTCTGACTTCACTATCTTAAAGTGTTTTTAGCCCTGTCCTGTTGTTGTTGTTTACTTGACTGTTGATTATATCAATTTTTTAAGCAGGTTTATGAGATTGATTTGCTTATTCTTTTATTTTGGTTTGTCTTGTAGGGGGGTTATTTTTATTTTTGGTGTTGTTTCTTGTTTTGTTGTGCTCATTTGCATTGTTTTTAGATAGATTTTTGCTTCTGTGTTCCCTCACTTCCCTTGATATTAGTAGTTGTAAGTAATTTGAATCAATCTCCAGGTACTTGTTGTGGGTTTTGGTTCGGATTAGGGGCTGTCCTATAGGAGTTTCAACCCACATTTATAATTTACTACTTTTTTTTTCTTCTTCCCCTTTTCGCATTATCATTTTGACATTCCTGTCTTTCTTTTGTGTGTGTGTGTGGGGGGGGGGGGGGGTCTCTTTCTTTTTGTGTGAGTGTGGGTGTGTGAGTGTCTGTGTGGGTCTGGGGGAGGTTCTCTTTCTTTTTTCTCTCACCTATCACCGAATTTGCCTTTCTCTGACAATGATTTTATTTGGAATTACCATTACTGTGACTACATTCCGGTTTAGTGCCTGGTGCGCTGCACATGATTGCGTTGTATTTTGTGCCTTTAAATCAACTCAGGAGAGTGAGAACTACATAACCAGATACACAGAGAAGAGAGACCATGGGAAGACAAAGAAACAGTCCACATATGAAAGAAAAACAAGGCTCACCAGAAAAAGAGGTAAACGAAATGGAAATTAACAATCTGTCACAGAAAGAATTCAGAGAAATGGTCATAAGGCAGCTGAAAAGAATGGAAGACAAATTTGATAATATGAGTAAGAACCAAGAGCAAATGAGGAAGACCCAGGAAGAAATGATGAAGAGCCAAGAAGACATGAAGAAGAGCCAAGAAGAAATGAAAAGTGACATTGCTGAAGTGAAGAACTCAATAGAAATTATTAAGAGTAGACTAGAAGAAGCAGAGGATCGCATCAGTGAGCTAGAAGACCAGGTAGGAAAAAATAACCAAGTAGAGCAACTTCTAGAAAAAAAAATTAAAAAGCAGGAGGAGAGCCTAAGGGAACTTTGGGACAACAAGAAACAAAACAACATCCATATAATTGGTCCTCCAGAAGGACAGGAAACTGAGCAAGGAATGGAAAACCTGTTGGAAGAAATAATGACAGAAAACTTCCCTGATATAGGAAAGAAAAAACCCACACAAATCTAAGAAGTTCACAGCATCCCAAGCAAACTGAACCCCAAAAGACCTATGCCAAGACATATTAAATTACACTGGAAACACTAATGACAAAGTAAGAATCTTAAAAGCTGCTAGAGAGAGACAGACAGAAACCTACGAAGGAACCCCCATCAAACTAACAAGTGATTTCTCAACAGAAACCTTCCAGGCCAGAAGTTATTGAAATGAAATATACAAGGTCATGCAAAGGAAGGGTCTGAATCCTAGAATACTGTACCCAGCAAGGCTATCAATAAAAATCGAAGGTCAAATCAGGAGCTTCACACACAAAAAAGTACTAAGGGAATTCATCACCACCAAACCAACAATGCAAGAAAAGCTAAAGGGTCTGCTGTGAAAAGCAATAGGAAGCAAAGAAGAAACTCAGGGTAAAGAACAAAAATGGCAACATATAAGTACCTATCAATAATAACTTTAAATGTAAATCGTTTAAATGCTCCAATCAAAAGACACAGGGTAATAGACTGGATAAGAAAACACAACCCATGTATCTGCTGTCTACAAGAAACCCACCTCCGAAAAAAAGACGCACACAGACTTAGGATGAAAGGTTGGAAAAAAGTTATTCAGGCGAATGGAAATGAAAAAAAGCTGGGGTAGCCAAACTTATATCCGATAAATTAGATCTCAAAGGGAAGGTCATAACAAGAGATAAAGAAGGCCACTTCATAATACTAAGCAATCCAAAGAGAAGAACTAACTCTGCTAAGCATATACACACCCAATACAGGAGCACCCAAATATATACAAAAACTCCTAGAGGACATCAAGGGAGAGATAGACAGCAATACAATCATAGTAGAAGACTTTAATACCCCACTATCACCAGTGGACAGATCCTCTAAACAAAAAATCAGTAAAGAAACATCAATCATCAATGATTCATTAGACCAGATGGAATTAATTGACATCTTCAGATCATTTCACCTCAAAGCCACAGAATATACATTCTTTTCAAGTTCCCATGGGTCATTCTCAAACATAGACCATGTGCTGGGTCATAGGCAAATTCTCTCCCAATTCAAAAAGATAGAAATCATATCAAGCATATTCTCAGATCACAGTGGTATAAAGCTGGAAATCAACTACAATAGAAACAATCCAAAGAAATCAAACACATGGAGACAAAACAGCATGCTATTAAACTATGACTGGGTTACTACAGAGATCAAGGAAGACATAGAAAACATCATGGAAACAAATTGTAATGATAGCACAACAATCCAAAATCTATGGGACACAGTGAAAGCAGTTCTTAGAGAGAAGTTCATAGCTCTACAATCCTACCGCAAAAAACTAGAAACAGGGGCAATAAATTCTCTAACTCAAAACTCAAAGAGTTAGAAAGAAAACAACAAGGAAAGCCCAGTGTAGGCAGAAGGAAGGAAATAGTAAAGATCAGAGCAGAAAAAAATGACATAGAGACCAAAGAAACAATACGAAGATCAACAAAACCAAGAGCTGGTTCTTTGAAAGGATAAACAGGATTGATGAACCTCTAGCCAGACTCACCACGAAGCAAAGAGAGAGGAACCTAATATATAAAATCAGAAATGAAAGAGGTGAAATAGCAACAGACCACACTGAAATACAAAGGATTGTTAAAATATACTATGAAGAATTCTACTCCAACAAACCTGACAATCTGGTGGAAATGGATATTTGTAGAAAAATATAACCTCCCAAAACTCAATCAAGTAGAATCTAAAAAACTCAATAGACCAATAACTGTAGAAGAAATTGAAGCAGTCATCATAAAGCTTCCAGCAAACAAAAGCCCAGGGCCAGATGGCTTAACAGGGGAGTTTTACCAAACATCCAAGGAAGAACTAAAACCTATACTCCTCAGACTATTCCAGAAAATTCAATGAGATGGAACACTTCTAAACTCCTTCTATAAAGCTAGCATCACCCTAATACCAAAACCAGATAAATATGACACAATGAAAGAAAATTATAGGCCAATATCCCTGATGAATATAGATGCCAAAATCCTCAATAAAATTCTATCAAATCAGATCCAGCAGTACATCAGAAAGATCATACACCATGATCAAGTAGGATTTATCCCTGGAATGCAAGGATGATACAATATCCACAAATCAATAAATGTGATACATCACAAAAACAAATTGAGAGATAAAAATCACATAGTCATATGAATTGATGCAGAAAAAGCATTTGACAAAATACAACATCCGTTCTTGATAAAAACTCTCAACAGGGTAGGAATAGAAGGATCATACCTCAACATAATAAAAGCCATGTATGATAAACCCAAAGCAAACATCATACTCAGTGGGTAAAAACTACAACCATTTCCCCTAAGAACAGGAACAAGACAGGGTTGCCCACTTTCTCCACCTCTGTTCAACATAGTACTGGAAGTATTAGCCATTGCAATTAGACAAGAAGAAGAAATAAAAGGCATCCAAGTTGGAAAAGAAGAATTTAAGCTATCCTTATTTGCAGGTGACATCATATTGAACATAAAAAACCCAAACGACTCCATAAAAAAGTTAGTAGACTTAATAAATGAGTTCAGCAACGTAACAGGCTACAAAATCACCACCAAGAAATCTATGGCATTTCTATACACTAATAGTGAACTTACGGAAAGAGATGATAAAAGAACAATCACATTTACTATCACACAAAAAAATTAAGATACCTAGCAGTGAACTTAACTAAGGAGGTAAAAGACCTATTCGTGGAAAACTACAGGACACTGAAAAAAAGAGATATAGAAAGATGTAAAGAGCTGGAAGAACATACCAAGTTCATGGATTGGGAAAGTAAACATAGTTAAAATGTCCATACTACCCAAAGCAATCTATAAATTTAATGCACTCCCCATTAAAATACCAATAGCATATTTCACAGACCTAAAAAGAACTCTCCAAAAATTCATCTGGAACAAAAACATGCCCCAAATCGCCACGGCAATCCTGAGAAACACAAAGTCGGTGGGATTTCTATACGAGATTTCAAGCTGTAATACAAAGCTACTGTTCTCAAAACAGCCTGGTACTGGTACAAGAAAAAGACATATAGATCAATGGAACATAGTAGAGAATCCAGATATCAACCCAAACCACTATGCTCAATTAATATTTGACAAAGGAGGCATGAACATAAAATGGAGTCAAGATTGTCTCTTCAATGAATGGTGTTCTGAAAATTGGACAGATACATGCAAAAAAATGAAACTAGAGCACCAACTTACACCATTCACAAAAATAAACTCAAAATGGATACAGGACTTAAACGTAAGACAGGAAGCCATAAAAATATTAGAGGAATCTACAGGAAGAAAAATCTCAGACATATGCCAAAAGAACTTCTTTGATGATACCGCTCCGAGGGCAATGGAAGCTAAAGAGAAAATAAACAAATGGGACTACATCAAAATCAAAAGCTTTTGCACAGCTAAAGAAACCATCAACAAAACAACAAGAAAACCCACTGTATGGGAGAACATATTTGCAAATGTTATTAGTGATAAAGGTTTAATCTCAAGCATCTACAGGCAACTCACCCAACTCAATAAAAGGAGGACAAATGATCCAATAAAAAAATGGGCAACAGACCTAAATAGAATCTTCTCCATAGAAGATAAAAGGAAAGCCCAGAGACATATGAAAACTTGCTCAAGTCTCTAATTATCCAAGAGATGCAAATCAAAACGATATGCGGTACCATCTCACACCTATCAGAATGGCTTACATGAACAAATCAACAAACGACAAGTGCTGGCGAGGATGCGGAGAAAAAGGAACTCTTGTGCACTGCTGATGGGATTGTAGACTAGTACAGCCACTGTGGAGAACAGTATGGAGATTCCTCAAAAAACTAAAAATGGAGCTCCCATTCGACCCAGTGATCCCACTTCTAGGAATATACCCCAAGAAACTAGAAATGCGAATTAGAAAGGATATATGTACCCCTATGTTCATAGCATCACAATTTACCATAGATAGGATTTGGAAACAGACTAAGCGCCCATCAGCAGATGAGTGGATTAAAAAGTGGTTCGTTTACACAATGGAATACTACGCAGCGGGAAAAAAAGAAGGAACTCGTACCATTTGTAACAACATGGATGGATTTGGAGAGCATTATGCTAAGTGAAGTTAGCCAGGAAGTAAAAGACAAATACCACATGATCTCACTCATTTGAGGAATACAATGAATGACATAGACTGATGAATAAGAATGGATCCAGAGACCGAGAAAAGTCCATCAGAATGTCAAACCTCAGGGCAAGTGGCAGGTGGTGGGAGTAAGGGTAAAAGTCAATATATTTGAACTCTTGAACTAAGGTAAGTGATTTGTGTTTTTACATCCCTGACAAAGTTTATATAAAGTTATAAAAAATGGCAGCTAGTTTGAGATTGAATTGGCATGGCCTAGAGTTTGTCATATCCTATGGACACCAGTCCTTAGGCTAGGCTCTCCTTAACCTCCCGTGACACCATAATACCCTTACATGATATTATTCTACAATCTCATTATAATTTTTGATATTTGACAACAGCATATTATACAATTATCCCAAGTAAACTTACAAACCAATTCTTTGAATGTTGAGCAGCAACTTAAAAAGAGATAGGAAAAAAATTAATCCCTTTCAGAAGGAATTAAGGCACTGGGAAGGCATCCGAGCATTCTATATTGGCCCTTCTTACCCGTTCTGCCAAGAGGGACCTTCTTCTTACTATCCAAATACACACAGCTGATGCCTGAGTTTTCAGTTCGAGCTGTGGCTGAAGCCTCTGGGCAGCTGGCACCATGGATCTGTATCTCAACCAATGGTGTGAGATGGGCCCCCTCTGAAGAAGAAACCTGGGTCCCCCAAGATATATGATCAGTACGAGGACCCCGCCAGCAGGCGAGGGAACCCCGAGGGAGATACTGGGTGTGGAGGCCACGGGGCCATAGACTACAAATGAGACAGAACTGAACCTCACATCACCCTGTTTGGCTCCGGAGGATGGCTGCTTAGCCAGAGATGGGTAAGATTCCTCAGGCAAGGAACAACCTAAGACAGGCACAGTTGCAGAGTGGCCAACAGGAGAGAGGTAAAAGGTCAACAGAGGTGGGGCACAGAACCTCACCCACAAACCTTGCAGGAGCTTGAATTCTCACCCCTCCTGAGGGAGGTCTCCTACCCTCACGGTTGCATCGCCTCCCACGCACAACTCATACTAGGACCCAGATGTCAGACAGAGACTCGGCCAGCAATAGCTGCTCTATATCTAAATTCAGTCTATTACCAGGAATGCTCAGGACCTACTCAAAATTGCAAATATTCATTTCTACTAGTATTTACAGGGTAAACTAAGATTTCTGCTTGAGTATTAAAATTGACAGGAAAATAGTAATCAAGTTTTCAGATTAATTTAAATTGGCCAAGTGTAATAAGTGAATACTCAAGAAAATTATAGTGTATGGACAAAAAGCTTTTCCTAAAACATTAACTAAAAAATCTATTAGTACTTCATCTCACTGTAAAATTGCCTAACATCCAAAGAACCTAAAGCAGTCATATTTGTGTGCAAAAATTAAAATTTAAAATTACCAAGACCGCAATATAAAATTTCCAAAAGCCCCCATTAATCAAAAAAGGGGAGGGGACAGTGGGGTAATATCATGTAAGGGGAAAAAAATCGAGTAAGTAAAATACATCTAGAAAATTCTTACTCCAGTAAAGTACATTCCATTTGTAAAACCAATTGCAGGACACCCATGAAAAATCACGCATGGTGTCAAAATAAGCCAAAGGAAAATCATTTAGGCAAAAATTAAAAAGAATCCCAAGTCTATTTTGCATAGAGGATCCCTATGTTAACTTTTCGTCGAGAATGTGTTTGTGTGTTTTCAGAGAACAACTCCAAGACCATGTGGGTTCCTGCAACTATGAGGAACTGATGGATCTGTTCCAGTCACGAGGATGGTCCAGAGATGGGGGACACTGACGACACCTTGCCATGCTAGCAGTCGGCAGCTGTGCATGTCTGCAGGCAGCCCAGGACCAAACCAGAGAGGATGGATCTTGCATTGTCATGATGTGTCCACCATCTGGATACCATTGCTGACTTATACACATAAAGAATTATTTGACACTGAAACTGGGACTCAGAACAGTTGGAAATTGAAACTGAGACTGAAACATTTTTTGTTCTTATACATTTATTTCTAGTATGCAGAGGCAAGATATTTTTGAAGAAAAGAAACAGGGGAGAGTGATTGATATAGAGGCAGGATGGCCTTGAACAGGCTGTCAAGCTACAGGGGAAGGCTTGGGTGGATGGGAGGCAGATGCGGGGGGAATTCAACTGAAGGACTAGTATGCATGCATATGAACATAACCAATGAGTAAAAGACACTGGGGCGGGGAGGGGGGGAAGGTGGGGATATATGCTGGGGGGTAGGGGAGGCTGGGGAGAGGATAAGGGGGAGGGGGAAAGGAAAACATGTACTACTATTATACTGCAAAAAAATCAATTTAAAAAAAAGAGAAAAAAAGAAGAAAAAAAAGTCAGCCAAAGGAAAATCATTTATGCAAAAATTAAAAAGAATCTCAAGTCTATTTTGCATAGAGGATCCCTTTGTTAACTTTTGGTCCTGAATGTGTTTTTGTGTTCAGAGAACAACTCCAAGACCATGTGGGTTCCTGCGACTGTGAGGAACTGATGGATCTGTTCCAATCACGAGGATGGACCAGAGATGGGGGACACTGACGACACCTTGCCATGCTAGCAGTCGGCAGCTGTGCATGTCTGCAGGCAGCCCAGGACCAAACCAGAGAGGATGGATCTTGCATTGCCACGATGTTTCCAACATCTGGATACCATAGCTGACATGTACACATAAAGAATTATTTGACACTGAAACTGGGACTCAGAACAGTTGGAAATTGAAACTGCGCCTGAAACATTTTTGTTCTTATATATTTATTTCTAGTATGCAGAGGCAATATATTTTTGAAGAAAAGAAACAGGGGAGAGTGATTGATATAGAGGCAGGGTGGCCTTGAACAGGCTGTCAGGCTACAGGGGGAAGGCTTGGGTGGATGGGAGGTGGATACTGGGGGAGATCAACTGAAGGACTTTTATGCATGCATATGAGCTTAACCAATGAATGAAAGACACTGGGGCGGGGAGGGGGGAGGGTGGGTTATGTGCTGGGGGTTAGGGGAGGCTGGGGGAAGGATAAGGGGGAGGGTGAAAGGCAAACATGTACTACTATTAATTATAAGTTGTACTGCAAAAAAATCAATAAAATATATTAAAAAATAAAAGTAAAAATTAAAATTAAAAAAAAAAAAAAAGCTGGGACACTGAGACTCAGAAGAGTGCCGGAGCGCAGCCTTGAAAGTTCACGCAGAATCAGAGATTAGGAGCCATGGCTGCACTTGGAGGCTGTAGGGTTGACAGCAGGAATCCGGCTGGATTCTCCAATGGTGAGGCCGGAGACGTCCTACTGCACAGATTCCCCATTGCCAGGCGAGGGTTTGAGGTCCGGGGTATGCACCCTAAAAGCCGGGAGCGGCAGAGGTGTCCTAGTCTGAGGAGCATTTGAGTAGCTTGGAATAGCAGTTTGTGCGTGAAAAGTGTGCGACAGCACAGACGAGTGACTTGCTCCCTGGTGACTTGCCCCCTGGTCCTGGAGACCACTGGACTGCTTTGTTTTACAACCCAGGGCAAGACTTTGGGTGTGCAAACTCTTTGGGGAGAGGCAGGGTTGTCTGACAAGGGGTAGAGACTAGTGATTTTCTCTTGGAGGTGCCTACAACCATTACCATCCAACAGAGACCTGCATGCCACAAGGACATAGCTGACACTGATGCTGCCTGCTCACCTCAGAGACTCCACCCATCCAACCTGAACACAGTCTTCCTTCATAGCCAATTGGCTTAGAGGTCAAGCCATCCTAGGGGTAACAACAATAAGTTGGGCTTCATTTCAAAAATACTGTACAACCCATAAAGGATTGCAGTAAGAGTACCCACCTCAGGTAACTGGAGAGGCTGAGCCATTGTCCCTCAGAGGACATCTACCACATAAAGCAGCCACCATGCAGAGATATGGAAAGAAATCAGGTGTGAAAGAAATGAAGGAAAAAGGACGACTAGACATAGAGTTCAAAACCACAGTTATAAGGCTTTTCAAGAGGCTCCTGGAAAAGGCCAATGAACTTAATGAGAACTAGGAGGAAATAAACCCGACCAACGAGGAAATAAACAAGACCAACCAGGAAATGAATGAGACCTACAAGGAAATGAATGATACTTATAAGGAAATGAATGAGACCTACAAGGAAATGAACAACATCGCTGAGGATATGAATGAGACCCTCATGGATATGAAAAAGGACCAACTAGACATCAAGCATACACTGACTGAAATAAAAAAAAATATTACACAAACTCCTAAAAGCAGTCCAGAGGGCCACAAGAACCAAGTCAAAGATTAGAAATACAAAGAAGCAATACCCATTTGGCTGGAAAAGCAAAAAACAAAGAGAATCCAGATTACTGAAGATAGTGTAAGGGGCCTCTGGGACAACCTCAAGCATGCCAACATCCGAATTATTGGGGTGCCAGAAAAAGGGAGAGAGCAAGGTAATGAAAACATACTTGAAGAAATAGTGACTGAAAACTTCCCCCACCTGGTGAAAGAAACTGACTTAAAAGCCCAAGAAGTACACAGGACCCCAAACTATAGAAATCTAAAGAGGACCACACCAAGACACATCATAATTAAAATGCCAAGAGCAAAAGAGAAAGAGAGAATATTAAAAGCAGCAAGAGAAAAACAGTTGGTTACCTATATGGTAGCACCCATATGATTGTCAGTGGATTTCTCAATAGAAATATTGCAGGCCAGACGGAAGTGGCAAGAAATATTTAAAGTAATGAATAGCAAGAATATACAACCAAGATTACTCTATCCAGCAAAGCTACCATTCAGAATTGAGGGTCAGATAAAGTGCTTCACAGATAAGAAAAAGCTAAAGGAGTTCATCATCACCAAACCAATATTATATGAAATGCTGAAAGATATTCTTTAAGAAGAGGAAGAAGAAAAAGGTAAAAATATAAATTATGAACAACAAATACACATCTATCAACATTCTAATCTAAAAATCAAGTGAAATGATAATCTGATGAACAGGATAAACTGGTGAATATAACAGAAACATGGACATAGAGAGGGAATGGACTGACAATTCTTGGGGAGAAAAGGGGTGTGCTAAGTACAGCAAGAGTCTGGACAAAAATCTTGCAATAATGGGAGAGGACAGTGGGGAGGGAGAGGTGAGGGTGCAGGGTGGGATAGGTACAGGGTGGAGAGGAGCTATAGGGGGATAAAAAGGAGGAACAATGTAATTAATAAACTGAACAATGAAGATTTTAAAATGTAGACCACATATTGGGCCACAAAAAAGTATCCCCAAATTCAAAAAAGACTGAAATTGTATCAAGCACTTTCTCAGACCACAATGGCATAATGTTGGAAAAAATTACAATAAATACTTTGCAAAAAATTCAAACTCTTAGAAATTGAATAGCATGATATTAAACAATGATTGGGTTATCAATGAGATAAAAGAAGAAATAAAAAATCAACCTGGAAATAAATGACAATGAAAACACAACAATTCAAAATCTATGGGACATAATGAAAGCAGTCCTGAGAGGGAAGTACATAGCTCCCCCCCAAAAAATGTAATAAGTCATCTAACTCTACACCTCTAAGAATTCGAAAGAGAGCAGCAAGAAAAGTCCACAGTAAGCAGAAGGAAAAAAATAATAAATATCAGAACAAAAATGAATGGCATAGAAACAAACACACACACACACAAAAACAAAACAAAAACAAAAACAAACAAAAACGAAAGATCAACAAACTCAAGAGCTGGTTCTTTGAAAGGATAAAGAAGATTAATGAACCTCTAGCCCCACTCACCAAGAAGCAAAGAAAGAGGACTGTATAAACTAAATCAGAAATAAAAGATGCTAAATAACAACAGACTCCACAGAAATACAAAGCATTGTTTAAAAATATGATGAACAATTCTATTCTAACAAACAAGATAACCTGGAGGATATGGAAATATACCTAGAAAAATAAAACTTCCAAAACTTGCCGAAACCAGTTTGGCTCAGTGGATAGAGCATCGGCCTGTGGACTAAAGGGTCCCAGGTTTGATTCTGGTCAAGGGCATGTACCCGTGGCTGCGGGCACATCCCCAGCAGGGGGTGTGCAAGAGGCAGATGATTGATGATTCTCTCTCATCAATGTTTCTGATTTTCTATCTCTCTCCCTTCCTCTCTCTGAAAAATCAATAAAATAAAATAAAAAACTTCCAAAACTCACTCAGGAAGAGTTTGAAAATCTCAATACACTGATAAATATGGAAGATATTGAAGCATTCATCAAAAAGTTTCTAGCAAACAGAAGCCCAGGGCCAGACGGCTTCACAGGGCAGTTTTACCAAACATTCAAGAAATAAATAAAACCTGTCTTCCTCAGACTATTCGAGAAAATTCAAGAGGAAGGAACACTTCCAAGCTCCTTCTATGAAGCCAGCATCACCCTAATATCAAAACCACATAAGATAAGATAACCACAATGAAAGATAATTATAGGCCAATATCCCTCATGAATATAGATGCCAACATCCTCAACAAAATTCTAGCAAATCGAATCCAGCACTACATCAGAAAGATCATACCCCATAAAAAAAGTAGGATTTATCCCTGGGGATGCAAAGATGGTACAATATTCATGAATAAATAAACGTGATATATCACAGAAACAATTTGAGAGATAAAAATCACATAGTCATATTAATTGATGCAGGATAAGCATTTGACAATATCCAACACCCTTTCTTGATAAAAAACAACAACAAAAAAAACAAAACAAAACAAAAAAACACTCTCAGCCAGGTGGGTCTAGAAGGATCTTAACATAATAAAAGCTATATATGACAAACTCACAGCCAACATCATACTCAATGGGCAAATATTAAACATATTTCCCCTAAGAGGAACAAGACAGGGATGCCCAATCTCACCACTCCTTTTAATATAGTGCTTGCCATTGTGATCAGACAAGAAGAAGAAATAAAAGAATTCCAAGTTGGAAAAAAAAGAAGTCAAACTGTCCTTATTTGTAGATGACATGATACTGTATATAGAAATCCCTAAAGACTCCATCAAAAATTATTAGACTTAATTAATTAATTCAGCAATGTAGCAGGGTACAAAATTAATGCCAAGAAATCTATGGCATTTCTATTTGCCAATAATAAAAAAAAAGAAAAACCAAAATAGCAGTCCCATTTATCATCACATCATAAAAATTAAGATACCTACTAATGAATTTAATAAACTTAATGAAGGAGATAAAAAATTTATGTGTGGAAAACTACACGACACTGAAAAAAGAGATAGAGGAAGACATAAACAAATACCATAATCATAGATCGGGAGAATCAACATCATTAAAATGTTCATACTATCCAAAACCATCTATAAATTCAATGCACTTCCCATTAAAATACCAAAGGCATATTTCACAGACCTAGAACAAACTTCCAAAAAAAAAAAAATCACCTGGAATAAAACAATCAAACAAACAAAACAAAAAAACAAACAAACAAACAACAACAACAAAAACCCCTGCATATCTGCAGCAATCCTGAGAAAGAAGAACAAAGTATGTGGGATCTCAATACAAGATTTCCAGTTGTATTACAAACCCACTGTTCTTAAAATAGCCTACTACCAATACAGGATAGACATATAGATCAATGAAATAGAGAACCCAGAAATCAACCCAAACCACTATGTCCAATTAATATTTGACAAAAGAGTCATGAACATACAATGGAGTCAAGACAGTTGCTTCAACAAATGATGTTGAGAAAATTGGACAGATACATTTAAAAAATGAAACTAGATCACCAATTTATACCATACACAAAAATAAACTCAAAATGGATAAAGGATCAGAAACCATAAAAATAGTAGATGAATCCACAGGCAGCAAGATCTGAGACTTATGCCAAAGAAACTTCTTCACTGATACTGCTCCTAGGGCAATGGAAACTAAGGAGAAATGAACAAATGGGACTACATCAAAATAATACGCTTTTGCACAGCAAAAGAAACCATCAATAAAACAATAAGAAAGCCCACTGCATGGGAGAACGTAATTGTCAATGATATTAATGATAAGGTTTTAATCTCCAACATTTACAGAGAACTCAAACAAGTTCACGATAAGAAGATAAACAACCCAATAAAAATTTGGCAACTGATTTAGATAGATACTTTTTGAAAGAAGACAGAAGAAAGGCCAAGAGACATTTGAAAAACTGCTCAAAGTCTCTAATTATCAGACAGATGCAAATCACATAACAATGCAGTATCATCTCACACCTCTCAGAATGTTTATCAGCAACAAACCAACAAACAACAAGTGTTGGCAAGGATGTAGAGAAAAATGATGTCTTTTGCACTGCTGGTGGGAATGCAGACTGGTGCGGCCTCTGTGAAGAACAATATGGAGCTTCCTCAAAAAACTAAAATGAAACTCCCATTTAGCCCAGTTATCCCACTTCTAGGAGTGTATCCCAGGAAAATAGAAACATGAATCGGAAAGGATATATGCACCCCTATGTTCATAGTAGCATAATTCACCATAGCTTAGATTTGAAAACAGCCTAAGTGCCCTTCATTAGATGAGTGGATTAGAAAACTGTGCTACATCTATACAATGGAATACTTCACTGAAGTAAAAAGGAGCTCCTTCCATTTGCAGCAGATGGAGAGCATTATGTTAAGTGAAATTAGCCAGTCAGAGAAAGATAAATATTACATGGTCTCACTTATTTGTGGAATATAATGAATGGCTTAGACTGATGAAAAAGAATAGATCCAGAGAGTGAGAATTCTTAATCAAATGTCAAATCTCAGGGGAAATGGGGTTGAGTGGGAGTAAGGAAGAGAGGTCAACAGAGGAACTTCCATGCATTCATATGAGCCTACTCAATAGACACAGACAACAAGGGTTAGGGCATGAGTGGAGGCTGGAGTGGTAATAGAGAAATAAAGACACATATGTAAAAAATAAAAATTAAAAAATATATAAGGAAAATTAAATCTAATCCATACTAGTGGTCACCATAACCTTAAGATAAACTGTTTTATTTGACAAATATTTTTAAATGAAACATTCTATAGCCTGAAAATTATTTTGGAAGGAAATAAAGAGAAGTTTCCTTCAAATGTAAGAATTATAATTGAAAATCGATATCTTTGGCGTCTTGAATTAAAGTAAGTAATTTGTGTTTTTGCCTCTATTACACAGTTTATATCAAAGTTACAAAAAGAAATTGACAGCCAGTGTGAAATTGAATTGCCATGGCCTAGAGCAAATAATGTCATTGCATGATATTATTCTATAATGTCATTATAATTTTTGATATTTTACAACAGCATATGTATAATTTCCAAACAACCTTACAAACTAATTCTTTGAATGTTTAGCAGCAATTTAAAAAGACTGGGAAAGATTTAATCCCTTTCAGAAAGAATTAAGGCACTGGGAAGGCACTTAAGCATTCTATATTGGATCCTCTTGCCCTTTTTGCCAGAAGGGACCCTCTTTTCACAATCCAGTTGCCCTCAGTTATTGCCTGAGCTTTCTGTTCATGCTGAGATTGAAGCCTTGTGGTGGCTGGTACCATGGATCTGTCTCTTGCCCAATGGTGTGAGCTGGGCAGTCCCTGGAGAAGAAACCCGGGTTCCTCAGATATGTGATCAGCGTCAGGGCCCCAGCAGCAGGCATGGGGATCCCAGACAGGTGCTGGGTGTGGAGGCAATGGGTGTATAGGCTACCAAGGAGGCAGAGCTAAAGTTCACATCACACTGCTTGTTGTCAGAGGATGGCTGGTTAGCCAGACATGGGTAAGATTCCTCTGGATAGGAACAACCTAAGACAAGCAGTCACAGAGGGGCCATCAGGAGAGATCTTGAGGGTCAACAGAGGTGGGGTACAGACCCTCACCTCCCCAACCTTGCAGAGGCCTGAACCCTCCCCCACTTCTGAGGTAGGTCTTCTGCCCCCATGAATGCTTTACTTCCCACACCCAACTCAGATCGGGATACAGGTAACAGACAGAGACTTAGCCAACAGCAGCTACCCTATATCTAAATGCTGTCTAGAATCAGGAATGCTCAGGGCCTACTCAAGAATCCAAATAATCCTTTAGACGAATATTTACAGGGTAAACTAAGACTGTTAGAATATTAAATTTGACAATAAAATAGTAATCAAGTTTTCAGATTAATTTAAATTGGCTGAATTAAAATGGAAATAAGTGAATATTCAAGAAAATTTAATTGTACTGGACAAAAAGCTGTTTCTAAAATATGAACTTAAATTTCTGTTGGTAATTCATCTCATGTTAAAATTGCTTAACATGCAATGAATCTAAACAGTCATATTTTTGTGCAAAAATTAAAATTTAAAGCTATCAAGACTGCATTATAAAATTTACAAAAGCCTCCATTAATCAAAAAGGGGGGATTGTAAGGTAATATCATGTAAAAAAATCCTGTAAGTAAATTACATCTAAAAAAGATTTTACTATGGAAAATTATTTTTTATTTGTAATGCTAACAGCATTACATAGTGTCAAAATAAGTCAAAGGAAACTCATTTGGGCAAAAATAAAAATGATCCCTAGTCAATTTCATAGAAAAGATTTCTATATTAAGTTTTGGTCAAGAAAAAATGTTTGTATATTTTTTAGAAAACAACTCCAAGATCATGTGGATTCCTGCAACAGAGAGGAATTGACAGGTCTGCTCCCACCATGAAGACAAGAGAAGAAACAGTCCAGAGATGGAAGATACTGTTGACTTCTTGCCATACTAGCAGTCAGCAGCTGAGTATTGCTGTAGCTTGCCTGCATTACCAACATTTGTCCACCATCCAGATATCATTGCTGACATGCACACACAAGGACCTGTTTGACATTGAAACTGGGATTCAGAACTGTTGGTCATTGAAGTTGGGACTAAAACATTTTTTGTTCTCATATGTTAATTTTAGTCTTCAGAGGCGAGATTTTTTAAAGAAAAGAAAAAGGGAAAAATAGATACAGAGGCAAAGAAGCATTGAACAGACTGTCAAACTACAGGGGGAAGGCAGGTGATGTTGGGAGGAGGGGGGCTGTAAGAGATCAACCAAAGTACTTGTATGCACACATTTAAGTATAACAATGGATACAAGACACTGCAGTGGGGGAGGGGACATGTGAGAGCATGTATTGTGAGGTAGGGGAGGCTGGGGGAGGTTTATAGGGGGAAAAGGAGACATATGTACTACTATTTGAAATACTTTATTTTTTAAAATACATTTTGTTGAATTTTACAGAGAGGAAGGGAGAGGGATAGAGAGCTAGAAAAATCAATGAGAGAGAAACATTGACCAGCTGCCTCCTGCATCCCCCTCCCCACAACCGGGGTGGGGGATGGGCCTGCAACCAAGGTACATGCCCTTGACCAGAATTAAACCCGGGACCCTTCAGTCTGCAGGTTGACACTCTATCCACTGAGCCAAACTGGTTTCAGCAACTATTTGTAATACTTTAAACAATAAAAAAAAATTAAAGAAAAAGAATTGTGTGTGCCCAGCAGAGGTTCACGGACTTATCCAGGAGCCTTCTGTCAAGTAGCCTGCACTTTAGAAATTGTGGTGTCCAGAGTTCTGTAATTATAGGGTGGAAAGACTCAGTTTTTGCTGCTGCCTCCTTGGTTGGATACACATGCACCTAGTGGCATTTTACAGATGCACCCATAGTGTGTTTTCCAGAGTGGTACACTGACGAACTCTGAACTCTGAAGGACCCTGGCTGAAGCCAAGTGATCAAGGTGTCTGTGAGCAGATATCCAAGACAAGGATATTCAGAATTTATACTTCTAGGCAGTGCATCCTTGTTTGGATAAGACTGATTTCAGTGGGGGCTCACAGTGGCACCCAAGAGCTGCTTGTGAAGTGGTGGGTTCAAGAAGCCTGCGTGGTGACAAAGTGTGACTGTAATGTCCAACGTTCTGCAGCTCTGGGTGGAAAGACTCAGTTTTTGCTGTTTTTCCATGGTTGGATACACAAAGTCCCAGTGGCAGCTCACAGGGATACCCATGGTACCTTTGTAGATAGAGCTCTGATGCAACCTGAGGGGCCCTAGTGCTATAGTTTGGAAGAGTGAATTCAGAATTTCTACAGTTTGCCACTGTCTACAATACTGTACCCAATGGGGTTCACAGTGGTTACCAAAAGTGGCCAGTGGAGCAGTGGGCTCAGGAGGCCTGCTCTCTCGAAAAGTGTGACTGTGGTGTCTAGGGGTCTGCTGCTGAGGAGGGGATAAGTTGAATTTACTGTCATGGGATCCATGCACCTCTGGAGGTAGAGGTCTCAGGATCTGCAGATTTGCAGGTGGGGCAGCTGGAATTTGGCTGGAGTGGCTGCTAATTTGCGGGCAGTGTCCAAAGCCTGTCTGCACAGTGGTGTTGATGAGTTTCTAGAAGAGGCTGCTCTCTTCTTCAAGATGATATGGGCTCCATGCCTGAGTCCCACAGCCGAGGGAGTGTCTGCAACAATGGCAGGTGCTCCCTCTTCAGGAGAGCCTGTTCTGCCAGTTCCCACTACTCCTGTCAGGAAAATCATTTGGGCAAAAATAAAAATAATCCCAAGTTTTATTTACAGAAAAGATTCCTTCATTAACTTTTGTTGAGAATACGTTTTTATATTGTCAGAAGACAATTCCAAGACCATAAGGATTCCTGCAAAAAAGAGGAACTGGCATTTCTGCTCCAACCACGAAGACAGTCAGGAGCTGGCAGACACTGACAATACTTTGCCATATAGCAGTCAGCAGCTGTGAGTCACTGCAGGTTAACCAGAATCAAATCGGAGAGGGTGGGACCTGCATTGCCATCATTTGTCCATCATCCAGATATCATTGCTGATGTGTACAAATAAGGAACTAGTTGACATTGAAACTGGGACTCAGAACTATTGGGCATTGAAATTGAGACTCAAACATTTTTGTTCTTATATGTTTATTTCTATTATTTGGATACAAGATTTTTTAAAGAAAAGAAATGAGGGAAAATAGATTCAGAGGCAAAGAAACATTGACCACACTGTCAGACTATAATGGGAAAGCAGGGGAGGTTGAGGCAGTGTCCAAAGATGTAAGAGATCAACTGAAGGAGTTGTATGCATGAATATAAGCACAACCAAGGATACAAGACACTAGGGTGGAGAGGAAGTAAGGGCATTTGCTGGGGGCTAGGAGAGGCCATGGGGGAGTCAATGTAGAAAAAAAAGGAAACATATGTACTACTATTTGTAATACTTTAAACAATTATATATATATATATATATATATATATATATATATATATATATATGTTTTCTTACATATCCTATCTAATAAAAGAATAATATGCAAATTGACCATACCGTACATCCACAAGCCATGCCCATTAGCCAATCATGAGCTGGGGCAGAGCCAGCCAGTGAGAGTGCCGCCCCTGGGGCCAGGTGCATGCTGGCAGGGGCAAAGGCTTGGCCTGGGGGGCAGGACTGAGACAAAGGCCTGGGCTGGTGGAGGCAGCGCCAAGGTGGCCAATGTGCACGTGGGCCCCAGGACCTGGCAGATGAGTACTGGCTGGGGTGAAGGCCCAGGCCGAGGGGGCGTAGCCAAAGGGGGCTAGGCTGGATTGGGGAGGGGGTGCTGGGGCAGAGCCATCTGCCCTATTGCAGGGCAATGGCTGGGTGGCCAAGACCTAAAGCCTGGGCCAGAGGCTTTAGGCCTTGGGCAGGCCAGGTGTGAGTGATCAGTAGGACATCTCCTGAGGGCTCCCAATATGTGTGAGGGGGTTGAGGGGTAACCCACCCCCCAGGGCACAAATTTCTTGCAGTGGGATCCTAGTCTGGACACAAGATGGCTACCCCCTTGTGGACAGAGGATGGCTACCTCCATCTGGACATAAGATGGATGGACGCCACAAAATATCTGGCAGGGGAGGACAGTTGTGGGCACTTAGGGAAGATCAGGCCAGCAAGGGAGGTAGTTTGGGGGACCCAGGCCTGCATCAGAGGATAGTTAGGGGTGACCTAGTTGGCAGGGGAGGGCAGTTAGGGACAGCTGGGCTGCCTGGGGAGCAGTTCGGCGTAATCAGGCTGGCAGGCAGAAGCAGTTAGAGGCAATCAGGCACAGTGCGTTGGGAAGGGGCAGTACTGGAGTGTGAGAGGGATGTCTGACCACTCATTTAGGCCCCATCCCGGTAGCCTAAATGAGTGGTCAGACATCTTTCAAGGTTTCCCAGATTGGAAAGGGTGCAGGCTGTACTGTATAACACCATCCCTCCCCATGCACGGATTTCGTGGACCAGGCCTCTAGTATTCTATAACTGCTGACAACCTTTGAGGAAAAATTTAGAAGTTTTACAGATACCATAATCCATTGATGTTCTATTACAGTAAAATCCCATTGATCTCTGATCTAGTTTTTTGTAGTCATTATATAATATTTGCATAGGTGTTTGAGAACTTTGGAAATGGGTTGTTTCCCCAAAACCATCTTTTCCATGGTAATTAGTCATTGTTTATTCATTACTGATTATAGGAAAACTATGGAACACTCTAAATATTATAAGTAGCCAACATCAACACAATAATAATGCTGTAAATCATCACATGACTCATTGTATAATTGATGAGTGTTTCAAACCTGGGAGTGTATCCTGCTGTGAGAATCTACCCTAACCTTGGGTCTCTGTACTGAGCCTCAGTAAAAAAAGAAGCCTATATAAACCTGAAGAGTGATGACTAGCCCTCCAAACCCTAATCTTTCTCCAACAGATGCCATCCAAAAATAGGATCCACTCATTCCAGAATAATCTTTTAGTTAGTCAGAGCCAGGTCAAATTTACCAACAGCCTGGACCATTGTTGTAATTCTCTGAAGGAAAAGCATGTCTTTTTGTCTAATAAATGTCAATTATATAAAATTTATAACCTGAGGTATACAATTAAAACTTTATTTAAATGCAAGCACATCTATTGATTTTCATGTTGTCTATGACTACTGTTAAACAATGTGGAAAGGCTGTAATGTTACTTGAAACAAGTCACTTCTCTTGCTGTTAAAGAGAAAGCTTATAGATCTCCCCTCTGAATTCTTGAATTTCTTTTATAAACTTTGCATAGCTATTTATCTATTTTAGAGAGGTATGTTTACAAAAGGAATTATGTCCCTTACCAATTTGCCATTCCTAATTAGAGGAACATTATTTAATAGTATATACATATCTTTGTGAATTTTTGTTGTTCATTCAAATGAATCTAGTCCATAGCAATTGCTGCTTTTTGTAGAAGCTTATAATACAACTCAGAAATCACAGCATCTAGGAGAGTGCTTGTTCCTTGCAGACTACTATGTTACTCAGACTCTTTAGATTCATTGCCACTGCTAACATAAAATAATGCCTAAGAGAGAATAAATATAAGCTTTAGGATGTTGTTGGATTATTCTAAGATTGTTAACTGTCTTGTCTTACCTCAGAGCATATGATACTCACACCCATTTTCATGCTGAAGGTACAAGTTTTGTAGGCACCAGCTAGATGTCTATTAAAAAAAAAAAATCAGTCATAGAACAGAGGGCTGAACTGGAAAGCCTGCTGTATGAGAACAGCAGCTGGGGAATTACAGAGCAAACTAAACCGCAATAGAGCAGCATGCACAGTTCTTCCGGAAAAGCGGTTGGGTATGCCCAGCCTATCCTTTGCACAGCAAGCACATGATGATTTGCAGTAGAATAGTTCTTCCATATGGTCTAAGAGGGACACTGCAGGTTCTTCCTGTATGACATGCTTCCTGGCCATCTTCAGAGAGTGTTTACAAACTGAATTGTCACAGACCATCCATGACATCCTTTCCATCTGGCTTCATAAACATTATATTCTTCCATACATAAAACAGCTACATTTGGAATGCCCTGGTTTTGTTTTTTTATTGTATTTAGTTAAAATGCTCAGAACAAATACACTTCACAGGACCTGCAGGATTAGTTGATTTTGGGGACCTTCTTGTGTCCTGGGGTCTTCCTCAGCTCTTCCTGACACTTTCATACCATTACTCTTTTCGCAGAAAGTCTGGAGGCATTTCCCTACCAGGATAATTCATGGTTTGCTCTACTGATTAGGGGGATCATTGCCAACTAGATCAATTGGTTCTTTTACTACCCCTCAAAATCACAGCTCATATGCTTTTATGTCATATTTGACCTACACTTTTCTACTTTCATTTTAGGAAAAGGGAATGGTTTATAATTCCCAAACATGAACACACAATGCAGGGCATGTTCCTGGGCTTGCAGCCAACATTTATTTTACTCTTCCTGAGGAGTTTGTTAAGATATTTACATGGACTCATCCTGCCTCACCAAAGTTGATTTATTTGCTGCTTGAATTACTGAGTACTTATTTTGTGGAAAGTGTAAGTTATGATTCCACTGTAATAAGATTTACCATGTTATGGTGGTGGCAGCTGCCTTCTTCCTATAAATATCCATTTTAGAGAGACATTTTCCCCTCTACGTACTTTTGTGAGACCTTATTCTTAGTATTAAATAATATCAAAACCAACAAAGGAAACAAATTGACAGATGAAGTTCACTAAGCAGGTAAGTTGAATAATTATTTTTTGGTTTTTAAATACAGTTATATATTACAATTATAGATTTTTGTTATTTAAACTATAAATATTGCATAATTATGGCTTTTTCTTGAAGTGACACACCATCCAAGTTATAATCGGTTTTTTGGTGAAATTTGACACACCAATCTGAAAAGGTTGCCATCACTAGACTAAGCTCTTTCCAACTGGGCCTCCATAAGGCCATGGTTGAAATTCAAGTTGGGGGCCAAACTCTGAACTTTATTGTTGATACAGGGATAGAGCATTTGGTAGTTACTCAGAAAGTAGATCTCCTTTTGTGACCGGAAATGGCCATTAATGGAGCTACCAGAATCACACTTGCGGATCATTCTTCTGCCCTCACAAATGTCAGGTAGGCAGCCACCAGTTGGTTCATAAATTTCTGTATTTGCCAGACTGCATATTCCCTCTAAAGGGCAGAGAACTTTCAGCCAAAATGGAAGGAGATATCACCTTAGCAGCTCACCTTGGACAGCTCAGCACAACTGCACCTCAGTGAGTAGACCTCTGCAATGATCCTGTCTTTAGAAGTGTCTTGGGAAACTCACCATTAGAGCCTGAATTAGATAAGGAATTCACACTGGTACGGGCAAAAGGCCTTTTTCTGACTTCAGCTGGCACCTTCTAGTCAGCTCCTATTTCCCCTTAAGTAGGAAAAACCAGACACAAGTGCTAAGGAACAGTTCACCTGGACTAGACTGCCCCAAGGGTTAAAGAACTTCTAAACACTTTTTGTGAAGCACTAGGTTATGACCTTTTACTCACTAGCTTCATGCAAGCTCAGTGTTGAGAAGGAACATGAACCCTTCTAAGACCCTTAATTTAAAGAGGTTACCAGGTTTCCAAAAGGAAGGCTCAAATCCATCAGAGGGAAGCCAAATACATAGGTTTCCAAATTACCCAAAGGAAATGAAGATTAAAGACAGAAAGAAATCAGGCATTGAGTGCCATACCAGTCTCCAGCACCTGGTGGGGATATGGGAATACCTAGGGGCAGCAGGGTTCCGTTAAATGTGGATCCCAAGATTTTCAGATCTAGCTAACTCCCTCTATGAAGCTTTAAAAGGAAAGAAAAGGCACGCATTAACTGAGTTCCTAAGCAGGAAAAAGCCTTCACAATCATAATGGCAAAACTCACTGAGGCACCAGCTCTGGGACTCCCAGGCATTACATAGAACTTTACAAAGGGGTAGCCCTAGGAGTTGTAATTTAGGAGTTGGGACCCTAACAGAGGCCAGTAGTCTTCCTCTCCAAACAGATTGATCCAATAGCCTCTGGGTGGCCCCCATGCCTCAGGTCCCTTGCAGCCATGGCCTTATTAGTCAAAAAGGCAGACAAGCTCACTGTGAAACAGAACTTAAATGTTAGTGTGCCTAATGCTGTTGTCATTCTAATGGAAGCTAGGGGAAACACTGGCCAACTCATGCTTGGATGCAGAGGGAGCCCCTCAGCATGGTTGTCTAGAAATCCTAAAGGAAGTTTCCTCCAGTTGGCCAGATCTAACAGACAAGCTTCTACAGCATCCAGACTAAGTATTGTTCATGGAAGGCAGTAGCTTCCTGGATGAAGAAAAAAAGATGAGCTGGATATGCAGTGGTATCAAGCTCTGAGATAATAGAGGCACAAATCCTGCCTGAAGGATGGTCAGTATAGAGGGAAAAACTTTGAGCACTAGTGAAAGCCGTAAATCTCATTAAGGATAAATGTGCCAACATCTATATTGACTCCTGCTGTGCTTTCACTACCCTGCATATCCATGGGACCATTTACAAGACAAGGGGGCCCTGATAGCTGGAAGAAGTTACTAGAAGCAGCCTGGGAGTCCAAGGAAGTAGCAGTCATTTATTGTAAAGGACACCAACAAGGGAAAGTTTCAGTGTCAAAAAAAACCCATTTGTCAAGCAGATGCAGCAGCAAGGCTATCTTATCTGCTAAGGAGTGGGAGGTGCCATTACAGATCATGCTGATTCCTGAATTACCTAAATTTCTTAAATACACACCTCAAGAAGAAGAATGGGCCCATGGGAAGAGGATAAAATGACGAAGAAAGGTAGTAAATATTCCCAGATCATAGGGTCTACCCCAGAACAGTTATCTCATAGAGTAGTTCTCCAGCAGCATGAATTTACCCATTTAGGGAAGATGGCTTGTTAAGCAAATACTATCTAATTGCCCATCTCCCCTCCTTGAGAGCCTCAGTCTCTCAACACTGCCTCCTCTGTGGACAGAACAATACAAGGCAGGGTTGCTGTAGGACCTATAGGAATTCAGCGCTGTGGGCAGGCTCCCTTTGAGATCTAGAAGTAAACTTTATAGAAACAGGGCCTAGTAGAGGAAATAAATATCTTTTGTTTTTTGTCTGCATCTTTTTAGGCTGGGTTGAGGCATATCCTACCCACATGAAGAAAGCAAAGGAAGTCACTAAGGCATTACTGAAGGACATAATTCCACAATATGGAATACCATTAACAATAGAGTCAGATAATGGCCCAGCCTTGATAGCTGAGTTAGTACAGCAGGTAGCTAAAGCCTTACGGATTAAGTGGAACTTCACATACAACCTACAGGCCCCAGAGTTCAGGGAAAGTGGAATGCATGAACCAATCAGCCTCTCAAGCAGGCTATGGCTAAGCTATGCCAAGAGACAAATTTACCCTGGACAGATATCTTGCCTCTTGCATTCCTAAGGGCATGTTGCGTACTAAGGGCCCAGGAAGAGTTCTCTTCATTTAAAATTCTATACAGCAGGACCTTCCCCCAATCCCTCCTTAATTTTGCCAAAGGAAGGTTTGGGGGGATATAGGGTACTTAGAAATTCAGAAACAGCTGTAAGGACTTGGGCAAAACTATCCTTGAAGCCCATAAATGGGTTATTGATCAATTGCCCAACTCGCTAGGAACAGCTGTGCATCCTCACAAGCCTGGGGATCAGATTTGGGTAAAAGATTGGGAAAAGTAACCTCTTAAGCCAACCTTGAAGAGAACTTATCCAGTCATACTAACTCAGTTCTCAAAGTTATGACTGAAGACCTGGATCCACCACTCCCAGGTAAAAGCAACTGCACAGTCAGTTTTCAGAGTTGAAGGTGACCTCTGACCTGAACCACCCCCTTCAGATCATCTTCAAGAATATGATGGATCTGGCTGACTGAACTGAATATTCTTATTTATTCCTTCTTCATACAAGTGTTGCCAGAACCCCAGACTAGTACTGGCAGGAGAACTTCTCTGCCTTTGCTACTTCAATGACATCCTTGTGGAAGATGGTGAAAACTTGGGATACTGAATACTCTTTTTGGTTGCCCACCTTCAGCAATGTATGAACCCCTTTTACATCCCATGTGGTTCAGGGTTCCAATTCTATGTTCAGGTTCTGGAGAAGGCCACACACAAATGAAAAGAGACTAGAAAAGTATGAATTTGGGAATATTGGGGACAGGCGGCTGCCAATCTCTAATTGAATGACTGCACTGAGCTCTGGCTTGGCTATCCCTTTTATTAAGACTACTAGAGGCCTAGTGCACAAAATTCGTGCAAGGGGAGTAGAGGAGGGGTCCTTCAACCCAGTCTGCACCCTTTCTAATCTGGAACCTCTTGAGGGATGTCTGACTGTCCATTTAGGCCCAATCCCTGTAGGATCAGGACCAAATGGGCAGTCAGACATTGTTCTCACAATCCAAGACTGCTGGCTCCAAACTGCTCACCTGCCTGCCTCTCTGATTGCCCCTAATCTGCGTGCCAGCCTGATCACCCCCTAACCACTACCCTGCCATCCTAATTAATGTCTAACTGCTCCCCTGCCAGCTTGTTTGTGTCCAAATTCCTCCCCTGCTGGCCTGATCACCCACAACTGCCTTCCCTTGCAGGCCTGAAACCTCGCACTGTCCTCTCCTGCTGGCCATCTTGTGGTGGCCATCTTTTGTCCACATGGGGGCAGGATCTTTGACCACATGGCAGCAGCCCTCTTGTGTGTTGGAGTGATGGTCAATCTGCATAGGTCTCTTTTATTAGATAAGATTAGATAGGTGCATGGGTGGGGACCAGTTGGTTTGCCCTGAAGGGTATCTGGATCAGGGTGGGTGGGGGAGCCTGGGTGAGTGGGTCTATGGTGGTTTGCAGGCTGGCTATGCCCCCAAGAGGCCCAAGTGGAGGCCCTGGGTCTGGGATTAATCTATGTCTATAATTAAAACTTTTAGCCTGATGCAGAGCCAAGCCTTCTGCTCGCTCTGTGGCAACAGTCATTTCTGTTTGAAACTTTGTAGCCTAGAGTGGAGGCCTAGGCTAGGCTGTAGAAGATTGGCTTCCTCCTTCACCTGAAAAACCTAGTCTCTGCTCTCCATTTTCGTGGCTGCCACCATTTTGTTGGAATTATGTATCTTCTAAAATTGAAACTTCATAGCATTGAGTGGAAGCCTAGGCCAGCAACAGCTGGTGGAAAGCTTGGCTTCCTCCATTGCTGGGAAACCCAAGCCTCCCTTCTGCTCTCAGTGGCAGCAGCCATCTTGGGGATTATTTGCATAATTTGCTCCTGATTGGTTGGTAGGCATGGCTGTGGGCATGGCTTGATTAGAGGTATGGTAAATTTGCATATTACTCTTTAATTAGACAGGATAGGATATGGCCATAGCCTTTAGGCAGAAAATTTCAATAACAGAAATGTACAAAAAGCACACAGAGATGGAGGTTGCTTCAGTTAACAATATTATAGCTCTAACCTTTCAGAGAAACTAGGGTTGTTTACCAGCCTGCCAGGCTTTCTGTCCACATCTTTCTATTAGTGAGACAAGGATTGGTTTCTGGCATCTCCCCCCTTTCTTTCCTTTAATAAAAATCTTTTATCTGCAGACTAGAAATAAACATATAAGAACAAAAAATGAGACAAATAACAATGGCCATGCTGAGAGGCAAGTGAATCAGTCTGCAGTAAGTTTCTTTCTGGGCCAAAATTTTTTTGAGTCCCATTTTCAATGTCCAACAGTTCCTTATATGTGCATGTTAGCAATGATATTTCAGTTTTGGATGGTGGACAAATGGTGGCAATGCAGGTCTGACGCTCTCTGGTTTTGGTCCTGGGCAATCTGCAGCAATGCACAGCTGACTGCAAGCATGGCAAGGTGTCATCAGTGTTCTTCATCTCAGGACTGTTTATCCTCTTGTCTTCATGGCTGGAGCATTCCTGTCAATAATTCTCTGTTGCAGGAATCCACATGGTCTTGGAGTTGTTTTCTGAAAATTTACAAACATATTCTCTAACAAACGTTAATAAAGGAATCTTATAAATTTTATTTGAGATCATTTTTATTTTTGCCCAAACGATTTTCCTTTGGTTTATTTTAATATCATGTGTGTTTTTAATGGGTGTCTTACTGATAGCATTACAAATTAAAATTAATTTTCAAGGTAAAGATTTTTCTAGATGTAATTTACTCACAAAGTAAAGATTTTTCTAGATGTAATTTACTTACAGGATAATTTTTTTCTGTATATTTTCCCACTATTTACCCCCTTTTTTTTTGAATTAATGGAGGCTTTGGAAATTTTATAATGCAGTCTGATAACTTTAATTTTTTTTTTTTGCATAGAAATATGTTCATCATATGTTAAGCAATTTTAACATGGGATGAACTATCAATAGCAATTTTAGTCAGTACTTTAGAAACAGCTTTTTGTTCACTACAATTAAATTTTCTTGAATATTCATTATTTCATTTAGCCAATTTAATCTGAAAAGTTGACTACTATTTTACTGTCCAATTTAGTTTACCCCGTAAATATTAGTGGAAAGGATTGTTTGCATTCTTCAGTAGGCCCTAAGAATTCCTGGTGCTAAATATAGGACAGCTGCTATCAGCCACCTCTCTGTCTGTTATCTTAGACCTGCTCTGGGCTGGGCCAAGTCTCTGACTATTACCTGGGTTCTGATTTGAGCTGGGCATGCAAAGTGAAGCAGCCATGGGGCTTGGAGACTTCCCTCAGAAGGTTCATGAGGGTTAACCCCCTGCAATGTTGTGGGGTGAGGGTCTGTTCCCGCCTCTGTTGATTCCCAAATTTTCTCCTGATGACCCCTCTGCGACTGTGCCTGTCTTAGGTTGTTCCTTTCCTAAGCAATCTTATAGCTGTTGAAATGAGTGAAGAAACATGCATGGGGCCCTCCCTTATAACTCCCTATGTTCCTTGTCCCACAAACATGGATTATGCTTCTGGTCTTTTCACGGGCCTTGCAAGAAGGACCCCAGGGATTGTGGATCCCCAGGCCATATCTGATGATCTGGCCTGGCACCAGCATTAATAACCCTCTTTTTGGGGCAGGGCACTATCCACAGCCTCAGGCATCTATAACCAGTTCTACAAGACCAGTGTCTTGTTTTCTTGACTTAATTATAGGTTATCAGGAATGTACACTGAGCTTGCTGGCTTGGATTCAGATCACTAGCCCCAAATATCAGGGCTACATTGGAATTAGCCCTCTTTAACCTTCTCAGTAACCCCCAAGGCTAAGAATAGCTTGTGGAACAAGAGTAGAGAATGAAAAAGAAAGTAGGGGGTTGAGTCTTGCAACCTAGTTCAGTATCTGGTTAAAACTGTCTTCTTACTTTCACACTCTGACTCACTTCTGCAGAGCTACAGAGCCTAACCCCAGAGCCCCTCCACAGTTGACTTGGATAGAGCATACTCCCAAGGACCAACCAAGACAGACTTGGGCAAAGCTGCAGCGACTCTCAGGGCCTGCCATAGGAGAAGATACTTAGGTCATAGACTTCGCAGGAGTTCAGTTCAGGCTTTGGGTTCAGAATTCCCCTGGACTAGGAGTAGGGTATGTGCAGTTTAGTTAAGTCAGGTCTGTGAAATAAAGGTTAAACTTTTCTCACTCAGAGTGTTGGCTGAATCCTCTCCTGTGTATTTTGCCACAACATGAATATATACAAGTAATTGTTCTTGTTTCTGCCTCCTGGGCTTTGGCCAATGGCACAGGTTTGTGAAAAATTGGCAACTAAGAGAAGAGATAAAGTAAGGAAATATATTTTTGCTTGCCAAGGGAGGAAAGTGCATTGATAGGCAACAAAAGGCAAAAAAGAAAGAGTGGCTTGCACTTTTAAAGAGGAAGCAGGAGGCCAGTGTGTCTTAATAGCTGGTCACTGACCCATGAACCAGGAGGTCATGTTTTGATTTCCACTCAGGTACACATGTGGGTTGTGGGCTCAATCCACTGTAGGAGATGGGAAGAAGGCACATCATTCTCATCATTGATGTTTCTTCCTCTTCATTAACTTCTCTCTGAAATTATATTAAAAACATATTAAAAAAACTAAAGAAAAGCAAGCAGTAGCTGTTGCTAAGCAACAAGAAAGGGAGGAGGATTATGTTGAAATTGACCAGATGTTACAGTTTGTTCGCTCTCGGGGAGACAGGCAGGTGGGTTGGGAAGAACATATCAGTATTTCCCCCCAAGGCTATCAGGCAGGCTTAGGGGGGAAAATGATACAAAGAGTTCAAAGGGTGATTGTCTGAAAGAAAGAAAGGAGACATAGAAAATGGAATATTGATAAAAAGCCTGAAGCTGTTAAAAGAGAAAGGGAGGATAGAGGAGAGTGATGGTGGTCATGGTGTGTGTGTGGGATGCAACTTTGTGTGTAGTCTTGCCTTGTCCTGCAGTTTGAACAGAGAAGCTGTTTAAATCAGAAGAGACAACAGGCTTGGAGTTTAATTACCATTCGTTGTGGAAAGCCACAGAAAGAAAATGACAGGCCCATTTTCTATCTCACACTTGCCCTTTACAATATGGCAGAGAGGTTCTTACAAAATAGAGCAGTGTTGTAGCCATCGATAGTTTTGTACTTCATACATACATGATTTTTGGTGTGTTATTTTGGGAGCATTTGGGAGTATATTTTTTTCCAAGCTCATCTGAGCACCTGTCTAGGCTGGTATTATTGAGGGTCTTGTTTTCTTAAGCACTTATTTTTCCAAGGATGCTTTTTTGATAGAGTGAATTGGTTCTTTTATTCAGAGATTGATTAAATAGTGTTTGATTTTACCCATCTCTACAATTTGGGTATTGGGTTAAATTTTTAGACAAGACCTGCATTTTCTATATTTTCCCACATTCTTTGCCCTGTCTCTGTTTTTAAAGATCCTATAAGTGAAATTGTTTAAACAATGTGTCCTGGATGCCTGTTTAAGTAGAGCATTCTATGAGTATATGTGAGCATTTATTCCAATACTGCCTGCAATAGGTGAGAGTAGCAGGTCATTCACAAAAAAAACTTTCTCTGAAGCCCCTCCCCACATAAGTCAGCTGCATATGTTGTGAATCAGGAATTACATGTCTGGGAAAAGTAAAGCTAAGTGGGCTGAGATGTGGAGCTAGAGCAGGTCTCCATTGTTTGGGCAACAAGGATGTTAGTCTTTCCAAGACAGTAGACAGCTCTTGAATAAGGATGGATGATAAACTCCTTGGTCCAAGGATGACTACCAGGTCAAAGATTGACTCCCAGGTCCTGAGATCTTACAACTACCAGACAAGTTAGAATGTCCTTTCTTTATTCTAACAAGGCAATCATGGGAAATACAGCATCACGGATGTTTCTTATTATTATTCTTCCTTACAATGAATATCTAGTTCCCAAAATTATAGATTTGTACCCAACAGTCCTCACTGCATTTTCTTTTACCTCATATCTAGGAGATTCGTTTTAGATGTAAAGTCTCATGCTGCTGGCCTGCATTTGGTTCTGCCTTGAAAGCAGTTCCCAGTGATGAAATACAGCAAATTCAGGATCTAAAATGAGCAAGATGTTGAACATAGAAGCAAGGTGGTAGACAACAAAAACAAACAGACAAACAAACAAAACACAGCAGACATATTAAAAGAATTCCTATAGCCAAGAAAGTTTGGGTAGCCAAAAAGCTAGGTTGAATAAAATTAAACAAACAAAAAAATTATTTTACCTTGAAGATAGTTTTTCTAATTTGTGGAATGTTGTTTTCTATCTATTAAGAATTGGTAGAAAGATTAAAAGAGCACATGTTTTGAATTTGCTTACATCTGTGCTTCTACTCAGACGCAAGTAATCTATTGCTGCCAGATTTTCTAAAACTGCCTCTCTGATCTGACTCAGCCCTTGATTTATCCCATGAATAGCCCTGAATGTAGCATTCGGATTTCTTACAGTTCTGCAAGGCAGCTGTGTCACTTCTATATTAAGGGATGCTACCAAACCTGGCATGACACAAATGCTTAAAGGCACATAGTAATCACGCTTGCACAGGTGAAGATTGTCATTGCAGTCTGGTGACACAGTCCTGAGAAGGTCTCTTTTGATATGAACACTGTGATATTTCTGAAACACAAAGGACAGTCAATCATCATAAGGAACAAGACCCCATGGTACTGTTAGCAGGAACAAATGAATACATAATTATTCCACATATCAGAAACCAACCAGCCAGCAGATTACTATGTCCATTACTAGAAAGGTGGATGACATTATCAGAACAATTCATATTTTAGTTATTAGATACTAAAAGACAATAACCAATGAAAGTCAGACATTTGCCTGACTACAGCAGTCTTTAGAGAAAACATCCCTGCCATCTTTACTCAAACCATTGGTCTCAACATATAAAGATCCCTGTATGTGACTTCTTAAAATAAATGGAATTATCAGTATGTGTCCTAACTTGTTCTGAGCAAAATGTAACATCAGTCCTACACAGGTTCTTCCATTGGCAGCTTCAGAGCAGTCAGAGTGGTAAATAGCATGTTACAGGTTACTGTCCATTTCTCCTCCAATTGGCCCATCATCCTTGTTCTGCTCACATCCGTCTAATTACCTACAACAACTTTCATCAAGGATCTCAACTCTGAATTCTTTCAGAGAAAGAAGCATAGGATCTTTTCTGAAACTATTTCATGCTGAGGAGGAATGATGTTTTCTTTCAGATCTAAGACATCCTTGCTTTCTCTTAGAGGACAATGAGATCTGGGCATGGAAAGAGATGGCAATGGTGTCTATACCTGGTATTCTCAGGGTATCAGTAGCGTTTGTAAACTTCTGGAGACAAAGTGTGTTATAAAGTTTGTTTTATTGGTGTAAATCTATAGTTAAATTCGGAATCCAGTTCAATTCATTAGTGGAAAATAGAGCTTTAAGTCTAATATTCACAACTATGTATTTCAGAGTCTACTGAAATCCATTTCCCACCTTAAAATCACACTTGTGTACTAGCTGTTTTGATTCAGTGGATAGAGTATCTGCCTATGGATTGAAAGATCCTAGCTTTGATTCTGGGCAAGGGCATATGCCTGGATTTTGGGCCTGGTCCCCAGTAGGGGGCATACAGGAATCAGGCAATCAATGATTCTCTCTCATCATTGATGTTTCTATCTCTCTCTCTCCCTCTTCCTTTCTCTCTGAAGTCAATAAAATAATATCGCACTTGTTTTGATCAGAAGCCAATTGAGACCAATTTACTTATTGTATTAACACTAGTTTCAATTTGGCCTGATTTGCTGGAATACCATAAGATAGCAACTGATCATATAAACTTTTAAATATTAATTGCTGGAATTGTATGATTGAACTTTAATTATCTCCTCAGGGCAAAGAAGCTGGGCCACCAAACTGCCATCATGTTTACCTGAATTACCTGCAGGCTTCAATGAATTCCTCATAATCTTGAGATTCCTTCTCTGCCATCTATCAGGAAAGCAAACTTTCTTCTTTACCTGGAAGGATTGTCATGAACCATATGAACAAGCAAGGTACCAGGCTATTTCTCCAAATTGCTCACATAGAACTCAAAGTCAATTTTTATTCCTTAAAGCTTTCTGGTTTCATCTAGGATCTGGGCATGTCTCTCTCAGACGTGATGTTGCAGTCAAAGTCTTGGTTCATAAAACCATAATTAGAAACTGGTTTAGTGAATTCATGCAAAAGAATGTATTGCCATGGCTCACTCATGAAGAATTCCTAAATTCTGGAGGAAAAAGGCAGGGAGAAAAATAGTTTACCAAATTGCTTCCTTATATCTGAAAAACAAAAATTATTAAAAATCAAGAGTATTTTTTTTTATTTTATACTAGCGGCCCAGTGCATGAAATTCATGTATGGGAAGAGGGTCACCTCAGCTTGGCCTACACTCTATCCAATCTTTGACCGCTTGCTTTTATCCATTCACCTGTCTGTCAGCCTGATGCCCCTAAATGCTCTCACCTGTCAGCCTATTTGCCCTAACTGCTCTCACCTGCTAGCCTGGTCCCTCTGACTGCTATCCCCTGACTCCTGATTGCCTCTAACACCTCCTCTGCCTTGGCCCCGCCAATGTATCTTTGTGGGAAAAGACATCCGGAAGGACATATGGAAGGTCAGTGGGACCATGCGGAAGATGTTCAGTGTAATTAGCATATTACCTTTATTAGTATAGATTCCACCTTGTCCTAAAAGTTCAGGTTGTCCCCAGGTTTTCCTATTGTGGAAAGTGAGCCCGAAGTAGCACCCTGGGTTCTGAGCAAGGCTTATGTGCTTATGCTTTATCTCTGCAGATGTGATTCCCAGAAGAAGACTCTTAGATGTACCTAGAACATTTCTATCAGATTTGTCAAATCATCCTCAAAAAATGTTGAACCATTTTAAACTTCCACCCACAACCATGGGTGTGCCCTCCATCCCACTTTGATGCCAATATCATTGAATTCTCCCTAGAAGCTTCCATCCTGTCAGCTGGGGACAGCTTGGTACTTGAGCCAACCTCATTGTTCAGCTGGGGACTTGATTTCCCAAGATAGAATTATGGAGGAGGAAAAATAGCTTTCCTCTACCTTTCTGAGTTCTTAGTGGAGGCCCTTGCAATGAAAGATAGATCACTGAGAAAAAAAAACAAAAGTTCATTAACATGTGTACCTTGTGTATATGTGGGAGATCCCAGGGAAAAAAATGAGTAACTCCCCAAGGTGGCTTAGAATGCAGATTTAAATACCTTCTTCCTAGGGGAAGGAGACGGGAAATATAGGCCTCTTAGAGAAGAGTAAATAATGTTTAAGAAAGATGAATGGGGTCGGGGGGAATAGTTTAAAACAAAGTTTGGGTGTGATGTCAACTTCTCCTGTCCTGTGACAGGAGTCAGTCTTCTCTGCCTGATGACATTTCTCCCATCAAGGGGACATATAACATTGAAGCTCCTTTAGGGGGGTCTGATTTTAGGGAGATCAGAAGACTTATGTGAAATCCTCCACATGCATTTGTTGTTTTTCAAGCATCTACAGCTCAAGATCATCAGTATAACAACACAGCATGTGTTGGGGTGGCATGTTCTCTGACCTTCAGAATAAACCCAACAAAAGCTTGTTTCCTCTCTTAGATGGTTTACCACAATAACATTATTCCCTGGAGATGGTATTCTGACCAGACCTTCCTGGGAGTGGTCATAACATTACCCTGTGTTTGTAGAAAGGTGTGGGCCACAGCACTAAATTATCAGGGGCAGTTTTCTCATCTTGTGGAAAGGGAGATGAAGTTATGATAGTTTATCTTCCTTTTCACAAGTTTCTTGCAGTTTGATGTCTCTTCTGCCCCATTCATCAACCCGGGTGTCTCCACCTCAGGCCTTGGGGCTGCTGGTTGCCAGGCCTGCAGGTTTTTATCTTCAGTCCATTTCCCCCTACTTTCAGGCCCAGGTTTGCCATGGCCAGGCTTCAATGGTGGGAGGCCGGATCCCCTTCTGGGTCTGGGGCCGCAATTGGGGCCCTGCCACTGCAACACTGCCATGGCCAGGTGGAGGGGAATGGGGGTCAGCCCACCATCTTGGTTGGGTTAATTTTCATACTCCTCCCATTGGCTGATAGCATAGTGAAGATATGGTCAACTTGCACGTTTCTCTTTTATTAGATAGGATGTTTACTTTTAAAAATACATTTTATTTCAGAGAGGAAAAGAGAGGGGGAGAGAGATAGAAACATCAATTATGAGAGAGAATCACCGATCAGCTGCCTCCTGCATGCCCCCTACTGTGAATCAAGCCTGCAACCCAGGCATATGTCCTTGTCTAAAATCAAAACCAGGACCCCTCATTCTCCAGGCTGGCACTCTATCCACTAGGCCAAAAAGGCTAGGGGAAGGATACTTTTTAAAATGTTACAAAGTCCATCGAATTATTTTCAGTACATTCAGCCCCATAATCAAGTTTTGATAATTTGACTCACCAGTACTTCTAAAAATCAAGAAAAAATTATAGCCTCCTGTGATATTTTTACATTTGGGATGTAGAATATATTTTGCTTATATAAATACAATATATACCTTTATTTGACAAAGTTTCCCAGGTACATTAAGTATAAAGTTATCTTTAATAAGGATAGAAAATAAATCCCTGAAGCAGTCCAGGGTGTATTGGAATGACCTAAACCAATTCTAGGTCCAAAAAAGGTTTAAAATTCTTATTTAACCAAAAGATTACATATAATCCTTATTATTATGAAACAAGTAGCTGGGTGCATGAAGTTTGTGCATGGGAAATGGGGAACTTTCTCAGCCAAGCCTGCACCCTCTCCAATTTGGGACCCAATGGAGGATATTTGACTGCAAGTTTAGGACCGATCTCACAGTGATTGGGCCTAAACTTGCAGTCAGACATCCCTCTTGCAATCTGGAACCATTGGCTCCTAACTGCTCACCTGTCTGCCTGCCTGATCACTTCTAACCTCTCTTCCTGCCTGCTAATAACCCATGACTGCCTTTGTCAGCCTGCCTGAACCCCCCCTAACTTTCCTCCCCTGCTGACCTGATCTCATGCCCAACTGCCTCTGCTGTCTGATCACGATAGTGCCCTACTTAGCCAGCCTGATCTCTCCCCCAATGGCCCTCCCCTTCTGGCCTGATCTTGCCCTTAATGGCTCTCCCCTGCAAGCTTGATTTCACAAACTGCCATCTCCTGCCACCTTGGTTGCACCCAACTGTGGGGGTCACCCCAGGCAACACACCTTGAGCATTTCTTAAGTCTTTGTGGGCTAATTCCAAGGCATCTGGCTATCCTTTTGTTCAGGTTTGGGATACACCCATTGCCCTAAGGCAGCCAATTCAAGTAACAGGCAGATTATCTTATCAGTAAGGATTTACATGATTGTTTGATGGGGAAGCTTCCTTATTACGTTTTACCTCTGACCTTTCAGAGCCAATTAAGGTTGTTTACATCTTTCTATTGATGAGACAAGGATTGGATTTCGGCACCTTTGTATTTTTGGATTATAAATGAACTGCTGCTGTTTGGGTGTCAGATGCTGTCTCTCCCTCATAGAGAACAGACATCCCACCCAGCCCCAACTATTTTTTTCTATTACTGCATCTTCGTCTTCTATACATTTATTTCTTAATCCCCAGGTCTTCTACTCAGAAACTGGACCCAATCTCTCTTTCTCTGAGCTAGACATGGAAAGGAGAGAAAAACACCCACAGCCAACTGCCTTTCCCTGCTGGCCGCATCTCACCTCCAATGGCCCTCCCCTGCTGGCATGATCATCCCTAACTGTCTCTGACTGCCTGATCACTCCTAACTGCCCTCCCCTGCTGGCCTGATATATCCCCAACTGCCTACCTTTGCTGGCCTGATCTCGCCCCCAAATGCCATCCACTGCAGGCCTGATTTCACGCCCAGCTGTCCTCTCTGCCTTGGCCCCCATCACCATGGCTTTGTCTGAAAGGACATCAGGTGCCTGAAAGATGGGCAGTTGACCCAGTTTAATTAGCATATTACCATTTTATTTTTATCAATAGTATTATATTATTCATTTATTCAAAATGATAATTAAGAAGATTGTTTTAAAGTAGTTAAGTGGCAAATTAAAATAACACACACACACATATATATATATATTTCAATGGTTTGCAGAACTTTTGCTTCCTAGGCAAATACAGTAAAAACACTTTTAACACACTGAAAACAGACTAAAAAGTCTGTATTAGCTTACTTTAGATTTACTTATCTAAAATTCACTATTCAGATTACCTCAATTTTCCTTTTAAGATTTCTCTTCACAACTTTTCTACAACTTTTACAAACCTTCTTACCCATCATCCTATCTAATAAAAAAGTAATATGCAAATTTACCATCACTCTAACACACAAGATGGCTGCCACAAGATGGCCAGCAGGCAAGGGCAGTTTTGGGTGACCAGGCTGGCAGAGAAGGGAAGTTGGTGGTGATCAGGCCTACAGGGGAGGGCAGTTAGGGGTGACCAGCCCTGCAATGGAGGGCAGTTAGGGTCAAACAGGCTGGCAGGGGAGCAGTTAGGCATCAATCAGGCTGGCAAGGTAGTGGTTAGGGGGTGATCAATTTGGCAGGCAGAAGCAGTTAGGGGCAATCAGGAAGGCAGGCAAGTTGAGCAGTTGGGAGCCAGCAGCCGTGGATTGTGAGAAGGATGTCTGACTGTCCATTTATGCCTGATCTTGGTAGGGGTCCTTTTTGGAGAGATTGCAGGCTGGGCTGAGGGACACACACCCCTGTGCACAAACTTCATGCACTGGTCCTCTAGTGTATAATAGCTGGGGCAGCAGCCAAGAGGGACTGGTTGGTGCAGGAGGCTGCTTTGTGTGATCTGGACTGCAAAGCCGTCTGCAATCTATGACATTCTCAGTGCACAATTTATTATCTACAGATCTGCTTCTTTTTATTTGTTAAATTTCACTAACTACTTCAGGATAATGGGTAGCATCATTACAGGGGAAAGAGCCAGGTTTGCTTACCCAAGGCAAAGGGGCAGTCTCAGTCTCCAGGGAAGTAGCAGAGAAGAGGGCAGGGCTGAGTCAGAGATACTAAGTCCCAAACTTGAAAGGAGGCTGGAGGAAGCAAGGGGATGAGTGCAACAGCTGTGTAGTTGCCTAGAAAAGCTCCTGGAGGGGTGCTGAGGAGCCCAGTGCCTTAACCATGGGACAGGCTCCACACCCCTTTTTCCTCCTCCCATGACCTGTCTTCCCAGCTCTCCTCCAAGGACCTACCTGGGTTCTTCCTGCATAGCCCCACCCACACTGAGTCACCCACCCCACACAGCCCCACCCTGCCCCACACAGTCCCACCCCACCCTACACACCCTTTGGAGAGCTCCACGCCCAGAGGAGAAAGGGGGAGGCTGCAGACAGAAGATCGCAAGAGGAGGGGCAAGAGCAGGGCTCACCAAGATCGAGGGGTGGGAAGGAGAGAAACCCCACAGAAATAGGGACAGAAATGGGCAGGGAAAGAGGGATATGCTGATGCATCAGCCTTGGTTGAAGTAGAAATCCTGGTCTCATTTTATAGATCCCAGCAGAGTGTGTGGGGGGAGGGGGCTTAGACAAAGGGATTGTGAATGAATTAGGTGGCTGAAGAGCAGTCACATTTGATTCATGTTGTATTTATTTTTATTTTTTAAAATATTTTATTGATTTCAGAAAGGAAGGCAGGGGTGATCAGTACTCTACACTACAGCTCACACCCATCTACAGTGCCAGATGCCAGCAGTGGGTGCAAGAGGCCAGCTCCTGAGCTGGCAGCAGAATTGAGTGGGGCCAGCACTGGCTGCAGGTGCAATCACCACATGCATGCAGGAGCAAATAATTTTAAGTAGCCACCGGATTCTTGGCCCACTGACAGTGATTGTTACCCGCCTTGTTCTGGTGCCCCCACTCACCTGCTCCACCATCCCATGGTGGCTGATGCCTGCCATGCTCCACTCTCTGCTACCTGCCGCCGACACCTGCTATGCTCTGTGCATGGCCCTGGTGGTCAGTGCACATCATAGCACCTGTTGTTCAGTTTCCCAGTTGTTTGGTTGTTTTGCTGTTCATACTATTTACATACTAGAGTTTTATATAGAGAGATTCTTTGCACTTATTCTAAATTTTTGTAGGGTTTTGTTTCTCTAGAATGTTAATGTTTGGGGTTAAAATGCTTATTTGAGACTTTTCTTGCTTCTTGAAGTAGGTCTGCTAAACTGTGAACTTTCTTCTCAAAACTGTGATTGTTGTTTCTAATCAATTTTGGGTTGTTATGTGTTCATTTCCATTTGTTTCAGATAGATTTAATTGATATTTATAGAACATTTTATCCCAAAGCAGAAAAATTACATTTTTCTGAAACAAGATGCTTTAGGCCTTGTGGAGGCTGGGGGTGAGCCACCAGTTGGACATCCCCTGAGGGCTCCCAGTATGTGAGGGGGGGCAGATTGGGTTGAGGGACCACCCACCCCCAGGGCATGAATTTTGTGTACCGGGACCCTAGTAACAAATATAAAAACTGAAGAGAAAAACTATATAAGTACAAATAAAGAACAGAAAAAAAAGAGAAATTTAGAAGACAAAGAAAAAAGAAATATTGCATTTAGGAAAAAAAATGAAGTAAAATGATGGGAAAATAAATAAAAAGGAAAAATACCACATTTATGAATAATAAAGAACATTATAAACTGATGAACAAAAAGATTGATACATCAGCAGAGAAACATTGAACACACTGTCAAATTATGGCAGGAAGACTGGGAAGTGTTGGGGACGAGGGTTAAGAGATCAACTGAAGGGTTCGTTATCATGCATATAAGCATAACCAATGGACACAAGACACTGGGAGTAGGATGAGCACATGTGCCAGAGGGTAGGAGAGGCCAGAAAGGTCAATGGGGGAAAAAGGAGATATATTCTATGATCTACTATCCTATCTAATAAAAGAGTGACATGCAAATTGATCCTACCTTCGCTATACCCAATAAGCCATGCCCACCAGAAAATCAGGAGCAATATGTAAATTAACACCCAAACAAGATGGCTGCTGCCCATGGAAGGTGATTGCTGGGCTCCGAAGGCTTTTTCTGACATTGGGCAGGCATGACAGGGCTGGAGCGGACCCAGACAGTGATCAGCTGGATCGCAGGGCAATTTCTGGCTATGGTCCCAGCGATCAGCCAGATCACAGGGCAATTGTTGACTGGGGTCCTTTGGCTTTGGGCAGGCCAGGGCTGGGGCACAGCCAGGCAGCAATGGGCCCCATAGCAGGGTGATCATTGGCTGGGTTCCCCTGGCTTTTGGACTTGGGCAGGCTGGGGGTGAGTCATCAGTAGTACATCCCCTAAGGGCTCCCAGTATGTGAGAGAGGGCAGGTTGGGCTGAGGGACCACCCACCCACAAATTTTGTGCACAGGGCCCCTAGGTGTATCCTGTTTTTTCACAAAAATAAGATAGTGTCTTATATTAATTTTTGCTCCCAAAGATGCGCTAGGTCTTATTTTCAGCAGATGTCTTATTTTTCCATGAAAAAGAATACGGTACACATTTATTGTTGAACAAAAAATAAAAGGAACTTTATTACCTGTATATAGTACAGTAGTAGTTGTCATCACAAACTAGCATAACCAGACAAACTGTGAATCCAACATATCAAGAATTTCTTGTTACTACCATTATTTTCATGTACAACAGTCTATGGTACATTTATTGATACTGATATTTACCTGTATGAACACAAAGTGAGATTTATTAAATGACAGTCATATCATTATCTTCTGGAACATCATCATAACAATCCAAATCCTGAATTTCCTGTTGAATTTTTTATGACTCCTTTTCTTTCAGAATCAGTGGACCAAATCTCTCATGTTTAGCAATAGCACTGTCCTTAAATGAGTACTTCTTACCAAGGTAGCCTGCTGGTAGTGCATTTGCAATGCAACTGTCAGTGGTACCCCCATCAATTCTTCACCCAAGTCATAAACTCTTACAGTTTAGGTTTCACAAAGTTCCATGCTGATTTCTCTCCATTCTATTTTTAATGTAGTCATTAATATCCATGTGCAAATTGTCCTTGAATGGCTTGCTTATTGTAATATCAAGAGTCTAGAGAGAGGCTGTCATTCCTGTGGGAATCATTAATTGATCTATTTTCCTTTCGTGAAGAAATTTCTTCGTATCTTTAGCGTGGTGAGTGCTAGCTGCATCCCAGACTAGCAGACCTCTTTGGCTCCCTCACATAACAAGTGGCAGCATTAAATAGACCTACTTCCTTATAACTGCTTGTGTGGGCCCAGACTTTTCCAGTTTCAAGAATAAAAATATTATTGGGGAGGTCTTATTTTCAGGGGCTGCCTTATATAACATTGAGAGTCAAAACTGGAAGTAGGTCCTATTTTCAGAGATGTCTTACTTTTGGGAAAACAGGGTATATAATAAAAGGATAATATGCAAATGACCAAATGGTGGAATGACTGGTCACTATGAGGCACATTGACCACCAGGGAGCAGGTACTCAATGCAGGAGCTGCCCTCCTGGTAGTCAGTGTGCTTCCACATGGGAAAGCACTGCTCAGCCAGATGCAAGGCTCACAGCTTGAGAGCAGAGCAACAGTGGTGGGATCGTCTTCTGCCTCCATGGCAATGCCAAGAATGTCTGACAGCTTAGTGGGCCTAAACCATCAGTTGGACATTCCCCCCGAGCTTCTGGATTGTAAGAAGGCCAAGTTTAGGTATCCCCAACAAGTGCATAAATCTTGTGCACTAGACCTCTAATTTGTAATACTTTAAGCAATAAAACGTACTTTTTTTTTTTTTAAAGAAAAGAATTCCAAAACAGCAGTTTTAGTGCTTACTGTATTATCTCTTTGGATATGCTGTTTGTTAAGCTTGGGTCTTTCTTCAATGCTGTTTAAAGCTGGCCACTTTCTGTGCCTGGTCTTGGACTCCTTGAAAGTTCTCTTGTTCAAGCCAACATCAGATCCAGTTCACATATGGCTCTTGGCAACCTGTCTGAGCTAAAAGCCATTCACATTTTGTGACTGCTTTTGTTTCAATCTCTCCATTTTGGGTGTCTTTTTTTTTTTGTGGTTTATTTCTCTGTACTAAATAGAATTGCTATGACTTCTAATTTTCATGTGGTGGCCTTATGTATCATAAGGTATCCTGTGGGACTCAGTGGGCTTGGCTTATGTAGGAAGAATGAAGCTGAACTGCAAGGCTCACTTTAGCAGCACTGGGCTCAGGTGTAGCTCAGAAAATGTCTGAGAGGATCTGCCTTTGCCTGCATTCCAGCTTCCACCCTGAGTCATTGAAAATGTTCAATTTTTGAAACAACCTCTTGAGGGACCAGGATAATGGGGCCCCTGGATCTCCTATGTTGAAGAGGTGTCATTCAAACTTCAGGAAAGATGGTGGGTGTGTTTTCTCACCCTAAAGCCATATATCTGACTTTGTTTCAGATTATTGCCTTGACTTTGACAGGTTGGAGTCCCTAGTAAATAGGTGGGACCTCCGGAGACCAGAGCTTGGGAAGATTTTCATATACATTTTAATGTTTTTTTTCTGATATTTTTATTATAGAAAAAGGGAAATTTGCAATATTAAAATATTTCTTCTAATTTAGTCCCTTTTAATGTGTATTAGTTCCCTAGTGAATTTCATGCACCAGGCCATTAGTGTGAATATGAAAAAGTCTATCGATCAGAGCAAATTATACACCAGGTTCTGAGTCTGTACAGTTGTCAGTATATAAAATTTCTAGATGTAAGATTTAAAGCTTTTATTTTCCTCTTTTGGCTGAATAAAGTCAGGCAGGCAGTTACAATCTGACAGACCCCACTACTCTGTAGTTTAAATGCATTCAGATTAAGTCCTTATATGGGTTACATAGCATTAGTAACTGAAATTATTCAGCATAAACATTAGTAAGTGATTACATAAGTTTGTCATGTTGTCTAATTTCTGTTTGAAATTGCAAAGCTAAAAAACCCACAGTATTATTTCTCAGTATTCTAAAGCAAAGAACAGATCAAAGGAAAATAAAATGTTAATTCAGAGTGTTCCAGGCAAATATTTAAATAAATATGATAAATTTAGGGTCTAGTAAATTTTATATATTAAAAAAAACCAAAAAACCTCAATCACAAAGATGGACTTCAATATTCACAAATGTGTTATTATTTCTGTTAAAACACAATATTTTTTAAATAACTGGGGCGACTTCTACAACGAGTTGCAAATGACCACAGAGGCAATTAAGTTGGTAATAAGCAGGCAGGAATTTATTGAAAACTGGCCAGGATGGTTGGAGACCTAACACTCAAAGACCACACCACTCCAGGTGCAGGCTGTCCTTTTAAAGGGGTCTGAACCATGAATGTTATTGCCCTGCATTTGGCGAATAGCCCTCAAGGCCACATCTGGGGAAGGGGTGCCAATAGACTATGAATGACCCTATTGCTCGCTTTTTATCTTCTAACTATGTTTTCTGCTAGACCTGGGAAAGTGGTCCTATCTTGTAAAAACAGGTGGTGTGGCTACATAATTGGCACCGGACTGTTCTAGTCTTCAAGGTCACAAGCTGGAAACTAAAGCAGTAATTCCTTTGTTTTAAGCAAGCAGGGGTGAATGAACAGTGGCCAAAGTTTCAAACAGCAGTTTTACTTTAATAAATGTTATTATGACCTTATTTCATAACCTCATTTAAATATATACTAGAGGCCAGTGCCCAAAATTCCTGAATGGGCGTGTGTGTCCCTTAGCTCAGCCTCCATCCTCTCCAAGCTGGGACCCCTCGAGGGATGTCTGACTGTCCTTTTAGGCCTGGACACAGGATCAAGCCTAAATGGGCAGTTGGACATCCCTCTTACAATCCCGGACTGCTGGCTCCCAACTACTCACCTGCCAGCCTTCAAGATCAGATGCACATTGGTCTTCAGACATTTTCTGTTGATAGCAGCTTCTTTTAACTGAAGAGTTATCTTGTATTAATAGTAAATGTTTAGACATAGTCCCACCTCCCTGCTGTCAGACACCAGAGAGCTATCTGACCAACCCCTGATTCTCTAAGGGTGAGACTGCCTCCTCGCTGCTGTCAGAGACTGGGCCAGCACAAACTGGGATATAGCATCAAGTCCTCCTGCACCAAAAGTCCCAGTCAATTCCATACCCATTTGTGTGTGTCCCCTGGAAAAAGCATCTACCCTCATGGGAGGGCTGACAGACCCAGACACTTCCAGAGAATGGGGAGCAGTAATGCTGGAGTGGGTGGATAAGGCCTCTCCCCTTTGTCTCCATGATGTCTGGCCTGACCCCTGGCGGAGCCCACAGGCCCAAACACTCCAGCCCTGCTGCTCAACCCCAGATACTGGCGTGATCCACCACCGGAGTGGGAAGATCCCACCTCTCTGCTTGGTCTCCAGGACCCTTGGCGAAATATTCCAGTGGCAGGGCTGAAGGGACTGTGCACCACCATCTTGTGGCTATGGGCCACCATTTTGTCACAGAGTGGTGATTAATTTTTATAGTACTCTTTTATTAGATAGGATATAAACAAAACCAAGTCTATTTTCAACAAATTTTGCATAATTATTTGTTGTTAAAAGCATTTTTTCCCAGAGCTGGCATTTTTTGTTTTTGTTTTTGTTTAGTTCTTGCCTCCCGCATGTCCCACACTGGGAATAGAGTCCACAACTTAGGCATATGTCCTGACTGGAAATCAAACAATGACCTCCTGGTTCATAAGTTGATGCTCACCCACTGAATCACACCAGTTGGGTTGAGATGATTATTTGCATAAATACAAGAATAGCAATTGATCAAATAGATATTTAAAACCTGCTTTGCTAAAATTTCATAAAAATTCTAAATATTACATTTTAATTAGCCCTGAAGCTTAAAACACAAACAACATAATTGTCCTCAATTATAGTACCTATAGACTTGCAAAAATTATTAATTATTGAGGATCCAAAAATGTCTATAGGTATTTGAGCTGCCATTCTTCAGGAAAGCAACTTTTATTTCTCACCTGGAAAGAGTGCATGAACAATCTTAGCAATACCAGGGGAATTTTCTGAGGGGCTTTTATTTGGCCTATGAAGTCAATCTTTCTTCTTTAAAGCTTCCTGTGACATCCAAGTCTCTCTCAAAAATGGCATTCCAGTCAAAGTAAATTCAGTATTCAGTTTTGTTCTATTATAAAGAGAACAAATTCTCATGAAATTTATGGAAAAAAAAACATTGCTATGAAAATAATAATGTTTTAAGTTCTGGAGGGATCAGATAGAAAAATGTACACATTTTGGTACTTAGATATAACTTGTCAAATCACTTTGAGCAAAACAAGATTTCTTATATATGGAATACCAAAAATAATGTTTAAGCAAAAATTGTTGCTATTCTCATGCATTCCATCACATATAATTAATTCTTATTTACCTTTGTCATTTTGTCAAAGCAGGCAGCACTTTATGAGTCAAGACTTATAATGTAATTGACAAAATAGGTTTCAATTTCCTGCTGCAATAAAAGCCAAACTCATGAGATTGGTACTGATGCAGAGGAACAGAGGTATATTTTCATGTGGTGAGACTTGATAGAATAGTGGACTTGGTTCAGAGGTGATTCTCCCATCTACTCAAGCACAAGGTTCTTATAGAAATAGTATATTAAGGGCTTCTGTTATCCAGTTATCTTACTAACTTTAGGCCCTTTACATTCATCTTACTTAATTTTGGCAGGCTTAAGACTCCATTTATTTTTGCACCTTTTGGAAAAATACACAATGGAAGAAACTACCACTGTGTCACCAATGGCGAAGACCTCCAAGTACATATGACTGGTTAAACTATTGGGAGAGGAGGCTACAGGACTCACCATCAGAAAGCCTGGAGATGCTGAAGCCCACAGTCTGGTACACATGCATCTATACGCAGTTTTTGTGGACAGAACAACTGTATACAGAAAAATATTACTGCTTCTACAATGCTGCCTCTTGTAATATTTCAAGCATAGTTATATGGAGATCTCATTCTCTGCAGTTTCTTTCTCATGTCAAGAGAGAAGTCTTAATTTTAGGAAATGACAGGTCTGCAGTGTGAGTCTGAGTAAGTATTTGGAAAGGAGAATGTGTGTGGATGTGAGTGTGAGGAGGCATCTGTTTGTGGGAGCAGGAGCTGAAGTTGGTTACTTAGATGCTCCAGGTAAAGGAATTGACTTTGCAGCCTGCTACTTGGGTGGCATTTCTCTCTTCTGCAGAGGGTAAGTGTGCTACTTGAGGGAGGTGCAAAGACTGCACCAATCCCTCAGTGAGCAGAGTGATTGGCCTGTCCTACCAGAGGTAAGAGGAACACTCAGCCTGTCCCCTGCACCAGCAGAGAAGCATCTGGAAAAGACCACACTTTGCACTGGCAGAGCCTCATTAGGCTTGTACCTCTTCCCATAGCCCATTACCTTGTCATGGGCCCAGCCAGAACATAGGAACCTGCTGCTCTGAACCTGCATTACCCTGGAGGACTGGTGACACAACCTTTATTGGGTGCACCCAGCCTTGTTATCAGATGCAGGACTTGTCATTTTGACCCATGATATCTTACCCAGCAGCCCTGGTCAAATGACCCTGCTACTTGATACTGGCCAATAGATGTGACCTTATGTCTCTCCTTCTTCCCCCCACCCCTGCACACACATGGACCTGCCACAGAGACTGAATACACATAACTTGGTTGATACCATGAGATGATCAGAAGCACTGCTGTGACCCAGTGTGACTAGTCACCTCTCAAAGCATGGACCTGCTATTGTGAAGTAGCCCTACCTACCTGGATCCCACACTACAGGGATGTAAAAAGGAGACAAAAAACAACCCCAAAATAAAAGAAAAAAAGGATTAGTCAGAAAAGAAACTCCATTAAATGGAGGCAGCTATTTGTCAGTTAAAAAATTCAAAGTAATGGTTATAAGGATGCTCAATATCTAAATGAGAATTACAAGTAATTTAATGAAAATTATAAGGAGCTGAATTGAGAAATACACCAACATAAATTAGAACTAAGAAGAAATGAAGAATGACAGAGTTGCAATAAAGTATATCCTGGAAAGATGCAATAGGAGACAAGAAACTGAAGACCAAATCAGCCAGTTAGAAGGTAAGAAGGAAAATACACCCAATCAGAGCAGCAATTGGAAAGAGGCTACTAGAAAAGGCCAAGAAAATTAATGAGAACTATGCAGAAATAAATAACACCTACAAAGAAATGAACAACGCCTACAAGGATATGAAAAAAGACCAACGAGAAATTAAGCATACACTGACTGAAACAAAAGATATTATACAAAGACCTAAAAGCAGTCCAGACGACCGCAAAAACCAAGTCAAAGATTTGAAATACAAAAAAGCAAAATCCACTCAGCTGGAAAAGTAAGAACCCAAAAGAGTCCAAAAAATTGAAGATAGTATAAGGGGCCTCTGGGACAACCTCAAGCATACCAACATCAGAATCATTGGGGTGCCGAAAAAAGAGAGAGAGCAAGATAATGAAAACCTACTAGAAGAAATAGTGACTGAAAAACTTCCCCCACCTGGTGAAAGAAATTGACTTGAAAACCCAAGAAGTGCACAGAACCCCAAAATATAGGAACCCTAAGAGGACCACACCAAGGCACATCATAATTAAAATGCGAAGAGCAAAAGATAAAGAGAGAATATTAAAAGCAGCAAGAGAAAAACAGTTAGTTACCTATAAGGGAGAACCTATACGATTGTCAGTGGATTTCTCAACAGAAACGATGCAGGCCAGATGGGAGTGGCAAGAAATATTCAAAGTGATGAATAGCAAGAATCTACAACCAAGATTACTCTACCCTGCAAAGCTATCATTCAGAATTAAAGGTCATATAAAGTGCTTCGCAGATAAGAAAAAGCTAAAGGAGTTCATCACTGCCAAACCAATATTATACAAAATGCTGAAAGATATTCTTTAAGAAGAGGAAGAAAAAAAAGGTAAAAATATCAATTATGAACAACAAATACACATCTATCAACAAATGAATACACAAATCAAGTGAATTAATAATCTGATGAACAGGATAAAATAGTAAATAAAACAGAATCATGGACATAGGAAATGGACTGACAATTTTGGGAAGAAAAGGGTTGTGGGATGTATAGCAAGAGACTGGACAAAATTCTTGCAACAATGGGAGAGGACAGTGGGGAGGGGGAGGGGAGGGGGGAGGGTGGAATGGGTATAGGGTGGATGGGAGCTATTGGGGTATGAAAAAGGGGGAACAATGTAATTAATAAACTGAACAATAAAGATTTTTAAAATAATAAATAAATAAATAAATAAATAAACAAACAAACAAACTGAAGAGCTTCTGCACAGCAAAAGAAATGAACAACAAAACAAATGGACAGCCAGCCAGATATTAGATGATGTTTGCAAACAATAGCTAGAAGAAAGGTTTAATTTCCAAAATATATATGAAACTCGTAAAACTCATCATTAAGCAAATAAATAACCCAATCAAGAACTGGGCATGAAAATACATCTCTTTCAAGAAGACATACAAACAGCCAATAGATATATGAAAAAATTTCAACCTCCCTGGCAATCAGGGAAATCTAAATTAAAATTACAATGAGATACCACCTTATATCAGTTGGAGTAGTCATCATCAACAAGACAAGTAAAAAGTGTTGGAGTGTGGAAAAAGGGAACCCTCATTTACTGCTGGTGTGAATGTTGGCTCCTACAATCACTAGGGAAAGCAGACTGATGATTCCTAAAAAAAAGAAAGAAAAATAGAGCTACCATAAGATCCAGCAACCCAGCTCTTGGGTATATACCTGAAAAACTCAAAATCATTTACACTCAAATATGCATGTTCATTGCAGCATTACTCATGGTAGCCAAGAGTTAGGAACAGCAAAGTGCCCTACAATAGAGGATTGAATAAAGAAGATGTGGTGTATATATACATAATGGATTACTACATGGCCATAAAAAATGATGAAATAGTTTAATTTACAACAACATGAATGGACCTTAAGAATATCATGTGAAGTGAAATACACCAGAGAAATCTAAGAACTAGATAATTTATCTCATGTGTGGAATATACAAAGCAAACTTATGAACACAAACAGCAATGTGGGGATTGCCAAAGGGATAGGATGAAAGAAGAAAGGGTTTCTAATATGAGGTAACAGAAAAAGCTTTGATTTTGAGTGGCAGGCAGATGGCCCTATAAACAGTTTTTGTAATTTAATAATCCACACATGTAACCTATATGTTCATGTGGACTAATGTCAACCCAATAAATTTTAAAATAATTAGGAAAAATAAAATAATGGGAAAAGAAGAAATGAAAGTCTATACAAAGCATACACAGGCAGGTGGACAAGAAGCATTTCTCAAGATTTGTGTCCCTACAGAAGAGTATCTCTATCCAAAACAATGGCTTGCAAATAAAAATGTCTACTTACCCAAAACAAGGCATATGTTGTACACTTATGCAAAATATATGACAAACCTTTTGGTTTCTACCTTGTGAACACAAAAAGAAGCGTGGGAAGGGGAAATAAGAACAGACATCATTTGCCAAAGTCTCACTGATACAGAAATTTAGAATGGCAAGGTAAAATAAGTTGCTCCCCTGTGAGCTAGTAATGTCCATTCTGTACCCTGGGGTGTTTGTTCTTGACAAATGCTGTTCCCACTTAGAAAAGGGTTTGGCTGTTCCCACTTAGAAAACACGACCCATGGTCAGCTAGAATGCAAGACCCATAGGAGACATTTATTTCCAGGCCTGCTTCATGGTGCTGGAGCCTGTCAAGCATTTTGAGTTTGTGAATGCTTACAAACCACAGCAACTGAGTATCATTCAATGTGGCTTACAATTGCTGAGTATCTTTAATTAGTTTGTTTTTGTTTTTTTGTTTGTCTGTTTGTTTTTTTGGGGGAACCCTCCATTTTCTTATCTAAAGTCAGCTTAGCTTTGAAAAAATAAAAACCCTATCTAATAAAAGAGTAATATGCACATTGACCATACCACCAATCAAGCCACACCCACAGCCATGCCCATTATCCAATCAGGAGCAGATTATGCCAATAAAGCCCAACCAAGATGGTTATGGCCACTGAGATCAGGAGAGAGGATTGGGTTTCCCTGGCAATGGAGGAAGCCAGCTTTCCACCTGCCCTTGCTGGCCTACACCTCCACTCAATGCTACAAAGTTTCAATTATAGAAGATATATTCCAACGGAAATGGCAGCAGCCATGAGGCTGGAGAGAGCAGAGGATAGGATTGCCCAGGCAATGGAGGAAGTCAATCTTCTGCAGCCCTAGTGTCTAGGCCTTACTTCAGACTACAATATTTCAATTATAGAAAGTAAATGTCCCAAACAGAAATGACTGTCGCCATGGAGTGAGCAGAAGGTTTGGTTCCACTCCAGGCTAAAAACTTTCAATTGTAGAACATAAATTAATCCCAGATCCCAGGGCCTCATTTGGGTCTCTGGGGAGCCTGGCTGGCCTGCAAACCACCACAGGCCCTTCACCCAGGCTGCTCCATGCCCTAAGGGAACCCCTACCCTGATATGGAACACTCTTCAGGGCAAACCACCTGGCCCCCACTCATGCATCAGGCCTCTATCCTATCTAATAAAACAGTAATACACAGATTGACCATCACTTCAACACACAAGAGGGTTGCCCCCATCTTTCAAAGATCCTGCCCCCTTGTGGACACAAGATGGCCAGCAGGGAAGGGTCACTGGGAGGTTCTAGGCATGCAAGGGAGGAGAGCTGGGGGTGATCAAGCCTGCAGGGGAGGGCAGTTATGGGTTACTAGACTGGCAAAGGAGGAAAGTTGGGGGCAAAGAGGCTGGCAGGAGAGCAGTTAGACATCAATTAGGCTGGCCGGGTGATCAGGCTAGCAGGCAGAAGCAGTTAGGGTCAATCGGGGAGCCAGGCAGGTGAGCAGTTTGCAGCAAGCAGTTCTGTATTGTGAGAAGGATGTCCAACTGCCCATTTAGGCCCGAGGTAGGATTGAGCCTAAACAGGCAGTCGGACACTCCTTGAGGGGTCCCAGATTGGAGGGGGTGCAGGCTGTGCTGAGAGATATCCCCTGCCCCGTGCACAAATTTCATGTACCGGGCCTCTAGTGTATATATATATATATATGCAGAGAAAAATATACCTCTCGTTTGCACAGGAATATACTCAATACATTGTATCATTATATCATTCTATTATGACATCTCTTTGCTCAAATATCTTTTTGTCAAGAAAGCTAAACACTTTTTCAAATCCCCAATGAAGTGTATTTTCAAACAGCATTTGAAAACACATGTCAAAATATATAGACCTATGGCTTCACTTTTAAAGTCAAATGACACTGCAAATAAAAATTTATATAGCACATATATTAAAATTAAAATAAAATAAATTGGCATAATAAAATTGTTGATTTGAGGGAAAGTAAACCATAAAATATTTTAACTGATATAGTATTAAAAGCATTATAAGTTGTTTAATTCCAAGGAAAATGTTATCTAAATTTGACATTAAAATAAAATTATAACCTGCAAACATAATAGAGTGTTATTTTTTGCAATATTATAAGTTTTTAAATCATATATGTATGAACATTCATTCATTCTCTCATTTTAGTTTTATTAAAAATTTTCAAGCCTCAAAAACATTTTTAAGCCTCAAATGAAGGGATTTAATAAAGTTATTTTACCATATTTTATTCTCACATTTGTTTAATCCTATATAATAAAAGAGTAATGTAGAAATTGACTGCCTCTCTAATACACAAGATGGCTGCCCCATGTGGTCAAAGATGGCTGCCTCATGTGGACACAAGATGGCCACCAAAAGATGAGCTGCAGGGGAGGGAAGTGTGGGTGATTAGGCCTGCAGGGAACTACAGTTAGGGAGCCAGCAAAGGAGGGAAATTGACGGAGACCAGGCCTGGAGGGAAGGGCAGTTTGTGGTGACCAGAACAGCAGGGGAGGACAGTTAGGAGCAATCAGGCATGAAGGGAAGGATGATTGGGGAGGTCTAGGCCTGCAGGGGATGATAATTGGAAGTACCAGACCTGCAGAGGAGGCGAGTTGGTGGTGACCAGGCCAGCACAGTAGGGCAGTTGAGAGCAATGAGGCCCGTAGGAGAGGACAGTTAGGAATGACTCAGCTGGCATGGGAGGGCAGTTAGGGGCAATTGGGCTGGCAGGGGAGCAGTTAGGCATCGATCAGGCTGGCAGATTTGTTAGGGGGTGATTGGCTGGCAGGCAGGTGAAGGAATGGGAGCCAGCAGTCCTGGATTGTGAGAGGGATCCCAATTGGAGATGGTGCAGGCTGGGCTTAGGGACACACAAGACTCATGCCACCCCATACACGAATTTGTGCACCAGGCTTCTTGTTAAATAAAAATATATCTTTATATTTATATTAAGCCAATTAATTAGCTTATTAAGCCAATTAATTAGCTTATTCACTAATGAAATTAAAACATTTTAGTATAATTTTAACTAGTATTCTCTATTTCAAAAGAGAGAAATCAATGATTCCTGAAATTCTCTACATCACTGCTTGTTTTTTTTTTGTGTGTGTGAACTGTTTTTTTACCAATAGGAAAGAAAAAGAAAAACCAAGTTAACATTATACATAATTAATTTTACTAAGGTTAAAAATTACTATTATTGAAGAAGATTTCACATAAAAGATACCAATATATATTCTTACCAAATGCACATGGGTATTCTCAAAGATAAATTCCATGCTAGGGCACAAAACAAGTCTCTACAAATTTAAGAGGATTGAAATTATATAAAGCATCTTCTTGGATCACAATGGCATAACTAGAAATCAATTACAATAAAAGCACACTCAAACATTTAATTAAAAACATAGAGTTTAAATAGCATGAATGGCATACCAATGGAGTCAAGGAAGAAATAAAATATTTTCCTGTAAACAAATGAAAATAACAACCCCAAGGCTATGTGACACAGCAAAGGCAGTCTTGAGTGGGAAGTTCATAGCTATTGCTTTATCTCAAGAAAGAAGACAATTATTAATAAACTATCCTAAAGATCTAGGAAGGGGACAACAAGAAAGGACTAATATAAATAGAATAAAGGAAATAATAAACATCGTAACTAAAATAAATGACAGAAGGACTAAAAATACTATAAAAAGTTAATGAAACCAAGTTCTGGTTCTTTGAAAATATAAACAAGACTGATGCAACTTTAGCTTGACTCATCAAGAAACAAAGAGAGACTAATAAAATAAAAAATGACAGAGGTGAAATAACAACTGAAATCACATAACTACAAAAGATTTATTACAAATATTATAAACAACTATATGCCAACAAATTGAATAACCTGGATGAAATGAAGAATGCCTAGAAAAATACAACTTTAGAAAATTGAATCAGGAAGATTAAGAAAACATGAGTAGGCCAATTATGATGGAAGAAATTAAGCAGTAATGTAAAAAAGTTCCCAGAAAACAAAAGTCCAACCTCAGAAGGCTTCATAGGAAGAGTTCTACTAAGCATTCAAAGAATTAATACATTTCTTCTTAACCTATTACAAAAAAATGGAAAAGGAAGGAACATTTAAGCTCTTTTTATGAGGTCAGTATTATCCTAATATCAAAATAAGATAAAGACACTCAAAGAAAGAGTATTAGAAGCCAGTGTCTCTGATAAACATAGATGCTAAAACTCTCAACAAAATATTAGCAAATCTATCCAGCAACATATTAAAAATACTATATACCACAACCAGCGGAATTTATTTTAGGGATGCAAGGTTAGTACAATATTCACCAATCAATAGCGTGATACCACATATTGCCGGGAACCAGCCATTACCTCTACAACAGAAAGGTGTGGACAAGCAACCCAAAAGGCTTAGTCAACCTTGAAGCTCTGAAAGGTCAGAGTCAACCACTCCCTATCTAATTGAGACAAGTGTGGCAAGGGCAACTTCCCGACCAGATAATCGTGTAAATCCTTCCTGACAAGATAATCGGCTTATTTCCTGCCTAAGGGCAATGGATGTATTCCCAGAACCTAAATAAAAGGAATGGCAAGGCCAAGGCAAAGGGTAGTCCTTCCACTAGAGATAGGCTGCCGCCTGGCCCCCCATTTTTCCAAATTTATGTTTTTCTGAGTGTTCATTGGCATGCGGCCTTCTCCAGAACCCAAACCCTGAACTAGAATCCTGAACACGCGGAACGTGAAAAGAATTCCAACAATATGTAACAAACTAAAATACAAAAATTGCATCGTGTATATCAATGACACAGAAAAGGCATTCAACAAAATCAAACATCCATTTCTTTAAATAAAAATTCTCAGCAGAGTAGGGATAACGGAATTATGCCTCAACATAATAAAGGCAATATATCACAAACCAGTAATATCATACTCAAATGTGCATACACTAAAAACATTTCCACTAAAAACTGAAACAAGACAAGGATGTCCATTTTCACCACTTTTCTTTATTATAGTACTGGAGATCCCAGCAACAGGGATCAGACAAAATGAAAAAGCAACATCTACATTGGAAAGGAGGAAGTAAAACTGCCATTATTCACAGGTAACATGATATTGTACATAGGAAACCCTAACAACTCCACCAAAACACTAGATGTAATAAAGAATTTTGGCAATGGCACCAATTATTCTCAGAAAGAGAAACTGAAAAAAATAATCCCACTGAAATAAACAAAAGAGATATTTAGGAATAAACTTATACCAGGAGGTAAAAAAAAAAAAAAAAAAAAAAAAAAAAAAAAAAACCTGCACACAGAAAACTGCAACATTAAAAACAAGATTTAGAAGAGGATACAAACAAGTGGAAGAATATGCCATGTTCATGGGTTGGTAGAATTAGCATCATTAAAATACCCATACTATCCAAAGCAATCCATGAATAGTTTCAATACAATTCCAATTGAAAAAAACCACAGCATACATTATACATATAAAACAAACACTCTGAAAATTTATCTGGAATCTAAAAAAGACCCCCACATCACTGCAGCAATTCTGGGGAAAAAAGAACAAAGTTGTAGGATCAAAACACCAGTTATCCAGCTATGCTATAAAGCAACTGTAATTAAAACAACCTGGTACTGGCACAAGGAGAGATATACCAATCAGTTGATCAGAACATATATCCCAGAAATCAATCCAAGCCATTATACTCAATGTTGGATAAATGAGGTATATTATAAGAGCTTACAATGGAATCAAGACATTATTTTTAATAAATGGTGTTGAGAAAACTAGACAGAAACATGCAAAAATGACAGTAGACCATAAACTTTTGCTATACAAATAATAACTCAAAATGGACAAAAAATTTAAATGTAAGTCATGAAACCATAAAAATCCTTGAAGCAAACATAGACAAGAAAATCTCAGGCATCTCATGTAGCAAATTTTCACTAATGCAAGTGCAAGAGAAACAAAAAATAAACAAATGGTACTATATTGAAATAAAAACTGCAGCACAGCAAAAGCAACCATCCACAAAACAAGAAAACCCATAGTATGGAAGAACATACCGCCAAAGATATATGGGTAATATCCAAAATTTATAAAGAATTCATACAAATCAACAAAAGGAAAGCAAACAACCCAATCAAAAAATGAGCAGAAGACCGAAATAGACAGTGCTCTTAAGAGAACATACAAATGACCAAGAGACATATGGAAAAATGCTGAAAGTCATATGCATAACCCATGGACTCTGTAAGGGCAGACCAAGAGTGCTAGAAAGGGTAATTCGGATAAAGGGAGAGATATGTAATCTTTAAACAATAAATATTTTTTAAAAAGAAATCTTACCTATAGTCAGGTCCAGAGATATTTGCTATCTTCGAAAGAAAGAAGAAAGAAAGAAAGAAAGAAAGAAAGAAAGAAAGAAAGAAAGAAAGTACGTAAGGAAGGAAGAAAGGAAGAAGGGAGGGAGGGAGGGAGGGAGAGAGGGAGGGAGGGAGGGAGGGAGGGAGGGAGGGAGGGAGGGATAGGAGGAAGGAAGGAAGAAAGGAAGAAAGAAAGAGAGCGAGAAAGAAAGAAAGAAAGAAAGAAAGAAAGAAAGAAAGAAAGAAAGAAAGAAAGGGAGGAAGGAAGGAAGGAAGGAAGGAAGGAAGGAAGGAAGGAAGGAAGGAAGGAAGGAAAGAAGAAAGAAAGAAAGAAAGAAAGAAAGAAAGAAAGAAAGAAAGAAAGAAAGAAAGAAAGGGAGGGAGGAAGGAAGAAAGAAAGAAAGAAAGAAAGGGAGGAAGGAAGGAAGGAAAAAGAAAGGGGTCAAAATTGAACGAAAGCCTTTATGCAAAGGAGAATTGCTGTCATCAGAAATCATTATGTGTGGTATCTAGATTATGGCACTTCTAAAGGAATGAAGGTGGTAGACTGCTTCATATTTAAGAAGTAGCATTGGAAATGGAATTCCACAGTGAGAATTACAGTACTTATAAGCTATTAAAATTAGTGAAAATTGTAGTAAAATCAGAAGTTGGAGAGATTAAAAGAACCCCATGATCTAATCCTGAATGGGGCTTTGGTTGGTATATCCAAACACAGGATAGTTTGTCTAGAAAGTAGAAAGCACCTGTCTGGAAAATGCAAGCATGAACATAAATATAGCAGTTGTCAAAAATATTAATAAAATAAAAAGTAACATTATCACTTGATTTTATATTTTTCAGGTCCAATTTCCCCTTGTATTATCAACCACAGCAGTAAGATCCCAGTCATTCTCAGATGGTGCCCACTTTATCCTTGTATGCTGGATCCAAAACTTGATTCTTTTAGTTTGCAGTACTCATAGGCGCCACACCTTCATGCTGGGTTCAGAATGACTTGCAGGATGGTCAAGATACGGTGAGTATACAATATCCTATATAATAAAAGAGAAGAATGCAAATTTACTTTTGCTCCTGGTTGGTTAAACTACCAGCCAATCAGGAGTGGGGGCGGGGCCAAGTGGTGCAAGCACAGGGCCCCCGGGGTGGAGATGAAACAGTGGTGGTGGCAAGCGCCCAGCTTCTGGGCACTGTGAGGGAAAGGCGGTGGTGGTGGTGGTGGTGGTGGTGGTGGTGGTGGTGGTGGTGGTGGTGGTGGCAGTGGCAGGGAGCGCCTGGCCTCTGGGTGCTGTGAGCAGAAGTGGCGGTGAGCGCCCAGCCCCCGGGACCAGGTGGTCGCAGGCAGCCAGGGCTGAGCTGAGCAGGGCGATGGCTGGGTGCCCAAGGCCCAAAGCCTTGCCAGAGGCTTAAGACTCTTCATTCCACATCTGCAAACTATAAATCTTATATAATAAAACCTAATATGCTAAATGTCTGCTTTTCCAACTATTCGACCAATCAGCATGTAATTTGCTAATGATATGCTAAGGCTGCTCAACCACTTGCCATTAGGAGGCAGATATTCTGACCTGTAGGTTAGCTTGCTGCTGAGCTTTGGCTAAATGGGACTGAGGAAGACAGGCCAGACATGCCCTGGAGCCCTTGCAGAGTCTTTCTCCAACTGGCCAACCTCCAGCATCTCTCCCCAGCCCTTGTCTGCACCAGTGGGGCTCCTCGGCCTGGCTTATGAACTTTTTGCAATCTGGAACCCCTTAGAGGATGTCATAAGGCAGTTTTGGCCCAATCCCACAGATGAGACCAAGGGACCCCACTGGTTCATGAATTTGTGCACCAGGCCTCTAGTTAACATATAATCCAAGAATGAGACAGACAATAGTGATTGTGCTAAGAGGGAAATGTAGACAGATCCAAGGAAAAGGGTTGAATTCTTTCAAGCTCTTTTTTAAATTGCTGCCAGGCATCTAAGGAATTAGTTTGTAAGTTTTCCCGGGGCTGGAGCAGTCCATATCTATGGCTACAGGTACAGGCTGAGGCTCGACTTGCAATGTCCTCATTAGTTAGGCCAGTTCCGTCTACAGATCTATGTTGATGTTATTTGATCCTTGCAGAAATCCATATAGCCTTGGAGGAGTTTTATGGGAATACACAAGCATATTCTCAACCAAAGATTAATAAAGGGTTAGGGCCCTTCCATAAATCAGACTCAGAACACCTCCACGTGACCAAGTCTTTTTTTCTTTGGCTCATCGTGACACCATGTAGCTTTATTTATTTATTTTTTTGTCATTAGTGTTACCAGTTAAAATTTTTAAGGCAATTTAGGATCGGTGTAGTCTACCTACAGGAGATTTCTCTAGTATTTTCCCTTTTTTGTTTTTCAAGTTGAGATTTTAGCTGCTGGTCTTGGCATTCTATTAATTGCCTGTCCTTGGGAATTGTATGGTATTTGGGTAGGGATGAATTTTTCATTTTTTTACAAAATTGCTGGAAATGACAGCTTGTTTATGCAGGTCCATTTTCATTTTTAATATATTTTTTGAATTCCCGTAATGGCAAAAGCAGCTAAGCAATGATTACTGACCTGTTTTTCTACTTCCTCTGTAGATACGGTGGCCCAAAGAACTTTTGATAAGATATCTAGAGAGAAATTAAATGCCTCATTATACTAATTCAAAAGTAGTATAGTGTGTTACATCCATTTGCCTTATATGGTCTTTTATTAATTCTTGAGGATTAATTTCTGTATTAGCCCTTGAGGCAGATGTAACATATAAGTGGAAAATTGATTGATATGTTTGGCCTGCTGTTGACTGATTGAGAATTGTTTAGATAACATTTTGGCAAGTTGATGTAAAAGCTGGTGAGAGTCTTTGGCTTGTTGTAACAAAGACACTAATTGATTGACATATGCATTTCCTTTGGTTAAAGAACCAGACTGGTGGTATGAGCCTGGATATGAGTAATATAAAAGGGATATTTTCTTTGCTGTACAGTTTGTGTACCTATTAAAATAGTATAAGTAGACTTTGGTCACTGAGACATTTTAATTGAGCAATGTCAATTCTGTTTTCTAGGTCTGCACCATAGGCAGAATCAGAAATTGCATTGAAAGGCTTCTGGAAATCCTGCAATGCAATCTTGATAGCTTCTAATTCAATCCTTTGTACAGAAGTGTTACTAATCTGAATGACTCAGACTGAATTTGCTGGATGATAAGCAGCTTTGCCATTAGAGGATCCATTAGTAAAAATAGTTAATTTTCCAGGAATAGATTCCTGCCTAGTATTTTTAACCTGTCCTAATAAAGGCAACCTAGGTTGTGCCCATGCTACATGGGCTAAGATTGCTTGCTCAGTTCTTAGTAACATCTTCCTAGCTTCACCTATTAATGTTCAGGGTAAAGAAGATTAGAGTCACTCTAAGTATCCTATGTAATAAAAGAGTAATATGCAAATTGACATCACCTCTGCTACACCCACAAGCCAATTAGAAGCAAATATGCAAATAAATCTCAACCAAGATGTCTGTGGCCACTGAGAGCAGAAGGGAGGCTTGGGTTTCCCCAGTGATGGAGGAAGCCAAGCTTTCTGCCTCCCCTTGCCAACCTACACCTCCACTCAATGCTACAAAGTTTCAATTATAGAAGGCAAATGTCTCATCAGAAATGGCTGCTGCCATGAGCAAACAGAAGGCTTGACTCTGCTCCGGCCTACAAAGTTTTAATTATAGAACATGAATTAATCCCAGATACCAGTGCCTTAGCTTGGGTCCTGGGGTGCATGGGTGGCCTGAAAGCCACCACAAACCTTTGTCCAGGTTGCCCCATGCCCCAAAGGAACCTAAACCCTGATCCAGGACATCTTTCAGGGCAAACTAGCTGGCCCCCCATGCACCAGGCCTCTATCCTATCCTATCTAATAAAAGAGTTATATGCAGATTGACCATGACTCAAACACACAAGACAGGTGCCCCCATGTGGTCAAAGATCCTGCCCCCATGTGGACACAAGATAGCTATCAGGGGAGAGCAGTTGGGAGGGACCAGCCTACAAGGGAGGACAGTTGAGGGTGATCAAGTCTGCAGGGAAGGACAGTTAGGGGTGACCAGGCCACTAGAGGAGGGAAGTTGGAGGCAAACAGGGTGGAAGGGGAGCAATTAGACATCGATCAGTCTGGCAGGCGAGTGGTTAGGGGGTGATCAAGCTGGCAGGCAGAAGCAATTAGGAGCAATTAGGAAGGTAGCCAGGCGAACAGTTGGGAGCCAGAATTCCTGGATTGTGAGAGGGATGTCCAACTGCCTGTATAGGCCCGATCCCACAGAGTCCCAGATTGAAGAGGGTGCAGGTTGGGCTGAGGGACAAACCCATCCCGCCCCTGCCCCATGTACAAATTTTGTGCACTGGGCCTCTAGTCTATATAATAAAATCCTAAGTGGTCAGAATGACCAGAATGACCAGTTGCTATGATGTGCGCTGACCACTAGCGGGTAGACACTCAATGCAGAAGATGACCCTGGTGATCAGTGAGCTCCCACAGAGATAGTACTGCTCAGCCAGATGCCAGGATCATGGCTGATGAGCAGAAGCCGTGGCAGAAGACTCTCCTGCCCCTGCAACAGCACTAAGGAGCAATGAGCAGGTGGGCAGTAAGGAGTGAGGTGTCCCAGACTGTCAGAGGGATGTCCACTAGCTACTTAGGCCTGATCCCACTGAACATCCCCTGAGAGGTCTTAGACTACAAGATGGTACAGGTCTGACTGAGGGTTTCTCACCTCCAGTGCATGAATATTGTGCCACAGACCTCCAGTATTGACTAAATTTATCATTTTTCCCATTGAGATTTTTAGATAAGGTCTTAATCAATTAATAATTTCTAACTGTCATTTATGTCTTAAGGCTATCCTTTTTTATTTATACTTTTTGAGGCCTAATACATTGTTTTTTATTTATGGTTTCTAGATATTTGAAAGGCATTTCTCTCGGTACCTTTTCTGGAGTAATTTTTAAGCCCCATTTAGGGAGTTTCTTTTCTAATTGGATACATTGCTCAAATCTGCTTCTCCTGTGGGCTTGCCATAAATTACTACAGTAAAGATTTTTACTTGGTTGCCTTCCAGAAAACCAGGTATAAGAGAGACATGCTGGCCAATATTGCAATGCATACATCTCAAGTAAAAGTAACTTTCTTTTTACTTACATGGTGTCTCTTAATGGTGAGATTTAATGCTAGAATAATAACTTTTAGTTTACTCTATAAATAGGAGTGGAGGAGATTTTTTTTTCAATTTCTCCTTTTTTAAGCTTAAATTTCCTTCTAAATAGTATTCTTTTTTGACTAGTGCTTATTTACACATATACGCAAATTTTAATTTGGACTTTGCTAGAATCAGTTGCTATTAAATATAGGCTTCAAATATAAATGAGTTTATATGAGATTTTGATTGAATTGTGAAAAGTTAACTTATTAAGTAATTAAAGTATGCACCTTTATTGAAAAAGCATAGTAAGCAAAGCTTTACATTTCATTCATGAAGTACTGATGTCACCCAGCCCACCAGCAAATCTGAACATCAGGCTTGGTGGGGGTGTGAGGCATTATGTATGCTCCTGTTTTAAAATTCCATTGCTGAATTTTCTGGTTTCCTGCCAAGCTTAGAGGCTGAAACCTCTGTAACATTTAAAATACATGTATATAAATAGAACACAGTTATTAATTTTCCTTTAACAAAGTTTCCCATGTGATTTCAGTAACAATCAATCTCACAGAAATACAACTTATTATGAAAAATTACTATGATCAACTATATTATAACAAAATGGACAACTTAGATGAAATAGAGAGATTCTTAGGAAAATACAAACTCCCAAATATGAATCAACAGAGAACCAAGATGGCGGCATAGGCAAAACACCTCTCTTGCCATCATACACAGCAATTTTAAAACTACAAATTAACAAAAGAACAAACACCTTCCAGAATCACCAAAAAGCTGGCCAAGTGAAAATTCCACAAATAAAAGTGAAGATAAGACACAGTGACTCAGAGGAGCGGCTGAGGACAGCGTTCAAGATACGCGCGGAGAGAGGTTTGGAGGCACCAGCAGATAGGTCGGGCAGCTGAAAACCGGCCAGTTTTCTCGAACGGGGAGACAAAGACGTCCCACTGGACTGATTCTCCAGCTCTGGGCGAAGTCCAGGAAACCCACTTATCATACAGGGTAAAAACTGGATAGTAGGAGGGCAGGCTGAAACTCGGGTGCTGCAGGGGTCTCCCGGCTTCTGGATAACGTGAGCTTGTGCAAATTTCACGTGAAAATGGGAACAGCGCAGCTGTGTCACCCTGTCCACGTAGAGAGCGCTCATGACTTGCTCTCTCATTCGGGAAACCGTCAGACTGCTTTGTTTTACGACGCTGGGTGAGACCTTGGGTGTGCAGACTCATTTGGGGAGAGTCTGAATTTCCCGGGGGCCAGTAGAGCTTGGCAGCAGCTCTCTCTCAGAGGTGCTTGTGGCCAATGCCCCTGGCACAGAGTCTCTGGGGCCGCATAGGGCGGAGCTAACGCTGTCGGCTTGGCCCGGAGACTCCGTCCATCCAACCTGAGCTGAACTTCACAGACAATTGCCCTGGAGGTCAACCCCTCCAAGTGCTAACAATGATTAATCTGAGCTTAACTTCAACAAGACTGTGCAACCCATATCTACCTCAGGTAACTGGGGAGGCAGAGCCACTGTCCCTTGTAGGACAACTACCATAAAAAGCTAATTGACCAACTCAGGGAAGCAGCCACCATGCAGAAACATGGAAAGAAATCAGATTTGAAAGAAATGGAGGGAAAAAAACGACTGGACATGGAATTCAAAACCACGGTTATAGGGCTTATCAAGAGGCTCCTAGAAAAGGTTGAGACCTATAAGGAAATAAGCAAGACTGCCAAGGAATTGAATGAGACTCTCAAGAATATGAAGGAGACCTGCAAGAATATGACCGAGACCAACATGGAAATTAATGAGTCCTACAAGGAAATGAATGAGACCCTCAAGGATATGAAGGAGACTCTCAAAGATATGAAAAAGGGCCAACCAGAAATTAAGCATATACTGACTGAAATAAAAAAATATGATACAAAGACCTAAAAGTACTCTAGAGCACCACAAGAACCCAGTTATAGATTTGAAATACAAAGAGGGAAAATCCACTAAGCTGAAAAAGCAAGAAACCAAAAGAATCCAAAAAATTGAAGATAGTGTAAGGGGCCTCTGGGACAACCTCAAGCATACCAACATCTGAATTATAGGGGTGCCAGAAATAGGGAGAGAGCAAGACAATGAAAACCTATTTGAAGAAATAGTGACTGAAAACTTCCCACACCTGGTGAAAGAAATTGACATAGGAGTCCAAGAAGCGCACCGAACCCCAATATATAGGAATCCTAAGAGGACCACACCAAGGCACATCATAATTAAAATGCGAAAAGCAAAAGACAAAGAGAGAATATTAAAAGCAGCAACAGAAAAACAGGTAGTTACCTATAAGGGACCACCATATGATTGTCAGCGGATTTCTCAACAGAAACGATGCAGACCAGATGGGAGTGGCAAGAAATATTCAAAGTGATGAATAGCAAGAATCTACAACCAAGATTACTTTATCCAGAAAAGCTATCATTCAGAATTGAAAATCAGATAAAGTGCTTCGCAGATAAGAAAAAGCTAAAGGAGTTCATCACCGCCAAACCAATATTATACAAAATGCTGAAAGACATTCTTTAAGAAGAGGAAGAAGAAAAAGATAAAAGTGTAAATTATGAACGACAAATACACATCTATCAACAAATGAATCTAAAAATCAAGTGAATTAACAAGCTGATGAACAGGATAAACTGGTGAATGTAACAGAATCATGGACATAGAGAGGGAATGGACTGACAATTCTTTGGGAGAAAAGTGGTGTGGGAAGTGCAGCAAGAGACTGGACAAAAATCATGCAACTAAGGAGAAGACAGTGTGGGGGAGGTGAGGGTTAAGGGTGGGATGGGCACTGGGTGGAAGAGAGCTATAGGGGGATAAAAAAAGGGAACAATGTAATTAATAAACTATCAATAAAGATAATTAAAAAAAACCGAATCAAGAAGAATAAAAAACCTAAATAGGCTAAAAACTATTGAATAAATTGAAGCAGCAATAAAAAACCTTTCAGCAAACAAAAACCATAGTATGGAAAGCTTTACAGGGGAGTTCTCCTAAGCTTTCTAAGAAACACTAAAACCTATCTCCTCAGATTATTCCAAAAATTCAAGAGGAAGGCACACTTCCAAGCTCTTTCTATGAAGCCAGCATTATGCTAATCCCCAAACCAGATAAAAACACCACAAAAAAAGAGAACTATAGGTCAATATCCCTGATGAGCATAGATACTAATTCAGATTCAGCATTACATTATAAAGATCATACATATACCATGACCAAATGGAATTTATTCTGGGGATCCAAGAGTGGTACAATATCTGCAAATCAATAAAGGTGATACATCACATAAACAAACTGAGAGACAAAGATCAAATAATCATATCAATCAATGCAGAAAAAGTATTTGACAAAATCCAACACCCCTTCTTGATAAAAACTCTAAGCAAAGTGGAAATAGAGGGATCATAGCTCAACCTAATAAAAGCCTTTTAAGTCAAACCTATAGCCAACATCATATTCAATCAAAAACTAAACTCATTTTCACTAAGAACAGGAACAAGACAGGGATGCCCACTATCACCACTCCTGTTTGATAGAGTACTGGAAGTGCTACCCATAGCAATCAGACAAGAATAAATAAAACCACTCTATTTGGGAAAGAAGTAAAACTCTTGTTGTTTGCAGATGATATGATACTTACTATACATAGAAAACTCCAAGACTCTGGCAGAAAACTACTAGACCTAATAAATAAATTTGCCAATGTAGCAGGAGACAGATTATCTTTTATCTATTATCTTTTTATTCAACAATAATAAAGTCAGAGAAAGAGAAATGAAAGAAAGAAAAAAAAAACAATTCAATGTACCATTGCACACAAAAAATTAAGATACCTAGCAATAAACTTAACTAAAGACATAAAAGACCCGTACTCAGAAAACTTCAGAACATTGTAAAAAGAAGTAGAGAAAGATATAAACAGATGGAAAAACATATCATGTTTATGGATTAGTAGAATAAACATCATAAAATGTCCATACTACCCAAGGTAATCTTCAGATTCAATGCAATCCCCATTAAAATACAATTGGAATGATATATTTCAAAGATCTAGAACAAATTCTCCAAAAATTAATATGGAATAAATAATACCCTGAATAGTAATTCTGAGAAAGAAGAACAAAGTTGGAGGTATAACAATACCAGGTATGAAGCTATATTACCAAGCCACAGTTTCCAACACTATCATCAATGGGAACAAGAACTTACATACAGACCAATGAAACAGAACAGAGAACCCAGAAATATACCCAAGTCATTATGCTCAATTTATATTTGACAAACAAGGCAAGAGAATACAATTAAGTCAAAACAATCTTTTTAATAAGTGGTGCTAAAATAATTTGGACAGATACATGCAAAAAAAAAAAAGAAAGAAAGAAAGAAAGAAAAAAAAGAAAAGAAAAGAAAAAAGAAAAGAAACTAGATCACCAACTTACACCATACCAAAAACAAACTCAAAATAGCTAAAGGTGTTGAATGTAAGACAGAAAACCATAAAAATCATGCAAAATTTTATAGGCAGCAAAATAGCAGACATATATTGCAGGAATCTCTTTATAGACACAGCTTCTAAGATAAAGGAGAATAAGGAAAATATAAACAAATGGGATGACAACAAAATAAAAAAAGCTGCACAGCAAAAGAAACTAATAATAGTACAACAAGAAAGCCCACTACATGAGAGAACATATTTGCTAATGATATTTCTGATAAGGTCTTAATCTCTCAAATTTACAAAGAACTCATACAACTTAACAAAGGGAAAATAAATGATCTAGTAAAAAATAGTCAAATGATATAAATAGACACTTTTTGAAAGAAGATAGATATATAGAAGGCCAAAAGACATCTGAAAATATGCTCAAAGTCACAAATCATCCAAAAGATAAAAATCAAAACAATGAGATACCATCTTACACTTTTTAGAATGGCTATCATCAACAAATCAACAAATGATAAGTGCTGGTGAGGATGTAGAGAATAAGGGACCCTCCTACACTGCTGGTGGGAATGCAGACTGGTGCAGCCACTGTGAAAGACAGTTGGAGTTTCCACAAAAAGTTAGAAATGAAACTTGCATTTGACACAGCAATCCCACTCTAGGACTAATCCCAATAAACCAGAAACACCAATCAAAAAGGATGTATACATTTCTAAGTTCAGAGCAGCACAATTTACAAAAGCTAAGATTTGGAAACAGCCTAAGTGCTCATCAGCCAATGAGTGGATTAAAAAACTGTGGTACATCTATACAATGGAATAGTAATTCCCTAGAAAAAAAGAAGGAACTTTTAACATTTGCAACAACATGGATGGAAATAGGCTAAGGGAAATAGGCCCGTCAGAGAAAGAGAAATATCACATTATCTCACTCATATGTAGGATATAATGATCAACATAATTTGATGAACAAGAATAGATAGATCTAGAGAAAAAATGGTAGGTAATGTTAGACAACAACCAAATAACTTGTATGCATGCATATTAGCATAACCAATTGACACAGACACTTGGGTGGAATGTCTGATCAATTGGGGAAAAAGCAGACATATGTAAAACTTTATACAATAAAAAATAAAATAAAATAGATGTACAATTATTCAGGAGCCTATAAATTTATCTGTATTTATCAAATACGAACAAGTCACATCTGGAGCAACATAGATTATGGAACTGAATATACCAAAATCCTCTCTAATAAAAGAGTAATTGCAGCTGAGACTGGTTTGGCTCAGTGGATAGAGCATCGGACTGTGGACTGAAGGGTTCTGGGTTCGATTCCGGTTAAGGGCATGTACCTTGGCTGCGGGCACATCCCCAGTAAGGGGCGTGCAAGAGGCGGCTGATTGATGTTTCTCTCTCATCGATATTTCTGACTTTCTATCCCTCTCCCTTCTGCTCTGTAAAAAAATCAATAAAAAATATATTTTAAAAAAAGAGTAATTGCAAATTGACTGTACCTCCATTGCACCTACAAGCCATACCCACCATCCACACCCACCAGCCAATCAGAAGTGAGTATGCAAATTAACCCATATCAAGACGGGTGTGGCCATTAAAAAAGCTGGAGGGAGGCTTGGCTTTCCCTGGCAATGGAGGAAACCAAGCTTTCCACACACCCTGGCTGGCTCAGGCCTCCACTTAATGCTATAAAGTTTCAATTATAGAAGTTAAAAAAAATCTCAGGTACCAGGACCTTCACTTGGGTCAGTGAGGGGTGTGGCTCACAAACTATCACAGGCTCTGCCCTGGCCACCCCATACCCCAAAGGAACCTCCACCCTGATTCGGGACACTCTTCAGGGCAAACTAGCTGGCCCCTGCCCATGCACCAGGCCTCTATCCTATCTAAGAAAAGAATAATACGCAGATTGATCATCACTCCAACACACAAGATGGCTGCCCCGATATGATCAAAGATCCTCCCCCCATGTGCACACAAGATGGTCACTACAATATGGCCAGGGGAGTGCAGTTGGGAGAGACCAGGGTTGCAAAGGCGGCAGTTGTAAGCAATCAGGCCAGCAGGGGCAGTTGGGAGGGACCAGGCCAAAAGGGAGGGCAGTTGGGAGTGACCCAGCCTGCAGGGAAGGGCAGTAAGGGGTGGCCAGGCCAGCAGAGGAGGTAAGTTGTGTGTGACTGGGCCTACAGGGAAGGGCAGTTGGGGGAGAACCAGGCCTACTGTGGAAGGGTAGTTAGAGTCAAACAGGCTAGCAGGGGAGTGGCTAGGGGGTGACCAGGCTAGCAGGCAGAAGCGGTTAGAGGCAATCAAGAAGGCAGGCAGGTGAGCAGTTGGGAGCCAGCAGTCCTGGATTGTGAGAGGGATGTTCTATATTTGAGAGGGTGCAGGCTGGCCTGTGGGACACTCCCTACCCTGACCTTGTGCACGAATTTCATGCACTAGGCCTCTACTAATTATATAATTGTTTAACAGTTTTTGAAAAGGATACACTTCACTCTTTTCAACACATTTTTCCTAATAACTTTGTAGTTTATTAATAAATATTTTTTCTCAAAATTTCTAAGATTCACTCATATTTTGTATAGTCATTTTCATTACTGGGTTAGCTCTCATGTGAATATACCAGGATTTATTTATCTATTTAACTCTGGATAGCCATTTGGTTAGTTTATAGCTTGGAACTATTTTAAATAAAGTTGCAATGGTATATTCTTATGTTTATAATTTAATCTACATGTACATACATTTCATTTTATTTTTTTAATTTTAATTTTTAATTTTTTATAGTTTCTTTTCTTAATATATTTTATTGTTTAAAGTATTACAAATAGTAGTACATATGTTTCCGTTTTTCCCCCATTGACCTCCCCCCAGCCTCCCCTACACCTCAACACATACCCGCATCACTCCCCCCACACACACGTGTCTTGTATCCATTGGTTATGCTTATATGCCTGCACACAAGTCCTTAGGTTGATCTATTACAACCCCCCGTCCCCCACCCCTGCTTTCCCATTGTAGGCTGACAATTTGTTCAATGCTTTTTTGCCTCTGTATCCATTCTTTCCCCCCATTTCTTTTCTTTAAAAAATCTTGCATCTGCATACTAGAGATAAACATATAAGAACAAAAAAATGTTTAAGTCTGAATTTCAATGTCCAACAGTTCTGAGTCCCAGTTTCAATGTCAAATAGGTCCTTATGTGCACATGTTTGTAATGATATCTGGATGGTGGACAAATGATGGCAATGCAGGTCCCACACTCTCTGGTTTGGTACAGGACAACCTGTAGTGACACACAACTGCTGACTGCTAGCCTAAGAAGTTATCATAAGTGTCTTCCGTCTCTGGACTGTCTGCATGGTTGGAACAGACCTGTCAGTTCTTCTCTGTTGTGGAAATCCATATGGTCTTGGAGTTGTTTTCTGAAAATATACAAACATATTCTCAACCAAAAGTTAATAAAGGAATCTTTTCTGTAAATTAGATTGGGATTCTTTTTTTTGCCCAAATATTTTTTGGGGCTTATTTTGACACCATGTGTGTTTTTCATTCCTGTCCTGCTATTAGCATTGCAAATGGAAATTAATTTTCTAAAGTAAGAATTTTCTAGATGTAATTTAGTTGCAGAATATTTTTCTTTACATGATATTACCAAACTATTCTCCCCCACTATTTTTTGATTAATGGGAGCTTTTGGAAATTTTATATTGCCATCTTGGTATCTTTAAATATTAATTTTTGCACATAAATATGACTGCTTTAGGTTCTTTGCATGGTAGGGAATTTTATGATGAGATGAACTACTAATAGAAATTTTAGAAATAGCTTTTTGTCCAGTACACTTAAATTTTCTTGGTATTCCTTTATTTAAACTAGCTAATTTAAAAAACTTGATTACTGTTTTACTGTCAAATTTAATACTCAAACAATAATCTTAGTTTACCCTGTAAATATTAGTGGAAATGATTATTTGCACTCTTTTTTAAATCTTTATTGTTCAGTTTATTAATTACATTGTTCCCTTTTTTTTTCACCCTATAGTTCCCCTCCACCTGGTACCCATCCCACCCTCTTCCCTCACCCCCTCCACTGTCCTCTCCCATAGTTGCATGATTTTTGTCCAGTCTCTTGCTGCACTTCCCACAGCTCCTATCTCCCCAAGAGTTGTCAGTCCATTCCCTCTCTATGTCCGTGATTCTGTTACATTCACCAGTTTATCCTGTTCATTAGCTTGTTAATTCACTTGATTTGTAGATACAATTGTTGATAGATGTGGTTTTGTTGTTCCTAATTTACACTTTTATCTTTTTCTTCTTCCTCTTCTTAAAGAATATCTTTCCGCATTTCATACAATATTGGATTGGTGGTAATTAACTCCTTTAGCTTTTTCTTGTCTGCGAAGCACTTTATCTGACCTTCAATTCTGCATGATAGCTTTGCTGGATAAAGTAATCTTGGTTGTAGATTCTTGCTGTTCATCACTTTGAATATTTCTTGCCACTCCCGTCTGGCCTGCATCGTTTCTGTTGAGAAATACGCTGACAATCGTAAGGGTGCTCCCTTATAGGTAACAGATTTTCTGTTGCTGATTTTAATATTCTCTCTTTGTCTTTTGCTTTTCGCATTTTAATTATGATGTGCCTCGGTGTGGTCCTCTTAGGGTTCCTATATATTGGGGTTTGGTGCACCTCTTGGACTCCTAAGTCAATTTCTCTCACCAGGTGTGGGAAGTTTTCGGTCACTATTTCTTCAAATAGGTTTTCATTGTTTTGCTCTCTCTCTATTTCTGGCACCCCTATAATTTGGATATTGGTATGCTTGAGGTTGTCCCAGAGGCCCCTTACACTATATTCAATTTTTTGGATTCTTTTGGTTTCTTGCTTTTTCAGCTGAGTGTATTTTATTTCTTTGTATTTCAAATCTTGAACTTGGTTCTTGGGGTGCTCCAGAGCACTTTTAGGTCTTTGTATAATATTTTTTATTTCAGTCAGTGTATGCTAATTTCTGGATGGTCCTTTTTCATATCCTTGAGAGTCTCCTTTATATCCTTGAGGGTCTCCTTCATTTCCTTTGCAGTCTTGCTTATTTTCTTATAGGCCTCGACCTTTTTTTGGAGCCTCTTGAAAAGCCCTATAACCGTGGTTTTGAATTCCATGTCCAGTCGTTTTTTTTCCCTCCATTTCTTTCACATCTAATTTCTTTCCATGTCTCTGCATGATGGCTGCTTCCCTGAGTTGGTCAATTAGCTTTGTGTGGTAGACTTCCTACTAGGGACAGTGGCTCAGCCTCCCCAGTTACCTGAGGTGGGTATGGGTTGCACAGTCTCGCTGAAGTTAAGCTCAGGTTAATCGTTTTTAGCACTTGGAGGGGTTGACCTCCAGGCCAATTGTCTGTGAGGCTCAGCTGTTCTCAGGTTGGATGGATGGAGTCTCCGGGCCAAGCAGACAGTTAGCTCCGCCCTATGCGGCCCCAGGGACTCTGTGTCGGTGGCAATGGCTGTCAGCACATCTGAGAGAGAGCTGCTGCTGAGATACACCAGCTGCCGGGGAATTCAGACTCTCCCCAAATGAGTCTGCACGCCCAATGTCTCACCCAGGGTCGTAAAACAAAGCAGTCTGATGGTTTCCCGAATAAGAGGGTAAGAGCGCTCTCTACACAGTCACGCAGCTGCCCTGTTCACGCAAACTGCCTTCTCTAGAAGCCGGCATACTCCCGAGCTTTGGTGTGCCCTCCCACTGTCCAGTTTTTACCCCGTGTGATAGTGGGTTCCCTGGAATTCGCCCAAAGCTGGAGAATCAGTCCAGTGGGACGTCTTTGTCTCCCCGTTTGAGAAAACTGGCCGGTTTTCGGCCGCCCGCCCTTTCTGCTGGCGCGCGCTCCAAACCTCTCTCCGCGCGTATCTTCAACGCTGTCCGCCGCTGTTCCTCCGAGTCACAGTGTCTTATTTTAACTTTTATTTGTGGAATTTTCACTCAGCCAGCTTTCTGGTGATTCTGGAAGGTTTGTTCTTTCGTTAAGTTGTAGTATTAAAATTGCTGAGTATGATGGCAAGATAGGTGTTTTACCTATGCCGGCATCTTGGTTCCCTTCGATTATTTGCATTCTTGAGTAGGCCTGAGCATTCCTGGTATTAGACTGGGTTTAGATACATGACAGTTGTTGCTGCCCAAGTCTCTGTCTCCAACCTGGGACCCAATCTGAGCTGGGCATGGGAGGCAAAGAAGCCATGGGGGTAAGAGTCCTCCTTCAGAAGGGGCTAGGTTTCAGGCCCCTCCAAGGTTGTTGGGGTGAGGATCTGTGCCCCACCTCTGTTGACCTTTTAGTTCTCTCCTATTGGCCCCTCTGCATCTTTTCCTGTCTTAGGTTGTTCCTTCCCTGAGGAATCTTACCCGTCTCTGGCTAACCAGCCATCCTCCAGGGCCAAGCAAGGTGATGTGAGGTTCAGTTCTTTCTCCTTGGTAGTCTATGTCCCCATGGCCTCCACGTGGGCCCAGAACCTGCCTGGGAATCACCTCGCCTGCTATTTGGGTGCAGGTACTAATCACATATCTCAGGGGACTCAGGTTTCTTCTCCAGGGAGGGTCCAACTCATACCATTGAGCGAGAGACAGATAGAGAGCCTTCAACCTCAGCTTGAACTGAAAGCTCAGGCAACAGCTGTGTGCACTTGAATTGTGAGAAGAGGGTCCCTCTTGGCAAAAAGATCAAGAGGGGCCAAAATAGAATGCTCAAGTGCCTTCCCAGTGCCTTAATTCCTTCTGAAAAGGGTTAACTAACACATTTTTTTTTAATTAAAGAAACTTGTTTAATTTCTTTAAAAAAATGTGGTAAATATATATTTTTCTTATCTTATCCCTCTAGGATTTGGTAATTCTTAATGAGTGAATCATGGCAATACATTTCTTTGCATAAATTCAGTAAGGTTAGTTTCTAATTGTAGTTTTATTAAGTCTGCTGTTTACACACAGCTTCAAGAATTTGACTGAAACATCATGTTTGAGAGAGCATGCCCAGATCCTTATGTAACCGGAAAGCTTTAAGGAATGAAAATTGACTTTGAGGCTATTGTAATCATGGCAATACATTTCTTTGCATAAATTCAGTAAGGTTAGTTTCTAATTGTAGTTTTATTAAGTCTGCTGTTTACACACAGCTTCAAGAATTTGACTGAAACATCATGTTTGAGAGAGGCATGCCCAGATCCTTATGTAACCGGAAAGCTTTAAGGAATGAAAATTGACTTTGAGGCTATTGTAATCAACTTGGAGAAGTAACCTGGTACCTTGCTTGGTCATCTGGTTCATGACAGTCCTTCCAGGTAACAAACAAAGGTTGCTTTCCTCAGAGATGGCAGGGAAGGAACCTCAATTCATTTTGGGAATACAGAGATTCCACTTGATTCTACAGGCATTGCAGGTAAACCTGATGACAGATAGGTGGCCCAGCTTCTTTACCTTGAGGGAATAATTAAAGCCCAATAATACAATTCCTGCAAATTTTTAAAAAAGTTATATGATCAATTTCATACAAATGATCAGACCTACTTGAAACTAGCCTTAATACAATAATAACTTGGTCTTAATTTGGCTCCTGAACAAAAATTAGTGCAATTTTGAGAGACAACATGTGTTCAGTAGTCTCTATAAAACTGAGATATGAATGTTAGATTTAAAGCTATATTTTTCTCCTGTGACTTGAACTGGATTCTGAAATTACCTCTGGTTTTTACACCAATCATACAAAACTTTATAACACATTTTGTCTCCAGAAGGTTACATGCCCTTCTGTTACTATGGGAATACCATGTATAGACACCATTGCTATTTCCCTTCATACCCAGGTCTCATTATACTCTGATAGAGAGCAAGGATGTATTGCCTCTGAAAGAAAGTATCATCCCTTCGCAGAAATAAGCAGTTTCAGAGGGAACCCTATTACTCTTTCCTCTGAAAGAATTCAGAGCTGAGATCCTTGATGGAAAATGCCATAGGCACTTAGATAGACTTGAGCAGAATAAGGATGACGAGAAATGGACAGGATCCCGATACATGTGTTGTATCAAAAATCAGTGAGCTGGACAAGACGTCTTAATCAGCCAAATAGTTAAGAGTCATGTTTATTACATGACAAGAGTCATGTTTATTACATGTTTATTCAGAGCAGATTACCTCTGCCAAATTCTGAACACACATAGGAAGAAGCATTCTCTCTCGCTCTTTTAGGTCCTTGAGTAAGTTATTTTTACAGACAATTGTAACCTTAAGTATGTATCATATTTATACAGACATCTGTATCACAGGGTGATACTACTGAGTATCATATCTATACAGACACCTGGCATTGATTATCAGCATGATTTTGATGGTTAGCTTGCAAAGTCAGACAATTAGGTTTATCTTTTCTATTCAAGCAAAAAAAATGTTATTTTACAGTCTAAAATTAATATACTTGACCTACAGAATAAAAGACTAAGAATAATAGAGTAGTTCAAATAGCAGTTTCAAACAGCAGTTTTCCAGAGTTGATTAATATGTTTCACATGCTTCAAACTGCTCTGAAATTGTCAATGGAGGAACCTGTGTAGACTGACCTTACATTTTGCTCAGTACAAGTTAGGACATGCATTGATAATATGTAACCTTATTCCATTCATTTTGGGAAGTCACATACAGAGACCTTCATATGTTGAGACCAATGGTTTGGAAAAAGATTCAGGGACATTTTCTCTAAAGATTGCTGCAGTAGCTCCTTTTGGCAAATGTCTGAATTTCACTAGACACTTGGAGTCTTTTAGTATCTAATAACTACAATATGAATTGTTCTGATAATGTCGTCCACCTTTCTAGTAGTAATGGACATACTAATCTGCTGGCTGGTTGGTTTATGATATGTGGAATAATTATGCATTCATTTGTTCCTGCTAACAGTACCATGGGATCTTGTTCCTTATGATGATTGACTGTCTTTGTGTTTCAGAAATATCACGGTGTTCATATCAAAAGAGACCTTCTCAGGACTGTGTCACCAGACTGCAATGACAATCTTCACCTGTGCAAGCGTGATTACTATGTACCTTTAAGCATTTGTGTCATGCCAGGTTTGGTAGCATCCCTTAATATAGAAGTGACACAGCTGCCTTGCAGAACTGTAAGAAATCCGAATGCTACATTCAGGGCTATTCATGGGATAAATCAAGGGCTGAGTCAGATCAGAGAGGCAGTTTTAGAAAATCTGGCAGCAATAGATTACTTGCGTCTGAGTAGAAGCACAGATGTAAGCAAATTCAAAACATGTGCTCTTTTAATCTTTCTACCAATTCTTAATAGATAGAAAACAACATTCCACAAATTAGAAAAACTATCTTCAAGGTAAAATAATTTTTTTGTTTGTTTAATTTTATTCAACCTAGCTTTTTGGCTACCCAAACTTTCTTGGCTATAGGAATTCTTTTAATATGTCTGCTGTGTTTTGTTTGTTTGTCTGTTTGTTTTTGTTGTCTACCACCTGCTTCTATGTTCAACATCTTGCTCATTTTAGATCCTGAATTTGCTGTATTTCATCACTGGGAACTGCTTTCAAGGCAGAACCAAATGCAGGCCAGCAGCATGAGACTTTACATCTAAAACGAATCTCCTAGATATGAGGTAAAAGAAAATGCAGTGAGGACTGTTGGGTACAAATCTATAATTTTGGGAACTAGATATTCATTGTAAGGAAGAATAATAATAAGAAACATCCGTGATGCTGTATTTCCCATGATTGCCTTGTTAGAATAAAGAAAGGACATTCTAACTTGTCTGGTAGTTGTAAGATCTCAGGACCTGGGAGTCAATCTTTGACCTGGTAGTCATCCTTGGACCAAGGAGTTTATCATCCATCCTTATTCAAGAGCTGTCTACTGTCTTGGAAAGACTAACATCCTTGTTGCCCAAACAATGGAGACCTGCTCTAGCTCCACATCTCAGCCCACTTAGCTTTACTTTTCCCAGACATGTAATTCCTGATTACAACATATGCAGCTGACTTATGTGGGGAGGGGCTTCAGAGAAAGTTTTTTTTGTGAATGACCTGCTACTCTCACCTATTGCAGGCAGTATTGGAATAAATGCTCACATATACTCATAGAATGCTCTACTTAAACAGGCATCCAGGACACATTGTTTAAACAATTTCACTTATAGGATCTTTAAAAACAGAGACAGGGCAAAGAATGTGGGAAAATATAGAAAATGCAGGTCTTGTCTAAAAATTTAACCCAATACCCAAATTGTAGAGATGGGTAAAATCAAACACTATTTAATCAATCTCTGAATAAAAGAACCAATTCATTCTATCAAAAAAGCATCCTTGGAAAAATAAGTGCTTAAGAAAACAAGACCCTCAATAATACCAGCCTAGACAGGTGCTCAGATGAGCTTGGAAAAAAATATACTCCCAAATGCTCCCAAAATAACACACCAAAAATCATGTATGTATGAAGTACAAAACTATCGATGGCTACAACACGCTCTATTTTGTAAGAACCTCTCTGCCATATTGTAAAGGGCAAGTGTGAGATAGAAAATGGGCCTCTCATTTTCTTTCTGTGGCTTTCCACAATGAATGGTAATTAAACCCCAAGCCTGTTGTCTCTTCTGATTTAAACAGCTTCTCTGTTCAAACTGCAGGACAAGGTAAGGCTATACTCAAAGCTGCACTTCCCACACACATACCACCACTATCACCCTTCTCTGTCCTCCCTTGCTGTTTTAACAGCTTTAGGCTGTTTATCAAGAATACCTCCTCTTATGTCTCCCTCCTTCCCTTCAGACAATCACCCTTTGAACCCTTTATATAATTTTTTTCTAAGCCTGCCTTACAGCCTTGAGGGGAAATACTGATAAGATATGTTCTTCCCAGCTCACCTGCCTATCTCCTGGAGAGCAAACAAACTAACTTTTCAAGACAAATTCAAGCATCTGGTCAGCTTCAACACAATCCCCCTTCCTTTGTTGTTTCTTAGCAACCAACTGCTTGATTTTTTTTAAAAATATGTTTTTGAAATTAATTTAAGAGAGAGGAAAGAATAAGGTGAGTTGGATAGAAACATCAATGATGAGAATGATGTGCCTTCTGCCAACACCCTACAGGGGATTGAGTCCACAACTCACATTTGTGCCTGACTGGAAATCAAAACATGACCTCTTGGTTCATGGGTCAGTGATATGCTACTAAGCCACACTGACCACGCTGCTTCCTCTTTAAAAGTGCAAGCCACTCTTTCTTTTTTGCCTTGTGTTGACTATCAATGGACTTTCCTTCCTTGGAAAGCAAAAATATATTTCCTTATTGTATCTCTTCTCTTAGTTGTCATTTTTTCACAAACCTGTGCCATTGGCCAAAACCCTAGCAGACAGAAATAACAAGAACAGTTTATTGCATATGTTCATGTTGTAGCCGAATGCATGGGAGAAAGTTCAGCCAACACTTTAAGGGAGGTTAAATTTAACTTTTATTTTGCAGATCTTAGTCTGGGGAATTGTGGATCCAAAGCCTGAACTGAGCTCTTGAGGAAACTCTGAGGTATATATTCCCTCTTTTTTCAGGTCCCTGAGAATCCCCACAGCTCTGCCCAAGTCTGTGTTGGCTGGGCTTTGGGGCATGCTCTACCCAATTCAGTTGCGTCAGGCCTTGGGGGTCACGCTTTGCAGCTCTCCACAAGTGAGTCATAGTGTGAAAGTAAGACTACAGTTTTAACCAAATACTGAACTTGGTTGTCACCTGCCCCCTTCCTCTATTTTTGTTTTCACTCAAGTAACCCACAATGTTTTTTATTCATTCCTCAGACCTCCTATCCTAAATGGACTGTGAGGTGAAAGTCAAAGGGAAAGCAATCCACTCTTCATTTTTGTGTGTGTAATGTCATTCTTTTATTAGCCAAATTCCTGATAATATTCTTTAAAACATTTTGTTTAGCAAGACTGTCATCAATTCAACCATGTCTCCAAAACAGATAGAGATGTTTACAATGCTAGTCAATAGCTTTATTATAGCATTACTAGAGACCTGTTGCAGGGAGATTCCTGCAAGAATAGGGCTGCCTTTGACCTGAGTAAAGCTCCCTCCCTTTTCTACTGACTCGCTCCCTTCTCCTCTGCCTCACATTTGTGCCTGACTCACTCCCTTCTCCTCTCTCTCATTCTCACCTATCTCCACTGCCTTGCTTCCTCTCTTCTCCACAGCCTGCTTCCTTCCCTTCTCCCCCATCTTCCTTGCTTGCTTCTCCACAGCTTTGGTTCCTTCTGCAGTACTTTGCTTCCTTCTATGCCATCTTCTGTGACAGGATATGCAAATTAAGCACCATCTTGGTAGAGTTAATTTGCATACTCACTCTGAATAACTGGCAGGTGTGGCTGATGGGTGTGGCTTGTGGGTGCAGTGGAGGTATGGTCAATTTGCATATTACTCTTTTATCACTCTTTTGCATAATACTTAGATAGGATTGCAAGACAGGAAACCCCCCTTTTAGGAATATCACAGGACATTAAAAATAATCCTGAGGTATGAGTTTACTTATTTCTGGGTCAGGCCAAAGATGTAAAATCAGTAAAAATTGAACTAAAACCAGATATAACCTACTCATAAATGATGTTCTGCCCATTGATATCAGAGTCATTGAAATGAATAAAAAAAATTCTTAAGGCTTGGCCTAATATAAATCTGCAGTCCTGTTATAATGGTATCATATTTTACCTTTTTAAAAGTTCCCCGGATACTATTGGCTTATGCAAGGTTTCAGACCTGCCAATGAATCTGCACATGGTCCCACCTTCCTGCAGCAAGTCTGCTGTTTACACACAGCTTAGACATGCTCTCTGCCCTGCCTTGAAACAAACAAACAAACAAAGAAAGAAAAAAAACACATGAGCAGGTAGGTCTGCGAAAACTGGGAATTGTAGGAGACTCAAGCAGGCACTAAGTCGTGTTGTTCTGGAGTGGGGCCATTACCCTACCAGGTACCTGACAGGGCTTTCCTTCACCAGAGCACATGCTAGGCTGACTCCTGGTGGCTTTACTCTGCCGGTTTACTTACTGAAAAAAGTCATCAGCTCCACCATCCTGTTAAAGACTCAGAAAGACAGTGAGTTTGGTAGCTCTGGTATGAGGACCATTTCCCCCATACTGTGAGCCTGCCTGGCACGTTCCCCCCAGCAAAGGACCTACAAACCCCATCCTTCTGATGTCAGTGACCTAGCCTGCCAACACAGTGCTTTGTAAAGAAGACCATTGCTGCAACCAGCCTGGGGCTACATTACTGACTATGGGGAGCTTTTGAGGAACTCAAGAAGCTTCGGGAATGGAATAGCAACAAAACTGTAGAAATGGATCTTGAGGTGCTTTGGGATTTTTGATGACCCACCCTCTGGCTCTGAGCTTGTGGAAGTTTGTTAGGTTTGTGCCAAAAGAAGCCAGACCAAGAGACATTGTGAGATTTTAAGGAATTGTATTTCATGCTCTCACAGCAAACTGAGATTGATGTGTCAGTTTCAGCATTGAAGGGCTGGTTAGGTTCTCTTATCTAGGGTAGAAGTACGCAATGTAGGTTTAGGGTGTGGGTGCAGGAGTCAGTCAATCAGAGGGAAGGGCACAAATCGGTCAAGACAGTGAAGGCAGGAGAATGTGGTGTTCTTTCAAGCAAAGGGGGATTCATCTTACCTTCCTTCTTTACAAGCTGTCTCTTGCAAGCTATTGGAAAAGGCTTATAACAATACTAGTGGCCCAGCGGGGGAGTGATCCTCAGCCTAGTCTACACCCTTTTCAATCTGGGACCCCTCAATGGATGTACAACTGCCTATGGAATTGGGCCTAACTCACCAAGGAATCAGGCCTAAACTAGCAGTTGGACATCCCTCTCATAATCTGGGACCATTGGCTCTTAACCACTTGCTTGCCCGCCTGCCTGATTGCCACTTAACTGCTTCCTTGCTGGCCTGATGGACACCTATCTGCTCCTCTGTAGGCCTGATTGCCCCAACTATTCTCCCCTGCTGGCTTGATAATACCAAGGTTTTTATTAGTATAGATTTGATCCTTAACTAAAAATTTTACTAACCCTGCTTTACAATAATGATGATTGAATTATTGGGTCCAGAAACCAAGATTTCCTTTCTTTAAATAGTTGAAGAAATAATTAACTTTTCCTGAAATTCAAATAAGATAATGACTTAAAAAAGTATAAAAGCACCATATAAAGACAACTGTCTTTTTCATGTACTGAAAAGACAATAAAGTGGTAAAATGAAAAACACTATTTTTATTATTTCCCTTCCTTTCTTTACAACCTTTATTTAAACTTTGAAATTTATAAAGTTTCACTATTATAACTTTTTACTTTCAATATGTTTTAAGTTTGAGGTTTTACATTAGTTACAGAATAGTGGCTAGACAATCATATACTTTACAACGTGTGCCCTGATATTTCCAGTACCCACCTGGCATCATTCCATCATTACAACACTATTGACTGTATTATCTATTTAAATGACAGGTTTACAGATTTCTTCCAGTCTTTCTTTTGTGTTGTTTGCCTTTCCTTTTCTTTCTTTATTTTTTCTTCTTCCCTCATTTTCCTTACATAATTTCTCAAAGCTCATATATATGCCCTCAAAGCTCAATGAAGGCATTGGGATACTACTAATTCATTTTTGCAAACCAGGAAACTAAGGAACTGGTTGGCTATGGAACTGCACTTAGTGTACAGGGAGCCTTCACAACTGTACTCTCCACCCAGAGGGACACAGGGTCAGTTCTTTGCCCAGAACGTTAGAGGTTGCAGCAACAATTGCAAATGTTTCCCGTAGCCAGTGTTGGGTGTCCTCATAGAGGGACAGTGAGGCATTGCTCGGTGCCCCTTGGAATTCTTACCTCCTGGCTTGCTGCTTTGCCAAAGCAGTGACACTAGCCCTGAAGCCACCCCTCAGGCAGCCCCGCAGTCAGGCCTTCCAATCTGCTAAGTCTTCACTCTCACATGGGTCACCTCCTTTCTTCCACATTTGGCCTTTATCTATCCCTCTCTCCTGCAGTGCTTGCACTCCAAGACCTAAAGAAAAGAACCAAGACCAAAAATGACAAAGCCCAAAGGAAGTGAGTCTTGAACACTCACATCCCATTCCCGGATTTCCTGCTGTACCTCCTCTAATTGTCATATCTTAAACAGGCACCTTGTGGCCTAGCCCAGTGGTCGGCAATCTCATTAGTCAACAGAGCCAAATTTTTTAAACTTAAACTTCTTCTAATGCCACTTCTTTAAAATAGACTCACTCAGGCAATGGTATTTTGTAGAAGAGTCACACCCAAGGGGCCAAAGGACTGCATGTGGCTCGAGAACTGCAGTTTACTGATCACTGGCCTAGCCAAATGGCCTCTGGGTGGCCTGGTAGAGTCAGTCTCCATGAAGCTGTGGATCTTTGGTTAGAAGCCTGGCCATGGTCTCAGCAACCCCATGCCTGTGAAATTCCCAGGGACCACAGGCATGGTTAGGTGGGCTTGGCCACTCCTCCCAGGACTGATGATGTTTCTGGGTCCTCATTAGCATGGTGGCTAGGTGTGCCAGTTATGCCTACCGTGGCCAGCGATGTTCCCAACCCACTTCCACCATTGCCTCCTGTAGTGCTTGACACTTGCATATGCATATTAACCTGCCATTTGTTGAATTAATTTTATACTCACTCCTCATTGGCTGGTGGGTGTGGCTTGTGGGCATTGTGGAGGTATGGTCAATTTGCATCTTTCTCATTTATTAATATGGACTAGTGACCCAGTGCATAAAATTCATGCACACATGGTGGGGGGCAGTTTGTCTCTCAGCCTGGCCTACATCTTCTCCAACCGGAGACTCCTGTGGTATTGGGCTTAAACTGGCAGTCAGAATGCTGGCTCCAGGACTGCTGGCTCCTCACCGCTCACTTGCCTGACTGCTTGATCACTCCTAATCACTCTGACTGCTGGCCTAATTGCTCCAACCGGTCCCCTCTGCCAGCCTTCTTGGCCCCAACTGCCCCCACCACCAGCCTGATCACTCCCAATTGCCTCCCTCTCCTGGCCTGATCATCCCTAACTGTCTCTGCTTAGCCCCACCATCATGGCTTTGTCCAGAAGGACTTTGGAAGATCTCATGGTCTCATTAGCATATTACCCTTTTATTAATATAGAAAGGATATGATATACGGCCATAACTATAACATATGTAACAGAATTACTCTATGAAAATACATTACATTGCAATGTTGTAAGTAATAGGAATTGCTGTATTCATAGCAATAATATATACCCTGATCTGGAAATTGTTCCCCAGTTCTTTGAATGTTTCCTGGCCCCTAATGTATTTCTTTTATCATCCAGTCTAATTTTATTTACTGTTTATTACACATGATTTGAGGTCTTTAATTTCTAACCATCGAAGATTCAAAGGACTATTTTTCCCCATGAAGTTTAACATCAACATCAGTGAATTTATGTATTCATGTGTTTTTAGTAAACATCTGAATTACTCACATTGTCATAGATGCTGAACTCATAGCATGGACCATGCAGAGACTTGGCAGCAAGACAGGAAGCCACTCTGAATGGAAACAGATACTATGGATAAGAAGAAAAGTCATTGCACAACATTTAATGTCCAACCTCAGTCACCTCAGAATGTTATATATATATTAGAGGCCTGGTGCACAAAATTTGTGTACGGGAGGTGGGGGATGTCCTTCAGTCCAGTCTGCATTCTCTCCAATATGCATCCTCTAGAGGGATATCCAACTGACTTGTTTAGGCTCGATCCCAGGCGTTGGACATCCTTCTTACAATCCAGGACTGCTATCTCCAAACTGCTCACCTGCCTGCCTCCCTGATTGCCCCTAACTGCTTCTGCCTTCCAGCCTGATCACCCCATAACCACTACCCTGCCAGCCTGATAGATGTCTAACTCCTCCCCTGGAAGCCTGTTTGCCCCCAACTTCCCTCCTCTGCTGGGCTGGTCACTTAACTGCCCTCCCCTGAAGGCTTGGTCACCCCAACTGCCCTCCCTTGCAGGCTTAGTCCCTCCTACAGCCCACCCATGCTGGCCTGATTGCGTACAATTGCCCTTTTGTGCAGGTCTGAAACCTCCCAATGGCCCTCCCCTGCTGGCCATCTTATGGTGGCCATCTTGTGTCCACATGGGGGCAAAATTTTTGACCACATGGGGGCAGCCCTCTTGTGTGTTGGAGTGATGATTAATCTTCAAGTTACTCTTTTATTAGATAGGATAGAGGCCTGGTGCATAGGTGGGAGCCAGCTTGTTTGCCCTGAAGAGTATCCCAGGTCAAGGTGGGGGATTTCTTGAGGTATGCGGTGGCCTGGGTGAGGGGCCTGTGGTAGTTTGCAGGCCGGCCACACTTCCCAGTGACCCACACAGAGGCCTTGGTATCTGGGATTAATTTATGTTCTACAATTAAAACTTTGTAGCCTGGAGTGAAGCCAAGCCTTCTGCTAGCTCCATGTGGCAGCCATTTATGTTGGGACATTTACCTTCAATAATTGAATCTTTGTAGCCTAGAGTGGAGGTCTAGACCAGCCAGGGGCTGCAGATGCTTGTCTTCCTCCATCTCCCAGGCAACACTAGCCTCTGCTTTCTCCAGCTCTGTGGCTGCTGCCACTTCTGTTGGGATATATCTTTAAAAATTGAATCTTTGTAGTATTGAGTGGAGGCAAAGGCTGGCAAGGGAAGTTGGAAAGCGTGGCTTCCTCCATTGCTGGGGAAACCCAAGCTTCCCTCCTGCTCTCAGTGGCCGCAGCCATTTTGGTTGGGATTTATTTGCATAATTTGCTCCTGATTGGCTAATGGCGTGGCTGTGGGCATGTCTTGACCAGAAGTATGGTCAATATGCACATTACTTTTTTATTAGATTGGTTTGACGTCTTAATTTATACACTGTTGGTAACTCAACTGCTTGGTTAGTGATGGGGTTGACCTGTTTTCAGGATGATTACTCCTGAAATAACTAAGGAAAAGGGGGGGGGTCAATCTTTTCTTGGTTGCTTGCACCTCCTAAGCACCTTAATCTTTCTTCTCATCCTCAGCTTTTTGGACATCTTCTCCTTTACCTTCACCTTCTTCCTCTTCTTCCTTTGCATCCTCAAATTCTTCCTTGGCACTTTCTTCCTCTTCCTCTCCTTCCTCCTTTTCAGCCACTTCCTGTCCTTTTCTTCCTCTTCAGCTTCTCCTTTAGAGGAGGGTTCATTCTTAGCTTCCTTGGCTTTTGAAGCCTTCATGGTCTTCTTCACCTTGACCTGCTCCTTCTGGAAGTGGCTGGTGTATTAAGAAGGAAAGGAGCCAATGGACATCAAGTAGAAGCTTGTCTGTAAACCACCATAGGCAGATTGACCAAAGACCTGGGAACTGTGGGAGTAGCCACTAGCTATGTTTCCCACGCTTGTGAAACTGAGCCAGGTCTCCTCACCTTTCAAGAGTTTCCTGTAAGGGGCAATGTCAATGTCCAAGCCACAATGAAGAAGACCTGCAATTTTTTAAAAATTCATGCCATTTCACTCTTTGTAGTTCTCAACTCATTTTCTAATTTGTTCATTATGTCCTGCATAACACTAACACATGAGTTCTGCTTGTCCTCCAGCTCTTCCAGTTGCTTTCCCAGAGCTTAGTTCATGCCCTGGCAATGCTTCCATCTCCAGGGTCTTGGCCTTGAGCAGGCAGCAGTTTTCAGACACCTCCTCATTGGCTGTGCAGACCCCGTAGATGTTCTTGACAGTGCTCTCCGTCAGCATGGTGAAGTGGCTCTTGTACCATTCTTCAGCATTCTGCCTGTTCTTGGCAGCCAGTTTCTCATACTGGGTGCAGATGTTCTTGAATCAGCCAGCCAGAGGGGTTGGACTTGGAGAACACATCCATCTCCATGGAGATATGAGCACACTGGATTTGTGCCTGCAACTCAGCAATCTCCTCTTCATGCCCCTTCTTCAGAAAGGCGATTTAGTCCATCAGAGTGTCGATGCACTTTCCAAGCTCAGCGCCAGCAAGAGCCACCTCATCTGCACCTTTGCGTAGCTCCATCAGCCAGCCCTCTGCCTCATCATGGTTCAGCACCTCTTCCTGGTAGCATGCCTGCAGGTTGTTCCCATCCCCTTTCAAGTCCTGGTGCCTGTAACTGCCCACTGCCCCCTCCTTCCCAGGGACGGGGGTGGGGGGGAGCACATTCATCCCATTTTCATTAAAATGTTCAACCCTGGTCTGCTCTACCTGTGTGCAAGGCAGCCCTGGGGCATACAGTGATCCCAGAGACCCTGGCTACCTCTGCCTACCCACATCCCTGATGGTGACCTGGCCCCCGTTGGTGGAGTCAAGTGTAGCCACCTCACCCTCCTCTGCCTGCCCTGCTACTGATCTTGGCCTTGTCCCACTGGGCAATGCCATGAGCAGCCAGTCTACCCTGCCCATCCCTAGTGGCAACCTGGACTCTGCTGGCATATGGAGTCAGGCACTGCACTGTCCTCCATGGTGGAGCTGCAATCTTGACCCCTGCTACCCCAAGCCCTGTTGCCATGTCTGGGCTTCGGGCGGTGGGGGACCAGATCTCCTGCTGGGTCTGGGGCTGTTATTCAGACCCTGCCGCCTGAAGCACCGCCACCATGGCTTGGCTTTTGGCAGCAGGGGGAAGGGTTCACCCATCATCTTGATTGGATTTATTTGCTCCTGATTGACTGGTGGGTGTGGCTTGATTGGAGGTACAGTCAATTTGCATATTACTTTTTTATTAGATAGGATAGTATATTCCAGAAAACATGTTGAAGCAGGAGGGATTAAGGGTGGTTCATCCTAATAGAGAAAGCTTTGTTACACTCTGGCTTCTCCCATAATAATTCTGTGTAAGGTTTCATGTGTGGGAGATGGAAGCCAAAGACCAAGACATTTTAAAAGGAGGGTCAGTTATTACAGAGGAAGTAGGGAAACCAGGATTAGTGGAGAAGGAGAAAAAGAGGAAGGGACCCAGCCAGACTGCCTCGCAGCCTGGGGAAAGAGGTAACACATGCCACAGTGAAGACACATTTAAGGGGAGGAACAGGAAAAGGTTGGGCCCAGGGCATAATGGAAAAGGGTGGGACCCAAGGCACTCAGCACATGCTTATTGGTTGTTCAATGTCTCTGGGATGTCTCGGCCTTTCATCGTGTGGCTGGAGGCAGCAATGGTGGTTCCCGTAGTGGCAGCAGCCACCACTGGGGAGAGTTGGCGGGAAAAGAGATGGCTGCAGCAAAGGAGGAGGAGGAGGAAGAGAAGGAGCAGAAGGTGGGGTAGCAGGAATGGGAGAGGTGGAAATAAGAGAGCAGCTGGGCCAAAAGAGTCAAGAGACAGTCAGCAACAGAGAGGGAGGCAGTTTGAGAGGATTCCAATGGGATAGGAGAACCTGGGATGTGGAACAGAAGGAGCAGAAAGAGGGGCAAGGGGCACAGATGCCTGGACTTGTGGGACCTCAGGCCACTTCCTGGCTTTCTAGCAGAAATTTCTAAAGTCAGTGAGGATGCTAAGTCCAGGTTTTGGGCCATCTAGACCCAGGTCATGCCACATTACTGAAATAGCCAGATTGGTTGAGGAGACACCCCGGATGTGTCTTTGGATCAAGTGCAGAGTTTTTGATTGCCCATTCCAATTCCTGCGGTCAGGTTGCAGAGGCTCAAGGACCAGCGTCCCAATCTTGGAGTCAGACTGCAAAAACAGGGACCTCAAGAACAGCAGGGGATGTATCCCCTACTTTCAGGGGTCTGGAGTGAGTCCAAAGGCCAGTGAACGCAAGGAAGGCATGGACATCTTTGCTGCCTTCCTACTTTTGGAATCGCTCCTGGAGGGACCCAAAGGGCAATCTCTGATGCGGCCACATTTTACAGACAGAGACCCAGGGGTTTTTCCGGGGGAAAAACCACAAGGGATTAGCACAGGGTGGGACTTACCATTGATGCTACCGAGCCAGGAGGAGTGTGAGGGTCCCGCACCAGTGCAGTTTGGGGGGGCATCCTGGACCACCATACACTCATCCACCCAGGTTCAGCACCAGATGTAAGGTCCAAGGTGTGGGAGATGGGAGTCAGAGACCAAGACATTTAAAAGGGGGAGAGTATTATGGAGGAGGTTGAGAAACCAGGATTAGAGGAGAGGGAGGAGAAGGAGGAAGGGACCCTCCTGGACTGCCTCGCAGACTGGGGAATGCGGCAGTGAAGACACCTTTTGAGGGGAGGAATAGGAAGGTGTTGGGATGGAACAAGAAGGGGTGGGACCCAGGGCACTTGGCACACTCTGATTAGTGGTTCAATGTCTCTGGCATGTCTCAGGGGCAGATGCTGATAACACTCCCACCAGTTGTAGGGAGGTAGTATCTATCACTCTGGTTCAGCAGAGGCAGACAAAATTGCAAATCACTTGTAGCTCCAGATAGGTAGCCTAAGGCCAATTACAGGCAGTGTCTGAAAACAAGTCACTCCTAAAGTGGCCCAATTTCAAAACAATCAGTGGAAGCCTTAAGACCAGAGCAGTTTACAAATCAATTAAGCACATAATCAGGACATCCAAAGGAAGAAGTTAGCTAGTCCCAGAATCTGCTAGGGCTAATTTGCCTTCAAAGAATTAGTAACCACATGGCAGTTTAATTGCTGTATTTTATCAGAATACCACAAGATTTATCTTCATAGTTAGATAGCCTGAAAACCAGTACCACTTATGAGCAAATAAATAGCATTTAAAACTAAAATAAACAGGAGAAATTATTAACTTACACAAAGAACATTCCTGAAGCAGAAACTGAAATGATAAGATATTACGTCTTTAAGCCCTAAACACACTTATCAAAAAAGACCACTGTAATGAGATTGGAGACACAGCACCCTATCTAATAAAAGAGTAATATGCAAAATGACCACCACTCCAACACACAAGAGTGATGGTCAACTAGAAATCCACAATATCCCAGAATAGTAGATTGGATGATGGTTGCTGTGGTTAGTGGTTGCTGGGAATGGTGATCACAGGGCCCCCAGAAATGAGTCCCCAGTGGCATTCCGCTGCTCCCTGTTCTGCCAGCTGGAAGTGAGGTCAAAGATCCCCTACAGGCCTAACCAAAAGTTCGAGAACTAGATGCTCTGTGCTGGAGTTTTGTTGTTTGGGCCTATAGACCTCCGACACAGAGTGTCTAGACTACACTACAGCAATTGTTTCATCCTCGGCTACTGCACCTGGTTGTGCAGTAGTAGGGGATGAAAATTCCTTCTTGGCATGTGGCTCCATACTTCTCTGTATGCGTCTGCATGAAACTGTGTGTCATTGAAAGTAGCTATGCATGTCAGTGCTGACAGGCATGTCATAGGTTCACCATCAAAGGGTAGAGATTGGGTCCTGTGGCAAATAAAACCAATACATAGACACAAAGCCAAAATGACAGCAAAAATGGGTACAAAAATACAAGCCTTATGGAAAGACCAAGAAAACTCTTTAGAAGAAAAGCTAAATGAAATGGAGATAAGAAATGTATCACATATTGATAAGGGTAATAATTTCAAGGATGATCATCAGCATGAGAAAAGATATAGAAACAATGAAAAATGAGAAGTCAGAAAGGAAGAATAACATAGCATTAATAATAAAAACATTGGAATGAATACATAGATTAGAAGAAGCTAAAGGTAACATCTGTGAATTAGAAGACATGGTATAAAAAAATCAATCAGAGAGGGAAATAGCGGCACACAGGATGGAGTTAAAGGAGAGTGTGTGAGTGAGGGTGTTAGAGAGTGTATGGATGTGTCTGGTGTGTTTGTGTGAGTGAGGGATGGTTAAATCCAGCAGGAGCAACAAGGACTGGCAGACCAGGCTCTACTGGACAGGAAAAGACTCCACCACTGTGGGCATTCCTAGGAATGTTGGTTTCTGGCATGTGCATGGAGCCCATGCCATCTTGAAGGAGAGAGCCTCTTCTCAGAACTGATCAACACCACCACCCAGACAGGCTTTGGACACTGACTGTGACCTGGCAACCACACCAGCCACAATCCTGCTGCCCTACCAGCAGTCACGTGGACCCTGGGACCTCCACCTCCAAGGGTACATCGTCTTGCAGCAGTAACTGCAACTTACCCCCTCCTCAGTAATTTAACTCCTGACTCCACAGTCACTCTTCTCCAGTGCCATGGTCCTGCTTTTCAAGTGCACTGGCTGCCTGAGTCTACCACTTCAGTCAGCGGGTAGGTGCCATCATGAAGCACACTCTTACCCAAAAAAGGGTCCACTGCTCTGGCAGTAGAAATTCTGGATTACCCCTTCCTGGATACTTTCCCACAGCCACCTCAGTCATATGGATTCAGTACCAGGCCTTCTCTGGGTGCTTGAGCACACCACCACTGGGCGAAAACAAACCCAACCAAGGGCTTAAGGCCCGTAGCAATAAAAATACAGACTTCCCCCACTCCTGGCTGCCTTCCCAGAAATACCTCGGCTACGCTCTTCAGGGTGGCTATTTGAGTGCACACCTTAACAATTGGCCCCAGGCATACTCAAATTCAGCCAAGGGCACAGCAGTAATAACTGAGTTTTCCCACTTCATAGCTCCAACCTCTATACACCACAGCAATGCTTTCTAGTGCACAAGCCTCCTGAGCCCAAGGCGTCAAAGGCAGCTCTTGGGTGCTTCTGTGAGACCCTACTGGGCACACTCTTATCAAAAAAAGTGCTCACTGTCCCAGAAATAGAAATTCTGAATCCCTCTTTCTGGATACCTGTTCACAGACTCCTTAATCACAGGACTTCAGTGCAAGGTCCTCTCTGAGCATACCACCCTAGCAAACAGCCCTGGGCTACCTCTATGAACTATCACTGGGTGCATGCAAATTCAAACAAGGGCACAGCAGCAAAAACTGAGTCTACCCAACTCACAGCTGCTGGCCCTCTGAGACCACAGTCATACTTTTTCAGCATACAGGCCTCTTGACACCACTGCACCAAAGGCAGCTTTTGGGTGCCCTCATGGGGTGCACTTGTATCCAAACAAGGGTTCTCAGCCCTGACAATAGAAATTCAGACTTACGCCCATTCTGGATGCCTACCCATAGACACCTCAGTCACTTGGCTTCAATGCAAGGGTCCTGCTGAGTGTGCTGCCCTGGCAAATGGCTTCCAGGTGCCTTAGTAAGCTGCCACTGGGCATTCACAAATCCAACCAAGGGAACAAGACCTCAGCTGCAAAAACTTGATTCTTCCCACCCCTCAGCTGCCAACCTCAAGACACCTTAGTCATGCCTTTCCAGAGGGCAGGCCTTCCGAGCCCCACCACCCCGACAAATGGCTTCTAAGTGAGCCACCACTGGGCAAGCATAATTTCAACTAAGGGCACAAAGCAGCAAAAATTGGGACATCTCCCTCCCTGGCCACTGACCTCTGAACACCACAGTTGCACACAGGCCTCGTGAGCCTGCTACCCCTATAAGCAGCTCCTGAGTGCCTCCTTGAACACCAGCTCAGCATGCTCATATTCAAACATGGGCACACAGTTTCAGCAGTAGAAATTTGAACTTCCTCCTTCCTGGCTGCCTACCATAGACATCAGACACTGTGTTGCATGATTTTAGCATGTAGGCTCCCTGAGGATATTGTCTCAGCAGTCAACTCCTGGGTGCCTCTGCGAGCTGCCACTAGGCACACTTATATCCAATCTCAGGCTCAAGGCCTCACAGTAGAAACTGGGGCTTTCCACTCCTCAGCTGCTGGCCTCGAGTCATTGCAGTTACACTGGTCCAGTGCACAAGTCCCCTGAGCCCATTGCCTTGGCGGGTGTCCCAAGGTCTTTCTCAGAACAGCCACAAGGTACACCTGGCGTCCAATTCTCCTGTTAGTGCCTCTCCAGTGCAAGGAACTTCTGAGCCCACTGTCACAGCAGACTGCTCCTGGGTGCCTCTGTAAGCAGCCACTGGGCATGCATATCCAACTAAGGGAGCACATCCCCAAAGAAGAAACTGAGACTTTTCTTTCCATATGGCTGGTGGCACACCACAATGGCTCCAATCTAGTGTGTGGGACTCACAATATCACACCCCCAGCAGAAGGCACCTAGGACCCTAGGTGTACTGCCACTGGGCATGAGCCTCTTCAAAAAGGGGCACATGGCTCCCTCAGTAGGATACATGGCATCCCTTTCCTAGCTGCCTACTTTTGGACAGCTCTGTGAATTACTGAGGACTTGCCTCCCTGAAAAATGTCACATTATTTCAGCCAGAGAGCCTGAGATTCCCACATCCCAACAGCTGTTGGATCCTGAAATGCCTTGTGGTTCAGAGAGGGAAATCACTTTGCCCAGAGTCCCACTGCCTCAACCAGAGACACCTGCTCCCCATTGCCATAGGCTCAGTGGCCCTTTCAGTGAGTTGTAGAGTGATGCTAAGCCAGGGGAAGTCACAACACTCTGGCCAAAGTCACAGTACTGGAGCCTCAGGCCCTGAGATCCCTTCCTTCCAAACTGTGAACTCTGGGAACCCACAGTGATAACATATCAGTGAGGCTCTGACAACCTTTGCCACAAGAGCTGGAACCACAGTCATATCCAAACACTGCACACAATGAAGCTGGAGGCAAGTCACATTGCCAACCCGAGATGAAAATTTTATCCACAAATAAGAAACTAACATTCAAGATCCAACCACATTAAGGGAACTCAAATAGCTCAAGTAGGGAGCTCCACTAGATCACCAAGCCCAGGGAACCTGAGATATCACACCTCTAGTACCATCTCCAAAAGAACCAGGGTAGCAAAACAATTGGATCTAAGGAACAGAAATGATCAAAGCATTAGAACAATAAATGGGAGACAAAACAACAGCAGCAACAAACACAAACAATCCCTGAAGGAAAGAAAAGGAGGAATCGCCAGAAAGAGGATTAATGAGTGAAATATAGGCAAGCAGAATGTCAGAGAAAGAATTCAGAGCAATGTTTATAAGGATGCTCAAATGGCTGGATGAAATACAACTCAATTAAGAATATAAAGTGCTGAATGAGAGAGTCATCAACATGAAAAGGGGCCAAGAGGAAAGGAAGAATAATCCTATCGAATAAAAGAGTAATATGCAGATTGACCATCACTCAACACACAAGATGGCTGCCCCTTGTGGTCAAAGTTCCTGTCCCAATGTAGACACAAGATGACCACCACAAGGTGGCCCAGGGCTGTTGGGAGGAACCATGCCTGCAAGGAAGGGAATTTGGGAACAAGCAAGGCTGCAGGGGAGGGCAGTTAGGGGTGACCAAGTCGGCAGAGGAAGGAAGTTGGGGGTGACAAGGAATGGAAGTGGGGGGTGGGGTAGCCAGGCCTGCAGAGGAGAGCAGTTGGGGGCACTAGGCCTGTAGGAGAGGGCATTTAGTGGTGATCAAGTCTGCAGGAGTGGGCAGTTAGGGGTGACCAGGCCTGCAGGGGAAGGCAATTATGGGCAAACAGGTTGAAAGGGGAGCAGTAAGGGATCAACAGGCTGGCAGGCAGAAGCAGTTAAGGGCAATCAGGAAGGCAGGCAGGTGAGCAACTGGGAGCCAGCAGTCCTGGATTGTGAAAGACATGTTCAACTGCCCATTTAGTCCCTATCTTACTGGGAGTGGGCCTAAACAAGCAGTTGGACATCCCTCGAAAGATCCCAGATTGGAGAGGTTTCAGGCCCAGATGAGAGACACCCTCCAAATTTTGTGCACCAGGTCTCTAGTATAGCATCATAAAGAACACGATGGAAGACTTAAACCATAGGTGAGAAAAGGTTGAGTATCACATCAGCTAATTAGAAGACAAAGTAGGAAAAAAACACATAAACACAGTAACAACTGGAAAGGAAACTTGTGGTAAGAGGAAAGCTTAAGGAAGCTTTTACACAATGCAAAACAAAACAACCCCATAAGTGGGGACTAGAAGGAGAGGAAGATGAGCAAGAAATAGAAAGCCTGTTTTAAGAAATAATGACAGAAAACTTTCCTGATATTGTAAGGGAAAAAAAAAAAAGCAAGTCCAAAAAGAACATAGAGTTCCAAACAAGATGAACTCAAAAAGACAAATCCCAAGACACATCATAATTAAACTAGAGGCCCGGTGCATGAAATTTCTACACAGGGGGCAGGAGATGTCCCTTAGTCCAGTCTGCACCCTCTCTAATCTGAGACACCTAGAGGGATGTCTGACTACCCATTTAGGCCCATTCCCAGCAGGATTGGGCCTAAATGGACAGTCAGACATCCTTTTCACAATCCTGGACTGCTAGCTTCAAACCGCTCTCCTGCCTGCCTCCCTGATTGCCCCTAACCGCTTCTGCCTGCCAGCCTGATCACCTCCTAATCACTACTCTGCCAGCCTGATTGATGTCTAACTGCTCCCCTGTCAGCCTGTTTGCCCCCAACTTCCCTTCTCTGCTGGCCTGGTCATGCCTAACTGCCCTCCCTGCAGGCTTGATCACCCCCAACTGCCCTCCCTTGCAAGACTGGTCCCTCCCAACTGCCCTCCTCTGCTGGCCTAATCACCCACAACTGCCTTCCCTTGCAGGGCCTGGAACCTCCTAATGGCCCTCCCCTGCTGGCCATCGTGTGTTGGCCATCTTGTGTCCACATGGGGGCAGGATCTTTGACCACATGGGGGCAGCCCTCTTGTGTGTTGGAGTGATGGTCAATATGCGTATTACTCTTTTATTAGATAGGATAGAGGCCTGGTGCATGGGTGGGGGCCAGCTGGTTTGCCCTGAAGAGTGTCCCAGATCAGGGTGGGGGTTCCCCTGGGTGAGGGATGGCCTGAGGAAGGGGCCTGTGGAGGTTTGCAGGCCAGCCACGCCTACTAGCAACCCAAGTGGAGGCTCTGGTATCTGGGATTTATCTATGTCTACAATTGAAACTTTGTAGCCTGGAGCAGAGCCAAGCCTTCTGCTCGCTCCAGGGTGGCAGTCATTTCTGTTTGAAACTTTGCAACCTAGAGTGGAGGCCTAGGTCAGCAATGGCAGCAGGCTGAAAGCTTAGCTTCTTTCATTGCCAGGGAAACCCAAGCCTCTGTTCTCTTCAGCTCAGTGGCTGCCACCATTTCTGCATCTTTTATAATTGAAACGTAACATTGAGTGGAGGCCTAGGCCCACAATGGCAGGCGAAAGTTTGGCTTCCTCTATTGCTGGGGAAACCAAGCCTTCCTCCTGCTCTCAATGCTGGCAGCCATCTTGGTTAGTGTTTTATTTGCCTAATCTGCTCCTGATTGGCTGGTAGGTGTGGCTTGTTGGTGTGGTAAAGTTACGGTCAAATTTGCATATTACTCTTTTATTAGATAGGATAGGCAAACATCAACAACAAAGTAATAATCTTAAAGAGTGCCATAGGGATACAGAAATTTAACTACAAGGTATCTCCCATCAGAAACACATCAGGCCAGAAGGGAATGGAATAAAATATACAAAGTGATGCAAACCAAGGGACTGAATCCAAGAATACTATTCCCCGAGAGACTCTCATTCATTGAAGGTGGAATCAGGAGCTTCACAGACATAAAAAGACTAAGAGAGTTTATTACCACCAAGCCAACAATGCAAGAAATGTTAAAGGGACTGAATCAATAAGAAGAAATAGAGAAATAATTTGCTAATATTCACTTATCAATGAACTTGTACACAATGGCTTTATCACCCATTGTTAATTTTTTTCCTGAATTAATTATTATATGTGATTGCAAAAGGGATATTTTTAAATATTTATATCAATTACATGTTTTTCTCATTCAAAACTCTTCTCAAAAGTAAACCCTCCTTATCCCTCTCTTCTCTCTCCTTTGAGATTCCTTAAAACTTTACGTTGTTCAATGTGTTCACATCCATTGTAAGCAGAAGGTTGTTTTGATATTAAATTTCTTAGAGTTGAACAGTAGGATTTCTTCAATGCCCTCATTGTTCTTTATGCACTTTCTTGATTTCTGGTACATTAACTTACCCTGTACCTTCTCTCACCCAGATCTTTATGCATTCTCTTTGAAAGAGAATAGTTCCCTTTACTGGAGAATGATATTAGAAAACAAGAATTGTCTAATTCTCTAAAAACTGAAGAACCCTTCAACTTATGTATATTCTTCATTTGTCATATACTTGCCATCCTTCTTTTCTAATGTTTTCTAATATCTAGGAAGAAGTCACATGTTGGGCCTTTCTAAATGTCATGTTGTTATTAAGGCTGTTATACTATTCAGGTATGCCATTGCCTCAAGAATATTGTGGGAGAAGGCTTACACTAATAAATTACAGCTTTAAAAAAATGGTATAAGTTTATATTTATTCCATACCCTATTTCCAAAAGTACACGAGATACCTTAAAATGTATAAACAAGATACTGTAAGTTTTTTTTTTTTTGTAAATGATATTTTACGTAAGGCAAAATAAAACAAAAGACTGAAATTCAAATGGGTCAGATATAGGTTACATTACCTCATATTTATGCTGAAAAGCCTTTATCCTATTAAAGTTTAATGTGCATTATCTGATTCATAACAGTTCTAGAAAGTGGAAAGGCTATGCATAATTAACCCAATTTCTACTGATAGCTTTTTATTATATAGGATAGTCATTCTATGCCTTTATTATAAAAACTAGAGGCCCGGTGCACAAAATTTGTGCACAGGGGTAGGTGTGGGGTCCATCAACCAGCTTGCATCCTCTCCAATCTGGGACCCCTCAAGGGATGTCCAACTGCCCATTTAGGCCTGAAGGGGATAGGGCCTAAATGGGTAGTCGAACATCCTTTTCACAATGCAGGACTGTTGCCTCTAAACTGCTCGCCTGCCTCCCTGATTGCCCCTAACCGCTTCTTCCTGTCAGCCTGCTCACCCCCTAACCACTACCCTGCCAGCCTGATTGATGTCTAACTGCTACCCTGCCAGCCTCTTTGCTCCCAACTTCCCTCTTCTGCCAGCCTGACCACCCCTAACTGTCCTCCCTACAGGATTGATAGCCCCCAACTACCCTCCTGTGGCCTCGTCCCTCCCAACTGCCCTCTCCTGATGGCCTGATGGACTACAACTGCCCTCCTTTGCAGGCTTGGAACCTCCAAATGGGCCCTCCCCTGCTGGCCATCTTGTGGTGGCCATCTTGGGTTGACACGGGGGCAGGATCTTTGACCACATGGGGGCCAGCCCTCTTGTGTGTTGAGCTGATGGTCAATCTGTGTATTATTCTTTTATTAGATAGGACAGAAGCCTGATGTATGGGTGAGGGCTGGCTTGTTTGCCCTGAAGGTTGTCCTGGGTCAGGGTGGAGATCCCTGAGGGAGTGGGGCAGCCTGGGCGAGAGGCATTTGTGGTGGTTTGCAGGCCGTCCACGCCCCCAGCAACCCAAACAGAGGCGTTGGGATCTGAAATTAATTTATATTCTGCAATTGAAACTTTGTAGCCCTAGAGCACAGCCAAGCCTTCTGCTCACTCCATGGTGACAGTATTTCTGTTTGAAACTTTGTAGCCTACAGTGGAGGGCTAGGCACTAGGGCCTGCAGAAATTTAGTTTCTTCCATCACCCCAGCAACTCTAGCCTCTTCTCTCTCCAGCTCCATGGCTGCCATTTGGATTATGTCTCTTTTATAATTGAAACTTTGAGGCCTAGACTGGCAAAGACTGGCAGAAAGCTTGGCTTCCTCCATTGCCGGGGAAACCCAAGCCTCCCTCCTGCTCTCCGTGGCAGCAGCCATCTTGTTTGGGGTTTATTTGCATAATTTGCTCCTGATAGGCTGGTGGGCATGGCTGGTAGGTATGGTCAAATTTGCATATTACCCCTCTTATTAGATAGGATTGCAACATGTGTTTTTCATGTCCCTGGGGGTCTAATTCATAGCCAAGTAAGGACCATCTGAAGGTATATATCTGGATTTTGTATTGTTCTGCAAATGCTGATGTCCCAGAAAACCTCAGGATGTTTTCATGGATTCCAGAGAAATAACCAGAGTACTGGTTGTGAAAAATAGGAGTTTATTAGGATTATGGGCATACTGGTTGTGGTCAACCAGTAGATAAAGTTTAAGGGGTAAAGTTAAAGCTGCTAACCGCATGCCCTTTGTGGTCTGGTGGCACCAAGGATGGGAACCATTGTTTTGCTGCTATCTAAACCTACAAAACACAAGGTTTTAGACTCCTTTTTTATATATTTCTGAAAGGAAGGGAGACGGAAGAAAGATAGACTCATCAGAAATAGAGTCTGCAATGGATGCCTGTGCCATGACGGGAACCAAATCCTAAGTCCTAGTCCATGGGTCCAAACTCACTACTGATCCATCACTGGTTGGACCACAAATTTTACAGAGAACCAAAAACAGAGGAAAATGTGGTACACAGAGATGGTGGCAAAGTGTTTCTAAAAATATGTAGAAACAAAACTGAGATCACAATTGATAGCTGTTGATGTTGTTTTAATATATCATATTGATTCAGAGAGGGAGGGAGAAGAAAAAACAGAGTAAGTAACATCAAAGATGAGGATGATCATCTGATCATCTGCTTTGAACATTCTCTCTATGGGATCAAGCCAACAACCAGATATTTTCCTGACAGGAATTAAAGTGTGGCCTCTTGGTTCATAGGTCTGACACTCAACCACTGAGCCACAGCTATGGGAAGTGAATACTTTTCCATTATTGTTTTAAGGAGTATTTAAGTTACCCACAGGAAATATTTATGCCCCCACAAGATATCAAGCCCAGGCATATACCTACCCTGGAATCAAAGTGGATACCTCTGGATTCATGGAACAATGCTAAACCATTGGATGAGCCACACTGTGAGTCCTAATTTTTGTTTTGCCTTTTAAAATGCTTCATATGCAAAATACACAGCATCATGTAGTACTTAAAGGCTTGAGAAAAAATAAGTTTTCAAGCACTTTCCAGCTCTCTCACCAAGGCATACATATATATATATATTTATATATATATATATATATATATATATATATGTATGTATTTTTTTTTACACTTCTAGCTCTTTCTTCCTAACCTGTTCCATACTTCTAAATGAAATGTGTGTGTTAACATGCATTCATTCATTATTTTGGTGACTTTTCATGTGAGGTCCTACTCTGTGCCACACAGGATCTGGAAACTATAATACAGATTAACAGGATGATCAGAATTACTGCTCTTGAGCAGCAGGTTGGTGAAGGAGGAAAACCTAGGCACACATGTATGCATGTGCATAAAATTACACAGTGATTAGTGGTTTGAAGAAAACTGATCCAGGATAAATGCCTGTGAGGAGGATGATTCAGTTATTTAAATTGTCAGAGAATGGCTCTCTCAGGATGAATTATTTACAAAAACACCTGTGTGTACAGGGTCTGGGAAGAGGGAAAAGCCTATGCTGGAAGGGAAAGCTGGCTGAGGACTACGCAGATCTCAATCTCGGTTTAGAACCCATGAACAGAGGTTGGTAGATCCCTAGCAGCCTGGGAAAAACAGTGCCTGTGATCCAAGCTGAGGTACTGGGGAT